>CM069524.1:164671888-167071888 GCA_035773235.1 Eospalax fontanierii
GTGAAATCTGCTGCCTTGTCAAGACTGTAGCATGAGTCAGCTACAACCCTAGCCTTGGTGTCTGGAGCCCTGGGCAGCACAGGCCTCACCCTTTCCCAAGCCAGGAGCCCAAAGCACTAACTTGGGCTTTTGAAACACCCCACTTTATGCAGGGCAGAGCATGGGTTCTCATGGAGTTAGGTCCCCAGTTTGACCTCTTTGAGCCTCTGTCTGTTCTGTAGACTGAAGAATGATAGTCATCACTCCACAGGGTTCCTGTGAGGTTTGTGACGTTTGTCCCACATAGCAGACTGTCTACAAGCCCCTCTGTCTTCTCCCTCCCTGCTGATAACTGTGGGGAACACCAGCTGAGGATCCAGGAAAGGTTCAAAGGAAGAGCTAAGTTCCCAGATGAACCAAGTACACTTGGCCTCCTGCCTCCCTCCCTTCTCCCCATGTCCTTGGCACAGAGACTACAGGGAGCTTTTGGAGGTTAGACACAGGCGCCTGCTGTACCCCAGCAGAAATTTGGTTACCTGTGTTAGGGAGTAGCATCTTCCCGCCATCAGCCCCACCCCACCACAGCACCCCAGCCAGGCAGACTAGGCTCCGCAATCAGCACTGTGTTTGAACATCTGAAGCTCATTAGCTGTCTGTTCCCCAGGGGCTGACCCCAGACAGAGCTGCAGAGGACTCAAACGAAGACCAGGTGAGTGGTGGCCACAAGGGTGGGGGGAATCAGCATCTCCGGAGTGGCCTCTGGAGACCCTCAGAGCGCAGAGGATGCTGGGAGAGAGAGAGAGCCCTGGACCTGGCCCAGCTCCAGCCCAGCTCGGCTCACCAGCTACGCAGCCTGGAGGCAGGGCAGGCTTTTCCTCTCTGGGTCTCAGTGCCCCTGCTATACATTAGTGGAGGGGGGCAGATGAAACGCACACACAGAGGGCCTTCCAGCCCTGACATTCTAGAATTCTGGGCTCTGAGGTTTAGCAGAGCGGTGCTGGAAGGTAAGCAAGAGGAGGTAGAAGGAAGAACTCAGCAGAGGGGAAGGGAAGTCAGGAAGGATGGCCAGAAGGAGACGCCACAGCTCAGCAGCCTCAGCTGGGGGCTCTCAGTACATGAAAGTGGCACAGATGGTCATGCTGGCCAGAGGCAGAGTGGGTGTGTGCTGAACCTTCCAGAAGCAGGGCTTCTAGCTGGGTGCATGGGCCAGGGCCCAGTGGCTTCTCCGCTGGACTCACTGCCCCACCCTGCCATCCCAATAAGCCACAGCTGTTGTTCACTGAGCACATTTTTATGAGCCCATCAAGTAAGCACCTTACACACATTAAAATCAGTTAACCCCTTCCCTGTGTGGGGCAGGTCCTAGGTGACTGAGACTGAAGTGTGGCCCCACCTGGCACTGACCTTTCTGAGACCCTAGAGGTCAGGTAGGCTGGTCCTAACGATGTCACTCGAGACCATACCTCCTCCCTGACCCTTTCCATTCAGAGGAATGACCTGTGCCCTCCCTAGCTTACCCCCTCCTGGGAACCAGGTTCTGGGGAACTGTGGCCTGGTGAGCCTGGACTCTGAGACACAGACCTTGGTGACCCACACTCCTCAAGGAGGCCTACCGTGGCGACTGGTATGGGCACTTTTCCCAGGCAGTATGGCTGGCCTTTGGGATCAAGGGCATGCACATAGCCAAAGTGGGCTTCTCAGAACCTTGGCTTTGCTCTGAACACCTCAGTCCTTGGCTGCTGCATTTTTTCCTGAGGCAGGTAAGCGACCCTCAGGGACAGGCTTCAGGGTGGGTTCTGAGCTGGGGAGCCTTTGATTCTTTCAGTTCCCATTTCTAAAAAAGGCCTAGCCACAAAGAGCTAAAATAACTCTGGATTCCAGATCTACCCAGTTAAACATTTATTTTATCATTTTCAAATATGAAAAACTAACCACAGAACTGTAGAAAATACAAGTGTAAAAATATTCAACACACCTTTGGCTAATTTTTCAGAGAAACCTCTAGAACCCTTCTCTGTCCCTCTTGTTCCCCTCCCTAACCTAAAACCACCCTCCCCGACCCCCAGCCATGATCAATATCTCGCTTGCTTTTGCCAAAAGCTGTTCCTTGAGGAATAATCCTTGACAGCAGATCCTGGAAAGCAGCCTTAGACCGGATTCTGGAAAGGTCTGGTGTCTTCCGGAACAACAGAGCTTCCGCCCGAAAGGAACTGTTTAAGTGAAAGTTACAATAAGAAATACTCCTGGCTAGCAATCCAGAGACAGCCCCCAGCCCTGCCTGCTCTGTGGATTGGCTGTATGATCTTGGGCCAGTCCCTGCCTTTCTCTGAGTCTGTTTCTTCAACTATAAAGTAAATAATTGAGCTTGATCAGATAGTTTCTATATGGCCATCCCAGGTTCTCAGCTTCTCTTGAACAGGAAGCTTGCATCGAATTGACAGAGGACAGGGTCATCCCCTTGCTGTGTGAATTTCCCTGAGGACAGGGTACCATACCACTCTGGGTTCTGTGGACTGCAGTGTGAGATGTTCTTTCCATCAGCTTGATCAGCCTGAGGGAGCTCCCCCACCTCCCACCTGCCCTGTGCCTGGCTCTGTCCTGGCTCAGGGGTCTGTGCCCAGGCTTGTCTATAGAACCATTGTCTGCCTCATTCTCACACAGTCAGGATTATGGACCCTGACCCAGTCCACACCGTAAAGTATGCAAAATGTTGCCCAGAGAACCTGAGGCTCATGATGTCATCATGGACAACAATTTCCATGTGGATCTCATAGACTTCAGTCCATTTATAAAAATGAGCACTACCTTCCTTCCTTTTCTTTCTTTAGTTCTTTCTTCTTTCTTTTCCCATTCTGGCTATGGTGTGGAATGTATGTGCTGCTAAATTACTATAAGAAATTAGGTCAGACTGAGCCCTGAAACTGCCTCTACTTTCTGGGGTTCTAAAAACAACAATAAAACCCAGAAATCTGTCCCCCTCCTTCCTCAGAGCTACCCTGACTCTTCTCCAGGACCAATGTTGGGGATAATGGGCTGCCTTCTTGTGCACTGATGGACCTAAGCTCACATCTGCAAAACAGGAATAATACCTCTTTCCCTGAGCACTGCTAAGAAACAATGCAATGTTACCCATCTATTTACCAAGCACCTTCTCTCTGCCAGGCACTATCACACAAACACTGAATAGAACCTCTGATTTCATGGAGCCTCAATGCGATGGAGGAGTCAAACATAAGCCACTAATGAAGGTATCTCCATCTTACATTTATATTACAAAATACCTGAGGTAAGGTATTTTATAAAGAGGTTTATTATGACTCATGGTGTTTTTTGCTATGGAAGCCAGGGCCTGCTTTCAACTTCATACAGGATGGCCAGGAAGCATCATCAAGAGGTCATAGTGCTCATGAATTCTCAGTTCCACCCTGGGCTCTAGCAGCTCTGGACAGTTAAAGGCAGAGTCAAGCGGCACCACTAGGCCCCTCTCTCACGGCCAGAGCATGACCAAGGGTGCCGCCAGAGAAGCTCAGCTTTGAGCCAGGTGGCAGAAAGTGGCAGAAGGTCTAGGCTCTACTCTGGCTCTGCCGCTGGCTAGCCAGTCATAGGGCAAGACACTGCCCCTCTCTGGGCCTCAGTTTCCCTCTCTTTAAGAGGGCAGAAGTGAATATACTAAAGGGAATTATACACTTAGAATTCATTCAGAAATTCTTCCAGTGGACTGCTGATCTTCCCGCCTCTACCACTCAAGTGCTGGGATTATAGGTGCGTACCACTTCATGTCTGGAGTCTTTTTAAAATTTTATTTTATTTTCATTTTCTGTATTTGAGTGTATTGCCTACATGTATGTAAGTGCAGCCACGTCATGCAATGCCTGTGGAGGTCAGAAGAGGGTGTCAGATCCCCTGGAAATGGAGTTAAGAATGGTTCTTAGCACCACGTGGGTGCTGGGAATTGAACCTCGGTCCTCTGCAAGAGCAGCCAGTGCTCTTGACCACAGAGCCATCTCTCCAGGCCCACCATATCTGGTTTGTATTGTGCGAGAGATTGAACCCAGGGTTTCAGACATGCTAGGCAAGCATTCTACTAACTGAGCTCCAGCCCCAGCCTCCTGGTCCAAAAGTTTTTAAGGGGCTCATTGGACAAGATGACTTATTGGAGGAAGGCTGATATTTTGGATGCTTATAACCCACTTTGGCTGGACCGACCCCCAGAGCCCTTCCAGTTTTGACTTCCTGTGATTTATCACAGTGATGTCCAGTGTTATAGCCCACATCCAGTCCAACCTAAGTGCTGATATAAGCTCAAAGGGAGGCCATTGGCTGGAAGACACTCCTGAAGGTCTCAGAGTCTGTGGAAGAGATCAAAAGTCTGCATGCTACTCAGAGATCCCTTTCTGTAGGGTCAGCCTCCTTCTCTGTGTAGAAAAAAACAAAAAGCATAGGGTGAGCAAACAGCTGTGGGCATAGGGACCCAGGGAGGCGAGGTAGTCGTTTATGCACCAGGACCTTTGAGGGGGATGATCAGTGCACAACAGTGGGTGAATCACACCTAGCCCACCCGTAGACTTTGAAACAATCAAACTCTCAATGGAGTGGGTTTGGTATTGTGATTGGCACCTTGCTGTGAAGGGAAAGCATGTGGTGTTCTAATCGCCTTAATGAGCTGATTTGGGTGGTATGTAGGAACTATAAAAGGTATATAAGGCTTTGGGTTAACACAGGGGAGGGCCCCAGGTAACTGCTAAAGGAGGCCAGTGTGAATGAAAGGCAGAGACACTGCGGAAAACTGCGGAGAACTGCGGAAAAACAGCTAGGCCTGGTCATCTGGGCCTTGGGGACCATGAATAGCCACTTATGCATGGGGTCCTTTCTCACCCTCGAGTCCCAGTTTGGATGAGAAACTACAGAACCACTCTATTTGCATCCCTAGGGAGCTTATCCCCAAAGCAGCCAGCATTCAGTGATGGCCCTGTTTTGACTTCCCCTGACCAGGCATGATGCTCCAGTCATCCAGCAGCCAAGATCTGCCAGCCAGAGCAGCCATTACTAAACCGGATGATAACCCTACCTCGCAGCCCCTGGCCATCCCGCCTGCGGCCTCCCCGCCACCCCGACTCCCTCCACACCCCTCCAGTGCCAGTTTCCCCCTCTGTAGTGCCTTGAGGTGAGAGCTTTTCCACCACGTGCAGGCCAAGCTTTCTTCTTGGCTCCAGGTTCAGTGAGCCGATTTCCGGCTGTCCCCGCCCTGGGCTGCTCCCCCAGGACCCACTCCAGGATCAGCCAGGCCAGGCCGCACTTTCTTTCCACTCTTATTCACTTTTGCCTCTCCTCTCTGTGTGACTCCATCCCTCTGCTGGGCTTCTCTGTACTGCCCTTCTCTCTCTATAATAGGCCGTCCTTTTGAGAAGAGCACACAACCCAAGACAGATGGAGCAGGGGTCAGACCCCAGCTCCCACTGCACCCTCCCGCCTGGCTCAGTCCTATCCTAGAAAACTGGATGAGCCTCCTAGCTCCTCCACCGAGTCCTTCTGCAAAATAGTAGGTGCTCAGCAAATGGAAGATCCCTCTCATCTTCCTTGTACACTTTCTTCTCCCTAACCTTCTGCATGGCTCATTCACACAAGCAGGAGACAACACACATAACATGCACACGCACACTCACTTGCACTCTCGAACGCTGGCCCCCCAAACAGCATCCAGCACATCTTGCTCACTCTGATCCTGTGGTGGGATGTGTGCCTAGATGACATGCTCTGTGGCTCCCAAGAGGATGTGGGAGGAGTCTTCTAAATTGCAGCCCAGGCGCCAGAAGTGGGTTTTTTGCCAACTAGAAATCAATGGGGACAGCCTATCAACACCACTGTGTGGCCTACAGAGCCCTTGTTGACCCCACATCACACTCCCTGCACACTCCCGGAAGGTTTCCTTCATCACCAATGCCCTTGACCCCATCTTGGAGAGTCGAACATTTCTCATTTCACTTTTTTAAATGAGTTTTTTGAAATGGAGTCTTATGCCAGGTGTGGTGTCACATGCCTTTAATCCCAGTACTCAGGAAGCAAAGCAGGCAGATTTTTGTGAGAGCGAGACCAGCCTGGTCTACACAGAGAGTTCCAGGTCAGCTGAGGCTGCAGGAAGACCCTGTCTCAGAGAGAGAGAGAGAGAGAGAGAGAGAGAGAGAGAGAGAGAGAGAGAATATGAATGAAATAGGGCTTATGTAGCCCAGGCTGACCTCAAATTCTTGTTATATAGTTGAGGATGACCTTGAACTTGTGATCCTCCTACCTCTATCTCCAGAGTGTTGGAATTACAAGCGTGCACCATAATATTTAGCTTATTACCCAATTTTTTAATGGATAAAGATTTGAATAGACATTCCCAGGGAAGATATACAAATAGCCAATAATCACATAGAATGAGGCTCAATACTTGTCATTTGGAAAATGCAAATTGGGACCACAATGAAGGACTGAAAATGCAATCTAATCGACAGAGTACTTGCCTGGCGTGCACAAAGGCCTGGGTGTGATCTGCAGCCTTGCAGAACCCCAGGTGTGGTGCACGCCTGTAATCTAAGTGCTTGGGAGGTACAGGGAGGAAGATAGGAAGTTCAAGGTCATCCTTGGCTACACAGAATTGGAAGCTATCCTGAGCTACACATGAACCTGTCTCAAAAAACAAAAAGAACAATGGGATCCCTCTTCACACTAAGATGGCTATAATAAAAACAACAGAGAATAGCAAACTTTATCAAGGACATAGAGAAACTGAATCTCTCTTCCATTGCTGGTAGAAATATAAAATGGAACAGCATTGTGGAAAACTGTTTGGCAGCTCCTCAAACAGAGGAGCTGAGTTACCATTTAATCCAGCAGTTCCATTCCTAGCTATGCACACCGAAGAACTGAAAGCACACATCTCACACACGTTTGCACGTGAATGTCCATAGCAGGGTTATCAATATCGACCCCAAAGGAGAAAAACCCAGGTGCCCGCCTGATAAACGAATAAACAGAATGCAGGGCGCTCCAGCAGTGGAGTACCAGCCACCACGAGAAATGCAGTGTCCATGGGTGCAGCACTGTGGGGGAACTTGAACATGGACTTGAAATGTCTGCAGTAGAAGAATCTGTAGTTGTTTTTGAAGGAGGTTGCTTTTAGGGACTGAGGTGCTGAGCGGAAGGGGCATTGTTAATGGGTGTGGGGATATTTCAGAGGATGGTGGGTAGAACTGGTCTACACTTCAAAGTGGTGATGGGTGGGTTATTCATCACCTTTTAAGAGGTGTTGTGTAGATCTGGAGGGGCCGGTTAGAGAATATTAAGCCCAGTGCCCTTATGTTAAAGATGGGAAACTGCAGCCAAGAGAGACAGAACAGAGATTAGAACTCAGAACCACTGACTCCCCTCTTCCCTCCCAGTTATCTCCTTGAGGACAGGCTCCTTTATTAATCTTGATCCTCCTGTAGGAATAGTATAGCCCTGGGCCCATACAGGGCCACAGGCAGGACTGCACCCATGCCAGAGGGTAGAGACCCACATCCTACCGGATAAATGTGGACTCAGGGCTGGGGACAAGGAAAGCTCAGAAGATATGGGAGTCTATGGCTAAACCACCCTGAACGTGCCTGATCTCATCTGATCTTGGAAGCTAAGCAGGGTTGGGCCTGGTTAGTACTTGGAGAAGACAGGGAATTGGAAGGCAATGATGCATGTATTAACAGAAATAAAGGGGAGGCTAGGCAGGCACAAATTCAGCTGCCCCTGCCCTTGGGACTGAGGGTACTGCCGATCACCCACCAGCCAGAGTAGGAGGTAGTTATGGTATTTGGAAGACAGATGGCCTGGGGCTCCAGACCTAGCTTGTTTGCTTTCTGGCTGGGTACAAGTGGACAAGTGGCTCTAGAGCCTCAGATTCCTGGACTGCGGAATAAACATAGTTTCCACAGAGTTGAAAAATACTGGAGGTGAAGAAATCGAATGCCAGCCCAGAGTCTGGCACAGAAGGGCTCAGGCTCAGCCTCACATCGGGAGTTTGGGATTCTGGGAAAATGTTTCAGATGCGGGCTTCCCAAGGTCCAGGGCCGGGGCTGAAGGGCATGGTGGTGAATGAGATGACCTGTCCTGGGGTCAGCATTGTTTGACCTCTGTAGGGCCCAAGAGTGGACTTGGCCACTGAGGACTCAGGGCCACCCCAACCTGCAGGGTGCCTGGCCTGGCAATCTGCCCTTTCTCAGATCAGTGTCCTCTGAGCCAGTGAGAGTTACTCTGGGTGACAGCTCAGGGCTCCTGTTCATTTAAAGCTGCTATGACTTGACCAGTGTCACCTCCCCTCCTCATGTGACCACGCATCCCTTACTGCAATTAAGCTTCTGTTCTTTGCACAGCTGTGGGCTGGTCAAGGGTAACTCCTAGGTGGTTAGCACAGTCCTGTGCTCCTCGTATCTGTGGCCCTGTTGAACAGACAGCCTCACCTTGACCAGACACACTTGGGCTCTGACTGCCTGTGTGATCTTAGGCGAGTCACTACTACCCTGGGGCCAGCACCCTGGGGCTCCGTGAGCCTTGACTGTTAGGGAAAGGGTTACACAAGGCCAAGAGCCCAAGGCTAGGCCCACAGCCCCAAAGAGGTAGATGGGCAGCCCAGCCCCCAGACTTAACTGCGCCTGGTGACATCACCCCACCTCCTCCTGTTTCCCCAGCAACTGGGGTGCGGGCTGAGGCTCCCCAGAGACACAGGCCGTCTGGATTTTCTTGTGCACAACCATACCTCATCCACATTTGCACAATTAAATTGTCGGTCTGGGTTAAGTGCTGTCTGCTGATGGCTGTCAGCCTCTCTCTGGCTCTATTCACTCCTCACTTAGACTCAGTGAAGTTGTCTTGTGGATGAGAATGTCTTGCTCATCCCTCAGTTTTGGGGACAGAGGCTAAGGCAGGAGGCAGCAGACCTGGGTTCCAGTCCAGATAGGCCATACATCCGCTATAGATCTTGGGCAAGTTACTTCCCTTCTCTGGGTATGTGAGACACATGCCCATTTTAAAGATAGGGCAAATCATGGCTGCCTGGCCCCGCTCTTTTCAGTGGCAGCAGGAAGGCTCACAGAGCTTGGGACTGTGGCAGAACTTAGAAACCGTGAACTCCACTCAAAGTCCAAGACAGCAGAGAAACTGAGCCTGTCTGATTCCACACCATATATACATACAGGAAAGGTTCACGCCCCCTGAATCATCCTGCATCTCTTCTGCCTCTTCCCGAAGGGGCTAGGCCTAAAGATATGGAGTCAAAGCCCTAGGCCAAAAGGCCAGGGGCCTGCTTCCCACAACAGGTGTGCCTCGCTGTACCAGATGCTCCCTGGCCTCTGTGGGTACAAGACTCTCAGACCTGCCCTAGACCAGAGGCCAGCTGTACGTGACCTTACTCCTCTGTAGACCTCCCTGTCTCTCTTCCTTGGCCCAGGCCCGAGCCTGGCATGCAATGCCTCCCACCCCTCTTCAAGCTGGCAACATGAGCCATTCGCTCACCCTTTCCTGACATGACCCTCCTCTCTCTAGTCTTGCCTGCTGGGAGTTCCTCCCCCAGCAGCTTGCTGACAGTTCTTCTCCCACCTGCACAAAAGCCCGCCAGCCTCCCATCTGGAACGGTTTATGTACCGGGCAGAAGAGGAACTAGCCCTTATCAGGGAGCTGTTACAGCTCGGTATCTCACATTCATCATCTTCTCTAGGCCCCCTAGGTGATAAATTTCACTCCTATTTTCCAGGTGAGATCTGAGACTCAGGCAGGCGGTGATTCCATGGAAGTGGTTGGCAAAGCTGAAGCTTCAAACAGAGTGGAAAGGGCCAGCCTGGATTTAGGCCCTAATAGACACACTTCCCTTACAGCTCAGTGGAGACCAAGGCACAAGTCTGTGCAAACACTTGCTGTTAGAGAGGTTGTGTTGCCTTGCCCCTGGAGTTGTCATATAAATGAGGGGCCCTAGGAAGAGAGGCAGGGAGTCATAGAGCTTTGCTCTAGAGGGAGGAGGAGCCTCTTGCAGACAGAGCCATCTCATAATGGTAGAGACTGTCCTGGAGGGAGGACCAAGGGCAAGGCTGAGGCTCAGTGAGCAGGGTATGACAACACACCGCTTCCTCCAGGTCACTGACTGCTCATGTCTCCTCAGTGGCCTGAGCCAGAGTCCCTCTTGTGTATACTTTTTAGGGTCCAGTCTCTCTCCTGGAGCTGACAGAGTCCTGAGAAACACAAAACATTAACTACCACCATTAAACAGGGGTAGTAGCTGAAAGGAGCCTTTCAGAAGTAGACATGACGGGTGGTGTTTTGTTATGTGCACCCAGGAAAGCAACTTCTCCCTGCCCTGTCCCTGGCAGATCCCTGAGTGCTGTAGAATAACAACACCTCCCCTGAGGCCCTGAGGAGGAGGACAGGCCCATCCTGGGTGGTGGGCAGATTCAGGTTTGCAGAGCTCCCTCTTGTGCAACCTCCCTGAAGGCCCTGGGGTTTGGTGGGCTCACCTGAAGGGCAACGTCTGCCTCCATTATAGGCACAGGGCAGTTTTGGCGCTTGGAATATGTGTGCTTTGTGTCTGTGTATGCATATGTGCTCCCTTTCTATTCTATGATTGCCCAGTAGCCTGGAGAGGGAGCTTGTTGCTGGTTTTCCCATTGTACAGATGACAAAGGTAAAGATCATGGTAGCTGAAAGACTTCCTCAGAGTCCCATAGTGGGTAACCAGAGGAAATTAATGTAAGTGCAAGGCCCAGGTGTGCTGGTGTCACACTTGCTTTCTGGTTCCCTCCCCACTTGCCTGGAAGATCTGGCCTCAGGAGGCATGGCATGTTGAGCCTATGGCTGGAGGCAGCCAGCCTGGGCCCCTCTGTACAGACTCCTGTTCCCGTCCCCTAGACAGGCCTTTCTCAAAGCACACTAGGCTAGAAACCCTACCCTCTGTGTCCCTCTTGAAAATGGGAATGAGGATGAAATCTGTGTTTCAATCTAGAACCAAGATCAGGAATCCCTGGGGGTCAGAAGAGAAAGAGTAGTCATGAGCCTCTTTCCTTCCTCCTTCCCTCCCTCCATCTTTTCCTCTCTCTCTCCCTCCCTTCCTGCCTGCCTCCTTCTTCCCCGCTTCCCTCCCTCCTATATCTGGCTCACCTTGTGTCAGAGGCCAGAGTCAAGGCTTGGATTCTAGCACTGAAAAGGCCCTTAGAAGCTATCTAACTCAGCCCTCACCTATAGACGAGCGACTGGGGCATAGATGTGTGTGTTTGATACTGCATGCTTAGGAACTGCATGTGTATTCTTACTGTGTCAGTGTGCTACAGAGCATGGCCAAGTATCTCTCCATAGCATATCTGTAACCATTTGTGACGATCTGGCCCAATCCTGTGAGCAAGGGATCAAGGGATGACTGAGGAGGCTTCTGGAAACATTATGCACTGTGATGCACACCCCCCCCCCCAGAGAGAGGGGGGAGAGAGAAAGAGAGAGAGAGAGAGAGAGAGAGAGAGAGAGAGAGAGAGAGAGAGAGAGAGAGAAATGTTGGAGCCAGATGTGGGCACTGTAAGCAGCACCACTTCCTTGGCAAATGCAAAGAACGAAAAGACCCGACACCTTGGAGGACCCTAAGCAACTCCCTTCTCCCCACCGCCATTTCCCTTTCTGCTAATGCGCTGACTGATCCTTGAGAGCCGTTCTGATGTTGGAGCTTCTTAGAAGGAAGGAGACAGAAATTCAAGGAGCTACAGCACTTGGTGGGCAGTTAGAAACTGGGGGCAATCTAGTCAAGGGAGGCCAAAATAAGGAGGAAAGTGTCCCCAGCCCCAGACTGACTGCACCCTCTTTGGTCTTCTGCTGGGACCGACCCCCTGCAGATCGTGGGGTGGGGTTGCACAGAAAACTCAACAATCACCCCAGAGGCTAAGACACCCTCCAGGCTTGGAGCGAGTTCCCAGTGCACCTCGCAGAGCACAGCCCTAGCACCTCCCAGGAGCAAGCTTCCCTTCTGGGAGGACAGGATGAACCAGAGGCCCAGAAAGATGGTCCTAGGAAGGGCCAGGATGAGTACCCCGACCAGAGCTCAGGGCTCAGGACCTTCGATGTCTGCGGCAAGCAAGCTGCGAGACAGCTAGTGCCTGCACTGTGATTCCCAAGTCATATTTCCCTCAGGCTGGTTGAGGCTCCTTCCAAGTTTTGCTGCTAGGATTCGAGGCTTCCCTTACCTGTGCCCAGCGAGCCTATGGTTCACAGCAGCCACCCATGAACATAGCCGGGGCAAGCCATATGGTACTGAAACACAATGCGGATTATTCTGGAGCGCCCGACGGGGGCCGCGGGTCCGAGGCGTCACGGGGCCCCGTCCCGCCCCCCGCGAGCCAAGCAAGCCACCCGGTGGGGTTTCGGCGCGCTGACGTGGGCGGATCAAAGCGGCGGCGAGCGCCTTATAAAGCTGTGCAGCCGGCCGGCGCCCAGATCGCGCTGGGGTAGCGGAGAGCTCGGGAGAGCAGTGAGCGCAGGCCAGGGAGCCGAGCGCAGCTGAGAGCAGCCTGAGTCCGCGCCCCAGTTCCAGTGTCCTCCGCGTCCCGCTCCCTCCGCTTCACCGAGAGGGCGCCCTCGCCGCTCGGGCCTGCTGCGGGCCGCGCTAACCGCAGCCGACACCGGCCGGGGCCGCGGGGCACCAAGGCGCGCCCGGAGAGTACTCCGAAGGTGAGCCGTGGCCGCGGGCAGAGGGTCAGTGGGGAGCTAAGACGCTAAGGCGGGGGCGACCGAGACCAAGGGACAACCCCAACTTGGGCACCCACTCCCTGGGAAGCAACCCAGAATCTCCTCCGTACCTCTCTTCTCCGAGTCTCTCTCCTGTGAGGCACTCGGGGTAACTCTTGCGAAGCGCAGCGGCGGGGACTCGGGGCCACTGTTGGAGGGGGCTGCAGGATAGGGTGGGCTGCACTGTTCCTTCGGCCCTCCCCGAACTCTCCGATCCTGTCCCCCACCCCCGGACTCGACACCCTCCCTCCCAGACGGTTGATGAGGTCATGCCCGAGCCATCCCGGGCGTGGGGGACTTGGATCCCGCGGCAGCGGGTGTGTGTGGCGAGGCGGGAGAGGGTGGCACAAGGCAGAGAACTGGGCAGCCCCGAACAGAGCGGGAGGTGAGGGACTCCGGGTAGTGAGAGCGGTTCCCAAAGGCAACCGCGATGAGGCGGGGAGCGAGTGTGTTTACGGACCTGAGCTCCAGGCTGGGGGGAGGGGAGAGTCCTGTCCCCCAACCCACCCCCTGCTCCGCGGCACATCTGGAGCCGCCCGGAACATCTGGCCGAGCTCCACTAGCCCCACTTCCCCCACTCGCGGGGCTGAGGTGCCTGCACGTCCCTCCCGGCTCTTTGGGTACGCAAGACCGGGTTCCATAGAGGTAGCAGGAGTCCTCCACCCTCTGTCTCCACTTCCCAAACACTGGGTCTCCGCGGTGACCTGGCGCAGCGTCCCCAGCCTAGAACATCCGGAAAGACTCGCGGCTGAGGTCGAGCCCAGGTTTTCCGGTCTCACACCAGTTCGGAGGTATCCTTACAGCGTCCCTGCGCATGCACCCTTTCGGCTTTGAGAACTCTGGTGCGGCCGGCTCGGACCTGATGCGGCCCCGGTGCGCAGCACGAGCTCCCCAACAAACCCCCACGCTTCAGGGTACCCCAATGCTCCGCACATCTTCTCAGGCTAGGCTCAACAGGGAAATTACCTAAAGCGGAGTTTCTAGAAACTTCTACAGCCCACGCCTCGCGACCACCTGTTGGCGGCGCCCGGCTTATGCACAGCCCTGGGTTCTCCCATGAGGTAGCTGCAGGCTGAGTAACTTGGACTTACTCCCCGTAAGAGGGGAGGAAGGGATTTACTTTCCCTCTCGCTCTCTCTCTGTAGGCATTGCTTTTTGTCGTGGGCCCACTACGCGTCTGTCCCCAACGGAGGCAGAGCGCCCAGCCCAAAGCAAGGGGTTGCGCAGTTAATTCAGGGCTAACCAAAACAAGTCTTATGGAATGACTTGGGCCCAGAGGTCACTCACTCTGCACTTCATCCAAGACCGTGACACTGGGGCCCAGGAAGAGGAGGGGACTTGCCCAAAGTCCCACTGTGTGAGGCCGGGGCAGATTCCTCCGGGAACCCAGGTTTAGCGCCCCCTGGCGTGCTGGGGACTCCTGGCGGCGAATGTGCCCTGACCCTCCGGGCGCAGGCTGAGGGTGACCCAGCGGCTCTCGTGGCAGTCCCGGACCTTTTTACGTGGGGTAAGAGCAATCTGTCAGGACCCAGAGGCCCAAGCCCAAAGCTACTCCTCCACCAACGAGCTGTGGTGGTGGAGGGAGAATTCTGGGACCGCTGGAAAGAGCAGAGAGTAACTGGAGCCCTAGGTCCCCTTCGCTGTGTGACCTGGGCCTCCTCTCCTCTCCCTGGGAGAGTTTAAGCTAGACACATCCCCCGCTGTAAGTCCTTGAGCCTCCTGCGTGCAGCCCTTGCCCCTCCTTACCCACTCAGGAATTCTGAGCGTCTTGGGGGGATCCCACGCTTTGTTGGGGAGCAAGGAGAGACAGTAGCTAGAATTTTGAGCTCCCCCAACCCACTCCCGCGATCCTGCAAATATTTTTCTGGTTCTGGACAGTGTGTAACTAACATGACTAGTGAGAAAAAGATTTGGGTACAGAAGAGGTGGAGGAGGGGGGTCCAGCTGCACCAAGCACCCTGTTGAGACGGTAGCCTGGATTCATGTTTGTGCCAAGCACCTCTGTGCTGGGCGCTTAGCTGGGAGACTCTGCGGAGAAAGGAAAAAGAAAAATCATGCTTTTCTACTTGCTTTCTTCTGGGTTCTGCCAGAGGCCCCAGAAAACGATGAATTTCAGAGTGTGGTGGGAGGAGTGAGGGCGCTGGCGCATTAGAGGCACACACACACGCTCACACTACACAAATATACCTAGCAGTGGATAGAAGGGAGGCGCAAACGACGATTGGAAAGACCTCAGGATAAGCATGAAGTCCGGCTCTTCGTTTTATTTAAGGGAAAACTGAGGTTAGGGTGGTGGAGGGCTTGTCCAAACTCATAAAGCCCGATGAACAAGCTTCTCCGCTCCAGCCCCGCCCCCCTTCCCCAAGCCTGGCGCCTCCTTTTCCAAACTCTGAAAACTCTTTAGGAAAGAATCCTCTCTCTTTGCTCCCCTGGAGGGGAGAGGGATTGGAGCTGTGTACGATTCTGCGAACGCCAGGTGTTGGTAAATTTGGGAGAAGCTGGGAAGGGAGTTAAAGAGGTGAGAATGAAGCGCGGGGAAAGCCTCGGAAAGCAGCTCTGCGGGCTGTGAGCAGGCGGGCAGTTGCTCCTCCGCGGCCCTAGCTCGCCTCCTGGCGGCTCGTAGCCACCTGGAGCACCCGGAGCGTCCCTGCTTCCCTGGGCTCGCGGCCCTGCCTGGTTCAAACGAAGGTCCTGAAGTGGGATGGCTGAGGTGGGACACCAAGTCTAGGACCTTCCCTGTGTAAAGAGTACCACCAGTCCCTTTTGCATCTCCCGTTTCCAGACTAAGAAGTGAGTGCCCAAAGTAGGTATCATCTCTTGACTTCTCCCTGCCCTGACGTCAGCGGGCACAAGTGACATGACGGCAAAACACCCAACACCGACAACTAACTATCCTAACCAACCACTACTACAGAACGCCCAGCACCTACTACGTTCATACCCCATCTCTGAGCCTCGGTTTCCTGGTCTATGAGATGGAGGCAATGACAGTACCTATCCCAGTCTTGGAGGAGCAAAAGCGATCGGACTAGAACATTCTTTGTTGAAGGAGAACTGGGCCCAGGTCACCCCATTCCCAGAGAAGTGAACCATAAAATCCCCAAGGCTATAATACCTATAACCAATATCCCGGGAATAAGAGCCCAAATCCAGGCTTGGATCTGCTGCCTCCCCCCGGGACCCTGGTTCTTCTTTTCGGAACTCCATCGATCTCTATGTGTCTGTCGGGTGCCCCACGGCGGCTTGCAGTCTGGTCCCTCCCAGCTCACAGCCTCTGTGCTGGGTCTCCCCCAGAGTCTCCTTTCTGCTGCACCCTGTCCCTAGGCGGTCCTGCAGCAATTCATTCTGTGAGA
Organism: Eospalax fontanierii; assembly: GCA_035773235.1. Taxonomy (NCBI): domain Eukaryota; kingdom Metazoa; phylum Chordata; class Mammalia; order Rodentia; family Spalacidae; genus Eospalax; species Eospalax fontanierii. The sequence continues at coordinate 164,687,986 of CM069524.1, forward strand.
CACGCCCTCGGCGGTGCTCCGGTCTCTCACCTAATCCGAGCCTGACGCCGGCGGGTCTCGGGCGGTGCGGGGCGGGAGCGCACGCCCGCCTCCCACGGCAGGGAAGGCCGACCCCTCCTTTGTAATTTGAATAAAACGCCTCCCCGCCCGAGCGCCGCCTTAACCCGCCGCCTCGCTCTCCTTGACTGCAGGCGGCGTGCGCGCAGGACCCGCGGCGGTGGCCTGCAGGCGGCGGACTCCCGCGCGGCTCCTGCAGGGTGCTGCCCCCGGGCGCCCAGGGCGCACGACGATGAAGGCGCGGCCGCAGGTCTGCGAGGCGCTGCTCTTCGCCCTGGCGCTCCACACTGGCGTGTGCTATGGCATCAAATGGCTGTAAGTAGGGACCCCGCTTCCATTCCCACTGGCCGGGGGAGGGCGGCTGGGGCAGCAGAGGGCGGTGGAGACCCTGGGGGAGCGCGCCGATATCTGGGAAGCCAAGTTAGACCTGGCGTCGTGAGCAAGTACGTGGGCTTGGGAGGTGGACCGGGGTGTTTCTCACCCAGACCAGAGCTGTGCAGAGATCGCAGAGGTGGCTGCGACCCTCCGCGAGCCCACTGGGAAACGACCGCCTCTCTAAGGGGGCAACCAAAAGGGTCTGCTTTCTTCGAACACCAGGCAGTCCCTGGCCTTGTCAGCCTCCTTGACTCTAGCTGGAAGTCTGCAAAAACTGCTGACCCCCCACCTGGGCGACCTTGGGAAAGTGTCACCGTACTACCACTATCTCTAGAAGACTCAGTGTCCTCCGTCTGTCAGAAGAGTAACACTTGGCTCACTGAGATCAGACAGGGCAGCTCACTAGAGAGCTCTTGAGGTGCCAGAGGCAGTGCACACACCTGCAGGGTGTCCTGTAGGGTTAAACGGCTCAGGGCGGTTTTCTCCCAGTTTCTCCCTTGCAGTGCCTGCGCCTGTGGTGCCAGTCGCTATAGGCGGTGCGGAAGGAGAGTAGCAAAAAGCAGCCAGTTCCTGGAGGAGCTGCCCCTGGGCTAGGAGAGATAAGCCTAGGCTGTAAATAACTTTGCAAGTGTCCAAGTGCCCCAGGAAAGCCTAGTGCCCTGGTGTGGGGTCTCTGAGGGAGGCCAGCTTCACCAGAGGGTCACCCATATGAGTTACTAGGAAGATTGTCCAGGACTTGCCACCTGCAGTTGGTGTGGTATGGAAAGGACGGAGCCTGGGTGGGAGAGTCTAGGACAGGACACAAGTAAGGAGTCTGCAGATAAAACGAGGGATGCTAAGGAGAGTCCACGGATTAGCTGGAAGACAGGGTGATAGCACACTGGGCCTCTAGCAAACAGCCTTCAGGTCATTGGCCCTGCCCCTTCTGGGGCTGAGTTATTGATTAAATGACAAAAGAGGGGACCCCCCCCCACTTGAGCTTCTGGTTTACACAGAAGCACCAGGGATGGTAGTCTGTCCTGGGCTTGGCTCCCCCTACCTCCCCCTGCTGCTGCTAGACACCCATGATCACTCTTGCATCTGGCAGGACACAAGTCAGGGAGAGAAGCGCCCCTCCACCACCACTGCCTTCAGTTTACAGACAAAGAAATGAGATACAGAGATGGAAGAAGGATTTGCTGAGAGGCACAGCATCCTTCACGGCTGAGAACTGGGCTTAGTTGACTTGTTTTGCTCATAGACAGTCCTGGGGACGCTGCTCTTGTCCCTCTTTGCCTGTCCTGCAAAGGAAATACGGAGACTTTGAGATACATGTGCCTTACTCAGCTCCAACCTGGTACATGTTGGGTGGGGTAGGTGGCTGGCTGAGGGCCACACCCAGCTTAGCTCCACCACACAGCCCAAGCCGAGGCAGAAGTGGGCACAGTTTAGTGTCTGCCTTCAGGACATCCTCCAGACTCATGGGGCAAATGGGCTTGTGAAAACACAAAGTGGACTGTGGGGTCTTGTGCAGGAATGGTCAGTTACACTCCCAGGGAGGCGATTGTGGTTGGGCCTGAAAGGACAGAGAGGATTTGATGGACAGAGATGGAATGCAAAGCAGGTGTCCTGGCAGGGATTTGAAGCAGGACCGTTCCCTGTCCCCTCCTGCGGGGAGTAGGGACCACAGTGTCTGCAAACCGTGTCCTGTCATGACTCAGAGCTACAGCTCTCTTTTTGATTTGTTAACACCTTGTGCAGTGTTATCACTGTTGGTTCACAATAAGGAAATTAAGATACAGAGAGGTTAAGTAACTCCTGCAAGGTCACATACTGGTTCATGGTGACTGTGGGATCAGAATTCAGGCAGACCTCATGAGGCTAAACCCTGATAATGGCTGAACTGTTGTTAGAGTTGAAGATAGAGGAGTAAATAGGAGGACAAGTGGAGTCTGAGAATAATTCAAACTGGGCCTAGTGGCTCAGGCTAGTAATCCTAGCAACTCAGAAGGCTGAGGCAGGAGAATCGCAAATTCAAGGGCTGTCTGGCCTACAGAGTGAATTTAAAGCCAGCTTGGACAACTTAGTAATACTTTGTCTCAGAATTTAAAAAAGAGGGGCTGGAGAGCTGGCTCAGTGGTTAAGAGCACTGGCTGCTCTTGCAGAGTACCAGGTTGCCAGCACCCACAGAGGGGCTAATCACCATCCACAACTCCTAACTCCATTTCCAGGGGAATCCAGTGCCTTCTTCTGACCTCTGCATTGCACGACACGGGTGCACTTACACACACAGGCAGTATGCTCATACACATAAAATAAAAGTAATAAAAAATATTAAAAAGAATATAATATGTTAAGGGCTGAGAATACAACCTCATATGAACAAGGCCCTGAGTTCTTCAATCCTCTATGCTGAAAACGTAGTGGAGATGTTCATAGACATACACACATGTACACACACACACACACACACACACACACACACACACACACACAGAGCTGTATGTGGCTAAGTGCTGTCCTAGGCATGTATATGGTTTCTTTTTAGTCTTCCGACCTGTTCTGTAGGTTCTGTTGCTATCCAGAGAGAGCTCCTCTGCACAAAGGACGAAAAGGAGGCCCTGGGAACTCTTTAACTAACAGTGCCGCAGCCAGTAGGGAATTATTGGGGGGGGGGGGGGTTGAGCTGTTGGTGGAAGGAAGTCCAGGACAGTTGTATAGTGGGGGTGGGGACTCATCAGGACCAGATGTCTGGGGCTGTCCTGGGGACCATGCTGCCTGTGCTTAGAAAGTCACCTGGAGATACAAGGGACATTTGACACAGAAACTGAAACCAGATGTGGCTCAATGACCTGGGGTGCCCACCTGGTGGGCACCTGGGACAGAAAGCCTGAACAGGTGGGATGGGGGTCTGGGGAGCGAAGTTGGAATCAAAGTGCCCAGAAATTCCTGGAGAGCCTTGAGAACTTTACCTCCCTTACTTTGCCCAGGGGATGGGTAAGTATAAGGCGGGATCAGGTGTGGGCCATCCACCTGCCCCCTCTGATGGAGGACGCTAGAGGGTGGTCCCTACTCCTTTAAGGGGAAAAGCCTCTGGCTGATTAGGGGGTCCGTAGAGGCTGTCCTCTCTCTGGGCAGCAGACAACACGGAGTCTTTCACTCAGCAAGGCTGAGTCCTCTCCAGAAGAGTCTTAAGAGATTCTAGAAGGATGCAGCTGCTGCAGAGTGGGGCAGAAGGAGCGCCAGACTGGGAATCTGCATTCAGCTTGAATGGTCTCCAATTACCAGGCAGGACTTAGGCAAGACTTCAGCCTCCCTGTGCCTCAGCTTCTGAGCTCTGCAATAGGCTGGAAGGAGCCCTGGCTGGGGTCTGGGAGGTCTGGCTTCTAGCTGGGCCCTGCTTCTGGTTGGCTATGTACAGATCTGGGCAAGTCCTGCTCTTCTCCAGGCCTCTTTCCCAGTTACACATGGGATTGACAGTACACAGAAAGTCCGTTCAGCTTTTTGGCTAGCAGGTATCTAGCCAAAGCGATTAGAATGCACCTTGAAGATGCTTCTATGAGTATGGGGCCAGGTCCTGGACCTCTGAGGCCTAGATAGTTCACGTGATGAGTTCCAGGCCAAAGATCTGGAGGATCTTCCAGGCCCTTTATCCGACTCAGTTGCCCTATCTGTACATTCTCCTTCTGGGGCTAATAGCTTCAGCCTTAATGGACTCCTGGTGTCAGGAGACCCTGCTTCCTATATTTAGGGGCTTACTGGGAGTCCTGTCTTGCTGTGGAGGGAAAGGCTCTCCAAGGCCATCCTTGAGGGCAGATGGGAACCCAGAGAAGGTCTAAATTTACTGGTAGGCTTGGAACCAGGCTTCATCCTTCCTCCCTCATGGGTACCAGGCTGAGGTATGGCCCAGGACATCCAAAATCCTAGTGCTAGACAGGTGGGCAAATAGGTTTAGGGAACAGAACTTAAAACCCCACTGCTCTCCCACCTACCCTGTGTCACTAGGGTCTTCCTTCGAGAGCCCCGAGGCAGGCCACAGCCATGCTCAGGGTCTTCTTATCTTGTAAGTGTAGTTAACGTTAGGTTCAACCCAGCACCACAAGGTTGGCCTCTGCCACCTCCCCATAGGGAAACAGGGGCTGCCAGGCCAACTCTGGGTGGGCTTCTGAGGCCTTGGGAACCTAGCTCTGCCTGAGATGCACCTGAACAAATGGATTGGTTTCACTCAGCACTGTGAATGTTGGACTGCAGAATGATATCAAGAGTCCTTGGCCCAGGGCACTTAAGGCCTGGCTGCCAAGTCTTTAACCTAGAACTCATCAAGAGATCTGCCACTTGGCTGGAGGAGAGTGATGCTGTGAAGGGCCAAGAGGAAGGCCCTTTCTGGAAGATAGCCTTACCGGAGCCAGGTACCACACAACTGCTGGCACACAGGACTGCTGACAACCCCAAAGAGACCCCTCATACAATAGACTGGACAAAGAGGAGGCCCCATAATGCCAAGTGGGAGAAGCCATGGCCCTGCACCAGGCATGAACTTAGGCTGGTGAAGTGGAAAGGGGATGGAGGACTGTGGCTTGGAGATGGGTGGAAAGCCATTTCCCAGCTGTGTTACTGAAAAATGTCCTTACCCACATAGCTGTGGGCATTGAATGTTGAGAACTGGGAAACTGAGCCTAGGCAATGGCGCTGATATGGTCAAGGAGTAGCCCAGCTAAAGCTTGAGCCAGTAGAACTCCAGCTCCTGGAAGAGAGAAGCCCCTCCCAACACTTGGCACAGCCTCCCTTCTGAACTCTCCGTCCCCTCCTGTCCTCTCCTGCACCCTCTCCCCCACACCCACCCCTAGATAAACTGTTTCCAATTAGGGGTCTGCAGGAGCAGGCAAGCCTGTGAGCTGTCCACGGTGGCTCCCCCCGCCTCTTCCTTAATACTGATTGCTTCCCCAAGGGGGTTCAGTTAGCCCAGTCATTACCACTAATCAGCAGATGCCTGTGCTGGGCTTACAGTGCTTGGGGGCGGGGCAGTGGGATCATCACTCCACCTGATGGGCACCTGAGTCCTTCTGCTTAACATAGCGGTCTGGCTGCTCTCTGCCTGCCCCGCCTCCAAGTACCTGAGGAGGAGCTTCTAGTCTCCTGGCAGCCTCTGAGGCCAACCCTCTGGAAGGTACTCTTCTACCTTCCCTTTGGCCTGGGGCAGGGAAGTCAGATGCCCAAGGACTTTAGCAAGGGAAGCAGAGTCCCCCAGAGCCCCTCACCAATGAAACTCAAGCATAGAGAGCATCAGGTGCTCTGGCTGCATTGCTACGGGAAGAACTCCATCAGCACCCCACTTCCTAGCTGGTACCCTATTTCTTGGTGAACAGGTACCCAGTGTAAAGCCAAGAAGACAGTCATGCTGCTTGGGTGGGCTGTGTGCCTCTGATCCATGGAAGCCATCCACTTTAACCAGAGAAAACAATCCAGAGGGAAGGGAAGGAAGACAGCCCTGGATGGAGCAGGGAAACTGATCACCTAGAAGGACGGAAAGATGCATCACACTCACCCAGGCACTGACAGTCTACACGGAGGCAGGCAGGCCTTGCTGGGCATGCTGGACGTGCTAGGCAAGCGGGTCTCCTGGGCTATGGGAGAGCTGCTGCAGTGTGCAGAGAAGAGGATGACCTATACAGGGGATATTTGTCTCTGATCCGAGCCCACCCAGGCAGGCTCTGACCGTGAAGCCACCAGGCCAAATTGTTCTGCTTAGGCCAGGAAGCATCTGGGGGCTCTGTGGCTTGCTAGACATATGTGGAATGTACCTGCTCTGCAGTTTGGAGGCTGGGATGGACCAAGACCACAGAAAAGGATACCATTTAGGACACCCACCTTTGATCTAGGGTGGGTTATGGTGGCCTAAGCATAAGCACCAGACAAGGCCTACTGCCCTCAGGGATCTGCTTCTTGGGTCTATATTAGGTTTCAGTATTTGGGCATTATATGGTAGGTGGGGCATAGCAGAGAGGGGCAGAAGGAAGTCCTATTGTATTATCATACTATCTCATTTGGCCCTCACTAGGGTTTTGTAGTTGATGCTCATAATGGAACAGCAGTTCATCAAGTCTGCCCAGCTCATAGTGGGAAGACAGGTCTCCTTACTCCCTTAGACCCAAGATTCACTTGACAATGAGCTGAGACCCCCAAATCTGGGATTACAGGCATGTGCCATCATGACTGGAGTGAATACATTTTCTTACTTTAACCTCTATAGACTTTTGAAATAGAAATAAACATCATACAGATGACCATGAGGCCAGAGAAGTTGGGTGCTTTACTTAAGTCACACAGCCAACGCCCCAAGCGTGTACAGCTGGAACAGCTAGGGCCTTACCTTCTAACTGTTGATGGGCTTGTCCAGCTACTAGATGGGGGTTCCTGGAGCAGAGGATCCATGCCACTGTCATTGCCAAAGGACCCTGGGAAGTCCTGGTGCTAATTCAATATTTCCTCAGAGAGTAGGTCAAGTTCACTTATTTGATTAGATGCAAAAAGAAAAAGACTTTCCTGACATCCGGACAAATTTGGGCATAGGCATGGCAATAAGAAAGTCCCACTCTCATTGGAACCCATCTTGGAAAAATACTGTTTATAAGTACAGACCTTGAGGCCCAGAAAGGCCTTGGGACTTATCTAAGGTCTGAATTAGATACTAAATTTTCTAAATTCTGCACCATCATAAAATTGAGTGCTCTCCCATCATTTCATCATCAAATGTCAATCCCTTGCATATGCATGGACTTTACATGATAAATGGGTGTAGAATTAAATACAGTAGTACTGTAAAACTTTTATATCGCAGTGAGCAATAGAGTAAGGGCTCAGCTAATAGGTGTCTAATGAGAATGAGATCTAGCAGTTAGCATGGGTTCTGGTGCGCAGCTGCCCCCATGCTAAAGAATGGTACATAAAGAATTCACGCCTGTGAGAACTGAATCAGGCAGTTGCTGGCTGTACTTTGTGAACTGCAGAACTGTTCATTGTTAAGTTGTACAACTCAAGTACGATGGGGGTTTTGATCCTGTTAAAATGAGGTCTAAGATCCAGAGTCAGTGGCATGCCCAAGGTCGCAAGGTGTGCCAAAGGGAACTGTTTGTTCTGCCAGGTGACACTTTGCCTCTCAGTTCCGTGGAGGGGAGGGCTGGGACTCGCAGAGCGCGTGGAGGCCTTTTACCCCTCACGTCCTGTCTTTTTTTCTATTGGTGGCTTTCGGGGTATGCAGGGCACTGTCCAAGACGCCGGCAGCCCTGGCACTGAACCAGACACAGCACTGCAAGCAGCTGGAGGGCCTGGTTTCTGCGCAGGTGCAGCTCTGCCGCAGCAACCTGGACCTCATGCGCACCATCGTGCACGCCGCCCGAGAGGCCATGAAGGCCTGCCGCAGGGCCTTCGCCGACATGCGCTGGAACTGCTCCTCCATTGAGCTGGCCCCCAACTACCTGCTTGACCTGGAGAGAGGTAGGGGTTGTAGAGCACTGCATGTGTCCGGTGGGGAGGATCCAGGGGGAAACTGTGTGTTTGGATAGGTGCATAGATTCATGGGTGGGTGGATGAGTGAGTAGATGGATGATTACACAGATGGGTAAGCCATCGCTAGATGGTTGCTTGGGTGGGATGAGTCATTGGTAGATATGGGTTTCAGACAAGAATTAGGGAATTAGAGAATGAACGGACATTAGTGAGTGAATATATCAGCGCACACATTGGCGTGACTGACGCTATATAGGACACCCATGATGCTCTAATGTGCAGATGAAGGAAGGATATTGATGTAGAGCACACCAAGGATATCACTGTGGAGTGTCTGCTGTACTCAAAGCCATGGCAGGGAGGAGATCATAGAACAAGACTACTGTAGAGTGTACTTCTGGGCAGGCAGGTGGGCCTGGGCAAACCTGGCTGATGGGATTGGCTTTGATGCACAATGGTTAGGAACAGCAGACCAGCTATGAAGCAGAGTTCCTGGGTACCATAGAAGCTACTAGCATCAGGTACTAGCATCCAACAGTGGTGGCAATCCCTCTTGCTGAGGAGACCGAGCACCAGGCAAGCCTGGCCAAGAGGGCTCTGCAGATAAGGAAACTGAGGCTCCAGAGAGGAGACTACTGCTAGTTAAGTGACAAGGCCAGGACAGCCTAGAACTGGGCTGGAGCTCTGTGCTCATTTCCTGGGGCTGCTGTCATGTGTCCCACACACTGGCTGGCCTCAGACAATAGAGATGTGTTGTCTCCAGTCAGGAGTGGCAGGCAGATCTGCAATCCTAGCACTTGAGAGGCTGAGGCAGGAGGATTGTTCCAAGCCAGCCTAGGCTGCAAGTGAGACCTTGTCTCAAACAAAACAAAACAGAAAAGAAAGGAATGGAGAGAAAAGAACTGTCTCATTGCTCCGGAGTCTGCAAGTCTGTACGGAGGTGTCTGTGGTGCTGTCCTTCCACCTGCGTCTCTTTCCTCAGTTCTCTCCTCCAAAGACACCAGTCACTGGCTCTAGGCTCAAGTGATCTAAATGACCTTATCTCAGCAGTAAGATTCTATCTGCAAAGTCCAGATTTCTAAATTAGGTCATGCTCTTGAGTTCTTGCAGGAGCCCAGGGATCTGAGGCCTTTGCTTCTGTAAAGCAGCCCGATCCTGCATGAGGAGTGGAGGAGAGCAGAATGGTATGCCTGTGTCTTGGAAGTGGCAGGCTGATGGCCCTTGCACCACTCTGGTGACAGTTGGGTCCCTGTGTATTGCTCACAGGAAATGAGTGGAGCAATAGGGCCTCAGTCCTAAGTCTGTCCTAAGCCCAGACTGCCAGAGCCTACTGAACTGCACATTTTCCACAGGTACCCGGGAATCAGCCTTCGTGTATGCGCTGTCGGCCGCTGCCATCAGCCACGCCATCGCCCGGGCCTGCACCTCTGGCGACCTGCCCGGCTGCTCCTGCGGCCCTGTCCCAGGTGAGCCACCCGGGCCTGGGAACCGCTGGGGAGGATGTGCGGACAACCTCAGCTACGGGCTCCTCATGGGAGCCAAGTTTTCCGATGCTCCTATGAAGGTGAAAAAAACAGGATCCCAAGCCAATAAACTGATGCGTCTACACAACAGTGAAGTGGGGAGACAGGTAACCACCCCCCACCTGCCCCAGAGGGTGTGCCTGGGCCACTGGCTGGAGAAGGGCCACAGTAGGCCCCAGGAGGGGATGGGGGGGAAGGCCTGGGACCCGCTGCTCTTCCCTCTCCAGCGCTTGGGCTTACCTGCCCCTCCTCCTCCAGGGGTCCTCCAGGATTTGGATGCTCTAGGCTGAGGGAGCACTGAGCTAGGAGCCCAGAACTCTGAGTTCTGCTTTTGGCTGTGGCTCTAAACTTCCTGAGTAGCAACTTCTTTCGTCTCTGGCCTCATCTATAAAGTGGTGACTGTCCAAGTTCCTCAGTCTTCCTCCATGGCAGGGAGGGGTCTGGGCACAGGCTTTACATGGAAGGGAAGTTCCACCCTGCCTTGAGAGCGTGGCTCCCCCAGCCCTTGTGTTGCCAGTGTTTCTGTCATTCTTCACTTACTTCATGGAAGGCTGGATGAGTACATAAGTGAATGAACCTACTTTTTAATTTTCAGTTTACATTTATTTGTGTAAGAGGACACCTTGCGAAGAGTTGGTTGTCTCCTACCTTTGGGTTCTGTGGATTGAACTCAGGCTGTGAGGCTCAGCAGCAAGCACTTTTACCCACTGAGCCATCTTGTGCCTCTCAGCTCTATTGTCTGCCCCATCATGGTAACCCAGGGAGTTCTTCACTCGGCCCTGCTGTCACCCTATGGCTATTCTAGCTTCTTCTGGCCTAGACACAGTCCTCCCCATCCCCCAGGAGCAGTGAAAGAGGGTGCTTGGCTTTGGCCCCAGAGCTACCTGCAAAAAAGGACTGTTGTTCCCCGGTAGCCTGGTGCTATGTGAGAACAGGATGACATCCGGACTAGGCAGCTTAGTGCTGGCCCTTCCCCTACCTCACCTGGAGAAAACTTCCGTACTCCCTGGTGCCTTATAGCCCTCTGTATTTCCTTCTTCCCCCTCTGGAGCTTATAGCAAGTTCCAGACTTTATACTTGGTGGGCTCTCTCAATCGCTGACACCTTATCCAGCTCCCTGGCAACTCACCGACTAAGGGATTTGGAGCAAGGCCATGCTCAGTTTCCCCACCTTAGTGATGCAGGATGTGGGTCCTGCAGGACAAGGGAGAAGCAAGCTTCCTATCAAAAGAAGAAGGGTTTGAAAAGCTAAATAGAAAGTCCCTTACTTTTAAAGCACAAACAGGAAACTGAGGCCCATATGGCCCCACTCTCCACCACAGCCCTGACTTAAACTGTATTTTCAGAGCCAATATTGATTTAAACTTTTATAGCTCACACACCCCTTTGGTACATCTCATTTCATCCTTACAACACTCTGCCAGGCAGCAGTGTACCAGCTCTCTGTCTCAGAGCAGAGCCCCTGAGTGGTGGTGGTCCAGCTCTCTGTCTCAGAGCAGAGCCCCTGAGTGGTGGTGGTTTGCTGAGGGTCATCTGGCAGCAGCAGTGTCAGTGGAGAGACAGGCCACGCTGCGGGTAATCAGGAAGGAGGTGCCCCCAGGCACCCTGCATCTTCTTTTCTCGTTCACCCTACTCCTCCTCAGCTGCCTTCCTTCTTGCTCTTCTTTTCTTCCTGTTTTTCTGGCAAGCCTTTAGCGAGCCCTAGTTTTGTGGGAGAGAAAAGGCATGGAACAATGAAAAGTCACAGCTTTTAGAATCATAGGTTCAAATCCCAGCCCTATAGTTTCCTAGCTGTGCAGACTTGGGTGTCAGATTGAGCTTCCCTGAGCCTTTCTTTCCTCTTTTTAGGACAAGGGGAACAGTGATTCTCCTGGATGAGCTATGGTGGCAGTTAACTCACATTATGTTAAGAGCAGTTGTGTGCAGTGGGTGTCTGAGAGGTGACATCTGTTACCGCTGCACATACCATTGTCTTCTTGCCTGCCCCTCTCAGCCACCCTGGGTTAGAAGCATGACCCTAACCCCTCCTAGCTTTAGAATCAAATGCTGTATTCCTTGAGGCTCCAGTGGGTCATGAATCCCCAAGCGCACCCAACCATGTGGTGGGGTGCCAGGGCCCCGGCAGGCCAGGGAGGAGGCTCCGGCCATCCTGCCCGACGCCCTGCCTGTCCGCAGGCTCTGCGCGCCGCCCTGGAAACGAAGTGTAAGTGCCATGGAGTCTCCGGCTCCTGCTCCATCCGCACCTGCTGGAAGGGGCTGCAGGAGCTCCGGGATGTGGCTGCAGACCTCAAGACCCGCTACTTGTCAGCCACCAAGGTGGTGCACCGGCCCATGGGCACCCGCAAGCACTTGGTGCCCAAAGACCTGGATATCCGGCCTGTGAAGGACTCAGAACTGGTCTATCTGCAGAGTTCACCTGACTTCTGTATGAAGAATGAGAAGGTGGGCTCCCACGGGACCCAAGACAGGTAAGGGCCTTGCCACCCTGGCAGACGCCACACTCAGAGGCAGGCCAGGCACAGTGGTGACTCATCTGGCATTTGAAGAATGAACTCCATGCCCAGTGGAGGGAGGGGGCTCCAGGAATGCTGAGGGAATCCTGGGGGTGGAGCCTGGTAGCTCCACCCTCCCCCTATTGGGAAGCAATGGTGATAGTATAAGGAGACGGAGACTGAAAAAGGAAAGGACTGATCAGTACGGAAACAGGTTCTCAGTAAATGCTTGTCACACGAACAGATGAAGAAGCCAGGCATGGTGTGCACATCTCTAATCCTAGCACACAGGAGGCAGAGGCAGGCGGATCTCTGTAGGTTCAAGGCCAATCTGGTCTACATAGTGAGTTCCAGATGAGCTGCAGCTATATAGGGAGACCCTGTCTCAAAAAAAAAAAAAAGGAAGAAGAAAATAGAGGAAGTGGGGGCAGCAGCCAATCTAAGGCTGCCTGGGAAGTGTACAGCCCTCCCCAGATCCCAGCACCCCCCCTGCCTCCCGTCTCCACTTGGGGATACCTAGGCTGGGCCTCTGGTCCCTTCAGCTCTCCTGATCCTGCCTCTGGATAGATAGGGAGATAGGGAAAACAAGAAAGGAATAGAGACAAGGAAGGACCCTGTGGCAGTGGCTCCCTGCAGACCTACTGTGTGCCACGTGGGGCCGATAAGGAGCTGGGTTGTAGCATTCTCACAGTTGATTCTAGAGAAGTCTTTTATCAAATGAGTCTGGGACACTCTGGCCAGCACCAAGGCCCAAGGAAACTGTGGCAAAGGATATGATTAAGCAGGGCTTCCCAGAGGTGCGTGGCCGGGGAACTCTTTTATTAAGGAGCCCCTAATAGCATTCCACAAAGCTGGTGCTCGTGAGGTTAGGGAAATATGGAGCAGAGAGCCGGTGTCTGGGAACATGTCTGGCACATAGTTGGTGCCCAGCCAGCATCTGCTTCCTCCACAGCCCACGTTCCTGCCTGTGGGAGGGGAGGGCTGGTTTGGGGCTCCATCCCCACAGGCCACAGCTCCCATCTGGAGGCCAGATTGAGGGGGCCAGCGGCATGGAGATGGAATGGGTCAGGCCAGGAAGACAGGAAGGAGTGTGAATCTGGGCTAAGGCAGCAGACTGAGTGTGAGGGGTAAGCAGTGAGAGGGAATGCTGTGACACAGAGGGGCTGGATGCGGGGCCCCAAAGGACTACAGAATGAGGAGAGGGTCTTCCTGCGTCTGTGACAAGCTCTGTGCTCAGGGAAGGGTGCGGTTCCCTAAGTGGGTCCTTCAGGACCCGAGGCTCAGTCTCACCTTCCTGCCTAGGGGATGATGGAGCTCCAGGGTCGCCTCCGTTCTTGGCTCATTTTCCCAGTGTCACCTCTGAGCTGGGCTTGGGCTGGTGCCCTCCTCATGCCCCTCAGGCTGCCGAGTCTCTTTGCCAGTTAACTCTGGGTCTGACCCAGCCTGGACTGCAAAGACTTCATGAAGGAGAGAATGGGGCTGGTCAGGCTAGGGGACTAGAGAGTGAGGAGTCTGGGAGTCTAGAAACATGTGGCACCCCACCATGTGCACAGTGTGTGACTCCTCGCTGTGGAGGATCCACACAGCCCTCCTCACATTCAGCCTGAAGAAACTGAGGTCTCATCCAGACCCCTTGCCAGGGCCTGGAACCTCCAGAAGCCACTCTCCCTCTCAGGGCCTGAACCACCAGCTCCCAGACATCCTGCGGTTGTCTATGCATCCGTTTCCCAACCCCGCATCCAGCCATTTGTGTCCACCTTCCCCAGTCTGCTATCCCAGGCACTGACCACCTCAGCATTATCTGGACTAACATGGACAGGACAGGCTTCCCTCCGCTTATGTCAACGATGAAGAAACAGGAAAGAAACTCTGTCTGTCCTTCCCTACCATCAAAGGCAGAGTGGCTAACCAGAGACCTAATTGATGGGGCTGAGGGACTCATGGGTGATTAATGGCTAAACAGAGCCCAGGAAGGTTAGATGACTTTCCTGAAGTCACAAAGCCAGCAAACAGCAGAGCTGGGGTTAGAATTCAGGTGTGCCTGGCCTAGGGCAGATATTTTTTTCTGCCTTGCTTTCCTGACTCCCTAGGGGGCCTCCCCTGCCCTACTAGGTCCTTCTGGTTCAGGCTTGGTCTCCCTGTCCAGCCCTGCCCTTCCCTTCCTTCTGACTGTTACTACACTGCTACCCTCTGTCCTAACTCCTTCCCTCTGTGGTGTCTAGCTGCTCATCTACCTGAGCTAGCCAGGATGATACCACCTCTTCCAGGAAGCTTTCCTAAACTTCCCAAAGAACCTGGGTTCAGCCTGTGTGACCTTGGTCAAGTCTCCTTGCCATTCTTGGCCATAGTTTTCCCATCAGTAAAGATGGAGACTGGATCAATCTCTAGGGCTTGCCTGTTTTGAACATTCTAGGATGCCTCTGTCCCTAGGCTGTTGGTCAGTATCCCGGAATCTAGCTATTCTGTCCCAAGTTGCATCCTACAGACACAATCCCTTCCGAGCCCTAGCCCTACTAGAAGACCACCTTCCTGAACAGCTAGCTGCCTCTGTTCTAGGCAACAACATAGCAGCAGGAAGATACTGCCTTTCACAGAGACCTCCTCTGGCTTCCACCCCAAGGAGCATAGCAGCCTCTGCCACAACTTGGGTAAGGGAGGTGAGCAGAGACACAGGAATCCCTTAGGGGAGATAAGACACCCCAGGGTGACTCAGACACCTACGGGCCAGCACTCGTCAGTCCCAGTGTCCACCTCCCCTCAAGTCCTGGGCCGTTTTTAGCGTTTCAGAATTTATCCTGGGATTCTAAATGTAAAAATAACCTCATCTCCATTATAGATTAAATATTAAGTCCAGGGACTGGAAAGGTGGCTCAGTCGGTAAAGCACCTGCCTCAAAACACGAGGAATTGAGTTTAGACCACCATCCACATGGTAGTCTGTAACCCTAACACCGTGGGGTGGGGGGACCAGAGGATCCCTGGAGCTCACTAATAAAATAAATAAGGTGGAGCAGATAGAGGAAGACTTCCAGTGCCGACCTCTGGCCTCTAAATACACATGCACACTTCTGTACCCAGACAGGTGACATGCACACATACATATACTACAACACACACACATTTTTTACAAAGATTAGATATGAAGTCAAGATTGGTAGACCCTGATTTCTAGTATTTAAAAGGAGAAGAAAAGGAAACCAGATAACTCAAGGGAAGCCAAATAGTCCCAGCATTTCCACCAGAGCTTATTGGAAACAGAAGGGAAAGCTAAGAAGCACCTTCAGGGAGAGGATAACCTCACTTTTCCCAAGAACTGAGCCCTCTTCCATCAGAGCTGGACCAGCCTCGAGGGTGAGGCCACAGGCCGTGGCAGGGGAGGCAGGGACTAGAGGTGGTGGGTGTTCACCGACCTCCTGTTCCCACCCCCAGGCAGTGCAACAAAACCTCCAGCGGCAGTGACAGCTGCGACCTCATGTGCTGCGGGCGAGGCTACAACCCCTACGCGGACCGCGTGGTCGAGCGCTGCCATTGCAGGTACCACTGGTGCTGCTACGTCACCTGCCGCCGGTGCGAGCGCACGGTGGAGCGCTACGTCTGCAAGTGAGGCCACGTGCTCCGCCCAGAGCAGGCGTGCGGCTCCACCGAGGGCCCACCGAGGGGCCTGGAGAGCCTGCTGGACTTCCTTACAAACCCCAGACGCGCGCGCGGGAGGCGGCCAGTGCTGCGTCTTCGGTTGGAAGCCACCGGGAACAGGAGGCCTGGTCGCCCCGGGAGGGCCGAGCATCAAAGGAGACCGATAGGACTAAAAATAACCTGGCAGCCTGGGCCTCTGAGTGCCCACATGCTGCCTTCCAGCCTGCTCCAAGAAGCCAGGACAGGGATGGGTAAGACTGCGTATACTTGACCTTTCAAGGCCAGAAAGACCAGCCTTCCGGAATGCTCTTCGGGACCCTGGGCCCACCACATGGAACCACTAGCTTGGGTTGTAAATTTTTTATTTTCCTTTTTTTGCCCTTTTGGGATGTGGGAGCTATGGAAATATTTATAAAATCCAGCTTTGTCCTTGGGGTGGCTCACTTCAATTCCTCTTTATATATTTTATATATATAAATATATATATATATAATGATTTAAACAAGCTTTTTAAACAACCGTGTGAAATAAACGCTGAGCAAGCCCCAGCCTGCCTGAGTCTCTGGCCTCCTCAAGTGAACCCAGTAGATCCTGAGCTGGTGGGAAGACTCTCCAATTTCCAGGCAAGGCGGCCTCCCATTGATGTCTCAACCCCACCCGGTCCCCCGACCTGGCTCTGGCCCCAGTTTCCCTGTACTGATCTGTTGGTCAAGGGTGAGGACAGACGTCTTGAAACATAAACCCAGCTGGCAGTATCTTTATTCCTCAGGGACACTCTCATAGCCCCAGCACAGCCGGTGGCCATCATCTCAGGCCCATTAAGCTAGGGCTAGAAGAGAAAAGCCACCCCAAGGAGGAAATGCCTGAGGTAGGCAGTGGCTGGCCCAGCCTCCAGCCAGCTCTGGTGGGTTTTGAGTGTGACCCTAAGGATGGTGGGGATGACCCCTGCCTCCTTAGTCCCTCTGTGACGCCAGACTGGCGGTGACTAAGGCTGGAAGTTGGGACTGACCCAGCTCACAGCTCACGCCTGGATCAGGCTGGTGGCAGAAGATGTGTTACGAAGCAGGTGGAATCCAGTTCTGTTTTAAAAGTGGAGCCAGCAGGAGCTGTTCTCTTTTATGTGGTGTTTAAGAGACACAAGGTCTGGGAAGAACAATTTGGATTTGGGTGGGAGTCTGAGGAAGGATGGAAGGATGATTGTGAGATGGAGGCTGGGCAGATGATGGAGCTTGAATTTAGACACGGGTGTCGACTGAGGATTGGCTCCATGTGGACATGGGAAGGTATCAGGGCCTGGAGTTTAAGGGAATGGGTGGGCTAGCAAAGTCAAGACGATCTGTGTCAGGACACTTCCATCTACAGGCTGAAGATGTAAAGGGAAACCGATGAAGCTACCAAGCACAGCCAGGGAGGAGGCAAGAGGTTCCAAAGGCAACAGGACAGCCGCGAGCACATGACTTCCCCGCTCAGAGCCTCAATGTATTTCTCACAAATGGTGGCAGAGGGGAGCATCCCTGCAGACACGGCTTGTGGAAAGGCCACCCAAGTCAGAAGCAATTATTAAGCACCTGTATCTTGGGCTACTCATGAGAGGATTGTCCAAGACCAAGGACAGGAAGGAATGTTCCAAACAGTTCCTATATGCAGCTCCCACACATGGATGCTAAGGAGTGATTTGGCTTCCTGAGAGCCAGCAAGAAACAAGCACTGTCCTAAGGGACCCTGCCCAGCAAGGCTTTGGAGCCTGGGTGGCATTTTTGTGAAGAAGAACAGAGCCCTCTCTTGGGATCAGGAGGATGTCACATATAATCTGCCAGGAGGGAGAGAACAGGTTTTTGCGTCTGTCCTCTTAAGGACAGAGGCGGTGGGGTGAGACGGGCAAGTCACAGGCTAGAAAGAGCCTCGGGTTGTCTTCTGGTCTCCTCTTGGTCTTTTTGGCAGATGAGGAAGGTCAAGATGGGAAGGACCTTCCTGTGGTCACTGTTGATAAGGGGCTGGGCTGCGGGTGAGGCGGGAGCCTTTCAGCGTGGCCAGTGAGTAACTATACACTGCCTCAGTTGTCCCTGAAGTGTGTACCTTCCCAGGCTCCCTTGCCTCAGATTCCACAGAACCAGCCCCCAGTCACCTGGCCCAACACTCCCAGCCATAAACCAATATCTTGCCACTGTTCCCGCAGCTCTCAGTCTAGTCATGACGCCTGCCCGCTCAGCAACCCACCTTGGGCACCTGCTGAGCCCCCAGAATTGCCACTGTTAGAATCTTCCTCTGCATTTCTCTGCACATCTTTCCACACAGCTCTCTCTAGGCCCTCACCAGCCTTGAAACTTTCAAGCAGCCATCTCCCAAACCCTCCTCCAGTCAGTTGAAGCTCTCACCTCCTCCCAGGCCCAGGTGGCCATGCCTCTCCTCCAGTAAGCCTTCCCTGACCACCTCCAGCCTCCTGGGACCTCCCCTGGGTTCCCACAGTCTATGGACTCCCTCTAACATCATGCTGAGCCAGCATGTGTCTGGATCCACCCCTCCCCCCGCCCCAGTTCTCAGGTTCCTTCAGGGTTGAAATCAGCCCATGCACCCATTGGGTTTTGTAGCTGAGTATAAAACATTCTTTGAAAGTGTTGAGTTTGGGGGTGTCCTTTGAACCTTAATCAGGACAAGCAAATGGGGAAATAGGCCATAATGGTGAGAGACAGGGTAGTCATAGCAATGTGAACAGGACTGTTTACTATGCACCTGCTGCGTTCCAGTCCAAACACTCCATCTCAAGTTCTGTTCATAACAGCTTCCCCACAGATGAGTATTGTTGCACCATCTGAGGAGGAAACTGAAGCTCCCAGAGAACAGGTGACCCGCCTCAGATCATGGCCAGAACTAGAAGAGTGAGACTCAGAGCCCAGACATGTCCCCGTTGCTGATTCCTGGAGCCCTGGAAGTTCAGGGCTGGAGAGCAGGCTAGCTTCTGACTCCGGGAACCTGCCACTACTCCCTAGACCTGTAATGAAGTCCCTACCTTCCTCCCCTACTGGGGGCCTGGGCAACCAGGGGTGATGTGGATAACTGGATTTGAAGTGATCCTTACCCAAGGCTCCAAGGTTGAAGGGGAGTAGGCCCACTCATCAGGGAGCAGGGCTCCAATGTGACTCACAGGCTCTGGAGGTCTCCAGCAGCTCAGGAGCTCACTGTGTTCAGAGACTCAAAGCCAGAGAGTCTTGGTATCTGGGAATTTCAAAGTAAAATCTTTAATTGTTCATTGGAGGTGGACCAGGGTCCATGGTCACCCAGAAGACTTGGCCACCAGGGGTAACCTGTGTGCATCAAAACTCTGACCACAGCAGGTTCTCCACCTGGACTGTCCTGAGTTAGAGGTGGCCATCCTAGAGGGCTCTGAGCACTCTGCAGTGAATAGCTCTGATCTTGTGTGGGAGGCTGTCTGGAGTCTCAGGAGACAGGCCTGGGGAGAGACAAGGTGGCGGGGAGGAAACAGGAACTCTCCAAGAGAGGGAGAGATTAGTTTGTGGGAAAGGAGAGAATGGACAGATAAGGCCCTGTGGAGAGGTGACTCAGGCCACAGGAACCACAGAGGGGGGCCCCGCCCCAAACATCTCTGCTATGTTCTTGCCACAAACCAGGGGACATAGACCAGGCCTCAGCCAGGAACTCAGACCAAAGAGAGGCCAGATGGTGTACAAAGACTTCTGGCCTCACCCAGAGTCTTTCTTACTCTCTTGCTATGTGACTCCAGGCAACTTCTGGCTCTCTCTGGGCTTCTGCAGAAGTTATCGTCTTTAACTGTCATAACCACTCCATGGCATGGAACTCACTATCTCTGTTTTATTAACAAGGATGCAGGCTCAGAAAAGGAAAAAAACTTAACAGACCAAGCCCAGATTCAAACCCCAGACTATCCTCCCAAAGTGGCCTTCCACTGAGTGGAGCTAGGTGTCACAGGAAGGAGAGGACCATTCAGGACTGAGCAGTTTGAGATAGCTGTGGCTTTCCTGCTGGGCTTCCCCTGGTGAGCTGCTGCTGGGCTTCGTGTCCCTTGCCTGCCCACCAGGCGTCAGCCCACCTGCAGAGAGCTGGCTGCAGGCAGAGCAGTTTAGCAGCCCTGATTTAACAGGTCCCTTTGTTCCCATAGGCCAAATCAATATCCCCTTGGCTCCCCAGGTCAGTGGCTGCCAAAGACATTCTCCTTACAGGCCCTTGGGTCGCCATTGCCTCATCTGCCGAGCCTTTAGGGCCACGATTGGGGGTGACTGATGAAAGAAGGGCAAAGACGGGCCTTGTGAGGGGTCTGTACTCCAGTGTTAAAAGTTAAAACCCAAGGGTTTATTTTATGTCCCCACTGCCTCTGCCCCCATGAAAATGTGCCAGGCTCAAAGGGCTAGGGGAGATGTAGGGGCCACAGCTGGCAGACTGTGAACTTGAAGGTTCCCTCCAGCTCTAGATTCACAGTTTCTTCAGTTCTGAGCCTCCTCTTGGGAACAGCTCAGGGCTCAAGGATGCTATTTGCATGTCTATAGTATCTGGAAAACCCCAAACCATTCCCTTTGCCTCTCTTCACCTGGAGTACACAGTTTGCCTGGACTTGTGCAGACTTGTTCCCCCCATCCCCCCACCCCCGCTCTTGGAACCTCCAGTACCTCTGTCCTCACTCCAGCCTCAGGTGATCCATCTGGCCCAGCAGACCCTGGTTCCATTTAGCCTTAGCATTTCCCTGGAAGAGTGTCAGGACAGAGTCTCTCAGTAAGGCCCACAATGCTGCAGTCTGAAGGATAGGGACTAGGCTAGGGTGAACTGGGGGCTCCTAGACAGGGAGTGAAAGGAACAGGAGGCAAGATCTCCAGGGGACGTGCTCAGGGCTTCTGGGTTTACAGAGACTCGGGCTTTGAGGATCCCACAGAAGGCCCCACAGAGCATGTGGCCCTACTTTACCTAGTATACAACTCTGTGACAGCTAGAAGTCACTGAGTTGAAAGCAAACTCCTGTCCTACCCATAATGAGGTCCAAACCTCCACTCACAGTAAGCCTCAGGCCACTGGAAGGGCCTTTTCCCACTACCAGACCAGTGGCCTCCTGCGCTCCTTGGCCTGTGAATATCAACAGATCAGACCCCGAGGACCCTGACTCACCCCTTTGGTCTCCCAGACTCCCACCATACCTAAGGAGATGGGAAGTGCCACTGGTGGGGCCCACATCGGGGCTGGAGTTCTTGTCCAGCCTATGGTTGGGTACCCCACGCAGATGCTGCTCACCTGGTGATTGATGGGCTCCAGCTCCATCCACCTGTGAGGGACAGTTACAGATGAGAGACCTGAGAGATGAGCGTTGCTTTTCCACCTGACTCCCTCTTGTCCTGACCTCAGCCAGGGGATGCCAAGCCTGACCGAGCCTTGTTGCCCTCAGGCTCCAGTCTCCCACTTGCTTGATGGGTGTAGGCTGTGAGGCATTTCCAAGAACCCTCTGAGAACCAGGGTCATGGAGGACTTGAGGCAGACAGAGAGGCCAGAGTCCCACACTGTCTGCCCTAGAACCCAGTATCTGGGGCCTAGGTGCTTAAGGCAAGACATGTGTCCCTAGAAACTCCTAAAGAAGGCAAGATGGAAAGGTTCTGTAAGAACCATAGTCATAGCCAGGCATGGTAGCACATGCCTAAAATCCCAGCACTTGGGAGTTAGAGGGAGAAAGACTGAGTTCAATGGCAGTCTGGGCTACATAGTGAGACCCTGTCTCAAGAAAACGAAACCAGCTGTGTGTGGTGGTAAATGTCCTTAGTCCCAGCACTGGGGAGGCAGAGGCAGGTAGATCTCTGTGAGATCAAGGCCACCCTGGTCTACATGGTGAGGTACAGGAAGACACTGTCTCAAAAACACAAAAAAAGCTAAAACAAACAAACAAACAAACCAAAGACAGCCAGATACGGTGCTCTATACCTTTAGTCTCAGCACTCAGGAGACCGAGGCAAGCGGATCCCAGGGAGTTCAAGCCTGGTCTATGTCGTGAATTTCAGGCCAGCCAGGGTTACACAGTGAGACCCTGTCTCAAAACAAAACAAAATAAAAAAAACAAAACCAGGGCCAGTGAGCAAGTTCGGCAGATAAAGGGGCTTGCTGTGAGCCTGAATTTGATTCTCAGAACCCCATGGAAAGTGAAAGGACAGAATCGATCACAAAGGTTGTCCTCCACACACCTGCCGTGGTATGCACACTCACGCGTCTAATAATAAAGCTTTTAAAAGCTACACCCTTCCCTGGCCCAGAACAAAAGTTTTGAGTCTTAGCACTTGATTTCTATACCTGGAAATATGCATGGCTCTGTCAGAGTCCTCACTTGGGGCTTTTCCCAAGTGCCTTCTATGTCCTAGACACTCACACATCTTGATGACTTATCTTATCAGTTCTGTGAGCCTGTCTGAGGCTCCTTACTATAGAAATAAGTAACTTTCAGCTGACTGCAGAGCTAGGCAGAGCTAGGCTTGGTTCTACCATGTCATTCCTGGGTGATCTATGTTGCCTTAGTGCCTCAGTCCCTTCATCTGTAAAATGGGGACAATCATATGCCTCCTCTGAGCGTCAAAGAAAAACCAAGTGCTCAGGTGTTGATGCAGAAACAAGGCCTGAGTGATGGCATGGGGCCATGGAGCAGAATCTGAGCCCTGGGTTCTTCAGGTGACCCCTACCCATGGGTCCCATGGGTCTCTGTTCCTGGGGTGCTAGAGGCCAGTCCCCTGTGACAGCTCACAATGCCAGGAAGAAAGGAGGCACATACAGATGGCCTTGGTTTTATTGTTTTGGGAGAGAAGAAAAGTGACTACCATGGGGAGTGGGAGGGAGCACTTCTATGACCCTGCCTCCTTATAAAAGGGACAACTTTTATAAAATGGACAGAATCTGGACCAATGGCCTTAATTAACCTTGGAGAACTCACTGAATCATGAGCTTTTGTGATCTGGGCACCTGACCTTGACTCCTAGGAAGCTCAATTTGCTACTCTATTCAAAAATAATGAGTGAATGTGGGTATACTCGAGAATTAATGTAACAAAGCAATGAAAGTGATGAAGACTGAGAAGGAATGCTTGACACTGTGTGTGAGAGGTTTCGGGCTTAGGGATGGAAGGCAAGACTGTGTGGTGAGAAAAGGATGGACCCAAGCTTGTAGTTCCCCAATTGAAGCTGGAGAAATGGTTTTGAGTAAAAGTATGGGCGAGGCCTAACTCAGGGGCACAGTCCAAGAGACGTCTGGGGGAGCGGGTATCCTCTAAGTTCGGGCCCACTCTTCAAAGCTGAAGTTAAGAGTCAGGCTGTTTTATTCGGCGTTAGCGGCAATGTGGCATGGTAATGCTGCACTCCTGTAAACACCATCCTGGGCACTCTGTCCTTGGTAAAGGACACCAGTCACATGGTCTCTGGTCCTTTCCTTCACTGTCAGCAAGAGTTCATACCCCAAGAGGACAGGGTCAATGGAGAGAGCCAGGGAAAATCTTGGAAGGTCTGTTCAGCTCCTCAGCTTCTAACTCCACTCTACAGATGGGGAAACGTGGCTGCCTCAGGATCTGCTGTGGGGCAGAGGAAGAGGCCTCTGAGGGGACGGTGACAGAGCAGGGTTAACTGCCATCAATCCCAGCACCCTCAGTAGCCACCCCAACCAGGCAGGCCTTCCCGTCTCACCTCCAGAGTTGGGTCAGGGTGCCAGCAGGCTAGAGAAGGAATGGCCCAGATATTTAGTCTGTGCGGAAGGGAGCAGAGCTCAGATCCTGGCCCAGTGGCCCCGATCAAGCCATGAGCCAGGAGTCACAGCACAGAGGGCCAGGATCAGTCCCTCTCCTACAACCCAGGGCCCAATCATACAGCTGTCATTCTCTGATTTCTGCATTGTTTCCTGTTGGGTTTCCTTTGCCTAAAGTATAATAACTAGCACTGATAACTCATGAATGTACAGTCACATGGGACCGTTGTATCCTAGAGTATTGAGTAGCCTGGACAGCTTTGCAGAGCCAGCACTGATGAGCAATTTATAAGGGAAATTAGGACTTCAGAGGTCAGCATGACTTACTCAGAAGATAGAGCTGGAGGGGAGCTGGACCGAGGTCTGGGTCTGACTTGAGAGTCCCTGTCACAGTTCTGACTTTGTAGACAGTGGCAGTTGGAGGTAAAGCTGGGGTGCTTAGGGGTTCCTCGGGGAAGGAGCCACCTTCAATCCCAGGCCTGTAGAGTGTTTCGCCCAGGTGTGGATGGCACCAGTTGTTCCCTGGGCTCCTCCCCTTTCCCTCTGCAGCCAGACCCCAGCCCCAAACTCAAATCGGGCTGCAGGAAAACAACACCCACTCCTTCCTGCCTGTCTTCTCGGTACCCTCCTTCCTCAGCCTCCAGCTCCTAGCTTCTGTTGGTTCCCATCTCCATGAATGGGGAGCCTCACCTGCTGCCTATAGGTTAGAAATACCAGATCTCAGGCCTTATCTCAGATCTAATGACTCAGAAACTGAGGGTGGGCTCAGCAGGCTGTGCATTAACCAGTCTTCAGGTGACTGTGAAGCTAGAGAATGAGAGGACCTCACCCTGCCTACCACACTCTATAGCTCCCCATTGCCACCAGGCTTAATCCTAACTCCTCAGCTTGGCACGGACAGAGCTGCCCTCCCATCTGCTCTCTAAGCTTTGGACTGTCCTCCGACACCCAAGTCATCCTGCAGTCATCCCCCGCCTGTCTTTCTTGTCCTCAGACCTTTGCACACGTCAGTCCTCTGCCGATCCTGGTAGCCCTTTGGCACTCCTATCCTCTCTGGACAGAGAGGCCTCAGTTTTGTGTCCCGGCCCCTGGGCTCCTGTGTGAACCCTTGCACAGACCCCTCAGCTCTGCCCCTGTTGTCTCACAGGCCGGGTCCAGAGAAAGCCTGGCAAACCCTGGTACAAGAAGTGTGAACAGGTTTAGCTATGGGACAGAGGATGCATCTTTCAAGCCAGGTTTGGAAGTCTGCTGTGGGGACACCCCTGGCTCACTGTAGGCCAGCCCCGCCCCCAGAGCCTCTGTCTTCCCAGGTGTAGGCAGTAGAGTGAAGTGGCTCCTGGGTCAAGGTCATAGGGTCCCCCACTGCAGAAATGCAATCCCCTGCCCCCAGACCTAAGGACTGGTGACCCTGTCCAGCAGGGTGTCATTTACACACACCCCCTCCCCCAGGCCGTTCTGGGAGATGGAGGAGACAGAGCCAGAGGGTGCGGAGTCAGACGGAGCTGCCAGCTTGCTGAAGGCTCAAGTCACCTTCCCTGGGCTGGTGGGGAGGGGATGACTCTGAGCGACCAGCAGAGGCCATTCACCATCCTGCTGCAGCTGGGGACAGTCGTAGAGGGTGAGAGGCGCCCCCCCAAACCTATCCTGGTGTCCAGTCAGAGAGGGTCTGAATTCCTGTGTTTCAGAAGCAGCCAGCCCATCCTAGAGAGGTGTGGTGACCTTCCCTGGGTCACACGGCAGAGGGGGGCAGCCAAGGTTTGTACTTAGCCTGAGCGGGCCATGCTGGACCATGGTGTCCAACTGTTGAGAACAGCTAAGGGCTTTGGAGCAGAGGGGAGCCGCCCAAACACACGGTAGACTGTTTCATACTCTCTATCCCCGGGCCGAGAAGGTCCCTCAGGGTGGCCTTGCACAAGCTGTTTCTAGAAAAGACTGTGCCTTGCTAACCTTCTTCCCGCCTCACAGGGCACAAATGACAGACGGAGTCTCTGGCTTCATGACCTGTGGCTCCAGGGCCATGAAGGACTGTAGGAATCTTCTAGGAGCTCAAGTGAGGAGGGCACCACTCTACCCTGCGACGAGACCCTTCGCCCAGTGCTTACCCGTCAGGCCCCTCAGCCCTGCCCCACCACAGCGGCCCTTTCCCTGGTCCTAGGTGGTCTTTAGTTCTAATCCAAGCCACTCCCCTTACTAGTCTTGTGACCTCAGCTGGTGACCTCTGTGAGCCTATCTTTCCCAGAGCTGCTGAGGGGTGCTAACTCAGCACTCATCACCACGGCAAATGGGATGGGCTAAGGAAGGTTCTAGAAGGACACCAACTCACACAGCTCCTTCCTTCCTTTCCCTCTGCCTGAGAAGTCAAGAAACCATTGGATAAGTCATTCTTAGAATTTAGGGGAAAAAACTGCCTCTGGTGAGCTTTCCAGGTCACCCAATGGGGCCGCCATCACCCTTCCTTTTATAGCTGCAGGTACAGGAGGCTCAGATCTAGTCACTTTCATTGCGCAGGTTACTGGGATTGACCAGTTACCACTCTCTCCAAGGAGTCTGGCCCTGGGCCTCCATAACAGCCTTTCTTTTCAACTGTCCCCTGATCAGATGTGATATACATGCCTGAAATACCAGCTGGATGCAAGAGGCCATCTTTGGCTACATAGAGAACATTAGGACAGCCTGGGCTACATGAGACTCAGAACAAAACAAGACAAAAACAAGAGCAAAAATTAAACCAACTTCCCCTAGTCTTTAACCAGGCTGTGGTGGCTGCATCAGTGCATTACCACCTGCAGTTCTGCTGACTCTCCATCCTCCAGCTTCGCTTTGCCCACCCTTCACAGTCCTGGCTGCTGTCTATGTCTATGCCTGAATTTGAATCCCAGCACAAGGTGGCTAACAACCATCTATAACACCAGTTCCAAGGATCTGATGGATCTGATGCCCTCTTCTGACCTCCATGGCATTGCACAACATGGGTGCACTTACATACATGCAGGCCATACACTCATACACATAAAATAAAAATAATAAAATATCTTTTAAAAATAAAAGAGAAATAGAAACTTCAGACCTGGCTAAAGCCAGAGACTCTCATGCCGAGGTCTTCTGCAAGAACAGCCAGTGCTCTTAACCACTGAGCCATCTCTCCAGCCCCCGAAGCTCTTATATCTAAAGTCCCATCATACCTTCCTCTTTCTACCTGTCTGGGAACAGCTCTCAAGGTTCCCAGCAAACAAGAGGCAAGTTCTGTCCCTAGGATCCTCCAGCTCTAGGAACAAGAGCAAACAAACCTGGAAAACTTGTAAAGTGGATGAGCTTTAACATGGCATAAAGACTAAGAAGGCAGAGGCTGAAGAGATGGCTCAGTAGTTAAGAGCACTGGTTGCTCTTGCAGAGATCCCAGGTTCTATTCCCAGCACCCACATGGTGGCCAACAACCACTTGTAACTCCAGTTCCAGGGGATCCGACGCCCTCTTCTGATCTCCACAGGCAGTGCACGACTTGGGTGCACTTACATGCAGGCAGGACACTCATTCACACAAAGTAAAAATAATAAATAAATGTATTTTAAAAGACTAAGGAGGTTTAATGACAGCCTGCAGTAGCTTAAATTACAGTAGGATGTGTGGGACTCTTCCCAGGAGATGCTGGGCAGATTTGGCATGGGAGTTAAGGAACCCTGGCAGGGTGACTAACAGGGAGTTCAGGAAGAGGGACACAATCCCAGAGACTGAGTGTCATGAGCAAGGGGTATGGCTGCAGATGGCCAGAGGGAACAGGATGGGACAGAGGGAGTATGGGAGCCACTGATGGTTGCAGAGCAACTGCAGCCTCACTGCGTGCAGATTCTGGGCTGGGTGCCTGGTATATCACGTTTCACTGGATCTCCTGTCAATTTGGTGATTTGGGCCTGGTTTTCAGACCCACTTCAAAGGTAGCTATCTATGGCCCAGAGAGGGACGGGACCTGGCCAAGGTCACCCAGAGGGAGGTCCTCCCTCTCTCCTGGACCAGAGGGAGGGACTGCATCCTAGACTGCTTGTATTTCCTCAGTCTCTCCTCTCAACATCTGCCCATAAATCACTCTGACACTCGACGAGGGGGGCACAGACGTTCAGCATCACCACTGTGGGTGAGCTGTTCCCAGGCCCCTGCACTCTGCTGAGCTTGTGGTTCTTGGCTCTAGACACTGGCTGCCCAACCAGCACTCCAAAATGCAGCGCCCAGAACACCAGGGGAGGCATATTTTCCCTAGGCTGGGCGGAAGACTCAGGAGAAAGGGGAGACTCCCCTACAGGGAGGGAGGCTCTGGCTACCAGATGAAGGCTGGGAAGGCTCAGTGCTGCCCAGAGGCCTGGGTAAGCCCCAGCCTGTCTGCTGGGATGCTGAGGGTACAGAGCAACCTGCAGCTCTT
The DNA here is from genome assembly GCA_035773235.1 of Eospalax fontanierii. Lineage (NCBI taxonomy): Eukaryota > Metazoa > Chordata > Mammalia > Rodentia > Spalacidae > Eospalax > Eospalax fontanierii. Next base: position 164,715,686 of record CM069524.1, read on the forward strand.
CTCTGTGCCATGGCTCTGGTTGGGCTGGGATAGGGAATGTTGATTTGAAGCTGGTTCAGGAATGAAGCCTTGAGATAGTGCTATCCAGAGAGGGACAACCCCCTTGGCTCTAGACGTCCCCATCCCAAAGCTTGAAACACAAAAACTGGGTGCTTTTCACCCAAAGTGGCTGGGAGCTGTTTGGAAAAGGCCTAGGGGCTGCCCTGGATTCTTGAAAGACACACCTCAGGATTTAGAGAGTACCTGTCCTGTGCAGAGCTCAGCTGAGCTGGGAAGTTTCAGGAATATCCCACCTCTCAGCTTGGCCTTGGGGTGGTTTGACCACTACTTGTCCTCCTAGTCCTCCACGTCCCACCATGGAAATCTTCTGCCTGTGCTCAAGCCGCCCCTCTGGCTGGCTGTGCCCTCATGCCCTGGCTTGTCCACAGGCACTTGCCTGCATCTTGCCTCCTGCCCAGGCCCCTGGTCCCTGAGTATGGGTCACACCATATGGTGGGAAGTGGCAAGAGACCAGAGGAAGGAAGTCGTGCTTCTGGGGGTCCAACCTAGCCGGAAGCCAGCATCCTGGACCAGCGATCTTACCTCCAAGGCTCAGTTTCTCCCATCATGTGATCACACCAAGCTTGTGATCCTGGAGTTCAACACACCAGTGATAGTCATTTGTGATTTTTACTTAGGCAGCCTGAGGAGTAGACACAGGGGTCCACCCCTATCCTGAAGCCCCTGTCTGTTTCCTCTCTACTAGGCCATGGACTTCCCAGAACTGGGAAAAGACTCAGGACAGCTTGGCCTGCTCTTCAGGTAGCTAAGGGGCCAAATGGGTACATTAGGACTCAGGGAGTTGGGGCGAGGCAGGTTCTTGGCACTGACAGGGATCTGCTGGGGATCCAGTAGAAGGAACTATTATGGGGACAGCAGAGGTGGGTGGGAGTGGGAAGGAGAGGACTGTAAGGATGGGTTGGCAGGAAGCCAGCCCACCCCCCAGACCTCCCCTGGGCTCCTAATGGAACCCACAGAGGCTGCTTGTCACGGCCTCTTGCCTAATTATCAAATTGTTCCCAGATCCCCTCCTGCAGCTTGACCCTCCAGCCTGGGTCTGTCAGCAAGCTGAATGTCAAGCCCAGCCCAAGGAGAGCCCTGTCCTTGGCCCCACACTTCTGGGAGGCCACAGAGCACCCCACCCCCCATAATCCCCCTCCTGTGTGAGATAGTAGGGGTTAGGCCTTGGCTGGCTTTTCTAGCTCCTGCTTTCCTCCATCCCCACAGGGACACTGAGATAGAATGTGCTCATTCCCTGGAGCCATAGCCCCTGCCATGCCATAACCAGATCCTGAGAGCCCACTGTGTGCTCAAATCTTGGCCCCAGCCCAACATTAACCTTTTCCTTCAGCAAATCCTCTTCCTGCCTTGTCCCCTAGACAGATTCCCACCTCATACCAAAAGTCAGCCAGTGTCTGGCTCTTCCCTGCCACCTCACATAGGGGGCGGGGCATCTAGCCATAGTCACAGTCCAGGGCCCTGGCCAAGGTCCAGACAGAGCAGAGACTTCCCAGAGACCTGTGAGCCCAGGAAAGTCAGCCATGCCCTCAGCCCCACATTCTGCCTCCTACTGCATACTCACACACATGTGCACATGCATGCTTCTGAACACACACACAGGACTCAGCGGGATGGTGGGGAGTCCACATCTGCCCACCAGGTGCGATCCAGCTGTTAATCAGTACTTGGAAGGAGCCGTGCTCAGTGACCCCCCCGGGCAGGTGAGGGCAGCCAAAGGTCACCTGAGGTTCCCATAGGCCCTTAGGGTGGCCACGCCATGAGCCAGCAGCCACCATTTCCATATGGGAAGTGGGACTGTGAACAGGCGGGGACTAGGGAGGGGAGTGTCACACCACGCTGGGGAGGCTGGACTTCCTACCCCATTCCTGTGGCCTGAGCCAGGACTCTCCCCACCTGCTTGGAAGGCAGAGGGGCCAGGAGCTCAGCAGCGCCTCTGGGCTGGGAGGCCCTCATTCAGCTCTGTAGGAGGACACGTGGCCTCCAGCCAGTTGTTCCACAAAAGCCAGGGCTGGGTTGCTGCAAGTGGGAGCTTGGGGTCGCCGGTCTCTGAGGTGTTGAGCACCAACAGCAGGCTGCCAGGGAGTGGGCAGGGGGTCTTAGTGACCACTGAAAATCCTTTGAAATATGACATTTCTGAGGTTCTGTTCTGTGTGTGGAGACTGGCGGAGAAGAGTGCCCCTTTGACGTCGGGGTTAAACGCAAGCCTTGCCCAGATTCCCTCCAGCCTTTGCTCCAGGGCCTCACTCTGTGATGCCCTTTAAACCCTGAAGCAGATGGGAAACCAGGCCTCCCTGGTTTATTTACTTACTTATAGACTATGGCACAGGCTAGCTGGAACTTACTATGTAGCCAAGGATGACTTCAAGCTTCTGATCTGCCAGCCTCTATCTCTGAAACACTGGGATTCTTTTACTGTTATTTGAATTTCAAAACAAATTCTGTCCTGTGACTCCATATAAATGAGGGCAGGGGATAAACCATGTCTCGTTTAGGGGGCTGCTCCTTGGGCTTCCTCACCTTACCCGGGACCAGCAGAGAGGGAGGAACCCCAGACTTGTAGTGCCCAGGGATGTCCTACTTCCCACCCTACTGAGGGAGGTGACCTGTAGGGTGCCAGCCCTGGCACAGGCCGGCCAGTAAGACCCTGGGCCAGTTGGCACCTCTCCCAGCCAAACTCTTCTTTGGAGGTTACTGTTCAGACACTCATATCTTAGTGTGAAATGGCAGCAAATGGATGCCCAGCATCATGCACATCTCAATATTTTCTATGGCTTTAAAAGTTTTTGGAGAAAAAGGGTGTGGAGGAGGCCTAGGGAACAAGCTCACCACCTTGATATAAACGTCAGCATCCTCCAAGACCAGGTCAGCCATTCCCAAACTTGGCAGGGAGAGAGTTAAAACTCAGTCTAAGCTCACCCAATGAGTCAGAGCTCTGTGCTGGAACCCAGGCCTGATTCCAAACTCTATGTGTGTGCCTGTATGTGTGTGTGTATGTATGAGTGTGTCTGTGAGTGTGTATGTATATGTGTGTGTGCATGTGTGTGTGTGTATTTATTGTGCATTCTTAGGTGTGCAGGCCTTCCTGCTGAGCTGGACCACAGGCACGGGAGACCCATAAAACCTGACTGAGAGACACGCCTCCTGTGCACTTTAACCATGGCACCCTGAGTCTCTAGGTTTGGCATTTCCTTGTCACTATTATTTACTTAGGATGTTTTTGAGACAGGGTCTCACTTATAGCCTTGGCTGGCCTGGAACTCAATATGTAGACCAGGCTGACCTCCATCTCACAGAGATCTGCCTGCCTCTTCCTTCCAGGTGCTGGGATTGAAACCTCCTTGTCTAGTTCCTCCTTGTTACTTTCATAAACCGGCAGGTATGACCTCAGGCCCTAGGGAAGCTGAGGTGGGCCAGGTCTTGGGAGTTCTCTGAAGGTTTGTTGACAGCATGAATAAAGGGCCAGGCTGCCCATTCCCTGCCAGAGCCCTTTCTACTCTGAGCACATGATAAGGGGTGGGGTGAGAGCATACCGACCCACAGGTAGCACAAGAGGCCTGGCCGCGAGCCTCCTTCCGACCCAGCCTTTCCCAATCAGGCTCACAATGAAGAGAGGAGGTAAGAGGCCGGGCCCACCCTGCGAACCCCATGGGAGCCCAGCTATTTACTGGAACAGTGAGGGATGAATTCTTGGAGGCCCAGTCCCTACAAATCAGCAAGGCAGCTCCTCCCCAGTCTGTTTTTGATCAGCTCTAACTGAACAGGCAGTTTGTTAAATCTGAGGTGAATGCCTCTTTTCTGGAACCTAGTCTAACCCCCTCCCACCTCAGGGCTGGATGGGCCCTTGGAGAGCCGTGAGTTCCACCCACCCATTTCTTAGACTGAGAGACAGAGGCCTGCAGATAACTCAGGGAGGGCCCAACTTGCAGGCAGCTGTGTGCCTGGTACCCTCTGACCTAACAGTTAAGTCCAGAAATGGTCCCTTGGTACTCTCCCCTTTCTCTTATCTCTCCCAGATCAATCTAGAAGTTTCCTTTGGATTCACATCTCGGTTGTGGCTAGAAACGGGAGCAAGACACACAGAGGAGACCCCAGGGCTTGGTGTTCTGATGTGTAAAATGGATTATTGTTGTGGGCACAATTCTGTGTGAGGGTCATATCCCACTAGAGTCCAGCACTGAAGGGGTGTGTCTGGCTGGACCAGAATCTGCCCCAGCTTCCTCTTCAGGCCCCTCCCAGGCTCTTTTCTCAAGGCCTGGCTACCAGCTGGGGTCAGCATGGTCAGCGTCAACCTAGCTGTCAGCTTAGCCTTCTAAACCATTTGATCTGTCACCTTGTGTGGCCACAGCCTGGGCTGGCATGACTGGAGACCTTGCCCCACGCCTGAAGACTCCATCCTCAGCTTGCCTGGCTCCCTTGCGTACACCCAGCGCTTCTGTCAGTTCCCTACTCAGTCTATCATCTCTCCAGTCACAGTCTGCTCACAGTGCCCTTCACAGGTTCTCCTGCAGTCAGGCTCTGGAGCATTCGCTCTAACCTGGTCTAATCCACTCTTGACCTGGTAAGGCAGGTGCTATAGGACCATTTCAGTTTACTTGTGGAGCCAGTGGGGCTTGGAGAGGCGCAGTTCTTTGCCTGACCAGAAGGCACATGGCCTGTGAGTTGCAGAAACCTGGTATACTCTGGGGGCTGCCCAACCATGGCCATACAGGCCCTATGGGCCTCTGGGATGTAAACCATACTGTATGACTTGCTAAGCAGAGGGGGAACACCTGCCTTGCAGCATCTCCTCCCCACAGCCCTGTTCATTTATCGTCCAGGTAGCCCCAGGGGACTGGGCTACTCTTCCTCTTAGATCCTGGTAAAGGGACTTGGATAAGCATGTCTCTGAAACCCCCTTGTCACGTGGCCTCTCCTGGCCCTTTTTGCTCTCATGGGTTCTGTGAGCAGACAGCCTGGCCTGTTTCTCCTGTTCACACATCTCTGACCTCTACCGCGTCTATCTCCTGCATGCCTTCCCCCAACCCAACACAAAGAAAAGCGGTTTGGAGAGGAGGGGATGGGAGTCCTGCCTAGGCCCCCCACCTTAAATAGATGAAGCAATTGGAAGGATCTTAAAAATATGGGGGTCAGGGCTGGGGAGATGGCTCTGGGGGTAAAACACTTGCCACATAAGCATGATGACCTGAGTTCAGATCCCCCAGAACCCACTCACGAGCAGGATGTTAGCAATATTTGTACCTATAATTCCACACCCATACAGGGGGATGGGAGGTGGGGACAGGATCCCAGAAGGTTGCCAGCCAACTAGCCTGGCACAGTGATGATAAGACCCTGCCTCAAATAGGGTAGAAGGCAAGAACCAATAAATGAGGCATTCTTGTGACCTCCACATGTGTGGTGTGTGCGTGCGCACACACCCCATATTCAACATACAAAAATGGGAATCAGAGGGAATTGCTCAGCCAGTCACCTGTTCCCTAAATAAATCTATCTTTGCATTCTTGGGAACCCTTAAGGCTCAAATCTAAGAACAGGCTTGAAGCAGACCATTGTCAGTTCCAGGGCATCGCCAGCAGACGCTAGGGGCTCCTCCTCTGCACCCCAGAACCCCACCTAGGCAGGGAGGGCCAGAAAAAGTTCTGGAAACTGGAAGTGAGAGCCCAGCCTGCTCAATATTTATTCCATTCATACAGGTGTCCCAGAGGCTGAGGGCAGGAACTTCCGGGAAGGGCCCAGTGATGGGTGGCATCTCCAGCTGAGAGTGGGAAACATAGTGCTGGGCTCAGTGTGAGCTAGCCTGCTGTACCCAGCACCCTCTGTGCCACTCTGTAGCTCATCTGGAGGACTGAATGGGGTTGGGGCAAGGGCTGGTGCTGAAGGTAGTGAACCCCTCCCACCTCTGACAGAACAGACCGAGCCTGCACTTTCTGCCAGATTCAGCCTGACAGACCAACACGGGGAGCCCGGGGGCTGCTGGGGAAGAGCTGCCCTTCTCTCACTTTCCAGCCAGCCCAGTTTTTCTGTGTCCTCCGAAGCAGGTGACAGACAGGAGCCTGGTGGATCTGTATCTCTTTGCCTTTCCTGAGTTCTGCCAAAAGAAGCCACCATCTTGCAAGTACTTGACGTCTAAGTGCCACTATATGGGGCTCTGGTCACTCAGTAGGAGGGGAGCTTGATGCCAGCCTGGGTACAGCTGGTCTGGGTCTCTCACAAAGGGCACTGGTTTGATTTCATCCACTGGCCACCCAAGCCCTGCTGCCCTGAGATCTGGTTGTACCTGCCTTTGTGTCCTCTGGTCCTCCTTACCCAACCCAAACCCAAACCCAACCCCTAATTCCCTAAGGAGGGCAGTCAGGCATACTAGCAACTGATTGGGAAGATTGCCTAGGGCAGGTGGTAGACCAGGTCGGGCCTCTGCACGGAGGTTCCCAGCCCCTGGCTGTGCACAACTACTCTCCTAACAGTTGGGTCCTTGTCCCTTTTCACCTTCCTGAATTACCAGGATTGGGCCCTGCTGGCAGGTTGTAGGGTCTGGCCCCCCTGCATTCCCTTCTCTCTTAGTGCTAGGCTCTCCACCACGAGCTAGCAGGATCTTGTCAGTTGCATTCTGAAGTAAACAACTTGACCTTTAAGCGTGCTCAGTTTACATCAGGTGTGTGTCATGTAGCTGGATGTCTCCTGAGAACCTGAACTTTTAACCTCCTGCAAAGCCCCGCCTCAGGGTATATAAGGCTTGCTGCCTCTCAATACAGTCAGTCATTCTCCTTTCCTCCTACCTAGTGTGTGTGTCATTCAATCTGCAGCCCTCCGCCGATCCCGACTCGGTCATCGAACGTAGCCAGGACGCTACAGCAGGTGGCTTCAGCAGCAGGCAGGGTGGGCCCTAATCAGTTTAAGGTCTCCACAGTTCCACTCTGTGGCTATTTGGCTCTTTCCAAGAATCATCTCTAGGCCTTCCTTTCTGTCTAGCCTGCTGTAGAACTCTCAGAGGAGGAGCTGACTGCAACACTGAATCGGCCCTAACTGCTGTGTGACCTGGGACAAGTCTCAACTTCTCTGGTTCTTTGGGTCTAGTATGAGTTTGTTTATTACTCCATGACCTTCACATCCCCACCTCACAAGTGCAGAGGACAGAGGAAAAGGTAGACATATCCTCATCATGTCCTCCCAGAGGACCTTGCTACTGAAGCTCTCCTGAGGCCTAGGTCATGGATCCCATCCTTCAAAGAAGAGGCCACGCTTCGAGGCATTAACAAACATCACAATGGGGGAGTAGCTGACAGGCACCTGCTTGCCAAATGCCATTGGTGGCCCAGTGTTCAGCAGCATGAACAACTCAGCTGTCCTCAGAACAGTCTCCTGAACTCAGCCTGTTCCTACCCCCATGCCACAGATGAGGATCCCAGACAGGTAAGGTGACTGAGCCATAGCCTCAGTGCTTGAAAACTATAGTGCTGGGATTTGAGCTGGGTTGTGTGACACCTGGGGCCTGGTCTGTTACTATCTGTCCCCAGCGAGACAAATCCAGATGTATTTGACCCTAAAGGTTCCCAATATGTCTGCTCTGTATCCCTAATCAGCACTGCACCCCAAACCCCCGAAGCAGGGCCGGTTCCAACTTCCTTTTCCAGGAGACAGTGGTAACCGGGGCAGGAGGGTGCTTGGGGCTGCCCCAGAATCCCTGAGGTCCTCAATCCCACTGTGCCCTCCCTTGGTGCTCATGGATGAGAGCAGGGGGCCCCTCATCTCTGAGTAAATGGAGGCAGCCACTCTGGGAGGGGCCTCAGATGGCTTAAAACATGAAGGGGGTTCTGAATGATAGGGGAGAGCTTTGCAGCCCAAGGCAGAGGACTCCCAGCCAGGGAAAGGCAAGCAGGCAGGAGAATGTCGCTGATGGTCCCCTGTGACTGTGGCTTAACCTCTCTGAGCCTCATTTGTTTATATACAACTCAGCCTCAGGAAGGGAAGGTGTGTCAGGGGCTTCACTGAAGACCCTGCACATAGCAGGTGTTCTGCCACGCGTATCACGGGGTTTGACACAGGTGCTTCCGTTACCAGGCACCTGGCTCTTCACGGGACACTGGAAGTAGAGCAGGTGGAGTGTGATTGCCTGGGAGAAGAGGGCCCTAGTGGGTAGATGTTGCTGTCCATGCTGTCCCCCTGTGGGGGCAGGGAGAAACTGGTACCAAGAGAGTGAGTGACTAGCCCACAGGATGTCAAGCCAGTTCTGCCACCTCTACGCCTCAGTTTCCTCCCCTAGGCAGTGGTGTCCTCTCCGATACCCCTGAGAAATCACCTGAGGAAGACAGGCTACATATGGGGTTTCTCAGAAGAGCCAGGAATATGCAGGCTTCTTGCCTGCCTGTCCTTTAGGGATGTCAAATCTTAGGACGGGGGCTAGTGGTGAACTGCTATCCCAGACCCAACACGCAGTACGCACTCCAGTGTGCCCTCCAGCAGCAGGCGGTGTTGGAGAGCCAGCCAGCTCCCTCCTGGTGCTCAGCAGGCTGAGCAGGGGACCAAGGGCAGGATGAGCATCACCCAAGTGCTCTAGAGTATGCACATCTCTGGGGCCTTGTGTGGAGGATTCTTCGCCCACCAGCTATGAAGAGCTCATGGGTCTGCTTCTATGGCGTATGAAACTGAGTCACCAGAGCACTGGTCACCAGGGTGCTAAAGCCATCTCTCAGAGCTGGATGCAGGCCCCGGAGGAGGGAGAGACTACTCCAGCCTGGGCTGACCTGTAATCTGCTGTGCTAGGGGCTCTCTAGTCTCCTGACTCCTCTATGTGGTGTGCCTGTGTGTGTGTGTGTGTGTGTGTGTGTGTGTGTGTGTGTGTGTGTGAGAAACCCTCTAGTGGGAGGGTTTGAGCCAGCTTGTATAAGCCCATGGTTGGGGGCAGGGCAGAGCCCTCTCTCTCCTGGCCTCAGTGTCATCAGCTCAATCGGGACATTGGTTAGACATGTATTCTGAAAGTTGTCTCTTGCTCCTCAAGTTCTATCATCTCCCCACAACCCCCAACCTGGAGCCCAACAGGAATGAGGATGATCCACAGAACACTGGGGCCTGCCAGGGCACCCAGAAGTGAGACTCTGGGGTCCTTTGAAATGCTGCAGGCCCCAGTGCCCCTCCCATCTGGCCATCCTGGAACAAGGCCAGGGCTGCCTGCTGGAGATGAAAAGGCCCTGGGCTTGGGAGTGGGGCTGGGGGAGTGGGGTCTGTCACCCGCCGAGCAGCAGGATGAGCGGAGTCTAAATAAATCACTAACATGCGGGTGAATTCCTTGAACAGGCGCCCAGGATTATGGACAGAGGGGAGCAGGGGAGGGGCTTGGGGAGTCATGTCTGTGACCCCTCTCACTCTTGCACATGGCAGGGCCTTCTCCCACTTCAAGGCTGTGGCTATCTGGGGGAGGGGGCTCAGTTGGGAGCCCCCTCCACCCTGGCCCCTTGATTCATGCGTGAGAAACTCTGACAGCCTGCACAGGTCCGAGGGGAGGGAGGTGATGAAAGCAGCTTCCTGCTCAGGGCTGGGTGCCGGCCAGAGATAATATCACCATGCTGGGGAGCAGCAGTTGGTCTCCAGGCACCCCCAGATCCCAGACTTGTACCAGGTCTGGGATGGGTGGATGGCAGAGGCCAGCTGTCCTGGGCCTGGAAGGTGGTCGTCTCACCAACACTGGCAGGCAGGACAGGGTCAGAGACAGCCAGGAGGAGCTGTTGGAGGTTGAGGTCTGGAAGCCACTCACATCCTCTTTCTCCTCTGGGCTCCTTTCTGGATCTCTGTTTCTATATCTTGAAAATGGAATGGTAGAGGCTTCAGGTCACCTCTCAGGGCTTCTAAGGTCTTCCAGGGCCTACTCTGGGGGGTGCTGTTCCAGCGGTGGCTCCTAGGCAGGGCTTGGAAGTTAATGAAAGAATGGATGGATGGAGGGATGGAGAGAGGGAGAGATGGAGGGAGGAAGGGATGGTGGATGGATGGTATAGACTGCAATCCAAACAGGTTCAGTATCAGATAGCCTCTCGAAGGCCACATGTCCTCTGTACTGAGGGCCCTGGGCCTGGGAACATCAGCAGAGTAAGGACTGTCAGCCTAACCGATATGCAGTGAGGGCCAGCATAGGGGAACAAAGGGAGAGCCAGCACAGAACTCGGGTGTCTCCCCTCCCGCCTGGTTCTGTCCTGGCCTGTGTGCTGGCTGCGGATACCCAAGCACAGACATTTCCCTCACTGGGGGCTCAAGCTCCTTCCCCTCCATCACTCCGCATGGAGTAGGGAGGTGGGGGGAAGCTGGTGAACACTGGGGAGATCATGCTGCTGCGAACTTCTGTGCAAAGAAACATTCCCCCACAGGAGCCCTCTGTTAGCCTGTTTCCACGCGCATCAACACTAACCACACACTCAAACTTTGGGTTCCCTGCCAGACCCCAAGTCCCTCCAGGCTCTATGGGGTGTGAGAAAGCCCTGCTAGAGTTATGCCTTCACCTCTTGGAGTCTTTGGTCATTCATCCCTTCCTCTAAGCCAGTGTTTCTTCATCTGTAGAGTAGGGTGCTGAGATGTACCTCAGAGGATGTGGGTATCTTGAGACTCAAAGGAAGGAGAGATGTGTGGGTCCATGGCTAATTCTCAGATGCTGTTCAGGATGCAAATGAAATCAGAGGGAGGGACTTGGTGGGCTTCCTTAGGCCACACAGAGGATGGGGACCATACTGTACAAAGCCTCTCAGCCAAGGGTACAGCCTTGGCGTGTGACCTGGGCCAGTTACTCCTGTGAGTGGAGCCTCTACAGGGACACTGCCTAGTACCTTTTCTCACAGCAGGGATAGAAAGGTCCAGAGGGATGGCCTGAAAGGGCACAGAGGGAGGAGGGATCCCTAGGCATCCCAGCATCCCTTGCCATTCAAGCATCTCTAGACAAAATGGCAGGCAAATTTTTCCCCCACAAGGGCACGTCACATTGTATAAGCTGGGCCTATCAAACTCTTTCTAACCTGGTCAACCCGAGTCTGACTAGCCTCACTTAAACCTGTAACTCTTTCTCGGGCTGCAGATCTTTTGATCGTAAGAGAGGCCCCCAGCCCAGGCAGCCCCCTCCCCACAGCCTGCTTGTTTTCTGGGAGCCTCTGTCTGCGTGCTTTCTCCAATCTCTTGCCCCTCAGCCTGGATACTTCCCCTTCCAAGCCTCTTCACCCTGGAGAAGCACGCCTACATGCAGCCCTAGGCTGGGAGGGGCTAGGAGCGCAGGGGCTCCTCTCAGAAGGAGCAGATGCGCTGATCTGCCAGGCCTTTGCAGCTGGGCTGCACGTGGCGATGAAATCCCCAGACATACAGTCTGGAGGAAATGAACGCAGCAAGGCTACAGTGAGTGGGCCTGGGTGGGGGTGCTGGATCCCGCAGACCCTCAGCCTTCCTTCAATTTGCTCAGTCTCAGCCAGCACACCTGCCCCTAGCTCTGAAGAGGAGTGCTCAGCCTCTCTCCAATAGTGAGAAAAGCTTGTGAGGAACAGGCCTCCCATCTCCTGAAACCTCCTCCCATCCAGATCTTGAGTACATCCTGGGATCACGCAGGGAAACTCAACTTCTCCTTCACATAGGGGAAATCACACTCCTATTCATCCTTCATGGCCCAGACCACACACATAGGTTTCCCTGCTCCCTACCACCATTCAGGAGTCCAGAAGCGCCCACAAGGGCACTGGAGCCCCAGGGGCTAAGACCCAAAGCCTCAGCAGCAGAGGGTTGTCACTGAGGCTGAACTCGGAGACATTTTCCAGCTGTCAGCTGCCTATGAGCATGCTTGGCCAAGAATGACACAGTCACTCCCCGGTATGTTCTTTACTTTGCACATATTCCCCAGGATGGTCTGTCGCCCCCTGGGGTAGGCACCTGACCCCCATCCTCCAGCCTGACTCCTTGTCTGCTGCTGTCAAGCCTCTTTTCCATGTTTTCTTCTCTTTTTCTTTTAGATGGGGGTCTTGCTGTGTTGGCCAGGCCGGTCTTGAATTCCCAGGCTCTGCCTCAGCCTTCCTGAGTAGCTGGGACTATGGCAGTTCCACCCTTTTATCTGGAGTCCTCCGTTTCCCCTCAGCTTTCTGGCCATTTCTTCTGGGTTCTCTGGGAGAGTTCTCTTCCCGACCTCCCATGTCTGAAGGAAGCTCCGGGCTCAGTTTGAACTAAACCCATTTCTCCCACTCAGCCAGTCTCGGAACTGTTGTCTACACCTTTAGTAGCTGGCACCTTCCCTCTCCAGGCCAGGTCTCCCCAAACTACCCTAAGAGTGAAGTCACAGGCACTTGCCATCCCCTCTTTTCTACAGGCCCCACTCACCTCCAGTCCAGCCTAAGGAATAAACCTTGTGCCTGGCCCAACACAGCTCCCTGCCCACTCTTGCCATCTCAATGGACATTACTTCTCTCTCTTCCTCTCCTCCCTTTTTTTTTCTTTTTCTTTTCTGTTTGAGACAAGGTGACATGTAGCCCAGGCTAGTTTTGAACTTGTGAGGTAGCCACGGAAGACCTTGAGTTCCCCATCCTCCTGTCTCTACTTCCCAAGTGCTAACTACCACAAGCGTCTGCATTTTCTTAGGAAAAAAAAAAAAAAAGCCTTATGGAGGGCTAAGCACAGAGAACAGACTGTACCCACTGAAGACGTACGTTTACTATTCTCACAATTTTCAGTTCACTGAGCTTTTTTTTGTCAATCTGGGACATTCTTCATGGTAGTAACAGCTATCTTTTCAAGCAGTTAGTGCTCTTTACTGATGAGCCCTCTCTTCAGCCCCAGATGAATATCTTTATTATGGTCAACTTCGAGTTAGTGAATTATGTTAGATAGAACCTAAAAATGTTGCAGTAATGTCTCCATTCTCCCTGCCCCCACCAACTCTTAACCAATTATCCAATATTCCCTCTACACACATAAGATTCACACACACACACACACACACACACACACACACACAGACTCTTGAACATGGATGTATATTTGGTTCTGCACATATGCAACAATTCCAATCATGTATCCTCACATTAGATCAGAGATTCTCCTACCTGAAGAACTTTCTTAACTTTTTTGCTCTGCAGGTCTCTAGAGAGTAAATCACCTCCTCCTTCGTGTTCTTGAAGTGTATTCTCAGCACTTCGCATGTGTTCTGGTCTCTTGTGAAACCTTTTGTTACTGATGAGAAATCAGCCATGAATTTTACCTGTAGCAAGTTCTCCAGTGTTAAGCATCTTTCGTTCTTAATGGCTGCTGTCAAGCTTCCTCTTTATCGTCTATCCTAGACTTGGTTTTCTTTCTGTGTGTCCTGCTGAAGATGTATTGGGATTCTTAAACTTGAAAGGTTTTTTTTTAGTCAACTTTGGGAAATTTGGGGCCAGTATGTATTTCTGCCTTTTTTTTCCCCCTCTATTACTGTCCTTCTGATGTGCCAATTATGTATATTTTGGATTTTTTATATTATCTTTCAGGTGCCCAAGGCTGTTTGCATTTTTCTAATCTCCCCCACTTCTTCAGATTAAGTAATTTCATTGCTAATCTATCTTCATAGTCACACACACACACACACACACACACACACACATATATATATATATATATATATATATATATATATATATATATATATATATATTTGGTCTTTTTTTTATTTTTTTGAGACAGGGTCTCCCTGTAGCCCTAGCTGACATGGAACTCACTATGTAGACCAGGCTAGCCTTGAACTCACAGAGATCAGCCTGCCTCTGCTCCTGAGTTCTGGGACTAAAGACATGCACCATCACTTCTGGCAACAGTCATATATTCTTTTTTCTTTTTTAAAATATTCATTATTTTTATTTTATGTGCATGTGTATTGCCTGCATGTATGTAAGTGCACCTGTATCATGCAATGCTAGTGGAGGTCAGAAGAGGACGTCTGGAGATCCTCTGGAACTAGAGTTACAGACAGTTTTTAGCCACCATGTGGGTGCTGGGAATCAAACCTGGGTCCTCTGCAAAAGTAGAAAGTGCTCCTAAGTGTTGAGTCATCTCTCTAGCTCCATGTTTTCTTTTTTCTGCCTTCTGTATTTGATTGTTGATTCCATCTAGTACAATTTCAATCCAATACTATACTTTTTAATCTTTGTAGTTTCCATTTAGTGTATATGGATGCACATTTATATCTATTTCCAGCTTTCTGCTGAGAATCTCTTTCTCTCCAGTCATTACAACCACTTTTTCCTTTATGTCTTTTAACGTGTTTTTCTTTTGATGTATCTGTAAAGCTTCTTTGAAGTCTTTGTTGCTAAGCCCGACATTTATGGCCACTTAGGGGCAGTTGCTGGGTTTGCTTTTTCTCCCCTTCTTGTTTCTTTCCCGATTGAATTTTAGATATTGTAGTTATCTCATCCTTTGCCCTCGCTCCTTTCTTTTCCCTTCTCCTCCCTATCCGTCCCCTCTCCCCACTTTTTCCTTGTTACTCTGCTGACTGCTGACTGGTTCTGGTGGGAGTCATTCTGCAGCCTGTCTTCTCTGCAGTGGGGAGTGGTGGCTGTCCTACAGTTTCAGCTCCTGTGGTTCTGGTGTGGCTTTCTGGAGCTTCCCTGAACCTCTAGAGTTCTGTGGGAAGTTTGTGTTCAGAATCTGGTGGTCACTTCTCTGGGGTTGCTTTGTTCCTGACTGCTGCCCCTCGGTTTTCACCTGCTCTGTCAGTGTAGGGCTTCTGCCCGCTAGCTCTCAAGCCAGCACATTTATCCCACCCAAGGCTGTCTGCCTGTTGAGGTTAGCTTTCGTCTCCCTGACTGTTTTTGTCACCAGTCCCTTCACCACTGGGCTGAAGCTGTGGACAGAGATTTGCTTCAGATTTGAGTCTTGGGCCCTGTTAGTTCTCTCACCCACAGAACTCACCTTTCTAGTTCCCGAAGAGGAAAGGGTGTGCTTTCTACCCATTCTAGTCGTGGCGGGGGGGGGGGGTCTGGAAGTGCCCCCATGACTCCTGACTCTTACATTGACAGATTTCTAAGAGTAGGTGTTTCCATTGGCTTCTATCTTTTTAAATACTTCACAGAATTTTTCAATAATTGCTTTAAAAATGTTTTGCCCCAATTTCACAAGTGACCTTCGCTGAAAACTCCATGGAATCATGATAGCTCACTGCTATGGAGAAGTTCCTCCTGCTTCAGTCTTTTAGAAAGACATCCCAGGGACTGAAGCAGTATGAGCACTAGCTGCTCCTGCAAAGGACCAGAGGATCTGATGCCCTCTTCTGGTCTCTGCAGGCATTGCACACGTCGGTGCACTTACATATATACAGGCAAAACACTCATACTCATAAATTTTTAAAAAATTAAAAACCAGGGCTGGAGAGATGGCTCGGTGGTTAAGAACATTGGCTGCTGTTTCAGAAGACCTGTGTTCAAATCCCAGCACCCACATGGTAGCTAACAACTGTCTATAACTGCAGTTCCAGGGGTTCTGATGCCCTCTTCTGTCATCCACAGGCTCTGCACAACACAGGTGCACCAAGACACATGCAAGAAATGCACTCATACACGTAAAAAATAAAACATAAAAACATATCTTAGAGTATGTCATCATTCTTGCTTAAGACCTGCCCCCCGCCCCAAGTTTCTCATTGCACCAATACCAAGCACAAGGTCCGTAGCAAGACCCACAACACAGCAGCCAGTAATGATCAGACTTTTGTCTTTGTTTTGGAGATGCTGGGAATGGAGCACAAGCCCCACGCACACCGGGCAATACTCTGTCACTGAGCCACGTCCCTGCCCACAGATCCTTTTACGGTTGGAGATCCCTGTCAAGTCCCTAAGGCTAAAAACTTATTTTTGTTTGTACTGTGGCCTAGATAAGTCTATGCCAGGATGGGGCCCTTTTCTTTCCTACTTTCTTCCTGGGGCCTGGCACACACTAAAGCCAGACACAGAGGGAGCAGCTGGGAACGAAGTGGGGTGAGGCAGAGCCTCTTTTGGCACAAGGCTGCCTACAGATGTGAAGCCCCTGTCCCTCTTCCAGACCTTCCCCTGGCTGAGGAGAAGCAAGGAAGCCCGGGGGTGGTGGGGGGGAAGGGGACACCAAAGGCTAGACCAAGGCTGTGGAAAGCAAACCCAGCTCTTGCTGTGGCAGGAATGCGCAGGCAGGACCCAAGCCTGAAGTTAAAGCCTGTTCGCCTTTCTTTCTGATCCTCATATTCTGGGTGGGAGGTGGGGAAGGGTGCACACATCTGTGAGGGAGAACTGTTCCACATGACTGCTCCCTGCTTCATTTCTACTCTCAAGCATATTAAAAAAAACCTAAATATAAACTAATGTTTATAGCTCTTCTATAACCATAAAACCCCAAACAAGCTTATAAATTAAAACCACACACAAGTAATAAGCCAATTAAATTCATATCAACAATATTAATTTAATGTGGTGGATGTTTTGTTTAAACCAAACCTCCCTCCCTCAAGTGACTGGCGGGCTCCTCAGGTCTTCTGCGTCCCACACACTAGGCGCCAAGGACAGCGTCCTCTCCCACCCTTTCTCTCCCTCTGAACTTCAGGATTCCTTTGTTTGGGCGGCAGCCCTGACATCATTTTGACTTCACACAACAAGAATGTTTCATCCTGTGGCCTGTGACCTAAGACCTGCCTCTGCTTTGTCCCTGTTCCACGGCAGTGACTGCCACCTTTGGAGGTGTGTTTCATTCCTTTGAACTGCACCAGCCTCTCTCTTGATGCCTCCAGGGCAGAGCAGCAGCAAAGAACAACATAAGGGCTTGAAGAGCAGAGTGTCTCCAAAGCCTAGTTTTCATCGCAGGACCAGGCTTTGCTGAACAAGGAAGGGATTTGTTAATTCTGACCGCTCCATCCACAGATAAGCCATGAAAGGATAAAAACAGAGTGATCATAACAGGCAATCACCCTGATTGGATGAAAAACACCATCACCTCTTTGGCTGGGGGTGGAGGTTACAAAGAGGGTGTGGGCCCCTCACTGGCTCAGCCGAGATGTACTTAAAGATGACCAATCTCAGTAAAGATGACCTCAGTCTCGAGACAATGCCTGTCGTAAGTTTCACAAAAGGCCACTGAACACAGCTGTGCCGTGGCACGGCTCTCCCAGGAACCCTCCACCCAGGAGTTGGTCTCACGTTTTCTTAATAAACTAAGTTTCATGTTGCACAGTCTTTTGTTGACATTCCTTATCACTCACTGATGCAAGACAGTGAACTTGGGAGGCACTGATTCAGGGTGGCTCTGGCACCTTAGTACCCTGGGTTAAGCCCACCACAGATTAAAATAAAAGACTCTGGATTGGAGAAATGGCTCAGAGGTTAGGGACACCGGCTGCTCTTGCAGAGGACCCGGGTTCAATTCCCAGCACCCATATGGCGGCTAACAACTATCTGTAACTCCAGTTCCAGGGGATCCAATGCACTCTTCTGACCTCCATGAGCATTGCATGACACAGGTGCACTTACATACATGCAAGCGATACACTCATGCACGTAAAATAAAAAAAGACTGTCACCCAAAGGATCCACATCACAGTCATACTCAGAGATAACAGATTTGTTCACTCAGGGCTAGACCAACAGTGGATACCCAAACAATACTGAAAGACTAGATGAATTAAGGAATGAGGAAGTGAAGGAAAGAATGAATAAATGAATGGACCTGATATGGGGAGAGAAATGCCCCCAAAGTTTCTGGCTTCAGGTCCAAGCTGTCATTGAGCTTTGTGAACTTGGCTAGGTAGGGTTAACTTGCCTGGGCTTTACCGTCCTCATCAATAGCCTGGGGGCTCAGCACACCCCTACTGATCCATCAAATGTTCCCATTTGGGCTTTCGAAAAAGGTGCCTGTTTCTTGGGTGCTCATGGTACACTAAGCGGGGCAGACAGGGTGACATCATTACCATCTGAGAACATGGACAGAGGCAGGAGGCTTTCAAAGTACACACAGGTTGTTGGGGGAACAGGAAGGAGAGAATGGTCTGACCTGTTGGGGTGGGAGGGCTTCTCAGAGGAGCACAGGAAGGTGGAGCTCTGGTGTGTGGAGAGATGGAGGGTGCTGCGAGTTGTGGGAGGGGCTTTCTAGACAGAGAAAATAGCAGGGCCATGCTGTGGATGACAAGCCCTCCACCTGGCTGGAGGGCGGGTACAGTGGCCTGTAGCCAATCGTGCTTTAACCACACTGACCCAGATTTACACATTGCACCCGTAAATATTTTGGCATCTCTAAACTTTTAAAAGTAACCTTAATTTTATTGTAATCTCATACTGTAAACATGACAGGTCTTTAATATTTAGCCAGTGTTTCACAATGTTTGTCTCCTTTCGTTTTTTCAGTTTAAAGAGTTCAAACAAGTCCACGGTGGGCTCAGATCTGATTCATGTTTGTTGTTGTTTTGTTTTTGGAGTTGGGAATGGAACCAACCCAAGGCCTTGTACAAGGTCGGCAAATACGCTACCCCTGAGTTGCATCTCCAGGCCTGAAATGTTTTGTTTTGTTTTCCAAAGAATTATCTATCTGAGGGATTGGAGCAATGGCTCAGTGGCTAAGAGCACTGACTACTCTTGGAGAGGACCCAGGTTTGGTTCCCAGCACACATGTGGTGGGCTAACAACCATCTGTAACTCCAGTTCTAGGGGATCCAACACCCTCTTTTGACCTCTAAGGGCATTGCATGACACAGGTGCACTTACATACCTGCAGGGAATACATTCCTACACATAAAAGTAATAAAATATTTTTAATAAAAAAGAATTATGTATTTTAATTATCGTTTAAAACAATTATTTTAAAAATTAATTTAAAGATAATTAAAATATTAATAATTTTAGTTACTTATTTTTATCTGCACGTGTGTATGTGTACCACATGCATGCCTGGTGCCTACAGAGGCCAAAAGGCGGTGTCAAGTCCCCTGGAACTCGAGTTACAAATAGGTGTGAGTCCCCCTGTGAGCAGCCCGATATAGGTGCTGAGAACTGAACCCTGGGCCATCTGCAAGAGCAGTACACACTCCTAACCACCGAGCCTCTCTTTAGCCCTCAAAATGTGTCTTTAAAATTTGTTTTATATATTTACTTTTATTTTATGTGTATGAATGTTATGCCTGCATGTGTGTAAGTGCACCCATGTTGTGCAGTGCCTGCAGAGGACAGATCCCCTGGAACTGGAGTTACATATGCAGTGACGTTGTTAGCCGTCATATGGGTGTTGAGATTCAAACCCAGGTCTTCTGCAAGACCAGTCAGTGCTCCTAACCCCTGAGCCATCTCTCCAGACCTGAAAAATGTGTCTTTTAAATGTTTTTCTTGCTATTTTTTCTTTTGTGTCCCTTCTTTCTGCTCCTGCCCCCCACCCACATGTACTTCCAAAGTCTCTGTCCATGTTCTTTGTGTGTGTGTGTGTGTGTGTGTGTGTGTGTGTGTGTCTCCTTGTCTGTCATCCTCAAGACATCAGGAGCTTGCAAGAGGCAGGCGCCTTATGTAAATACCTAACTAGAAACACCTGATGAACCAGCACAGGCGTGCTGAGTCCCCAGGCTATAGATGAGGAAGCTCAGTATACTTACAGGAAAAACCAGACTGTTCAGGACGAAGTTTCCGGGCACCTGGATGTCCTGGCTGTATTCTCCTGTGGGGACGTGCTCTTCTACCCCTGCATTCCTACAACTGGGGGTTAGAGAGCTGCAAATGTGAGTCACACCTAGGAATTTAAAATTTTCTGGTAGCCATATTTTGTACATGTGTACCTACATATATGTATGTGTGTATGTGAGCGAGTACATGCAGTGTGGTGTGTGCTTGTCTGTGCACCTGCATGAGTAGAGGCCAGAGAGTGACATCAGATGTTCTCCTCTATGCTCCCCGTTATTTTTTATTTTTATTTTATGAGTGTTTTGCCTGCACCTGTTTAAGTGCATCTATGCATGCAATGCCTACGGAGGTCAGAAGAGGGTGTCAGGTTCCCTAGAACTGCAGTTAAAGATAGTTGCTAACTGCCATCTAGGGAACCAAACCAGGATCCTCTGCAAGAGCAGCCATTGCTCTTAATTGCTAATCCATGTTTCCAGCCCACTTTCCACTCTTTTAAAATGAAGGCTCTCACCGAACCTGGCGCTCATGATTTCTGCTAGACACACTGACCAGCAAAGTCCCTTGGATCTACCTGTCTCTGCCCACTCCTTGCCTTCCGCTCAGCTTTTACACGGGTGCTTGGGGTCCAAACTCAGGTCCTCCAGCCTCTGCAGCCACCACTTTATCCACCAGGCTATCTCCGCAGCTCCTGGGTAGCAACATTTTCAGAAGCAAAAAGAAACAGATGAAATTGCAATAATATATTTAACTCAAGAATGGTTAGAATTGAAGCACTTACATTCTTTTTGAATACCAAGTCTCAGAACCCAGCCCGTGTCTTCTAGTCATGGTGCATCTTGGCTTTTAAGACCCACGTATTACAAGCGCCTCCTGTACTGTGCAACACATATGTGTGTGGTCATGGTCAGAGATAGATGCTTGTCAAGAGTATTTCCCAGGAGCTGGGCATGGTGGTACAAGACTTTAATCCCAGCACTCAGGAAGCAGAGGCAGGCGAATTTCTGTGAATTCTGTGAATTCAAGGCAGCCTGGTCTAAATAGTAAGTTCCAGGGCTTCGTCCTATCCTTCCTGTTCACATTGGTGACCTAGTAAGGGCTCATGGTTTCTCTGAGCTCTTCCCAGTTCCTTCCCATGCCTAGGCTGGGTTCCTGTCCTCTGCCGACCCTGTTCACGGCCCCCAGCGGCTCTGCCTGCTCCTGTAGCCACAGGCTCAGCTCCCCTGACCCCCACCCCTTCACCCCCAATTCCACGAACAGTCCTTTCCACCTCCCTGTCTCTGCCACAAGCCTGGAAGATTCCTGAGACTGTAGCTGCCTCTGCTTGTGCATCTTCTGGGGGACAGGGCTTAGCATGCAGCGTGCTGTCATATGTAATGTCTTCGTCATTGCATCTTACCTGGCCCTGCCTGATTTCATTCTCTTTTGTGTGTGCATGTATGCACATTTATGCACATGTGTATGGAGGCTGGGCGCGCCATATCTTCCTCAGTTGTTTTCCATCGTGTTTTTTTAAGACTAAGTCTGTCATCTCTCGCGAGCCTGGAGCTCACAGATTCGACTGGACTGGCTGGCTCTTCGACTGGATCTTCCCGTCTTCACCTCCCAGGTGCTGGGATGAACGCTATGCCCCTTTTTATATAGGTGTAGAGAATTTGAACTCAGGTCTATACGCTTGCACAGTGAGCACTTTAACTACTGAGTCATCTCCTCAGACCCCATTTCATCTTCTTGACTACCTGTTATACAATGCAAAGGAGTTTTGTTTGGAGACAGAGTCTCCCTGTAGCCCTAGCTGGCCTGAAACTTGCTATGTAGACCAGGCTGGCATTGATCTCACAGAGATCCATCGCCAGTTTGCCTCCTGAGTGTTGGGATTAAAGGAGTGCGCCACCACACCTAGACTACCTTAGAGAAGTTTCCTCCTGTCCTTGTGGTCTTCTGCACCTTGCCCATCCGTAAGTTACAGTTTACATGCTGACCTTGGGTGCTTTAGGCTGTTCCATCTCTAATGGTTCCTCTCTGCAAAGCCAGACCTCACTCTCTCATGCGATGAGGTGATGAGGTTTTCCCCTCTGCACATAGGAATGTCTGCCCAGATCCAGTCCAGTCCTCTTTGCAGAGTGGCTACTGAAAAAGGGAGCGCTGTCTGCAGATGCTCACGTTTGCATGGGCCCCAAGTGAGACACAGGGCCTCCCTGTAGTTTGGGGACTGTTCTAGTTTTCTGTGACAAAGCACTCTGACCAATATCAACTTGGGGAGGAAAGGGTTTATTTGGCTCACATCTCCTGGCTCACAGTTCATCACTGAGGGAGCCCAAGGTAGGAGTTCAGGGCAGGAACCTGGAGGCAGGAGCTAAAGCACAGGCCATGGCGGAATGCTGCTTACTGGCTTGCTCCCCTGGCCCATGCTCAGCCTACTTTCTTGTATTATACGTATAACTAAACTACCCACAGTGGGCTGGGCCCTACCACATGAATCATCAAGAAAATACCTCACAGACATGGTCACAGGCCAGTTCAATGGAAGCAATTCCCCAATTGAGGCAATCCAGGTGTGTCAAGTTGATAACTAAAGCTATCCAGTACAGCAATACGGAAGAAAGAGTCCCAAGGGAGAGGTCAGGGTCTTTTGGGTCCTGCTGTGCCCAGCGACCTATATGATCTTACAAGTCATCCTTCCTTAAGAGCTTCCCCAGGCTGATGGTCATGGTAATGCTTCCATCACATCTGTGTGTTGAGGGCTGTCGTAGGGTCAGATGAAGCATCGGGACAGACATGATATGAGCCTGAAGGCCACTGCATCCAGGGAGGCACAGGCATGGCAGGGCAGGTATCAGCAGGGCAGGGCAGGCTGGTGAGGGCAACAGGGCCTGGGCTTCAGTGGGGGCTTCGGTGGGGGCTCATTCCTAAGCAGGGTGCTCACTGGAATGGTAACCTCTCAAACACACACCTTCTTTTTACTGAGCTCCAAACACAGTTCTACACACAACCTTACTTATCCTAAAATTTTAGTATTATTGCATGTGTGCATGATGGGGTGTGTGTGTGTGTGTGTGTGTGTGTGTGTGTGTGTGTGCACCGTAGTGTTCATGTTGAGGTCAAGTAGACTTGGTCCTCTATCTTTACATGGGTGTGAGAGATTGAGCTCAGGATTCTTGGCTTATGTGGCAAGCACCTTTGCTTGCTGAGCCATCTTGCTGGTCCAAGAATGACTTGATACACACTGAGCTGTCACGAACCTCCCAGGGGACCAAGAGCCACATGCATGAGTTATGTCTCTGTGGTCGAGGCTCGTTCCCCTCCCCCATCCCTACACATGCACTCACTGTGTGTCACTGAAGGTAAAGCTCAGCTGGGGGTGGGGCAGAGAAACAACTGGCAGGTAAGGGAGAATAAAGGACCCGCTTGAGGTCAGCAGACTCTGGAGACATCTGTTGCATGGTGGAAGGTTGAAGATCATGCACAGAAGGTAGCCTGGGAATGTCCCAGCCGAGCCCCTGCCAAAGACCATGTGGTTGGTGGGAGCACACAGCTATGCTGGGCTCATTGAATAATAACATGCTCCCTCTAAGTGGATTAAAAGAAAAAGTTTTGGTAAATAACTTTTGGAGAAAATGAATTTCTTAAAGCATTGAAACTTATTTAGCTTTCTTGAATAGCATGCTTGCTTGTTTATGCATTTAAAATATTACTATTATTTTATGTGTATGCATGTATTGCCTGCATGTATGTAAGTGTACCCATGTCATACAATGCCTTCAGAGCTCAGAAGAGGGTGTCGAATTCCCTGGAACTGGAGTTATGGACAATCAGCTGCCATGTGGGTGCTGGAATTTGAACCTGGGTCATTTGCAAGAACAGCCAGTGCTCTTAACCACTGAGCCATCTCTCCAGTCCCTATTTTATGCATTTTCTTATCAAACAAAAATTAATGTGTCCTTTCTCTGATGACTAGAGCCTGAGAATCTTCAGTGATAGTCTCATGTAAGCTGATTTTTCTTTCTGTCTTTTTTTGGTGACCAGGATCAAACCCAGGACCTCATGAAAGGTTGACAAGTCTTTACCTGGGCCACATCCACCCAGGCTAAGCTGATTTTTGTATGTGTATATGTTCATGTATAGGGGCTGCATGCATGTGCAAGTGTGAATGTGTGTATGTATGTGTAGAAGTCAGAGAGGAATCTACCTTTAAAAAGGATTTATTATTATATTTGTGTGCGTGCGTGTGTGTGTGTGTGTGTGTGTGTGTGATGTGTATGCATGAGTGTAGGCCCTTGGGCATCACAGTGCATAAATGGAGGTTAAAGGACAACTTTTAGGAGTTGGTTCTCTCATTCCACCATGGGACCCTGGGACCAAACTGAAGTTGTCAGGTTAGTGCAGGTTAGGCTGGGCCATTTCAGCAGCCCATCATCTTATTTTTTGAGGTGTCTCATTGCCTTAGTACTCACCATGGAGTCTAGACTGGCTGGCTGGTGAGCCCCACGGATCTGACCATTTCTACCTCCCCACGCTGACTCGTTTGCATGGGTTCTGCGGTCAGAGCTCAGGTCTTTACAATTATATGGCACTTTCCCCACAGAATCATCTTCCTAGTCTCTAACATGATTTTTAAAAAGCTGTTATTTATTTTTGTACATTTTAAAATAAGTCTTTGTCTCAAGGTCTTTAAGTAGATGGCTGGGTGGTGGGTGTTTTAGTATCTATGAACTTTGCTCAGAAGCAGGCTGTCATTAAGTGGCCTAGCCCCCAATTCCTCACAAACAGACAAAATGGTGGGTCAGAGTCCTTTCCTGTTCTGCCATGCTCTGCACTCCAGGGTGGTGGGAGGCATCTCTGATGAGTGAGCACAATTGTGTAGCTTGTGCCAGATGATTCCACCGGGTTCGAAGAAAACCTGAGCAGAGGGCTGATGTCACTGTACAGAAGTCACAGGCTCTGAGAAGGCTAGTACCTTCTGGGAGCAGCTGTAT
Source organism: Eospalax fontanierii (assembly GCA_035773235.1). NCBI lineage: Eukaryota > Metazoa > Chordata > Mammalia > Rodentia > Spalacidae > Eospalax > Eospalax fontanierii. The sequence continues at coordinate 164,740,308 of CM069524.1, forward strand.
GCAAACAGGGATTTCCAAATTTGCTCTTCTCTTAGGCTATGGACTTCTCCCTCAAGCCCCAGAGGATTCCTTCCTGTGGAGTCTGGCCACTGCGCAGTCAGGTTGTCCTTTCTGCCCTTCCTTCCTGTGGAGTCTGGCCACGGTGCGGTCAGGTTGTCCTTTCTGCCCGCTCCCATATTCATGCCCCCTTTTCCTTTAGATTTTATTATCTTATGTGTATGAGTATTATTCCTGCATGTATGTAAGTGCACCTGTGTTGTGCAGTACCCAGGGAGGCCAGAAGAGGGCATTGGATCCCCTGGAACTGGAGCTATAGATGGTTGTTAACTGCCATGTGGGTGCTGGGATTCAAACCCAGGTCTTACTGCTGAGCCATCTCTCCAGTCCTGCATACCTTTCTTACTGGTTGCTCTAATTAAAATTACACTTATTTTTTGTGAATATGTATGTCACAGTGTGGTGAGAGGACAACCTTCAGGAGTCAGTTTTCTTCCTGGGGATTGAACTCAGGATGTCAGGTTTGGTGGCATGCCCCTTTACTTGCTGAGCCATCTCAAAAGCCTTGCTGCTGTAACTGAACAGGGACCAAGGGGTGGCTTGTGGTTCTGTCCCTAACCAACCAGCCCTCTACAGTCTTTACCTATAAACATGCTTAGTGCTTCTCTGGCTTGCTGACATTGCCAGATTTGTCAAAGTGTAGAAGTATTTTATAGATACATATTTTTCATTCATTTAAAATCCACAAGGCTGAGCTGTCTACCTACAAATCTGTAATTAGATGTGCTAGGAGGGAAAAAAAGAGAGAGAGCGAGCAAGCGATCTACTTCGAAAATGCTCTGTTCTGGCACCAGTTCAGCACGGGATGAGCCAGCAGAAGCTGGGCAGGAAGACATTTGTGGGTGAAGGGCCAGAGACGCTCGTCGGCCCGGTCTGCACCAGGAACACAACGTCATCAGCTACTTGCACAGCACTCTGTCCTGCCCCACCAATGCACCTGAAAGCACTTCACATTTTCACATTTGTTTGGCTCTCAGACTTTTTTTTTTTTTTTTTTTTTTTTTGTCTTTTCGAGACATGGTCTCTTTGTAGCCCCAGCTAGCCTGGAACTTTCTATGTAGACCAAGCTGGCCTTGAACTCACAGAGAACTGCCTGCCTCTGCCTCCCAAGTGCTGGAATTAAAGGCGTGCACCACCCCCGCCCCCCTTTTCCCCTGCATTTAAGTGCATCCATGGATCCAATGCCCACCAAGGCCAGAAGAGGGCGTCAGATTCCCTGGAATGGGAGTTATGGATGGCTGTTAGCTGCCATGTATGTGCTAATTGAACCTGGGTTCTCTGAAGAGACCATGAAGCCACCTCTCCAGTCCCAAAGCTCAGTTAGCTGAAGCCCTGATACACAGAATTTGCAGGTATCTGTCTCTCAATGGCCTCAGCTGACAGAAGGACCCATAGTTGAACGGCTAGTTCCTCCCAATGGTGTCTGGTTACACAGCATTGAGGGCTTTTGTTAAACTGTTTTTTATCTCTTCTAATCTTGTCAACTCTGGGTGGGTATAATCCCTACTCTGAGGAGCCAGATTCGAAGAGGAAGTGGTTGTAACCAAGCCACAATGGAAAATCTGACAGCAATCAGACCTTTAACTGTTTCTTCCCCCTTACATTTATTTATTATTCATTTGTGTGTGTGTGTGTGTGTGTGTGTGTGTACCCGGGCAGGTGAAGGTCAGAGGACATCTTGCAGGAGTTGGATCAATCCTGGGTCCTGGGAATGGAACATCAGGCCTTGCCAGTGTCCTCTAACTGTCAATTATGAACCCTATTAAAATCCAGAATCCAGCAGCCTCGGGTAGGGGAGGAGCCTGTGTCTGCAGAGCCTTTGAGAAGCCCTGGCCACCACCCTTGTTACAGTCACCCTATGACAGCCGAGTCCTTTCCGTTCCAGGGCTTCACACAGATGCTCCCTCAGCTTGGAATGGGTTCCATCTGGCTTCTGTGTCAGCATGAACTTCACTTCCCCAAGGGGACTTGCCCGAACTCCCAGCCAAATGGATCCCTCATGTTGAGACAAGAGTTAGTGAGGATGGGGCCCATGAAGAATTACAAGCTGGTCATGTAGCCTGAGAACAACAAAGGGAAGCCGCTCCATCCACAGATACGCCTCCTACGGGACAGAGGAACATCAGTGAATGTCGCTGGCAGGGGCAGGATTCTTTCCAGAATTTCTTTAAGTACACTTATTTAGTGCATGTGATTAGAGGCCAGCTCGTGGGAGTTGGGTCTCTCCTGCCACCATGTAGGTTCCAAGGATCAAACTCAGGTCACCAGACTTGGTGGCAGGTGCCTCTACCTGCTGAGCCATTTTGCTGGCCCTCTTTCCAGTTTTCTATAGATTAATAAATGGTTCTTTAAATGTTCAATGACTTGGTGAGGATCATGGTTTCAAGGCAGCAAAGTTGGTGAGGTTTCCATGTGACTGGTTGTTATGAGCATCAGAACCAGCCTCTGAGGAGATGCCACTGCTCCTTACTACAGAAAGACCCAGCCTGACTGAGCATGCCCCTTAAGTCACAGGCTCATAATGATACACTTCCTTTTCACACACAGAACACAGTAAGAGAGTAACCAGTTTCAGGCCACTCATTAGAATCCAGCTTCAACTGACTGTTAGTCATGATTCTGGAGGAATGGACTTGCTCCTTTGCTTTAAACACACTTCAGTGGCCCACTGGATTGACCTGGGATGGTTTATAGTGTCAATTTGACAGGATCTAGAATCATCTATGAGTCAAGCCTTGGGCTATGCTTATGAGGGATTATCTAGATTGGGCTGAGGTAGGAAGATCCACCTTCACTGGGGGTGGCACCGATTTATGGGCTGGGGTTTCAGACTAAATAAAACGGAGAAATAGAGCTGAGGAACAGCATTCATCACACTGTGCTTCCTGATTGTGGATGCAATGTGACCAGCTATCTCAAGTGCCTATTGCAATGGCTTCTCCACCATGATGGACTGTATGCTCAGACTGAAAAATAATCCCCTTCTCCCTTAAATTGTTTGTCTTAGCAATGAGGGAATAACTAAAACATGGTCCAATTTACACACACACACACACACACACACACACACACACACACACACACACACAAGTCCTGCTTTGCCTCTGGGCCTCTGCCTGTAACATGAGATTGGACACATCTTTCATCCTCACAACCTCCATGAATCTTTCTTGATCCTTGAGTCAGAATGTATAGTGTTCTCTGCCTTTCAATGGCATGGAATACATCTCCGTCATAGTCATCACACTTGTGTTACAATTAACTGTGAATAGAGTTGTGGCTCCTGAATGGAGAATGTGTGAAGACACAGTAATATGCTCACTTTTTAGCCCAGTCCCACGTGCACACATTTGTGTGCAAAGAGTGTGTTTGATAAATGTTGAATGGCTGGCTGTTTAAGAACAAGGTTTTCATAGTTAACCTAGCTTCAAAATGAAATTCAAAACAATGAAGACAGTACTCAAATATCACTGGGAAATAATATACACTTTTAACTCTCAAAATAAATACTAATCAATTTTATTTTATAAATACAGATGCTAAGTTTTCTTCCAATTACCAACAGATCAGCTTCATATGCCATTTAATATTGGTGGTGGTTTAAAAAATTATTTAAGTAACCAGTTAGGTCAGGATAAATGGGCACCATTAGAACTGCTAAAAAAAAAAAATAATAATAATAGAGCTGGGTACAATCTTCCAACACTAATATTCTGAGTTGGGGAAAAAAGTCTCTGGAATTTCTGAAGTGGTTAAGAGAGAGGAAACGCAAAGAGAAAACACAATCAGATATTCACTGTATAGTGTCTGCCAGAATCAGCTATTCACTGTATAGCGTCGGCCGGCTGTTAGACCCGTCTCACCATACGAAAAATGAGGGGCTGTCAGTGGTCTAGAAAAGGACAGCAATGAACTTCCATTTCAGCTTAAATCTTCCAAGTAAATTATTTATTATTTTATTATTTTATTTATTTTTTTGAGACAGGGTCTCCTGTAGTCTCAGCTGGCCCGGAACTTGCTATGCCACCTAGGCTGGCCTTGATCTCACAGAGATCCACTTGCCCCTGCCTCCCAAGAGCCAAGATTTAAGGTGTGTACAACCACATTTGACAGATTTTTTTTTTAGTGATTTATAAGACTAATTTAAAAGATGAGGAAAGAGAACATTCTGTAATTTGGCCTTAGGCACTTTAAGCAGAGGCAAAACAAATTCCGAAGCTGTTGCTGGCGGTTCTATGTATGCAGGCCACAGCAGACAGCAGATATCAAAGAAATGTGAACCCTGAACCCGACGAGCCTTCTACGTTTGGGTGCAGAAGTCACTGGACAGCATGGGGCGTGCCGAGAGTGCAGGCAGCAGCTACGGACAGGGTCTAAGCAATGCAACCCCAAGCAAGGGCAGGGCTCCATGCTGTGCAGGTAACCTCTAAGCCCAGACTCGGGAGTCCACATGGCAGAGACTGATGCTGGGAACTCAGAGTTCAGAGGCTGACCTGGCTGTCTGGAAGCTGAGATGAACCCTGGCCACACTGCTCTGCGCTGCTTAGTAGTATCAAAGCGAGGCCTAGATGAGTCTACATGAAGCTTGCAGTCCATCCCCACACCCAGGGAGGTCACAGATCACATAGTATTCACCTACTAGGTAGGACAATGCCACTGCCGGGGAGTCCACTTGAGAAGTAAATGTGTTGTTGTTATACACAGTACTTAAACTCAGATGAAGTCAAGAGCATTGGCTTGGACAGAGCTATGGCTTTTGTCAGGCCAGCCCTGTCATGATGTAACATAAGGAGACACAAGCTTAGGAGGGAGGGACAAATCAGGTCAAGTGAAGTAAATTCAATTTTTATTCTTATAATACATGGATACATGAATAAATTTTCTTTAAAGAGCTTGCAACCCTGAGGCAATGTCCGTGGGTACATAATGTATAATGTAACAGCGAATGCATCGGAGTGCAGGAATGACAATGGACTTCAAAACATAATTTAATATTATGAAATTGCACATCGTCTAGGCTTCATCTATCCTCTTAATCCAACTATCTCGCAACTGCCATGCAGTCTGAAAACTGGACAACCTGGTTAACATACTTTGTCATAAACAATGCCTTCCTTCTGACTGAAATGCAATAAATTAACATGGAATTTATGCTGAGGGGCTCGCTGTCTGGTGCGCGTACTGCCAGTAGGTGTGCCCAACTTTGGGTCGCAGCATCGGCCCCCAAGATCTACCACGGGCAAGGTTTTCATCGAATCTGAGGGCTGCATCCGGGTTGGCACACTAGAGGAGATGGCTCATCAAGCCCCTGGTTTTAGACTGGTGAATCTGCTGCCCCAGTTTTCAGGATGCACGATCCATCATGTGAAGGTAGGACTACTGTGAGGTCTGCAGGTTGACTTGGTACCCAGGGTCAAGGGCCCACTCAGGTACAGAGCCACAGAGCCCCCCAGAAAGTGGTGGAAAGCTATTTTTGAATATTCCATTTCGCAAAGTTTAATAAAGTATGGCGAGGGCAAATGCTTATGAGAAATTAAAGGTGAGCTCATTATATTACTTATATATTATCATCTTCCCTCTGAGGAGAACATAAGTGTAAATAAAAAAGCAGACAAATGCCTATAAGATGACTCGAGCTATAAGCTCTTTCAACTAGAGGGTGACTTTTGACTTCAAATAGTCATCAGGCCTGAAAAGCAAATCTTAAAAGCAAAATCTCACTTTGCCCGGCCTACTGATATCCAAGTCCTGAGTCCCTCTATTCCTGAAGTCAGCCTTTCTGAGGAATATCCTCCACTGATACTCATTTGTGTCATAATTACTAAAAAGGATAAGTGTGGCTTCTGCCTTGTGGAGGGCAGTCATTCTGCCTTTGTCCTGTCTGCCCACTGGCCTCACTTGTCTGAACTCCTGCGCGGCCGGCGGAAGCTGGACAGGTTTTCATTCAGGGCGTAGATCCTCCTGGAGAACTCCTCGAACTCCCCCAGCACCTGTTCATCACACTCCACTGCCACGGCGCTGTCCACCGGGATGCAGCTGAACGCTTCGAGCTGCTCGCCAGAGGTGAAACCTGTGGCTTCCAGCCCGATGATTTCCTCCGCCTGCTCCACAGCACAGCAGAGCTCAGCTCCCGGGGCCGGGAGGAACTCGCCTGGCACTTGGGCGTTGGAGGGGCCAGCCTGCTCGCTGGGCAGCGCAGTCCCATTCACCGAGGCCGGGTGCTCAGGCAGGGCTTCTCCTTGTGACTGGCTAGTGTCCACATGCACGTGGTCTCTATTCATGCTGTGACCCACATCCACTCCTGTCTTCCTCTTCTCTTGGGAGAAGTCCAGGGAGGCGTCTAGGGAGGAGGACAGAGAGGCGGCCTTCCTCTCCGGCTCTCCCACTGAGGGCACTGGGGCCCCGGACTGCGTTAATGCCGACTGGTAGCTGGGAGGAGGGGTTTTGTACTGGTGTCTCTCGTTCTCTGAGCTGGCCCGCTTTCGATGTCCCTTGTCTGGTGAAGGGATCCCCCCAGAGAAGCCTACATCTGCACCCCCAAACACGGAGCTTTGTCTCTTTGGAACAGGGATGGCACTGGAGGTGTGATGTCTGTCACTAGAAGACAAACAAAAAGGACAAGTCACTTTCTGTTTTAAGGCCTTCTGGGTCTAGCCAGGAAAGTATACTTTAGATGAGAGAAAAAACAACAGAAAATTCAATTATTACCAGTTTTAAATGGCATCTGTTTATAGTGTGGAATGTTAAGAAACAACACAAAGCATGCTGGGTCTAACTTTAGGAACTTCAGGAAAAATAGAGATTTATTCAATATATTCAAGACAAGAGTACCCAGAATAGGATAGGGATAGAAACCCCGTGATGTGCAGAAGAGCTGGAGGAACTGGACAGATGGAAACACATGAAGGACGCAAGCAACTGCGTGACCGCGGTGGACCCTCTGCACTCCTATTCTTGCTTTGAATATCCCGTCCTATTTTATCTGTGAGAAGTCCTCATCCACAATGATTTGTCCATTATTCAGGGAGGCAGTGACCAGCTGACCGACAGCCTTTCCCACACCCAGAACGCATCACTCTGCACTGGAGAATCGGCACAGACAGCATCAGAGAGCTCTGTTTCTTTTTTAAATGAAAAACTACCATGGGAAATGGCTTCTCTTCTACAAGCCTGGCCATTTTTACAAGTCTTCAGTGCCTTCTTTTGAGCCCAAGTTATTTCTCAGGAAGATCTCCCTGAGCCAGCAATAACAATCACTGTTCTGCCATACACAGTGTTATGGTTTCTGAAGTAATTTCACATACATCACTTCACTTGGTTCCTACAAATGTCTCGTCAAGAAAACAGGGTATGGATTCTCACAAATGAGCCTGAAATAATGAACAATAATCAACCAATAGATTAGAAATTCAGACGCCGGTGACGGTTATGACTGCAGCAGAGCCGGCGGAGGTGCTAACTGTGAGTGAAATTAGTTTCAGTACAACTGCATCAACAGAATGCACCGAGAGGCAAAGGCAGGCATAACAACAACCATTTGCCATGTACGCTTCAGGTAAGGAAACACGGGTTACGAGGCTTGTCAAAGCGCTGCCAGTAGACAGTAGTTGAGGCAGGACGGAAACCACACACCCATGGCTAGTCCCACCTGTGCTGGGCCTGGTGCAGGAGAGACAGATTCAAAGGTGAGCTGCTTGGCTGTGTGTGGTGGCACATGCCTTTAATCTCAGTGCTCAGAGGCAGAGGTGGGTAGATCTCTGTGAGTTTGAGGCCAGCTAGAGCTACATAGTGAGACCTTGCCTCAAAAACAAAACAAAAGCCAGCAGCCCCGCCTCGCGGGAGCATCCAAGGTTTCAGGAGAAAGACACCTGCAATTATTCCAGTAATAATCTTTTCTCTTTTTTGTGTTAATTTTAGTGACAAAAAGACACAGGATTGAAACCTGATATTTACTTATATTGCATAAACAAACTGGACATAGAGGACAAAATGAAGAACAAATCATGTCACTCACTTTTCTATGGCTCTTCATCATCAGACCTCTGTAATCAAAGGCAGGGTACAGTCTCTGGCACAAGCATAGGAGGTGACGGAACAGTGCAGAGTGACAGATGCCCTAAGACCAAACCATACCAGGAAACCCAGGCAGTAGCCATTTATCAGCTCAGAGCCCTGGGGAGGCACCTCCAAACCACAATCATTTCAGTGGTATCTGTCAACTTTGCCGCAGTAGATCTGTAACGCTGTTCTGCATTTGTGAGGTATTAACGTTTATGTCAAAAAAGGAAATGGAGGACAGGGGAAGCCAGTTAATTCCCAAGATGACACCTCTAGTTCTTGTACCATGTCCATCAGTATCAAATTAAGGAATAATATCTAGGCCAATAGGGTTAAGTTATAAAGCGAATTAAAATAAAAAAAATACAAGTAGAATCGATTGGGTTGAAAAAGCCTCTCATTGAAAATCTGTATTAAAAGAAAAACTAGTAATATTATTGTCGAACTATAATTTCAGTAAGTGCTCTGATGAAGACAAGGGACCACGGTCCCCTCTGTCCACGGCTGAGCCTTACAGACAGCTCGCTGTTCTTCCTTTCTTCCATGCTCCTGACTTTGGACTATGCAACGGTCATTCCCCTTGAAGAAAGGCACTCCTGCAGGACTCAATCAGCTGTAAGCATTGGTGCCAACCAGAGTGGCATAATCACAGTTGTGCCCAGGTGCATATCAAACTGGACAAGCAGATCAGAAAATGACTATTTTTAGTTCTTAAGAAAAAAACAGCATCAAACTGAGCAAAATCTGCAGGCCTTTGTTTAGGTTTTCAGTTGATAATGTGTCCAAACTCGCTGTAACTGGGTGCGCTGTATATTTTTGCCAGCCTTGCTGTCCTCTGCCTACCTGCTTAGTGTTCTCTTTAATGACAATACATAGCCTGATGACCTGAGTTTGATCCTGGGAACTCAGATTACGAAAGAACAGGACTGATTCCTGGAAGTTGTCCTTTGACCTCTACACAGGCAAAACACACACACACACACACACACACACACACACACACACACACGTTAAAAAAGGTAGCAATCAAAAAGGCCATTCATAGATAAAATACAAGAATGCTCAACTTTGAAGGTTTTGAGTTCTTTTTCTGATCACAGCCCCACTTCATAACCATCCCATCTGATCAGAGCTTGAAACTAACAGATTTACTAATTATGATCAACTTTTAAAATCTATGCTGTGATAAAGAAACCTCCCTCTCTCCCTCCCTCCCTCCCTCCCTCCCTCCCTCCCTCCCTCCCTCCTTCCCTCCCCTCCCTCCTTCCCTCCCTTTCTGAGACAGGGCCCCACTGTATAGCTCTGGCTGGCCTTGAGCTTCCTATGCAGATCACACTGGCTTCAGAGATCCCCCTGCCTCTGCCTCCTATGTGCTCAGATTAAAGGTGTGCACTCCCACACTCTGCCAAGAATTTCTATTCTTAAGATTGATGTGTTGCTTCTTATACCAAGAAGGCAAGAATTTCTACTCTTAAAATACACATGGACTGGAGAGATGAATCAATCCTCAGCAGGTGAGAGCGCAGCTGCTCTTGCGGAGGACCTGGGTTCAATTTCCCACATGGTGACTAACAACCACCCATAGCTCCAGTTCCAGGGGATCAGATACCCTCTTCTGATCTCTATGGGCACTGCAATACGCTCATACACATAGAAAATAAATAATGATGGACTTTAAACACGTAGATCTAGCTTGGTGATGGAGCATTCAAGTTTAACATAGGTGAGGCCTTGGGCTGAATCTGTAGGACCATCAATGCAAGGAAAGGAGGCAGAGAGGAAGGGGCATAGAGAGGGAGAACCTCTCCCCAAAGCATCAATACGGGAGATTTGCGGGCCTTTCCTCACACCCAGTCCCCACAACGTGACACCCTAGGTTTGGGACTGAAGAGGCTTGGGCCTTTCCTCACACCCAGTCCCCACAACGTGACACCCTAGGTTTGCGGGTGAAGAGGCTGAGGTTCAAGCAAGCAGACTGAGTACACCTCCTGCTCCTCAGTCACTTGTCCTGGGTAGATATCTCTTCCAGCTTGGTATGGGTCCGAACTAGAAGTCATATCTGAGGGTTAATGTTATAATAAAGGGAAATTAGTTTAAAAAACCCAGCTGGGCTGTGTGGTGGCACACATCTTTAATCTCAGCACTCCGGACGCAGAGGCAGATCTCTGTGAGTTCAAGGCCAGCTTGATATACATAGTGAGTTCCAGGCCAGTTGGGTCTACAGGGATAGCCTATGTCAAAGCAAAGCAAAGCAAAGCAAAGCAAACCAAACCAAACCCTCAAACCCAAAAAAACCCAGCTGAGCGTTGTGGCCCATGCCTTTAATCCCAGCATGTGGGAGGCAAAGGCAGGCAGATCTATATGAGTTCAAGGTATCCTGGTCTACACAGTGAGACCCTGTCTCAAAACCAAAGCAAAGCAAACCAAACTACACTATCACAAAGCTCAAAGTTACCAAAAATGCAGGTTTACTGGGCACAGTAACCAAATCATATGATGCTCTCCTAAATGACTCCCAGTATTTAGTATATTATATTATATTATATTATATTATATTATAGTAAACCTTTGCTATAAGTAAGAAAAGATTTCTAGGGTCACACAGCAACATGGGAAGGAGCCAAGTGGCTCTGAATCTGAAGGCCAAGGAGGACAGCCTGGCATAGATTTGGCTTCTCTGGATCTAGTTTTCTCTGAGCTCTCTAAAGAAAGGCGATTACTTTTTTTCATTCTGAGAGTTCTTATTTATTGCAGTCAGCCACCTGTGCTTACCTCGCTAGCGCTGTCCAAACACAGTGCTCTGGAGAAAGCTCAACAGCCTGGATTCCACTCCTACATCTATCTATTTGGAGTTACAACTTCCCTGTTTGTTAGTTATATGGTGTTTTCTCCTTTGTACAGTAATCACTGGACCGCGGTTAAGAGTAAATGAAGTAGCACACTTAAACTCCCGGCAGAGCTGGGTGTGGCAGGGCAGCTCTTGGGAGGTAGAGGCAGGAGGATCAGGATCAGACTCAGCTACATGGCAAGTTAAAGGCAGTCTTGGTTACATGAGACCTTGTCTCAAAACAAAACCCTAAAAATAACAAACACAAACATCAACAACAAAACAAGGAATCAAAGCAAGGTAGAAAGAGTCTGAGAGAAAGCACCACATCAGTCACGCTCCACTTTGCTAGCTGGGAAATGGCAGTTCTTCCCCTTGGGAATACCGGGTGGGGAAAGCTTTGAATAAAGCAGAAATGCTTAAAATGCCTGTCTTTAGATGATCTCCCAACTGCTTAGGGACCACAAGAACTTCCCACAATCCTTTGAGGCCTGCATTCCAAGTGTCCCTGAACCCCTGAAGCATCATTTTTCTACATGAGTTTTAAGCAGTAAGAAATTTTTGTTAAAAGCAAACCTCTATTTCTCCAACTTAAATCAAGAAGACCATGCTCCGTAGTTTAACAGCCGGCATGTGAATTCTCTGCTATGACAACCCTGTGAGATGGCAGAGACCAGTTTCCGTCCTCCAACCTGTCCTCCCACCTTCTTCCTCCTCCCTTCTCTGCTGGTTCTACTGCCTGAAGCGAAGTCACCTTTACCAAGAAGAGGTTAGGAGAGAGAAAACATGGCAGAAGGCAGGAAGTGGTTCTATTTCTACACCTCCCATTTGTAATACTGAGGAGCACTCTACCACTGAACACACCACAGCTCCAGCCCTTCCATGAAAGGGCTCATGGCAGTAAGTAGCAGGGCATGATGCAAAGCCTCTTAATCCAAGACTGTGGAGGGTGGAGGCAGGAGTACTGGGAGTTCAAGGCCAACCTGGGATACACTGCGACCATGCCTCAAAAGAACAACAAAGCCGACCATGCCTCAAAAGAACAACAAAGCCAAAACGGGGGCTGGAGAGTTGGTTAAGAGTACTTGCTGCTCTTGCAGAGGACTGGAGTTCAGTTCCCAGTACCCATGTTAGGTGGCTCACAACTGTCTGTAACTCTAGCTCCAGGGGATCTGATGCTCTCCTCTGACAGCTACAGGTACCCCTGAGCATGTGCACACATGTACATAAATAAAAAATAAACAACCACCACCTCCCAAACAGCTATGCATAGTGCTGCTTGCCTATAATTCTGGCACAGAGGAGACAGAGACGTGAGGATTGTCCATGGTCTGAAGAGGTCTGGGCTGCACACTGAGTTCCAGGCCGGCCTCAAACAAACAAACAAACAAACAAACAAACAAACCAAATAAACACATACTCAAATAAACAAAAACCAAATAGTAAGGATTCAATGATGTATTTAAGAAAAATCGTTAGCATAATGAGTAGGTAAGTCAATAACTTACTATTCATAAAGCTGGTATGTGAAGAGCTGTGGTGAGAACCCTGCAGATCTATAAAGTGCAACAAAACAAACCACTCTCATTTTACATACAAAGAATTAGGTTAGGTAATTGACCAAGGTCTATACTGGAGAGAAAGCCGAGATTATAGCCAAGTCTGACCAAGTAGATGTTAGCATCCTTCACTGTCTTAGCTTCGAGGACTTTGAAGATTTTTGTTGTACCCAAAGCACCTACATTTGATTCCCTCTGAGAGGGGGAGAATCAGAGGGGCGTGGCATTTCCTTGTCTTCGCCCACGTAGAGTGTGCTCAACTTTTCTGACTGCTAGGACTTGTTATGCTGTGAGGCAGCCTCACCATCCATCATGAGCAGAAACAAATCCTGCCATTAAGCTACATACATGTGGAAATCGGGAGAAAATGCAATGAAGAAAAATAACGAAGATTTACCGTATCAAGACAGTTCCTGGGGCGGGGTGGCTTTTATTTTAAAATTGCTCCGCCCCGACCCATTCTCTTTCAGAGTCATTCACGAGTGTTTTTATCTGGCTACAGCCAGATCTCTGGGTCTCTCGCCTCAGATCTGTCTCACCCTCCTTGCAAAATGTTTCCTCTGAGGAACATTATCAGATCACAGCTGGTCAAAACACTAAATCCTGATTGTCAGGACCCTAGCCAAAATCTACAGTCACAACTCAGAGAAATAGGAATACTTAGAAGAAAAAACAAAACAAAACAAAAAACCAAAGGAAAAAAAAAAAAGAGAAAAAGAATGAAAGAAAAAGAAAAACAACTTTTAAACAACATTTGATCTTCTCTCTCCCCATGTAGTGAGCCATGACCTCACGGCAGCGAGGCCTCTACTAGGTGTTTGGCCTGGTGTCTGGCCCCCAGGGAGGCTTGAGGCTCAAGGTGCTGCTCCACGCCAATATCATGTCAACTGTGCTAAAAAGCAATAATAGTTTCCCACCTTCTTAAAGATTACTGCTCAAATAACGCAGAGCAATGACAGGGCTGTGCACAGTGCCAAAAGCAAGTTGCCAAGGCGAGGCTGAGGTAGGATTACGTCTTCTGGCAGCTAAGAAATTATGACATAAAGTTAGTTTCTTTAGAAAAAAAAAAAACTTCGTAAATTAGATTACTATCCTTTTTTTTTTTTTTTTTCAAAATTTAGCAAAGGGTAGGATTTATCTTTCTTCTTTCCTCTCTCCATTCAACTGGAAGCCAGGGCCTCCTTTTGTGGAAGCCAAATTTAACAGCTAGATCTGACCTCCCAAGAGGGTTAATAATTTTAAGCAAAGGTCTCCTGGCCACAGGCAAGGGATCTAAGAGCCTCTCACCAGATAAGTCTAAGTGCTTAATCTTTGCCCTAGATGTTAACAAAAACACCAATCAAAATAAAAATAGAAACCATCTTGAACAGAAATCAGCACGGGCTGATGTGTGTGCCAATGGCCACCTTTCCCCTGGGCTGGGTTTGGAAAGTTTCCTGCCAGAGTCTGACTGAAAAAAAGAAAACAGTATAAAAAGGTAGAGCTGAACAAGGGAGCCTTCAGACTATTTCAACTGAGAAGTGATGGAAAGATGAACCTGCAGAAGGCAGAGCTCCACAGGCGAAGGATGAAATAAGCAGCCTGAGGAAATCAGTTCTCCAGCTACGACAGGAGGGACCGGACAACAGCACTCAGGGAAGTGGTCTGAGCACAGGACAGAGAGAGGGTGGGGAGCCTCCAGCCCAAGCTGGGTCTCAAGGCCAAACTCTAGGGATGGGGGATACAGTGGTTGTCCAGGGGCCACGGGAGGTCCTGGGATGGGTTAAGTCCGCTCCGTCACCCATCAGCTTTCACTTTAGGAAATCACTGCACAAATTAATGTACCTGAATTCCAGTCAGGCAATAGACATCGCGAGGACTATAAAATGGTCTGTAGAAACAGACATAGCCCATCTTGATGTCATTTATATGGAGCGTGAGTATCATCCTACAAGAGAACACGGAAAGAGAAGAGAGAGCCAGGAATGATACCTGGGGACCCCGTGGAGTGTCTGGACGGCACTTGAGACTTGGGAATAATAAATTGTTTATGTTGAAAACTAGGAGAAAAAAACTCTACCTTCTGCCAGGGAAACCAGAAGAACAGCAATCTCACAGAACCAAACCCCACAAAGAACTCGACAGGGAAATTAAAACCCTGGCCCAAGAATGCTCTCAGAATTTTAAAACCAGTGTTGGAAGGGAGCTAAAGGAAGCGCGAGGCTCCTGAGGCCAATGACAGAAACTGTGAAGTGAAGTCTTTGAAAGACGCGGCTACAGCCAAGCTACCATTGAGTTTCCAATAAACTCTGACATGAACCAAACACGGGACTCAGCTGTTTATTATTTTAAAAGAAAACCAGATCTCTCTGTCACAGGGTCAGAGATGCTGTGGCCTTGGGCAGAAAATCGTATGCTATAGTTAACCCCCAGTTAATCACCGCTCCAACAGAGACTAAAGACTCTAGGATTCTAACTGGAGTCCTCTGTGCCACTAAAGAGTTGTCAGACTAGCTCAATTATTCCCTCCTCCAGTACACACTGAGTGTCTACTATGCACAGGTACTGTACTAGACTTTGAGATCTACAGCAATGGAAAAAGTATTGCTTTCTGTTTTAATAGGGATTACAGTCTAGTGGGAGGGATAGACATGCACCACAGAATTCATGACATAAATTAACTACCTCATACATGTACCATGTAGAAGTGATCTTGGGCTAAGAGTCTGTGTCAGAGAAATGACCTGGAAAGGCCAAAGTTTGCAGGGCTGGTTTCTTGAGCAGCTCAGTTTTTTTAGCTGAAGGACAGGCTGGTGTGGGAGTATACATTGTAGCAGAAAACCAGAAGATGGCAAGACCGAGTCAAGAACAGTGTCTGAGGACTCAAAAGACCAACAAGAAGTTCTATGGTGGGGAGTAAGTTGCAGAGGAACACAAAGTCTAGAACATTCAGAAACCTGCAGGACATACTTACATTAGTTTCTAAGTCATTACAATGCACTACAGTGTTTCTGGGATGCCTCCTAAAGGCTTATGTATTAAAGAATTGGTCTCTAATTGGTACTATTGGGAAGCAGTAGACCTTTTAAAAGGTGGGGCCTAATAGGAGGTCACTGGGGGTATATACCCTTAAAGGAAACAGAGGCACCTACACCTTTCTTCATCTCCTCTGTTCTGGCCATGAAGTGAACAGCTTTGCTCCTGCCACGATGTTCTATCCCCCTCCCAAACAAAGGTCTAAGCAGGGGGCTAGTGCCATCATGGCCTGAAACCTCCAAAACAGGGAGCCAAAACAAACCTGTCTTTATAAGTTAATTTCTCTTAGGTATTCAAAATAGTAACAGCTGACTAACACAATGTGTTTTAGTCTAGGATGTGTGTGTATGAAAGAGAGGGAGAAAGGGGGAGGGAGTGAGGGAGGGAGGGAGGGAGGGAGGGAGGGAGGGAGGGAAGATGACTCTGGACTGTGCAGTCTGCTGTAGGTGGGAAACAGAAAGGGGCCCAGAGTGGCTGCTGAGACTGTAGGCTGTGCGGTGGAACAGGTGAGAGACAACAGTGGCTTGGATCGGCATGGAAATGCACAAACACAGCAGGGGAGCTGGCGGGGTGGCTAGGCTTGACTGGAGGCGTGAGAAGGAAAGGAGGAGCAGAGGGATGGCTGGCTTTTCGGCAGGTGTAAGAGAATGTGCCACATGCTGATTTGAGGTACAGCAGGCAACTGGAATATGGCTGACAGAAGATCTGATGTACACGGAGAATAAAGTGAGAGCAAAGAGGGCTTAGGACTGTGCCCTTAGAAGCAGAACTCCAGGTTTTTTTGTTTTAGTCGTCTGGCAGTACTGGGCACTGAACCTATGGCATCACGTGTATGAGGCAAGAGCTCAATCACTGAGCTACAGCCCCAGCCGGACTCTATGTTTCACGACAGTTGTAGTTTGCTTTCTGTCGCTGTGATAAACACCACGATCAGAAGCGGCCTGGGGGAGGGGAGGAAAGGCTTTTCTTCAGCTTCCACTTCTAGGTCACAGTCCACCACTGAGGAAAGCCAGGGCAGGAACCACAGCAGAAACATGGAGGAACGTTGTTCTGCTTGTCACTTGGGCCTGTGCCCAGTTAGCTTTCTTACATAATCCAGGCCCATCTGCTTGGGAGTGGCACTACCCACAGAGGGCTGGGGCCTCCTATATCAATCAGGAAGACAGTTCCCCACGGACAGGGCCACAGGCCAGTGGGGTCTGGGAAATCCCTCAGTTGAGACTCCCTCTTCTCAGGCAACTCTTGGTTGGGTCAAGTTGGGAATACAAGCCAGGAGATGAAGAGCCTACAAATGAACCAGAGGAGCAGGCTGAGGGAAAAGTAACCCAGAGGCAGTGATACCAGGATTCCTTTTTTGTAACCAGCAGATGCTAGATGATCCCCTGTGCAGGGCACTATTCTTAACAGAGTTGTGACTGGCTGTGCTGGGCGCTGATTAAAGCTGGACTTTGGTTAAATCAAATATCTTATTAAAATTCACTTACCCATTTCCTTTGCTTATTATAATGTTGTTCCCAGGAAACTACTTGCATTTGTGGAACCCCTCCCCACCAAATGGCTGTCTAGTACTGACACAGAAGGCCTAGAAAACTAGCTAACAGGACAGCATTTTCATCTATTTGGGGGCTACTGTTCCACCCTCTTATACCTGTTTTTATATCTTTCAAATTGAGTATATGTTACTTTATAATCAAGAACAGTAAATAGAAAAACATAAGAACTAAGAGAAAAGATCTGGTTCAAAGACTTGAGGGGCAGGAGAAAAATGGCCAGCAAGCGGAGGGCTTTCTGTCACAGCCAAAAGTTAAGTGTACAAAGGATGTTGGACAGCTGTTCTCCATCCTGACTAAAGACAGAAGAAAGCGGAAATGGGTGTTAACCTCAGGAGGAGGGCTGTAAGTTAAATATAGGGAAGAATTTCCTGAAGTGAGGGTGTTTAAACTCTGGAACGAGTTAGGGAAGAAGCTGGTCCCCAAGGTCTTTTAAAGAACTACAGATACCCACATGCCTTGTGTGTTCCTGTCTAGATGCAGGGAGATGGCCCATCGAGGCTCCTTCTGAAATAGCCATCTTGGAGTAAATAACTCCAATAAAACTTTCTTTTCCATTTACTTTCAACTAAGCTTTACTTTTTGTAACAGGGATGCCAGCCTGCAAGCCATACGCTCAAAAGCAAGCTCATGTGATACTGAAGTAGTACTCTTGAGACTTCAAAGATAGTGTCATTTGATCTAAATTTAAAGACTTTCGTCAGCTAGCCATGTTTTGTAAGTCCCTCGGAGGTCACTTGCCAGAACCCAGTTCTGAATTCAGCATAAAAATGATTAGGGCAGGGAAGGAGGTGCTGTGTTCATAAAAAGCGAGGCTTTCTCATGCTTTAATACCAGCTGCTCTCACTTGCGTCCCATCATCGTGACTGCAAAGAGAGCTGGCTTGCTCACTGCAGACCCTCATTCACGTTTACTGAAAACTCATTTTTCCTAGATGTGCCAAAGCTAACGTCAAGCCTGGTGCTTTGAGCCTGTAATCTCAGCACTTGGGAGGTGGAAGCAGGGGGCTCTGGAGTTTAAGGCCAGCTTGGGCTACATGAGACCCTGTCTCAAAACAAAAACAAAAACAACCCAGAGCAAACAACCCGCTAAACAAAGAAAGTGCTAAAATTCTTAGGTAACTATCTTTCCCGTCACTGCTTTTATTTAAAGCTATTGTGCTTGATTCTCTCCATTCCTAAAAAGGAAAGCAAGATTCCAGAACTCGGGAGGCAAAGGCAGGGCTGCTGCACGTTTGAGACTAGCTTTTCTATATAGCAAGATAGCATGCCCCCTTCCCCTAAAAGCCTACGAGAAGCAGGGCAGCAAGGGTGGGGAGGGAGACTCCGCCAGGGAAGGGGCTGCCTGTAACCGTCAGCCCAAGGTGCTTCTTCCACACAAGACACTAGTGCTCATGCCTGCTGCACCGGGCAGGAACTGGGGGAAGAGTCTAGCACACTTCAGGAAGGCCAAGGATCCTTCTCTCTAGTGAGGACTGAGTGCTGAGAAGAGCCAAGAGAACTAGCCCTAAGAATTTGGATGAGTTGGTCTAAGGTGACCATCAACACTGTAAGTCACTGCGCCGAAGCTGGGTCTCAGGCACAGCCACAGCGAGGGGACTGAGCATAGGAATGTCCTACAAGGTGTGTCCTTCAAAATACTTGTCTTGAGCTGGGCATGGTGGCTCACACCTTTAACCCCAGCATTCAGAAGGCAGAGGCAGATCTCTGTGAGTTCGAGGCTAAACAGTGAGACCCTGTCTCAAAAACCAAACCAAACCAAAACAAATAGTTTTATCCACCTTAGAGTAGAATCCAAACTACTATCAATTAGGCCCAGATAGGACAAGCTTTATGCTTTTGAATCTCCCATTGTCTTTTGAATCCTATATACATAGGAGACAATTGCCAAATGCATGAAAAATACATTTAAAAAATATTTTTTATTTTGAATTACATGTGTGTACATCCGTGTATAAATATGTGCTCATGAATGCAAGAGTCTGCAGAAGCCAGAGGTGTCAGATTCCCTGGTGCTAGAGTTATAGATTGTTGTGAGCTGTCTGACATAGATATTGGGACTCGAACTCAGGTCCTCTGTAAGAGCAGTACATGATCTTAACTGCTAAGTCATCTCTCCAGCCTGCTTTGTCTTCTTTTTGTAAAAACTATTTTTGTTTATTACTTTTATTTTATGCGGATGAGTGTACTGTCTGCACGGGTAGAAGTTCCTGTGTCGTGCACTCCCACGGAGGTCAGACGAGGGCATCGGATTTCCCCCGAACTGGAATTATGGATGGCTGTTTGTTAGTTACCACGATGGTGCTGGGAACCAAACCTGGGTCTTCTGCAAGAGCAGCCAGTGCTCTTGACAGCTGAGCCACCTCTCCAGCTCCTACTTTCTTTCTTTCTTTCTTTTTCTTTCTTCCTCCCTTCCTTCTTTTTTTTTTTTTTTTTAAGATTTATTTATCTTTATGTGTAGGTAGGTCTGTGTGTGGGTATATGCACGTGAGTGTAGTGCCTACATAGGTCAGAAACCGGATCCTCTGGAACTGGAGTTACAGGTGGTTGTAAGCTGCCTGATGTGGGTGCTACGAACCTAACTTGGGTCCTCTGGAAGAGCGGCAAGTGACCTCAACCACTGTACTATCTCTAGTCCAACTTACTGCTCTGCACAGTTCTTTTTAGTCTATAAACCTTTCAGCAGACATCATATCTGTTCTAAAGAACTGCACTTGGGAACCATGGCCCCCATCAACTTCATTAGAAATAACATGATACTAAAAAATACAGTTTATGGAAATTAATGTGATATAGCTGAAACTAGAATTCACATGTTCTTATCCTTAATCTGGTGCTATCTTGGCTGTATCATACTGCCTTGCCTGAAGGAGATAGAAAGATCAGGAAAAATTAAACAGAATAAAAATTTATTTGAATAAAGCAGAACAGATGGCTTTGAAATCATGTTTTTGTCATGTCTTACTCTGGAAACATAAAAAATAAAGCTTTGCACTGTGTCTAGGACTGTGGTTTAGATTTGGTGCGTGTGTGTGTTTCCTAGATGAAGGTAATAGGTGTCAGAATGGTGCAGTGCTAGGGAGGATGGAGAGGGCGGGGAGGGCACAGACGACCACTGACAAGCACAGGGCAGCACGCAACAAGAGCGAACACAAGCCTCGGTGGCAGGTGACTGTCACGTGATTCTGGCATGTCACTTCACACTTCTGAATATCAGTTTTCCGACCTGCAAAGTCATGATCATTATTCTTGTCCCCATTCCCTCTCGGGGTTGTTGCACGAATAGAAGCAGAAGAAATAACAAATAGGAGGCTTTTTTGCAAGTCAATAAGCAGGCAGATGCTAAAAATGTCTGACAGGCAAGCAGATTTGCAGGGCTCACTCTGAGGTGAGGACAGGGCTTAAAGGGACTCGGGGAAAGCAAGAAGGGAACTGTGAATATTGTGTACCGTTCGTGTTCAAGAGAGTAAGCCATCATGTAAAAAAATAAAAAATCCATATTATGTATCTATTTGTAAGATAATTATGAACTTTAGGACAAACATATACCAGTTAAACAGAGGTAGTAACTATTCACTATATGTTTGTACTGTGCTAAGTCAGGCAGCATGCTAGGCACTCACGTAATTCATCTTAATGGCACCGCCACCAGCTAGTCCTGTGACCCTCATTTTGTCCACAGAGACTAAGGCAGACAGCTTACACTCGCCTGAGGTCAGCACAGTAGAGGAGCACTGGCTTCCAAACACGGTCTGTGCTCTTTCCACTTAACTGGGCCGCCCTGTCTTCTATTCCAAGCCCCATACACTAAGTCCTTCCTGTGCTCCAGTCCACTTCTAACACCAGCACCTCAGGAAAGGTCCACAGTCCTCAGACAAGGAAGCCAAGGGTTTCCTGTGAATGTGAGATAATGTATGCCCTTTCTTAGGGCATTTTACACTTTTCTATTACTTGTTTTCTGTTCCTATTTCATTGCCTCGATTAGACTACAAACTCTTTGAATGCAAACAAGGTATACATCACACACACACACACACACACACACACACACACACACACACACCCCAGAAACAATAAAATCAAACCCAAACCTCCCAAAATGACAGATGCTCATCATCACTGCTCTGAGCCAGGATGGGACCACACAGGCTAGAAGGCCATGGCTGCTGTCCCAGAGCTGCTCACAAGCCTCATGGATGAGATTTGGTGGCAGAAGTGACTCTAAGCCACCAAAGGAATACACCTTTTTCCTGTATCTGCCACCGTGCCTGGTGAGTGAGTGAATGAAGCAGACGTGAATTAGCCCTTGATCCATGAGAACATCTGGATGGATAGAGCAGAGGGGTGGATGGCTCTGGGTGGTAGACACTGGTCAGAGTGAAGCACTGTGGGCCAGAAATGTGTGTGTTATGTCTGGCGGCCTGTTGAGGCTGGGGGAGATGCACACGCAAGGCACTGTCACACGGCAGCCATCAGCAGCAGCTTGGGAGCACATTTTTCCCTGACCATAACTCAGCCCTCACGTTGGCTCTGACCACTTCGTAGCCACTAGGAAAAAAGAGAGAAATGGGATGTTTAGGTGGAGTTCTGATGGTTGTTAACAAAAGTATTTTAGAGCACAGTCCCTAAGCTGACACTCTGCTGCTCAAACTGGTGTTACTTGGTGGTTTCGGCTGGATTCATGACCTTAGCATGGAAAAACAGGGGCCTCTTTTGGATAGAACTGGTAAAGCCCAGTGTTCATGCAACCGTGCTCGTGAGAAGCATAGGGCTCATTTGAGGACTGATCAGGTAGCTCCCACTAATATTAGATAAGAATTCCATAATATACAAGAAAAAAAATCACTTCATTAAAAACAAAAACAAAGCTGTAACATAACTTTGATGCTTCCCATGAAGAATTCAGCGAATGCACTGATCCTTGCCAGCTTGGAATCCTCAACATCACAAAAACAGACAGCAGCTTGCCTCTGTGGGACCTATCTGCCAATAGTAACCATTATACAGGGAATGCAAGTGTTTCCTTTCCTGAAACATGGAACTGAGATGCGGAGTCTCCCCTAATTGCTGAAATATTTGTTGAGTTTCCCCCAGGAGCTGAGATGCTAAGTTTCCCAGAGGAGGGGCTGAGTTGGTAGGCCCTTTGCTCTTAGGAGCACAAGTTGGGTAGGAAGCCCCCTGGGACTCCCACCCCACCCCCCAGTTACTTTCGGAAATTCTAAGATTTCCTCTGAGATTAAGAGAGCTCCTTCCAGCTTGTTTAGGTTCACAGCTTCCAGCCTGGCCTTCTGCGGTGGTCTTAACTTGGAACCTTTAGGGAGTGTTCATTTTCCCAGTACTTTGCATTGAAAATAGTAGCCTATTTTTCATTAGAGTACCATAAAGCAGCCATTACTGTGCATTTGTGTTCATGTACTGGCGTGGTTGGCACAGAGGTGCACTACGTAAATGTGTAAGTTTGGGCTTTAAAGAATTTGCTATGCCAGGGCCAGGAGACCTAGAGTTTTATTGCTATAGATTCTCAGAAAGTCATTTAATTTCTCTGTACCTAGAACTGAGTTAGCTGAAAAAGACTGAGTTTGAGGAGGGGAAAGGCAGCCAGGCTGCCAGAGGGAGCGTTCTGACACAAGCATTCTGGGTAAATTGTTTGCAGATATCACAGAAGAGCCCTAATCTCTACAGTTCCAGTAATTTGCTGTGATTTGTCTCTCACTATTAAGATTTTTTTCTAGCTTTGTATTTTACATTGTTTTCCTTAAAAAGGACCACCAAATTGTATGAGCAACTCTCAAAACCCTGTTTTCTTCTCCATTCTTAAAATGAATGTGTGCTCTGGTCCAGGTGGTTTTTTTTCTTTGCCAGTAAAATTTTTGTCTTTTCTTAAGAGTTTTTCTTTTGAGGAGAAGGGAGGAGGAAGAGTTAGGAATGGAGGAACAGCACAGCATGACCCCCCCCCACACACACAGGCACACAGACACGCACGCATGCTCACGGGGGAATACACAAGGCAGGACAAGTAGCAGCAGGGAGATAAACTGCACTGGTCTTGCTGTGTGGGTAAGAAAGCCCGGAGGGCAAGATCAGGCGGGTGGCAGCCAAAGAGGTGGGAAGCAGTTAGATGCGTAGGTGCAAGAATAAGGACCTTGCAGGTAGGAATCATGATTTATGCTGAATTTGATTAGATTTAGGGGGTCAAGGTGAGCCTGTGGTTTGGATACCTGGGTAGACGGGGTTCCACCTGCTGAGAGGTAGCCGGGCAGAGTGATAATTTCAAGCTAGGCATGGTGGCTGACACGAGTAATCTCAGCACTTGAGAAGAGGAGGCACGAGGACTGCCATGAGTTCAAGGCCAGCTTGGTCTACATAGGTAAGTTCCAGGCTAGCCTGGGCTACAGAATGAGATCCTGTCTCAGAACAAAATCAAAATTAAGCAAAATACCAAAAACAAAAGAGGGGCAGTTTTCAACATGTTGAGGCTGACTCCTGAGATGCTCTAAGAGGCAGTGTCAGTAGGTTCCTGGTATCCAGCTTTCCAGTTTGCAAGGGGCTGACACTCAACTTCAAGGATCATTAACACACTATAGATAGTTCCCCAGACAGGGTCTCCCCTTCCTCCCCCGCCCCTCTGCTTTGAGGCAGGGTCTCATGTAGCCTAGGCTGGCCTCCACCTTGCGATATAGCTTATGATGAATATGAACTCCCGATTCTCCTGCCTTTACCTCCTACGTGTTGAAATTAAAGATGTGTCCCGGCACCCCTGGCTAGCAGGTGTGTCTGGAAACCATGGGAATGGATAAGAACATGTGAGAAGGCAGAGAGAGAAGAGAGCCTAAGATGGACCCCTGGAGCACTTGAGTCCTTCATGATCACACAGAGGAACAGGAATGCACTGAAGGGATGGAAGGCAGCCAGAGGAGGAAGCCGGGAGAGGGGAGTGCCGCGGAGGCCGGGAAGGCCGGAAGAGCCGGCCAGGCCAGGTCAGAGGCTCCGGATATGCCCAACAGGGTAATACATGAAAGCAACCTTAGGGTTTCACACAGAGCTTAGCAGGTGCTTAGCTAGATACAAGGAATTTCAGCACGTGGATAGAACAAGCAACCCAGTGGGAGCGAGTTAATGGGAAACTGAACACAGATCTGTAATCATTGCAGATGTTAACTAGCACCCCTTCAACCACCGGGACTCTGCTCACTTCTGTAAGACCTTTGTCACGGATGAATCCTGTCTTACACACGTGGTCACAAGGAATACAAGAGGAAAGGACCCTCAGTTTCTTCTCTGAGGCTTTTATAGCCTCATCACGTTTGGAAATGTTATAACCAAAATCAGACAAGGGTTTTTTTTGAGACAAGGTCTCATGTAGCCAAGACTGGCCTCAAACTCACTATTCAGCTAAGAATGACCTTGAACTTCTGATTCTTCTACCTTTATTTCCCCAGTGCTGGGATTAGAGGCATATGCTACCACTCTTGATTAATCATAGCACTCAAGAATTGGTATGAGGCCAGCCAGAGCTGCCAGGATACAAGATACCCTGTGTTTAAAAAAAAAAGGAAGGAAGGAAGGAAGGAAGGAAGGAAGGAAGGAAGGAAGGAAGGAAGGAAAGAAGAAAGGAAAGAAGGAAGGAAGAATGGCTGGTTCAGAAAGAAAGAAAGAAATTTACAAGACAGCATCTTTTTTTGGAGACAGGATCCTCATTTTGCTCAGGATAGCCTCAAACCCACTGAGGACACCTTTGAAGTCCTGACCTGTGTGGGGCTCTTTCCCCTTACTTGGGCTCTCTCACTGGAGGACTTTTCTATGGGTGATTTAGAGGCCTGGCAGAATCTGCGTAATATTGGCTCAGTGTTCTTTGGGCTCTGTCAGGGGAGTCAGCTGATGGCTCTCAGCAGTGTGTTAAAGGCCTCTTTAGGAGCTGTGGCTCTCCAGATCTCCTAACAGTGAAGGTTAGCTTAATTTTGAGTGATGGCTTTGCAAATCCTTTTTATTACAGATCTAAAGCCACTTTTTCCAAGAGGCTTTATCAGTAATAAAACTGACATTCTGATTATATTAGTCTGTCTCTTGTATCCTTTCTCTCAAATAGTTCCAGTGTCAGGGGAGAGGAGGGATGCTATTTATTGTGCATCCTCAAACCACAAACAGACTTAGAGAAACTGCATCTTATAATAATTAAGAATGAGGTACTAGCCCCTGGATAGAAATAAAACAATGGAGCAGAACAGGAAGTGTGGAAACAGATCACCGGGTACTCAGGAGAGGTGATGCTATCTATCAGCAGGAGAAGCATTTCCTGCAGCAAGCGATGGTGATAGTAACAATCCACATCACCAACCTGTCTTGTGATGAATCAGGTAGGGCTATGGGATGCCTCTTTTCTCACTATCTTAGGTTGGTTAACATTTGTGTTAGGAAACTTCTCATGAATTATATACTGTGTTTTCAATTAGACCACAAGTTCCTTGAGGGCAGGGCTGGAGCTTATCCCTCCCTTCCTCCAGAGAGCCTAGCTCAGTTACAGAGACACACACGAAGGTCCACAGGCTGCTCTCATGCTCATAGTCATTGTTATTATTTGGCATTAAACCTTGATTCTCTTCCTGCATTCTTTAAGGCACTGAGGTCCAAAATAATACCAGGCTTTGAGAGGTATTCTGATATTCCGAGAATTCTTTAAACAGCTCTGTATTTGCTTACAAGGAGTTCTTCCAAAAGCCAAACATCTGAAACCTGTCATTCTGAGGATCACACGCATGTCAGAGATCAGCCATGGATGTAATTTTCTCATTCTCTTCAAGGCCTGTCCTTACAACCCAGGAGAGAATGAAGCCAACACTGCTTTTCCTTTCCCAAGTACTTTTTCCATCTCATGTCTCACTTCATTCTCACAACAAACTGGCAGGTGAGCAGGGCAGGGATTAACAAAGAGGAAATCAAGGTTCAGAGAGGCGGGACTTCAGCTCCACACAGCAGATCAGAAGATCTGGGTTCAGAAGCTAGTGCTTTCTCCTAGAGACTGGCTGCTGCCAGCCATTGTTACCTTTCACGGTCTGATTTCCAGCTCACTACTGATGTTACTGCCCATCACCCAGGAGTCAAACTCCAGGATTTCTAAACGTCTCAAGCCCACAGTTTTGCAGTTACTTACGTCATACGAATCAATTTAGTTTTGTCTTTATCTCCCTCGACCCATGCTCATTTTAGAAATGGTCAGTATATGAAGCTCTTAGCAGCAGCCTGCCCTCATGGTACAACACAACGGCCAAACATAAAGCACATTTTAGTAGGCGTCCTTTGACTCGGCTTGGATCCTGACAACCGGACCCTCTCCTAACCTCCAACCCCCGTAACTCCAGGCACTGGTCTTGATGCTCACTTGATGCCCCTGTTCTTGCTTGTTCTTTGAATAATTCCCTGGGCCCTCCTATGAGTCTGACTGGCTGTTCTCCTCTGTCTCAGCAAGTACTGGAGGGTTCCTCACCCAGCTTCCTCACTTCCTCTCCCCAGAGGGTGCTATTCTGCCTGAGCCAGAGTGAAGCTTAGGTCACAGCAGGTGGCTGCCTTTTCTTTTCTGGAGGTGGCTCACTGCTGAAGAAAGCCCAGAAAGCAGGCATGGAGCAACGAGGACGCCACCAGACTTTCAGGTTTCTTACGTACACCCCAAATGTGTGAGAGTTAGAGATACTCACCACCTGACCATTAGCCCATGTTCCATGAAGTTTTTCAGGTTAGGAAGGGTTTGCCTCAAGTCTGGAGTCCCCAGTCCATGCTGATATCTTAGCTGCAATGGGAGAGGAACAGTTTTAAAAGGTTTGGCAGATTCTAGGTAATGCTTTAGAAAGAAGAACTCCCAACGAGGAAAAAGAGGAAACAGTTAAGTATATGATGCTCTGATAAAGAATACTGGAGCAACTGTATTTAATAGGCTCTTCATCATTGTTACCTTGAGCCTTAAACTTGAAAACACTCAATGTGGCCTATCGCAGACCCAGGATGTTCTCAAGACCTCTGTATCTAGTTTTTTTATACTCCAAGACCTCAGTAAGGTTTTCTGAGGATTTAAAGGTTAATAGAATACCAAGGATATTCTATTAAAAAAAAAAACCTTAAAAAAGGCAGTGCTTCACAGACATGCAGCTTTCTTTAAGTCTGCCCACTTTTTTGAATTCTTCAGAGAAGCATAACCTCATCTTTTCTTCTTCCTATCTCTTTTCTAACCATGCTTTCCCTAATGCTTTGGGCTGCCCCAATATTTGGGGTTTCTTTATTTTTTTCTTTAAAGTGCCCTTCCCTTCCCCACTATGCAACTGATAGCCCATCATGTCTGACCTCCACGCCAGCTCTGGACTGGCATGGCTTCATGGCTTTTTCCCTCTCCCTCCATTCTCCTCTTCAAGGCAGCTGCTGAGATCCCCAGCTTGCCTGCTCTGAGGACCTCTCTTTAAGTTATAATAAAACAGTCCTAAAGCTTCAAAAACAAAACACATTTCTTATTTTAAATTATGTGTATGTGTGTTTTTCTGTGTGCCTGTATACATAAGTCCAGTACCCGGAGAGTCTAGAAGAGGGTGCTGGATCCTCCAGAGCTAAGGATACAGGTAGTTGGTGCTGGGAACCAAACTCTGGCCCTCTGCAAGAGCAGCACACACTCTTAACTGCTGAGCCCTAAATATTTTTATGTATATGTGCCTGAGTGTGCGGGTTGGAGGACAACTTGTGGAAGATGGTTCTTTCCTTCAACCATGTAGGTCCCAGGGATTGAACTCAGGTCCTCAGTCTTGGTGGCAAGTATCTTTACTGCCTGAAACATCTTGTAGGCCTAGTATTTATTTGAGACATTGGTAGTGTTTCTGGTCTTACTGGCTTCTCCTTTTTTGTAAACAGCATAAAGACCAATCTGTGTTCATCTGATTCTAAGGGTCTGCATAGTGGCTGGTACAGTCAACATTCAGTTACCAAACAGCGAATTGAGTGTAAGTGAGAATCAACCTTGGATGTCCTTCCTCATCTAGCTTGCTTTTGAGGCCCGGTCTCTCATTAGCCTGGAACTTTTCAAGTAAGCTAGATTTGCTGGGCCAGTGAGTCACGGAGATCTATGCTCCTAGCACGAGGGTTACAAGCACAGCACCATCCATCTGGACTTAGCAGCTCTCTCTGACAGGGACTGTGTTCTACATTTCTCTTGAGTCTCCAACCCTCCTTTTAGTTGGAACCATGCACAGAGCTGGAGAGCTAGTATGAACTTCCTGGACTTGTTTCTTCTAGAGGTGATTTTCTAAAATTAAGTTAATCTTTGTAACCTTGTACACCCTGTTATGTGGCTCTCCCCCGGCCTCTTTCACGCCTGACTGCCACCATTTGTTTCCTTAGCTGACCATAAGAGATGTGCACAGTCACACACCTGCTCATCTGCACCTCTAGGACACAGACCTGGAGAAAATACCCTTACAAAAAAAATAAATAAAAAAAAGTACTTTCCAAATAACATAGGATACATGATCTAAGTTCATAAGCTTTAGAAAGTTTACTACTGTATCTGGTGTGCACGGGTGAAGGGCCTTCGTCTTGAAGTTTTATCCTTAGTACCACAAAGAAGAAAAAAAATAAATTTAAGAGTAGCTAAGTAAAACTTTGAAATATTAAAAAAAAATTAAAACTAAGCTGGGGTGGTATTGCACACCACTAATTCTGGCACTTGGGAAGACAGGCAGTCGGATCTCTGGGAGTTCCAGGCCAGCTGTGGTTACAGGGAGACCCTGTCTAAATAAAAAACTAAAACTGTTACCAAGATTAGTTTTATACAGGAGTAGCCAGTATTTTCTCTTTCTCAGTGATGCTTACTAAGGAGTTTTCTCCTTGGTATTGAGATTCTTAAGGGGAGCCCAACATATAAACAAACTTCCAGCCAGAATGTTCTGAATGAGTACGCTTGTAGAATAAGGATGCAGAAACATACAGTGTTAAAACTAAAAGGTATCTATCTTGGCTATGATGCAACCAATTCTTTCCTCCTCCAGATGGGGACAATGAAGCCAAGAAAGGGGACATAAATTCTCCAGGGCCACAGGGTCAACTATAGGGAGGGAAACAATTAACGTCTGTTTTTCACCAACCATGCTGTTCCACATCTACCCTGAAGTCTGGGAAGAAAACTGGGAACAGTACTTGAGAAGACAGAGGAAAATATTCTTTCTCCTTTTTAAACCAAGCTTAGTGACCTAAATCACCTCCTAAGATTTGCTAATCTTATAACCTTGAATCATAAGATCTCCATATTAAATGACATCATTCCTAGTATTAATATAAAAGCATTTTTCCATACATTGATAAAAGCAAAATGGCTGATACCCAATATGACATTCCTGAATTCATTGTTTCAATAAAAAGTGAAATTGTTTACACATGGCATGAAAATTTCACCTGTGATTCATACTAAAAAATATTAAATATAAAAAATTCCGAACAGAATAACACCAAGCTGTGTCTCTGGGTCAGTACATAGTCAACTGCCTGCCCCAGGCTCCACAATGGAAGGTGGGTGTGGAGTTCTTTACAGAGACCACAATAACAATTTCTCTCCAAGTCTGATTTCAAACCAAAAAAGGAAAATATTGGAACTTTAAGCCTTCACCAAAGTCTTAACTGTTTAATTGTTGTACTGCTCTACTGTACTGAACTATCATAGAATCTTAGGATTTTATAGCACAAAGAGACCACAGAGATCACCTTATGGCTCAAGATGGCATGTGTCCTCACCAATGTCCCAGAGCTGCCAGGGACAAAGGTGACACTGGAACCTCTTAAATTACAGCTCTACATTCTTTCTACTATACCAGTCTTTTAAAAATGTTTTGTTTTTATTTTTTTAAAAAGGTTTTCAATGTAGAGAATTAAAAGAGAAGAATTTGTGTCACTGGGCTGGGCATGTGGCTCAGACAATAGAGTGCTTGCTTTGCACACACAAATCCTTGGGATGGTTCCATCCCCAGCACAGCATACACTGGGCATGGTGGCCCAGGCCTGTAATCTAGCTCTCAGGAGGTAGAGGCAGGATGACTAGAAGTTCAGGGTCATCCTGGGATACATAAGGAGTTTGAAGTCAGCTTGAGACACATGAGACCCTGTCTCAAAATTAGGTTTGTGTCACACATGTTCATATACAAACCTAACTTTTATTAATAAACTGTAAGTTCAGTTTAAGAAGTTTAAAGTACCACAAAGTTTATAAGGGAAAACCAGCAATCTCGCTCTTTAGTAGCCAACTACTTGTGCTTGTTTCCTACCGCAGTTTTCTAAACAATTTACTAATATTTCCCATCTTCCCCACTTTAGATAGCATCTACCACGTTCCTACTGTGAGAGTTTAGCTTTCCTACAGTACTCACTCCTCTCCCACAATCTCAGCCCTGTTCTGGTGTCAACTGGACACTTCCCTCTCTGTTCTTCATGCACACCTTTCCTCCCCTCGTCCACTCGATATATTCAGTATTACATTTTTTAAGACAAGGTCTTAGGGAGCTCGGGTTGGCCTGAAACTTGCTATGTAGCTGAGGTTGGCCTTGAATTCCTAATCTTCCTGCTTCTACTTCCCAAGAGCCACGATTATGGGCATGCACCACCACAGCTGATTTCAGCATCACCTTTTATGTCAGTGTTTAGGGTTCAACTCATTACGCCTCTGTAAATAGTGTTCGGTGCTGAGCCAGATAATATTTCTTGTTGCTTAATTCGGAATTAATAGCTACCATTTTCTCCTGCTTGCTTAATTTTTAAATGTAACTACCAAGAGATATTCTTTACACCATGAAAAAACCTTCAAACTCTTTTCCATCTGATTAAATATCATTTAACTATTAAGCCTGTTTCTCTTTGAGAGACTTATTTTCTGAAGTAAGGGTAAGTCCCTTCACTTCCTGGGGTTTCACACTTTTCTTATATATAAAATGGAGATGTTACCTTCCCTAAGTAAAGGATAAGGACTGGCCCAAACCAGTATCTGGCACCAGGCGAGTGCTTAATATATAGTCCTTACTATCATTAATACACATGTGTATTCTTTCTGCTTGATCTCTACAGCATCTAACACTAGGTTGGGCTTAAACTGGTGCTCAATAATGGCTTATAACTTAACTAATTAGAAGAGGAAGAAGAAATGAGCTAATTCAAATCAAAGGGCAAAGTCTTAAATGTATCACTCATGTCTTTTAAAATGCTAATTTTAACTAAGCCTTTGACTGCTGAGGCAGTGATAAAAACACACATTAATAGCTTCAAAATAATTACACAGGGAAATGGAAAGACTGACATGTGATGTGGGTGGTCAGAAACCTGGGTGACAGGCCCACTCTGCTGTGTGGCCATGTGCAAGACTCTTTCTGGATTGGGCTAGACAAATAATTTTAAGTTTTAAAAAATTCATATTTTTTAACAAGTTATCCTGGTAGAGTATTGTCAAAACAGAAGAGAGCTGGGCATGGTGGCACCACCTCTAATCTCAGCACTTGGGAGGCAGAGGCAGCTGGATCTCCATGAGATCAAGGTCAGCCTGGTCTACCGAGTGAGATTCAGGCCAGATGGGGCTACAAGGAGACCCTGTCTCAGAAAAACAAAAAACCAAAAAGGCAAAAAAGTAGGACAAAGAGAAAAAGAGTTCCACTCACTCATCTGCTACCTTTCTGGTGTGCCCGCTGGTAAGGCAGCATCACCAGCTGTGCTGGGAACCACAGGTCTGAACAGACTCATCACCATGCAGTATCTCCAGCAAGTTTTACTGGTACCTCGTCTAGAAAACACGACCAACAATAACTGCCCAAGACTGCTGTGGATCTTGAAGTGGAACTTCATTCATAGAGAGCAGCAGCTCCTGAGACCTGACTTTCCGAGGGTGACCACACTGCTTTTGGGCCTAAGCTGAAGGGGTCTCCTTTACATTGTCAGCCCTTAGAACCGACTCCACAGCTTTTAGCAGCAGAGGGAAAAGCGAAAACTGAAGAAGCTGCTGTGAAGGACAGGCTGAAGAAGCAGTCCTGGGCTGGGGATGTAGGCAAGATCATGAATTCCAGCCAGCAAAAGAGACACAGTCTTATTCTCACTAAGCTAATCTTACCTTAGTTCCATCAAGACCCACCTTCGACAAATGCCAGCGAGACCATACCTCCCAAAGTCAGTTCTATTGCTTCTATCTCTCTTCCTACAGGGGAGGCGGATGACAAGAAACCCAGGCAAATAAAATATTGCTTTAGGTTCAACTGCCTCAAATTAGCCTCTGAAATAAACACCTTTTGTAACAGCTTCCTATTGTACCACCCAGAGTTTAGGCAGATTTTAAGTGGAATTTTGGTTTCAATTAACTTGAAGTTTAGCTTTACTTTGAGTAGATAGGACTCCATGGAAGCAATTAAGCTTTTCTGCAAGTTGATGGCTGGTAGACAACTAGGATGAAAACTACATGTAGATAATAAATTAGATGAGAGGTGGGGACAAGCAGTGCTCATGGTTTCTTTGGGAAAGTGAACAAACAGCACTGTCTACTAGCAAAAGAAACTCCCTACACGCAAACAGCCAGGAGGATCTGGCATCACAGGTACCGGAACAGAAAGAAACCCAGAGCAAAGAGCGAAGCTAGACCGTGGCACCCAACTACAGCCCTGCCACGTTCCATTAACTGTTTTGTTTTTTTCTCCCACCCTTTTTCTGTACAAAAACACAGAATGCTGGTCTCATCGTGAACCACTGGACAGGTGCTGCTTTACCAAGTAAGACAAATCAATCACGATGTCAGAGCTCTTACGAAATGGAGTTAACTAGTTTACACAGCATGACAAATGCTGCTCCATTGACTAGGTAAGACCACCTGCAACTCTGGAGATGGAATTTAAAAAGAAAGCATAACTGCACTGTGAGAAATAGATGCCGAGTTCTTGTGCTTGGTGAGCATCTTCCTCCAGAGCAGAGAAGTCAGATTTAATTTCAAGCACTCAATTTTAGTTTTAATTTTTGAGCACAATTTTTCTAGGTCAAGAAAGACTTTGGGGGTTCAGGAATTATTTTGTCATCTAGGTTTTGGCAGAGGAGAAATTTCACTTTAGACAACACATGAGAGCTCTCTCTCTCTCTTTCCCTCCCTCCCAAAGTACATTTATCCACACAAGGCCACTTATTGCATGGCTTATTAGTTCCATATGGAGCTGGAGCTAAGCTGCATGAGATGCTTGATACAAACCGTCTGTTACCGTGAGGGAATGTGGATTAATACTAGGCTTCAATAAAGGTTACTAAAAGATCAACACTTTCGTGATGGGATTACAATGAATTTGACTACAAAGAGAACTGGTCTGCAAGAACTGAAAAATAAGAAATTAAAAATGTACATTTGCATCAAAGACTTAACTTAGAGTTCTGGCTTATGTAGTGAAAAATCTCTACAGGACTGGTTACCAATACTTCATTTCCAAATACTAAGGTTTCATGGACATGAAAAGAACTAGATTATGAGCTTTTAAAAAAAGGGCACTACCATGTCAAAACCAAAACCCTCCTTTCTAAAAGAAACTACAACTCAAAGATGTAGAAAAGCTACTTAAGAGTATTTAACATAAGCAATCACAGTCTCTTACTGTGAGTCACTGCAACACATAGCCCTAAGGAAAAGCATAAAAACTTGATTATGAGCTTTTGGTTGTAAGAACAACCTAAATACATTGCCAACCCCATCTATAAACACACACCAGTCTTTTCCAGGATAGATATGCTGTAATGCAAATACTGGGCATGACCAGGCCTGCCACCCCGAGTTCTGAAGCCGGAGCGTCCAGTCTAAGAGTTCTACAAAGCTTCTGCCACTCCCAGTCACACTATCAACTGCCCAGAACAGGGATTAATATGAAAGTAAAATGGCATTTTGAAAGCATCCTCCCACCTGCTTTGCTCACCCTGAAGCAGGAGGGTGAGGTTCCACGGCCTACCTAAGGCTGAGTGGGTTGAGTCTAAGAATCAGAACTTGAGTATTAAGTAAGACAGGCTCTATTCTCTGTAGTGTGTGTTGCTTTGATGTATGTAAGAGGCCCAGGTAACATCTGAAACAAACTTACCTTTACAAAGTCCCTCATATTACAAACAATTAATTAAATTAGATAGTTCTTTGCACAGAATCTTATATTGGCCAGAAACAACTAGAAGTGTGTTGTATAAACTTTTTCTGGGTGGGATGAACAAATCTCAGATAGGGAACCAACAACAGACCAAAGAAACAGTTCTACCCAGTCTAGTCTAGCTTGGTTTAACTGAGGTCACAACACTGGAACAGGGGTGAGGGATTGCACAGGAGCACGGATGGCCATGTCATCAAAGAAAAGTCCTTCCTCTTCATGAGAGACCTCATGTGCTGCTAGTGGCACGCTCTTGTGAGGACTGTCTAAAGGTAATTACAGCTGCTCTGATTTCAAGATGGCAATGGTCATTTCAAGGCTGGAGGCCAGAGTTTCAGGACTGTTAAACTGCTCCAAGTGTGGAATCAGCTTGATCTTCAAGTCTCCATCAGTGCCAGCCCTTGAGTTACTACAGGGATCAGTAATTAACATTGACATAGACCAGCAAAGCCAAGCAGGTTCAATGGCAGATACATGGTTAATTTTATTTAAAAACATCTCTTTTTCCAAAGGGGTGGAACAAGTTTCCATTTCTTGCATCAAAGTACAAGTATTTCTGTTGCTCTGCACAGCTGCACGTCATACTGTCGGTTTTAAAATGTGAGCCATTTTGGAGATGGGAGTAGCTCAGTGGTAGAGCACTTTGTACGAGGCCTTACGTTTAATCCCCAACACCAAATAAAAAGTAAATGAGTTGAGGTTTAAAGCAAACTTTAGCCATTCTAATACTTATATGGTAGTGTCATACTGTGCTTTTAATCTGACATTCCTAATGACTGATAATATTGACCATTTTTTCACACACTTATTTGCCACCTGTATTTCCTGACCCTCCTGCAGTTTCTGTGAGTCACCTCTGATGAACACCTAATACCCACAGGTTATTCTTAATACCTTTTAATTGGTAGTCCTCTGTTTAATACCATTTCTTCTTAATCTAGCTAAAGTAGACTCTATTGACTGCGATAACACAATCCTATACTCACTGAGGAGAAAGCAAAATGGGGAAGACAAAATGTGTGGACAACACAAAATGAAACCAGTTATTCTACTTTTTGAGACTGGTCCAAGGAAAAAAGCCAAGTCCAACAACAAACTGCATCCAAATATTTATTGCACCTTACTCAATACACAACATGAGAGACAACCCAAACACTCACCGGATGTTCTATTAGACTACAACCTTGGTCTCAATATACAATTCCAGATATGGTCAGTCAGTGAACTAGAGGCAGGAATGCTGAGGGATAAGGCTTAGCTCTAATTGGGATCAGAGGCCTAGGTTGGTCAGTACAGTACAGTTCAGGAGTTAGATCAGAGTAAACAGTCTATGGACACGAGGACAAGGAGCAAAGGCTGGACCTACTGGACAGCATGGGTATCTCCTCTGCGGTGTTCAGAGGGCATAACCTTCCTTTGAAGGTAACTAATTAAAACTACTTGCAGCTGCTGCCAAGGTTATGAAAATTCCTTCATAAAAATCCAGATAAATCAGGAGGGCGTGATGGCACCTGCCTGTGATTCCAGCCCTTGGGAAGCTTAGGCAAGAGGACTTCGAGTCTGAGGACAGGCTGGGCAATTACAGCAAGATCCTTCCTATTCCCCAAAGGGGAAGAAAATCAGATGAACCTAAAAATTAGAGTTGCAATGAAATAAAAAGTGAATGTAAGGCTGGAGAGATGGTTTAGTATGTAAAATGTTTGCCATGCAAACAACAAGGACCTGAGTATGATCACCAGTATCAATGTGGCATGTGCCTATATTCCCAACACTGGTGAGGTAGAGACTGGAGGATCCCTGGGGCTTGCTGGCCAGCCAGCCTAACTGAATCCCTCAGCTCTAGGCCAGTGAGAGTCATTGCTTCAGAAATTAAGGTAGAGCTGGGCATGGTGGCAAAGGTCTTCAATCCCAGCCCTCAGAAGTTGGTGGATCTCTGTAAGTTTCAGGCCAGCCTGGTCTATACAGTAAGTTCCAGACCAGCCAGTGCTACATAGCGAGACCTCGTCTCAAAAACAAAAACCCAAACCACCACTACTAAAAAACTAAGGTGGAGAATAAGTAAAGAGGACACCTGACACCAACCTCTGGCCTCCACAGGCATGTACACGCACACACAAAGCAGCTTAGAGCCTTTGCTGGAAATGTGATTATACAATGACCAGAGGCCATTCCAGTACTTCCTAAGCAACTCAGAGTGACCACAAATACCTACTTGACCACAAATGCCTTTTATTAATGAACAGCAATTACCTAAGTTAGTAAATACTTATTGAATGGACTGTGTGTGGTGATAGTGATGAAGGCAGAAATATACAGACATATGCATACTTGTAGTAGGTGAATTAGGAAATAATTTGAGATTGGAGACAAAGTTCAAGTACCAAGTTTGAATTTGCACCCCAAGCTTGTGCCCACTTAATGCTTTGATTCTTATCACCTCACGTAATGCTGCTTCCTTTCCCGGCCTGTGATCTGTGTGGCATGGAGCTCGAGTGTTTACTTGTTTCGTTAATCTTCCCATGTGAGGGAGGTGGTACAAATCCAATTCTATGCAGAGTGAAGCTTAAAAAGCTAAGGGAGCTGCCTGGGAGCAAGTAAGAGGAACTGGCTTCGGGATACAGCTCAGAGAGCCAACACCACAGCACACAGTTAAAGTGCAGCTTCCACGTGGGTGAGAAGAGACTGCCTTCCTTTACCCCTCCTGTAATTCCAATGTTTACCGAGAAGACTGTGGCCTTGTTTTATCAGAGAAACACATTCCTTCTCTTGACTTCAGAAATCTGACGAGAGTTATGTCTTGACCCAGCTATTGTTCAGCTAAATCAAACACATTAGTATTTTAAAATCTTATGCTTGCAAATTAATTTCCTCCCTCCATTTCCTTTACAGAATCTGGTAATGAAGTGCTTTCTAATGAACAGTTTCTAGAATGTACTTTTCTCTCATTAGTGTACTGATGTTCCCCATTAAAATGTTAATTTTACCATAACAGTTACTTCATGCCTTTTAAGTTGTTTGGGGGAGTCCTCTGACCTCACACATGTCCACTGTTTAGTCTCTGACTGATCATAAATAAATGGAGTTTCAAAAACACCTCAAACTAGCACAGAACATTTACATTGCTCCTCTAACTATACCAACAAGCTTATAATTTGTTTGGGAATAATTTGAATCATTGTTTGATCTGTTAATTCATTTAGCAAGAAATAATGAACTCATTAGATATATATTTGTATTAGTCTGGTTCCTTGTACTACAATGACATTCCTAAGACAATGAACATATAAAGAGAAAAGTTATTTTGGCTCATGATCTTGGAGGCTCTGGGCTGTGAGCAAGTGGCATCCACTACTTTGAACCTCTGGTGAGGTAGCATATAATGGCCAAGTATAGGGTGGAACACACTGTTTACCTCACATTAGACAGGAAGCCCCAAGACAGGAAGAGCAAGGGACAGGAGTTTCAGACTCCTCAAGGGTGTGCCTTGATCAAGGGTATCCCGGAAAGAGCCACCCTTCTCAAGTTTCCTCTCAGGAGCACCAATTAATCATAGCTCTATGATCCACTGGGAAACAACAATATGAACATTACTATTTACGGGGTGTGAAGGGGAATCACAAAATGAGGAGCCAGAACTGTTACTTTGAAAGAGGCCGCCCTCTGCTAATGGAGAGAATTAAGTGAACCTGTAAGGAGATGACAGCCCGCCTTATCTGACAGTCTGATGTAGGGGTAGCAGGCTTAACCAGCGTTAGCCCCAGACCTTATTCCTCTGATAATTTTATGTTTACAGTAAATGGAGATTATCTGGATGTGTCTAATTTAATCACACAAACCCTTTACAAACACAGTCTTTTCCTAGATGGCAGCAACAGAGAAAATCAGAGAGATCTGAGTTAGGGTAAGGGCTTCATGGGCTTTTACTGGTCTGAAGACAGAGGAGCCAAAGATGGACCGTGGATGGTCTATGGGAGAAAGGCTAACAGTCAGTAGTCAACAGGAACCGCAGACCTACAGCTGACAGGAAAAGAATTCTGCCAACAATTTAAACAAGTCTTAGAGTAGATTATTCCCAAGAACATTCAGGTAAGACAAGGCCTGGCCAATACCTTGATTTTGGCCTTGTGAAACCCTGAGCAAAGAAAACAGCTGAAGCTACCCAGACTTCTGACCTACAAACTGTGAGATAAAAATGGGAATTATTTGAGCTGCTAAATTTATAATAATTTGTTATGAAGCAAAAGAAAAGTAATAACATCAGCAAAGATTGCATCTACCCTTTCCCTGAAGCTTAGTGGGGACTTGAGGAGAACGTGCTCTGAGCAGTTCCTTTGTGAGCGGACAGTTCAGATGGGGGGAGACCAGGAAACAGGGCAGTGGAACTTCCTGCAACACTTCTAATGAACATTTCTGTGTCTTGATCACATGTCAGTTGCCATGGGGACATCCCCCCAAGGAAGTGCACTGAGGTTTGTAGCAGCTGTACATTTAACATGTTCTGGGACATACTTGCTTGTGGCAAATTTAAGTGCTCAGGGGAAAAGCGTTCTTAGAAAGCCTGAGAAATCACCTCACTATCTCTTTTGGGGAGTCTGAGTTCTTATCTCCAGTGATCATGGTCTCTAAACATTCATCATTATTTCAGGGTAAGCGCTAAATTTGGATGTTTAAGCTTATAAAAAAATGAACTACTAAAACCCAGGAATAAGTAGCTCAGAACAGGACATCTTTGGTAGATAAAGCAAAGCACAGCAGTAAGTGTGCATCATCTGGGGAGAGCACAACGTATATATTCTGAGCACACTGGTCACAATTCAAAAATCATCACAACACGGAGATACGGGAGGCTCAGAAGTCAAAGTTATCCTTGGCTACCTAGAGACTGTGAGACAAGTTTGGGGTTACAGGAGACTGAGTCTCAAAAACAAACACACCAAGAAAGAGACGAAAGACAGAAATCCTTACAATCACCATAATCAGCTAATACTAATTAGGACTGATTTCTCAATCAGAGAAAAAGTAAAGAGCTATAAAACCTGGAAAATAGACAGAATGATTTTTTAAAAATGTGAATATACATCTAAAATTTCAAGCTAACCAAGTAAAAACTCTGTACCATAGTTCAGCACAAAATTAAATTAACCAAAAGTGACTTAATTATATGGTGCCATTTTAAAATAGGAACAATGACAAAATATTTAGAAATAACCCAAAGGCAAGCTTTATATTAAGAAAACTTTCACTCCCCCACAGAGGGACCCACAAGATCTGAGCAGGTGGAAACTTACCCTGTTCTTGGCTAAGAAGACTTGTAAATAAAAATACTCCACAGCATTTCTAGGCCAGGTTCTAAGTATTTTACAATATCAACCCATTCAATCACCTTAGGAACCCTAAGAAAAAATGCATTATTTTATCCCCACATGACAAATGAAGAAACTGAGGTACAGAGCTTTTAATAATGTATTGCTATAGTCCCTAAACAAAATCTACAATGCAACTACAAATGCCTTAGTTACAGAAGATCTACTGCACTTATGGTGAGATATCCCATGCCTAACTTTGCGCCACAGCGTGGTGATGGATACAGGGTCTTTATGGAACTGAGCTGTCAATTGCAGGAGTGAAATGCACTTTTCCTTCTCAGCTATGGAGAGATCCTTATAGAAAAAGTTTCTGGGAGGGACAGAACATAGGCAGTCAACAGACAGAAGGTAAAACTGGCCTGAGCAGCAAATAGCAGGAAGAAATGAAGTTAGCGGAGGCAGAGGGCAGAGTCCACTCAAGCCAACACGTCCACATGGTGACTGGGCATGGTGCGACAGGGAGGTGCAGTAGTGGCCAAGGAGCCATTTGTGTTTACTTTCACACAAAAGCAGGGATGCAGCCTGTGTCTTGATAAGGTAGTTTCAGAATAAAGTCCATGTCATGTGCTAATCACCGAAGCAGGCATGAACAGTTCTGGACAACTGGATTGGGAGTATGAAAAAAATCAGCACATATTTGTTTTAGATATTATAAAATTTCAGCAAACACCAGGCATGGTGGTGCACGCCTTTAATCCCAGCCCTTGGGAGGCAAAGGCAGATGGATCTCTGTGAGTTTGAGGCCAGCCTGGTCTACACAGTGAGTTCCAGGTGGACTGGGACTAGGGGATCCTGTTTAAAAAAAAAAGAAAAATCAGTCAAATGCATTGGCAAGCGAAAGCTTGATTTGCTGTTTAAATATCATTCTCTGGTACTCTTAAATGTTTGAAGAAGAAACTGATACCAAATTACCAATTGAGTCAATCAGTGGTTCTAAGGACTATACCAAGGTTATTCAATAATGTGATCTATCTTCAAATTATTACTTTGACATTAATTTCTTTGCTAACTCCCCAAATTTCCGACTCAACAGTAATATAATTAAAAGCCAATTCAGCTTGAAATGGGGACATGTAACTCTAATCCTAGCACTTGAGAGGCTGAGACAGGAGGATTGTCAGTTTAAGACAAGTCTGGGCTATACAGTGAGATCCCATTTCCCCAAAACAAGAGCAAAAAAAAAAAACCCCAACCAAACAAAGTGCCCTTAAGTTGGAAATCTAGGCTTGCTTTGCTCTGCCTGTGTGGATGTCCCACTCCATTGCCCCAGGCTCTGATTCCTCTCCAATAGGAGGCATTACAGACAGCACAGCAACAGCTGCTCCATGGTCCACAGCTGGCTCACCTGACAGTAGTAAGGGCCTCACAAGTTCCCTCCCGTTCCTTCCCCTCAACAGCCTGTTCTAAGAACATTAGTTTTTATTTTCATGCTAAATCATCAATACTGTATTCTTCTGTCTCATTTATCATCATTTTTCTAACTTCTTTTAATTAAGACTATGCTGTTATTTGGAGTCTTAACTGGATCAGGCATGTTTAAAAAGACAGGATTCACTTAAAAGAAAACATGAACAATGAACAATATGATTCATAGTGCTCTGAAGACAGGAAATGCCAAAATTCAGAGGCTGGGAGCAGACTGAAGGGAAGACATCAGAAGACAGACAGAAAAGCGATGGGATGGCAGTGGCAGGGTCATCAGGGAGAGGACACGAGAGGGGAAAAGGCAGCCATTCTGGACTTGTTCATCAGTACCATCTACTTCTGTGTATGAAGATGTCCCGATAGAACCCGAATTAGCCATATAAACCAGCAGCACTGACTCCCCTTCTGGCTCTGTCTTCCATCCCGTGGAGGTGCTGAGATGAGCAGCTAGACCCAGGTATTCACATGGTCAACAGACACTGAACACCGTCATGTCTTAGGCCATGGGCTGGGTTACGAGGATGAAGAAAAGGCAGTTCCTGCTTTCAAAGTAATCGAACTATAATGGAAAAGATATCTAAAAATCAGAAAGAGTATCACAGCAGGACAGTAGGGAAGTAAGTCGCGGAGGAAGGGAAGGCTGGGAAGGTTCACAGCCTGCACGGACTGTGTGCTGAGACGGAGTTTAGCAGGAGAGAGCAGACCAGTGCCTGGGACAGGGACTTGCATGAGCTGGTGCCTAGAAGCAAGAGTGGGCCTCGGGGGCAGCAAAGAGATTGCAGTGGAGGCAGCAGGGGCAGGACCGGAGCAATGCAGGGTGCTAGAGAGCAGCAGGCCTTCAACAAGCCTCCAGATCTGGAGGGTCCTAAGGAAGTAGCCAGCATGCCAGAAGAAAGTGACTGGGTGCGACAGAGCACTGAGCAGTTCGGCAGCCCTGGAAGGAGGATGGTGATTTTATATGAGGAGGGAAAAGAAATGGGCCAGAGACACAGACAGAACTCCCATCTCTCCCTTCCATCACGCTCCTGCCTTTGCTGCTGCCCAGTGTCTCCTTTCTCATTGTCCTCAGAGGGCTGGGGGAGGCCCCAGTAGACACTGCAGACTCTAGGAAGGGACTGCCTCAGAATGAGCCTGTGAAAGAGGTCCTCGTGGGCAGAGCCCGGTGCAAGGGTTACGTGCAGATGACATCAGGAGGCTGGCAAGGCTCAGCTCCCTTGTAGACAGAGCACAGCTCTCAAGGGCTCTTTGGCTTTACTGCTCCGCAGAACAGGCTTCTCTCCTATGGCACTCCTGACGACCATCGAGCTTTAGCACTCATGCTGTGAATAACTTAGCGACCTAATTCGTCCCAGGTTTCTCCCTCACTGCCAGACAACTGTACCTGCTAAAAATATTATTTCTTGTGTGAGCTAAACATTTCCCCTTTCTGATTTCTCAATATTAATCCAGTGCTTCAGCAAGGTTCAACTTTACTACTTCTCCTGGACAACCTTTCAAATATGAAGATGGCTATCTCTTTCCCTTAGATGTGTTCTTTAATTAATTTTTAAACTAGTCTAGAATGATGTATTTAACATATATATTTTCAGGCTTATCAATAACTTCCATTCACTTTCACTGTCTATCAGATTAAACTGTTATAAAGTCGTAGTAAGTGAACTTCAAAAGAGGTGTCCTTGATTCCCAGTGGTTCTGTGTCTCGGCCGTGTCATGCCTGTGAACACAGCAGCTTGCTCTGCTGGGGCTCCATGTCAGTGCTCCCTCAGCCTCACTCACATCATGTGCAGCCCTTCACCAGCTCTCTAGGCAAGCACCAAGTAACACTTTCCAATCCTGAAATAAGTCTCTGCCTTTGAGACTTTATAGTTATGCCCAAGTCACGCTATTCCTTCAGTCAAGAACAGCCTCCTAGTCCCTTCCATCCCTGACTGCTGTGGGCTGAAAATATGTGATCCTCCTCCACAATGTGATGGTGTTGGACATGGGGCTTTGGGTGAAGTAATTCGGTCAGGAGTGTGGGGCTGTAAGGATGGGATTAGAGTTCTTGTAAGAGGAGAGAACGTCTATGAGATACCAGAAAAGGGCCACCTGCAAACCAGAAGAAGGTCCTCACCAGACACGCAGCTTCCATAGCATGAGAAGCAGAGGCTACCCAGTCTATGATGTTTTTGTTACAACAACTTAAATTAACATGGCAGATTTATGAAATGTTACATTTTTAAGTATTTCAGTTCAAACCTTACATT
Source organism: Eospalax fontanierii (assembly GCA_035773235.1). Taxonomy (NCBI): domain Eukaryota; kingdom Metazoa; phylum Chordata; class Mammalia; order Rodentia; family Spalacidae; genus Eospalax; species Eospalax fontanierii. The sequence goes on from CM069524.1 coordinate 164,783,557, forward strand.
CTGAGATGGTTACCTGACTGAACCAGTGAGAATGATCTGCATGATTTAATGACGAGTTTCTGCATGCCAGGCTCTTTGCCATGTCCTTTAATGCTATATCTTATTTATAGCTCATAAACCCATCAAAGCTTTATTATCTTTGCTTTACAAAGATGATACTACTGAAGTTGGAAGAGTTACACAATTCCTAATAAAAAGCCAAGATGATATTCAAACTTGGTTCTATCTGATTTCAAGCCTGTGAATTTCTAACACTGTTGCTCTACTTAAAAAAAAGATTTAGTTATTTTATTGTATGTGTATGCATGTGTATCACATGCATGTAGAGCTCATAGAGGTCTGAAGAGAATTTCAAATTCCTTGGAACTAGAGTTACATATGGTTGTTAGCTGCCACCTGGGTGCTGGGAACAGAACCCAGCTCCTCTGCAAGAGCAGTAGGTGCTTCTAACCATGAAGTCATCTCTCCAACTCTCTAGTTAGTTTCTTTATAGCATAAAAACCATGAACAAACATCACAGAGGGACTGATCGGTTCAACATGAAGAATGTTTTTCTCTCAGCTTAAAATGTCCAGACTGTTTCAGAAGGCAATAAATTCCTCATCAATTAGGTTTTTAGGAAGTGGTACAATAAATGTTTCTGCCTTTTTTTTTTTTTTCTAAATCCACAGAGGGTAAGGGGTTAGAAGCAGCTTGCCTGACATCTAAATTCTAGGGATTTAAATTCTAGGCCAGGAAAAGATAATATTCAGGAAAGCTTGTTGGTGACGTGGGACATTCCCTCACTAGTGTGCTTGGATCTCATCCTCCTGCTGAAAACACAGTGAAATAAGGCTGAAAGAGTTGGTTAAAATAAAGAGAAAAATTCAAAGTTCACTGTTTTTTTTTAAAAAATAGCTTTAAAAACTGTTTTCTCTTCATTTAAAACCTTCTTTTGGGGAAATTCTGTGCTAAAATGGCAAACTGAAAATACACATCTCCTCTGTAACCACCTGAAACTCCCAACACAGCACTTACATTGCACTGGGAGGATGTACAGAGGTTATATACAGAGAGCGTGCTGTTCCATAGAAGGGGCTTGAGAATCCAGATTTGGGGAGCTGCAGGAGGCCTTGGAGCCAGACCCCCGCAGATACAGAGGGACAGCTGTGTGGGAAATCTCAGCAGAGAACCAGAAAACTATAAAAGAAAGAAAAGTGTAGAGGGCAGATGGCATTGAAGGGAAATAATTTTGAAAATAAAAATTAAGCCTTTGGATAGTATAACAATAAAATAGAGATTACAAATTAAAGTCAATAGATTTGAAACTAGAACAATTAAAAAAAAAGAAAACAATTAAAAGACTGAAAAATATTTAGAGTCCTAGGGCCTGTGGAACAAGCATCCGAGGGTTTAACAGTGTGCTGTGTGAATAGCTGGTGTGCTGTGTTAGGGAATAAAGACATGGGCGAAAAGCTGCCTGTGTTCAATGCAGACACCCTCCCACCCAGTATTTTTAAACCAGCGGATTGAATTTGCAGATATAAACCCCACAGATATGGAGGACCAACTATATTTACTTTCAATAAAAATATAGTCTTTGCTGGGAGTGGTGGCTTCTGTCTGTAACCATAGCACTTGGAGGCTGAGGAAGGGGGACTGTTACATGTCTGAGATTAGCCTGGGCTACAAAGCCAGGCCTTCTATAAAAACTGCAAAATAAAATCCCAGCTGGGTATGATGTTGCATGTCTTAGTCCCAGCACAGGCAGAGGCAGGTGGATCTTTGTGAGATTAGGCCAGCCTGGTCTACATAGTAAGGTCAGCTGGGGCTACAGGAAGACCCTGTCTCAAAAAAACCAAACCAAACCAAATTGAATCCATAAAAGTGTGTGTGTGTGTGTGTGTATATATATATATATACACACATATATATATACATATATATATATACACATATATATTTACAACCTTGATCATAATTGTAATGGCTCTTTAAAAATTCTTGTTAGCTAATTCCAACCTTTGGGTTACTTTGGGATTGTTCTCCATTGATTTTTCTGGAGAATGGTTCACAATTTCCTGTTTCATTATCGTAGAGAAATTTTGGGTTACATCTACAGCAACACGAGAGTACTGCCTTTTTAGTTTTGTTTAGCAGGAAATTAACTTGGCTAAACTCAAACTGCAAACTGTCGGAGGTGAAGGGTCTCTCAGGGTCTGGACCGCACGGGCAGTTCGTGAGTCAGCCGGGGACTGCTCAGAGGCACGCACTGGAGCTGGGACTCCCTTTTCTAGCTCTCATTTGTATGTATTTCTTCCTTCACTTTTCAGTAGCTGTGCTTTCTACAGTTCTGCTGTCTGGGTTTTCAAGCCAGAAAGCATATACGTGTCTAGGGGAATTTCAGCTGCTCCTCAGGCTTCAGACAGGGGCTTGCGCTCAGGCTAAAGGCTATGCAAATGAGACATCCCACCAAGTCTCTTTCTAAGCTTTACTCTCCTCCCATAGCTTCTTTTGGTCTTTCTCTGGTACCTTTAGTTATTAGTCTTCATTATATTTTATTAAAAATGTGTAGTATTTAATCTGCAAGAGGTTGATGTGATGGGAGCTACTCAGTGATACCAGAGGCAGAACCTCCAAGGCCTCTAATATGCATTTATATATTAAATATACACAACAAAGATAGACTAGGAGAGAAAAGATAGCAACAGAATTTTACAAGTTAAAAAGCAGATGGACAAATGATAACTAACTTGGCAGACCTAAAAAAGTTGAATTCTAAGCCAGGCTGAGAGGCGATCCATACTATCTGACTCCCAAAGGCTCAGAAACTGGTGGTTTCAGGTACTTTGTGTGTAAGTGTGTACATGGCATGTATGTGTGCATGTGTACAAGCAGAGACCAGAGGTCCATGTTGAATGTTTTCCTCGGTCATACTCTACCTTGTTTATTTAGACACAGGGTCTTTCACTGAACCTGGTGCTCACTGATTTGAGTGTAGTTGGCTGGCCAGAAAGCTCCAGGTTCTGCCTGTGTTGGCCCCGCCACCCCCAAGCACTGCAGTTAGACTTGAACCAGCACCAAGATTATTAAGAGCACACTGTCAAGTAAGCTCCGACACTCCAATCCTCTCCTCACTCTGCTTCCACAACACGAGCAGCTGGCATGGATCCTAAGGAGCCAAAGAGGAAAGACCCGTGCAGAAAGTCATTAGCTGTTCCTTAATTTAAAAACCTTGCCAAGTAGCCTGATAGTGAAACCCACAATGGACAACCTCATCTATACACTCAGCACTGCCTGCATGCATGGTATGGCAATACTAAAACAAGAATAATTTTAAAACTCTTTAATATGTTCACACAGATAAAATACTACACACACGAAACATTAGGATGCTACCTAGCATCCTCAGAAATTAAAATATGAAATAAGAAATGGAAACAAAGGCAAGAATCTAAAGCTCAGTTAATCTACGAGAAGGTCAGCCAGGAAGACAGTGGAAATAGGAAGTGGTCAGATTAGAAGATGGATTCAAGAAACCTACCACTCAGTAAGTAGTCCAGAAAAATAGAAAAACACAGGGGAAGCAGCGTGTGAAACCCATTAAGGACACTTCCCAGAGCACAATAACTAGAGTTTTCAGACTGGAAAGATCCACTCACTCACCAGCACAGCAGATAAAAAATAAGTCCGCCAGCCTCAAGTCTTGGAATATTGCTGACAAAGGTGAGTTTCTGAACAGAAAGGGCGGTTGCTGGTGAGGGGGTGGAATGAGGAATCATCCCAAGTGTCCCTAACGTTTTCTCTGTATGTGACAATAGAGTAGAACAACTAGTTCAAAAAAAAAAAAATTTTTTTTTTTTTTTTTTTGAGACAGAGCTTCCCTGTAGCCATAGCTGGCCTGGAACTTGCTGTGGAGACCAGGCTGGCCTGGATCTCAGAGACCCGCCTGCTTCTGCCTCCCAAGTGCTGGGATTAAAACTGTGAGCCACCACACCAGGCTTTTTTATGTGTATGAGTGTTTTGACTGCATGTATGTAAGTCCACCTGTGTCATGCAATGGCAGCAGAGGTCAGAAAAGGGTGTTGAATCCCCTAGAACTGGAGTTAAGGATGATTAGCTGTCATGTGGGTGCTGGGACTGAAACCCATGTCCTCTGCAAGACAGTCAGTGCTCTTAACCACTGAATCATCTCTCCAGCCCCTATTTCAAAATTCTTAAGGAAAATAATTTCCAGCCTAAAATGGCATCTATACTCAAATAATAAAAAGGTACTTTCAGACTATAAAGTCTCAAAAACTTGCCTCCATGGATGCTTTCTGAGGAAGTAAAGGATGTTCTTGAGCAAAATAAAAGAGGAAAGTAACAAAGAGGAAAACAGGGCTCCCTCTAGGACATGGGGGCTTCAGCATTAGAGAAACTACAGGGATCCCCAGGATGATGGAAAAAAACAGAGAATAATATCACAGAGTGGAACCGATTCGAAGGTTCCAGGAGAGATTTCTTCCAAACATGAAATAGTCTGAATCTTGACATGTAACTGGTTATATATCTGACATGCCTGATTATTCTGATTTGTATATTGGTAACGTTTAGAGGAGAATTAGTTATGTGCATATATACTGAAGACCAATCAAAGAAGAAATAAGAAAATGAAGATGCCAAAAAAAAAAAAGAAAAAGAAAAAAACAAAAACAAACAAAACCAGGTAAGGAAGAAAAAGTAATCAGACAGTACTACTTAGTTTAAGTGGGATTTACACGGATCAAGTATTTAAATAATAAACTGCATTGGTAGATGAGAGAACAAACAGGATTTAAGAATGTGGTGAAGAGTGTGATTCTCATCTTCTCTAGAAGAAATCATTGTGAATCTTAAATCAAAACTCAGGAAGTAGCTCAATCATCTTTAGTGCTTTGGAGGCAAATTCTAAGTAAGTCAAAACTGCTGAAAGTGACTGTCTTCAGGAAATGAGAAATAGGTTTTTCACACTAAGCCTTGAGGAACTATTAGCTCTTTAAACTCTTTAAAATTATCTACATAACTTTTAAGTTATTTTTCATCGTATGCCTCTGAGTGTATTGCCTGTATGTGTGTTGTCCAATGCCTTCAGAGATCCAAAGAGGATATTCGAATTCCCTGGAACTAGAGTTATGGGTGGTTGTTAGCCACCATGTGGGTGCTGGAAATCAAACATGAGCCATCTGTAAGAGGAGCCAGTGCTCTTACCCACTGAGCCATCTCTCCAATCCTTTACATATTTTTATGAAACAATAACCAAGGTGTTAATGGGCCACTAGAGCGGAGTTATCTAAAGACACATTCCTACTTCTGTTGTTCTGAATGTTTCCAGGGACATCATTTCACACTATCTGCATGATTGATAACCACCTGTCCTACGGCCAGTTGGATACACTAGCTGAATTATATATAAAAATGGCAATTCAGTTAGATCTAAAGCCACTACTATAACTGAAAAAATTTATAATTGTCAGTGAAATAGAAAATATTAGAAAACACTACCCTTTGAAAACATCTGTCAGCTTTCCGACTAGAAAGGGAGCGGGAGTATCACTCAACAACATAATGACTTGTTAGTAAAGGTATAGGTTTTGGGAAACATGGTCATTCATTGTGTAATTTCTTCTTGATCTCATCCCATTTCTCAAACTCCTGCATTATCTTCCTAGACACATTTGTAAAGCCAAGGACATTTGTAAGTGAATACAGTAATTTCATCAGGTACAGACAGGCTACCTAGCTCCAGTACGGCTGTTACTTTCAGTGTGGAGTTCTTAGTTTTAAGTCCAGGTAGGAGGGGAGCTAATTCAGTCATTTTTCCATGAACTTTTTCTGAGTCTATTATGTGCTAGGTACTGTGTTAGTATCAAAGGATGACTCCATCTCTGGCTCTTACTAGTTCAGTAGGAGACACATACAAAATAACAACAGAAATACAAGTTCAGCAGGGGGAAGAGAATGGAAGATGACTGCACTCTGCAGCCATGTAAAGAAAGGTTTATCGAAGCCCTAGCCTGACACAGAAGAAAGAGTGGAGCTGCGAGGGCAAAGGGGAGGCAACTCCACTCAGAGAGAGGGCAGAAACAAGGGCAAAACGAGTCTTTCACAGAGCTCGGTATCCTGCCATAAAGGCCAGGACCAGGGCTTTGTAGTTAAGTGGTGGCAGGAACTGAGGCTGGAAACCGAGGAAGAGGAAGAATGACAGGAAGCCTTTGAGTTGTGTATGTGTGTGAGTGTGTGCTAATGGGGTTGACGGGAGAGGACAGGATGTGGGAAGACAGCCCATGGGGAACTATTAAAAAGTTTTTTGGTTTTTGCTTTAGATTTTAGAGACAGAGTCTCATAACGTGGCCCTGGCTGACCTGGAGTTTCCTATGCAAACTACAATGGTCTGGAACTCAGAGATTGTTCTGACTCTGCCTCCTGACTGCTGGGATGAAAGGTTCATGTTACCACATTTGGCCCTTACTAGAAGGGGTAGACATGAGCACTGCTGCTTTTTCTTAAAAATAGCCTCATCTGGATGTCAGGTAAATGTCTAAGCAGGGATTCTACCAAGGAGAGATGAAGAATCTCTTACGTTTAAATAAAATAAATCAGAGAGTGGAGAACGAGATGGCAGATGGTGTGAGCAATGTCCATATGGTTTTATAAATGTCAACTTGTGTCATGGCTCCGAGGGTAGTCCTGGCCTGAAACAGGCTTACCATGTACAATAGCCAAGGTTAAATTACATCTCTACCCAGCTCTGAAACAAGAAGAAAAAAAGATTAGTTCTGTCCAACTTAATGAATGACCATCAGGATCAAATAAAATAATATACAGAAAAAAATCCGCTGATAAAATATCGTGATCCTCCATCTAAACTGCATGGCTTGGCAAGTTGTTTCACTCATATTTCTGAGCTTTAAGGTGCTCATCTGTAAAGGGGTAATTCCACTTGTCAGAGGGACTTTGAGGACTGAAGGGCCATGTCTGACACACAGTTATCACATCTCTTATCTACAGCAGAATCTTCACTGCTCACACTGGTTTCTGCAATACCAATTAGTTATTTACAGTCAAGAGAAGTGAGGACACAAAGCAGACAGGGTCGCAATTAGTCAGAATCCCTAAGAAGGAAAGTGAAACAGGGACAAGATTCAAAAGCAACCATACTGATAAGTGAGGAGCAGCTCAGTTTTAGAGCACACCAACAGTGTCTGTAAACTGACATAGTTCTCATGTAGGAATTCACCAGGAATATGCTTGACTTTCTCAATGGTAGTGCCCTGTACAAGGTACGTGTGTGTGTGTGTGTGTGTGTGTGTGTGTGTGTGTGTGTGTGTGTGTGGTGTACGGCACAGGGAGAAACATTAGGACTCACTAAGGGAAAATACATCTCTCACACTTGAAAATAAAGAAACTGCAGAGGCAGCAAACTGCGGAGGAGGGCTGATACCGTGGGATGTACAAGCCAGTAATTTATGTTAGGGCTTCGCAAAATGTTAGGCACTAGGAAAGGACCCAAAATAAGTCAAATTACATCAATGAAAAGGTATGAGAGGCTGGGCTGCCTCGGCCGATGATGTTTCTTGCTATAATACAAACAGCAATGGCTAGGATTCAGATGGCTAAGTAAGCATCGCAACAATGAAAACAAGGTTCGTTGTAATTGCTGCTGTGAGAGCCACAGCCTTGGGGATCAAGGAAACCATGCCTGGTGCCATACATGCAATCTTGTGGGTTTTGGTTTTTGGGAAAAATAAGTTCAGATCATTTCTAAACTAGCAATTTGTCTGCCTAGATTTTGTTAAGCCTGTTAACAGTTACGATAAAACATGATCTTTCACATTAAATCACTTCAGACCTTGGTAAAATATTACTTTATATTAACTGGCTCTTGGGGCCTTTTAATTTTATGAAACATGCACTTTAGTTTTAAAGATATTCTTGGTCTACTACATCACATTAACAAGCTAGCAAAGATCTGGGAACACACAGAAAAAAATATACCAAATCTCCATCGAATCAGTTTCAAACAGGAAAGGATGCTGACAATTAAAAACAAAATATAGCCAAGATTCCAAATCCCTATACAAAGAGAGCAGGTCTGAGTGGCTTCCTGGATTCACATCTCCCTGCCCAAGGTCATTCTGGAGAAGAAAGTAAGGACAGTGAAGAAGGACCGTAGGGGATTGCAACACCCACCTCGGGGGAGGAGTCAGCAGTTTTATGGATGTGTGATGACAAGTATTTCTAGAATACACAGCAAACAGAACAAAAGCATTCAAGCTTGTGGATCCAGTGAGGGCATCTGTAGTTCAAAATGTCTTATACAGTTCCAGTACCTGGCCCACATTTTCAAAAAATATTTATTTATTTTATGTGTATGAGTGTATTGCCTGCATGTAGGTAGGTGCACCCAATGTTGTACAATGCCCAAGGAGGTCAGAAGAGGGCGTTAGATCCCTAGAACTGAAGGTACAGACAGTTGTTAGCCACTATGTGGATGTTGGGAATCAAATCCATATCCTCTGCAAGAGCAGCAAGTGCTCTTAACTACTGAGCCATCTCCCCAGCTCCCTGTAATGTATGGATTTTAAATGACCAGTATGTAATCGAGGGCTCATTACCTTTGTATTACTTCATTCAGGTTTCTATCAGCTCCCTATCTTCTGAGAATGGCAGGCTGAGTCCTTTGGGATAGTGAGGTAAAGCAGACATGGTCAAGCACAACCATGAGGAGTTAGGAACAGCTGGGAGCGTGAGGCATTGGCAGACTCGTGGTGTCTGGCATGTGGCAAGAGCTCCTGAAATAGAGGCTGAGAAAGGAGTTGCAGAGAAAGAACCTGAACACACGACAGACCTGCTGCCCTGTCACTAAGAACTGTAACAGCACCAGGCCACTACCAGTGACATCATGTGCCAATGCGCAGTCCAGTAGGCAGGCAGGACAGCTATCAGATACCCTGCATGCTGTGAAATGACTATGTTCTGCTTTTTTATATTTGTCTGAAATGTAACGCCACCCTCAAAGTCCCACTCTACAGCAAATAAGGAACTTATGACAAAATAGCAATAAATACATTCCTTCCTTTGCCGAAAATGTCCTGGTACGAACAACAAAAAACCCTGCACCTGGACACCTGAACTAAGCGGAATTTAGTGACATGGCTGGTTTACATTTGGAATCAGTTCCTTATTCCACTCCAGCCTTGGGAAAAAGAAGAGGCATCTATGTGGGCTGCAGAATGCACGATGGCCTGCAGATCAGATGGGGCAGTCTTAAACACACAGATGGCCTCAGAACAATTCCTACCTTAAAGAGGCTGGTAAGAATAAAAGCTAGGCTACTAACTACCTAAAACTAATTATAGGCCAGTAGAAAACAGGTACAGAAGGGAACTAATGTTTACTATGACTATGTTCTAATGATTTACAAATTTCATTTATAGATATTTCATTTGATATCTTTATTGAGATACATCTTCTTTTATATTTAAAACAACTCTGTGATGGTTGTATTATCATTCTGAACCAAGTTTTAGAGAAGTGCTAAACAGACAGAAAGTCCTGTTGTGAGCAAAGAAGGCATGCTGTGTGCCCCTCAGACTTCCTATCCCAGGGAGAGCAAGTGGCTGACGGTCCCAGCTACTACCTCTGAATCTGTGCTGTAGCCAGTGACTGCACAGTAGCGGGACAAGGACTCCTCTGATGCACAGCTTAGCTTGAGGGCTTCTCTTTAATGTGGATGAATCTTTCTTGGAAGTGAGTTCAAGTTTCAAACTCTTCCTACCTCCTTTCTCTCTCCTTCTACAGATACCCCATGTGTGCAACAGCCCTTTCCATCTTTTCCCACTCTCTTTCAATGAACTGTTGGATCCATTCCTGGGGTCTGTTTCTCGGATCTAAACGTATAGTCAGTGAATGTGAATATTAGTATTGAACCGTATGACTATTCAGGAGGAAGAAAATGCCAGTATAGAATTAACTACGGTGAGTCTGAGATGTGTTTCACTCACAGTGAGGAAGGCTGATATAATTAGCAAATTCAAAAGGCCCCATGGGCCCAACTTTCTCTTTCTGCACCTGGGATAATACAATGGGAATGAGGACTCAAGCTGCAAGGAATGATGCTGGAAGGGAGACAAGAGAAGTGAGTGTGCATTCGCGGGTTTACAGAGCTGCCACTTCCTGCCACTATGAACTACAGGAAAGCAGTACAAGTAAAACCAAAGGCAAAATGAAAGGTGCCACATTGCCGTGGCACAGCCAGAACTCAGATTCCTCAAATGGTAAGTGACACAGCAACTTTGCCAAATGATTCAAAAGAGAATGAACCAAAGAGATATTCACCGAACAGAAACTTTGGCGAAGGTGACGTGGTGGGGAAATTAAGATTCTCTTTTAAGGTAAAAAACGATTTATTTTATTTTTGTGTACATGTCTATGCATGGGTGTGTTCATTTGAATTCAGATGCCCTTGGAAGCCAAGAGAGGGTGCTGGAGCCTGTGGTGGTCTGAATGAGAAGTGTCCCTGACAGGCTCCAAGGATTTGAACACTTGGTCAGTTGGTCGTGCTGGTGAGGAGGGTCTTGGAATCTTTAGGAGGTATGGCTTTGCTGGAGAAAGGATGTCACTGGGGGGTTGGCTTTGAGAGTTCACAGCCCTGTCCTCTTCCAGTTGGACAGTTCACTTCCTGCACATGCTGGAAGATGTGTGCTCTCAGCCTTCTGCTCCTCTGCTTCCTCCGCCACGGTGGACTCATCTCTCTCTAGAGCCATAAGCCAAATAAACTCTTCCTTCTGTAAGTTGCCTTGGTCATGGCATATTAGTAAAGAAGAAGTAATGAATACAGATCCCCTTGAGCTGGAGTTAAAGGTGGTTGTGAGTCACCCAGATGTAGGTTCTGGGAACTGAACCTGAGACCTCACAAGAGCAGCATGTGATTAACACTGTGCCATTTGCTAGTTTCTGGACTGTTTTTTTCTTTCTTTCTATCTATTTTTATTTTATGTCTATTAGTGTTTGCTTGCATTTATGTTTGTGCATCATGTGCATGCTTGGTGCCCATAGAGGCCAGAAGGGGTTATCAGATCACCTGGAACTAGAGCAATGGATGGTTGTAAGCTGCCATGTAGATGCTGGAAACTGAGGTCAAATTCTCTGTAAGAGCATCAAGTGCTCTTAATTGTTGAGCCATCTCTCTAGCCTCTGGGCCTTTTTTTCACAAGGAAAAACTTCTATCACTCTACCACCACTCAGTCTAATACAGTACCTTCAATGAATATTTTGTGGCTTGTATACCCAAAAGGTGCACACAACTCTATATTCTTAGTTTCAGTTTAAAATGAGAAAAGAAGGGGCTGGAAAGACAACTCAGCAGTTAAGAGCACTGGCTGCTCTTCCAGAGGACCTGGGTTCAATTCCCAGCACTAATATGGAGGCTAAATATCATCCTTAACTCCAGTTTCAGGGGATCCAGTGCCCTTTTCTGACCTCTGCAGGCATTGAGGACACAGGTGCACTTACATACATGCAGGCAATGAACTCATATACATAAAATAACAAATAAAATATATTTACAAAATTAGAAAAGCAGGATAATGTATAAAGTACAGGGAAACTAGGAAAATACACTCTGCTTAGAAATGATTATATAAAGTATATGAATTAACTTTTAAAATAAATGAAATTAAGTATACCACAATGGCTGTGTTTTAAGAAGGGGTAGAGAATAAAAATGACAATAATGAATGTCTCCACGTTTCACATCCACATGACTAGAATTAAAAAGATCCAAGACTAATACTAAAAGCTCTACATGCTCTTAGACTCTCACACTTGGATATTAATACCATCTTTATAGAAATAAATAAAAAAGCACTGATGGACGACGGAAAGTGCATTAGTGTGCACGTTATCTCTCCTGGTATGAATTTAATGGGTATCTTAATAAGGAGATATAAACCAATGTCACTGATTAGGAAATGCATCCACTCACATCACTTAGCATCCTCCAGTGGGGCTTGACGGTCATGTCTGAGTGGAATTACTATAAAGTGAATGATAAATTAGAGGAAGGGGCAAAGAGACACATAAATGTGCCTTGGAGACGAAGCAATTACATTCTGGGACATCACAAGCTCTAGGTCAACTCGCAAGTCAGTGTAGTTGGTCCTAAGGCAGCCCTGACAACTGGCTAAGCCCCTTGCTCAAAACAGCTGAAGCTAAGCTATTTTGATAGCTGGGCCATAGGCTTCCTTGGTTATAATAACCTAAAAGTAACATTTATATGTCTTAGTCTTTTTTAATCTCCTAAATACCATGAAATGATGTTTATCAGCGTTTAAGACACAAGCACATTCCGCTTGGATGATTTCATTCTCCGGGGACCTTGTCATTATAAAGGCTTATTAAAAGAAGGCAAAGGTTCACAAGCCTTTTAGAAGAATTCTAAGTGACATTACAAACAAAACCTAAAAAAAAACCTTTTTTTGGCTTAGCTATATAAAGTAATTTCCTTTTTGTAGTTAGTTTAGCAGTCATAGTTCAGCAATCTTTGGACAGAGAGACCAGCACAATTAGTGCATCAACAGAACAGACACTGTCTGTCTCTCTCTCTTCTAATTAGGTTTGAGTTCATTGCTCAATGCACTGACTTATGAGGAGTAAGTGCCCACAAATTCATTTACCACTAGGCCTTTGGGAAATCCTGCATACTTTTTAGACATATTGCAAAGAAAGACATCTGCCTAAAACTCAGTCTACTCATCTGCCTAGAGCCTGTTTTCATATTACATATCCTTAAAACAGTCACAAACGCCACTTCCGATTTATCTTTTCACAACATGAAGCAAAAAAAGCGCGTTCCACATAAATTTATTCCGATAATTTCTTTAAAAACTCTCTTCCACCAAAATTACTCTAAGCCTGCTTCCTCATCTGTAGAATGAGTGAATAAAACATGGAAATACTACATGTAGATTAGGGTGAAAACATACACATATCAAAACCCACTTTGCACAGGTAACCAATATGCTTGTTTGTGCAGCTAAAGGAAGTGTAGTGCTCTAGTTCACAATTCTTTTTCTTCTGGGATGCACATCAGTAAAATGGAAAGTCATTCATAACAGCCAATTCCACCTCAAGGTGACAGGCTTTCAAATGAAACTGTTATACACACTTTTTCACTGCAGTCACACAGAAAAACACTTAACATACTACAAGGATGTTTAAAGGATCAGGACGATAGAATCCTGTACAGCCATGACTCCAACAACAACAGGTAAATGCTACCAATGCCCAGAAGGTCCCCTGGAGCCCTTTTCTTGTTCTAATACCTTCCTTTCCCCTGGGCCTTGCTTCAATGTGTAGTTTCATTCCTATGTGAAACTGCCAAGTCTTGCCTGTTTCTGAATCACACATGCAGAGTATCTCTGCAAAGATCTGACTCCCCTTTACCTCTGCTTTTTCCAAAAAAATGTTTTATTTATTGTTTTTATTTTATGTGTATGAGTGCATTGCTTTGTAAATGTTTCCGTGTCATGCAATGCCTGTGGAGTCAGAAGAGGGTGTCAGATTCCCCTGGAACTGGAGTTTGGGACAGTTGTTAGCTGCCATGTGGGTGCTGAGATTTGAACCCAAGTCCTCTCCAAGAGCAGCTGGTGCTCTTAACCACTGAGGCATCTCTCCAGCTCATCCCTCTGCTTTTAAACTCAGCGTTAGAGCAGTGGAATTCGTCCCTGTCACTGACATTGCTTCATGGTGGCACAGTATTCTACTATGTAAACTTACCATGTGTCATGATGGACGTGTTGCTGATGGACTCTAGCTTGTTTCTAGTCTTTGTGATATGAAGAGCACTGCTATGAACACTTAGAGATGGATTCACTGAATAGTGACAAATTATTATTTTCTTTTTGAGACAGGGTCTCATGTATCCCAGTTGGCCTTGAACTTGCCACGTTAATCAAAGAGAACTCTGAACTTCTGATCTTCCTGCTTCCCCCTCCTGAGTGTTGAGATTATAGGCATGCACCAACACACTTGGTTTATTCAGTGCTAGGGATGAAACCCAGGGCTTCGTGTGTGTGTGCTAAGCAAGCACTCTACTAAACAAGCTGCCATTCCCAGCCACTCAAATTATTCTTTGAAACGATCATTTTATATCCCTATCACTTCTATTTAAAAAGGAAACTTTTCACTATGTTTTTTTATCTTGTGCATGCGTCACACCAGACTGGGAGGAAAGCACAGCTGTAAGGAAATGAAGAATCATTTACTGAAGTCTCCTCACTACAGAACAATCCAGGGCGTAGAGAGGCTGGCACTAGCAATGTCACAGTGAGGAGAAGGCAGGCCGTGTCAAGAGAACTGGGGTTAGAAGTGACTTTGAGGAAAGAACAAAACGCAGAGCTCTTCCCAAGGAGGCGGGCTGCCTGGAAACCAGACAGGACTATACGTGTGAAAGCGAGAATGATGAGACAAAGACAGAAACGCTTTAGAAAGGTTAGAAAAAATAAAAATCACTATGTGATGTGGTAGAGGCTGTGACCCATCTTATAAACAAAGAAACCAAGGCTTAGAGAGAAGTTCCTTCCATGAAGTTGTCACCAAGTTATAGCACTGAGCGGGGAAGGAACCCAGGCCCCTGGTGTGTTCCTAGCCACATATTCTGCCCAGAAATCTACTCAGCTTAGAGAATACCACCATACTTCAGAAGGTAGGAAAAAAACAAACAAACAAACAAAAACATTGATTCTGTTCCTTTTTGTTATAAACAAATGATCAGAACAACCTCTCTAAAGCAGGAGTCTGCAGCTGCTGGCATTTCTGACATCGACACTGAGCCACACACCCACCAGCAAACAGATTCAGAAGGAATCCTGGTTCCTAGTCCCAGGCTCACTATCAGGTATTTCTACCATTCAGAATGTCAAAGTAAAAAAAAAAAAAAGAAAAAAGGGGGGGCGGCAGGGCCAGGTGCGGTGGTATATTCCTTTAATCCCAGCTATTGGGAGGCAGAGGCAGTCTGCGAGTCTGAGACCAACCTGGCTGAACTGTAAGAATCTGTCTTAAAAACCAAAACCACCAACAAAGATAAGAAGAAATATACAATATCCCCAAACTTAAGACAACACAACTTTGGCTGGCAGTGGGGTCAGTACTTTTCCTCCTACATTCAGGAAAAATAGTTTTGGTGCCTTTATATTTTGGTAACTATAATCAAAGAGTATGGAGTTAACTGCATCCTTTCCTTCCCCCCATTAGCACAGGTGTTTCTGCACCACGTAATCTTCCTAAGAGTTTTAACCACGGGGTATATTAGTTACTTTTCTGTTGCCATGATAAAACGCCATGACCAAAAACCTACAGAAGGAAGAGTCTATTGGGCTTATGGGGAGGCGTGGTGGCAGAGGCGGCCAGAGCAGAAAGCACTCATATAGTAGGAATAGGATGTGGCTATGAATTCTCAAAGTGCCCCTCCCCCACCCCAGTGACAGGCTTCCTCCAGGAGGCCACACCTCTTAAACCTCCACAAACAGCGCCACCCTCTGGGCCAGGTATTCTACTGGGAGCCTCTGAGGGCCATTCTCATTGGAAACACCACACGGTGCATGCTTCTCATTTATTTCATCTATTAGATAACTATTTTCAGTTATGACAGCGATCTTTAACTGTTTTCAGTAAGCTAGATATTTTTAATGATAGAATTACGAATTGCTAAGTCTATTAACTCTATTTCAGAGAAGAAATTGTGAGGATAACTAGGAGTTTTTTGTTAAAGTACTTTGAAAACTCTATGAAGCCAGGTGTTGTGGCTAATGATTGTAATCCACGCACTCCAGTGGCTAAGGCAGGAGAACTGCCACCAGCTTGAAGCCAGCCTAGGCTACATAGTGACCTCCAGGCCAGCCAAGGCTATTATGTGAGACTCTGTCTCAAAAACAAATGAATACTGCATTAATGCAAGATGCCATTATTTCTCTAAGTGCATGTTGTATTGGACTTAAATGACATGCTACATACCTGGCATAGAAATTTGTAACTCGGTATTTTTCTAGATAAAACTGCCAATATGGAGCTGCTACACTTGTGCATGCAGTACTCAAGAGACAATGGGAGATTAAAAAATATAAAGCTTATCCTGTCTCTGTCTGGGCCTAGTTGATGGTGGTTTAGTGTCTAAAGTGAATAAGACAGTTTGTTTTGTTTCATTTCATTAAAAAAAATTTTTTGACAGGGTCTCCCTAGTCCCAGTTCACCTGGCAGTGATATGTAGACCAGGCTGGCTCAGTTTCACAGAGATCTGCCTGCCTCTGCTACCTGAGGGCTCGGTATGCACCACAATACCTGGCATTTCATTTCATTTTATTTTTTGAGCTAGGGTCTCACTATATAGTCCTGGCTGACTTGGAACTCCCTATGTAGACCAGGCTGGCCTTGAACTCACAGAGATTTGCCTCTCTCTGCCATGCTGGGATTAAAGGTGTGTTCCACCATGCCCAGCCTAATTCTTAATTTGGTTCTATAACAGCATGATTTCATTTTAACATGAATTATAAATACTGTAGTTTATTAATAGCAAACAGAAAACATACTGCTGAAATATTTTAGGGGGGGGCCCTAGGAGCACAGTATTCTACATGGTTATAAATACTGTATTCCAGGAGAGGGCCACATGCCAGCCTGGAAATGCAGACAGACAGGGGAGTGAAAAAGGATCTTTATTGCTCAGTAATAGAAAGTTAAAACATATGAGGGACCAATGACTCAGCTGAGCCATATATGTACAATAAAATCTCACTGAGCCCAGTGTATCTGCTGCCCCAGTATTAGACCAGGCTAGCCCCTCTTAGTGCTTAGATGTCTCCACTTTCCCTTTTCTCTGCTTTCCTTGGAGCAAACTTCAACCCAGGCTTCAAGGCCCAGCTTAGGTGTTTTCTTTAGTGACACTTCCCAGAGCAGCATTCCTACCATCAGCACACATTGCACTGCAATGTCACTTTGGCTAGAGGTGAGTGCCAGGTTTAGGAACCAAGTCACAGTCATCCCATCTCCCCAGTGCCCAGCCTAGCATCTGACCCAGAGTTACTGAACAGGCAGTCCTGCTTGGAGCCAGGAAAATACTGAGAGGTGCAGGTCCCAGGACTGAGAGATGAAAGAACAGAAACATGAAGCTAATGGACAGTGCCAAGGAGGAGAAAAGAACGACAAATCCGTAGGGACTGTGAGCCCCACTTCAGCAGCCCCAGACTCGCCAAGGGGTTGCTGTGATATATCAGGGAACTAGAATGAGGCAAAGGCTGTGTGTGGTTGGGTAGGCTGGGAAGGGAGGTAGCACATGCTAGCATTAGCCCCTGACTTTAGCAAGTCTCACACACTTAAGTATACAGTACTCCATCACAACACTTTGTGCACTCCCTTTAGCCTACCTACAATCTTCTAGAAAGGCATTATTTATTAAAATTGTATTGGTTATTTATAACACATCAAATATAGTATGACCTTAACATTCACTAATAATTGGAGAGATAAAGATAAAAAGTTATTACCATAAAAGGCTAGTATTAATAACACATATCGTGAAGAGGACAAAGAAATAGGTATATCAAATTTTGTAACATCTACAGTCTTTGATCCTGAAATCAGGTATTTATATGTATTCTACCCACCTCCCATGTGTGCAAATATTTGTAGTTCAGAGGACAGCCTCGAGTATTGGTCCTCAGGACCTTCCATCTTCATTCAAGATGGGGTCTCCTACTGGCCTGGAACTCCTTACCGAGTAGTCTAGGCTAGTCATCGATCCTCCAGGGATCTGCCTGTGGGGTTTCTTAGCTCGCCACTGCTGAGATTACAAGTGTGTGCTACATGACTGGATTTTCAGATGAATTCTGAGGATTCTTTTTTTTTTGGCCTAGAACTTGCTATATTATATAGACCAGGCTGGCCTCGATCTCAGAGATTTGCCCGCCTCTGCCTCTGCCTCCTGAGTGCTGGGACTAAAGGCATGAGCCTTTATAATTGTAAGACAAGTGCTTTGCTAACTGAACCATTTCTCTAGCCCAAGCTCGCAATTTTTCCTTTCTGAGACAGGATCTCACTCTGTAGTCTAGACTGGCTAGATCTCATCATGTAGCTCAGTCTGGCCTTAAATTTACACTAATCTTCCTTCCTCGGCCTCTCAAGGGCTGCATAGGTGTGAGCTACCACACCTGCCTAGGTACTTATTCTAGCACACATGTTAATATTAAGCAGGGATACTTAATCACTATAATGCAGTTCATAAATGAAGAAGTATTAGAAATTATCTAAATGTCTACTAATAAGGAAACTGATAAGTAAATTACAGTATATCCATACATCAACTAACTTCCATACAACTCAATCTACCAACAGGAAATTATACTTATATCACAGTTAAATGAAAACAGGATGTACAATAGAGTGCATGGTATAAAAACACTTATGTGAAATTTTGTCTATTTAAACTGTATATATGCATAAATATTTGTAAAGACATTCAGCAAAATATTGGACTGGTTGTCTGAGTAGCAGACTCAAATGTTTTCCTCCCTCCTTTCTCTTTTTTGAGACAAGATCTTTCTGAAGCTCAGGTTGGCCTTTATTGCACGATCCTGCCTCAGCCTCAAAGTATCACCATGCCTCAGTTTTCTTTTTAATGTATTCCAGAGTGCTAGAAGTGCAGTCATGCATCCCGTGCATGGCGGATTGCTGATTTCAAGCCTCTACCACGAGCAGACGAGCCACAAGTTTCCCATGAAGCATCACTTCTACTGCATCCCTCACTTTTTCGCTCTAAACGTGTCTTTCTAGGTAACGAACTGGCAGCGCATGTTCTGACACAGCGTCTCAGCCTCTCGAACCCTGGAACTCTAGGAAAGCCGCTGTGACCAGCCGAGTGTGTAGCCACTCAGCTATGCTGTTTTTGCTTTAGTTTATTTCATTCTAGCATTTTTTGGCTCTTTACTTGCTAAATTTACATTAATTAGGATACTAATTTTATTATCACTGGAAATCCAAGACAGTAAATTTTAAAATGTTCTTTTTCAATAAGTACCAGAATTCACATATATCAAATTTTCTTTTGAATTCATTTCTTCAAATAGTTTATGTCTAAGTTATGCTAGTCACTTTGATGCCAACTAAAATCAAACCAAATTCATTTTTTATAAGGCTCATAACTCATTTCATAAGCCTTAATCATAAAACATATAGTTAGAGTTCCTCCATGTGAACCGAGCACAGCATATTTCCTGTAAGTGGAGACTCATTCTTTACAAAGCTCTCTCCCAGCGTATGTCACTCATGGTGATGCTTTGGAAGGCTAACCTCATTACAAAGCAAGGTGGCTAAAGTGAGTCTTGTAAAACAACTAGGCTAAAGGCAGAGATAGATGTTGTTGAAGAGACTGCTAAGCTCAGCAAGATGTTAAATTTACACTTTAGCTCTCGGCCACAGAAACGATGGGAAACCTGTTATGTAATATGTCTCTGCTGTCAGTGGAAACTGGAGAGTGTGCTCCCCTGCTCTGGGGAGAGGATGACTGGCCTCTCCATGCTTTGGTCACCTAATAGCTGTGTGATTGAGTGCAAAGAGCTTTCTCTTCAGAGGCTCAGTTTGTTGAAATGTAAAGTGAGTGCAATAATGCTAACACTAGGAAGATTTCTGCAAAAGATAAAAGAGGTGATATGTATAAGGCAAAGCTCCAGCAGTGACCTCGGAGTGGTTGGATTCTGAATAATTTCAAAGATTCTGGTCTATCTTTTGTAGTTCTCGAAAATTTTACACTCAGCATATCTTATTTTTGAAATTGGAATTTGTGTGTGGCACGGGGGACTGAACCCAGGGCTTCTTATCTCCTAGGCATGCATTTTTCCACTGAACTACATACACAGGCCCAGGTCCAATCCAACCACTCCGAGGTCACTGCTGGAGCTTTGCCTTTTTGTGTCGTTTTGTTTTCTTAGGTAGGTGAGACAGTATTGTAGATCAGGACTTATCCTGCTGTTTACTCTTGTTGTTGCCATTCTCATGGGTGTGTATAGAGGGACTGCTTCCATTGGACGTGCTGTCTGAACTAGAAATGCAGGAGTGGAAGTTTCACATTCTCATGGGAGCTGGAGAGAACACAAGTCTGGTTAATGCAAGAGGCAGGGAGTAGAGGAAGGACTGTCCCCCACAGAGCTAGAAAGCCAAGTGGGAGCAGAAGGCTGCTTCAATGTGGAGATAGGAGAGATGGTTTGGCTAACCAAAAAAAAAAAAAAAAAAAAGATAAAGGGTAATGCTGCCTAAGGTTAGGCATACGGATTAATGGAAAAGAATTCAGAGCCTACAAATAAATTCTCACGTTTATAGTAAATTTATTTTGACAAGAGACAATTTCAACAATAGTATGGAATAATCTCTTCAACACATGTTTCTGGGACAAGTGGATATCCACATGCAAAAGAATAAAGTTAGAGTGTTAAACATAACAATGAATTCAAATGGATCACAGACCTAAATGCAAGAGGTAAAACTACTCAGAAGTAAATCTGAATGACTGAGGCTAAGCCTTCTTACATCAAAAGCACAAGCAAGACAAGAAAACAGATAAACTGGACATCATCAGAACAAAGAAACCACCCTGCTTCAATGAACATGACAGTCTGCAGAATGGGAGAGAGAAGAATTACAAATCATTTACCTGAAAAGGGACTTTTATCTAGAATAGAGATGTCTTCCAATTCAATGATAAAGACAAAGTGCCCAATTTTAAAATGGGCAGAGATCTGAATAGGTGTATCTCCCAAAGAAGGTGTGCAAATGATAGGTAAGTACTTGAAAAGATGTCCAACATCATTAGCCATTAGATAAAACTCAAATCAAAACCACAGTGTGATAATACTCTATAGCCAGTGGGATGGCTAGACTCAAAAAGACAGAAAGTAACAAGTGCTGGCAGGGTTGCAGAGAAATTGGAACCCTCATACATTGCTGGCAAATGTAAAATGGTGTAGCTATTAAAAAATGTTTGACAATTATTCAAAACATTTAACACAGGGGCTATATGGCTGAGTGGTAGAGCAGTTTCCTAGCATGCATGAGGCCCTGGGTGATCCCAATTACTACGTAAGAGGAAAAAGAAAAACATCAAACAATTATATGCGTAGCAATTCCATTTCTAGATATATACACAAGAGTAATGAAAATATATGTGCCCATAAAAACTTGTACAAAATGTTCATGGCACCAATATTTGTAACAGCGAAAAGGACAAAACAATCCAAATGTTTATGAGCTCATGAAGTACGGTTCATCTCTACGCATCTTCTAATTGCCAGAATGGTT
Source organism: Eospalax fontanierii (assembly GCA_035773235.1). NCBI lineage: Eukaryota > Metazoa > Chordata > Mammalia > Rodentia > Spalacidae > Eospalax > Eospalax fontanierii. The sequence continues at coordinate 164,804,899 of CM069524.1, forward strand.
TCTCGGTAAGAAAGAATGTCCGATTCATGGTTCTAATGAGTGAACTTTAAACCTATGCTAAGCAAAAGAAGGCAGCTACAAAAGACCCCAAACTTTATGATTCCACCAGCAAGAAATTTCCAGAAGCCAATTCCACAGAATCAGAAAGCAGACTGGAAGCTGTCTAGGAATGGGAGGGCTTGGGGAATGGGTAGAGGGGTTTTTTTGTGGGCATCAAAAAGGCCCTTACACTGACTATAGCTGCAGGAGCATTATTTGGTAAATAAATGTTAAAAGACGAGGATTAGGGAGAGAGTGCAATGGGTGAAGTACTTGCCGGGGACCTGAGTCTGGATCTCCAGCATCCAGTAAAAGCAGGGTATGCCTACAGCCCCAGTACTTAGGAGGCAGAACAGGTAGGAGGGGCTGTTGACGAGCCAGTCTGGTTGAAATGCCGAGTTGCTCTGGAATCAGTAAGAGATCTTGTCTCAAAAACTGAGTTAGGTTCCCAGCACCCATTTCACAACTGCCTATAACTCCCTCTTCTGTACCTGCATACAATGTCCAGGCTTAACATGGAACAGCGCAAGTCCCATAGTTCCCTCTGCTGCATTCACTGTGTTACCATGTGCTGCTTTGTAAAGAAATCCAGTCTTACACAGATTCAGTTAGAAGAGAAGCATCTTAATAGCCTGTTCAGATAATTTTCATGACCATTTCTCAACTTCTAAATGCACCTTCTCAGGGCTAACTTCCACTCTGTGTGTATGACCCTCTATGGGTTCTTTTTTTCAGTTTTTCAGTCTTTCCCTGGTTAATCTCACCTGGTTCCATGGATTTAAACAATGCCTCCAAGTTGATGGCTCCGGAATTTCAATCTCTAGTACTGACCTACAATGCTGAACTCCAGTCCATATGTCCTCCTGTTTACTTAATGATCTTATTTAGATTTCTAAAAGGCAATTTGAACTTAACACATCCAAAGCAGATCTGACCCCCTCAGCTCCATCTCCCGGACTCTTCCCCTTTTAAATAAACAGAACTATTCCTCATACACAAAATCTGAAAGCCATTCTTCACAATTCCTTTTCCCCTCACTTCCCACAGTCAATCCATGAATTCATCTCTCATATTTCAGATCTTCTCTCCCAGTCTACCGACAAGCACCTTTGCTTATATTCTTACTGCCCGAAATCCACTAGAGCAGTGCGTGGTGTGAATAAACACATCAAATCATGCCGCCTCCTCCTTGTATTGATGACCCCAGCTTCAGCTTTTTCCCGTGCTCTCTAAGGCACTGTACAATGTGCTCCCCGGCTACTGCGGCCCCTCAGCCACAGTACTCCTGCCACATTAGTCTCTTGCTACTTACATACAAGCCCTTTCCTCCCAGGGCCTTTGCCCCTGTGGTTCCCATGGCAACTTAGGGAAATTTGTCCCTTCATTCGTGGCATGGCTGGTTTCTGGTCAGCATCCCTGTCTTGGTTTGGTAATTCCTTCCTCAGTATGGTTTGTTTGGCAACTTGATCTAAAGCAGATCCCTCACATGTTATTTTCTACTATATCACTTAATCTTTAACACATCACTTATCATAACCTGAAATTGTTTTGTTTAATGTTTATCTTTTCCCATTCAGTTAGAAGTCCAATGAGGTGGAACTCTTTATCTCTTGGTAGTCCTGGACACGGAACCCAGGGCCTTGAAAATACTTGACATACATTCTGTCACCAAGCTATACCCTCAGCTATAGATCTTATTTTTAAACGGCAATGCTAATTATATTGTGCTTGAAAACATGTTTGAAATTTTTTGAGGCATAGTCTCACTAGCTCAGACTGGCCTGGAACTCACTATATAGCCCAGGCTGGCTTTGAGATCACAGTAATCCTCTGCTTCAGTCTCCTGAATGCTGGGATTATAGGTTCGAGCTATGATGCCAGACATATGCCTGAGTTCTGATAGATCTATTTCTATAGCATTACTTGTTGACCAACAATGAAAGCTAACTCCTACTGAGGTCCTGGACAACATTAGCAGTGGGTGCTGACTCACTTTCAATACTGGCCCAGCATACAGACTCCTCAGACAGCAGGACATGCAGAGGGCAAGCAGGCTGGCCAGGCTCTCTGCTCTTCTCACAATACTTCTAAGAGTTCTGCTTGAAGGCCCGTCTTCCTAAGCCTGTGCTTTCAAAATGTGGGCTGGACTGATCCCAAACTCTGAAGTAACAAATATTACTAAGTTCTGTCATTTCCTCCACCAGAAAAGTGATTTTACTACAACTTCTGGTTGTGATGAAAGGTCCTATTGACTATTCAAATCCTCAACCAAGTTACGGATGCAGTACTAAATGACTTCACTCCTTTTTCTCTGGCACTTTAACACATGCCAAGGCTTTCATCCACCTCCACTAACGTGGCTTGTAAATCATGGAGGTGGAGCTGTCTTAATGGCATGACTTGTTCACATCTCTGGAGATGAAGTACAAATGAGATTGGCCGAGAAGACAAACCTCTCTTTGACAGCATGTATTAGTGTCTGTAGATAAGTCTTCAAAGGCTGCACACAACTTATTGCTGCAATCCTGGCTTATGAGCCTTAATTATTAATAATTCTTGGATTTGTTACAAATTAAAAATGTGGAAAAGTGATGCTACCAAGGTCAAAACAAAAATAAACTTCCCCAACAAACTTTCAAATCTAAGGAAGTCTGTTTTGAAGAAACAGAAAAAGACCAGAGAGCAAGATATTTGAGTCCTATGGGTGTGGAGTGGTTAAACCACTGATTCATTCATTCATTCACTCTCTCTCTCTCTGTCTCTGTCTCTCTCTCTCTCCCACAAGGGTTTGAAGTTGAGCATAAAGATTACCATAAGCAGTCTACTTCTTACGCAGATGTGAACAATATTAGTTTAGCACAACTGTGCCTTTGCTCAGTTAAGAAGTCAAAGGCGGGGCTGGTGAGATGGCTCAGTGATTAAGAGCATTGGTTGTTCTTGCAGAGGACCCAGGTTTGGTTCCCAGTCCCTACATGGCAGCTAAAAACCATCAGTAACTCCTTGGCATGTGCACACATGTGGGCATGCATGCATGTGCAAGTCAGCTGATAAGGAGGAAATACAGGCCCTGTGGTAGGAGCAGGTTTTGTCAAGAAGCTTCCAACAGTCCTCTATCCTCGGTATCAATGTGCACAGAACAACATATAACAAATGGGCGGGAGAGAAGAACCTTGAACTCAGACCAGAATTTAGTTGAATTTAGTTCTAAATGATGCCAATTTTATTTCTAATCAAAGCCCATTAGATCCACCTGTTTTCTCCACCATGGTAATTAAAAAAAAAAAAAAAAAAGCAATACAACTTGGTGTCAGCTCTGCATCCTGTGCCTGCTTGAAGACATGAGCCTCTGCTTTCTGCTCCTGCTCCAGACACCACCTGCCACCACGCCATGACAGACTGTAATTCCCCTGGAAGCCGGCTTACAGTTAAGAGAACAGACTTTGGACTGTGAACTTTTGAATAACATTGAGACTGGTGATAACTATAGGGACTTTTAAGTTGGACTAAATGCATTTTGCACTTTATATGGTCATGAGCCTATCGGGGTCAGGGAGTGGAATGTGGTGATTTAAATGAGAATGTCCCCCAGAGACTCAAGGATTTGGCTATTTTGTCCCCAGTTGGAGGCACTGTTTTGGGAGGTCTTAGAAGGTGTGGCCCTGTGGGAGGAAGCAGAAACTAAGAGAGTTCTTAACCTTGCCTGATCTCCAGTCACCCTCTGCGTCCTGTCCTGCTTGAAGACGTGAGCCTCTGCTTTCCGCTCCTGCTCCAGCACCTCCTGCACCAACGCCTCCTGCCATGACGGACTCTAACCACCTCCTGCACCTCGCCTCCCGCCATGACGGACTCTAATTCCCCTGGAACTGTAAGCTCATTATTAAAGCTTATTAAAACAAAACAAAACAACCCAATCAGTGTCATGAAGAATGTGTTATCTTCTTAGTTCTACAACACATAGTTACTCTTACGAATAAAATAATCTGGGTCTGGAGGGATGGCTCAGTGGTTAAGAGCACTGGCTACTTTTGAAAGAAGATCGAAGTTCCATTTCCAGCACTCACATGGTAGCTAACAACTGTCCATAACTCCAGTTTCAGGATCTGACACCAAAAGAACAAAACCACCTTATTGAAAGGAATAGTATGAGACAACTATAGGTATTCTTAATTTTAGTTGTCCTAACTGCCTGAAGCAGAGCTCACTGGACATGCTGCCAAATTCACTCACTAATTTATTTCTTCCTCAATGCAGATTACTCTGTGTACTTCTTGACCAGTCTGTCAAAGCACAGTCTTTTCCATGGAACCACACAACTATGAGATGTGTCTTAGCTAGAGAGCCTTGACATTAAACTCTGTTTCTTTGATTGAAATATTTGTCTGCCAAAAATGGGAGGGAAAGAAAGCATCAGTTGTGAGAAGAACGGCACAAGGAAAGGTGGGTTGCAGGCAGAGTTTGTTGCAAGGCTGCTAGCCCAGGAAAGCTGGAGCTGACAATGGTGAAAACATGGTCCCGGGCTCATAGGTCTCGGCTGGGTTAGGAAGCAAGTGGTTAATGCAGGACGGCAAACTGGAAAGGTGATTCAATTTCAGAAAAGGATAACAATCTTCATAAAAACCAGATTTCAAAAAATATAACATTAAACTGAGGCTGGTTGAGGGGAAGAAAAGCAAAGATAACACCATATGGAGGAATAACTCTAGGTTTGATCAGACATCAAAAAGGAAATTGTTGACCCTTCAGATTCATATGGCTAAAAGACAACTGAGGCTCATAAAAGCAAAAGCATCACAAACCTTATTACTTCTATAAAACCGAAGGTCTGAGGATACAGCTGACAATGTCTTTAAGTAACAGCAAGCTGTGGCTACTCAACCACGTGATATTGCAATTGGACTTATGTCCAAATGAAAAGAGAGTACTGGAGCTGGCCTTCCTCTGCAGCTAAAAATTTATGGAACGTCCACCTCTTGAAGTAGAGCCAAGTATGCTTAAGAAAAGTTACATATTTCTTTCAGGAAAACACAAACTCAGGCATTTGATACTCTTACTACGGCATGTGGAAAAACATTGTTCAAGTGGGATACTAACTGATGGGATGCTGAAAGAGCCACAAGAATCCAAGATGGGTGGGAAGGAACATATGCTTGGCCTTTCCCTTTGGGCCCTGGATAATGAGGTGAGGAGACCATTATGGACTTGCCAAAAGCACTAAACTTTTACTCCATAAACAATAATGCAAAATGAGTCCCCAGAAGTGGTCTAAGAGAAGAAAGCTATTACTAGCCAAGCTGTAGAGTCAAGAGATTATATAGACCACACACTCAAGCACAAGTCTACCAGAAAGTAAGAACCCAGAAAAGGGTATCTAGAATTTAGAGGATTCCAACTCATACCCACTGCTTCTCTTAGTCCATTTTAATGGCACAGACTAAGACTATGGCCAACAAACTGCATTGCCTGTGTAACTGGTTAAATAAGAGAACTGACTGCAATACTAAATAATTATAAAGATAGATGGTTAGCACTTTATGAGTAAACAGAAGAGAAGCAAAGAAGTGTCACTTACCTGTGCTATATTTTTGTTCAAAAGGTAGACACCATAATCAAACTGTAACTTCTCTCCTCCTTTTGGATACAGGGGGAATCTAAGAAGTAAAGAAAGATACATTTTGAAATAGAGTAAATACAGTCTCTAAGTTGTTGACAGAGGCAGAAATTTCTTAAGAGCAAAAACATCTCATGCCTGGATATAACCATGGACTTAGTTATAGTCACTGCACTCTACCAACATCTGCAGACTAGAGCTAAGTTGGAACAATAGTTTCCTTCTTCCCAGGGGAAAACTGAAGACCAAACAAGGGACCAATGTGTAAGTGACCCACAACCCCAAGAAGCTGAGCCACTGTTTCCTGCTGTGTGCCACAAACTTCCAGCCTAGTTACGAAGGTCTTCCAAATATTGCTGCTAATACCTCGGATCTGGCTTCTCAACTTCTACTAAATGAGAAAAGAAGATCAAAGAAAAAAAAAATCAGACTTAAACTATATAGGACTTCTGTTTCTCTTAAGACGGCCAGTCAAAATGCCAAATGGGAGCCAAATTCATTTAAAATTCATCCTTCTGCAGGGATGGCTATTTGGCTGCAACTTCTCCATAGCAAGCACTCCTGCTCTCAGTGTATGCAGACTTCCCATGCTGCACTAAGGCAGCAAAGCTCGAGACTGGGATCGCTATGAGACGAGAAGTCATTTTAGGGGATAAGTTTCTCTCAATATTGTCCCTTCTCACCCCGCAAATGAGGAAGTCAGTGCCACCTGTATTCTAGTATTTTTTTCCTGGCTCTCAAGATCAAGTTTAAGTACAATCATCTGAAACAGATTTCACTATACAAACATCAGTCACCAGCACAGCTTCTTTCCTAATGACAGCCGTTCAGAACAGAATGAGATGAACTCGAAATGTGGCTTTCAACGCATTTCCCTGGTGGCTAAGAAGGTTAGGCATTTATCTCTCATGCTTATTGGCCATTTGTACATCATTTTTTGGGAACTGTCTGTTCATTTCATTTCATTCCATTTTTATACTTGAGGCAGGCACACAAACTAGCTACTAGAGAACTGTGTATGGAGGGCCTTGAAAAAAAAAATTAGATGTAAAAGTACCAGATGATATAATTATACAGCTGCTGGGCAGATAGCTGAAGAATTCTAAGTCAGCATACCACAGAACTCTGCATGTCCACATTTACTGTGGCACTATTCCAAATAATAAAGTTATAGAATCAGTGTAGGTATCTATCAACACACAGATACAGAAACTTAGAAACATAGTACACACAACAGAGCTTTATTCAGCTCTAAAGAACAAAATTATGTCACTTGCCGGAGAAGGAATAGAACTGAAAACCACCACATTAAATAAAATAAGCCAGGCATAGAAAGACAAAAATCATGTTTCCTCTTAATTGTGAGTCCTAGACTTTTAAAAGAAGATTTATTTTATTTTTATTATTTATGTACATGTATGTTTGTCTGTGTGTACATATGTGTGTGGTAGGGCACAGAGGCCAGAAGAGACAGTAGGATCCCTTAGAACTGGAGTTACAGGCAGTTGTGAACTGCCTGACATAAGTGCTAGGAATAGAACTTAGGTCCTCTGCAAGAGAAAGGCATGTTCTTAAACATCTCTCTAGTCCCTATACTTCTTTGTAGAGCCATCAAAACATCCATCCATCCATCCATCTGTCTATGAATGAATGACATGAAAGCAGAAAGGAGACAGAGGACAGAGAGGGCGAGACTGGGGGAGGGAAGGAAGGGGGACACTAAACACAGGGTACGGGAGGGAGAGTGACTTTGATCAGAGTACACGTTATATTTGAAAGAAATTGTCTTTATAAAACTCACCATGAAATATAATGAAGATACACTATTAAAAAAAAGATCACTCAGGCTGGAGAGATAACTCAGCAGCTGAGAATGATGACTGCTCTTGAAGACCCAGATTCAATTCCCAGCACCCACATGGTGGCTAACAACCACCTGTAACTCCAGTTCCAAAGGATCTGACACCCTCTTCTGACCTCCGTGGGCATGGTACAACACAGGTACACCTACCTACATGCAGGCAATACACTCATACACATAGAATAAAAATAATTTTAAAATATTAAAAAAATATCACTCACAACTTGGATAGGGTCATGAAGAAAACATCACTTCCTTATTTGAAATAAATAGTAAGGGACAATTATTAGGTATTCTTAATTTCAACTGTTGTAACAGCTTGAAGAAAAGGCATTCTATAAAGAAGCCTGGAGGGATACTTTTTTCAAGGAAAATGAAAGAAGGAAACACAATTTAAAAGCTTTCTATTAAATTCTCAAGAGCCGCAGGCTTCATAGTATCCACAAGGTAAATTTGATGTGCTGTAAAATCACAGGCATTGGGGAGTGAGCAAGGTCATGAACTAAAAATTTACTAAAGGAAACCAAATGCTTCAGACACCCATCAAGAAGACAGAACTTTGTATTTAATTGAAACAGTAAAACATAAACTAGGACATGTGGTTTAGCCCCAACAGAGATGATAAAAAGGTCAGCAAAGTCAGGATAAGCAAAATGCAGCACCAGGGTTTTGCAAGGTGCCTGGGAGCCATTCACAGCTTGCAGAGAAACTGTGCATTTGCAAAGACATAACAATGGGGCCCTTTAGAGGAATCTGCTGGAGTCCCAGAGCTCTGCCTGTGTAGGGTTATTCTATAAACTGACACATGTAGACTGTCTGAACAGCTCTCCAAACCCAAAGCTATCTCCACTGTCAAGTTATAAATCCAGAAACTGTTTCATATATCAGAAGAGTAAATTGAGATCAGCACACACTGAAAACCAAACCTCCACATTTGTGAAAAATGGATCTCACAATGGTTGACTTTATTATGACTGCACTGGGACTTCTTTATGGAAAGAACTACAAGGTGTATGTATAACATTAAAACAAACCTGAAGAGTGGTTAGAGCTAAAGGTTCAAACAGGGCGATGCTGAGAACAGACTGGGAATTAGGACAGGGTTCATATTTTATTCCCCATTCACATTCTTAATGGGTACCTTCAAGTTGAACAGTTTGTTAATAATGATCACGCATTCATCTCACATTGCAAAGGTATATGGATTTATAGATCTATTAAGTGATCTAAAAGATGGAATCCATTTTAAAGGGTAAAACCTCTTACTATCAGGAAGTAAGATTCAAATCAAGGGCCAATTTCAATTACTGACGAAGAATCACATTAGCAAATCACGGAAAACTTAGATAAGAATTTAGTCCGTTAAGTACCAACCAGTAAAAGTACTTATTAAAGGACAGCATGACAGCCAGTGAGCTAGTGATGAATTCCTGCAAACCTCAGCACTCCCTGGAGCATTGTGACTTCACAGCAAGACTTATCTTAAAAACCAACCGCCAACCAAGAAACAAAAAAACAGGAAGGAAAGGATTACATGAATTAACTATAGGATGAAGTATGTATTTCTTACTAATACATTTGATACGAACTATTAAGATTAATAATTAGGCTCAACAAAATAGTCAACACTGTTATTTTTCAAGTCAAATAACTTCTAAGTTATGTGAAAAATTCACCACTTCTACATGGTGAAAACCATGGAAACAGAGCAAACAGTGTGTGGTAGGAGTCTAGGTTCACTGCCACTCTGGCCTGATGGGGAGGAAGTAGCCTTCAGTACAGGAGCCCTCCTTTGTCTCCAGTGCCTGCGCTTATCATTGTGAACTATTTAAATCAGCTTAGCTCAGCCTGTACCCCTTAATTTTTCCAGTCTGCCTCAGTCTGTAATTTTGCACATACTTTAAGATAGATTATCTGGTCATTTTGTGTCTCCCTTAGTATATATAGTTGGCACTTGTTAGTTAAAAATTGGTTCTTTTTTTGTTTGTTTGTTTGTTTTTGTCTTTTGTTTTTTTTGAGACAGGGTCTGACTATGAAGCCCTGACTGGCCTGGAACTGGCTATGTAGACCTTGATCTCACTTCTAGAGATCATCCCACCCTTGCCTTCTGAGTGCTGGGATCAAAAGAATGCATACTCATATGGCAGAAATTAGTTCTCCTTCTGGGCCAGAGAGCTGGCTCAGCAATAAGAGCACTGGCCGTTCTTGCAGATAACATGGGTTTGAGTCCCAGCACTACACGGTGTCTAACAACCACCCATTACTCTAGTTCTAGGGTAATGACACCCTCTTCTGACCTCCATGGGCACTGCATGTATGCACTTACAGCACTTATATATACATGCAAACAAAACTCATACACACTAAAAAACAAAACTGGTTCTTTATGTTGTTTTTTCTAACAAGGTCTCACATCTAAGCTGGACTTGAAAAATCAGGCAATCCTCCTGCCTCAGCTTCCTGAATACTAAGATTACAGGCATGAGCCACACTATACCTGGCTTACAAATAGGTTTTATTTCATTCCTCTCTGCCTTTACTAATAGTCACTCAACAAATACTTTCTGAATTGAAATAACATCAAGTGTAGAAAGATTTTGGAGCTTTTTAGTACCAGCCATTTCAACGAATGGAGAATACTGACATGACACCACCTAAATATGACCCAGCAGCATTAGCTGAGGCAGAGAAGCTAAATTTGGGGATGTGCAAGTGACGACAACTTGGCTTGACTTTGTAACAGTGTGACTACTATTTCAAAGAAACGGATGCTTTGGTCACCTACTCAGTAAGTGGCAGAGACATGACCTCATTCTAGGCTTCTGTGGACAAGTGCAGCATTCTTTCTCTGACACTGTGTCCTCCAGAGAGGCATACCCAGGGTGATTAGGAGAATCGCAGCCACTTCTGAGCAGTGACCAAGGGAACTAGAGAGGTTCAGCCTAGAAGACAGAGGTCTGTGCACTTTCAGAGAGAAACGGAATCAGGTTTGTCTTACATGGCTCCAGACGGGGGAAGTGAAGAGCATGGTGAGACTGATTTCACCAGGGCATCACTCAAAGTCCTAAAAATCTTGGGGATAGTCAGAGATGGGGAACAAAGACTGGACAGAAAGATGAATGGTAGCCTCCCAAAAGGTAGCTTTAGAGCCTAAATTCAAGAACCGGTGAAAGTGATCTTATTTAGAAATGGGCTAAAATATTAAAGGATCCTAGAAAGAGACCCTCTTTGACTACCCAGGTGGACCCTAAGTCCAGTAGGTGTGATGTAAGGGAAAGGCAGAGGAGAGGGGATGCTCACATGAACATGAGGCAGATGTGAGGCTTATACAACCACAGGCAGGAAACAGAAGCTAGAAATGGGAAAGAAAAGTGGCTGGCCAGACTGACACCTTGACTTTGGACTTCAGGCCTCCACAAGAGAGTGCATTTCTGTTGCTTTACACAATCAAGCTTGTGATAATTTATGAAACGTCTAGAAACTATCACAGAGGAGAACAGTAGATGTCCTACTGACTGGATGGGATACAGAATCTCCCTCAACACCAGGGTTCTGAAATTCTGTATGTTTGTGAAACTAAACAAATAACTTTATTTTTCCTTCAGAATCCCCAAAGATACTCAGACTACAATGCTCAAGGGGGCTCAAGACAGGCACCAATCAAGGCTGGAATGTAGACCTGCTAAGTTCTGCAGGTGGAATGCCAAGGAAACCTCTGTATTTGGTGTGATGTAGAGTCGTCCATACCCCCCTACCCCCTGCCCCTGCATTAAGTTCATAGATCATCAAGCACCCACAGAACCAGGAGTGATGGTGCAGGTCTGTAATCCCAGTACTTGGGAGGCTGAGGCAAGAGGATCTTGGGTCCAAGGTCAGCCTGGGTTATGTAGAGAGATGCTTTTTCTAAAACAACAACAAAAAATACTGACAGAGACATAAAACACAAAGACTATGAAATACTCAACTTAGAAAACTGTGATTATTATAAGCACTTCCTTCTCTCTCAGCCTCAACACTTTTAAAATATTTATTATTTTTATTTTATATGTGTTATGTTGTCATGTGATCCCTGTGAAGGAGAGGCAGCTTTGGATCCCCTGGAACTGAAGTTACAGACAGTAACTGAGATTCAAACCCAGATCTTCTGCAAGAACAGTCAACAGTCAGTGTTCTTAGGCTCTAAGCCATCTCTCTAGCCCCATCTCCAGCACTTTTCACAAAGGACTCCAGACTGGTGACAGTTTGACTTCCCCTTCTCAGTCTCACACCTAGTTTATGTTCTTTGATAGCAACTGGCGGTTGAGATGCGGCTGAAATTGCTTCCCTTATTTTTTTCTTGGCGTATTAGGATCACTTCTGCCCACAGTGTTTGTATAGTGCAACATTTAATATGCTCTGAGGACACTTTACCTCAGATGGAACACACATTCTTCTGATCAGATTAGCAACAGCTTTTCTCCTGGGCTTAGTGTGACATTTGCTTTCTACTGATCTTCCCTGTTGTATGGTGAGTGTTAACTGTCAACCTGAGAGGATCTAGACTCTCTTGGTAGATGTGCCTCTCTTTGTTGTGGGGCTTTCTGGTCACTGCAGGATGTTTTGTAGGACAGCATCCTTGTCCTCTATCCACCAGAGCCAGCAGCCCTCTGCTCCCAGCTGAGATAACCAAAACCTCTCCAGACATTGCCAATGGCGCCTGAGGGGCAGAGAGTGGACTCAGAGTCCTCAGCTGGAAAGCTGCATTGGAACGCTTATCAATTTGATGATTACAATGCTCCCTAGACAGTGTCTTTAATGCCAGTTTACCTTCCATGTCACTAGCCCTGTCAGAGCAACTTGAGGCATCTACTGGGTTTAACAAATTGCATTATAACAACAAAGACTGTTTACTTAGTCTCTTAAGCATTACTGCTTTCCTGCCATAGGAACTGGGTGCAGTTAAGTCCTAACTGCTCCAATACTCAGGTCTAAAGTAGTGGAGCGGAGAGACTATCACCTTTCTGGCCTCCTTCACACACTTTGTGTGGATAAAACATGACCAAAACTGAGAAAGTGCACTGAGGGCAGGGCAGCATGTAAAGAAGTTATTCTACTCAGGCTTTCTTCCCATATCTCTCAGCCTGGCTTCCCAATCAGCTACTTTGAAACTCCGACTCCTCTGCCTAGCTTTCCAGCCCTGAGAGATCTGACCTGTCTGCCCTACTTTATCTATAGCCTTTGCTCAACTGCTTTCTTCAAAGTCATGACCACAGCCTGTTCCTTTTTCTCTTTTGACCTCCACTCCCGGCAGATGCCCATCTCTCTTTCCCACTTACATACTATGCCATCCGTTGTAACATCTAGATCAAACGCCACATTCCTTCAAAAGTTCACCTTGACTGTTCCAGGCCTTTTTGAGTGCGAGATTCACCACAAAATGCCTAGAGCTCTGCCAACTTGGTCATTCTGCACTCTACTGGTGGGGTATTCATTCTCTTCAACTTCACAATTCTTATTCTGGATGGTTGTACTTTATCCATGCTCATGTCACATTAAAGAAGTCACCAGCTGGCTGTGTTGGCTCATGCCTATAATCTCAACACTGGACATGCACAGGCAGGAGGACTTCTGTGAGTTCAAGGCTAGCCTGGACTTTAGAATGAGACCTTGTCTCAGAAAAAACAAAACAAAATTGAAATATTAGCCCCCAAATATAAAGCTCATTTAAAATGTTTTTTAAATTTATTTTTATTTTATGTGTATGAGTGTGTGGCCTGCATGCACGTAAGTGCACCATGCATACAAGTGTATTGCATACAAAGCCTGTGGAGGCCAGAAGAGGGCACTGGATTCCCTGGAACTGGAGTTATGGATGGTTGTTAGCTGCCATGTGGGTGCTGGGAATTGAACTGGGGTCCTCTGGAAGAGCAGCCAGTATTTTTAACTGCTGAGCTATCTCTCCAACTCAGAAGCTCACTTAAAAAATTATTATTTTTATTTATGTGTATCCATGTCATGCAATGCCCACAGAGGTCAGAAGTATGTGTCAGATTCCCATGGAACTGGAGTTGCATATGGCTGTTAGCTGCCATGTGGGTGCTGGGAATTGAACCTGGTTTCTCTGCAAGAGCAGTTAGTGCTCCAGTCCCCAAAACTCTTTTTATTTTTTTCATCTTTTTGAGACAGTGTCTCTCTACAGCCCCAGCTTGCCTGGAACTCACTATGTAGACCAGGCTGGCCTTGAACTCAGAGATCCGCCTGCCTCTACTTGGACAAAACTCACTTTTTAAAAGGTATTTTTCAGTGTTTATTTTCCTAAACAAGTCTTGTCAACTACAGTATGCTCAGGATAAACCATGCACTGATTCCCATGGGGACACCTGGAAGACAGAGCCACGACATTGTGGGATAACCCACTGTTAGAAGTAAGCAGCTTTGGTTGGCTTTGCTAAATCCTAAAGCTATAAGGACTTCAAAGAAGCAATTTTCTTTCTTTTTTTTTTTTTTTTAAAGCAAGGAACAAATCAGCTACATTGAACTGTCCAGACTAGGAAAAAACAATGCCTCTAGTATAGCTAGTTCTAACCTCCACTATGCATCAAGGAAGGGAGATGAGCAAACACTAACTGATCCATATAATTTGGAGGTCCATAGATCTATACTATTTAGCAAGATGATAGGCAAAGCAAAAACTTGACAATAATAAAAATACTTTTACTAAAGAAAAACCCACCTTAATCTTCCTCCTAAGCTGGTTAACATCACTGAAGCCAATCATGTGGTCAAACCATAAAGAGAACTTGGGAGTGGCGAGGGGAGCGGCTGGCTGCGGCAGTTCACTAGGGACTAGGAAAACATTTCAGCATCTGCTTCTACGTCAAAAGGTCACATTTATTAACCAGCCCCAGCACTGTGTACAAAGGAGCCATTTGAAAAGAGCGTTTCCATTCTCATTCCAGTCGCCATTCTAGCCATATCCAAATTGATTTTCCTGTTTCAATTCTCTTTTGGTTTAAAATTTTACTCTAAGGACCATTTAAAATTCCCTAGTAAGCGATAATATTATTTTAAGCAAGACAATTGATATTAAAGAAGTAGAATTGTATCTGGGCTAAAGTTCCACCTATACAGGCCAGGAATTGAACAAAAGTTACTTCGTCCTTCGTCCTATTACCCATGACTAAGGGGACTTCTGAAAATTCAGAATATGTGCCCATTCTTCTTGCTTAAAGCCTGGGAAGGACTGTGGACTGCGCACAAAATGGGATGCAATTTGCACAATGTAGCCTGCAGGGCCCTAAACAGTCTATTCATTGGTTTCTCTGTCATGACACACCTCTGTGCTCAGCTGGCTCGAGTGATGCGGACCTTTCTGTTCCTTGAACCTGCAACATTTGTTCCCTATCTTAGGGCTTACTTCCCTGTTTCAGAGTTTTGTTCTCAAGTCTTCACAGAGCAGATAACTTCCTGTCATTCTGGCCACTGGTTAAGGTCACCTTTAGGGAGATCTTTCTAGACCACTCAATCTAAAAATGTTCCCCCAAACAGGACAATGGACATGGTAGAGAGGCAGGTGTACTGCTCAGTTAACACTACACACTAAAGAGCAGCTAGACACGATGTGCTTCCAATGCGATGTGACAGGAAGCATCAGTAATACCTACGGGAATATGGAGCTGAGGATTTTACCTCAGGCCTACAGGAGACCAGGGGCAGGGCATGTTAGATAACAAAGGAGCAACTCTAACATGGAAACCAAACTTAGTTTCTCAAAAAGAAAAAAATGGCAGGAAAAAATAAAGGAGAGAAACTAGATGAAAAGGGACTAGAGTGTACACGCACACACCATGGAGAAAAGCTATGCTACTTATAAAACCAGACACACCTGTCATACAATGCAGCATTTGAAACTTTAAAACCAAGGAAAAGGAAGACATTTGTACATAAAAAATTGTGTACAAAAAATGTGCCCAGCAGCTTTGTTTCTAATGGTAAAAATGGAAGACAGTATTCATCATTAAAAAGAGGGCATAAACTGACTGGCCATTCGACTACTACTCAGTAAAAGGAAATGGGTCACTGACACACACAGAGCATGAGTGAAGCCAAACAGAGAGAAAGCCTTCCACAAAAAGTTCACACTGCAATCTATGGTTGAGTAATGATTGCCCGAGGGACCCTGAAAGACAGTGATTTATGGGAGGCAGAGGAATGCTTCTGGGGAGATTTAATGTTGTGTATCTGAACAGGAATTGGATTGCACAGATCTTTACATCTGACAGAACTCAGAGAATGGTTCAGTTAATGTATGTGTATTTTGCTGTGTGCAAGTTTTACCTCAAAAGAAAAAGAACCGGGGGCACATGACAAAGTCTTGGGAGAGCACACTGATACCTGTGACTTAGGTCAGAACCATCGAAATAAGGCTGACTGATAAACGGAGGGATAGGTAAGTAGAGGAACATCAAAACAAGCAAATACAGTGAAATGTTGATTGTGGGTATACTGGTGTCCACTTAAGTTCAAGTCTTTTGCATAATAAGGCATTTTCATAATGAAAATGGGATAAAATGTACATAAAGTAATGAAATCTTTTAGGCAGCATATAATAAGAAAAAAATTAAGGCATGCTAGAGAATAGATCTGCAAGCTTTGATCTTCTACCTCTGTCAGGAAGATACTGAATATGACTCCCATTTATGCACATAATAGTCTAGACTCATAACTCACATGTACAGACTGTTGTAGAAATATATAAAATAGGATAGATCTATACAAAATAAGACACTAAGATGAAAATATAGAAATAGAAATGCTTTAAAAACAACTTAAGAGACATTAACAACTAAAGGAAATGGACTTGCTTGGATTCTGATGTGAAAAAAACCATCTACACACAAAAGGTCATGGACTATTTGGGAGAAATATGAACAACTATTTGCTAACACTAAGGAACTGGTTTTATAGGTGTGATAATGGCATAATCACTGCATTAAAAACTTATCTCTTACAGAGACATTTTTAAGTGTGAATAAAATGATACAATACTAAGATTTACTTAAAAATAATCCACTGGGATGAAGAAAATAAGGATGCAGATTTATAAAGATGAATGACTATACCTAATTCTTAAGGCTGGTATGATAAACCACCTTCTGTATTTTTGTATATACCTTTAAAATTTCCATAGTAAAAATTAATTTGAAAGAAAATAATAGCCCTTTAGTCCACCCACATCATCTGTTTCTCATTTGAGTTTGTTTCCTTCAACAAGAATGCTACTCCAAGAAGATATAGATTTTTATCTGTTTTTATTATATTCCCAGTATTTAGAGCACTTTTCTATAGCAGAGAAATTCAAAAAATGTTAAAAAATGAAAGCATTCGAAGTCACTTGTACCACAATTATCTCTAGTTAATCATATCACAGTCAAAATTTCCTTATATTTCATAACTCTGTTTCTGATCATGTGCTGGATCCCTCTGTCCATATGTCCTATAAACATGACAAACTCTCTGCATTCAAACTGAGCCTTATCTTATACTGGAGGCATGAGGTAATGGCTCTTCTCAAGTATTCCTGTTGTGCCCTGTGAGCACTGTTATTCTCATACTTGAAAATGAAACAAGTCTGCTACACACCTCTCTGAAATCACAAAGGCTTTCATATAGAAAACAGAAATCTCACTGAGCCCAGCAACCATCTTCTTATTCTAATTTGTGCTAATGAGAATGAAATCCACCTTTTGATCATTTTTCTCCCTCACATCTAATGAGCCAGTTGTAAGTGGGATTTGTTACTAAATGAGCTACATCACTAGCCTAGGGTTTAGATTATTTAAAGACCATTTTGGCTACAGTATGACAAAGGAGAACAAGACCTGGTTTAGAGTCTGTTACAATAATCCAGGCCAGAAATGATGACCGTTTTGATTAGGGTTCCAGAAGTAGAAAGGAAGATATGTGAGGAGTTCTGAGCTATAATTTGTAGGCAGAACTGAAAGAATTTTGTAATGGATTGGTTGTTAAAATGGCCAAGAAGGAGCTGGGTGGAAAAGCATATGCCTGTAATCAGAACTCAGGAAGTAGAGGCATGAAGATTGTACATAGAAATACTATGTTCTCAGAACAATTAACTAACCAACTACCACCAACAATAAAAGCAGTCAGAGGGTAAAGAGGAAACAGTGGAAAGACGACTGGAGTTTGTCGCTGAGGAACCAAGCCGATGGTGGTTGTCCATGAGCCGAGTTAAGAACACTGGAGGAAGAGTGGGTGAATATGTACACATATATGTACATATCCATATATATATATATATATACCCACATATATATATATATATATATATATTTTTTTTTTTTTTTTTTTTTTTTTTTTTTTTGAGACAGAGTCTCCATGTAGCCCCAGCTGGCCTGGAACTCACTATGTAAACCAGGCTAGCCTCAATTTCTGCCTCTGCCTCAACAGTGCTGGGATTAAAGGCATGTCACCATGTTAGCTTCCATATATATCTTAAATATGGATATATACATATTGAATGCACTTAGGAGAGAAACTGGAGAAAATACCAATTCTGGGATTATAGGCATTTAGGGGAAACTGAAGCCACAGGTTTGAATGGGATGGCTTGCACAGCCCCTCATGCATAGCTACCTCACAAAGCTGTGTTTAGAGCCATGAGAATATCAACCAAGGCTGGGGAAATGAAAGGAACTAAAAGGACTGGTCTCAAAACACGAGGAAAACCAAGAAGCATCTCACTGGAAAAGATTAGAGAAAGTACACCTTTAAGGAGGAGGATATCAACAGTCAAACATCACTAAGAGACTAAGCAAAACAGACACTAACATGCCTGCTAGTGCGAATCATCATTTGAGCTCACTGGTGGGAAGTTCCAGGAATGCGGTAAGACCAGGTTAAACGGAGTAGTTGGGTAGACTAGCATGAGTACAGGAGTGGCCAAAAGGGAAACAAGAGAGATAACAAGCTTGGCAGGGAGAGGAGAACTCGGCCACTGGAGGGACACTGTGATACATAGCACAAAGAAGGTGTTGAGGTCCTTCATCTCACAGGTGAGACCTTTGAGAAGGGTCTTTCTTAAATGGTAGTCATCATCACAGAAAGGATGAGAGAAAAGTATCACTGCGGAAGCAGCTACTGTGTGCCAGGAGTGATGCTAGCTGGACCAGAGCTGGTTGGGCAACCATAGAGCCTGGGAGTCTGGTGAAGTAGATAGACACTACTCACATAACCATGCCAGCAAATGAGTACTTTATAAAGTACTTTACAGGAAAAGCACACTATCTTAGAAAGGAAGGAGAGAGAACTCTGAGACTAAGTGACCAGCAGAGATCGCAAAGATAGGCAGAAGCTAAAGGAAGGAATGTTCTAGCCAGAGGAGACAGCCTATGTAGTAGCCCAGGTGGAGGAAGCATGCTGCTTCAAGGAATGGAAAGGTGGCCAATGCAGTGAGAGTGAGGGGTGGTGTGGCAAAGGACAGAGCAGATGAAGGTGGGAGGCACGCAAGCCAGGACCCTGGAGACCATGTCAGGTCACAGATTTATATCCTAAGAGAAGCAGAGCGACAAAAGTCCTAGGAGGACATTAAGGAGTACACACCCCTCTCCTCTGAGGAAGTAAAGTAAATCTACAATAGAAGATCATCTGTGTCAATCAAAGACATGGAATGTGACGTAACAGGTAATAAAATGATGCCCTAAAACCTTAAAGAAGAGATTGTGTGACTAAAGTGTTTACAGCAGGAACACTCTTTGCCAATATTAGAAATAACTTTTTGAGAGAGTCGTACTAAAAAGAGAATGGAATTTCAGGGAAATCAAACTCCAGATAATTTCAGTAAGGCTAAAAAGAATGCCCCCCTTTTTTAAACTTGGGAAGGTTTAGGGTTGTGGAAACAGTGAAAGAATTCAGTATCAATTTCCTTCTAGAAACCTCCCAGTTTTCCACACCATTTTTATAGCTGTTGAAAAATAGTCCATAGGTAAATTTCAGTGAAAAGAACATAATTAAAGGATGGAAAACAAGTCTTTTTTAACAGTCAATTTTGTAAAGTAAAAATTCTGCCAAGTAAATCAAAATCACGTTCCACAACATTAACAGCTATCTCGCTTCTGCCTGGGTTTAAGCAGCACCTGTCTCCCACAAAATCTGTAAATGCTAAAAAAATAAAAAAAAAGGGAAACTCTACAATTAAAGCATGCAAGGTACATAAATACTCAGTAATGCCAGAAGATATTTCCATCTGGAACATAAATTCAGAAGAAAAACTATTCACCATTTTGAGTTTCTAAAGACAGCCCTTCCCAATGTGTGACTGCAGTGCAGGTTTGTTTAAATGGCTCACCCCTACTAATGGCATATTCTTTATGAGCCAAGTCCTTATACAGTGCCAGGGCCTTATACATAACTGGAGCCTAATCCCTAAGAAGACAATTATTTATTCCAATATCTACCTTAAGAAAGACAGGAGGAAAACAGAGGGGCTGAGGTGCAATAAATTAAGGCTCTGAGTCAGAGAGAAATCATTCAAGCCGTCACTTTGCTATCTACTTGGCTATGAGCTAGGGCATGCTGCTCCGAGCCTGCTTCCCAAACTACAATTTTACAGATCACTATCAGATTTCAGCAAGAAAATTTAGATGTAGCGCAGCTACAGGAAAGTGGGCATTCAGTGAAGCTACCTTGCACACTTCCAGTTGTTCCCACCTCACTCTGTGAGTAGGTGCCACAATGAGACAGCCCATATTTTATTAATTTTATTGCTCCTGAAACCAAAAGGCATTGTTATGCACCTGGCACTTTTTGGCCTGTATTTTAGTCCTTCACATAAATGTCTTGTCTCCTTAGTGAGAATGTAATCTCTTTAAGGACACGGGCGCTAATTGGAAGTTCTTATTCACGATGAATATTCAATGAGTAAATGAACAAAATTAGACAAGTATCAGATGAGAAATATCTAAGAGACTATAGCGATGTGAACTAAAACAACACAGGGACCAGAGAGGTTTTAAGATCCAGAAATATTTTCATCATGTATTCATTCCTTTTTAGTTTTAATACACCCCAACACAACCAACTTTGGTAATGTCTTTGGTAGGAGAAAACTCCAAGTTTCCCGACACTTGCTGTGGATTCACAGCAGGCAGGATAAACCAGAAGCCGGCTGGTGAGAACTGGAACACTGATTCTGAGGGTACTATGGGCTGCCGCGAAGCAGGGACTGGGCTCCGCACCCTGGTGGGGTCTTTCTTCACACTGGATGGGGGAAGAAGGGGTGTCACCAATCCCACTCCTTCTCACTCCTCCCCACGTCTGCACAAAGTTCTGGGCAATCCCCAACCCAGCACCTCTCACACTCAAGTGTAATTACTAGTTGATTCCTTGAATCTTCTGCAGGATTGTAAACTGTGAGCGGAAATCTTCCCAACACTATAACCCAATTCCTTGAGCGCCAGGAATGGAGCATATTTGTTTGTGGAAGGGAGGGAAGAGATGCACGGACGAAGGGGAGGGCCTGGAGTTCCAGCTTAACTCCTAAGCCTCACTTTTTGTTCTGGGCTTCCGCTTCCAGTAACAACTTCATTTTGTAAATTTGTATTATTTGTCCAGTTTATCTCATTTGCGATCTCTATAAAAACTGTGGTGATTCTTCTCCCACATCTCAGGTGTTGCTCACTGAATGGCTACAAACCCATCAACTGATGATTGATAACCGCTTACCAAAACTATCAAATCTAGTTTTTATGACAACATTTTGAGTTTGGAGCTAAGTCAAAAAGGCAGAAATGGTCAACAGCAGTAACTTTAAACAGAGCTACCAAAGGAACAGAACTACAGGTCTGGCTGGACTCAGGTAAAGAAAAGTGAATAAAAGAACTAAAAGTTCACATAATTTGACTAAATCAAGTTTTCAATAACTATGTACATAAATCTGTTAGCCACTTGAGATTTTAAGGCCAATTCTAGATCATCTATCATAGAGGCCAAACACTTTTACCTGCTTTCAGGATGTCAAAGCTCAAAATTATACACATAAGTTAGTCAATGCTAGTTTTCCAAGTGAATAAGCTGTCTAGAAATCCATTATTCAGAATATATTTGAGAATGCCATATTTCAATTAAGAAACAGCAAAAGAAATCACTTTAATCACTATCCTGCCCAATTTCTAAGTACAAAAAGGCAATTTAGAAGGTCCCATTACCCCAGTCACTGTGTGAAGAAGCGGCTTCACAGAGGAAGGAGTCCAGGATCAACGACCTGACAGCAACAATGCGAACACAGGCTGTCATGATCCATCTGCTCTAATTATCAACAAGTTTTTCCTGTTTCTGACCAGTCATTTAGAGCTGACCTCTGACAAGTACTTACAAGTCATCGAAATCTCATTTTATTTTATAGCCTCATATTTGTTATTGGGCTAATCTTTACCTGTTCTACATCACACAACAGCTCAAATATTTGAATGGCCCAGCAATAAATTTCCATGGTCCCCCTGGGTCAGTCAGATGTTAGCTGTTAAGTAAAGCTAAAAGGATCTATGCTTCATAAATTTCCTTCAGGGTCCACATTTGCTCTTACAGGCGAGGCTTTCAAGCCCAAACATCTTTATAGCTATGTGCAGTGATTTATTAACTCCTCCTTGTTTTTATCCAAAAAGATCAATCACATATGTATCAATAAGCCGGTGTGCTGGTGACTGCTTTTTATTGTACATATAACCACCTGCCTTCAATACAAACTTGAATCTAAAGCTTTTGTAAGCGCTTGCTGGATTTTAACAACCTTCACCTGTTTCTAATTTGGTATAAAACATATGGTTTAGCTCTGCTATTTAGTTCTAAGCCAGTCTTTCCTCTTCTGGACCCAACAATATAAAAGAAAACAAACCCAAGGTACATACCTCTAGATTTGGAGGCTGTTGTGTACACACCCACAGGCATACACAAACACACACTCCCCCTATGCTATTTGCACAATTACTTTTGAGCAGCATTTTCCACAAATAACAGAGGAATAAATAAATGCTTTGGAATGATGAAATTATTACATTTCTTCAAAAGAAATTGCATGCGTCCAACGTTATCTTCAAGGGTTTTAACTCTAACAGTTACA
This sequence comes from Eospalax fontanierii, assembly GCA_035773235.1. Taxonomy (NCBI): domain Eukaryota; kingdom Metazoa; phylum Chordata; class Mammalia; order Rodentia; family Spalacidae; genus Eospalax; species Eospalax fontanierii. Next base: position 164,827,522 of record CM069524.1, read on the forward strand.
TTCAAACTGTGAAAATGACTGTTTAATCTGAGTACCTAAAAAAAGATAAGAGCTATATCTAGATGCCTGTGCAGTCAGGAGAGAGTATCTTTTTATTCAGGAATTTATATTTGGCCAGGCAAAACCAAGATTTTCTTTCCCCTTCCCTTAGCCTTCTCTAAATTAGTCCAAAAGTTTGAGGGGCAGGGAGCCAGTGGAGAGAGCACAACATCTAGCCCAGCATGGTAAAGTCAATAAGAAAATTAAGAGTGTCTGGGTGCTGGGGCAGGAGGAGTAAATCCCCAGGAAAAAGTGACTAATAGAAATGTCTAGCAGAGGCAAAGGCAGCCCCGCCTCCCACAGCTCTTCCAGACTTCTTTCCTGCAGAAGTCTCCCCTCTAGCCATAGGGACTTAACAACAGGGCCTCAGCTGGCACGGTGTCTCGGATTGACAGTGCCCACTGCAAGTGTTCTATCCTCAGGATCTCAGCTGGCCCCAAATCAGAAACGAGTCCCCTGCACAAGCCCTACCAGCATTTATCCAGTGTTTGGGAGCAAGTACTCACATCAGGCTGTGCTTTATGATCTTGTATTTATATGTCTGCCTGGTATTGGGTTTTGAATAAAGGCTCATCAAACTGTCTTATGTTGGTTTACCAACAAATTAATGAAGTCACAAAAACACTTAAAAGCTAATGCTTACTTGTATAAAACTATATGAATGTATTTTAAAAAGTCTGATGATTTTGCAAGTTTTTGCAAGTCTGATGATTAAAAAAACAGTTTACATGTTTATTAGCTGAAACAGCAACACTTTAAGCTTCTTTCCCCCGTGGTTTACACTCTAGATGCTTGTAATTAGTACCCTTGTAGTCCTGCTTCTTGGCTGTATGGTTTAAAGAACGATCGACTGACTACTGGAAGAGGAGGATCTAGCTCGATCACCCTTCACTTTTTGGTTACACCAGCACACACCCTGCAGTATTACAGCTATGCAGTGATTACTTTTGAGCTGAGCCACACGACATATAATACTATTCTGTTTCTTTTAAAGTTGGCTTTCCTGGAGCTAATGCCCACCTACACTCTTTTCTTCTTCTTTCTTTCATCTGCTACGTTATCTGTATCTCTAATTTATCCGCAGACCTCCTGAAGGCAATGCAATTCTCCTCTTGCTGTAGTGCAGGCCTTCAGTCATCTATGGGTGCCTCATTTTCTCCAAGCCCTTGGTCACCCTTCTCTACCAGTAGGGGAACGGGGTTAATGCTCTCCCCTTACTCAGACCCCTTTGGTGCTCTGCTATGTCAGATTCCTTCTCTTCCTTGAATGATGGTTTCCTCTTTCTTAGCTTATATCCTGTGTTAATAGGGCCCGACTTCCAAGCGCTTCCTAGGAAAGGCGCAGTTTTCTTTTATAGAGCTCTAACAACAGACCAAAGAGCAATTTCACCAAGCCTAACTTGGGAAACCAATGAGTTTACTGAGCTGACTTACAGAGCTTGGGTGACTACAAAGCAGCCACACTATTGGAAAGTCTCACCCCAGCGTGGATGACTTCCCCAGAGCTGCAATCTACCCATCCTTTATTTAATCTCATACAATCTACACACTAGCACTTCTGGAGACCATCAGGCCACAAGGCCACATCCAATTTGGGCAGAATTACATGTAATTGGCTAGGAGGTGCTTCAGGAGGGAGTGGCTGGAACTTCAGATGAGGGTCTCTGGCAAGAAATCACGCTGTTTGATGGAGAGGATTTGATTTGCTCAGTGGACAGAGCTTACAACAAAGATGTTTTCATTCATTCATATTCTCTCTCTTTCCTACCTTATTTGACAGATAAATCTAGGCTGTAGAAGTTTCCCCTCAGGAAGTCTGAAGGCATCCTTCTTGCCTTGCTGCTGCTACTGAATGTCTCGTATTATGTTTTAGGGCTTCTGCCACGTTGCTTTCTTCCCTCTATAAACTTTGAGAATCTCCACTTCATCCCAGAATCCTAGAGTTACACAGAGATGTGCTCAGTGTTGTTCTCTGACAACTCACAGTGCTGGCCACTCACTGGGCTCTCTCAATCTGGTATTAGATCTTCCAGTTAACAGAAATTTTCTTCAGTTATTTCCTGGGCAGATTCCTTCTGTTTTCTATCTTTTCTGCTCACTGATACCTGGATGCTCAGTCATCATATACCTGGAGTGTTTCAGATTTCTCACCTTCAACTTTACCTATCAGGTTGGCCTCCATCTCACAGAGATCCACCCGCCTCTGCATCCCAGCTCCTGGGATTAGAGAAGTAAGCCACCATATGCAGCTATGTTTCTTGAAACAGGATCTCTTGTAGTCCAGGCTGGCCTCCAGCTCACTTTGTAGCTGAGAATGACTGTGAGCTCGTGACCCTCTTGCCATAACCTCACAAGTGCTGGGATTGGAGGCACCTGGCCTCATTCTGTCATTTTTAATTTCTATTAAGTGTTATGATGGATGATCATTTCTATGACATCCTGGCTTGGCTCTCTATTCGTCTCTCTCCTCCCGTCCTCTCTCTCGGACAGGGTATTGCTATGTTGCTGAGTCTGGACTCAGCCCCACAATCCTCTTGCTTTAGCCTCCTGATTGATGGGCTGACTGATGTGTATCACCATGCATGGCTTCTTTTTTGTATTTTTAAAGTTTTTTTAAGAAACAGTCTTCAGTAGTCTTTGTGTGTCTCTCCCCATCCTCAGTCTACCTCTCTTTTTATCTATTTTGAATTCCATATTTCATGTGCGAGTTCTTTGCACATATCTGGTGACTTTGGTTGATTTTCCTGAGTAAAACACTAAAAATGAAAACTGAGCATGGCCAGAACTATTCTTATGGACATGACATCTAGGAGATGAGGGCAGGCTTTTCCTGGGTCTCTCTTTTTGCATACTCATTAAACTTTCTCATTAAAGTACAAATCATAGTAATGTACTCCTTTGAGTCCTGCACTTAGATCAAGAAATAAGAGTATTATCAGCATTTTAGCTTAGTGTAAAAGTACTATCCAAAGCACTCAACAAATGAATCATGAATCAAGTCATATGCCAACTCTTGGTAAACAGGATGGAATCACCATGACTGGGACAAAGTCAGCTGTGTTCTGGTCCCTTGGCTGAAGCTGGGGGGAGGGAGGAGGCTGATGTGCCATATAGCAAATGGAGAGTGAGTGACCAAGAAGGTGGCCCTCTGCTGAGAAACAGAAGTCAGAGCAATCAGCAGCATCTGTCACATCTTCCTCCCACAAGTCACTACTTCTGTAAATGTGAAAACCATTTCTAATGCTTTTAAGTGACCAGGGCTTCTATGAGGAATTACGAATCATGCATCACTCTGAAATTTAGTTTTTATTTGTTACTGTTTTCTGTGAACTACTTTTTGCATATATGTGGGTAATATAATTCTCTGAACATTTAATTAGTATTCCTTCTTTAATATATTCCATTTTTTTCTATGTTTTTAATAAGATAAATAATGACACATTAAATATCTTACATGCATTTGTTTCTTTCTTTCTTTTTCTTTTTTTTGGTCTTTTTGAGACAGGGTCTCCCTGTAGCCCTAGCTGGCCTGGAACTTGTATGCAGACCAAGCTGGTCTTGAACTCACACAGAGATCAGCCCGCTTCTGCTTCACAGGTGCTGCCACAATGCCATATGCATTTCTTTAAGCAAGCCTAGGGGATATACTTAGAAACAAGGTGTTCCCCATTTAGATTCTGCCAAATAACTGTTACTATTAACTTGGACAATTACGTGGAAGCCTTGAAAGGGAATTTCTTACCTTCTCTCTGACTTGGCTAACACATTAGTATCATGAAAAACGCATAAACTTCACATCTGTGACAAGTAAATGAATACATATACACATAGAATTTAGATCTGCACTTGAAGCACAGAATACTTCTGACTGATTATCACTGTTGTACTAATTCCTGTATCACTAGAATATAGCACTAGGTCTATTCATCTGTACATGGGTCAACTTGATCAGGCAGGAAACATTTCCCAGAATGCTCCAACAGATTCAAATTAAAGTTGAGCAAAAGATAACTTTGCCCAAAGTCTAGGAGGCAGAGGAGAAAGCAGCAGCCACACGTGGAAGGTCATAATAAATCAGATACAGGAAGAGACAGACACAGGCTGCCTGGGATCCTGTTTGGTCCCTGCAGTCCCACCGAGTAGAGGTAGCTCTTGCTTCCTTCTGACCCATAGTATACTCATCAGGCCAACACCAGATGCAGTGGCAACAGATTTCTGTGATGTCTTCACTTGCTCTCCTCTAAGATTCCTCTTAGAAGCTAGATCCATGTCACTTCTCAAATCCTGGCCTGAGTTGTCCACCTGTACCCGAGTGCGCTTCAACAAGGCTGGGTGGCAACTTTGCCTGGTCCTCCAACTATCCCTTTGGACTTGTATTTCTCTAGGTCCCTCCACAACTCTGAGAGACCTTAGGCCTAGACTAAACCCCCTGCACTATAATATTCATTGGTTCTGTTGTCCTGATAGTTTCCTAATTGAGCTAGTCATCATTTTTGTAATCTGTCCTCCCTTCCTCTCTCCCTTCTCTTTCCTTGTGCTAAAATCTTCATTCACTAACCTGCCAGCCTGGTCTACATAGTGAGTCCCAGGTCAGCTAGGGCTACAGGGAGACTCTCTTAAAAAAGAATCCTTTTACTAAATATTGGTCAAAAGAAGGGGTTCCTGCCTATGATTTTCTGGATTAAAAAAAGTCTCAAAATACTGAGGTATCCTGTTCCTCTTGGCCACCATATTTCTGATATACTGTCATATAATTGTTGGCCAATCATTCTAGGGTTGCACTAATATGTATATCATTCTTCCTGTGTGTTTTAAAGACAGGATCTCATTGTATAGCCGTGGTTGGACTGGAATCTGTTATATGGACAATGCTGGTCTTGAACTTGTGATCCTCCTGCCTCTGCTTCTAGTGTGATGGGATTATAGGCATGTGTCACCATATTCAGGCATTTATCATTCTTAATGTCCAATAACTCCCATCAATCCCTTCTTGCCTGTTGGTTGTTGCCTTATGATGTCACTATCTCTATGTCAACACTTGTGCTCTAAAATCCCGTTTCACAGCCTTTTTCTCTTTCCTGCAGATCTGACATTGATATTTGTACGCTCCCAGCCATTATATGTCAAAGCTGTTCTCCATGATTACTGGCACATGCATCTGATAATGCATGGGGAAAATGGATTAGGATATACTGCAATAGATGACTTCAAATTCAAACACAATTTTAGAGAAAGGTATTACAAGCAATGTTAATAAATTAGAGTGGCAGAAGGCATGTACGCACTTGTTCTTCCATAGTGAATTTCTTAATAACTAATTTTCTCTTTGCTTATTTCCTTTTTAGCCTGCTTTTTCTGAGTCACACACAGTTCCCTGTTTGTTTCATAAGATCCACCTTGTGTTTTATGGACACTGTTTCCTCCTTTACCCATTGAGAATCTTTGATGTCCTTACTTCAGTGTCCTTTCTAGATTTTTATTTCTGTTTCCTCAAAGCAAGGATTCTCCTGCTTCCTGGTCTTTCCCTTTGGTTTTCCCTTGAACGTTATAACCCCATGTTCACTCTTTACCCACTAGATGCCATCAGCGCATCCCCTTCCCCAGTCGGGACAATAATGGATGTCGCCCCAGGTAACAAAACTGCCCCCAGCTGAGAAGCACTGCCCTACTGGCACTCCGCAGTAGACTGGAACACATAGAGCTCTTGGGATTGTGGGGTTTTTGCTTGCTCCTTCATCACAGCAGAAGCTTTTAGCCTTGCACAGCCCCAGCTCCTGGTCTTACAAGGGTAACTGCTCGCTCACTTTATCATGTATGGTCCCCTCCTCTGTTCCCTTAGAGAACTGCAATTCAAGCCCATTCTGCCTTCTTACTCCAGTGCCTCAGGGACTTGTTACCCCTAACCCCCCACCAGACTGAACCAGGGTCATATGCATATTACACAAGATGTCTTCCACCGAATGACATCCCAGCTAGCTTATGCTTTAAATTCCTGTTTGCTATCATATTTTCTCTTCTATTGCTAGTCTACATTACATTTTAGTTTTAGACATACCGATGGAGACTATTACTTCTACATTGGCTATTTCTATGTGTTTTATCTTTTTCAAATTATCATCAGATCAAGATGGATTTACAAAGTTACAATAAAAAAAATCTAATGTTACAGCTGGGATGGAGATTGCTACGGGAGGAGGAAGAACTTTTCCATGACATTCTGTGCCATTTACACAACTTCTTAATATTTCTTGAGAAAGTTATTACAGAATTCCAATCTTGCAGTCCTGGGTGGATCTCAAAAATTTGCAACTAATTTGACATAGCAATTGTGTTCTTTATCCAAGGTACCACTAGAGGATTGGCTTTCCGGGGAGTGTAAGCAGTAGCCTCTTCTGAATTTTATACAATACCTTAGTCAAATAAATGAGATTTAGTATCTTTAGATTTTCATCCCATTTCCCATTTTAAACACAGTCCTATCTTCTGAGATCTTTAGGACGTAGAAACAGAATTTTAGGTAAAAATAAAGAGCATCGAGAAATGAGTGAAAGACAAGGCAATGTGCAGAGAACTTGCCTGGACCTGCGGCACCTGCATTAGGCCATATGAGGGAGTCATGACAACCAGCATGGCACTTCAGGTGTGGTATTAACCTCTTATTCTCAGTCTCAAGGTGACTGGATAAACCCCTTCACTATTCCTCGTCAGCAGTCTTTAAACAGACAGGCCTCAATGCAGCAGTTTTTGCTGAGCGTGACATTAAATACAAAATGATATTGGGAGCAAAGTTACTTTTAGGTTGGTCTTAAAACCTGTAAAGAAATACTTTCTAAACCTGAAATTCCAGCATGTGGAGCTGAAGGTGAAGATTAGGCCAAGGTTACCCTTGGCTACACAGTCCCAAGCCATTCTAAGACTACATAAAACCCTTCTCAAAAGACAACAAAAAGGTGCTTTCTAGTTCGTTATTCAGTTTTTATTCTTAATGGTGAAGAAACACTTGAAACTGGCCCCAAACCACTTGTCAACCAACCTCATTTTTCTCTGCTCAGTACCAGATTGCACTTCTTTCTACTTGTGTGCCTATTTAAAGAAATTTGCAATTTATTTGCCAAGATGAGCATGCCAAACAAAGGAAGAAGTGTGCTAAGTAAAAGGCATGAAACAAGCCAACTTTACAAACTCTGAAATCATAAGCTTGGATAAAAATGCATACTTTCTTATAGACAACATAAAGTCTATTCTTACAGTAGATAGGTGATAATATTTATAAAATTTATTTTTAAGTAAATTCCTGACCACTTCTTTTAAGGACAGAAAAGATTTGAATGTTGTTATTGCTCATCTATTATATCCAAAGACCTGGAAACAATGTCTGTTCCACAGTAAGTACTCATAAATATCTCACAAATGGACTGAGGATGAAGACAGGCTTATTTTGACAATTATAATCCTGATATTCTGAACCCTGATTTTGAAGTAACACTTAAAATTGAAATATTAAAATAGATTCAACAAAATAAATTAAAATAAAAAACTGAGTTATTTGTTCCAAATTGCTTACTAAGAATTCAGGGTAGATTCGAATAAAAATGAAAGAAAATGGGATGGGAAGCTTTTTTCAGTGAGATGTGGCCAAGCTGCATCCTCACAGAAAGGACCAATTTCCCTTCAAATCTCAGGGAAAATAACATGCTATTTACCAAATTCTTTTAACCAACTTATGAGCCTTTCATTTTGTGATTTATTCAGAAACTATAAGATAATAAGACAAATTCTTGCATCTTTCACACAGAACATTATTCATCAAGTTTAGTAGTAGGAGGTGGCTTCCAAAAGGTTTTTCCTCTAGCAACAAAAAAACTTTAGGATAGGAATGACAAACTCATGCACCACACACTCAAAAACAAATACCCCATCGGTGGAATATTTTCCAACAGAAGTTGTCTGAATGAATTCATGAGTCATCTACACCCTTAAAAGAGTTTAAGTATAGGTGTCAATCAAACTCTAAGAGCTCTGCCACTTCTCGTTAGCTTACCAAACTTATGTTTATACAAATTAAAATAATAAAATGCTTCAGTTGCTCACCGGTGTGTTTAATTAACTTAGAGCAGAGAGCTCCTGCAACTAGCTACAGTTAACACTTCTAATATTTCACCACTAGACTCTCCCTGCCATGAACCTGGGAGCCATCATTTCTAGTAATGGGAGTTACTAACAGGCATCATGGGAAGAATTAATTCTTTTCTGTCTTTTAAAAAGGTTTTTAATAATATGAGCAGCACTCGGCTTTCTAGGTGTTATTAACACCAATCTTGGCTCAAAAGGAAACATGAAGAACTGCTACTATAAATTTCAAACCAATCCAGAAGCAGCAAGGTATATGAAAATGATATGAATTATGAGCTAAAGTCACCACCCACATCAACCCTATGCTCCCGGTGAGCAGGAGGAGCAGAGCACAAGAAGCAGAGCCTGGTCCTACAGAAGGAAGCTTCAAAATAAAGATCCTGAAAAAAACGAGTACAGATATTACCTTCATGCTTGTAATTCTAATATGCATGGAAAGAGGCAACCAATCAAGAGGTAATGGGCTAAAATATCTATATAGCATAGATATGATTAGTGGTTATGGAATGCACAGGTTGAAGAGCTAGCCAGGAGAGGGGGTGTTTGGGTGAGAAGGACTTGTGTGGATTTAACTGTATAGTAAATAGTGCTTTGAAATAGACCAGCTAAGCGAGAGCCTCACAACCACAGAGTTTTCTCTGCTCTATGTGCTCACTAAATTGGCCTTTAAAAAGACAGTCTAATTATTGTCCAAGGGGCATGAAAACACTGTCTCCTGGATTAATTTAAAGAAATTGTATTTACTTATTTGTGTGTCTGTGTATGTTTATGGGTTCATGCATGCCAGGGAAACACGGAGGTCAGAGGACTTTTGGGAGTCAGTTCTCTCCTTCCATCATGTGGGTCCTGGGGATTGAACTCAGGTTGTCAGGCTTGGTGGCAAACACCTTCCCTGCTGAGCCATTTTGCTGGGACTGTTCAGGTTTTAATTTGCATTTTCCCGATTACTAGTGTGGGTACATTTCTTGTGTATTAATTTAAGGCTTGTTCTTAAATTCTGTGTCCATATTCCTATCAGGTTGGTTGCTCTTATAATTATTCCTACCTAAAGATTTAAAAATATATATGTATTCTGAGGCTGGGGCGATGGCTCAGTGGGTAGAGCATATGCTGTGCAAGTGTGAAGACAGGAGCTCGAATCACCGGGAACCGTGTAAAGTCAAGTGGATCTGTAATCCCAATAATCTTACAACAACATGGGAATTCCCATGAAACAGGAAGATTCCCAGAAACTTGGAGGTTAGCTAGCCTTGCATCAGTCACAGTGAACAGTAAGGGCTTCTCTCAAACAAGGTGGACAGTGTGACCAGCACCAGAGGTTGTGCTCTGACCTCCATGTGTATCGTGTCCGGTGCACTCCCCACTCCCACACATCACACATACAAACACGCAAACAGATTCTGGATGGATCTTTGGTTAATCCGTGGGCTTCAAAATATTTTCTCTGGATCCATGGCTTGCCTTCTCATTCTGGCCTTTTATTTTTTTGCTTAGCAAGCCTTTCCCCCTCTTAAACAGAATCAAACTTATGGAATCTTTCTCTTATTATAGCCTATTTCTGTGATTCACTTAAGAAATCCTTTCTGAATTCAAACTCAAAGACTTTTCAATTAAAAAAACCTAAGTCTCCTTTCTACTAGGAAGGAAACAAGATGAAGTTCACCTAGCAGTAAGCAAAATTATGATACTAACTACTATGTGGAATTGCTGAATGCACAAACATTAACTGCCTAATGTGTTCACAGATCACTTATAATGAATTCTAACTTACTGTTTACCTTTCTTGGAGGTCATTATCCTGGCTTCTCAGGTGAGTGTCCTGAAGCTAGAGGATAAAGCAGAGTTGTTCAGGCTATGTCTCTAGTCAGAGTTCTACCAGAAGAGTGAAATAGGAAAGCCATCATTTCTCCTTTTTTAAGAATACACAATTTTAGCTGGGCATGGTGACTCAGGCCTTTAATCCTAGCATTTCAGAGGCGGAGACAGGTGTACCTCTGTGAGACTGAGGCCAGCCTGGTCTTCACAGTGGGTTCTAGGCCAGATGGGGCTACAGGGAGACTCTGTCAAAAAAAACTAAAAGAAAAAAAAAACCAAGTTAACCAAACCAAACCAGAAAGAATACACATTAAAAAAAAATCATTTAAAAGCCAATATGAGCTGGGATGAGAGTATATGCCTATAGACCCAGCACTCAGGAGCTGGGGTACCCTGGGCTACATAGCAAGTATGAGGGTACCTGGACCACATAGCATGACCTTGTCTCAAAAAGAACAAAACACACACACACACACACACACACACACAAAAAAAAAAACCAAAAAAACCACCACCACCAACCCCCCCCCCCCCCCCACTATTTGGTAGGAAATTACAGGTTGGTTTTAATTATATTAACTATATCAAGTTAGTCATACATCTATTACACCTGCTATTTACCCCAAATAAACAAATTCTTTTTTAAATTTTTATTTATTATTTTTATTTTATGTATTTTATGTGTATGAGTATATGCAAGTAGGTGCTCCTGTATTGTACAAAACCCACTGAGGTCAGACATGGGCATCTGACCCCTGGAATAGAGTTACAAACAGTTGTTAGTTGCCATGTGGGTGCTGGGAACTGAATCCGGGCCCTCTGCACGAGTAGCCAGTGATCTTAACTGCTGAGTCATCTCTTCAGCCTCCAAAATAAACAAATTCTTAATCATTGAATAAATTTATTTATATTAACTACTTATCTTTGAAAGGAATTTTAATTTTCACTGAAATATTAAATTATAAACTAATCTTTCATTTATACCTGAAAGAAACTTCTAAGTAACTTAAAGTGAATTTACTTATAAGATAGGGTGAGGAGCCCCACACTGCACTATATGGCATCTAGCCTCAGCTTTGACACCTACTCGTTTATATATATCAGCCTGGGTATTCAGGGACCATTGTCTCAAGCATGTTACCGAATATTTCTCCAGCCTCGCCTTGTACTGATGTCCTTCATAGCCTTCCTACACTGCAGAACAACTGTGGGCAGACCCTCTGTCAAGCTCTGACTGGCTCAGCAGCAGAGTAAGTTTGTAAAGCTAACACCTGTGCCATGATGAATGCAGACTGGCCCTCAAGGCATCAGACTTTCTTAAGATGTAATCTTTTAATTTTATTCTCTTGTGATTTACCTACATGTGAATTTAATATCATTAGTTTTTAAAGAAAAGGAATTAGGGAAACAAAAGACTATTAATACCAATGGGTCATTTAATCTGATCCAGAAGTTAGTTTGGTAAGCTTCTTCACTACGGTAAATCTTCTAGGAGACAATTATTCAGGACATAATTGTTAACCTTAGAAAAAGGTCTAATGAATTGTTGTAGTGAGATGCTTTGGGAGGGTAAGATGATTTCACAACCATCTAAAATAACTTTCTTATTCTTTCCACACGTTTACAGAAGCAACCCCTGACTTATAAGGGGTACATCCACCACCCCAATGGATATCCAAAACCAGAGTGCCTAACTCTCTATCCAAGCACTGCTTTGTGGCACAGCTGATCTGCTCTCTGAGATGCCACTAAGTGACTCATAACAGGTGGTGGTTCCAGTGTGGACAAATCCTAGACAGGCCATCTCAAAATTCGGTCACACAACTCAGGACTGGGCACTTAAAAAAATTTCAGACCACAGTTACCTGAGAGAAAACAAAATTGCATAAAGTCAACTTGGATAAAGGAGAATTACTAAAGGTTTTCAGAAAATATTCGTGTATTACCCACTGCAGACTCTCTGGCTGTTAGTAGCATCTCCTTGTTCTTTGCTGACCAAATAAACAAACAAAACCCCACCAAATACATAAAAATTAAAGGAAACAACAGTGCTACTTTTAATGCAACATCAATAAAGTCCTGAATGATGATTCTTACCAGAGTCCCTAGCATCAGTCCATGGAACACCTCACTGGTACTCTGGGGGCTGCCTATGGCAAATACTGATGTTATACATTCCAGTAATGTAACAAGATTTAACTTATGACATAGCCCACTATTAACTAAACATATTATTCTTCTATCTCATCCATTCTCTGAGGATTTTGAAGCTCTATTCTGATTTGAATAGACTGCATACCAGAAGAGCACAGAGTTCAGACTGAGGCCACATGTCAGAGCCATCTGGTATTCCTTCTTATCCCACTGTCCCTTTCCATTACTGTATTTTAATTTAGTTGAATGCAGAAAGCTGAGATGACAATAATACTCGAGAAGACTTCCTCATGCAGATAATAACATCAGCACTGTATGCGAACACTTCATCAGACCAAGGCATACAATATACCTCCAAGTGTCAGCAATGAAACAGTCACGCAATTACTTCTGACTCATTCTCCACATTTCCCCTCAGTGGAATGCCAGATCTTCACAAGGTGTTCATTTCCTGTCTCACCCAGCAACTACCTTCTGCAATTTTATTGTGCTGATCTCTCCTGCCTGCATTTCCATGGGGATTCCTCATTTTAAAGCATTCTTTGCTCTCACTCCTGAACAGGACCTGCTCAGCAGTACTGCCTAGGCCTTGGATTACAACAAACGCAGAAGTGAATTAGCTTGCTATGGTCCTAAGGGACTCCATGAAATGACTGTCCTGGCCAGAGCATCTAGAGTTAAAACTGCCCGCCACAGTGTGGAGTGTCAGATTACCTAATAGCATTTGCAAAAACAGTCTTTTTGCTCTCCTAACTCAGTTTAGAAAAATACTTATTGAATATCTATCTACACAATACGAGGCTCTCTGCAAGGTATCAAAGTAATTTAATACCTAGTAAAATGCAGTCTCTATGTTGAAAATATTTCAGTCGAGAATAAAACAAAGTCAGGCATGGAGGTACAAGCTATAATCCCAGCATTTACGGGTCAGAGGCAGGAGGATAGTGAGTTTGAGGCCAGTCTGGGATATACAGTAGGATCCTGTCTCCAAAAGAAAACAAAGAGAAAGATGAATACCGACTTGTACAACTGAGCTGGGCTGGGAAAGTGAGCTGTTCACTGGACAACAGAAGAAAATCCCAAATGCTGGGAGCTCACCAGTCAACAGAAGAGAGCACCCCAAATGAGGGGACTTAGGTACAGACTCGATTTTGACCCTAGACATGGCTAAAAGGCAAACAGGGCAGCATGGATGGTGGGCACCAAGGCAAGAAGCAGTAGGTATTTGGAAAACAATCAAACCGCTGGGTTTGATTGAAACAGGTTATGAACTCAAAGCAAACTAGGGATAAGACTGAAAAACATAAGCATCGAGCCAGCTGGAAACTAGTTTGAACACATTTTATATATTTTTTAAGAATGAGGCCCACTAAGTGGGGGCATCTATGACACTCACACTTTCGGACTCCTTTACTGAGCCAGAGGCAGCAAACTCCCTTTTTGTTTGAAGAGTTGAACCTTCAGATAACAGATTTTAGCTCTACACTCTCGGCAATTCCATTCATCCCGGTTTTATTTGGCTGCTTAGATGATGATGTGCCTCAAAGCATTATGGCAAAAGGAGATCCAGCACTTGCCACGGGGTTCCACTTTAATTTTCCTTAATCTTTTCTAATGTACATACTTCAGATTCATAAAAACAGGGTTTTTATTAAGACAATAAACACAGGTTGCCTGGAATTGTTACTGCAGACTCAATGAACATATAACAGTAGTAAACATTTAAAGGCACCGTCTGCATGCTGATCTCTGTGCTTAACACCATCCTCCTAAGAGCCTCGAGGGGCAGTGGCAGAGGTGATATACCATGAGAAGCTTAGCGAGGAGAACATTTCCAGTTACATGGAGGGGGAAGAGATGCCAGCATGACTCCAAAGCCCTAAATAAATGTAAATTTTGTAAAATGAAGAAATCTCACAAGTCTAAGTACTTTGAGCCAAGAGAGATATTAACCAAATGATCAATGACTTCAGTAATTCATTTTCAGTGAAAATTTAACATATTGACTCTACTTAACACACAGATTTGTATCATGACATTTCCCACAAAGAACAGTCTCTGAGTCAAGAAAAGGAGACTCGGACATAGACCCATTCTAATGAACAAAGCTTCTCCCACCTCTGAGATGGCTGCACTTTGAATCAACAAGCCCATCTCCTGGGCTTGCCAATGGTCAGTGGCCACAAAATGAACAGTGCTGAGCTTACTGTATGACCTCACTTCAGTTTATTTCTCCATCTGTGAAGTAAAGGGCCTGAATCAGATGTAGTAATATTCTGCCTCGACACTTTTTATCCTTGCTTCCTCCCAATGGGTCAGCATTAGCTAATTAGAACAATTTAACTACAGACATTTGGGTGAGTTATCCCCATAGATATTTCTCCACTTCAGTAAAATTTCTGTTATTTCGAGGATAACTGGAAAGGGCTGACTCTTTAGTAGTCACACCTAAAATTTTTAAAAATTACATAAAAATGCTTCTGGTTTACCTTCTGCCACCTCACACCACGATATTCAGTGCTCAAGGTTTGAGGTGTGGGGCTACTGAGTTCTCTAAATGGCAGCATCTAAAAACAACCTACAGTGCAATGAAGATGGAGTTGTTAAGAAACATTCTAACTTACAAGCAACACCAACTGTAGAAGAGTGGAAAACTAAAGCCATGGCAGTTAAGTCTAAGTAAGCACTGAATGAAAGTTCTTCCAGAAATTAGCCATTGGAGGTCACTGATGAAAAGCACAGAGATGCTGATTTAGTGAAAAATAACAATTATTTTTTAACCCTCTGCATTAAAACAGCTTGATTAATGTGTGTCAGCTTGACAGAATCTAGAATCACCAAGGAGAGAGGCTTCGAGGGCTACCTGTGCAGATTACCCTGACTGCATTAACAGAGGTGGGAAGCCCCCTGGCTGTGGGTGGTGCCATTCTCTGGCTGGGATCCTGAAGAAAGGAAGCTGAGGAGCAGTATGCACTCACTCCTGTTGCCTAATTGTGCCATGTGAACTGCTTCAAGCAATTGCTGCCTTGACCTCCCTGCCACAAACTATGAGCCAAAATAAACCTTTAAGACACCTTTGTCAGGGCATTTTATGATGAAAAGAAACGAAGGCAATTAATAAATAGAAGCTGGGAATTTTAATAGAAAGGAATCTATAAATCTAAGATGTTGTCAACAGGTCAGTATGCCTGAGATAGGTAAAAGATACATGAAGAGGCAGAAATCCAACAGTCCAGAGATGAGAGCTCTGGAATTGTCATTACGTTTTCAATGTGAAATCCCAGGTGCCTTCTACACTTCTATAAACCAAGTCTGAGTTACTCTAACTGCTTCGACAAGATGACATCAGAAAACAAATCCCATTCACTTGTTTTATTCATTCCTTCAACAGTTCAATACTGGCAGGCCCAGAGGTAGGCAGTGTGAACAAAGGATCGGTCTGCTCACTGCTACTCTGCAGATTCCCAAGTCTCTTCTCATCCAGCAAAATGCAACCCACTTCTGCTGACAGGAAGCTCTATGAACCTGCCTAGGGGGTTGCAAGAAAACAACCTTAAGACTTGGGGACCTTTTTGATCACCTCTTTAATATATATATAAGGGTGTATGTCTTCCATCTGCTCAGTCACACAAAAAGTGGCAAATCATGAATTAACACAGAGGATTATTCCACCTTCACGAGACTCGGTCAACAGGCAGTGACTAGGATCTTGGCTCAATTTTATCTGTTTGGACACACCATACTTTCTCTGCATTTAGAAATTCCATCTCTAAAAGAAATCAGAATCAATCAGATAAAATGAGAATTCCTGGGGTTTTGATCACAATCTCCCCCACAGGAATGAAATTCAGTACAAAAAACCTCCAAGAAAATGGGAATAACAGTGTTCACATTTCCTTAGCTTCCAATAATTTTGCCAGAAAGAAAACAAAACAAAACAAAAAACCTTGCCCATCTTTTAGGATCTGAAATGTCCTGCTGTAGATGGTCCAGGAATTACACCACCCTGTTTCTCCATCTGAGAATAAAAGAGAAACAGAAAAAAACTAAAAATGAAAAATCCTTCAGATATCCTTGTCTAGCTAGGTCATGCCCAGTCAGTGATTATTTGGCATCTATTCCAAAGGTCCGATACATCACCAGACAACTTAAGTAGCAAAATAATGATGACTAGTAAGTTTTGTTTCAAAAATCACTTCACAAATTCTCCTTGTCTTCACTGAAGGAAGTAGGAGACACAACGGCTGGATCCTCAAGATAGTCCTTCCTTTTCTGCAGCTTGGGTCTTGATGACAAGCAACAGAGATGTCAGAATTCCTCTCTAGAGTGTGCAGGTGCACCATCGACGTTTTCAGTGAGGTGTGGCTGACCCATGTTTCTAACAGAGACGAGAAAGGAAAGAAGCAAGTGTTTTCTCCTTCCCGAAAAATGGATAGTTTTGAACGCTACAGTTTCTTGAGTCAATAGCGAGTTGAGGCAGGTAATCAAAGAGAGCAGTGGCCGAGAATTCCTAGGCTCTAGGACATTAAGTATAATTTGTCCAATGAGTCATTCAATTCCTATTTTCCATCTCCCATGAAGGCCTGATTCCATTTAATGGAAAGGTTCATATCAAAACTGAAAACTCAGGAGGAAAGCAAACCATGTCTAATTTGCTCTTTCAGTGATCCGGGATAGAATAACCATCAACTAACAGGTTGATTCAATCAACAAGCATAATCAATAAATGTATTTCAACTTGTGTATTTATTTCTACATCTATGTTGTTCCAAAAAGAATTTTTTAAAGCTGCAGAAAACCAGCTTAAATATTTAATTGTTCATAAAAAATATCAAACATCATCAGTTCTGAAACAGTTCACAAACTGATGTAACACTGGGGTAAATACTATCAAGCACAGTATGAAATGCTGTTAATTAGAAGATGTACTTCATCTTTAGCAATATTAAAAGGCCAAAAATATATATACTTGATCAAAAAAAGACACTGCATTTCACCAAAGAGGGAAAGTAGTATATAAAATTCATTCACAAAAATGCAATTCCTGAGGTTCTCCTGGCTGCCAAAGCAAAAATTGGTAACATAATCAGCTAAAATCTAGCTGGTCTTCCCAGACACTGCTTAAGTTGTCCATATGTCAGTTGCTCCTTCACAAATTAAACTATACAGCTGATCTGAGGAAAGAATATTTAACATTCCAAGGGGCAGCCCTCCTTTAAGCTCCTGGTGATTTCCTGCATAACTCACGTTTTAAGTTAGATTATTATGCAAAAACTTGCTAAAAATCTTCAGGGACATTTATTTTTAATAATATGGATCTAAAGGGGATTGCAGGGTGGAGGAAGCCCATTCTTCAGAAAACCATAATGTGGGGCCAATGTATAAGATACTTACTGTTAAGCCTGAGGACCTAAGCTTGATCCCTAAAGGAGGAGAACAGACTCCCACAAGTTGTCCTCTCATCTCAACATACACACCATGGCGCACGCACATGAATGCACGGACACACACACACACACACACACACAGACACAGAGACACACACATACAGAGATACATAGACACACACAGAAACAGAGACATACACACAAACACACACACACACACACACATATACAGAGATACATAGACACACACAGAAACAGAGACATACACACAGACACACACACAGAGACACACAGAGACACATAGACACACACAGAAACAGAGACATACACACAGACACACACACACACAGAGACACACAGACACAGAAACACACAGACACAGAAACACTCTGGATTAAAAACAAAGAAAGCAAGCTATAAGGTGCTGCTTCTCAAGTATGTATCTAGTCATGGTAGTCTCTCTTGCTTAAAATCATTCAGGGGTTCCTTCACTCCTTATAAGTAATGTTTTTCATCACTAAGCAAACCAAATGATGTCAATGAGAATGGTAGAGGGGATTACTCTAAGGACTTGCTCCTCTAGAGAAACATTAAAAAAAGAAAAACAAAAAGCAAAAATTGTCAAAATCAACCTTGTCAAAACTCTGGAAAACAGTCAAAAGTTTACATCAGCCAACAGAACATCAGATCAAGAAAAAGGAAACTCAAAAGCAGAAGGGAAGCCCTGCAGCGTTTTGCCCCACCTCCAGCGCCCCCAGCTCTGCAGCGGGACAGCAGCATGGAGTTTCTGTTCTCACTCTAGAATACCTCATTATCTATTCTGGCTTGTTTGGGGGCTACCTGAAGGACTAATACCCTAGTCACAATTCAGTGTTGAAAAGCAGCTAATACCAGTTCGAGCTGAACCCAGTCACTGGGGGAAAAACTAGGGAAAGGTTCTTTGAAAAATTAAGGCATCTGAAAAAGTCTGCGTGTATGTGGAACTTAAAGGCAGCACTGTGGGCACTTATGTACAAAGATGTGATTTGTGGCAGGACCAACATAAAGTTCTGTGCATCCCAGGCTGGATTCAGTATGTAGCTGAGGGTGACTTTAAGCTTCTGATCCTCTTACCTGCACCTTCTGAGCCAGGGTCTCATAACAAAAACAAAAACACAAAACCCAAACCCAAACCCAAATTCCCAAGTAGGTTCAAAGTGGAAACTGGAAAAGAGGGGGCCAGAGAGGTTACTCAGCAGGTAGAGATGTCGCCACCAAGCCAGGTGCTCTGAGCTCAGTTCCTGAGACCCACATGGTAGAAAAAGAGAACCAACTCCCACAAGCTGTCCTACGATCTCCATATGTTCACCATGATACACATTCTTGCCGTACCCACCCACTCACCCACACAAAGGAAGAAATGTAACTGTTATTTTAAAAAATTATCTTATTTATTATTTTCATTTTCTGTGAATGAATGTATTGCTGCATGTACATAAGTGCACCCATGTTGTGCAATGCCTGCAGAGGTCAGAAGAGGGCGCTGGATCTCCTGGAGCTGGAGTTACAGATGGTTGGTTGTAAGTTAAGACAGTTGGTACTAGGAACCAAACCTGCATGCTCTGCAAGAGCAGTCAGTGCTCTTAACCACTGTGTCATTTCTCCAGCCCCAAAAGTGGAATTTTTAAAAACTTTAAAAAAAGAAAAAAAATGAATAAAGACAGTCCAGCTAGATGGTAATCAAAAGATAGTAATAGAAGAAGAAAAAAAAATCACTCACTAGGTAAAAAAATTGGAAAAAAACCCCAAAACAACACCTCATTATGTGCTGATAAAAGGGTCAATTTATCAAGGGCTGATAACGTCTAGGGAAATATGCAATGTACCACAGCAGCACAAAACACATGCAGCAAACATTGACATGGAATTGCGAGACAAGAAAGACATTCTTTCTTTTGAATAATAAAACTTCAAGAGCTCAAAGCTCTGCTTTCAATAATGTAAGAAGATACATAAGCAACGAGGAGCTGAAGATGCCATAAAACCATCAGACTCCAGAGGCACTGACTGCATCCAGCAGGGTACACATTCTTCCCAGGACATTCAAAACACTCCTTAGAACAGTTCACAAAACAAGTCTTAATTAGAACAATGCCAATGAAATCACAAAAATAACTTCTGTCACAATGGAACAAAATGAGAAATCACTAATGGAGGAAAGCTAGACAATTTAGAAATAAATACATAAAATGTATTGAGATGAATGAAAACAAAAACATGGTATACAAAAAATGCACAATTTAGAAATTTATGTAAGTGTCAGCACTGGCAAAACTAGCAAACTGAATCTGAGAGCATGTAAAATGGATTATAGACCATGACCAGGTGAGTTCTTCCCAGGAATGCAAGTGTGGCTCAACATACAAAAACGAGTCAATGCCAAACAGCACATTAACAGAAGAAAGAAATATAACCATTTGATCATCCCAATTTTTAAACATAGAGCATCTGATAAAATTCAACATTCTTTCATGATAAAAACACTCAGAAAACAAGGAACTTCCTGAACATGATTAAGGGTATTTATGAAAAAGCACTGGATTCAGTGGCAAAGCACTAGTGCTTCCTCCTTAAAATGAGACAAGACAAAGATGGGAGCTTTCATCACTGTCATTCAATGTTATTCACTGGATTGGAAGTTCTGGCCAGGACAATTAGGTAAGGAAAACAAGACAAGACAAAACAAAAATCAAAGCATACAACCAGAAAGAATGAAAACCTTTTCTATTCATAAACAAAATCCTGCCTGTCTCTAAGAGATGGAGAGACAGTGAGATGTGCATGCAGGGACATTCAACAACGAGGCACAAAACTTGTATTCTGAAAACAACAAAACACTGCCAAGACCTAAATAAGTAGAAAGGCAGCTTTTTACCATTATCAGTTACCAATGAGATGGCAATACTTATTAGTAGGATGGCAATGCTATCTAAGTCATCTATAGATTCAATTTAAACCCTACCAGAATCATAGTGGCTTTTTTTTTTTTCAAAAATGAAACAGCTGATCCTCCAATTCCTATGGAATTGCCAAGAACCTTGAAGAGCCAGAACAATGCTGAAAAAGAACAAACTTGAAGTACTTGCCCTTCAGAAATGCAAACACTAGTATGGAACCGGCATACAGCAGACATACAGACCACTGGAATAGAAATAAGAGTCTAGAAATAATCCATGACTAATTGAACTTTTGCAACAAGGATGTTGAAGCCATGCAAGGGAGAAAGAATAGTTTCTTCAAACAGACTATAAATAAAAAAGTAGGAACAAATAGCTAACTATAAGAACTAAAACCCTAAGACTAGTACAAGAAAACATAAGGATAAATCTTCATGGCCTTGGATTTAGCAATGGACTTTAGATAACACCAAGAATACCACAAACAACAAAAAAAGAAAAGTTGAACTTTATTAAAATTAAATACTTTAATGCATCATGGGCACCATGAAGGCTATAAAGCAACTATTCTAAAGGCTTCCTCGGCACGCTGTTGATGGGAAATTCCTGCCCTAGCAGTAGAGAGATGGTTAAACATGCAACATCGGACACTGGGAAGATGGGATTAAGAGCAGATTATCAGACACATATATTCAGACGAGGCAGAGGAGAGCACCTGCCATGTGCAGAGGCTATATTCAGGCAAAAGAGTGACAGTGTGTTATGTGTCAGAAACAACTCTAATTCAACTGTCTTGGGAGGAGGAGCCTTTAAGAGGAGTTTTGTTTATAAGATGCTGTTGTCATGAATAAAGATACTGTAAAAGGGCCTGATAGAATCCGGCTCCTTCACAAGCCTTCCGTCCTTCCTACTGTATGAGAGTACAGCACTGCTCCTTTCTGGAAAATGCAGTAACAGACATCATCTCGGCCATAGAGCATCAACACTTTGATCTTGGCATACCCATCTTAGAGCCACAAAGAGTAAATTCCTTGTTTATGAATTTCCGAGTGTATGAGGTTCTCCCCCACCTTTGGCTATAACAGTACAAAACACAAGACATGTTCTACTTAGACAGAGACTCCACAGTATCAAAAGACAGAGGTGACCCCTGGGATGTGACTGGTTCTTGAGTGATTCCTCAGTGGGCAGGAAACTGAAAAGGGTACCAAAGAAAGTCCTCTTGCTCTCTCCACATGCCAAGACATATAATATTGACTTTAATTTGGGGCTTTAAACTCAAACAACAGCCCACAGAATTACAGAAAATATTTGCAAGTCACTTTTCTGCTAAGATTTTAATGTCTGGAATACTTAAAGAAGTCTTACAATTCAATGACAAAAAGACAAATAATCTAACTAGAAAATGTGTAAAAGAATGACTAGACATTTTACTGAAGACACACAAATGGTTAGTAAGCACACACAAAAAAAAGAAATCAGCACTCTTCAATAAGGAAATACAAATCACAACCACAGAGGGGTACCACTCCACGTGTGGGAATGTGAAATGGTACAGCGGCTATGGAAAACCAATGATGCTTCCTCTAAAAGTTCAACACAGAATTACCATGTGACTCAGCAGCTTGACTGGTAGGTGAAGGAAAGAATTGAGAAAGGTCACTCAAACAACTGTGTGTAAATATTCATAGTAACCCTGTTCACAGGTAGAAATAACCCAGATCTCCACCCAGAGATGAAGACACAAAATGTGTTACACACAACTCAACAGAAAATTATTGGTCGATAAAAATGAATGAAGTACTAATTATGCAACAACATGGACATGGACTGAAAACATTATGCTAACCCAAAGAAGCCAGGAAGTTCCATTTATATAAAATGTTCAGACATGGAGAATCCATAGAGACAGAAACAGATTGGTGACTGCCAGGGCTGAGGAGGGGAGGGTGTAAGGGAGTAACTGTTTAATGGGTGTGGTCTTTTCTCCAGGGTTTTAGAACCACAGAGGTGCTGGTTATGCAACACTGAAAATGTACTAAGTATCACTAAACTTACACTTAAGATCTTGACTTTTATGCTATGTGAATTTCACATTGATTTTTTTTTTTAATGGAAGACAAGAAAAAAACTCCATGTTCACACATACAGTACAGGCTCTCATTTAATTTCATATGTTTTTGAAACTGAAAATACTCCTGTTCAAATCAATCACATTGGAAGAGGCATTGATTGAATGAATACATGCTTTCCAGCTGAGAGCCACTGTTCTTCCAGAAAAACAGAGACCCTTTTAATAGCTGAGGGGACTGGCTCCCACTCCATTTCCTGGATGCCAAAATCTGTGCTTCTCAAGTCCCTTACATGAATGGCATGCTATCTGCATATAGCCTATGCACATCCTCTGTATGTTTCAAATCATCTCTGAACTACTACATGCCTACTATCACATAACTCAGTGACTTCACTGGTAGGCACATATGCAAAAGAACTGAAAACAGGTGCTCAAACACCTGGGCATCAACATTCACAGTGCCACTATGGAAGTACTGGTTAAACAGTTGTTAAATACATTGTTTAGGGTGCAACTATGTGTGTTCAATACAGACACAACTTCCCCCAATACTTGTAATCTAACGTTGGCTGAATCCATGGATGTAGAATTCACAGCTCTGGCTGGATGCCAAGGGCTGACTACTGTGCTAAGATCTTCCATTGGTGCCTTCTCTGCACACCCCACTTTACCTCTAAATATAGTGATGCTAAACTGTTCACAGTTCCTAAGTGTACTTGGGAATATTTCACTTCTTCATGCCTTGGAAATAAGATCTTAATCTAGAACAGTGATTCTCAACCACAATTACACATCAGAACCCCTTATGAAACTTTTAAAAATTACCTCATATCTGAGTCTTATCAATGGACTCAGGAGCTCTGCAGAGGGGTCAGGAGCTCAGTTTTTTTCCTAAGTATTTTATTTTTTTATTTTATGTGTATGAGTGTACTGCCTGCATGTGTGTAAGTGCACCCATGTTGAGTGGTGCCTGCAGAGGTCAGAAGAGGGTACTGGATCCCCTGGAACTGGAGTTACAGATGGTTGTTAGCCACCATATGGGTGCTTGGAACAGAACCCAGGTAGGTCCTCTGCAATAACAGCCAGTGCTGTTAACTGCTGAGCCATCTCTCCAGCACCAGAAGCATAGTTTTTAAGGTTCTCCAGATGACTAATGTGCAGCAGGGTTGAGACTCATTGTCCGTGACATTCTTTATCTCTGTTTCTTTATCTCACTCACTAGTGCTTCCCCTCCCCTTCCTGTCATGGCCCCCCTCTCACCAGTCTCCACTTCCCAAGTGCTGGGGTTGCTGGGATAGTGACCCACACACTGGGCTTAGTGTGGTGTTCTAAACATCAAATATCTGTGTTGCAAAGCAGCATTCGGCATCCAGCTGTCTAAGCTCTCCTCATTCTCTAATGGCCTGTGTACTGTTTGTAGTGCTGCTTTTCTCACTCCTCAGACTGGCTATTCTTCCAGTCTCTTACATTTCTAAATTCACCCTTCTAGGGCCATATGCATTGTTCTGTTGTTTCAAGGACCAGAGGTTCCATCTGGACTATTTCTGCCCCACTGCACAGTAGTCCCTTTGTTCCCCATGCTTATCGTGATTATTTCCTTCCTTGTACTTTCCTAGGGCTTCACTAACTTCTTCAGTTTCTTCACACTGAGACTTAGATCATTCACTTTTAAATATTTTTTTCTGATATATGCACTTAAGGTATAAATTTTCCTCTAAGCACAAATTTGGCTACAAACTGCAAACTTAGATATGCTATATTCTCATTACCATGCAGTTTAAAATTTAAAGTTTCTTTATGGTCTCTTGTTGTTCAATTTTTCTAGCTTCACTAATTTTTTTAAGTATAGGAGTTGAACCATTAGAATCTAGTTGAGTACCTATTACACATTTTATTAAGAAGAAATGGTACACTTTACAAAGTTACATAAAGTTGTCATAATTGAGATCAAACTTTATATTTTCAGTATGCTCACTCTGTCATCCGTGGTTCGCACTGGCTTGATGTTAAAGAAATAAACAAAAAGACACTTACTCTCGCTCCTTTTCAGTCAGCTTGTCATTGATATTATCCTTGATTGTTGATCTAGACCCCTTATGAATTATAGGATATCTGAGGGGCACTTGTAGGAAAAAGGAAATCATGGAGACCAAATGTGCAGTGTAACCAAGGGCAACAGCAATGCTTCCATCATCTTTTGCTGTGAATTCAAAAGCAGAGGAAAAGAAAACAACCATTTACCTTATAAATGTAGCTCCAAGGAGGTCTTAAGCAAATATGTGATAAATAAAATATTAAACATTTATATGAATTATGCACATCTAAACACATTAACAAGACTTGAAATTTCACCTGCTAACCATATTTAAAGTTTATTCCCAGTGATTAATGTAATGAGGTTAACATACAGTACACTGCTTGAACATCTTCGTGTGGCCAATTATCCACTGCATTCTTGCTCATCATTTTAAATGGTCAATTCAACTTGAGTCTATCAAACGATGTGAAGATGAGTCAGAGGTTTAAATATAACACACTGCATAATCATTCTAGATTTTATGCACTAATTCTCTAGGCAATATAGTACATTATTAATTCTGAAGCGAAGTTAAACAGCACAGTATGTCCTTACGGGGCATACTTCTGACATTGATAAAGACAATGTTGCATAAGCAAGCCTGGAAAGTTTTGAGATGGGATAAAGAGGGAAACATTTTCAATAGTGAAAGCGAGGATCAAAAACCATACTGTTCATGCACCAACTTAGAAAAGCAATTTAGGTAGATGTTAACCAGATTGAAAAAAAAAAAACCCATATGTGGCACAGAGTCAAATATAAACATCTAGCTTTTTATATTTTTAAAATCCATCACTCATCTTTCCATTCCTACCTATGAGCTGATAAATGATTACAAGAAAGAACAAAAATAAAACTCCTTGGCATATAATATTACTAAAGTACCTTAAAAAGTACAGACATGTGCAAAGATTCACCATAATCGGGAATACTCGGCCTCTCGGAGAAGTGGGACCAAAATGACTGAGATGGCTGCAGCCTACTTTCTGGCTACTTCCTGATTACTTCCAGGGCACCCTCAGCTTCAATTAATCATCATATTTTCACACACTTCCTTTCACAGTTTCATTATCTAAGCACCAGCTTTTCATATTGGAAGTGCTACCACTCCAGCCAATCCTCTGAGAATTCTCTGCCTTGAACTACCAGAAGTTTCTTCATTTCTCTTTGATCATTCCTATAAAAACAAGTAACCTTTACTGTTTACATTTTTCTTCTACCTAGAATCATCTGTAGTAACACTAGCTGAGCCATTCATTCACCAACAAATACTAAATTAAGACTCCTTTCTGATGCTGTTTCATTCATTTTACAGATTAAAAAGAAACAACTAAGGTTCAAAGACATGAACAAACTGGTCAAAGTAACAGCTGGCAAATAAATCGAGCTCACACTAAACCCTCTGTCCTTTCCCACTCTACCATACTGTCACAGAACTTTATTGATAAAAATACAATATACTCATTTTTAACTTGGAATGGTAGAATGTCACAGGCATCTAACACATGGACCACCTCATCATCTTCACACTTTCTACTAAGGGTGGGGAGGGGAGGGAGATGGGGCAACACAAACAGCCTGTGGCTCCTGATTGTGTAGTGCTTGAGGAAGGGGCGTCACAGCCAGGCCATTCTCACCAAACAATCTCATGTACAAGGTGGACATTCATTTCAACTGATTACAGAGATGTCATGTCCTCACTAATTAGCATCCTAATTATTTTTAGAGACCACATCCTCTAACTCCAGTCCTATCCAAATACTGATTACTACTCCAACACTCTGCCTCCATAAAAACCTGTCTACCTTACTACACTAGAGACTAAAATACTTTATGAATATATGTCTGCCTGCTTTCTAGAGAAACAACAGAGCCACCAAGTTGAAAATATTCCTCCAACTAAAAGGACTTGGAGTAGAGAAGGCCAGTGCTGGGTGGAGTTGAACCTCTCTTTGCATACTTTACACTAAGCTTTCCCTTCCTGTAGGACCTGATAGGAAAGGGTTTGAGAACTTCCAGAAAGCAACAAAAAGCCCTCCTAATGAGTCTTCCAAATAAGTCAAATGTAAACCATGATGTTTAAGAACTTCTATCCAATGCTAAAACCTCGTTCAAACCTCTGCATTTTTCTCAGATTACTGAAAGGGTAATGGGAACAAATTGCATTTGCATATTTTGAGACTACACATACATCTCTATTAAAACAAAGAACTGATCTAACATCACCTCCTCCAGCGACCAGAACCAATTTTGCTTAAATTGAAACATTAAAAAGGCATCTCTAAGAGAAGCCTGTGCAGAGCAATGAAAATCCAAAGGAAACAGTGAACAATGCAGGGAAGTAAAGCCGGAAACGAGTTTCAATTCGGGTTGTTTGCACTTACCAGTGCTGCCACAAGACTCCCCTCCACCTATTAAGCACCCTAGTATGCTTCCCACTCCAGGCCATAGTGCTCCATCAGCCACACAGTTAAACACTGTGGTGTTGGATTTCCAATATTGAAGCTTTATATTAAAAAGGATTTTAAAGGGACCACGGGTGAAGCATTACAGGGCCCAAGGGTATTCCAATGCCCTCAAAAGGAAAACCACCTCCTGGTTGGGAAGTCACTTTCATCACCCTGAGACCACTGAGCCTCCAGTGGGAAAATGTGAGCTCATGTGGTTAATTACGGCAACTACAGGCCATGCAACCTCAGATGTCACATTCTGTTGCCAATCACTTTAGCTAAAAACCAAAAGGTTTAAGGTTTCCAGCATTCCAAGATCTGAAAGACTTTTTACCTGCCAAAGTCAAAACACAGTGTGCTTTTCCAGTAAGCATTAATGACGTCTGTGACACCTAACCTAAAGCAGAGGCTTGGTTTCCTATGCTGCTCTGGGGGTCAGAAGGGTCAGGGATGATTGTTCTATGGGTGACAAGAAGTAGAGTGGGGGAGGAAAGTCTGGGGAGGGAAGCCATGAACTGAAGACTCAGGTATGTGAAAAGATACCCACTCCAGCAGTGCTGGAACGAGCTTAAAAAGTACAACAAAAGCTGGCATTTTCCTCACAACAGGTAATTCTGACTTGGTTTTGCTGTTGTTGTTGCTATTATTGGTTTTGTAAATGTAGGAAGCCACTCAAAGCTGCAGCTTTGTATGATTTGTATAATGAAAAAGTTACACACACACACACACACACACACACACACACACACGGCCACATAACATCATAAACCAGTTCAAATGTTCCTCTGATTTAAAAGCCGGACAAACTCTTCACATTCAAATGCATCTGAGTACAGTAAGTGATCTAAAAGCTCTTACCATCCTGCCTTCCCCATCACTGAGGCAGCTGATCTGTTAGGGAACCAAGCACCCACTGATCCAGACAGGACAAAATAGTTAAGACTAATCACTGCTACAGCCTCTATGGAATCATTCCATGTTCTCAATGAGACACTGTTTGACACATGGACTGTCCTTTCCAAGAAATCATGCCTGCATGAAGGGATACAGACACAGAGGAAATCTGGGTCTCATTACCACAAAAGGCTCTCGTGTCATGGATTACTTAAAAACACACGCACAAACATTGTTTCCTTTTTTCTTTCTTTTTTTAAGCTAAATGTCTCAATCAACGGAACTCAGATGAACATTCTTCTCTGGACACCTTCCTTCTACGGTGTCCAGGTCTCATTGGCACACTCTGACAATAACTTACCCATTAGAAAAGCATAGTAAATGCTGGGCTCTGTGGTGGAGTTTCCCAAACAGGATGGACCTAAGCAGTGTGAAGTCTACCCAGCAAGGCTCAAAAGCATCATGGGAAAACAGCTGCAGGTTCCTTTCCTACAGTCTCTCCCAGAATGCACTGCTATGGGACAATAAGAAGCCCCCAGAGGCTCAGAAGAGGTTATTATTCAAAGTTAAACAAGACAACTACATCATCATAGGAATAAGGGCCTGTGAATCAGGTGGCACTGGTAACTGCAGCTCTACCACCAATTAATAAGATGAGTCACTGGAAAAATTAGCAAATCTTTCTCAGCCTTAATTTTCTTAAAAAAAAAAAAAATTAAAACAAAAACAAACAAATGAACAAACAAGATCACAAAGGTAATTCTCTGCCCATGGCAGGAATTCCCAGTTACAAAGCCGAAGTAACAATATAATATACATGATCTTCCATGTTACAGTATTCTTTTGTTTTCTATTATTGAGATAGAGGCTGGCCTTGAACTCTTGATCTTATGCCTCCTGGAGTTGGGATTAGAGGTCTGTGCCAGATACCTAGTTCATGCTTACTGCATTTCTACTCACTGGCCTGAATCATCCTCTTCCCTTTCTTCAACGGGGGACATCAGTTGTCTCTTAAGACAGCTCAGCATTCTCTGCTTCTATGGAAAGGTTTTCCTGATCCTCTCCTGATGGAACCACTCCCACTTTCTTGAGTGCCTGCCTGACACAGGCTATGGATTCAATAAATATCTGAGTGGCTTGATTTCAAATCTGATGCCCTCCATAGGACCGCACTCTCCAGAGGCCTTAATTGTTTTTCTACATACTCAGCACCTGGCACACTGGCTAACAGACCAGGCACTTGGTGTTTCATGCTAGTGTTCTGCAGAATGCTAACACTGGGTTTTCAGGTCCAGTAGTACCGTATACTCTTCTTAAAGTTTCTGGTTCCCAGGAGACACTGAGTGAACAGAGTGAAATGAAACAGTTGTTTCATCTTATCTCCCATTTCATTCTTCAGCGACTTCACTGACAGGCCATGGTGTGTTTTAAAGGACAGGGAGGACAGATCAGGCTTACCGGGCATTCTATGTGTAGACAGCTATGAAAGCTAAGCAAAAGTAGGACAGAAGGGCACTTCAGAGAAAACAAAAATAGAATCGAGAAGGCTCTCCGAGTAGATTAGGGCAACTGACCACCACTACCCCTGTGCCTGCTTTTTCCCTGCTCCCTGCACAGTATCCCTATTTAGCACCCAGAGTGACCCTGAGAGCATAGCTCAGTTCATGCTATGCCCTGCCCCCAAGCCCTTTAGGCACTGGCCACTTCACTGACAACAAACTCCTTCCTGCAGCCTCGCCCCTGCTGAGCGCCCTCCTTCACTACGGCGGGCCACAGCTCCTCTCCATGATCCCTGGTTCCAGCCACCCAGGTCTGCTCTTTCCTCTTCCTCTCCTTTGCAGCAAGTTTCAATTCTACTTATCAAGTACTTCCTATAGAAAGAATAGCTCTTTCAAATGTCATTTCCTTCAATCATCACAAGGAGTTAATGTAAAGATCTCATTTTCCTGGTGAAGAAATGAAGGCGAGAACCTATGACTTGCCCAAAATACATGTCTTTTCTCCCATTTTCCCAGCCTGAGTTTTCCAAGTATGCCAAGCCCAGGCCTCTTCCACCTTGACCTCTGACCTTTGTACTTGCAGGCTTCTTCCTTAGCTGTACCATACTGAGTTCATTTGGCCTTCAGACTTTCTGTTAAATGCTTTTCCTTAGAGAGGTCTCCTCTGATGGCTTTATCTAAAGTGGCTCCCCCCTTTCCTGAAAGCATACTTTCTGAATAAATATCCGGTATTACTGATGTCCTTGCTTATTGGCTATTTCCTTCAATAGGCTGAAAGTTCCATAAAAGGACAGAACTTGTTGTTTTCCATAATCCTATCTCCCAAACCCAGCACACTATTCAGCAGACAGGTGTTTAAGAAATTTTTCTTTAAATGAATAAGGAAAATGAGGCACCGCAGGCTTTAGGACACCACAACTTTGCCTAAAATTAACACCAAAATACACTGACTTAGAGAGGTGAGGAATCAGTCTACCTAGAGTGCTAACCAGACCTATCCCAGCCATGTTGCTGGCTAGCTTTATCACTTAATACTATTTCCTCATAGATTTCATTTGGATTTGTTAAATATTAGAGATAAAGCAAATATAATGTTTTTGTAGATACTGGCTACCTCAGCATTAACAATTATTTTAAAAAATATTTATCATTTTTATTTTATGTATACAAATGTATTGCCTGCATGTATATAAGTACACCTGTGTCATGCAAGGCCTGAGGAGGTCAGAAGAGTGCATCAAATTTCCCTGGAACTGGCGTTATAGACGGTTGCAAGTAGTCATGTGGGTGCTGGAAATGAACCCGGATCCTCTGCAAGAAGTCAGTGCTCTTAACCTCTGAGCCATTTCTCCAGCTCCTCTCACAACAATTATGCAAGACCGAGTAGGAAATTAATTCAAAGGTGAGATGACTTACAGAACACCACCTCCTGGTTTATCATCCTCCTTATATCATGTCCCAACTACTTGTTACGAGGGCACGAGTAATTAATTAAAACCGGATTAAATGCTTATGGACCACGGATAGTAAGTTTCTTTGAAGGGAAATGGAATGACATCCAGAACAAACTAGCTTCTGCAACAAATGATCCCAAGGCTAGCTTTGGGTTAATGACCTAGTCAGGTATTTTAGGAAGTCTTCTAGTAAGGGGGTTGGGGGTGGGGACCCAGTTTGCTAACAATAAAAATATCCTCTTCTCTTTGGTATACTTGTGAAGGAATTAGGAAAATGAAGATTTTAAAATATAGGAATTATTTTGAATCATATTCTGTAATAACATCAATATTAAAAAGACGAGAAATGATAGCTCAAGAATTAAACCTGTGGTAGTAGAAATATCACAGGACTGAATTTAAAACTATTTTCAGGATGGCAGCAATATGACTGTAAATAACAGGGCAGATTAATGCTTGCTGTAACTCTGATTTCAACTATACACAAAATTTTCATGAAAAAAATCAACTCAAAAGCAAAGGGAGCTTATTAGTATTCTTTTTAAAAATATTTACTTTTTCATTTCTTATTTGTGTGTGTGTGTGTGTGCATACATGCATGTAGGTACCTGAGATTGGCTAGAAGAGTCAGATTCCCTGGAGCTGGAGTTATAGGCTATTGTGAGCCCCATGCCATGGGTACTGGGATCACAACTTGAGTCCTCTGGAAGAACAGCAAGTGCTTTTAACTGTGGAATCATCGCTCCGCCTCAATTATTATCATTCTTAAGAACCATACTCTTTCACTTGTTTGAAGTCCATCTAAAAACGATTTTCTTTTAAGTTTCAAATACAAGGCTCAATACATTTTTTTCCATGATTAAGCCAAATATTTTGTTACATCTTCCATTAGGGAATCTGACTCTAGGTACTTCTAATTGGGAGGGACAGAAGTTCTACAATCCCTGTTGGACAAAGATCTAAAGTCCTTTTTGGACAAGGTGCTAAGTATGCAACATTCAAGGTAACTCTATTCCCATATACATGACATACCAAATTTTTAGAAATAAAAAAAAAAAAGGAATAAAATACCTTGGAAGTCCTCAGAATTAGGCAACTTGACACCGCATACAAAGTAATCCTTATGCTCATTCTGTTAATTTAATCAAAGAATGGAATTAATTCTTTCTATAAAGCAAAGAAACCCCTAAGTCAAATTTCCAAGAATTTAGCAGGTCAGTGTTGGCCGAGAGCTAATACTGTCATAGACTTAGAGTAGTTTCAAAGCTGTAAGGCTGGTGAAGAGTACATGAAGACTTGCCATGCTGTCTTCCTCTGTTTGTAAATACTGAAGTTTTCTACAGTGAAAGCACTGACAACATCATGTCCAAAGAAAGCCATGTAAAAGTAACATCATAAAAACATGTGGCCAGGCATGGTGGCACATGTTTGTAATCCTAGCACTTCGACGTAGAGGCAGAAAGATAAGGAGTTCAAGGGTTATCTTTGTCTACATAGCAGGTTTGAGACCAGTTTGGGCTGTATGAGAAAACATAAGGTAACTCTCTGGCTAATCCATGTCCATTAATACTTTAACAAGATTCTGTGAGAAACTTAAATCCTATTTGGTTTCTCTGAAAATTTAGTCCTTTAAATAGATTTTCTTTAACAAGAGGACCATCAAATTTAGTAAATTTGGTTTTCTAAATTTCTAAGCAACTCTAATCAGATTTATTTAATTATTACTTTTTGTATTATTTTGATGTATTTTTAAAAAACTACATCTAAAATGTAATATCCTGATAGTTACCAGAGGAAATCTTAATGAATACCAATAAATAAGATTAATTGGCAACTGTGTTTTTAAAATAATGCATATATCTGAAGGTGTGTCAGAAATGGAAAACCTGGGAGAATGAAAAGATCCTAAAAAAAACCAAAATAATAGAAGTAATTTGGTATTCTTTTTGATGATGAGAAGACTATAAATGTATGTATATGGAAGCCAAAGTACTCACTGGGACCTTGGGCTCACTGGCTTAGGCTGACTGGCAGCAAGCTCCAGGGAACCTCTGATCTCTGTCTCCTCAGCACTGGCTTACCAGTGCTTGCTATCATGCCTGTCTTTTTTAGGTGGGTTCTGTGGATTGGTTCTGTGGAACTCAGGGTCTCATGATTGTGTTACAAGCACTTTATGGACTGAGCTATCTCCCCAGCCTCCAAACTGAATCTTAACAAACGTTTCAAACAGATCCTAACTCTTAAAGCTCCTGAATCATGAGAGAGTATGTGATTAAAACTAAAGCAATGAATTTTTCACTGTGGAAATTTCACGTGGAAAACATCTTTTCAAAGAGTGTTGGGGCTGGAGAGATGGCTCAGTGGTTAGGATCACTGGTTGTTCCTGCAGAGGACCCAGGTTCAATTCCCAGCACCTACATGGCAGCTAACCCTCCAATACTCCAGTTCCAAGGGATCCAATATGCCCTCTTTTGGCCTTCTTGGGCATTCATGCACATGGTGCTTTACATATATGCAGACAAAACATTCATACATACAAATGTTTTGTTTTTTAATTAAAAAGGGAACAATCTTTTTAGAAGTTTAGAAACTTACCAAATCAATAGGGTAAATGTACGAAAGCTCAGAGAGTAGCTGCCTGCAACGAATTGTCAACTGAGCATTAGTCTTCAGAAAGAGTTCTCTAATGAGGAAAGAAGAAAAGGAAATTCATG
Organism: Eospalax fontanierii; assembly: GCA_035773235.1. Lineage (NCBI taxonomy): Eukaryota > Metazoa > Chordata > Mammalia > Rodentia > Spalacidae > Eospalax > Eospalax fontanierii. The sequence goes on from CM069524.1 coordinate 164,861,147, forward strand.
AAAATATTATTCTTGCATACTTTCTAACACTTATTTCTACCTAATGAATACAGAGAAGATTAAATGGTCTGTGGTGGGTCTCAGACGTAGAGGCAAGAACAATAGCTATGAGTCTTGACCTGTTTCCAAACACTGTCAATTAAGTTAATTATATACTATGGGCTACTGTGTATGCCCAGAACCATGCTAAGATCTGTGACGGCTATAATAACCAAACATCTATGCATTGAGCACTTACTACTACATATTAAGAGTATTACAAATGACCTTGTTCAATCATTACAGCAATATAGTGGGACTCTTACAGATAAGGAAATAAGACTGAAAGAGGCCTAGTAAACAGAGTAGTAACTCATAGATGTTAACTCAATGAAGCCAACTGCATCTCAGGATTTGATCCATACTGTATTTCCTTTTTTTTAAAAAAAGTATTTTTTCACAACTATATGTTGTAACCACCTCAAAAAACAACCTGTTATGAGGTTAGAAAATAATAAAATGAACAAATGGGCAAAAAATAAATAAAACAGAACTGAGGCATGAGATGTGAGTTCATCTCCTGAACTACTTAGGAAGTGTGGCCATCATAAAATACCCACAGAATATGTCACCTGCTTCACAGTCTTAGCAATTTAAGAACAAAGGGATTTAAATGAAACTGTAGAAATAGAATGGAGAAGTTGTAGAGCAAAGCAAAAACCACCTGTAAAACTATGGAATCCGTGTTTTTGTTCCAGGTTCTAATCACAGAACACCTAAAACCCTAGGAATTTTCTGAATGATGGGGTTATTTTTTCTTATTCTTAGGAAGCCCCATTTGGTAACATCTGAGTTTATGGTATGAAGTGTGGGGGCACCTAGACATTCCAAGGACAGAGCTGGTCACTAGAAAGTCCAAGTAACTAGAGAGAGAACTTTCAGTTCTATAGATTTCTGCCATGAAGAAAGTGGAAGGGGCTAGAGATCAAGCACTGGGATACTTCTGAAGGACAAATCTGACGAGCGTCCAGTCTGTGAAGGTAACTGGGGTGGCATGCTTATACACATACAGAACCTCTTCAGTCTGGCTGTTTATTTGTATCCTTGGTAATATCCCTTGTAATAAATCACTAAACATCAGTGTTTGCCTGTGACTGGGAGCCCCTCTAGCAAATTACCAATAAATCAAACCAGAAGAGAGGTTTGTGGGAATCACAGCTTCAGTAGGAAGCAAAGGTTACAATCTCGGGCTTGTGACTGGTATTCACACACAGGTAGCAGTGTAAAGAACTGACTACAGGTAGGTGTCCAGACAGACAGTAAGCAGTGTCAGGCTTGCATCACAGGTACTACAAGGCACTCAGTTGTTGCTTACTGGAGAACTTGGGGTCAAGTGCTGGGGCGGGCAGGGGTGGGGGTGGGGGTGAAACACTGGCATCTCCTGTCCAAAGAGCACTAAGACTTAATGGAATCTAGCCATGGCTTTGCTAGTGTGCTGGACACAGGGACTTCCCAGAGCCTTGCTTTCCCATCTGCACACTGAGAGGATTAGAGGAGATAATCTCTATGGCCTTTTCTGGGTCTAACATTCTTGAGTCCTCAACCACTAAGGTTTCTCAAAGCAAAAGGCAGGACGGTAGGACTTGCTGTGAAAGTGAGTGAAGATAAGAAGAAACGTATTAAATACGTCCTGGGGAAATATGAAAATAAAAAAACTATTGCCACCATTTTATGTTGGGAAAAGTTAAAACTAACTATAGCTATATAATGCTAGTTAGTGTGTTGAAGGCTATTTGAAAGTGAAGCAAAGAATGGCCAGAGTAAGAGGGAGAAAGTGTGGACGTTTAAGAGGAAGGATCTGATAGAGACAAGGGGATGAGCTGGGAATATGGAGAAACTTTCCAGGTGTTGCTGAGGTGACCCACATGAGCCACCAGGAAGCCGGAGTAAGTGGAGAGATCACTGACGCAGAGGCCAACGATCGGAGCTGCGAGTGGAATGAAGGGAGAGGCGAGGGTGCCTCCAGCAGCCATGGTTCCTGTCTCTGGCCTCCAGCTCAGAGTGCAAATCAGCAGCAGCACTTTACAGAAGGTTGCCTGTCCCAGGGTCTCCTACAGTAAACGACACTTCAGAAGTCACTCAGCGCTGGGTTTACCTTTTTGCAGTGCACTCCTTCCTCAACTCACTTAGGGATTCCTTCTGGAGTTGAAGCTTGACGTGTTCCGTTGAAAAGGTGCTTCCTAGAAGAAATGGAAGGAGACAATTCCAGGTGTCACACTTCAGACACTGCTTCATACACCCACATGCACAGAGCCCAGTTCCCTGACTGAAAGGAAATAAAGGAGTTGGTAGGCAAGCGCATCAAATAGAAACAGTCCTGAGCAGAGTCACCAGAACACACCTGCTCGTTCAATTTAGGAATGGGTCCAGCCTCTAGCAGAAGCCAAACAGCAGGGGTCTTAGATGTTCCACCCCATAGATTTCTGGACATTGACCAAGAAACCCTGATGAGACTTCAAAATTCAGACATCACTCCTGAAAGAGTGGCTAACGTATTTTCAACTATAAATTCTATATAACAACATTACTGAAAATATAAAGTGTAGAACAGGAAAAATTGCCTGTATTTTGATTACAAGTAGTTTTATGAACTTTGATCTTGCTCATGAATCTAAGTATTTTTAGTGAAAATCATAGGGTAAAGGAAATGTGTATTCTGATTTTTCCATATTATGTCACAAAGCATTTTTACATGTTGACAGTCTGAAGTTATAGCTGTATAAAATTTAGCTCCATGGATGTGAATTATAGGACTAGTTCACATTTTATCTGATATCGGCATACTGGAATCCTATTATAAAACATTTAATTTCCTCTAAGAGTCTGCTTTAGTATTTCAATGATTAATTTTTGTGTTACAGTCCAAATTTTGTGACTATTATCAACCATTTGAACCTTGGTTTTATGATTATAAAATCCTCTTCATCTTCCTACTCTAAGGAAGCAAAAACTTACGCTCTTGACGAACTAGGTCTGATTACAACTCAGAGGTGCCCGAGCAAACAGAAACAGTCGAAGATCCTGACAGACTTACTTTCGTATTTTCAAAGGGCTTTAGTTTCATGAACTGTGATCCAATAAGAATAGAACAGCCTAAACTCTTCTGCATACCTCCTGTTCCCACAGGGAAGACTAGAAAGCAGGCTGACTTGGCCAGAATACAGTTTGGACCTTAGTACAAAAGCCACCACCTAAGCAGCAGCTTGTTTTTTTTAAGCTTGCCTCACACACGAGGCAAGCACTGTACTGAGAGCCAAACCCCCACCCCTCAGCAGTTTCACTGCATCTCTAAGTGCTTTTCTCTACTCTGTCAACTATACTTTAAGGACAAGTAAGTGGAAGAGGAAGCCCCCAAACAGAACGTAATCAAGGAACACAGTTCGTCTTCTTTAGTTCCCAATTTCTCCTTAAATCTTTATCTTAATGCTTTTTGTATAAGACTTAAAATTTTTATTTATTTTTAAAAATATGGAACACTCTACAAATTTGCCTGCCATCCTTGTGCAGGGACCATACTAATCTTCTCTGTATCATTCCAATTTTAGTATGTGTGCTGCCAAAACAAGCACAATTTATCTTTATTTTATGTGTATGAGTATTCTGCCTACATGTATGGAGGTGTACCATGTGTGTGCAATACTCACAGAGGCCAGAGGAGAGCTCAGTCAACTGTTAAAAGCATTGGTTGCTCTTGCAGAGGATGGTGGTTCAGTTCCCAGTACCCATATGATGACTAACTCCAGTTCCAGGGGAATCTAACACCCTCTTCTGGGCTCCACAGGCTTTGCATGACATGGGTACACTTATACACATACAGACAATATTCTCTCTCTCTGTCTCTCTCTCTTATACACACACACACACACACACACACACACACATACACATACAGACAATACTCTCTCTCTCTCTCTTTTATACACACACACACACAGAGTAAGTACTAGGGGAAAAAAAAAGCCTCATTCCTCAGCACCAGCTCAGTGTTAAGTTGACAATTTGGCTTTCCTTCTGGGTATAAGAGGTAGGAGAAGGCAGTGCCTTTATTTCAAACTACTTCAGCTGTCAAAGAGAGAACTTTGGGGATGTCAGTGCAGGGCATTTCAGTCCCAAGTACAGCCGTCTTTCGTGTTTTCCTCTGAGTTGGTTATAAAGTTCACAGTCACTTTAGGCTGTCCTCTACCTTCTACTATGCCAAATACTTTTACCAAGGGACCTAACCAGGTCAAGGATTCGTTATATTCAGAAGGCAGTGAAAGCAAATGTTACAGTAAGGTGCTTCAGGTATCCAGAAGCAAAAGAACGCGTCGGCAGCCTGCCCACACCCAATTATCACTCTAGTTAGCTCCTGATTGTTATACCTGGAAGTTTCAAGTTGAAAACCTCAGAGGGCTCTCCAGGCCAGGGATCCCCAAAGCAGCCTTTCCCATCTCTGCTCTGCACATTTCTTCTATTTTATTTATTCAAATAGTCCTATTTATTTGGTGTCTCTCAGAATTTTATCGGAATCTGTCATTGTGATAGGTCCATTTTTATGCTTACCATCCAAGTGGATTTACTCTTTATGCAGACATTATTGCTATTTATCAACAGGTCACTGGAGAGAAGGAAAGCAAAAGGTTCACCTTCTCCCCAAACTGCTTTCAGAGGTATGGGGCCCCATTTAGGCATATACCAATGTTCCACTCTGCTGATGGTTTCTCTATTCAATAGAAACACAGGTACGGTAAGTTTAATAACCAAATGTCACTGTTGGCACCTATAAACCTAGTAGGCAAAGACTACGACTAATGTTTCCTTAAAAATAAACAAACAAAAAACCCAAAACACAGCCTCTTCAGGATTTCTCTCCCCAGAGAATTTGGTCTTGGACTGGCCAATGGCCAGCTCCTGTCAAAGTTACAGTTAAAACTAACAACTATCTTTCCAAGTTTCCACCTCACATCAGATGACAAAAAAAGTAGTGTTTGGATATGTTAGCTCTCTCCCTGTGAAATGCCTGTTCTGTATTATGATTTATGATGCTGTCCTTGTCGTGGGCTAATCAGTATTTTTCTGCTGTGAGCTTTGCAAGATTAGAATTGATTACATTTCACTATGAAGTTTAGTCCCTTGCACATGAGAACCTCATGTTCTATGTCCTTAGAACTTAGTGCTAACAGAATATGTCTCCTCCTTTTAAAGAGCTGATAATGGGATGGGAAACACAGAACAGCTTTCACACTGTCACACAACTGCCTGATTGCTGAGGCCAGTGCACTGTATTGAGAAGACCCATCAGAAAGACATAGGGTGAGATACTACCTATGCTGGTCTCAAGGGTCTAGAAAAGTCATAATTTCATCATCTTTTTATTGAGACAGGTTTTCCACATTAAGTCTAGGCTAATCAGTCACAATCCTGCTTCAGTCTCCAGAGCGCTGGAATCACAAACAGTAGCATGGGCCAAGGTCTGAACACTTCTCTGAGATTCTTTTTTTTTTTTGATTCACAATGAGGATGGTATCTATTTTTTTCATATTTGAATTCTCTGTGCATGCTTCTATGAAGGTCCAAGTGGATGGAAAATTACCTAACTAGGTGATTTTTACTGAAAATAACCACAAAGCACGGACAGGTACCCTTTCTAGCAATCCTATTTTAATTCTCTATTTTGCTTTTACAGATTTTCTTTTTCTCGAGACAGGATCTCACTATATAGCCTTGGTTGGCCTCAAATTCATTATGTAGACCAGGCTGGCCTTGAACTCACAGAGATCCACCTGCCTTTGCCTCCCAAATCCCGGGATTAAAAGCATGTACCACCACACCCAGCTGTTTTCATACTCTTGTCCTCTGAATGTCTCATCTCAATCCCATCTTAAACTACTCAACTAGAGTAGTTAGGTTCCAGCTCCAGTGCCTCTTTTTAATTCTAGAGGCCAAGCCCTTTCTGCACCCACATCTCTCTCAATTCATCCCCAGCCAGCTCTTAGTTTCCAAGGCGGGGCTCCTTGATTGAACAAACATTCCTGAGCAATCTGTTTAAAAAGGCCTTCTATGGTTATCCCCTTACCACAGCCAGTACTCCTCACAAGCTGGCGTTACGTAGCATTGAGTACTTAACAATGTGATATTACAAGCTTATTTACTGGCTTCTTTTACTTAAAGATTTATTTTTATTTTCTTTTTATGTATGTGTGTCTCTGTGTCATATGTACACAGGTACCTTTGAAGGTCAGACAAGGGCACTGGATCCCATGGAGCAGGATTTACATGGATGCTAGGGACCAAGCTCAATTCCTCTGGAAAAGCAGTCAGAGCTCTTAACTGCTGAGCCATCTCTGCAGCTCCAATGTGTCGGTTTTGTATTTATCTTATCATCTACTACTGAAGTACCCAAACTGGAAGCATAATTCTTTCCTTTGCCCTTTGAACTTCAGGCCTGCCTCCTTTCCAGTACCCACTTACTAAATGACTCAGCAATTCAGGCACGTATCCCAATCAAAGTTGAAGCTGCCACAGTCTTTCTCTCTGATTTAATCCAGTAAGCTGTTAACGATATAATCTACCACCTAAATACATGATCCTCTATATTCTCTCCTCCTTTAACATTCTCAATCTGTTTAGGTTTTAATTTTGTACTGCTTAGATTGCTGGAATAACTTCCTCCATTCTCTACCCTCAGCTAGGTAGTCAGAGAATTTTCTAAAATATACATCTAATCTGTACTTTGAACCGTATTCACCAACAAGATCCTACCTGTTCTTTCAAAGTTTGTGTACTATATTAAGATACCTCCAAGCCTTTCCGTACATTGCCTTTGCTTCTTAGCCTCTTATATGGACACTTATTCAAATAAATCTTTAGTTGAAAGAATGAACTTCCATTATTGGAATGAACTACAATTCCCTAATATACTTCCAAACCTCTGTGAGAACTGCTTCCTTTCCCGGCAGGCCGCACCATCTTCCCGATGGCTAGCTCTGACACACTCCTGCAGACAGCCTAAATGCCATCTCCTTTACCAAGGATGTGGGTTTTCAGAGGCACACCTTCTGTGCCCCTCTAACACCCCGATATCTCTGCCATACTCATGATACCTGTTGTCGTGATCACAACATCTCAACAGCGCCTGGTTCTAAGTACTCCACCAATGATGAGGAAGTGAGCTGACAGGCTTTTTTGTTTTGGTTTGGTTTTTTGCCTTATGGGATTTTTCAGTTCAGTACTTCGGTACTGACTATCTAATTGTAAATGTACTTTTGGTGAAACTTCCTGTATTTGAGGGAGAGCAAGTGGATAAAAACTTGGCAAACCAAAATATCATCCTGTCTGGTAATACGATTCTATACATCTGTGTCTCCCAATGGAAAAAGAGAAAATTAAAATGATACCTTACCTTTCTTACAATCCATTTAAGATATTACCAGAATAAATCATTATAAATATACAGAAATTTAATCATCTTGAAAATAAGATCTGAAGTATTTTAGAACCTACACGTGTCCCGGTCTGCACTCTCCATCTAAAAGCTGTCTGGCTTCTAGTGCCTTTTGTAAGCTGAATTCCTAACACTAGCCAAAAACAAGAAAATGCTACTAAGGGTGTTAGGGGAGTTGGGAGGTGGCTTAGTGGTAAAACCGAGTGCAGTATAAGCCTGTTACAACCTGAGTTTGATCCCTAGAACCCACATAAAAAGCCAGATATGGAAGCATGCATCTGAATCCCAGCACTTCTATGTGCAGAAGGGAACCAGAGAAAGAATTGCCTGAAGCTCACTGGGCCAGTTAGCCTGGAAGACAGTGGAACAGACATAAGAGAGACCCTGCCTCAACAAGGCAGGAGAGGACTGACTCCGAAAAGTTGTCCTCTGACCCCAAGCATGCCATGACACACATACACATACAGGGACACAGAAATAAATAATAAATAAATAAATAAATTTTAAAGAATATGTTAGTAATATAAATCATTGCAAAAACTTCATAAATTTTTGAAAGGTAGATATTAATAAATCAGAAGGAAGCCTGTTCAGGAATTTCTGTAAGATGACTATAAAAACTTCAAAGCATGGGCTCGGGATACAGCGAGACAGCAGAGCACTTGCCATAGCATGCACAAGGCCCTGGGTTCAATCCCCAGTACATGAGAATAAAGAGCAAGCATCAAAATACATATGTGACGTTTTCAATTCTGTCAACATTCCAGATAAATACACATTGGGTTGAAATTACAAGAAGTAATTTTTTATAAGAACTCTTACAACCTGGGGCTGGAGAGATGGCCCAGTGGTTAAGTGCACTGGCCACTATTGCAGGACTGAGGTTTGGTTCCCAGTACCCATATGGCAACTAAAAACCATCCCTAACTCCAGTTCTAGGGGATCTAATGCCTTCTTCTGACCTCTATGGCCATGTGGTACACCTAAATACACACAGGCAAAATACTCATACACATAAAAGTAAAAAAAAAAAAAAAAAAGCTTATTAAAAAAGAAAATCTTACAACCTAAGTGAAGGAGAAAAAACTGTTGCACCATGCTTAATAATACAATTTCAGATAGAAGCCTATGATGTTTTTTATCTATGCTAAAGCACTTACTCAAATACTGTGATTCTTCTATCTGAGATGTAGGTCAAAGAAACACACTAATGTACTGACTAAGCTGAAAACAAATAGAACAACCTACATATATAGGTCAACTTAAGCCCCAAATTTCTCAGGAAAAGCTATCATAATTGACAGGAATTATATATGAGCTTTTTTATTTTGGCAATAGAATTTATTCACTGAAATTATTCAGAGGAAATCTGAGCAATGAAGCCTGACACATGACCTCTGCTGCATCCTCTACATTATCAAAGAATGGCTGCTTTTGCTCTTGCTTATCACAAAACTGGAAATCTATGTCAAAAAAGAATGACTGATTCTAGGGTCATTCCCACCAATGGCACATGGCTTTCCTGGGAATACATGGCAGCTAAGAATGCAATGGAGTCAGATTATTTTGGGGGGTGGGGAAGCATTTTTTAATTGCTGGGAAGTATATCATTAAATTCTAACAATAAAGAGATTCCTAATAAAGATGGGCAGAGCTCCATTCTTTCTGCCAAGGCCCTGAGATGAGCAGGATCTTCCAGAGGGAAGATATCCTAATTGTATGAGACAGACATTTCTCTCCTGAAAAGTGAGTAACCCTACATAAGTGACTTAGGACTTAAAAAAAATTATTTTTATGTATATAAGTGTTTTCATGCATGTATGTATGTATACTACATGTGTGCCTGGGACCCATAGAGGCCAGAAGAGGTCATCAAATCTCCTACAATTGAAATTACAGGCAGCTGTGTGCTGCCACATGGGTTCTGAGAACTGAACACAGGTCCTCTGTAAGAGCAGCAAGTGCTCCCAATGCCTGAGCCATCTCTCCAGTCCGTGAACGATTTTCTAGAGAAAAACTGAGAAAATGGACAATATTTAATCCAGATCTCCTAATTAATTAAAGTGATACTAAAATAAAAATAATCTTTCAGGACTATTAATTTTACTTGTCATATAACAAAAAAGAACAAAGAAGAAAGTTCTCTAGATACTAGTCCACAGACCAAGTCGCACACTGTCAATTTACACATTGTTGACATACTGGGCACACACCAGAGAAAGCAGCAAATGATATTTTATGGAGTGGAAATTAGATACATCAAAGAAACTTATGTTTGAATTTGGGTCTATCACTTGTGACCTAGTTTTCCTCATTTAGGAAAAATGAGTAAAATTTGCCTCTTAGGATTACTTCAAGAATTAAATGATATAACATAATCAAAATGGCTGACATGTTAAATGGTTTCAATAAAAGTTATCTGTTCAGAGCATTTGTGTGAGATTGGAGTAAACATTCTCTGCAAAGTTTTAGGTCACACAGACTAATGAGAAATGCACAGGATTGGGAGCCCAGCGCTCTGGAGTCCACATTTCAATCTTGGTTTTATGTGTGCTTCTGGACAAGTCATTTGCCTCCAGCACTGCGTATATGACATGAAAATAAAACCTTCTGCACTTAGCTTTCAGGGATGCTTTGAGAGTCAAATGTGTTAAGTTCTTTCTAACTGTAATGTAATCCATACATATTATTCTTAGTTCAAAACACTTACTACATTTAAAAATTATCTTCTGGAGTCTAGATACAGCTCAGTGGCAGAACACTCTCCTGGAACACACGAAGCCCTAAGTCCAGTTCCCAGCACCATTAAAAAAAAAAAAGTTCCTGCTGCCTACAAATACTAGAGAACCCTTTTGTAAAACTGATACCACTTTCCCAGTATCAGTAGATTTTTATCAATATCTACTCATTAAAGATATGGATTTCACTGAACATGTTGAGAACAATGTTTCATGTCACTTTCTGAACCCCGTTTCTAGCAAGCTGATCTTGATAGGATGTTGCTTCTCAAAAAGATTTGGAGGTTGAGTTAGGAGAAAAGACTGTGGTGAAACAAGAAAATTAGCTACTAAGAAAGTTACTTGGCTTGAGACACTAATAAGGAAAATCTGTTTATTAATAAGTATTGGAGTTAAACTACTAGTATTTTCTGGGAATAAAAATATACACAGTGAGAAACATTATTTCTGAAAGGATCTGCTTGTGACCCAGCTAGAAGTTGCTGCAAACTACAAGTTGAGAACCACCATCTGAGGCCCAGAGAGGGCAACTTCAGGCCCCAGGAGTTATTCGGCCCTTTGCAAAGTCAGTGGCATGGTCAGAAATTCCATCTTGCCTCTTTTCAAAAATCATCCTGCTGCAAAAAGACTTTTATCAACAAAAATAGAATATAATAGGCACCTGTTTTCTTCCAAATGGAGTGCACAAACTAATTTCTATGGCTCTATTTTGAGTGGCTAGTCTTACTGAACAGATGTGTAAAAGGATGCAGAAGTAATGTCTTTATGATTATTTAGAGGAATCAGTAGTAAACTGTGGTGATTGAAATGAGAATGTCCCCTATAGGCTCCAAGTATTGTGACATTTTGTCCCCAGTTGGTGGTCCTGTTTGAGAGACTTTAGGGAGGTGTGGTCATGCCAGAGTAAGCACTTCTCTAGGGGTAGGCTTTGGGAGTGTTTAAGCCTCTTGAGATTTCCAATCATGTTCTGCTTCCTGTGCTTGCCTGAAGATGCCAGCACTTAGCTTTCTGCTCCTGCTATGGCCACCTCACTATGTATCCCACCATCATGGACTCTAATCTGGAACCTGGAACAGTAAGCTCAAATAAACTCTTCTTCTTGTAAGTTCCCGTGGACACAGTGTTTATCACAGCAACAGAACAATAACTAATACAGAAGTTGGTACCAGAGCGTGGGCTATTATTGGCTGTCAAGAACCTGACCATGTGAGTTTTTGGAGGAAAGTGGAAGAATCCAGAAGTTTAGACTAGAACACCGTTGGTTGCTGTAAGCAAAGCTTAATGGGCCATTCTAGTAGAACTATACTATAGCATAGAACTATACTAGAGTATGAAAGAAAGTAGTGCTGAAAATAATGTAGTTCCAGAGGAAAATGAGGACTTAAGCAGCAACTGGGATATTTTGACAAAGCATCTGGCTGCAGTCTGCTCCCAGCATACGAGCTTTTCTACAGCTAAGCTGAAAAGCAGTGGGCTAATTTCTCTGGGGAGGAAATTTCAAGACAGCCTAATTTAGGAATGGTGATGTCACTATTAATGATGAATATTGTATGGATAGAAACTGAAAAAGAGAAAGCCCAGTAAGCAGCCTTCCTCCATGATCTGTGATTCACGTCCTGACTTGAGTTCCTGCCTTGGCTTCCCTTGATGATGGAGTGTGCTTGTAAGCCAAATAAACCCTTTTCTCCCCAAGTTGGTTTTGGTCAGTGTTTTTATCCCAACAGAAAGTAGGAAAAAAAAAAAAATCAATCTGATTATGACAAAAGTCAAACCGTGGGGCAATGGAAGGAAGATGATGCTCAATTAGGGGTGCCAGGTCAGTTGTCTCTATGAAAGAAATACAATGTTAATTCCTACCTTACATGGTATCCAAAGTCAATTCCAGTGAATTGATAGAAATATGAAAGTAATAAATAGTGTTTCCAAAACACAGCCAACTTTAAGATTTTTAAAAAGGGAAGTATTTCTTAAACTAAGCAAAATAGCCTCAAATGTATTAGAAAAGAATGACAAAGTGGAACGCATATCCATTTGAAGGTATTATTAAAGAATGAAGCCACAAGCCACAGAACGGGCAAACATACTTTCAGTGTGTACGTCAAAGAACGAGGAATGGGGGACTCTTTCAAAAAGGCTCCATCAAATCCTTAATGAATGGACAAACGTCAACCAACACCTCACAAAGATTAAGAGATATGTGAAATCCTGCTCATGAGGATAAAACATAGAGCTTCAAGGGGATATAGTAGCACACCCACTACAGAAGTGAACACAAAAACAAAGTAGCACATGTTGACAAGGATGCTGAAGAGCACTAGACGGAGGCCAGGTTAGGTAAAGACCATTTCGGAGAACTTTCTGACACTATCTGCTACAGCTAAAGGGAGATACACATTCTACAAGCTTGTAATTCTACTCTTAGGTTTCTATCCCACCGAAATACACACATAACATCATTAAGAAACTTGTATTGAAATACTTACAGGAGAATTAATTGTAATAGTGTCAAACTGGAAATTGCAGAAACTGACAAGAGTTGAATAAATAAATTCATACAACTATAATGGAAAACTAGTTGGCTTTAAGAATACATTATAACACTGTGGGAAGGGAAGGGTGACTCTAACAAATATAATGTTGAAAAAGCCAGCACATAAAATGAATATATATGATTTTATTCCTACAATGCTCCTAACAAGCTAAACCATCTTTGCTCTTGTAAGTGAAGGTGACGGGTATGTGGCTGGAATGCTAGTGAAGGGATCCAAGTGGAGGGAGCATGAGAAGGCTCCGGAAGTGGCCGGCGTCTTGGTAATGGTGCGCCTTTGCCGAAGATTCTACTTACACAGGTGTTTGCTCTGAAAATTCACACTGTACACATCATAACTCATAAGGGTTTTCCTTTTAGTATATACATATTGACCTCAAAATTCTTCAAAAACACTTTCAAAGTTAAAAAAAAATCCTACTGACAAATTTCTGCAATCATATCTAGTTGAGCCTGTGGAAGAGAGGGCAGTGCTGAACCTGGGGGTGGGGTGGGCCGGGCCGGCTATTAGTGTGCCTCTGCTACTTACCTTTGTCCTGCAAAGCCAGTTGCTGCTTATGAAGTAATGCCACCTCCCGGCCCAAAGCTTTCTTTTGTCTTTCCAGTTCATTCTGAAGCACCAAAATTTTTAACCGCAGACGTTCACTTTCTTTTTTCTAAGTAAATAAAAATCACAGTTAAATGTATGAATATGGAAATCATGGCTGTGAGTAAATGTGCGTTCACAATGTCTCAAATCAATAATGGTTAAATATTTATCAAACCTACAGATGTCCTGCATGACTTTAATTGCCAACAGTCATCACTTTAATGGAAAGGATACAGAAATAAGCAAATCAAATCTAAAGATGAAGAAGTATGTATCACAGTCAAATGAAATTTATCTCATCAATATAAGCTGGTTCAACATACAAAACAATGCAGCTCATCACAGTAGCAGGCTAGGGAAGAAAAACAGGGTAATATCAATAAGTGTGAAAAAAAACACGTGACAAAATACACTATTCATAATACGAAATGCTGTAAAACTTTCAGAGAAGAACAATAATTGGTAAATAGCACCTACTCCAGAACCTAAATCATACTTAACATTAAGAAACTAGGTGCTCTCCCCTGAGTTCAAGAACCAGACAGGAATTTTGCCTGCAGCACTCCTATTTAATACAGGTTAATCTGCAGTCCTAGCTATGGCAATAAGGCAAGAAATAGAATGCAAGTCTGCACACAAGGAGAGAAGAATACAACTGTACTTACAGGTAATAGTGGCAGTCTATTCAGAAAATGCTAAAGAATCAGAAACAACCTCTGGAAACTATAAGTAGCCACTGTAAGGACCAGGTAAGGCCAGCTCTTCAAAGTCCTGGTAATGCCAGGTGAGTGTGGCAACCCACTTGTAACTCCAGTGCCCAGACGACAGACAGAATCAAAGATGGGAATCCCCTAAGCAAGCTGTTGGTTAGCCTAGCCACACTGGAGAGTTCTGGGTTCAACTGAAAGATCTGGCTCAATGAATAAAGTAGAGGCTCAGATTAAGGAAGACTCCTGATGTCAACCTTGGGTCTCTGCATACACACACATAAACACAAACATGAGCCTACACACATGCCAACACACACACACACACACACACACACACACACACATATATATATATATATATCTGTATGTATACCATGCACATATACACATGTATATAAAAAAAGGGAAAACTCCTTTTTTCCAAATACCTTAACTGAAATTGCCTCCGTACACAGAGAGGACATCCTGACTGCATAATGATATGTATCTGTATACATGAACATGCACTACAACTGTGTGTACATTTCTCTCCTGACACATAGTGTAAATAATAGACTTTTCATGATTTTCCATTACATAAATATTGATCAAATAGTAATTTGGCCATACATGAGAAATTGTCTCTTTCCAAAATCAAGCAGCTAATTAAAATTATAACAGGAAAAAAACCTTTCAAATAAATTGAAAATGAACAAGACTTGGAACAAGCAGGAAGAAAATTTTAAAAGGAAGAAGTCAGCCCTGGATTTGATGTGTAGACATTAAGGGCACCTGGGAAATGAGTATGAGTGGGATGCATCAGGACAGGGCTTGATGAGGCAATGGGCACAGAGAACGACTCTGGGCACTTGTGTTGAAAGCACTCCACAGCAATCATTTCTCACCCAGAATGCTTTCTTCTTCATCCCTGAAATACTGATTCTAAACAGATGTTATATAATCCATTAGAGACATGCAAGCCAAGAAAAGAACAGAAAACTTTACTTCCAACCATTATTATTATATCAGGCTTGAAAAGGCTAGGAAACAAGCCTTTACAAACAATGTTCTTAAATAATTTTTCTGAACAATGTAAACACTGATAACGAACTTACTACATAGTTCAGACTAATCTAAAATGGTTCCGCTTTCTATGAATTTAGGTATATATTTGTGCTCTGCCAAGCCATTGTAAAAACAAAGACCAACAAGTTAATGAGTTTCTAAAATGTGGAAACAACCAAGCATCCATTGACAGAGGAATGGAAAAGAAAAATGTGTTATATACATCTAAGAGAATATTATTCTGCTTTAATTTTCTTATTTATATTTTATGTGTACCTGTGTTTTGCCTACACATATTTAAATACACCATGTGCATGCAATACCTGCAGAGGCCAGAAGAGGGTGTCAGATCATCAGGAATGGAGTTGTTAACAGCCAGTGGGTACTGGGAACCAAACCTGGGTCCCTTGTAAGAACAGTCAGTGTTCTTAACCACTGAGCCAACTCTCCAGTTCAATTCTACTTTAAAAGGAAGGAAATTCTGGTATATGCAATAACATGGAAATATTTGAAGACATTATACTAAGCAAAATGAATCAGCTGTAAACTGACCCTCCCTTTATGACACCATTTATATGGTCAAAATCAAGCCCGGAATATAGCTTTAGTAGTAGAGTGCACGAGTACCTTATATAAGGCCCTGAGCTCGATGTCTAGCACTACAAAAGGGGAAAGAGGGAGAGAGAAGTTTCAGAAAGTAGAATGGGGCTGCCAGGGCTTCAGAGTAGGGGGGAATGGGGAGCTGGTACCTAATAGTTATGAATTTCAGTTCTACAAGGCAGAAAAAGAACTTTGAGGGTGGGTAGTGGGGTGGTTATACATTATAAATGTACTTAATCCCAATGAACTGTAAATTTAAAAATGGCTGTGAGGTGAGGTGGCTCAGCGGTGTATGCTGCTAAGTCTGATAACCCAAGTTCAATCCCTGGAACTCACATGATGGAAAACAAGGGCCAACTTCACAAAGTTGTCCTCTGACCTTCACTTGCAAGACATGGCCCCTCCACACATTAATAAACAAATGAACATTAAAATGTTTTTAAATGATTGACATTACAAATTTTAAGTTATGCACACTTTAGAATTTAAGAAATTTGAGAAAGGTTAAGGAATTTTTTTACCATGAAAAAAAAAAAAAACCAAGATCCAGTTGGGTTTTTCTTCAGCAATCCAATAGTATGACTGGAAATCTTTGGGTCTTATATCATTGAGGGGAAAATAAATACACTCATCAGAAGTAATTTTTTTTTTAAACAAAGACCTATTCAATTGCTTAAACTTGAATTTCCCCACAAATATATAAATGGAAGTTTACTTGGGCAGAGAAAGAAATAGAGAAAAACAAAAGTATTCTTCAGAAAGCACTGTCAGGCAGTAGGGTACTGTGCTCTACTCCAGGGCACACACACACTCAAATTGGGAGTATTTTCTAGTTTCAAAGCACCACGCTCTTACAAGTTAATCTAAATACTAAGCTAACACAGGAATGCCTCAGTATACTGTTTTTGTGTTATGGTCCATGTGAGGAACTGGCCAGATTACAGAAATATATGGATTTGCTCAAAACCAGGATGTTATTTCGATGTAAAATGAATGTTTAAAATTACCCATGATGGGAGTGGGGGTAAAGACCCATAAATAGGAATGTACGTGCTTGCAAGCAGTGCGTGCCCATGATTTTCTGAGAGTGGTATAAAATCAGAATGAAAGTGATAGATACATTGGACACAAATATGTAATATTAACTGTACTCAGTGTAAATAGACAAATAGAATACAGAAATTCACTAGAATGTTTCATTTCATTTCCTTCTATGTATAGAGCAGTGAGAGTCTACTTTGATATCGCAATGGATTTACTGAAGAACTAGATGAGAAAGTCTAGTGGTCTTAAAATTTTTATTACATTTATTTATTTATGTGTGTCTGTGTATCTATGCACATATGTGGGCCTGAAGCCACTGCACATGTGTGGAGGTCAGAGGACAATTTGTGGGTGTCAGCTCTCTCTTTCTACCATATGGGTCCTGGAGAATCAAAATCAGGTAGGCAGGCTTGGTGACATGCACTTTTACACAGTTTCTTACGACTTTCTGGCTTTCTGTATCTTTTATTAAGCAAGAGGTCAGTTTGATAGAAGCCACAGTCACAAAAACAAAGACGTACAACTCAATTTTGTAGGGAAAGACACATTTTTCATAAAAGTTCATTGCTATATTAACATGATAAATTTATTACTGGTACTTTAAACTGGGAAAATAACTTTTTTAAATGTCTCAGATTTAATTTCTAGCATAATAAATGTTAATGGTATAGCCTAAATTCTTAGAAATTGTCATCATTTTAAAAAATTGTGTTTTGGATTTGTTTCTGTCTTATGTGTGTGTTCTGCCTGCATGTATGTAACTGTATCCATGCTTGCAATGCCTGTGGAAGCCAGAAGAGGATGCTGGATCCCCTGGAACTGGAGTTTCAGAGTTGTTAGTTGCCATATGAGTGATGGGAACTGAATCCCAGACCTCTGCAAGAGCAGCCAGTGCTCTTAACCACACCGAGTCATCTCTCTAGTCCCAATTTTTAACATATTAAAGGGCCCTAAGATCAAAATGTCTGAGGAATAAGTGGTTTAGACCATATTTTATCTTATCACCACACACAACTGGAAATAACTAATCTGAAAAAAAATCTTATAAATATGAAAGTTGTCATGGAAGTCAAGAAACTGCTTTCAAATGTCACTTAATGGGCTGTTTTTCTTCATTTACATTTAGCCAATCACTAAAAAAGAGAAAATATTGCCTTAGAAAATATTTAATCCAATCCATTAATTTCAAAGACTTGGTGGTAGTCGAGATCTAGTGCCCAGGACTAGACAGAAATTTTAAGTTAAAAAATATAGTAATAAAATGTATAAGGGTTTGGATTCTGAATGAGAAAAACAACTACCAAACTGGTCTTCCACTAAATAAAATACAAAAAGTTACTACGGCACTTTCCACCCAGTGATCAATGGCAGGCTGTTTGGGGAGAAGTCAAAATTCAGTTTAAGCACACAGACACAGAAGAAATTTTCCTTCCCTATTCTGTGGCTTTACCCTGACAGGCGACAGAGCCTAACAGAAAGCTAACTGCCTCTCCGCTGGAGGAACCAGAGCTGATGAGACACTCAAGTGTGTTAGAATGTGGGGAGGCAGAAAATGGGTGCCACAAATTCTATTCAAACTCCATGACCTCCCAGAGTGAACCCCAAGCCACACATGTATTGGTGAAGAGAAAGTTGCTAGTACTTAAGCATGCACAGCTAAGCTGGGATCCGAGCCATGTCTGCTAGATGCATGGTAGCCTGAGCCTAGTCAAGGTAACCTGCTAAAATAAAAACATTCTTCAGCACAGTCTCCATGTCTAGAGTCTACAACCACATTCAGAATATCTGGATCCTCTTATATCACTAGGTCTGTGGAGAGTCAGGAGAACCTGACACACGCTCTAGGAAAGACAATAATATATGGCCAAACACAGGAAAACGCAGATGTCAGAATTACCAGATAAATACTTTCAAGCCAATTCAGAAACATGCTGAGATAAAAAGCAAAAAGCTCTTGTAATAGATATAAAGACAGAAAATCTTAGCAGAGAGATAGAAAATTCTGAAAAGATCTCGGAGGCTTCTGTTTCTAGTCAAGATGGGAGTCAGGGAAGAAAGAAAAGGACAATGCTTGAATAATTCTGCAAGGCTCTTATAATCCTGATACTAAACTCTAACAAAGTAATTTTAAATGTTACATCCCAATATTACTAACACACACACACGTGCACACACATACACATGCGCATGCAAGCGCACACGCACAATGACTATCAGATCAAATCTAGCAAGACACAAAAAGAATTATTGTCATTACTTCAGGTCATTTTGGAAAGGCAAGATCCAAGTATTTTAGCAGTAAAGTTCTTGGGTCAATCACCAGTATTTCATAAAAAGAAAATTTGGAGGCCCAAAGAGATGGCTCAGCAGTTAAAAGCACCGACTACTCTTGCAGAGGAACTGGGTTCAGTTTCCACACCCACGTGGCAGCTAATAACTGTCTGTAATTCCAGTTCCAGGGAATCCAATCCCCTCCTCTGATCTCCAAAGGCACTGTACAACATGGGTGCACTTATATACATGCAGGCAATACACTCATACACAGAAAATAAAATATAAATAATAAATTTTTAAAAAGTTTTTTTTGAAGTTAAAACAATGTAATTTGCTTTATTAAATTTTAAACAAAGGATAAAATCATGTGATTGTCTCATGTACAGGCATTCATGATTTGAAACAAACACCTAGAAATGAAATAGACGGGAAGTCGTAGAAACAATACAGATCATTGCTAATACTGTACTTAGTGAAAAGAGGTTTCTCTCTCAAACTAGGCGCATGGTACAAACACCCTGGTTTGGGGGTTATTCGTTTTGTGTTTTTTTTTTTTTTTTTTTTTAGTGCATGGATGTTTTAACTGTTGAAATAAGCAGAGAAATTAAAATTATTCAAACATAAGATGGGTATGGTGCTACAGGCCTGTAATACTACGGATCTGGAGGCAGGAAGACTATTGCGCATCTGAGGCTACATTGGGCTACACAGCAAGATCTTGTCTCAGAAGCAACAGCAGCAATAAAAACTCCCCAAAAATCTATACTTGTAGATATGATTATTCACATTAAACACTCCCAAGAAGTCTAAAATTAAAAAAAGAAACCATTATATCTGTAGAATAAAACTGTAAGAAACAACAAAGCTGAATCAGAATGAATGGTCCTCCTGCATACTAGCAGCAAATGAGAAATGAAAATGCAAAAGCAATTCTACTTGTTATTTTGTCATTACCTTTTTGTTTTTGTTTTTAAGAGACAAGGTTTATTTAATCGAGGCTAATTTTAAACCTCCTGATCTTTTTGCCTCAGCAGTCCATTCCTAAATTCAATATCCATTCAGATACAACTTCCAGACAGCCGGAAGAGAGAATTGTCTAAAGCCAGTACAGATCTTGGCTAATATTGTACTTAGCAAAAGCATGAACTATCATGAACTGTTCTCCCTCAAACCAGGGCTTTCTGATGTGCACTATCACATCTGGCTGAACCTGCAGAGATGCTCCACCATGGCCAACATGCCCATAAAATATTTAGGATAACTCTAACAAAGGATGTCTATAATCTCCACAGTGAAAGTTCTATGACATCACTGAGAGAATTTGAAAATCTATACAAAACATGAATGCCATGCTCACAGACTGCAGACATCAGCATTGCTAAGATGCTGATTCTCCACAGATTCTTATCAAAACCTCAGTAGGTTCTCTTTGATAGATACTGACAAAGTGGTTTAAAAATTAATTTGGAAATTGTGAAGAATTTAGAAAAAAGATATATAGATTTTAAAGTTGGAGGATTTACTCTGCATACTGTTAAGATGACAAATATATAATAATGACAAAGGTTGGTGTTGGTGATAGATGGGCATATAGGTCAATGGAACAGAGACTCCAGAACAGATGCACACAGATCTGCTCAGCTGGATTCACACAAGCATGTCAAGGTAACTAATGGAGAAAGGAAAGGATGTTGAATAAATAATGCTATAACAACTGAACATCCAACGGGGAGAATGTTTTGCCGTTTCCTCATCTGGTACACAAAAAGTAAAGCTGACTTGAATGATCACAGAGCTAAAGACAAAGCCCCAAACTATCGAACAGCTGGGGAAAACAGAGCAGAGCATTCCTTTGATCTTGGGTTAGGTAGAAGCTTCTTATAAAGAACAACAACAAAAAAATGAACAGAACAAAATGAAATGTTAAAAATGATATCAGAGGGTTGAGGAGATAGTTCAGTCAGTAAAATGTTTGCCAGGCAAATATGGGAGCCATCACCAGAACTCATGGGAAACAAAAACAAAGCCAGGTATGGTAGCTGGGGGTACGTGGCTGTTAACTCCTGTACTGGGCAGGTAGAGACAGGCAGATCCCCGGGGCTGGCTGGCTCGGTAGCCTAGCCTACTAGATGAACTTCAGGTTAGTGAGGGATCCTGCTGAATGCACAAGGTGGATGGCTCCCGAAGAGAAACACCTGAGGCTGTCTTCTTGCTTCCTGTAAACTGTCCATCGATGAGCATGCACACATAAGTACTTGCATGCACATACATATACACGAGGACACTGGAATTCATTCAACTTCAAACATTTTTCTCTTTAAATATCATCATGAAGAACAACAACTAAAATGCAAGCCACAGATACAAAGAGAATATCTGCAACACCCACCCCAACCAGGAAAAAAACTTGTATAGAGAAACAAGTACATACACACATGACCACACCTTCAAATGAGGCAGAAACAAATTTAATTAAATATAGGAATACAGTATGACATTGTCTCTATCATATATGAAACAAAGCTAAAATGAAAACAACATAACAGATAATCTGAAAATAGTAGAAACACTGCTAGGACACAAGGGGACCAGAGAATGAGAGAGGAGGGGAGGGTGTTTGGGAGGGTGGACATGAACAAAGCACAATATATGTATCTATGGAAATGTCACAGTGAAACCCATTATTATAGAGAATTAACATACAGTAATAACTACAATAACAAAACAAATGGAAAAAGAAATCTGAAACACTGTACACGTATTCCAGGACTTATCAAACAAATACATTATATATAATGAGAACCAGGTTTCTCACTATCAGAAAAAGATATTACAAATAAACAGAATGAGTGGGAAGGTTAGAAAGAGCTTTAGAGCTCAAAATATTAGTATGAACTCATGTTTATTTTAATATAGAGATAGACAGACACAGGTTTGAGCAGATGGTCCCATCCACAGAAAGGGCCTAGAAACAGTAACACACCGTGTCCAAGCACACTGTGATCAGATCTTGTTTCTAAACACCATCACCAAACCAAAGGAGCAGGGTTCCGAGGAGAGATGGCTGATCCTAGGCTAAGATAGGGAAAATACGAGATGAACCCGGACCAGCAGCGCCACAGAGGAAGGAAGAACTTCAACTAAACAGAGTGCTTAGCAAAGACAAGAGCCAACTTGAAAGATCTTCCTTCCTTCCTCTCCTCTCCTTCCCTCCCCTCCCGCCTCCTTCTCCTCTCCTTCCCTCTCCTTTCTTTCTGAGAAAGGGTCTTCTTATAGATCCCAGGCTGGTCTTGAATTCACCATGCAGCCTAGGCTCATGGCAATCAGTCTTCTGAGTGCTAGAATTATAGGTATACGGCACTATCAACTACCTGGTTGATACACCTCCACCTCAAGTGCTAAATTTAAATTTAGGGATTTGAGGACTGAGCTACATCTTCATCTCCTCACCCCATTTTTTGAGAGAAGGTCTCATTAGGTAGTCCATATTGGACTCAAACCTGCAAGCCTCCTGGCCTTAGCTTCTGAGTGGAGACCTGCATTACAGTAGTGTGCCACCAGGCCAAACTTGAAAGATCTTTTAATGGCCAAACTCACAGATTAGCCAGATCAAGAAAGTGAAAAGCATACTACCAGATTATAACCCAAAGTATAAAATAAACACATGTGCCATACTGAAACATAATTAAATAATTAAGTAAATAAAGGAGTAGAGGAAACCTTCCTCATGAGGAAGTAACAGAGTGTATGGACCTGACTTCCCAAAGGATGAAACTTAATTCCCAGTCACCTCTAGTTTTTCCTTTGGACATGGCAACTTCTTTTTAAAAGCAGAGTGTGGAAAGGGAGGTTACTGTACAGAAACCTGGAAATACGATCTTCACCAAATGATTGAGGCTGGAATCCACAATGACTAGACGAGGTGACATTTAGAAAGGAAGAGAGACAACTTGTGATAGACTAAGAAGACATGACTAAATCCATTGTGGTATCCTGGACTGGATCCAGAGAAAGAGCAGGACAATAAATCTTAATCAAGGGCTACTCCACAGAATGCCTGACTTGCAATCTTCAAAAACAGCTAAAACATCAAAAATGAGTAAGTCTGAGAAGTTTTCACACGACACAAGTGTGGGGAGAGGAAGGGATGCCCACACACAGGACTAGAGACAAGGCTCAGTGGCTAGGAGCCCTGCTGTTTGAGAGAGTTTGGATCTTCAGCGCCCACAGTGGGTGGCTCACAAATGCCTGTAACTCCAGTTCCAAGGGGATTTGATGTCTCCTTCTAGCCTGATGGGAACCTGCATACATACATATGCAGATGCACACATATACAAATAAATATTAGTAACAAAAAAGGAGCTTCTAGAGAAGAATGAATGCTAAATGTAGCACAGCTTCCTGATTGGATGCTGGGATAGAAAAGTGACATTAAGTAGAATGATTAATGGGATAATCA
Source organism: Eospalax fontanierii (assembly GCA_035773235.1). Classification (NCBI taxonomy): domain Eukaryota; kingdom Metazoa; phylum Chordata; class Mammalia; order Rodentia; family Spalacidae; genus Eospalax; species Eospalax fontanierii. Next base: position 164,884,615 of record CM069524.1, read on the forward strand.
ATAATAATATATTATGCATAATATATATAGTAACAAATGCTAACATATTAAGATGTAATAGAAATATGGGGTACATAAATTCCTGTACTTTCTTTGTGATAAACTTACACACCCCAAAGATACATGTTCCTTGTTTTAAAAGACTTCAGTGGAAACACTTGTGAAGTCTGAATAGTCACGAGTTAACAATAACATATTATTACCTTAGCTGTGGCACATACCATGTCAGGGTACTTAGATATTAGCATGAGTGAAAACAGTAGTGCACAGGAGAACTCTGAATTAATTCTGCAAGCTTCCTATAAGTCTAAAAGCTTACTGTCTTAATGGGCAGAAACATCAATACTAGTACTCCTTATATAATATATGAGTGACAACAGGACAGAAGTAGGACATGAATAATGAACATCACAGAACAGCAACTTAGAAGCAAAAGGAGAATTCTGCATAACACTTAGAATTGCTAATGTTACAAAGTCTGATCTCTTAAACGAAAACCCTTGCAAGGACACAGTTACCAGAGGAGATAGACCATAAGTAGCTTAAACAAGCCTGCCATTGTTAACAAAATTGTACTTCTAGCTCAAAACCTTTCTATAAAGAAAACTACAAGTCAGTAAGTGGTAAATTATTATCAAACATTCATGAAATAATTCTAATTTTTCACATATTCCTATAGAAAATAGAAAAGAGAAAACTTTCTAATAGTAAGTTAGGACAGTATTACTCTGATAACAAAACCAGATGAAAGGATAAGAAAACAGGGGTAGGGAAACGGCGCAGTGGGTAAGACTGCTCACTATGTAAGCACGGGGACCTAAGTGAGGATCCCCGGCGCCCACATAAGAACCTAGATGAGCCTTGTGTGTCTGTAACCCCAGTGCTGGGAAATATTATGTGGAGACAAGAGGATCACTGGGAATCAAGGGCCACCATCCTAATGGAGAAATGGAACTGCAGGTTCAGTGAGAGATTCTGTCTCAAGGAGGTCGGGTGGAGAGTAACAGGGGGAGGGCACACAACGTCTTCCTCTGGCCTCCGCATGCACATACCCGGGTGCACATGAATGCACACACACGTGGGTACACATGAATGTAGCCCTCCACATAAAACACAAAAGAGCAAGAAAACTGCAGATTAATATTCTTCAAGAAAATATAAGTAAAACATTCTTTAAACAAACTAAACACAGTTAAAATGCATAGAAATGTTTTCTTCAGGAATGCAAAGTTGTGTTAATATTCAAAACACACCAATATACTTCATTATAATACTACAACAATTTTTTAAAAGCAGCACACAGTTACACCAGCAAAACCAACTACAAAGTCTAAAACATACAAGTTAAAATTCAAGATGATGGTAGCAGACATTTCAAAAGAAATATGGTTAAATGCCAAAGTTTAATGGTGGGCACTGAGGTAATGTGAGAAGATGCCAGCCTTTGCAGGTCATCAACTGTAAATGCAATCTCTTATAACAGAGTTAATTACTTAGGACTAATTAAGAAGTGGTTTGGAAAAAGTAATCTGATTTCAACATCAATATGCCTTCTCACTGTACTTTTACTTGGATTAAAATGAAAAGTAATTCTTACATATTGAAAATACTTAGGAATAAATTGGACTTGGACCAATTTGCTAAGGAAGGTAGCAGTTATTATTTTTAATATGCTGCAAATAAATCTTCAGATTTCCTGACTTATAGCAATACATTATTATATTGTATTAATTCTTTTTTCTTTTAATTTTTATTTATGTATCTGTGCATAAGAATGCAGGTGCTCCTGTGGGCCAGAAGCACCAGATCCCCTGTAACCAGAGTTACAGCAATTGTGAGCCCCTGGATATGGGTTCTGGGAACCAAACCTGGATCCTCTAGATGAGCAGCAAGCACTCTGAACTGCTGAGCCTTCTCTTCAGCCCCAAGTATTCATTCTTAAACTCAAAAAACACTAAATATTTAATGAGATCTATTACGAGTCAAACACCTGCCCAGATGCCAGGAATCAAATGTGAGGTGAGGGATGGGAGGAAGGAGAAAGGGGGGGGGGAGGGGGCGGGGGAGGGCAAGGGAGCGGAGAGGGCTTACTTCAGGCCTCACTGAGTTTAGAAAGACAAAAATGTATTAAATGGGTATCATGTTAGACGGTAATAAATACTACAGAGAAAAATAAAGCAGGAGAAGGGAGTGAATGTAGTAGGTGTGATTTTCAATGCGGTTATTAGGGAACTAGATGATTTCTAGGTTCACTTTCAGTTCAAAAATCCTTTGACTTTCTTCTGTGTAGACTAGGCAGCATAAAAACACACCGTGAACCTTTGAACCTGACCTTGTTAAACTCATACATTCTATCACCTTACTCTGTGTGTCACCATTTATATTTTAGCAAAACAAGATTAAACATACATTTTTCCATACTGAGACAAAGCATGTGCTGTCACTTAATGAAGCAAGTAATTTCCCAGCCTGGCCGTGGGAGAGGAAAATAAGAAAAATAAAACCTAGCAATTTCTCCCCAAAGGTTCTAAAAATGCCACATTTTTGTGTATTACAGTAAGGAATAAAATGACTTTTCCTCCTCCTTCCACGTACTAAAGGTCTGGAACTTGGTTATCCCAAGTCACAGCACAGAAGATGGTTTAACCGTGTCTCTAGCATGGAAGGCTTTCCACAGACCAGGAAAGCCCTGTGAACAAGGAATCGCTACTTCTGCCGCGCAGTTGCCACTGTCCACCTGCTACGTGTCAGGCACAGCACTACTTTATGCGAGCAGGTGAACTGTATTAAACCGCCACCTGCAGGTCAGTGTCAGCAAGTTTCTGTAGCCTGAATGAATGCATAAACTCATATCTCATGAGGCAGAAGTGTGTAGGACTGCCCCGGTGCTTCTCAGTAATTCCTGCAGTTTACAACTATGCTCAACAAATCCTCAACATAAAAGGTACTTCTGTTTGAGGATGCAAAGGCCAATTGCCAAAGCTGATATGCACATGACAGCTGGAGGACGCTGCCTATCTGAAATAGTAATTCCTGCCAGCAAACAATTTTACCATGACTTCATTTAAAGACGTGAATTTGAAGTACTTTATAACCCATAGCACTAATCTCATTGAAACCTATTTACAGTCCTGTGGCTCCATTTGAAGAAAGGTTTAATTTATTACTGACAGTTAATAAATTACATAGACAAAATACTCATTTCAAAACTGTCCAGAGGCTAAAGAGATGGTTCAGTGGTTCAGAACACTTGCTACTCTTACAGAGGAGCTGGGTTCAGTTCCCAGTGCCCACATTGAGGTTCACAATCACCTGTAACTCCAATTCCAGGGTATCAGACGCCCTCTTCTGGCCTCTGCAGATGTACACACAAGATGCATATACATGCATGCAGACAAAATACTCATAGGCATAAAATAAAAACAACAAAGAAACAAAATTGGCATTCTTTTTCCTCTTCTAGAAAGAATAGAAAGCAATATTAAATTATAATGTGATCTGATTCTGTTCATCTGGATTGAGATTTCGATTTCCTTGGAAATGCCTCACAGAAAGAGCATTTCTCAAAAGGTAATACTGTCCACAAATCAGCCTATTATGTTCAATCCTAATAGTTTTAAAATTCATCTTTTAAAAATAAATTAGTCCTGGGTGAATATGGCCAAAATACAGGATACACTTGTAAGAATAGTCTTTATTTTAAGCCCAACCCTATGTACATACACCAATAAAAGAGGACCTTTTACATTAATTGTATTGATTGATTCACTGATTGTGTATGTGTGTGTACATGCCATGTAAGTCAGAGAACAATGGGAGGAATGGCTTCTTGCCTTCCACTGTGTGGGCTCTAGGGGTTACCTCGGGTTATTCGGCTTGCGTGGCAAGCACCTTACCACTGAGCCATCACACAAGGACCCCCAGTTTTTTTCAAGTAGATTAGCCCCTGTGGGTTTACTTCTTTCCTACTAGCTATTTCTCATTGACTATACAGTTCATGTTTAGAGTTCACTTTTTTTTTACATTTACAAAACATTAATAAAAGAGTCTGATAATCATCTTCTAAGTATTTATATAATCTCAAATTTCAAAATAAAGCAGGCACTTTACAGTGTTAGCAGATGTAGAAATTTGTTTCCAACATTTAAAACAGACATCTCACTGAAACACTATTATCATCATATTAATAACTGTCTAAAGACAGCTTTCCAAGAAGAGCATGATAATCACTTAAAAGAGAACGAGGAGTTTGAACAGGTAAGTATGCACAAACCTACCAGCTCATTGCTTGTCGACGTGAGTCTTAGTTTTTCTTCAATTTCCTTTCCAATTTTCTGAACAGTTACCTGAGTCTGTTTAATTGCACATTGGGCTCTATGAAGCCTAGAAATACAAGTTGTAGAAAAGTTTAAGTGAGTTAATTAGAAACTTTCAACACAGAGCCACACACATGAATTATAAACTTGCAGTATAAACAGAATCAATCCTGAATACACTGATTATTTCCCAATTCATATATATAGTGAAACAAGAGGAATCATAACAAACCCTAAAATTATAACTCTCTGAAGCACCTGTCTGCCTGCCTCTGCCACACTGAGAGTTAGCATGAAGGATTCTAGGGGTTTGGAAGCACTTAGGAAATGATCTGGCTGAGGGAGTGGGCAAAGGCTTAGTCAGTAAAGACCTGAACTCAAAACAGCACATGTAAGGGCAGAGTATGACAGCGCACATCTGTGATCTGAGTGCTGGGGATGAAGGCAATGTAGACAATTGGGTGAGCTCCAGGTTCAGTGAAAAACCCTGCCTCAAAATTAAGATGGAGAGTGACTGAAGACACTCATGTCAACCTCTGGCTCACACACACACACACACACACACACACCCCTCTCCACACAAAGAACGTGGCTAAGTCCCATGATTTTACAAGTGCTGTACCTGAACTCCAGAGAAATTAAGTCAACTGCTGAAACACCAAGAGGGCACCATTGTTGCTGAGGCTGCAACTTATGGTGCCCCAAAGAAAACAGAATCCACAAGCATTCCAATGCAGATGCTTGAATCAAGGCAGCCGGCATTCCAAAACATTAAAAACACCCCCATCCTCCACACAATACATAATAATCAACGATGATTAAAAAGAAAAAGTAACAAGACTCAAATACTGGACCACAGTCTCAACAGTAACTACATTCCTGGTGAAGACTCTAAGGACACACAGAAACTGAAGTGCTATCTTTTCTCCTGTTGGTGTTATGGGCTGATCTACTTTTTGGTCTCTTGTCTTTAAATATAGCTCACTCTCGTATTTATTGTATATTCTCTACCAAAAAATGGTCAAACTGTCTTTATTCATGTATGATGACATGTCTGTCACATGGAAAATTATTAGGAATACACAAAACAGGTATGTACTAGAACAGGTAAATGGAGCAAGGTCATGATGATAAATACACAAATAAATCAATCGTATTTTTACATATTAACCAAAAACAATTTGAACATGGAATTAAAAAAAAATAGTATCAAAAACATAAAATACTTAGAAGAAACTGAAGAAACATTGTTCCAAACCTGACCTGAAATTACAAAACAATAAAAAATAAAGCAGAGTAGACCTAACTAAATGACAAAATATACTATGTGCATGAACTGCAAGACTCAATATTGTTAAGATGGTAATGTTTTTCTGGGTATGGTGGCTTCTGCCCAATAACTCAGTTCTTGAAGTCTGAGGCAAGAGGATTGGTGAAGCTTTGATGACAGGCTGGAAAAAACAATGAGACTGGGGGGCGGGGGAGATGTCAGCTTTCTCAAATAAAATCCCAACAGGCTGTGTTCTTAGTAAAAATGAAGAAATTAATAATCTATTTAAAGAATAAAAGATCTAGAAGTAACAAGCCAATCCCTCTTTTTTTTTTTTTTTTAAACGGTCTCCCTGTAACCCCAGCTGGCCTGGAACTCACTACATAGACCATGCTGACCTTGAACTTAGAGAGATCTGCCTGCCTCTGCCTCTCAAGTGTTGGAATTATTTTGTGCCACCATGAGTGGTCCAGTCACAAGCCAATCTTAAATCTGTCCAATATCAAGGCTTTCCATAAAGTTATAGGATCAAGGCGATATAGTCCTTACAGGAAGATAAGAAATTGCATCAATAACCAGGTATTCTTCCTACAGTCCCAGCTGTTTAGAAGAATGAGGCAAGATTGCTTGAGTCTCGAACTGTAAGACTAACCTGCACATAGTAGTGACAGTCCATCTCAAAAGCAAACTAACATATTCATCAACAAAGGGAACAGAACAGTGCTTAAAGACCTAGACAGAAATGCAGCTGACCTTTAACAAACAGATGGAAGCAAATCGGTCAAGAAAACAAGGGAATTGGAGCACAGAAAAACGCAGAAAAATTAACATCTTCTACCTCACAGCACGCAAAAAATTAATTTAAGAAGACTCACAGTAAAATCTTAAAATCATCAAAAAATGTAAAATGTTCCTCAAAAAAACATAAAACATGTAGCAGAAAATATAGATCAATCTCTTGAAACTGAGACACAGGCAAAATCTTAATAGAGAAGACACAAAAAGATCTAACCATAAAATTCACAATGGATAAATATTAGCTTACCAAAATCAGAAATATCTGTTCATCTAAAGATACCATTAGAAAAATGAAAAAGCAGTCTACAGACTGGGAGAAAACATGTACGAAACCCCTATCCGACAAAGGACTGCACCTAGAATATACATAAAGGACTACAAATCAGTAAGGAAAGAACAACCCAATTAAAAATGGCCAAATAAGTGAAATAAATTCTCCACAAACAAATATACAAAAAATTAGTGAACCAACGAGGCATATTGGCTCATGTCTACCTATAATCTTAGCATTCAAGAAGCTGAGACAGAAATTTACTGTGAGTTTGAAGCAAGCCTAGGCTAAACAGTGAGCTCTAGGACAGCATGAGATACACAGTGAGATCCTGTCTCAAAAAACCAAAAACAGAACAGAACAGTATAGAACAGAAGGAAGGTCATAAAAAAACCACCTTTCTCAGTCTCACAATCAGTTTAGACTATGGGAGGTTAATGATCTATTTTTCTATCTGTATGCAGTACTATGACCACCAAAATTAAATCAATAGAATATAAACAAACAGGCCTATGATGAACAACAAGGCTGAAGCAGCAGAGTCTCCTAACAAAGACAGGTGAGAAGGCCTTGCTGTCAAATTCTAACAGCCTCTTAAAGAAGAACCAAGATCAACGCTTCTCAAGCCAGTCCATACAACAGAAAGGGAAGGAACACTACTGAAGACACTCATCGTTCTACCAAGCCAGTATTACTCAGACCCAAAAACCAGAGAAGGGGACAACTATGAAAATAAAAACTCTGGACCAATTTCCCTGATGAATAGAGTCAAAAATTCACAACAAAACCTTGTGAACCAAATTCAATAGCACATTAAAAATATCATACAGCATTATCAAGTTGGTTTCATTCCAGGAATGCAACGATGGTTCAATACACACAAATCAGGAAACATATAACATATAGACTCAGCACGAAATCACATAATCATCTCAATGGATTAAAAAAGGGTTTTGACAGAGTTCAACATCTCCTCTTTGTTAGAAGCCCTATAGAAACTAGGAATAAAAAGGAACATAACTTGGCATAATAAATGCTGTACATGACAAAACTAAAGCCAACACCATACAAACATGGAAAAGCAAAGCATTTCCTCCAGAACTGAGAACACGACAAAGGTGTCCACTCTCTCTACTCTTAGAGAAAGAAATAAAAGTGATACAGACTGGAAAGGAAGAAGTCAAATTGTCCCTATTTGCAGAAACGATAATCCCATACTTAAGTGGACAGATGCTTTAACCAGCTAAGCTGTGGAGCCAGCCAGGCCTTACAAGACCCTAAGACTCCTCAGAAAGCACTTGGATCTCGTTAACACTTGAAGCAAATCAGCAGGATACAAAACATACTGATAATGAGCTCGCCATGAAAAAAAAAACAAAAAACAAAACTGAAGCCTAATTCCATTCACAGTAACTTCAAAAACAAGACACCCTGGGAATAAACCTAAACCATGAATACAAACACCTATGACGAAAACTTTTAAAGCACTGAAGGAAAAAAAACAGAAAAGGAGGCTAAAGATGGAAAGACCTCCCATAAGCAGTCGACAGGTCTGGGGCAATCCCCATCAAAAGAAGACATTCTTCACAGAATTAGAAAACATATTCTGAACTCCACAGGGAAGCACAAAAAAATTCTGGATAGATACAGCAACCCTGAGCACTGAAAGCGTCACAATACCTGATTTCAAATTATACCACAGAGCTGTAGTTACAAAAACTACATGGTGCTGGAGCCAAAACAGATGCATAAACCAATGGGATAAAACAGAGGATCCAGAAACAAACCCACGCAGCTTACAGCCACCTTGCTTTGTTTTGTTCAAGAGGTCAAACAACACAAATCAGAAATTAGACAGTCTCTTCAACAAATGGTGCCAGAAAACCAGATCTCCTCACACAGAGAATGAAACTAAATCTCTATCTCCCACCCTGCACAAAAATCAACATGGACCAAAGATCTTGATTTAAGATTCAAACTGCTAGAAGAAAATACATGAAAACCACTTCAAGATACAGGCACAGGTAAAGGCTTTCTGAAAGGACTTCAGCAGCCCAGGAATAATAGCAGGCACTGATAAATGGAATTGTGTACACAACAAAACAGCAGAATGAAGGCACAGCCTACAGAATGGGGAAAATCTTTCCCAATATGTACCGATGGATTAATACCTGAAATAAAGAACTAAAAAATATTACACACACACACAAAACCACACAAATTATTTGACTAGTACACAGGTTTTAAAAAGTTAGAGGCAGTTCTTAAAAGAAAAAAATACAAATAGCCAATAAATACATGAAAAAAAATGTTTAACATCCTTAGCCACCAGGGAAATACAAAGTAAAAGTACTGTGTGACCCCATCTCGCTGGTTATCACCAAGAAAACAAAGGAAAAGAGTGGACAATGACTGGTTGGGAGGCATTATACATTGTACATGCAAATCTGATGGCAGCTCATCTACACCACTTCTGGGTATATAGCCAAAGAACTGGGGACACATGCACATTCACGTTCATCGCTGCACTAGTCACAATGCCAAGATAAGGAACCAGCCTAGAGAGGTGGGAGAAGAAACAGGTGAAGGTCCAGGAAAATGGGATGCACATACATGAGATTTCATTCAGCCATAAAGGGGAATGAAATTACACTGCTTACAATAGATGAAACTATAGATCAACATGTTAAATGAAATAAGCCAGACTCAGAAACAAATATCCCACGGTTTCTCTCATATATGGAATCTAGGTTTACAGAGGTAGGAGAAGGATAATGTGTGGGGTAGAACAGGTCTTTGGTAGGGAAAGACAAGACAAGATAAGGCTAAAGAGAGGTAAAAATGAAAGAAAAATATTGTATGTTTTCTCTCAAAAAAAGAATCGAGATTTAAGCAGAAAGAAGTGAATAGGGAAAGTAGTCAGCAGGTGGCATGGGGAACAGGAAGGGTGACAGGGGAACAGGAAGGGCAGCGGGGAAAAGAGGAGCAAAATACAACGATGCGTATGAAAGTATCATAATAAAACCCATTATTCTGAATGCTAACTAAAAAACTTATTAAAAAAGAATAACGAGTAAGCACAGAAAAAGGTACTTAATGTATTAGCCATCAAGGGTACAAATGCAAATTAAATTCATGGCGAAATACTATTTCATACCCATTAAAAGGGCCAAAATTAAAATGATGGCAAGAATGTGGGGCAACTGGAATTTATATGCACTGCTTATGAAAGAGTGAAATGATCCACCATTTAGAAAAAACTGTTTCTTATGAAATTCAACATACATGTAACTCATGCCCAGCAAATCTAAGTTCACAAGAACATACCTGTGATCCCAGACTAGGAGGCAGAGGCAGGAAGATCAGGAGTTTAAGGACACCTAAACTATACACTGTGCACTAAGTCAGCAAGCCTACGTAAGAAGACTTTGTCTTAAAAACTTTTTAAAAATAAAAAAAAAAAAGTAACAGACCTTTTGTCCAAATGTCCACCAAGTAGAAAATTAAGAATCAAACAATGTATATAAAGTAACACTGATACACACAAGACTATGAATCAATCCCCAAACCATGCTGAGTGAAGAAAAGTCAGAAACAAAAGCAAGTACAATGTTGTGTGCATCCTTTTATCTAAAATTTAAGAATAGGAAAAAAACAAAACAAACAAACAAAAAACCTATCTATGGTGACAAGAATGGTCAGCTGCTTCTATGGGCCAGGGACAGACTTCTGGGGGACAGAGGAGCCATCTGAGGTGATAGGATGAACTAGATCTTGATTTGGGTGGGGCCTGCACCCAAGTTTACATTATGATCTTTATACTATGCTGTGTATTTAAAGAAAAAACTGGCTCTGAATCTTGGCCAGAATGTCATCAATATACATGGGAGGTTCATTTTATTATGTATTTATGGCACCTATACCTACCGGGAGCACATTATTATGACATTACAAACTAAAAATAATTGTGACATATTCTACACTGTTGGAAATGTCTTGATAGTTATAGAGGATTCCTTAGGTCATCAGAAAAGGGCCATGTCTAACCGCAGCGCCTCTGCTCCCGAGATCAGTTATTCAACAGCTTCCTCAGGACTACTCTAGTGTCTCTTGCTGTGTGCTTAATTAACATAGACAGTAAATCTCACAAATGCACTTTTAAAGAACTCTGAAAATGAAGGGAAGTCTCCGCTCCATCTCCAGCCTGGTTTCTTCGTCCCTTCAACTCCAGCAATACTGAACTATTGGCAATTCTCCAAACATGCCAAGCCATTCCTTGTTTTTGTGCCTTTGTATAAGCTGCTGAATCTGCCTACACATTCTCTGTCCCTTAGCACGTAGGTAAAGCTCTAACCCATTAAGAGGCAGCTCAGGCGGAATCTCTGCTCCCACAGTCTTCCCTATGTCAGCTGGAGGCCTTCCTCCCTTTCTCTGGAAATATTTATCACATCACACATGACACAAAGGCAGAGCTCAGAACCACATCTTACAGCAACTAGTTACTCTCTTGTCCTTCTTAAAGGCCTTTCTGAGGGGAGAGAATGATCATCTTCTCATGGATGTTACAGACGCTTACTTAGTGCAGTGGGTGGTACCATGGCATGCCCAGTATGTCTGCTGACCATCCAGTGATTACATATGTATAAGCACATTTCTGAGACTGGGTATTTTGATTGATACAGTGGGAGATTAATTGAAAGATCATAATTTCCTACATTTTTAAGTTCAAAATATTATGCTAAGGCAAAAAATCACATAAAATAAAGAGCCCTCCTTTAGGTAGGGAAATAGCAATTTTTGCTAAAAACGATAGGTATTATCAATCCAGAGAGAAGTCAACAAATAGCCTGTTACTTTAAAAAGGGAGAAAGTGCTGCCTAAAACTCCACTGGTGCTATGCAAACAACCTTGTCAAATGGTAAAGACTTTAAAAATAAAAATGATTCATGACCATAATTAATGTATGACTTCAACTATTTGGCTCTTACTGACCCAGACGCTTTCTGATCTTACCTTAGGGGCTTAAAACACACAGACAGAGTCACATTTCCTCCATCTTCACTGTTATCCAAATAGACTTTCAGAGCCCCTGCTACATCAAGACAGAGCTCATAATGTCCCCCTTTCAAATCCAACTGGAGAATAAAAAGTTTGAAGTGTTTAGGCTTTTCAAAATAATGCGCACATCCTGATCCTCCCAGGGTGAGGAGGTGAAGGGCTGATGAGAGAAGAAACAACTGCTTCCCACCACACAGAATGGCTGCTTCCCAGGGTAAAAGAGCAAGAAATGCACACTACCTAGTCACCAGGTGACTAGATGCCAACACCAATGCTCCCCAGCTGAGGTCAAATGTAGCATCCCTGTGTTGGGGTAAGATCAAGCAGCCACCTCACAGGCACCCCGGTGATCACTGATCACAGACAGATGCCCGTTACCTCCCATGATCTGAGACAGCGGCAAGTGGAAACCGGGTTTCATGAAAGTTCCTAGACGACAGCATTGTGAATGTAAAGGTACACTGAATGAAAGGTTTCATATCAAGTAAATATTTATAAATATTATGAATGGCCCGGGATTAACCATTATCTCAATAAAGGAAACATGAAAGACAATTCTTGTCTATTTGATGTTGATCATCTGATGTCTGAAATCCTACACACAAGCATAGGATGAACAATGACAAACGAGAACATGTCTATAGAGAGGCAGCACAGTGCCCTGAGTCTTGCAGGGGGAGGTGAAAGGGAGAAGTCAAGTCAGGGACCACGGAGACAAATGGAGACTAATGGCATCTTATCCTGAAAACCTTCTAATCCTTGTGCAAGAGCTCAGGTGTTTATGCTTAAGGCATTAGGAAACCATTACAAACTCTGAAACTGGAAAAGACTAAATTATTTGTACTTTTAAAAGCTCTACACAGGGACTATCAAGGACTGAAAAGGGAGCCTGCGAGAGGGACAAAGAGGGTGGACAGGGCAACAAATGATAGATGAGAGGGTGGACATGAGCAATGCACAATACGTGTGTGTACAGAAATGCCACAGTGCACCCTTTAGTTTGCATAATTAGTGTTAGTAATCACATAAATAAAGACAAGAAAACCTTTTCTTCCCATAATAATGGGGCACAGGGAAAAAGAATAAGGTAGTGTGAGGTCACTGCCACCATCTAAGAGCAAAGAACACTGTCCTAAATTAAAACAGTGACAAGAAAGACAGTGCAGAGGCGAAGAGAGAGCTAAAGGAAAAGTAAAGGTTGATGCCTGAAAACAAATCACCAATTGCTATGGTTTGTGCACAGCTTAACTATGTCCCCTAGAGAATGACATGACTGAAGACACAGTCCTCAGGATGGTGGCACTGGGAGGTGGTAAGATATTTAAAAGGTAGGGTCTGCTGGGATATCACTGTGGATGTGCCCTCAGTCCACAGTCCTCATGTGGCCCTGGGAATTCTCAGGAGAGGGCTATCACAAAAGCTTCCTTTGCTCCTGATCCTTCCTCCCACAAACACTCCACCAGCTGCCATCCACCACGGGGCCTTCATCAGACCCTACACGCTTGCTGTCTGGACTCTGAATTTGAAGAACTGTGAATTACTACTGATCACTTTACCTCGTCAGCAGCCGGTGTCAGGCGTGGCATTAGTGGTGGAAGGCTGACAAACACAGCACTAAGGTGAGAGAGACCAGCACAGAACCTTCTGATAGGCAGAGGGAATCGGGGGAGAATTAGAACAATCATGTCACTAGATTTAATTTGGATAAAATAGTCAAACTGCCTAAAAATGAGGTTCTAAAACATAAGAAATAGAAAATTTGAACAATCACTATCTTAAATTTTGTATTTATGTGTGTGTGTGTGTACACATGGAGGTCAGAAGACAACCTTTGGGATTTAGTTCTCCTTCTACCATATGGGTCCCAGAAAGTGAACTCAGGTCATCAGCCTGGTCAGCAAGCACCTTTAGCCACTGCGCCACTTCCCTAGACCCAATCACTACTTGTTAAATTAAATTTGTAATTAAAAATGTTCTTGACCACGCAAATAGCTCAATGATAATACTTCACTGGTACCTGTGAGGCCCTGGATTTAGTCTACATACAGCACTGAAAACACAAAACAAACAAACAAACAAACAAAAATACATCTTACACACAGCACTCTAGGCTCAGACAACTTTACTGTTTTGTGAAACACCAGCTGTATTAAGAATCTTTTAGAAAAAAGGAAAAAAAATTTCAGTTTGTCTTATGAGGAAAGCATAATACAGAAACCAAAACACAGCAAAACATTACAAGAAAATGACTACTACTCCTACTACTATTACTACTACTAATAGATCTACTGCTGTAATTATACCCTAAGACCCAAAGGCAATGATGTCCACTCTCATCGCTTTATTCAACACTATATTGAGGTCTAAACCACCACAATAAGTTCATTTAAAAAGGCATGAAATCGGGGCTGGAGAGATGGCTCAGCCATTAAGACCATTGGCTGCTCTTGAAGATGACGTGGGTTCGATTCCCAGCATCCACATGGTGGCTAACAACTGTCCATAACTCCAGTCCCAGGGGATCCAATGCCCTCTTCTGACTGCTGTGGGTGCTGCCAGACACAGGTACACTTACATACATGCAGGCAATACACTCAAACACATAAGATAAAAATATAATAATAAAATATTTTTAAAGGCATGAAACTAAAAGAGGAAATACTTGAGATGGGGAGGGATGAGGTGAGATGAGAAAGAGTTGTAAGGTGAATGTAAGCAACGTGCATTATATGCATGTATGGGGATGCGCATAATGAAACCCCTTTATACAGTTAGCATATGTGACATTTTTAAAAAAGAAAAATCATGAACATAAGAGTAAGAATCAGAAGTATCTATTTACAGATGTTATGGTGGGAACATTAAAAAAAATTCAAAGGAATCTATAATCCAATTACTAGAACTAAGTTTAGCAGAATCTAAGGTCCAGAATAATATACCACCAATGAATATCTGTGTGTGTATATATGTGTGTGTGTGTCTATATAGACACACACACACATATATATACACACACATTATCAACAAATAACTAAGAATAAATATAATGCAGGATGCTAAGGAGTTGAACTGGAGGCCATACAACATGCTTCGGGAGAGTAAATGAGGCAGGTACCATTCACAGCGTGAAGACTGGTAGTCAATTATTCCCCTAAACTAATGTATGGCATCAGTGCAATCTCAATGAAAACTACAACAGGCCTTTCCTGTGGAAACTGAGAAACTGATTCTAAAATTGAAGTGGAAATGCAAAAGACATATAACAACCATGCAAATGTTGAAGGACACAGCTGAGGTTTTCTGCTACCAGATCTTATAACTTACTATAAAGCTATTGTAAGCAAGGCAGTGGCGTGATATGACCCTGAACGAATATACCAACAAAGTATCAGATTACAGAAAGAGACTTATTACTACATAACGTTTTTTTTTAACAAAGAGAAGTCAATAATAGCACTGAAATAGCAATTTCATATAGAAAAAAAATTACCTTTAACTTCAAACTCATATCCCAACATAAATTTGTGATGCATCAGAAATCTAAATGTAAAAATTAAAACTATAAAGCTTCTAGAGTAACATGTAGGAAAATACAGTCATGATACTGAGCAAAGATTTCTTAAATATGATTTATCAAAAGGCAGTCTTGAGAAGACAAAAATAGCAAGGCAAAGACTAAGCAAAACATTCTGTGGAAATCTATACAGTGTCTGTGTATGTGTGTGTGCATATACATACTTATCTCTCTATGTATCTCATACAAGACCTGCATCCAGAATATATAAAAGACTCCTATGAATAAACAACAAAATGCAATCAATCCAATAAATAATAATGGGTAAAATATTTGCACAAACTTTTCAAAAAAGAAGACATAAGAATGGTTGATAAGCACATGTGTTTAATATCTTTTTAGTTATGGAATTTAAAAAATATACCACTCAAGCCTATTAAAATGGCCAAAACACACAAAACCAACAACCAAGCACCAGCAGGAAGTAGAGCCACTAGCCAGATGAAAGACCTCGCTGTCACACAGCACCACTGGCTTTGGAGGCCAGGTTCTAATACACGAGCCGTTGGGGGACATGTAAACCACATCAAACCACACAAGAGGTCTACTTAGCTTTATGCTTTTTAAAAATGTTTACATGCAAGCATTTATGTTGAGTATATTCCTCTGCTCTCCCTCCCCCGTTAGTCTCCTAGATAGTTTAACTTCTGCTTTCATATTACATATACATACATGCTTTTACATACCATTATAAAATGTAGGAAACCACAAATGAAGAGAACATATAGTCTTTTAGTCTTTCTGGGACTGGCTTAAAATAGGGTCAATATGACTATCTCCAGTTGCATCCATTTCTCCAGATTTTCTTCTTTATGAATAAGGAAAACTCTATAGGGTATGTATGTATGTGTGTGTATGTGTGTGTGTGTGTAAAATCACATTTTTTAAATTCATTTTTTGCTGTTAGACACCAAGGTTGGTTCCATAACTTAGCTGCAGTGAACAGAGCTGCAATAAACACTAATGGATAAGTGTCTACGTGATATACTGACCTGGAGTCCTTTGGACAAATACCTAGGAGTAGTGCAACTTGGTGATATGGAGGACATATATTTAGTGTTTTAGAAATTTCCACATTGACTTCCATGATGGCTGAACTAGTTCACATATAACATTCGGTGTTGTTTTCTTGTGTCTGCCATTTGACTGGGGTGAGCTGGACTCTCAATGTAATTTTGATTTCCATTTCTCTGAAGTTGAACACTTTTATGTTTATTGGTTGCTTGCAGTTCATCTTTTGAAGACTGCTCAATTCATTAGCCCATTTATTAATGGAGCTATTTCTTGTTAGTGTTCTGAGTTCTTTGTATATTCTAGATATTAATCCCCTCTGTCAGCTGAATAGCCAGCAAAGCTTTTCTTCCGTTCTATAGGCTGTCTGTTCACTCAATTAACTGTTTCCTTTGTTTTGAATTTCATGAGGTTCTATTTGTCAATTGTTGGAGTAAGTTCCCGAGCAACTAGAATCCTATTCATAAAGTTCTTGCCTGTGTCTATATCTTCAGGAATTTCCCTACTTTTTCTCTAACAGTTGTAGAGTTTTGGGTCTTGCATTAAGGTCTCTAATCTGTGCAGAGTTGAGTTTGTGGGGGTTTGGGGGTGTGATCTATTCTTATTCATCCACATGGTAGATACCCACAGCAACATCTGTTGAAGAGATTGGCTTTTTGTGATGTATATTTTTAGCACTTTTCTCAAAAATCAGGTGGCCATAGCTGAAAGATTTATATCTGGGTCTTCTATTCTAGTACACTGATCTGTGTCTGGTTTTGTGCTGTTTTTATCATTATGGCTGTGGAATAACTTGAAATCAAGCATGGCAATTCCTCCAGCAATATTCTTTTTGCTCAGCACTACTTTGTCTATCCAGGGTCTTTTGTGCTTCCATGTGAAATTTTGTTAAGCAACCATAATGATTACCAGCAGGAAAATGGACAAGCAAATTGCAGTCTACTCACAGAAGGAAATAACACTCAGCAAGAAAAAAAGCAGAAATGACAGAGCCACACAGTTACACAAAACAATTTCACAGACCAAAAGAATGCACTGTATGATTTCATTTATAAGAAGTTCAAGAACAGTGCAGTCCTAGCACTCGGAAGGAACAGGCAGAAGGATCAGGAGTTCAAGGCCAACCAGAGTTCCATGAGACACTGTCTTAACCCTGTCCCCCACCAAAGAGTTCAAGAACAGGACAAATGAGTAAATGATGAAGCAGTAAGACATGTTTACGCCACGGATGGGAACAGTCACGTCAGAGTGAGCGGCGGAGAATGAGGGAACTTTCCGGGTAATAAAGGTCTTACACTTCGATGTGAGTGAAGATGACAGGGATGCACATGTTTATCTCATCAAGCTAGGAACCAGGAAAATGGTGATGCCATCCTGAGATGGGGAACGTAAGAGGAGCCACTGGAAAAGCTGTACTTTGAGACCAAGGTGCCTGTGCCACATTTACCAGCAGTGTGGAGTCATTGTTGAATACAGAGATCGGGTGTTTGGGAGATAGCTCTTGGACGGGAATGAAAATGTGGCAAGCATTAGCACACAGATGCTAATAATGTTATGAAACATTATGACATTTCATAACGTTACTAACATGAGGAGAGTAAATGAGATCACCCTGTAAGACTGTGAGAATGAGAGAGAACAGAGCCTAGAACAGAATTTAGAGGAACATCAATATTTGAAGGATTAGAAAAGAAGAAATAAAAACCTGCCAAAAGCAAAAACAAACAAAAGAATCCAAACCAGAATATGTGGAGACACAGGATAGCCGCAAGGGCTGATACTCGAGTTGCAGAGACAGAGCGTGGAAAAACGGTCACGGTCTCAGAAAAAGGCACCCCGGGATCTGGGCAGCACCAGCATGGTTAACAACAACGATGGTTTAAGAAGCCACTTCAAATCTGCTCCCCTCCAAACCCAGCCACTGCCATCATCTCCACCTAGCCGGCAGCCTCCTCTCTGGCTCCCCACTGCCAGCTCTCACTCTGGCTGTTCCCTTAATACCACAGAACTCTCACTCTACATTTGCTTGGTTACTCAAGGTAGCTCATCTATCTGCCCAAACAGCCTCCAAATGCCTACCATGTGCTCTACTCACTGATGCACATCACCTGTGTCACTGTGGGCACTCAGCCTGTCACATCCCTCATGGTAAACACAGATCAACAAAGGCTAAAAGCTTCCCCACCAGCAATAGCCTGGCAGTCCAGGATTCTACCCAGAGCACTACTCTATGTTTTTCTTCTCATAGGCTAAAAGGAGTACTCATTTAGATGTCTATTAATGAGGCAAAGACTATACTCATGTATGATATTCACAAAAACAGAAAAAGACAAAAAGCATTAATGACTGACAAAAAAAAAATCACTGGGGCACTATTAACACGACAAGAGGTACACAAGTGGTATGCTAGAGACACCACAGTCAGAATCCTAGCGACACATTGTATGTGTCCAGGATTACATTCCCCTACAGTCAGCTAGAAATATCAAAATCAGTGAACTCGTAGCTTAAATATCGATGTCACCTAACAGAGCTATGCCTAACTTTGTCTCTCCTCACTTCAAGAAACACTACACGTCTAGGTTCTCCTGACATTCCAATCACTCAGGCTTGACCATGTGCTGTCCCTGTCACTTTTACGGAATCTCTAGCATGCTGTATATGTATGCACTTCTGATCATTGATTGTCCGTTGATTTTTTTTTCTGATCATTCATTAACTTTGTCTTTAAAAAAAGAATTCTGTGAATATCACACCAGTATAGTCTACACTATTTTCAACCCTCCTAGACCCCCTCCAACTTCTCCCACAACCACCCACCCCTTCTCAATTTCTTGATCTCTTCTTTGAGTATTATTGTTACATATACATACAAACATCTATATACACATATACACACAGATATCCATATATAATGTACTGAGTCCGTTTAGTGGTGCTCCTATGTGCCTGTGTTTAGGGCTGCCCACTTGAAATTAGATAACCTCTAAGGGAGCTAATCCATTGATTTTTTAAAAAAGACTTTCCTGATAACTAGAAAGGCTGTGATCTGTAAATATTTCCACAATAAACATATATTTCCATATATATTTCTGTAACTCTAAATCCTTCATGGTGGCCAGGAACCAGAGCAGCACAGAACTAACAGCGCCACACCGGCCCAGGGCTTGCCTCCCCCTCTCTTCACTTTCACACCCTGCTGCTGAGCCTCTCTCCCCTCCCCACGCTCTTATCCATGTCACTCCCTTCACTCCCTTCACTGCTCCTGCCCTGAACGCCCCTGTTTGGCATTATTAAAGGTTTTTCTCTTTCCAAAATCCGCCCTCATCAGCCCACTTGGAACACCAGCATCAGAAAGTTCAAAACATGAATTTCAAGCATCCTGCAGAATGTCCTGACATGGAAACGAGGCTCAAGCGATGCCTCAGGTCTTTGTGTCATCAATACTCGGGGGAACAACAGGCAAGAAGCACTCTATAGAAGAAACCAGAGCCCTGTACTAGAACTAAATGAGCACAGACTCTAAAAAGCTAGGATTAGATATTACTTGTTCCTCAAAAATAATTCAGATCTATTTATTTAAAGAGTTAAAAGTCACGTGTGGTGGTGCACACTTCTAATCCCAGCACTGAGGAGGCCAGTGCAGGAGGATCACAAGTTCAAGGCCATTCTGAGTTACTGAGTTACATAGTAAGGTTCTGACTTAAAACTAAATACTGTGTCTGGCACATAATATACATTTATTGACTGAAGCTGAATGAATACACATTTATTTAGGCAATGGTATGTGCTAGGCAGTGGGCTAAACTGTGAAACATATCTCACTTAACCCTCACGCCGGCCTGTAAGCATACCTTACTGCTACTCCCCAGGAGTGAGAAAGCTGAAGCCACATAGGGGCAGGATCAGGATTCAAACCCATTTTCCTAACTTGCCTTCAGTGCTACATTTTCCAGCCATCAGTGAATCCATCTTTCCTCCCAAAAAACCCTCAGTATCAGTACCACATTATGTATGTACTAAATGCAGTTTTTGAGTGAATACACATTTACTTAGGCAATGGTATGTGCTAGGCAGTGGGCTAAACTGTGAAACATATCTCACTTAACCCTCACGCTGGCCTGTAAGCATACTTACTGCCACTCCCCAGGAGTGAGTACTCCTCCCGAGCCATATCCCTGGGTTAAACTTCCCAACCACCTGGGTTCTAGTTCAGTGCCCTTCAGGACCTACCAGGTCACATGTGCCTTTCCCAAGGTCACGTGTGTCTTTCCCTTCTCTTCTGCTCCACTCGAAATACACCTCGCATCTCTATCCTATTTGTAGCAGGACTTCTGAGATGCCTCCTCCCTAGAAGTCCCTCTCTAAGATTCCCACCTCCTAACATGTCCTGCCCTGTATAGTCCCTTGCACTTGGACTGTGACACTCCTTTCCAGTTCCTGCTATTTTACAAGGTGGAGGAATTTGGATATGTAACTAAGGTCCCAACATAAGCTGATTTTGAGTTAATCAAAAAAAGGAGATTAAGGTGCCATAAATTGTGTCTACTCATGTGTTGAGGTCCTAACTCCCAATGTAACTCTCCTTAGAGATGAGGCATTCAGGAGGTAATTAAGGTTAAATGGAGTCATAAGGATAGGGTCCGAGTTCAAGTGGATTTGTGGTTTTAGAAAAGGACATAGTCTCTGTCCCTCCCAATCTTCCCCACTCCTTCCATTCATGAACAAAAGGCTATGGGAGGACACAGTGAGAAGGCAGCCTTCTGCAAGCCAGGAAAAGAGCCCTCCCTACAAACTGAATATGCTGACACTCTGATCTTAGACTCTCTGCTTTCAGATCTATGAGAACACACATTTCTCTTGTTAAAGCTACCCAATCTCTGGAATCTTGTGGCAGCCTACGCCAATACACTGAATAGATCTGACCTCATCAGGTAAGCTCCTAAAATGATTGGCCCTTCCTGAAAGAGGAGGTTTAAAACACAAGGGGACCTCAGGAGTGGGGCCCAAGAAACTACAAGCAGTCTCTCTGGAGTTGACAGTAGCCCTAGACAACACCCAGAAAGAGCGAGGAGCCTGAGTCTTACAAACCACAAGGAGATGAACTGTGCCAGCAATCACAGGAGCTGAAATAAGGACCCTGAGCTCTAAAATGCAATAGAGAGAGGTTGGCACTGTGACTTCAGTCACCTGAGACAGTGAAGCTCACATCATGCTGCTTTCTCCAGCACAGGCTTCCACACTCAACACCTAAGCCTGCATCTTGTAAGTACACTGGTGTTCCTGAGTCCCTCTGTAGTGTGACCACACACACAGGCATTTAAGAACAAAGATTCCATAATTATCATTTCCCTTCCTTTTCTCAGAAACAGGGAGCCCATTTCACTCTTCTTGGACCCTTGCTGAATAGGACACACACACAAAAACACTAATTTGTACTGATTCTGTTTTTTTAAGATTCTATGAAGTATTTTCTGACATGTTTATGTTTTCTTATGTGTCAAGCATGAAAACATCCTGGAAAACTACCTTGAAAACATTTTTAAAGGCCAACAAAGCAGAAGGGGCCTACCATTTCTCATTCTGGATACTACAAGTCTGTGGGTGCTAACTCGTTTTCTAGAAATTTATATTTTCACTGATTATTAACACTGACTTGATCAGTAACTGAAGATTTTATTGTCTTTTAAATAAGGCTGTTAAATAAGGCCTCCCTCTGCTCATACAGCTACCTTTAGGAGATAAAACTACCCTTATCCTAAGCATATTTCACTTTGATGTTTCAGGTGAGTTGAATATATATTCCATCTTGCCAGTCCTGAGAGACCTTCTAAATGACATACTGATATATCTATCTTAAGCAGATAATCACCATTTCTACAAGCTTCACGTTACCAGCATTAGCATAATTTTCTTTGTTCAAAGGCTGGTACTGGAATAACACTCAAAGGAAGAACCACATCTCTCTTGTTCATCAGTCTATCTGCACCACACTGCAGTTCCAACGTGAAGGACCTAACAAACACTTGGTAGGCAAGCAGCCAAATGAATAAACTTGCTGAACAAACCTAGATCAAACCAGAACTCCACGCCATTTTTTTAAACAATTTCCTTCTGGGCCGGTGGCAAATCGCTAAACAGTAATCAGTGTATCTTTTTCTGTCACTTAGCTCACATTTCATCTTTCTAACACAGCTATCACTCCATACCGTGTCAGACACCTTACCAGAGTTATATATATATATGTGAAATTCCAGTTATTCTTTCAAAATGAATACACCATTCAAAATTCACTTGTTCTTTGAAAAGCTTTGCCCCAAAGAGGCAAGATTTAAACTCCAGTTGGGAAGGGGAGGCAGTCCTCTGACAGCCGTATGCAAGAGCAGCCACGGAGGGCAGCAGGAGTTACTCTTCGAAGTCATTAACAGAACAGAACATCTCATATGTTTGGAACAGAAAAATAGGTGGTGTACTAAAATAAAAGTACATAAAGAACAGTGCTTGGAGAGGCACCTTGGGAAGGCTAACCAGAGTGCCATTACTGTGCACTTGAAATGCCTAAGAAATCATTTGCATCCCTAGAGTACCTACAGCAGTCTCGGACACAAGGGAGTCAAATACTTGTTGAAGAGTTTATTAAATATTACAACTCCCCTCAAAACCAGGAATCTACCCTAAAGCCCTCTACATTCTTCTGTCTAGACCATTCACATAGTTGAGAACAACACAGTCTCATGGTAATGACATCAAATAAGACAGAACACATATAAAATTAATATACTTTCATTGAAAACTAAATGGGAGCACTGTGGGTGGGAAGGTTCAACCTAGAGGATGGCAGGTAGTAATGAGAACGACAGGTCTAAGACGTCCTCTCAGAACCAGCAACAGTAACGACGAGGCAGCAGCTACAGAACAATAATCAAGTCTTCGCATTTCCAATTTATGCTCAAATAACTCATTTCGGGCAAGAACCACCACATTTGGCATAAGAAAGCGCTAAATCATTCCCAGATTTGTTCCTAATACCATCCATGTGTGTTTTAGCAAGTTTAATTTAAAATGTATTCATTGCACAATAAACACACTTGAGGAAATACATAGAAAAATACTTCAGAATGAGAAAGAAGAAAAGGAACACATCACAGACATGGGCAAGATCTTTAAAATTTTAAAGGAGTACTATGTACAAGTTTATGTCAGTAATTTTTAATATTTAAAGTAAATTGTTTTTTAGCAAAATATAAATTAGCAAATTATCTCAACAAGAGGTAGAAAACCTAAACAGATCAATAACTACCAAAAAACTATAAAAGGCAATGGAAGCAGGGAGAGGGGCTACTGTAGGCCTTGATGGCTTCATAGGTGCTTGAACATTTGTCCTTCCAGAACCTCGGGCTGAAAACCAACTGGGAAGTAGATTCTTCAGGCAGTGCTCAGGTTACAAGGACTCAACCCTTGTGAATGGATTAGTGCCATGATCACAGGCATGGGTTCATTATAAAAGCTAAGTTTGGCTTCTTTTCTCCCTTTGACCCTACCTTTGCCCTTTGTTGCTGTAGCCACAAGGCCTGCAAGATGCCCGTGCCTTGATCTTGGACTTCCTACTCTCCAAAAATGTGAGAAATAAATTTGTTTCTTACAAACTGCCAAGTCTCAGGCATTCTGTTTCAGCAGCACAGAAGAAACTAAGAAAACTGGGACCAGGAGTGGGGCATCGCTATAACATGACTGAAGGAAGACGTGCATGCAGCTTTAGAACCAAATAATGAATACCAGATAGAAAGAATTCGTAGAACAAGCGAGAAAAGACATAGATTACCATGAATGGAGCCTTACTGGAGAGTGAAGACTTTGGTGAGTGCTCAGAAGATACAGGGGGCTATAGGAAGAGTCAGAATCTTCTTAGAAAACAGTCATGATCGAAATGCTGGTAGGACAGCCTGTGAATAGCACAGACAATTCTGATGAAGGCCCAGATAGAAATGAGGAAAGAACATCGTTGTTATAAAGTGGTAGGAACCTGGTTGAATTCTGTTATGTCCAAAGGCGAAAGGTGCATGGGAAGGATTTAAAAGTAATGAATTAGGATAACTGGTGAAAGAAATATTAAGGAAGAAAGCACTCGTGTCACTGTGGCTTTTTTTAAACTGCATGTAATAAAATATAAAATGAGAGAAATGGTTTTAAAATGGAAGCAGAACAATAAAGATCTGGAAAAAAGCCTGGGCAAACGTGCAGGAAAGAATGTCAAGGGTACAGTCAAGAAACTGATAAGGAGATAAGCACAGACCCAAGGAAGCCAGGTGCCAGTCCCCAAGACAAGGGAGGAATGATATCCAAGGCACTGCTGAATCTACTCTGTCAGGGCAAGGCCTAGCAGAGACAAGGGAATGGGGCTTCTGCAGAGTCTTTACTATTCCAATGCCTTACTGAATCCTAAGGGTGAAGCTGCCCTTAAGACTCCAGAATCATATAGCTGCCAAGGTGAGACTCCAGTTTGTGTGATTTGCTGCACAGGCAAAGCCACAGGAGCAGAACTACTCAAGTGTTTGGAGGCCTGACTCCTATCTACAGGACACTACATGGAGTGAAATATTGTTCACAAGCATTAGGACGCAGTACTGTTTATTCTGTTAGGTTTTGGACTTGCCTGGGGCCTGTTACCTTCTTTCTTTCTTCTTTTTTGTCTTCTCTATTTCTTCTCTTTGGAATGGAAATGTCTATTCTATGGTTGCTCCAACATGGCACTGCAGAAGCATGTAACTCACTCAATGCCACGGGCTCACTTCTGGAGGAAAATGTGCCTTAGGGTAAATCATGCCTTGAGCCTTGCCCATATCTTCTAATTAGATTTTGGAGTTGATATTGGAATGAACTAAGACTTTGGGGATTGCTGGGATGGCCTTAACGTATTTTATATGTGGGGACATACATGTAGAGTGAAGGATAACGACAGCAATGCTGTCACAGGTACTCTGTCACAGCAGCGCAAAGTGGACAAAGACAAAAAGTGAGGTCTACTACCCAAATCTAAATTCTATAAACTGTCTCAAATCATGGGAACATGCAGCTTTTTTACTTACTTTACAGTCGTGTAACCCTTACCAGTTTTGATGTGGAAAGTAATGGCACACAAAACATGAAACTGTATGTAAGCCTCGCTATAAAAATGCAAAAAACTAATTAAGAGGTCAACAAATCTAACCAACGTGGATTTAAAAAGAATAAAACATTCACAAGCAAGTAAAATTTATCCCAGAAATACGAGAATGGTTTAAATTTAATTATGTCTGTGTAAACAATACTCTTAACTGGCCTGGAAAACTTATACTTCTCAAACTCTATGTAAGAAATTTGACTACCCTGAGAATGCCTTGTGAGGAAGCTCGAGCTAGCCATGTGAGAGGCTGCTTGGAAAGGGGATGCCCCACTGCTCCAGTGGTTCCTGCTGAGAAACCAAATGTGAAAGAAGACGCATCCAGATGTGGAACCCAGGAGGATCTTCTGATGACTCTACCATGGCTCTCGCGGTCACTGCACTCAAGGTTTCCAGTGAAAACACCCAGTTGACCTCAAACCATCCCAACTAGGAAGACCTCCAAATAACTAAACTGTCAGGTTTCATGTTTCATATTTTGGTTTAGCTTAGTTTTGTCTGAGACAGAGTCTCACCTACATACTTCAGGTTGGCTCCCTCAACAATAATGCTCACTGTTATCTACACTCAAAAGAGTAAATGAAAACCACTACACTCAGGCATCCTGTGGCATACCTATAGTCTCAGTTATTCAGGAAGCTGAAGCAGAATTACTTGAACCTAGGAGTTGCAGGCCAGTCTGAGCAACAGAGCAAGACCCAAGTACCTATCTCATAATAATAATAACAATAATGCCCGGCAAAACAATACACCGGTCCCCTAAATCCAAAAGGAAACCATTAAGACTAAGAAAGAGTTCGGCAAAGTAACTACATGACATACATGATCTTAAATGCCTGGATTTCAAGTTTCTCATTAACCTGTAACAGACTGGTTTTCTCAACTGGTGAATGTATGGTATGACTGTAGTATACATTCTAGTTTCATTATTGCAATGCAATGTCATTACAGGCTGTTTGACTCTGCTCTGACTCATACCATAGATTATATCTTTAACCCTGGTCAACCACCTTATAAATCTGAATCTTTGTTCATAGGAAATATGTTGCAAGAAGAATGTGTCGGATTACTAAAACACCATTTAAATCACTGCTTTTAGGACCCATCACCTCACTGGCTTGCTGTTCCTACCTGACCAAGCAAGGCTTCTTGGCGTGAATTTCACTAGCAGCTCAGCATCTTAGTGTCTACCCCAGCAGAGCCCTCCTCTGCCCACCTCCTTTTTACTCATTTTGTGTTCTTATCCCTTTCTGCAGATCCTCAAAACTTCTCTCCCAACCCCACAGCCTTCTTCAAAGGCACATGGCTTCTCTTTTCTCTAACTCTCTTTGAAGCACACAAACTAAGGATCCTGAGTATTTCACATGCTATGTTATTCAGTGAGGATGTGACCCATAAAGTTCAGTACTTATCTTGCAACTGCTTTTCTCAGGTACTAAATCTTACTCCATCAGCTTCTTGTCTTCACTTGTACCCCTTCCTTCCCTGAGTTAATAAATGGTTGTACAGTTAGCAACATGTGATGATTTGAAAAATCATTTTCAAACTGCAATTTAAAGTAGTATTTTTAATTAATTGGATTTCCCAAGAAGGGAATTTGAAAAGGAAATTACCCAATTTGGCTAAATCCTAACAAAAAGCAGTGGTGTTGAACCATGAAGAAAAGATATGGGTTTGTAAACTACAAAGAGAGATTCTTCCACCATGAAGTCACCATTGTGTAGAGACTCCATCACCATGTCTGAGCAAAAGGCAAAGCATTTTGCCATGGAATGGGGATGCTGGGGGTGGGCAAGAAAGAAAGCTACGGGATAGCAGTAAGATCAGATCTACTTCAAGATAAAAAAAAGACAGCACAGCTCAGAAAACTCAGCGACTCACTATGGAATACCCAGTCCAGCTAATGTATTCAAATTCTTTGAAGATAAGAAACTTGCTGATATATCTTAAAGAAAAAGAATGAAGCAAGAAGATGTGTGAGTGAAATTAACCTGGAAAAAGTTATTAAGCAATGTGATATTCAAAACTGAACTGTAACTGGTATTCCATCCCTATAAAATACCTTGCATTTATTATCTCTCATTAACTGTACAGGTAAAGGGGTTCATTTTGACATTTCCATCCATGCATAAAATGTGCTTAGATGAAACTGACCTCCTCTATGACCCTTTCTTACCCTCCCCCTAAATTTGCCTTCTGCGTTCCTAACAGTAAGTGCCTTTCAGTTTAATTTCCTTTCCTCCTACATTCCACATATAAGACAAGGTAACTGTCTTGTGAGACTGGCCTATTTCACTCAATATGATGCTCTCCAATTCCATCCATTTTCTTGCATAAGCAACCTAATTTCACTCTTCTTTATGTTGAATAAAACTCTATTTTATATCTCACATATTCTTTATCATTCATCCATTGATAGGCACCCAGGCTGATTCCATGACTACTTACTTGGCTACTGGATTCTTTGTTCTGCTTTTTGAGACAGGGTCTCATTATGTACTATAGCCCTAACTGATCTGGAACTCATTATGCAGCCCATGCTGGCCTCAAACTCACAGAGATCCACCTGCTTCTGCCTCTCTAGTGCTGCAATTCTACAATCCGCCACTACATCTGGCTATTACTTGTGAGGAGTGAAGAAATAAGCACAGTCTGGTCATGTCTCTACAGTGAACAGACTCTGCCTTTCTTGTATAAGACCGGAAAGGGCATAGCTAGACTACAAGAAGTTCCACTTTCCATCTTCCAGGAATCCCCACACTGCGTCCACAGACTGGACTATGTGTACTCCTACCAGCAGCGCACTCCCATTATCACCCTTCTCCACATCTTCATCAGTATTTATTGTGCTGTTTCTCCAGATGATAGCCATTCAACTGTAGTGATATGGAATCTTATAACAGTTGCAACTTTCATTTCCCTGATAGAGATACTGAATATTTTTTCATGCATTTATTGGCCATTTGTACTTCTTTATTTGAAAAATGTCTGTTCAGTTCATTTACCTATTTCTTAGAATATTTGTTTGCTGCTTAATTAATTTTGAGTTCTTTATAAATTCTGGATATTAATCCCTTATGAGATGAATGGTTGGTAAAGGCTTTCTCCCATTCTGTAGGCTTTCTCTCTGCTTTGTTGACTGTTTCTTTTGCTGTTTGAGAAGTTTTTTTGGACTCACTATTACTTGTTTCCATTGCCATGATGCATGACCAAGCCTTGGGCCTCTTCTAATCATTCTCTCCCCTATACAAATTACATGGGTTCAGAGAGAGGCACCTTTCCAGGATTGTGCACTTTCAGGCTCAAGATCATGAACAGCCAACTAGAAATAGTCTCCAGTGTGGAGATTCTTGGAAGATGGAAAGTAGAACTTCCTATGTTCTAGCTATACCCTTTCTGGGTTTACACAAGAAAAACCAGAGTCTGTTCACTGTAGAGGCACTGCCACATCTATGCTTATTTCTTTACTCTTCACAACAGAAAAGCGATAGCCAGACAGGGTGGCAGATTATAGAATCACAGCACTAAAGAGGCAGAAGCAGGTGGATCTCTGTGAGTTTGAGGCCAGCATGGTCTACATAAGGATTCCTAGTGATGTTCCACTTGGTCCTTAAGCTCTGGAATCAAAAGTTCTCCTTGATTGTGGCTTTCAGTACAAGATGGAGTTTTCTAGAGTAACCAGCTGTGGAAAACTGACATTTCCTTCATGGGAAGTGGATACTCTGTACCAAATGAAACAAGTTTAGGTTGAGGGTGTTATGTTAAATCTGGTGATACTGATGATTAACTTGGAAGAAGGTTCTGTTGAAAAGAAAACACATTTTAAGATATTTTGTTACTTAGTGCTTGACAAAATCAAAAGAATGCTCTAATTCCCAGGGAAGTTAAAATTTAAAGATACAGAGAAATGACAACAGCATCTGACGACAAGGAGTTTGTGTCAACTCTATTCTTGAACAGACAAGCTAAATGACATTGGCACCCAAGTGTCAATCAGCAAATGATGACTTTCTTCATTGAGAAAAATTTACTACAAAAAATATCAATTTAAGTAATGGGCTCATTCATGATGTTGAAAACACTGTCTCACAAACTCTTCTTAGTTTTAGCACAATGGGAAATGATTCAGACACAATAATTCATTATTGGGCCCTGTATCAGAACCACCTGAGCTACTTAACAATAAAAGAAGAATCAGTCTAAATTAGAGTCCAGAACAATTAAAACGGCAATTGTCTCTCACCATGCAAAATTAAATAACAAGTCACAGGAATGATTTCTTTAAAGGCATAATTTTTACAATTGCTAAGTATTATCTACCCTTGAAAGTCCAAAAGGTAACATGATATACTTGATTTTATATACATAACATATAGTGCAGCAGAGTCAACAGGAAAGTGGGCTGTTGCAACCTGAGGACTGAAGTCCAGCTCATTTGCTTATTGGTCACATAAGCTTGCAGAAGTTTTTAAGTTTTTCTGTGTCTCATTGTGAAATGGGAATAAAACTATATTATTTCCTTGTTTGGGGCTTTTATTTGTTTGATATACTTGGAGGCATTGTGTGTGGGGGGGGGTGTGCATTGGGGAGTGCATATACCCAGTGTGCATGTGCAGTTAAGAGGGCAATCTTGGGTGTTGGTCCTTGGACACCTACCTTCCTTCCATCTTTTTCTTTGAGACTGTGTCTCAGTGGCCTAGACCCTCATCATGTAAGCCAGGCTAGCTGGCTTGGGAGCTTCTGGGAATTTGCCTGTCTCCGTCTCTTGTTTTGCTATTGCTAGGATTATGAGAATGTGCCAAGTACACCCAGCTTTTCATGTGAGTTCTGGGGATCTGTACTCATTTTTGCAAGACAAGCACTCTGCTGACTGTACGATGTCCCCAGTCTTAGGGGTAGATTTTCTAAGTTTGGGTTTTATTTTTTGAAACAGGATTTCATGTAGCCCAGGATGCCCTCAAACTTTTACTATATAGCTGAAAATGACCTTGAGTTCCTGATCTTCCTGCATTGACCTCCCAAGAGCAGGATTATAGGCATGAACCACCATACTCAGCAAAACCACATTCTCCAAAGGCTTTGTCTGAGGCTAAAACCTTCAAGGCATCTATAATTTTATTACTTGATTTGTTTTCTCAAACACCAACAGTGATTCTAATCATTCTTCATTTCCTCTGCCCTTTACATTTATCCTATCAAAAATGTCACTGTTCGAAACACTTAGGGGAGTTGCCCACTAAATTTATTTCCCCATTTCTGAATATCTTTAGTAATAATGAATCTCTATCTTGCTGGAGGGCTTTGATACTGATTTGAGCCAAATTTTCTTGTGCATTAGATGGGTAAGCAGATTGGATAGTGACCTTTTAGGGAGATAACAAAATGTGGTGGTATAATGAAGGAAAGCTTTCTGATTTCTTTTTGCTGGTAGTTCTAGGAATAAGGTGGAGACTCCTGTTGATCAAGGTCACCTTTAAGATCAAAGGATCACAATAATGCACAATGTTCTACTACTATGAGTTACTTTAGAGGTCCTTCAAGTTCTCCCTCTAACTATGCAAACAGAACTTCAGTTTAAATGACTTTCCCAATGTTTCAAAGCTATTACAGTCGGAGAGCTGGGTCCAAAGCCCAAGTTCAACTTCCAACTTGCTACTTCCTCCATACATTACTTTCTGGACCTCTTTGTCCCATTTGCATGTTACATTTAGAGTTATATACATGGCCTTATTACTGGTATAAGGAAGTTAAAAGTTACTCCTAGAAATTAAAGCATTTTCATGGAATCCCCTATTGCCAAAGCACGTGATTACATTTGCTCATTTTAGTTTTGGGTGTAGTGTTTCAGAATTGGCTTAACAAATTTCTGCATTTGGCTCACTATCTGAAGAAAATGAGCAAACCCAGAATTCCTTCTATCTTGGCAGTTTTGCTGCAGTTTTAACTGGACACGGATCAAAATTACTACAGTGTCTCCAAAGATGAGTTTCTACCAGCATGCTAGTACTTAGAACTCTTGAAGTCTGTTCCAAAAAACAAACCGCCATACTCTCCACTTTCTCCCCTTTTATCCCACTGGCCTTCGTTCATCTCTAGCCTCACACATTCTCAAAGGCCTCACAAATCTTTTAAGCACTGATAAGCAAAAACCAATCTAAAGAGGCTGAGAACGCAAGACTACAAGTACAGGAAGCTTCTGGAGATCTACAGGTTATGTAGGTGTGCACACATGCATGCATATGCGCGTGCATGTGCGTGTGCGTGTGTGTGTGTAGGGGTTACATAAGGATACTTTGCAGTTAGTTGGGAGGAAAACAGTCAAATGCAAGCCAAAGGATCTGGTTCAAACTTCAGTTCTACTCATTTAAAAGCAAAGCAAAGATTCAAAGGGTATTATGTGACGGCTCAGAAGTCCTAAGCTTTGAGATGTCTATGGAAGGAAAACAGACCATATGATCTAACTCCCATTCTAGTATGCCTCGCCTTTTGCAGGTTTTCTATAAAGTGGGCTAAATTCAAATTTGAATAGAAACAAAGTAGAGACAAAGGAAATGCTACAATATATATCCACACCTTCCACCAAAATACAGTGCAGAGAAAGTCACTTTTTACTCTGATGTCACTAAAATGCTCTTTAGTGACACTACTAAAGTTTAATTTCCATAAGATAAAACCCAGATATATATTTTTACTGAACTTTTGTGTATTTCTTTTTTAGTGTTTTATGTGTGCGCTTGTGATGCCTGCATGTGTGCTGCTGCACCATGCAGTGCAGTGCCTGCAGCAGTCAGAAGAGGGTGCTGGATCCCCCAGAACTGGAGTTATGGGTGGTTGTTAGCCCCATATGGGTGCTGGGTACTGAACCCAGGTCCTCTGCAAGAACAGGCAGTGCTCTTACCCACTCGAGCCCCCAGCCCCCAGAATCTCTCCAGCCCCCAGAATTTCTGTGTATTTCATACACATCTTAATCATCTCTCTACCCACTTCCCCAGGGCACCCTCCCAGCGCCCCTCACTGGATTTCATGCATTCTGTCATTTATGTTAAGGTTTATCGAGTGAAGCTAGAGTCCCCTGACATCCCTCAGTGCAAGTTCCTCCACTGGGATCTAGTCAGCCTATCTAGAGTCACTCCCTTAAAGAAGATCAGCTCTCCCTCATTACCAGCGGTAATCAGCTGCCCAATAGTTCTGTTCTTCAGCTTAGATTGGGGCCTGCTGCCCATATTTTTTAAAGTTTTAATAAACTAAGAAAACAGGAAACAACTGCTCTGAAGGCCATCTATACAGCACAAATTACAATGACATGGGAAAATAGGGAGCCACATGAGAGGAGCCCTATTTAAACAAGCCCAGCTTATGCCGTTTCCAGGCTGAGGAGCAGGGAACAGTATTCCAAGAGAGTAAGAGGGTCTTCCTTGGTGAAAGAGAAGGAGATGGGAGGCCAAGGAGCCATTGGTAGCTACAGTCCTCAGAGTACTGAACCAAAGAAAAGAGAGTTGCCTAGTTCTACCCAGGGCTGAGTACTTGTCACTGGGTCATTTGAGGAAATGATCCACTGCCAAGAAAAGAGCAATCTGAACGGAATAAAAAAACCACAGGCAGAGACCTCTCCAGGAACAGCACCCGCTCCCAGCAGCCAGCAAAGGGTTCACCTCCATGAGCCACACAAGAAAGTGCTCTAAAAACTTCTGACTTCAGAAGCAGAT
The DNA here is from genome assembly GCA_035773235.1 of Eospalax fontanierii. Taxonomy (NCBI): domain Eukaryota; kingdom Metazoa; phylum Chordata; class Mammalia; order Rodentia; family Spalacidae; genus Eospalax; species Eospalax fontanierii. The sequence continues at coordinate 164,917,779 of CM069524.1, forward strand.
AAACCACCAGGACTGAAGCCTGCACTAGGTGCTGTGCTGGTCCAGCCAAAGAAGAGCCTAAAAAACAAAACATGAAGGCAACAAGTGACAGAACCATATCTCAGAATCAATCTCAACAATGTTTATAGAAATATTAAAACACTTGGCCAATAATAAGGTAACATAATGGATGTCTGGTATCCAATTGGAAAATTACATAAAGAACAAAATTAATCAAAGGAAAGCAACTCAAAATTGACAACAATTATGGTAAGATTAGTAGACAGGGCCACTAATGTGATTACTACAACTTTGACTTCCATGTTCAGAAACCAGAGAACAGACTGAAGATATTAAGTAGAGACATATAAAAATTTTGAATGATCCAAAATGATGCTGGAAATTGAACCTAGAACCTTGTGTTTTACCCTAAACATATCCCACTCTTTGGGACTTTTTGTTTTTATTTGCTGGGTTTTTGTTTGTTTGTTTTGCTTTTTGTTTCTTTCAGGCAGAGTTTCTCTACATGGCTCGGGCTGCCTTGGAACTCACAATCCTGCTGCCTCGGCCTCCCCAGTGCCGGCATTACAGGTGTGTTACAGGTGTGTTACAGGTGCATTACAGGTGCATTACAGGTGTGTTACAGGTGTGTTACAGGTGTATTACAGGTGTATTACAGGTGTGTTACAGGTGTATTACAGGTGTGTTACAGGTGCATTACAGGTGTGTTACAGGTGCATTACAGGTGTGTTACAGGTGTGTTACAGGTGTATTACAGGTGTGTTACAGGTGTATTACAGGTGTATTACAGGTGTGTTACAGGTGTGTTACAGGTGTGCACCAGTACACCGGCTCCAATTTTGATCTTCTAAGAGATGGAAACCACAATGTCTGAAATGGGAGAAACAAGCGTGTGTGGGCATATACATGTGTGATAGATGAACAAGTCAAATGGTACAGAAGTAAAGATCAGTAATGTCTATGGATATTTAGACAGGAATTAATTTAAAATGAAACACAGAAGACTAACAGAAAACCAAAACAAGCACCAATGTGTGGAGGTACGAGTAACTGAAACCCAACAGACATGTAACTGGAGTCCAGGAAGGGCAAAGCAGCAAAGAGAAAAAAAACACTTCAAAAGCTAATCATTAAAAAGTTTCCAAATCTGATGACTACTATGAGCCCAGAGCATCAAGAATTTCAACCAACCTGAAGCATCAAAAAAAACACAAGAAGGTTGATGGTTCAGTGGGTGAAGTGCCTGTCACACAAGCATGACGGCCTGTGTGGGGATCTCTGGCACCTATAGAAAAGCCAGGTGTAGCATTACATGCCTAAAATGCCAGTGCTAGGAGACTGAGGCAAGAGGATGCCAGAGGAATCACCAGCCAGCCAATGTGTCCAAATCATTGGGCTCCACGTTCAGTGAGAGAACCTGTTGTAAAACATGAGATAGAGGTCTATAGAGGAAGACACAAGACTTCAACCTTGGCCTCTGTATGTGCATGCATGGTCCACGCTCACGCACACGCATGTACAATACATACACACTTACTTTACATCAGCAAATAATTTTTAAAGGCGCAAAATATTTTTTTAATGAGAACACTATACCAAGGTATATCACAATCAAGTTACTTTCAATAGCTAGAAGGAAAACAATCTTAAAAGCAGTCTGAGAAAGACACAGAACGCAGATAGGACAAGTTATTAAGATGACAGGACAATGGAGCAAAACCTTTAAAGAATTAAAAAGGAAAACAAAAGTTTAACCTAGATTCCATGTCTTTCAAAACTAAGATGATACAGAGATGTTTTCAGACAGACTGAAAGTTTTCAATTACCAACTGAAACGTACCACAAAAAATACAAAAGGAAATATTTCAGACATAAGAAAAATGATCCCAGATGGAAATGTGGCCCTAAACATGGGAATAAAAAGCACAGGGAAGAGCAAATATAGACAAATAGGAAGACTTTTCTTTTTAGTCATGGACCACAGAACAATGCTTCAGTCAATAATGGGCTACACATACGATGGTAGCTCCATAAAGTTGTAACAGAGCTAGAAAATTCTTACTGCAAATGACATCTTAACTATCTTAATGTTGTAGCACAATATATTTGTGTGTATCACAATGGGGCATATAAAGAAAAAACCCTAATGTACTGCCAGTCATAAAAGACATGCAGGCTGGGCATGGTGACACCTGCCTTTAATCCCAGACCCTCAGGAAGTAGGTGGGTCTCTCTGAGTTCTAGGCCAGCCAGGACCACATAGAGAGACCTATCTCAAAAAATTAAAAACAAAACAAAAATACACGCACTTATCAACAGCACTGATCACCTGATGATAATAAATATCCACTGCTGGCTTATGTGCTTACTGTAGTAAACATTTCATCTTTATTTTAGAATATACAATAATCTATAAATATAAATTTACTACAAACAATATTCTGTGTTATGCTACCAGCAGATTCAAACACCTCGTGTTCACCATGTCTCTTGCACATGGTGGGACTACCTATACCACTAACAATTGTGTAGGATGTTTGCACAATGATAAAATCACCTGCCAATACATTCCTCAGATGATATCCCTACTGTTAAGTACTGTGTGACTGTACTTAAATCTCTAAAGTCAACTCGGGAAAGCAAAAGTAATAATAATGTATTCTGAGGTTATAACAAAAGGAAAACATGTAACAGCAGCAAAAAGGTAGGTGTCTTAGCTTAGCCACAGTGATGAAACACCTGAGACAATCACTTACAAAGAAAGATTTGTCTGGGCTCATAATGCTGCAGGTTTCAGTGCACAGTCAGTTGACTGGGCTGGTCATGAGGCACCGTATCATGGTGGAAGAACATAGTACTGGAAGGTGCTTGTCTCATGGAGATTAGAGAAAGAGAGAGACAGGAGGGGTTGGGGTCCTAGTCGTTCCTTCAATGGCACAGTCTCCATGATGTAACTTCTCCCACTAGGCTGCACCTGTTAATGGTCTTGCCCCCTCCTAGGAGAACCTCTGTGCAGCAACCACTCCTTTCGCTTGTGGCTGTTGGGGGTTCTTATCCAAACTATAGCAGCTGGTAAGGGAAAAACAGAATACTGAAGTAAGGCCTCATGCCTGTGGAATGTGTAATGGCACTTGAAGACATGCATTATTATGAAAGCAACTACACAAGAGAACTAACATGCCAGCAATGAAATAGAATCCAAAAGAAGACATAAAAAGGAAAGGAACAAAGAATAGATGGCTCACATTGAGTACAAATAGCAAAATGGACTTAAAAACTCATTAACAGCAGTTATAATTAACATAAACTGAAAGCTGGCTGGGGATGAAACTCAATAGTAGAGAACCTGCCTTCCATGCAGGAGGCCCTAGGTTCAGTTCCCAGAACTAAAACAACAACAACAAAAAAGCCTAAAACTAGTCTAAATATTCCAAACAGGTGGATAAAGACTGTCACACTAGATAAGAAAAATAACAGTTAAGGGTGGGAGTGGGGAGTCAGGGGAACAGAGAGGAGCTGGGTTGGATATGATCAAGATATACTGCGTACATGTATGAGGTTGTCAAAGAATAAAAAATAAAGAAAAATTAAAAAGCAACACACAGCTGCAAGCTGTTTATAAGGAATCCCTTTTAAACAGAAAGATGTACAAAGGGTAATAGTTACTGACAGTGAAGAAAGCAGCAGCAGAGCACGAACAGCAGCGATGGAGAGTTCAGAGCACAAACATTACCAGACAAAGAACGAAACTTTATAATGACTGCAAATACCAAAGTATCAGAAGACATAACAAGTATTCACACTAGTTTTTTAAAAGATATGATTTCTAAATGTCTATGCACCTAATAATAGAGCTTGAAAATACATGAATCAAAATGTGACAAAATTTAAGGCAGAAGTAGACTCCATCACAATTATAACAGAATTCAACATCCCTCAATAAATAATAAAATGAATAGGAAATAAGAATATTCAAAAATTTACTTAATATTAGCTACAACTTGACTTAATGAACATCTTGGAACCTTCCACTCAACAATAACTATTAAAAATATACTATTAAAATTAAATTTTAAAACAATTAAAATATTATTTGAGAATTCTATACAATATATGTTGATCATATTCACCCCTTCAATTCCTTCCAGATTTACCCGCTTCCCTACCCACCCACTTTATATCCTAATTTTTTAAAAACCCATTTTGGGTGTGTAACCATCCAAAGGAACATGGTTGATCCACTAGGGGCCACACCCTTAAAGAAAACTAACTCCAGTGGCTATCAGTTGCCAATTGCTCCTCAGCTTGAGTTGAGGCTTTGTGATGACCTCCCAGCCCCATGCTGGGATTCTGTCTGTCCTGAGCTTGGGCAGATCTTGTGCATGCTGTCACAAGTGCTGTGAGGTCATACGTATAACTGCCCTATTACATCTGGTAAACATCATTTCCTTGTAGTCATCCACCACCCCTGGCTCTTACAATGCTTCCGTCTTTCTGTTTCTGGGGCAGGGATGTGATACGGAGGTCCCATTTAAGGATGACTCAAGTGTTCAAGATGTTTAACATCTGGTGCCGGGGATGGTGGTGCGTGCCCTTAATCCCGGCACTCAGGAGGCAGAAGCAGGTGGATCTCTGTAAGATTGAAGCCAGCCTGGTCAACATAGTCCAGCTGGGGCTACAGGAAGACCCTGTCTCAACTCCTTTCCCCCTCCAAAAGGGAATATTCTGAACCAAAACATAAATCTCAGTAACTTGAAAATAATTCAAATCACAGTTAGCTTTTCTCTTGACACAAAATTAGAAATCTGCAACAAAACATAAATCTCTTAACTCTATGAATATTATTGTATTAGTTATACCTAACAAAGTTGTCTGAGACAGTCCTTAGCAGGTAACAGAACCCAAGTGCTTTCATCATCATTAAGTGACACAAAGGTGTGTATACCTCCCCTGTAGGTAAGGTCATCACAGTATTCTCCTGAAAGTTACTGTAGAATCCCTCCATTTTTTTTTTTTGATATCTTGGTTTTTTTTCTTGAATAATTCAGTATAAAAGTTTTTGGTGGAACCAAACAAGGTGAATTTCCACATAGTATGGAAGACAGAGGAGGGTGGCAGCCCGGCACGGTTATAACCACCTGGGCAAAGCCATGGGAAAGTCCAGACCTGCACATATGAAGCCTCAGGGGGGTGAGGGCCATGTCTGAGGGAGGAATGGCAGCAGCAACTGACTAAATATGGAATGCACTGAAGATAATGAGGGGAGGGGCAGAGTGCTCAGTGTTGGAGAATGGGGTCACAACTACAAAGAAGGGGAAACCCCTCAAATGAACCTGTGGCACACAAGTGGACTTGAAGACATCTGTGTAAATTCAGTTTTCAACATAGGTAGATGATATAAACTTATAGGCATGTATACGTACATGCCCAAGCATATAAATAGAGGGCCTGGGAACAGGGAACACACACACAGGTCCAGATCCTGATTTCTAAAACATTATGCTAAAAGAAACCAAAGCTCTTTGAAAGATGATAGATTCTAATGTAGGTACAAAAGGAAGATGCTATACGTAGTGCCAGGCGGAAAGGAAGGACTCTCAGAGTGGTGGAAAAATTCGGCACTAACAAAGAAGACGGTCCCATGGCCAAACACTGGAAGGGTTTGAGTATTAAAATTAACACTTACAGTTTATACTATAACTTCACTGGATAAAGCGGGAATCACATGCCCCCACTAATATAAAGAAACGGGAAGAGACTTAGATATTTTTCTTACAATGGAAGCTCAATTGTTGCAAGTAGAAGAGATGATGGGATTAAAAAATAATAATTTGGCAATGACCATTTTAATAATTCACTCAACAAACATAAATGTGTGCTAAAACTAATAGGCAGAAATTTGAGGAAAAAAATATCTAAAAATATCTCGCCACAAAATTTACTGAGTACAAAGTCAAAAAGGTTGACTTTCCAGAGAAGAAAGATGGCAGCGACCACTCAAACAACAGTTCCCAAGTGAGATTACTAATAATGGGGCAATCAATACGTGCAGATTTGGCATGATATAAGAAGGCAAGAGTGTTTCTATTACATATTGTGCCTTTAAAAACGCTTAGCCTTGGCTGGACATGGGGGTGCACGTCTTTAATCCCAGCACTCAGGAAGTGAAGTCAGGTGGATCTCTGCAAGGCCAGCTGGGGCTACAGAGAGGCCCTGTCTCAAAAAATAAAAAAATAAAAAATGCTTAGCCTCTTCATGTGGAAACATGAGCCAAACCTAAATTGAGGGGCATTATTATAAGAATAACAGTTCTACAGATCTTTTCAAATGTCAAGGAAAGACCAAAGAATTGTTTCAAATTGATCAAACAAAGAGTCACAACAGTTAAATGCAATGCATGGTGTGTGATTGAATCCCTTTGTTATAAAGGACATTGAGACAGATGGAGATACTTGAGACTTGACTGGGATGGCTGGATTAGGTGTCAGTAATGTGTGAACGGGAACTTCCTGATTTTAATGGTTGTACTATGGTTTATCTAGGAGAATGTTCTCATTTGTGCACACAGTCTTTCTGATTTACTTTCAATGGTAACAGGGGAAAGCTCTTAGTAGTATTATTGGAATGTGTCTATAAATTTGGAAATATTTCAAGGGAAAAAAAAAAGACAAAATGCTCCAGAAACCAAGGCAGGGAGTAAGTATTAAGGTCACAATATCTCAACTTCCCAAAGGGAGCACATCCATCAAAAGCTTGTGGAAGCCCTTGCAAAGGGCAATCCAGTGACATCATCAAGGAGGGAGACAAGTGACCTGCCCTTTCTCTGACATATTTCACAAGGTCAACTGCCTCCCAGTAATAATTCACAAGGTAACTAATTTACTGAGAATGAGTTTTCAATGTCAGTTGCATCACTGAATTATAACATTTAACCTATTAAGGGCTTGGAGATTAGAATGTGATTTATAAAACACACAAAAGAAAACAGTTTCTGAACCTGGCCTACATATTCTTCCTATAAATGACATAAAAGACCTATAGACTTCTAAATATAACTTTTAGATTCTGTTTGGTAATTATAAATTGTTATTGCCAAATAACAGGGGCACTGTGCTATTTCAATTTTTAAGCAACATATTTAAATGTACACACACACAAAATAGTTGGAGTCCACATATCCAATCATAAGAAATAAACTTTATCCTATATAATAACTAAATGAATAAAAACGGGTCCAAAACCCTATCCACTGGTTTCATCTTTGAAGCCTGACTCTTTGGAAACTGTTATAGTGTTAGCACATCAAGTGATTTACCCCACAGTGATACTATGAAGGTAATTCCCTGCGGTTCAGTTTTTTAGCTCCTGTACAAAGACAAAAGTTGATGACAATATTATAAAATGTCACCTTATTTTAAAAGTTTGATCATGTCAAAATGTGATTGGTAACAAAAACACAGGGAAGGAAAAGAAGAGATGGGAGGAAGCATACATGCACTGAATTCCTGTCTTTCATAGTCCAAAGTCAAGAGTACATTATCTAAAGTTCATTTATCATGTAACAGAAACAAAGACCTTTGCATCAAGTTTTAAAGATAACCACAGTAAGGAGAAACAGGAAGTGCCAAAAGGTGCCTGTTGTGGAGTGGAAATGGGGCAAGGGGGGAGGCTTAGAGTTTGACAGTTCTTAATGATAGGTTCAGGGTCTTTACTCTAACTTCAAATAAATGTGTGTGGGGATGTTATATCACTTTCTCCAGGAAATTCTCATGACCACCCTGGGGTCTCTTATTGCTGGGTTCCCAGAAAAGTAAGCACAGCACATGCGCAGAAAACTCATTACTGAGCTACACTTGGGGTCCCAGCTGACTAACTCCGGGCTGAAGCTCCTCCAAGGCTCGAGTTAGAAGATCTTGGGTTTATATCCCAGCATCCCAATAACTAACATAAGCAACAAACATCTGCTTAGCAAGTGAACCACACATGAACGATGGCGACAGTGACTCATATCAACTTTTATTTGAAAAACAGTACTAAAGAAGAAAAACTATCATCTACAGTAGTGCTGTGACAACTAGATCTCACGAAAAAATTCATTTTGAAAAGAAACTTTTTATGAATATCCAGAAATTTCAAAGAATTTTTAAAAGAAAAGAAAACAAAATGAGAGCAACCAGGCCTTGGCCATTTGCTTCCTATCACAGGCCCTTTCGCCACCTCCTCTGAGAGTGAAAAGGCAGCAGGCTGACTCGCAGATGCTGCACACTGTGCCTGTCAGGGCACATTCAGACCAGTGAATTTATTTATGTATAAACCATGTTTCAAGTCTATTCAAGTGATTCCATAAAGTAATTCCACATGACAACTTTTTTCTACCATCAAAATCTACTTATATTAAAAAGAAGGCTGTGGCTCAAAAACAAGGATCGAGAAGCCGCGGTTTCCAAGGACACGGAAGCGCTCCGTGCTGAAGCATCAAGGAAGGAGGGCTTGACACAGTTTCTGTAAGGAGTCTTGTTCTAAAAGGAATTATGAAACATTCTATTTCTATCTACTTTGTGTAAACAGTTCCTTAACAATAGTTTATCATATAAGGATTCAATAAGTTAGAAATTCACTTTTAGCCTTGAAAATGTAACATCTGAAGTTTGCTATTTCTCCCATTTTTATGTTCCGCTCCAAAGTCTGAAAAAATGTTAGGATTACAAGGCTCTTTGATCAAATCAACAAAAACCAAATGGAGTTATGGTGGGGTCTAAGAAGATGAAAGACCTTCATTAAGCATACAGATTCAACTAAATCAATCTATTCTGTTAAAAAGAACATGGGGTAGTGGAAAAGACCAAGCTCAGGGGGAATCTCGAAAATACTACATAAACTTGGACAAGGCATTAGATTTTTCCTGAGCCTCAACTGATGCCTAACATGTAAAATTGTCGAAAGGCTTAAATAGGACAATAAAGTACACAGAGCTCTTACAATAGTATTTATATACAAGGATTTTTTAAGTGCTAAGTGGTCATGATGGTGAACACCTTTAGTCTCAGCACTGAAGGGCTTAGACAAGAATCACTTGAACCTAGGAGATGGGCAATATAGTGAGATACAATTCAAAAAAATAAAAGCAACTTAAACCAACATCAAAAGAAATTAATGCAAGGTTAATAAAGTGCCCAGAGCCTAGCATGCTTTATTAGATATAAAAAGGGCATAGAAATGGAGTGAGATCCATGGAGGCTTCTTAGAGCAGAGAAATGCCATCTACATCTGAAGCGTTTATTTAACAAGTGGGGCAAATGTTCCTTACTTTTCTTCTTGCTGCTACACAGGTGTAATCTTCTGATCTTTGTACAGCAAGACAATATTCCAATTGTTCTTTGTCAATTAAATGCCTACTATGTGCCAAGAAATAAACTAAGCATCGATAATAAGCATCATAAGCCAGGGTCCCTGTACCTATAGGTTTACAATCTACTAGAGGATACATAATAATTAAAAGGGAATTACACCACTAGGTATGACTGTTAATCCTGATTCTCAATTTGACTGGACTGGGATGCTCCTAGAATATTAGTAAAGCACACCTCTGGCACATCTGTGAGGACAGCTCCAGGAAAAATGCAAGACTCACTCTCATAGACTGGAGCCTAGGTAGACTAAAAGGGAAAAGGAGAAAGCCTACCAGCAGACATTCTAACTCCGCTTCCTGGCTACCAAGAGGTGAGTGGCCCCCTTGACCTGCTATCACTGCCCCAATGCTGTCCCTTCCCCTCAAGTCAATGGCAATGGAGCCATTGACCATGGACTGATACCCCTGAAACCATAAGCCAAAATTCGTCTCTTCTACCCTTAAACTTTCTCTCAGCTATTTGGTTACAGCAACGGGAAAATTAACACAGAAGATGGGTACTGGGAGCAGGGACATGACTGTGGCTAAACCTGACCACAAGGTCCCTAAACCTTTAGAAATGTTTGCTGGAAAAGCAGGCAGGAGAAAGCCTAGATTGTTATCAGTAGAGCCTAAAGGGCAACTCTGATGGAGCTAAGAGCACAATTCCCGTAGGGAATGCAGGAAGAAGAAACTGCTGCACTCATGAGATCTGAACTTGATTGGGAACTGAGCTAGAAGCCACTTGTGCTGTACTATGGCAAAAACTTGGCTATAATTCGACTATGTCCTGAGACGCTGAGGCTGAATTTAAAGATAACGATAAATTAGTAAACTGGGGGAAAATTTAACCAGCTCAACATTCAAGCTGTGAAATAGTTATTACTGTCAGATTTTAGCCAAGTCTGTAGAGCAAATGGATTTGAAAAACATGTAGTTTGCTCAGAAATGGAGCATATTTAAAGTTGGGGCCAAGGAACATATAGTTGTGCTTATTAAGAGACTGGGGCCACTAAAAGAAGCCATACTGCATTTGGGCATTGGGGGAAATGCCCTGACAATATTCAAGGAATTTATTTAGACCTTGCACAAAAGTTTTAACCAACTGAAAGACTCTGGAGCTTGGAAATATAGCTCAGTGGCAGAGTCCTTCCTTAGAATGTGTGAGGCCCTGAGTTTAATTCAAACCAAACCAACTTTACTTTGAGAAGATAGCTGCTGACATAGCCATCTAGCCATTTAGGGAAGTACATCCCCGTGTTCAGCCATCCAGGCACTGCTACAGCCTTAGTGAAAGGGGTGTAGGCCACCATTCAACTGTCAGTCAACTTTGGTATCATGGTTACATAGCCTGGTTTTGCATGCATACAGAGTAAAAGAGCTCACAGTGTCACAGAGACTTCCATTCAGATTTCAAGGAGAGCAGACTGGCAGGGCAGGGAACCTGTGGCAGGGTCAGGATTCCTATACATAGGACCCAAAGGGTGATATGTAAAACTGTTCTGGTGAAACTGAACACACAATGGGAACTCTAGGAAGTTAGAGATCCAGGAATGCAAAATGTTGCCTGAGGAAAGCTACAGGTGACAAGCAGAGCCATCCTTTCTTTTTTTCAATTACTAAATCCTTTATTTTGTTTATTTTGACTTACCATACATGAACTCAAAAGCAAAATTGTGCAGCATTTCCATATATTTTTTCATTACATTTTGTGGTTACTAAATCTTTAAACTGCTTAGAAAGCACAAAAATTACACATAATATTTCATCTTGGGACCTATAAAGATTCAAACACCATATAGATTTGGGTTACAGATATAATTGCAAACACAAACACACACATGCACCCATGCACACATACAAAAACAAACAAAAAACCTTATGATTCAGGATGATAGGAATGACACTGGTCCTACAGATGGCTCTGTCAGGTTGTTGGAATCACTGCTTGCTTTTCTTCTAATTAGGCTACAAATGGGTGTGTAAAGCTCACACAAAGGTAAAGACTAAGACTTTGTTCATGATTTTTGTTTTGTTTTTACCTTCTAGTCCATCACCTACCAACTTGTGATTTGAAAGCTCATGCCATGTACCAATCATTTAATCAGCTTAGTCACAAGCCCAACTAGTCTAATTCTTGCTGTAGGAGGCAAGTCTACAGATCACACACTCAGATGTACCAATGGCATCTACAGTGATTGCTATCAACCTTTTTTATTGAATCTTTATGTATTTCATACAGAACATCTCAACCAATCATTTTTATACACCCTTCCTCATTGGCACTCTCCCACAGTTCCTCTCCCCCAGAATTTATACACTCTGTCATTTGTGTTAAGACCTCTTGTGTCAACTTAGTGTCCCCAGATAATCCCCAGTGCAAGCTCATCCACTGACATCTAGTCAGCCTATCCAGAGTCCCCCACTTTAAGATCAGCTCTTCCTCACCCAACAGTAATGGCTGCCAATCTTTCTTCAGCAAAGACTGGGGCCTGCTGCCCATTTCCCCAGTTCCATGCTCGATTTTTGTCTGCTTGAGCTTGCATGAGTCTTGAGCATGCCCACACTATTGCTATAGATTCATATGAGCAGGGTAGGAGCTTGTAGGATTCTGTTTCCATATGATCACGCACCCCTTCCCTGGCTCTTACAATCTTTCTGCATTATTGATCCCTGGGTGAGTTAATCAAACAGAGACATGTTAAGAGAGTAGCCAGGACACAGCAAATGGCAAAGTGGGAGGGGCAGTGCTGCCCAAGCTCTTGGGAGCTCACACCATATTACCAAGTGTCTGAGACACTGGACATAGAAGTACAGAATTCAATGATGGCCCTGCTGGATGTCGGTCTTACTCTGGTTCAATCCTTCCTTACTATTTTCCTGTTCTTCCCTTTTAAAATGGGATTGTATACTCTGTATCACTGTGTCTTTATAGTATGTATCTTTTTTTTTTTCTTACAAAGGTTCACAGCTAAAAGTTTTTGCCTTGAATCTTGGAGGAAACTCTGGACTTGTAACTTTTGAGCAATGCTGGAACTATTAAAAATTATGAGGACTTAGGTGATGGATTGAATGTATTTTGCTCTAGATATGGCTGTGGATATGAGCCATTTGGGGGCCCAAGGTAGAATGCTATGGTTTAAGGAGATGTTTGGAGTGTTAAGTTGACAAGGGGAGGACTTGAGACAGTTCGTCTTGATTGTCAACTTAACTGAATAAGAGGATCCTAAGAGATTAGTAAAGCAAACCTCTGGGCAGGTCTGTGAAGGCATTTCTAAGGAGGATTAAATGAGAGAGGAAGACACACCCTGAGTGTGGATGGCACTATGCCATAGGCTTGAGGCCTAACTGAACAAAAGGAAAAAAAATGTGGAGGTTGGAGAGACAGCTTAGCGGTTAAGAGCACTGGCTGTTCTTGCATCAAACCCAGGATCGAATCCCAGCACACAGATGGTGGCTAAAAACCATCCCTAACTCCATTTCCAAGGGATCTGATGCCCTCTTCTGTCCTCTTCGGGTACTACACAACACAGGTGCACGTATATACAAGCATAACACTCAAACACATAAAAATTTTTAAAAAGGAAAAAATGTACCAATAAAGTCTCTCTGTCCCCTCCCCTCCCCTCCTCATCCCTCTGCCCTTTTCTGGACACCATAAGATAATCAGCTTCCTCCTATACACTCCTCCTTGCCTGCTTCCCCACAGGAATGTAGCAGAAAACAGAAAGCTGATGAGCATATCACAGGGAGTTTTAGAATAGAAGGCAACAGCATGCTTCCTCCATCTTCTCTGTTCTTCACAACGTAAAGCCCAAAAACAGAGCAAGCTGACATGACATCAAGATTTCGATTCACGCCTTTAGACCTAAACATCTAAATCCAGCTTTTTTTTTTTTTTTTTAATTAATTTATTTGGTCTTTTTGAGACAAAGGTCTCCCTAGAGCCCCAGCTGGTCTGGAACTTACAATGTAGACCAGACTGGCCTTGAATTCACAGAGATCTGCCTGCCTCTGCCTCTGGAGTGCTGGGATTAAAGCTGTGCGCCACCATGTCCAACCAAATCCAGCTCTTTCGACCAGCTTTTGCCCAGAGTCCCACAGCTGACTGTTCCCTCATGAAGCAGCACTCCAACTCCCACTCTGCTCATTCAACTGGGCCAAGCTTCCACGGGGACAGAACAAAAGAACTGACAGGATACGTCTTTTATTGGTGCTCAATAAAAACACACTGCTACCGATACTTAATTTCAAACAATCGATCTGTACTCTTTTTCTAGACGACTGGATCCTAACCCTTAAACTCTCAGCTGCAGCGTATATCACACAACACACGCTCCATAAATCCTAAGGACATTATGTGGTAAGGATCTTGATTGGTAATATTTTTGTATCCTTTCTCACAATGATGCTTGAAAAAATGCTGGCAAACCTAATAATGAGAAAAACATCAGACATCTCAAATGACAGGCATTCTACAAAATATCTGAATTCTGTCAAGGATATCAACAAGAAAATCTGAGAAGCTGTGACAGTCAGGAGGAGCCCAGGGAGACATAATGACTAGACATGATATGACGTCCAGACGAGGGCATGTGAAGAAAGTCTGGGCTTCAATGATATGCCACACTGGTTCACCAACTGTAGTAAGTGATTCATACTAGTAAAAGACATTCAGAACAGGAGAAGCAAAGCAAGCGTGGGATATAAGGAAACTGTGCACTGTCTTAGCAATGCTTCTATAAGTCTAAGGCCGTTTTTAAAATAATTTTAATGTCAGAAAATACATTAAATACATTTGGCACAACAGCAGAATTCTGCTGAAGTTTCAAGCTAATTTTGTAAAAGAACAGACTTTTTAAACACACACACACATACACATACAATAAAGAACAGGTAATCTGTCATAACATTAGGCTGAGGGTGCTCATACCACCACCGTGAAAAACCAGTGCCCAAAATCCTACTGGAAAGTCTCCAACAAAACATGACCAACAGTCCTTGCAGTTTAAACAAAGGAGCATGTTCTGAAGAAATTCTGCTATATCGCAGTCAAGCCTAACAGAAACCTAGCAACCCTCTGTAGGATCAACAATCCTGTTTTTGACACCAAGTCCTTTCCCAGACAACTCAGTGAAGAGGATGCTCTTTTAAAATATCAATTGAACAATCTAATCCTCCACCGGGTGTTTGTGAATTGATGTCATGTCACAGTTCAAGCGTGAAGATCTTGGAAACTGAGCGAAACAGCCCACCTCAGATCTAAAGCAGTAAGAACACTTGGAAAGACTCTGTGCCAAGTAAATCGAAGTAAGAACAGACAGCCAAGCCCCAGAAAGTGCTTGCTCCTCGGAAGATCAGGAAATGAGATGACCCCATTTTTAGGAGAAGATGTGCTCCCTTGCATGACAGCCGTGGATAAAGATTCCCTCCCACATTCTAGTTCCATGAAAACCAAGGCTGCCTTTCCATTTCTTTTATCCAAAGTACCTCATGTGTGATAATGTGAATGAATTATCAGCAGCCTGAGGTGGCAAGAGCCACCTTAACTGCAGGTGTTTTTATACTGAGGAGACACAATTTACCATTTCAAGACGTCCAATTTGATGGTGCTTGGTGCACCCAAAATGCTGCACAACTATGACATAACTATAGACTCTTATCTCAGAATTAAATGAATTCAAATTCCTTCCTCTCTGCCATCACCTACAGTAGCTAAGAATTTCAGTTTGCTTCTGCTTACTGCATGTAGATTTTCTCCTCATACCATTCCACGAGTCATTAGGAGCTGGGCCCATGGAGGGCAAACATCTGCTCCACTAAACAGGAGCCACCATCTTCTCCAAAGGAGCACATCCCTTGGTGTACAAACTTCAACTGCACTGATCAATGTGTATCACCTATGGGATCACGTGAGCGACCTCCAGACTCCACAGACTATGACTGTCAGACCAATTGTTTGAAGCCTGTTTCCCAATGAGTGAGGATAGGAATACCTCCTGTTACAGGGTTGTTGTGAGAAATGAGCAAACTCAGGATGCCGTCTTCTTCCTTGCCCCGCAAAAGAGCTTGCAGATGGAAATAGAGCAGAGGTCCTCCAGCATCTCCCTCTGCTACGCATTATACTCTTGATACCATCTACATTTGTAAAGACCCGTGCAGGACTCCCACCTCTGATTCTTGACCACCATCCAGTTCGTTCATTTATCCTCATACTTTAAATCACACAGCTTATTTAAAACTTTAATATCAAGTTTTAATATCAACTGTTGCAGTGCTCTGAACAAACTCTGGAGGGCAGAAGTGGGAGCCTTCCTTCCTCCAGTGGTCTCCCAGTGGCAGCTGCATCCGCCACAGTCTCCTCAGAGCTGTGATGGGCTCACCCTGAAACCGATAGTAATGTGTCCCTAAAACCTTGTGGCAACCTCTGATTTCCATTTTCCTAGTCCTGTGATAATTTAATAAATTCCTATTTCTCAGAGAGTGATTGATGTTTCCTACACTTAACCTACACTCATACAATCCCCAAATTCATACCTCTGGCACCTTTGGCTCCTGAGACCAAAACTATCCTAGAAACTCCCTCTTTAGTTAGCACCACTCCCCTTCATAGCTCATATATATCTCTAACCTAACATGTTATGAACACACTCTTAATAATGGCTTCCTCATTCATGGCATCTTGAAGCATTTGTTTTCATCATATTACAATTCACCTAGCGACTCAAGGTAAATACCTAGGAGTTATTCTTAAGTCCAGTTCCTGTCACACATCCACCTAATCCATCAGCAAGTCCAGTTACCTCTGTCTGGAAAATATATTAGGCCTCTGACCACTTTTCTTCATTTAGCTCAACTGCTAGCAGACCACCTAAGCCCCTCTCGTATCTTGCATGGCTGCTGAAGTGTCTCTTAACTGACCTCTGTCTTTACGCTCGCTCTCCCTCTACCCTGACCATTCACCGAACCAGTCATTTGCTTTGTCTTATCATTATTTTTCTGTTGTGGTTCTGCACCCAAGGCCCTGTACATATCAAGCACATGCTCTATCACTGAGCTACACCCCAGGTCAGGAGTTACTTCCTTTAAGTAAAACTCAGATTACATTATTCTTTTGCTCAAAACCCTTGAATATGCTTCCCATCACGCAGAAGGGGAAACATCTAAAATTCTATGCTAGATCTGGTCTTCACCAACTCTGCTCACTGCGTTCAAACAGGACTGACCTCCTCCTAGCTGCAGCAGTTCCTGCAACAAACCAAACTCCCTCCCACCTCAGGGCTTTGATGCCTGTGATCTCTTCTCTCTGGAATGTTCTTCCTCCAGATGCCCATACAGCTTACTGCTTTATCTTTTTCAAGTCCTTTTATTCAAGTATTTTCTTTTCAGTGCAGTCTTCCCTGGTCTAAAATAACTCACCCAATCATGCTCAGTACTTTGTGTGTTGCTTTTTACCATAGCACTGACCACCAACAAACAAACAAACAAAAACCTACCAATTATTTAGTTCTGATTTTGCCACTGGAATGCAAACTGCATGAAGACAAAACTTTTCCTTTCTTCTCCAGACGCAGGATATGGCACACATCAGGCACTCAGCAGGTGTAGGTCTCATAACACTCTACTCTCAAGGACAGCACACCACTGCATTTTTTGCCTTCTGAATTGCATCCCTTCAGAAGGAGCCCCAAATATTTACAAAATGTAGGTGGCAGCATGGGAAACAGGAAAGAAAACGGAGTGCAAAGACTCTGTCTCTGGCCCAAGGCCGCTTCAGGTGAGTTGACTCCAAGACAATGCCACCTCAGGCTAGTGTTCTAGTTAGCTTTTAGCTGTTCTGTTAAACACTATGACAAAAAACAACTTGGGGGGGGGGGTTTGTTTTCCTTTATAGATTACAGTCCATCTCCAAGGAAAGCCAGAGCAGGACCTGAAGTAGCAACCATGATGGAATGCTGCTTACTGGCTTGCTCCTCTGGCCTCTGCCCAGTCTGCTTTCTTTTACAGCTCAGGACCACCTGCCCAGGGGTGGCACCACTCACAGTGGGCTGAGCCCCCCCACATCACACAATAATCAAGAAAATGCCTCGATATACCCATAGGTCAAGTCCATAGAGAAAACCCAACTCTCAGGTGTGTCAAGTTAACCAAAGGTGCCCAGCACAGCATCTTAGCTTTCTGTGATCCAGAGATTTTTTTTTTTTTTTAAAAAAAAACAACTCCAAAGTTTCCTCTGAGGAGTAAACAAGATAAAGCACACAAAGGACTTACCTGGCAGGTACTGCATGCTCAAGAAATGTCTTTTACTATTATCACCCCAAAGTAACTATATGACTGTTTAAAGACAGCAATTACATCCCCAGAGTTGTTGCTTCTCCAGGCTAAATGCCTTCTATTCCAACTGGGCCTTATAGGACTGCTTCAAGGCAGTCATGATCCTGGCCACCTCTCCTGGCTCTTTCTCATCAAAGTAAATGAGGACGCAAGCACAATACTCCAAATATGATCTAATGAGCACAAAGTCCAAGAAGTCTATTACTTCACCTAATCTGGTCAATGTCTTTTCACTAACGTAACACAATATAATCTTAACTCCTTTTTAAATGCTGCTGAGTCAACTGTTTGGCTTACACTGAATTTTTCATAAATTTAAATCTCCAGATGCTTTCTCCATAAACTGAAGCCAGGTCCACTCCAAGGTTCAAATCTGACTTTGCCACTAGAATCAAAGAATCTCTGAAAGAGAAAATTGGAGCTACTGTGGAAAAATCATTTACTGCTATGGTAAAATTTAAGGAACAGAAGCCTACAAACAGCTCGGAAGGCCAAGTGGGGAACAATCACCCCACAACAACATTAAAAAGAAGAAAAGGAGCCGTGTCACAGGGATACCATGCAGGGAACTGGCAAAGCCTGTTATGAAAGTCTCCAAGTGCAGAGATCAGGAAACTCTGGCGATGCCCGGCCTATTTTGTGCTCAGGTGCACCACCAAAGACACTTTACTGAGGACTGCCGCGGGCATCTTAACTCGAGGGATCTGTTGGGGGAACCGTTCCACATACAATGGAAAACTACAAGGGCAAGGCCTTTGCTACTACACAGATGTGGGCTCTGCACGACTTCTGAGTTGAATAACAGGAGCTCAGCTTTTCCAAGCTTCACTTTGTTTACCAAAGTCGACTATGAATACTATAAAAATATGTATACAATGTGCTTATCACTGAATGCTTTTTGTATTTTAGAGGTTTAAATATAACTTTCCTTCTTTCACCCCTGTGTAGTCCCTTTGTAGGATAAGGGAGAATTCTGACCTATCTTAGAACAGAAAATATTTAGAAATTATTACTAACTTTCAGTGAATGAAAGACTGCTTGCTGACTCTGTTAATCTGTTCTACTAGAATATAAGTTCCCAAAGTAGAATCTTGCTTCTCATGTTAATAGAGTATTTCTAGTCACCAAGAGCCAACTGTAGGAATAAGGTTATCACAGGGTACACTCAGAACAGATATACAATGAATAGTCTTCTAAAGGTCAAACATTTGCCTTTAGAACAAAGATGGTAGTCCAAGGGCCATGTGATATCCTGATGAGCATAGTATATTAAATCTCCCCTAATCTCTGATAAATTCTCTTAACAAAACTGGATGTGAAAATCAAGTTTTGGGTGGGGTAGGTGTTTAATGGCAACTGGTTATTTTCATTGGCACAGACATGAGGGTGAAATCACTAACCCTTGGAAAGCTGCCTTGGAACATGCCTGGCACCAGTGGGAATGTAGAAGCTATGAGGCAGCTATGAGGGGTGTGATGGCAAAGCATTAATTCGTCGTGACATCTAAAACAGAGTAGTCTTAGTGAAGTAAGCCTGTGAATTCAAGCCAGAAGTGGAGGATGGGGCAGAGACAGGAACATGTCAGGCAGGAGCCTACTTGTGTACTTAACTGTCCTCAAATGATGTTCTACTGCTTCACACTAATTTTATTCTTCACTCACCATCTTAATAACATTTGAAAAGTACCTTTTGCACTAAGCCAGGAATCCTGCACATTGTTTTGGGAAAGACTCATTTAATTAACCCACAGTGTTCACACTCTCTACTGAACACTCAGTAGACCACAGTGTTCACACTCTCTACTGAACACTCAGTAGATCACAGTGTTCACACTCTCTACTGAACACTCAGTAGACCACACAGTGTTCACACTCTCTACTGAACACTCAGTAGACCACAGTGTTCACACTCTCTACTGAACACTCAGTAGACCACAGTGTTCACACTCTCTACTGAACACTCAGTAGACCACACAGTGTTCACACTCTCTACTGAACACTCAGTAGACCACAGTGTTCACACTCTCTACTGAACACTCACTAGACCACACAGTGTTCACACTCTCTACTGAACACTCAGTAGACCAGTGTTCACACTCTCTACTGAACACTCAGTAGACCACAGTGTTCACACTCTCTACTGAAACTCAGTAGACCACACAGTGTTCACACTCTCTACTGAACACTCAGTAGACCACACAGTGTTCACACTCTCTACTGAACACTCAGTAGACCACAGTGTTCACACTCTCTACTGAAACTCAGTAGACCACACAGTGTTCACACTCTCTACTGAAACTCAGTAGACCACACAGTGTTCACACTCTCTACTGAACACTCAGTAGACCACACAGTGTTCACACTCTCTACTGAACATTCAGTAGACCACACAGTGTTCACACTCTCTACTGAACACTCAGTGGACCACACAGTGTTCACACTCTCTACTGAAACTCAGTAGACCACAGTGTTCACACTCTCTACTGAACACTCAGTAGACCACAGTGTTCACACTCTCTACTGAACACTCAGTGGACCACACAGTGTTCACACTCTCTACTGAACACTCAGTAGACCACACAGTGTTCACACTCTCTACTGAACATTCAGTGGACCACACAGTGTTCACACTCTCTACTGAACACTCAGTAGACCACACAGTGTTCACACTCTCTACTGAACACTCAGTGGACCACACAGTGTTCACACTCTCTACTGAACACTCAGTGGACCACACAGTGTTCACACTCTCTACTGAACACTCAGTGGACCACACAGTGTTCACACTCTCTACTGAACACTCAGTGGACCACACAGTGTTCACACTCTCTACTGAACACTCAGTGGACCACACAGTGTTCACACTCTCTACTGAACACTCAGTAGACCACAGTGTTCACACTCTCTACTGAAACTCAGTGGACCAGTGTTCACACTCTCTACTGAACACTCAGTAGACCACACAGTGTTCACACTCTCTACTGAACAGTCAGTGGACCACACAGTGTTCACACTCTCTACTGAACATTCAGTAGACCACACAGTGTTCACACTCTCTACTGAACACTCAGTAGACCACACAGTGTTCACACTCTCTACTGAACACTCAGTGGACCACACAGTGTTCACACTCTCTACTGAACACTCAGTGGACCACACAGTGTTCACACTCTCTACTGAACACTCAGTAGACCACACAGTGTTCACACTCTCTACTGAACATTCAGTAGACCACACAGTGTTCACACTCTCTACTGAAACTCAGTAGACCACACAGTGTTCACACTCTCTACTGAACATTCAGTAGATCACAGTGTTCACACTCTACTGAACACTCAGTAGACCACACAGTGTTCACACTCTCTACTGAACACTCAGTAGACCACAGTGTTCACACTCTCTACTGAACACTCAGTAGACCACACAGTGTTCACACTCTCTACTGAACACTCAGTAGACCACAGTGTTCACACTCTCTACTGAACACTCACTAGACCACACAGTGTTCACACTCTCTACTGAACACTCAGTAGACCACAGTGTTCACACTCTCTACTGAACACTCAGTAGACCACACAGTGTTCACACTCTCTACTGAACACTCAGTAGACCACACAGTGTTCACACTCTCTACTGAACACTCAGTAGACCACAGTGTTCACACTCTCTACTGAAACTCAGTAGACCACACAGTGTTCACACTCTCTACTGAAACTCAGTAGACCACACAGTGTTCACACTCTCTACTGAACACTCAGTGGACCAGTGGAAAGGAATCTGGCAGCATCACCAGTGTATGAGGTTCTAACGGAAAACTACGAGGCTAAGTCTCAGCTACTAGTTCACTCATTTCATAGACAGGAGTTAATTAACATACAATGCTTTCACATAGCTTTTCCGTTAGTATTCTGACCAAAAAGAAGAACAAGGTGTTTTATATTAAAAAGATACTGTAACTGGCTGGCTATGCTCAGTGTTGGCGTTATCTCCAGTTATTCAGCTATTATCCAACTGATTACATTAACTCATGTGTTCATTCATTTACAAATATCGACTAAGCATTGATTTACTCTAAGATTGGTTGATAATAAATGCTATGGTCAAAATTATGAAGTCCCTAAACTTTCGTTCAGGAGTCTCAGTCTTAGAAATACTGTCATGGCAAAAGGTATCTCCAATATTTTACTTTAGCTCACACACACAGTTACAATTTCAGCATTGGAAAACATTTTGCCTAGTAAGAGTTCACAGTCTAAGAAATGTCAACTGAAATATTAAAGAGGATTTGAACTAAAACAGAAAATGTGCTGCAATTTATGGAATTAAGAGAACTGTAAAGCCATACGTACTACAGTAATTAATTTTGAAAATCTAAGGAAAAAGATAGTAGAGCTTGGGTTAGGTTAGGTACATGCAAAGCATGAACTGGAAGATACGACAGTTAAATCTAATGCAGGCCTCTGCGGAACGGAACATTTTCTGAATTATTTAAGCTGTTTCAGATGATAATGAATTATTAACAATTATAACACTATAATCACCATGTTCAAGCACTATTCTAAACTCTTCATAATAATGTGTGCAATCCTCCCAATAGCCCAATGAAGTTGATACTACTATTCACATCATTTTACAGGATCACAGAATGAAGTGGAAATTTTCACAAATCAATTTTAAGATCCTGGGAGCGATGGTTTCTTACCCCCCTCTCCTAAAACAATAAATACCATGTCTTAGTGTTGTTTCCTGTTGCTGTGATAAAATACCCTGAGACAAAAGCAGCTTAGGAGAAAAAGAGTTACAGTCCATTACTGTGGGATGTCAAGGTGGCAGGAACTTGAAGCAGCTAGCATATCCCAGGCATGAGCAGACAGCAATGAGTTAATGCATAAATGTTACAGTTCAGCTCCCTCTCTCCACTCAAATGCTCCAGTATCCCCTGACCAGGGAATGGTGCGCCTCACAGTGAGCAGGTTTGCCCCACTGATAAAGATGATCCCTCACAGACTTGCCCCAGATTCCTTTCCCAGGTGATTCTAGATTGTGTCAAGTTGATAATTAAAACTATCATACCATAGATTAGTCCCACTTATAGCAATGATCAAAAGAGCATAAATGATCAGTTATAAAACATCAAGATATCTGGGGCAAAAGAGATGGCTCAGCAGTTAAGAGCACTGACATTGACTAATACTGCAGAAGATCTGGGTTCGTCCCAGCATCCATATGGCAGAGAGCAACCAGATGAAACTCCAGTTCCAGGGGATCTAATGCCCTCTTCTGACCTCTATGGGTATTGCAGTGCACTTATACATGTAGGCAAAATATTCCTATACATAAAATAAAATAAATAAAATTTAAATAAAGACATCCACATGCCTTATTAAACAATAAATGAGAAAGAAAAATATTAACAGTAGAAAGGCATTTCAAAATAGTATCTATTTCTCATCAAATCACTCAGAACACAGAAATAACTCCTTGAAATATTTTTCAAATATTCTGAAAAACAAAATAATGAATACATTTTTAATTAAAATAAGAAATTAGGATGCTCACTACAGTTTTTCCTTTTCAACATTGGCTTGAAAGTTTTGCAAGGTTTATCAACAAAATAAGACTAGAAAATCTGTATATATATTGGAGAAGAAACTAAGTCTACCTTTTTTATAGACAAGATCTCCCCATATAGCCCAGGATGGCTTTAACCTTGTAATCCTCCTGTCTCAGCTTCCCAAGTAATGGGATTACAGGCATGCAACAACCTCTAATCTATGTTTTTGTTAATGATACCATGTGCAGCACCAAGAAAAACAAAAGAGGTCCTGACACCCTCTCCTGGCCTCCATGGGCTCTGTACAACACAGGTATACTTACATCCATGGGTACTTGCAAAATAGTCATACATATATAACAAAAATAATGAAGAATTAATTTAAAACATTATAAATCAATCTGAAAGTGGTAACAAAAACTAAAAAGGAGATAATCCAAATATAGATGGGACTGTATATCAGCTTTTACTATATAACAGAGGTAGTATTCAAATTCAGGATGAGAGACACTGTCTTCAGAAATAAAGGAGAGCCATAGAGGAAAAGACCTCAAGTTGACCTCTGGTCTCCACATGCATGGGCATATACACATGCCCACACACATATACATCCCCACACACATACATACACACACATACCCCTACACATACCTGCATACATATCTTCACATATACATATAAACATCAAAAGATTAATTCAGCAAGAAAAGAAAGATACTGTTATACTAGACTTACCTGATGAAGAAATTAACTTCTACTTCACAAGACATGGAATATATACATACCATATTTCAGAATAAATTCCAAATTGTATTAAAATCTAATAAATAAAAATTGCATGCATTTCGAAAGATCATTTAGAAAACATTTGTAGACTCAAGGTACAGGAGAGACTTCTTAAATCTAAGAGTGCCCAGAAGTTTATCAAAACATAATATGCAATATAGCAAATATAAACTTTTTTTTTTTTTTGAGACAGGGTCTCCCTATACGGGACAGGTTGGCTTTGAACTCACTACATAGCTAGACTGGCTTCAAACTCAAGGCTCCTGCTGCTTCCACTTCTTACACTTTGGAGTTACAGATGTACACTACCACAACCAGCCCAAGTACAAATTTTTGTATAATGTATCAGGACAGATTTGGGGAAAAATATCTAGGACTCTTAGAAATTTATGGAAAAAAAATGCAAGCAGTTCAGTTGTGTGTGTGTGTGTGTGTGCGTGTGTGCGTGTGTATGTGTGTGACACCTTTTTTGAGACAGAGCTTCCCTGTTGCCTCGGCTGGCATGGAACTTGCTATGTAGACCAGGCTGGCCTCAAACTCATAGAGAACTACCTGCCTCTACCTCCCAAGTGCTGGGATTAAAGGCGTGCACCAACACAACTGGTCACAATTCTGTTTTCTACAGGAGTCAGATTCACAGACAAGTATGCTAAATGGCAAATTCAAAGACTTGTATCTCAAGCTAAGTACTTGTACCACACTAACAAAAGCTAAAGTAACATCAATGGTCACTTCTATCCATCAGATTAGTAAAACTTTCAATAGCTATTGATAGGGACTCATTACTTAATGGAGTAATGCTACATAATTATTTGTGATCTCTGGAAGAACAATTTGGTAACTCTAACTATCCATGCTTTTTGACTCAGAAATTCCACTGCTAGAATTTTAAGACACAGAAAGAAAAGATCTAAAAATTAGAGAGTGCATGTGTGTGTGCGTATACGTGTATACACACTTCATTATTATATATACTGCAGATCAGTAAAAAACTAGAGTGAGGGTAAATATTAAATATCTATCAAAAGGATGATGGTTGCTTGACTGTGTGCCCACTGGTATGTCAGCCAGGCTCCAAGGGGTACTTCCAATACAATGGTCCACAGAAGACCCGGGTTAAACGAAATGTGTTATAAAACAAAACCTAAAGTCATGATTTTGGGAAAGGGAAAGGAAGGGAGGAGGGAGAGTTGATAAGATAATGAGAAGGAGACTGGAGAGGGTATGAGAGAGTAATCCGAGTATATTGTACACATGTATGAAATAGTCAAAGGACAAAATTAATGTTAAAAAAAACCCAAAACATCCAAAGAGATATAAACTCACTTGTACAGGATTTCATGCATTCTGTCATATATGTTAAGGCCAATTGATTCAAGTTTGTGTACTCAAATTTCCCTCGGTGTAAGTTCCTCTACTGTATCCTTATCAGCCTATCTAGTAATCACTCCCTTAAAGAAGACCAACTCTTCATCACCCAGTGTTTTCTTCCTTGATTCTTTTGTTGCAAAAGTAAATTGTAGACTATAGGTACACGAAAAAGAAAAGGGATGATAGCAGGATAACTATGGTTCAGCTCCACCAGGACTATTGTTAAGCTATTTAAACAATGAATTGGAGTTTGCATATGGAATGTTAAATAAGAAAAGCAAGATGTAGAATCATTACTATATATTCTTTTCATTCCAACTTGTAGAAATGTAATTAAAACCATACACATGCACACACTATCTATGACATATACATAGAGACCATGGGAAAAACAGAGATAGCTACAGATGAGACTGGAGACTGCTGACACGGCAAAATGTGGCCAGGGATCATCTACACAGATGCTCTGTGTTTGGGTGGTTTTTTGGCAAGGAATGAGAAAGGAGTTTAGGAGGAAGAAAAGCCAAAAAGTAAAAGGAAGTGGGGGTGGAAGGGAAATCACCTAAAGTTATACTGGCACTCCCTTCAATCCCGTTTTTGTAAGTGTGTGTAATTATGAACACGTACACAAGTACACATAAACAGACCTGGACATGCAGTGAGAAAAGGAGGATGAATAAACAGGACAAGAGGCCAGTATGCATAAACACAAATTTCGTTTAACCCAAAAGTACATGAAATACCAGAACTTTATTTTAAATTCTGACTGAGAACCTGTCTAAAACTTAGCCATGTCTCCGCCCCACTTCCAAGACTGTAATTATCAGTACCACCGACCACTGGACATCCATGCAGCCTGATACGAAAAGGCCAATGAACACACCAGAACCTGTCTCAGCACTCGTGTGCGGGCTTGAGAAAGCCTTCCCACTCCCTCAGCCTCACTTTCCTCCTGGTTAAATGCAGGTCATATTAGCGTACTCAGTGCTTCTTGTCACTGACTCAGTTAGGGACGCAGTGTGAAGATGAGCCCGCTCACAGGAGGGAGAATGCAGATTTGCTCTTACAACTAAACTAGTACACTCCTCTCCTCTCCATGATGCTATGAGGCCAGATTGCCTAAGACTTCAAACACAGGTAGGTTAGTAGCTAGTAAGTTACCAGCCAGCTATGTTCCAGAATCAAAGAGCATACCACAAAAAGAGCAGATGCCAGCTTTGGCTTCTGCTGTTAGTATGTCTATCTTAATAGTCATCCTGATTAAGTCTTCTATCTTACTTAAAATAAGCACACAGACACTGGTAAGAGACTCTGCTATGAGCAGGAAGCATGACTTCTACTACGTAAGTTTGTGACACTTTCTGCATAGCACGGCACTCTCAGCTGTCCATAGCTGTAATTCTCACCGAGGGAGGCCCTAAACTACAGGGAGGAAAGGGTAACAACTTTCCCGCCACGTAAAAGTGGGTCATCACATCCAGAATTTAAAGACCACACCCTTACACTTTTCATCCCATGTTTTCTACAGTTACCCAAAGAATAATTCCTTTGCTGTTGAAGAGTTAGCTCCCTTTTAAAATAGAAAATCTCTAGGTGAAATGCTTTCTACCAAGGGGAAGGAGATTTGCTTCAATTGGGTCATATAAAGATCTTTCAGAAAAATCTACAAAAAAAAGTCAGACATTTCTGAAAACTTCATCTCGTGTTGCAGGGAGTGTAGTGGTCGAGAGCAGAGGGTCTGACTACATTCTCACAGCTGCCTAGAAACTTCACAGCTCTCATTTTGCATACACAAATCAGTAACAGAAAAGCCATGCCTCAGCCTCCCGAGGGCTGGAGAGGAGCTCCATGCCCTACACAGAAACAGAATTTATATATGCGGATTTATGTAGGTGGGAGTGTGAGCAGTCAAAAGCCCAGAAAGGGGCCCAGCAGAGGGAAAAGAGGTTTTAAGGAAGGGGCGTGGGAAAGGGAGAGAGAAAACATGTGATATGAAAGTGGAAAGGGAATTCTGGGGCAGAAACGTGTAAGAGGGGAGGGCAGCATAGGGGAGGGAGAGAGGGTCCCCACCCTCACCCCATCTCCCACCCCGTAGCCAGTAGAATCAACCAAAACTATGAATGAAAATGCCGTCAAGAAACGTGCTCACTTGTAGGCTAACAGCATTTATTAACTGCTCAATACACACGATAACACAGTCAGGGCTGATGCCAAGATCAATAAAACATGAGGACGAAGAGAAGAAAGGAGAGAAAAGCTAACTTGAACATGGCAAGTGCTCCACATATGACAGCTATTAATTAGAGGTAGGGGAGGCTGGGAGGAGCGTTCTCAGTAACCTCAGAATCCCACAAGCAAGGGCTCAAGGAGTGAAAAACTGACGCATCTCTGAAAGATCCCTCAGGCAGCAGTGTGGCAGAGGAACAAAGCTGTAGAACAGGGCCTGGGCCTACAGCACCCAAGTCTGAAGACACACTCTCACACTCACTAGCTGTGTGACCCTAGGTGTGCTGCTAACTGCTCTGTGCCTCAATTTCCCCCTCTAGAAACAGGAAAAGGAACAGTTCTTGCCACATAAAGGACACTGCAGGAAAGAGGAGTCATAATACTGTAAGCACAGCAGTTCACAGCACTCCGTAAATTCAGCTACTGATGGCAGTAAAAAAACTGGAAGCAGAGAGACAACCTAGAGATGAAGAAACAGACATAAGAACAGAAAAAGGCAGATGCACGAGCCATTCCAGTCAAGGCTCAAGAGGACTTAGAAAGAACGGACCCCATCACTGAAGGAAGAGTCTGGGAAACTAAAAGTAACCAAGACTACCAGAGACTGGGTAAGAAGGGTGCTGTTAGTGCCATTCGGTACACCAGAGCACAGGAAAGGAGGCAGGGAGGAAAGTTCTCCTTGCTGGGGCGAAGCTTCTCAAGGATATGTGTATACATGCCAAGGGCCCCTGGAAAATGCAGATTAGAAATCCAAGAGAGGCAGAACTAGAAACCCAGGTTCTAGAATTCCTGGCACTTGGACAGGCTGGTTGAAGCCGGGCGGCAAAAGCCGGCTGACAAGGAAAAGGGAATTTGCAGAAGACTCCAGGCCCAGACACCCAAGGCCTCCAACAGAGCAAACGAAGACAGCAGGCGGAGAGCCAGACTTCAAGAAGATCTTGATGCCGTGGGTGAGTGAGGACAGCACAGGGGAAACACTTCGGGGGTTGCTCTATGACAGAGTCTCCCTGAAGCTCCAACTGGCCTTAAACTTGGTATGAAGGCCAGGCTGACCTCAATCTCAGAGCGTGGCCTGTCTCTGCCTTCCTGGTGCTAGAATTAAAGGCATGTGCCCAGCGAAAAATGAGTTTTTAACATCAAAAATAATGCTTCCATTATTTTCTCACACAGCCACAGGAAGAAATGAACCTTTGAGTCTCATCCCTCAGATCTATCCTACCCTGTCACCACAGTTAGAATTCTACACTGCAAGCCTCACAGAGCATCTCTTCTCTCTTACAATCGTTCAGAAACTTGTTATCACCAGCAAGATTGTTTTAAGGAGTAGGAAACAAAAATAAGAAAAGAGAAAAAAAAGTTATCTAATAAGCCTACATGCCTCAAACTAGAAAGAGTGGTGGATTTTTTTAAAGGTGACAGCACTTCATGAACACTGCTTTATACTCCAGCGAACCCCTCGCCAGTTTCACCCCCAAACTGGAAAGTAAATGAAATTTCAAATGTCAGCTAAAGAACAACATTGACACCTTGTGGTGAACACCATAAAGTATTAAATATAATGAACAAAATGACTCCTAATTGTTTACCAGAAAACAAACTTTTACTCCAATAATTTGCAAGGGTTAAACAAAAAAGTTCAATTACTTCCCATTACATTAAGGTAAATTTGGAAAGTGCTGCTATTTTCCTTTGACAACACCAAAACCAACCTACATTCTTAACT
The DNA here is from genome assembly GCA_035773235.1 of Eospalax fontanierii. Classification (NCBI taxonomy): domain Eukaryota; kingdom Metazoa; phylum Chordata; class Mammalia; order Rodentia; family Spalacidae; genus Eospalax; species Eospalax fontanierii. The sequence goes on from CM069524.1 coordinate 164,947,160, forward strand.
ATGAGCCAAATATCTGATAAAGCCTTGGGTAAATGTTTACCTACATGACAGTATAAACATCATCTGAAGTTTCAGTGTGTGTCCAAGCCCAGGTGTTCTGATTCCTGACTTTACAACTTCCAAGATTTCCTGTTTTTTTGTGTGTGGTACTTACAAGTAAAATACTTTTGCATCCGAGGGGGTCAACAGTACAGTGAAAGCTTTTTAAAATTTTATTTTTAATTAAAAAAAAAATATTTTGAGACAAGGTCTCATTGTACAGCCCAAGCTGGCCTGAAAATTGTCATCTAGCCCTGGTTGGCCTCAAACCTAAAATCATCTTGCCTCAGTCTCCCAAGTAATAGGACAGATGAACACCATCATGCCTGGCCAGTGAAAATTATTAGTTAGAATATACTCTTAAAAAAACAGAGTCAGGAGATTTGGGTTCTCACTAATTAAGGGCTATTAAAGAATACAGAATGGGTGGGCTTTGTTGTTGTTATTGTTTAGTTTTATGAGGCAGGGTCTCATATAACCCAGGCTGATCCTGAATTGGACATGAAGCCAAGGATGACCTTGAACTCCTGGTCTACCTGCCTGTACCTCCCAAGTGCTAGAATTGCAGGACTGTATGACAATGCCTGGCTTAAACTGTGTGTTTTCAAGTAAAATTATAGACAAGCAGCAAAAATGTTATAAACCAAGAAAGAGCCAGGAAAAGAAAAAAATACATGTTATTTTAAATGTTCCCATCCAGGGACAGTGTTAACTAAGTAAAGAGAAGAAATAATGAACAGCGCTTTAAGTGAGACATAGCTTCCCTGCAAGCATTTCACATCTGCCATGAGGGGGCGGGGGGACTTTGGGGAAAGAGGTCCTTTCAGTAAAGCAGGTAGGGCACTTGTTACTGTCTGAGAGAATCAGAACACACATTTTACTAACTCTGACAAGTACAACTTAAAGTTAATGGGTAAGAGCACTGGAACCTGAGTATGAATTCTCCAGAACCCATATAAAATCTGAACATGGCTAAGCACACCTGTAGCCTTAGTACTGGGGATGGGGACAGGAGAATCCCAAGGGCTCATTGAACAGCTGGCCTAGCTGAATGGTAAGCTACAGGTTCAGCAGGAGACCCTGTTTCCTACAAATAATGCAGAGAGTGACAGAGGAAGACATCTGTCTTGCTCTGGCCTCTGCAGGCCACACTTATTCTGTACACCACCACCACCACCACCACCTCTGCACACACACAGCACACCACCACCGCCTCTGCACACACACAGCACACCACCACCACCGCCTCTGCACACACACAGCACACCACCACAGCCGCCTCTGCACACACACAGCACAAAAGTGGATCTGTGTTCTTAACTAGAAATGAACTACCATGCCAGTGACAGGAAAACCATGGATTTTATTTGTTCTGATAAGACAGGGTCTCATTATGCAGCCCAGGCCAATCTTGAACTTGTGATCCTCCTGCCATGCCACCACACCCAGCTCAAATTCACTGTTAATAAAGCAATCTGAATTACCAGTATAACCTGGATGCTCCTCTAGAAATCAAACCTGAAGAACAGAATCCCTTTAAAAATCAGTGTTAAATAACTAGACACTGCCCAATTAGCCTGATGGTTTTGCATTTACAAAGGAAAAGTCACCACCACTGTGCTATGTGCGCCTTCTAAGCACCAGCCTAGGAGGGGGAAACCGGGAGAAAGAGCTGCAAAATGTACTTGCCAGAAACCATCAAACCAATCTCCAGTCTGGTTTCCCCGGCTGTGTGCCCTCAGACAGATAAATCACTCAACATCTCTCTGCTGCAGCTTCTATGTTTAAGACAAAGACTACAACCCATGATTTCTGAACATAAGAAATGTCTAAGAAAATAAAGCAGTAGCCATGAAACCCCTTGCAAATTATACAACCCTAACCACTGCTTCCGCCCTGAGAATCAGAGACATTAAATGACTAGAGTAACACAGGGCAGTCAGAAGCAGGTTAGGTAAAAAAGCATTCTCTTTTTTTTGTTTTTGTGCTAGGATCTGAAGCCAGGACCTGGCACTCAGCACATCAGGCTACCCTCCAGCCATCACTTCCCTTCACCTCCTGTTCTGAATACCACAGAGTTTAGCACACCCTTTAAACTATCCTCTTTTCTATGATGCTGCACTATCCTTCTCTTCTTCCTGGAATTTTTTTCTTCTTTTAATTCCACTGGTTTCTCTAATAAGATCACACCATCTCATACTTAGAAAATATCTTTAAAATAATTAATCTTACAATCATTTTACTAAGGAAATGCTTGTAGCTGACTAACATTTCAAGCTATGTCTGGACATTCCTGTGTTGAATATTTCACTGGTTCCAAATCCAATACTCTCAAAAACATGTCTATTTACCTGCTTTCTACTCCCCCGCTTAGTCCTCCCTATCCAAAGTGGCCAAAGTGAGGTCGTAGGCTGAAAACTCCTGTAAATTATACAACACTACAACACCACCCCTTCTGCCGTGAGAGTCAGAAAACTTAAATGACTAAGGTAACACAGGGTCAATCAAACATGTATTAAAAGTTATTAAACTACCAGGCATGCCTTTAATCCCAACACTTGTGAGGCAGAGGCACATGGATCTCTGTGAGGTGAAGGCCAGCCTATTCTAGGCCAGCTCTGGCTACAGGGAGACCCTGTCTTTATTTTTAAAAAAAGTCATCAAATGCATGTGGTTACTTTAGGATCACTGTCCCTGAAGAGTAATTTATACAAACCCTGTAACCAAACTTTATGTCCTCATATGTAGGATTCAAGTTTCACAAAGGAAAGGCCAACTGTATAATATTTATAAACTAACCATTCTTCAAGAAACCTTCTGGACTATTCCTCTAGAAGATCTATAGAGGATATCTAATGGCCTGAAATTTATGATGTGTTCTATAAACATTAGAAAAACTCTGCTCAAATCAAATTCCAATGAGCAATCTGTCTCAGCAGGAGGAGCAAAGCCTCTGTCACTGCTAACTTGATTCTAAAATGCATGGCTTTGGTAGCTTGCTCCCTGGGAACATGGCCTTAGGATCTACCACATGTAAAATTCAAGCCCAATTTTTACATGTTTCAAAATTAAGCCCAAACGTCATGAAGACATGGCTCTGGAGCATTTAAGCCTCTGAGCACTAGATTCCTACAAAGTTCCTTTGACCTGACCTGCATGATTCTTCTCAGACAAAGAGCAAGTCAGAACTCTAAGCCACATCCAGGGCTGAGGGAGGAGGACAGGGACCGGGACAGGGATGGGGACAGGGACACCTCCCGTAGAAAAAGTGTGGTTGCTAATTCTTGAGAAAGCAGCTCTAATGCTCCTCCTCAAAGTACAGAACACCAGCAAGCTGCTCGCGTCATTCTAAGATCACTGGATTCCAACTGCTCTCCCACTGTCCAAAGAAAGGAAATGGCTGTTCAAAGACTTTGTGAAACAGATAAACTTAAATCACCGTAGCTACAAAATTGATGAAGCTTTCACTAAAAAATGCTAAGCCTGAGTAAGAGCTCTTCAAGCTCATCAAACTTTATCACACTGAAAAGTCACAAACACATGAGAGGTTCTCCCGAAGGCAGGAGGCTCTAAGAAGTTTCTTACCGCAGCAAAGAGAAGACATCGTAAGAATTTCGAACACAGTTCTGATCCACCTGAAGAATGTTCTTCTGTGCATTTGAATGACCCTGAAAGACATTAATCAGGACAGTAACCAAAACGAAACAAAGAAAAACCTGTGCATAGATCAATCATGCTTGCTGTTCTAAGAATATGACTTATAAACACCTGAGTAAATTTAAAATGTTAGAGACTTCCAGAAGGTAACTACAATTTCCATATAGATGGAGTCTAATCTTTCAAACAAGTAAATTTAAAATCTTTTCATTTTCCTCACAGTTTCCCATAGGAAAAAAAAAATGTTGTCCATTATAAATTGTGGTTAACTTCCCCAGGAAACTCTGGAGGTCCTTTTAATATAATATGATTGAAGAAGGGCATCGATATTTAACCATGCCTAGTCACTATGTCTGAACAGCAACAGCTTCTAACAAGAATATGACACCATTCCAGAAGAACAAGGTAAGCAGCTCTGTGATTTAAGAAAGACATATGAATTATAGTTAAGAAAAAGACTGGGAGCCATAGATGTAGCCCAACTGAGAGTGCTTGCCTAGCATGCAAGAAGCCTGGTTTCCATCATCAGCACCCACAAAACTAGACGTGGTAGTGTATACTTATAATCCCAGCACTTGGGAGTTGGAGGCAGGAGGATGAGAAGTTCAAGGTCATCCTTAACTACACAGTGAGTCAAGGCTAGTCTGGGCTACATGAGACCCTGACTGAAATAATAAAAAAGACCATCATGATTCCATTCAAGCCCTTACAGTTCTGTGATCTTTACCTAAACCCCTCTTAGTACCTTGATTTCTTTACCTGTAATATAGAAATGACAGTAATATTTACCTCACAAGTGTCTACTACAATAGTACAAGCTTTTGGGGTTTTTTGGGGGGTCTTTTTGAGACAGGGTCTCCCTGTAGCCTAGCTAGCCTGGAACTTGCTATGTAGACCAGATTGGCCTCGATCTCAGAGAGATCAGCTTGCCTCTGCCCCCCAAGTGCTGGGATTAAAGGCACGTGCCACCATACCAAATAGTACAAGCATTTTTTAGCATATGTGGCTACAATAAATACTGGCACTGGACGTGGGGGGGGGGACCTTTATACACTTCTTGGAAGAATATTAGTGCAGCCACTATGGAATTCCATGCGGAATTTCTGAAAAAGTAAAACTTCCTAGGAACACTTAAAACACTTAAGCTACCAAAAAGAACTCAAGAAGAAACACAAAATCTAAACAGATTTTAACACATAAAAAGCTTAAATCAGTAATCATAAGAATATCAGCAAAAATAAATTTTTAAAATAAAAATTTTTAAAGAACTGGGGGCAGGGGAAGAAGACTTGACTCATCAATTCTACCTACTACAGAGGAGGAGGGGGGGAGGGGAAAGGAGAGGGGGGAGAAGGGGGGAGGAAGAAGAGGAAGAGCCATTCTTAAATCACTGCATGAGATCATGATCATTGCATGAGATCACTTTCTCTGCATCAACTCACTACTGCCCTTACATCAAAGCTTAAGAAAACTATACACAAATTATACTCACACACAAATATCTTCCAGAAAATACTTGCAAAGCTAATCTAGTAGCATATTAAAAGGGTTATTTCATGTGATCTGGCAACTATTTCTGGGTATATCCCCAGAAGAAAGTATGGGTTTGAGTCTGAGATTTGTGTATCTGTGGTCATAGTAGCCTTATTCAGCATTGCCAACAGGTGGAAGCAACCCAAGAGTCCACAGACAGGAACAGAAAAACAAAATATGGTCTATTCATACAGTCAGCCATAAAAGAAAAAAAAAAAAATCTAGCACATGCTCCAACCTAAGTTCTAGCCAGAACAATTAGGCAAGAAATACAAAATATATTCAAATTGGACTAAAATAAATGGAAAAATATCTTATGTTCCTGGATACTGTCAGGACAGCAACAATACTCAAGCCGATCACAGATTGAACACATCTATCAAAATCCCATCTGCTTTTTCTACAGAAATGAAAAAGCCAGTTTTCAAATTCAAATGATATGAGAAGAGCTGACACACCGCAGAAACAGTGTTGAAAAGAGAACAAGGAGGCTCCTACTTTCTGGTTTCAAATCTTAGTGAAAAGCAATAGCAATCAAAGCAAAATGGCACTAGTGAAGGATGGCCCATCTTAGAGAAAATGAAACTGAACCGACAATCCAGAGACAAATCCACATAACTATACTGATTCCTGAGCAAGATGCCAAGGCTGTTCAATGTAGAAATAACAATATTTTCAGTAAATAATGTTGATAGCCAAATGCAAAACGGTGCAGTTGAACCCATCCCTATCAACAACAGAATAAAATTACCTCAAAATTAATTAAATACCTAATAATAAAACAAGTAAATTTACAAACTACAAAACTATCTGAGGAAAACACAGAGGTGACTCTACATGAGTGGATTCCCTAATGGATTCTTAGACACAGCACTGAAAGCATGCTCAACAAAAGTAATTAACAAATTGAACTTCATTAAAATTAAAATCTTTTTCATCAAAGGACACTACAACATAAGGGGAAAATACACAGAATGATAGAAAATATTTCAAACATCATATAGCTGACAAAAGTCTAATATTCAAAATGTTACAATTTAATAGCAAAATGACAACTGAATTTTAAAATGGGCAAAGACCTGGATGGCGTATTTCTGCAAAGAAAACAGGCAAAAGGCCAACAAGGACATTAACAGATGCTCAGCATCACTGGTCATTAGAGAAATGCAAAGAAAACTATAAGAAACTATTACTTCAGCCTCACTAGTTAGTAATCATCATCATCATAAAGCCCACATTGGCCAAGATGCAGAAAAATGAGAGTCCTCATATATCAATGTTAGGGATATAAAAATATTTAACAATTCCTCAAAAAGTTAAAACCTACAATTTTAGTATGATAGCCATTTTACTCCTGGGTTCCTGAAAGAGCTGAAGACAGGCATGAAACAAATGCGCACACAAATATCATGCTAGCACTGTTCTGACAACAGCCAAAAGGCCTGAATGTGCCTCATGGGCAAATGGATAAGAAAGTAAGGTTACACACACAATGGAGTACAACTCAATCCTCAAATAAATGACACAGATATTACTACAGGAAAATACAAAACAAGCTATAGGAAAGAAGCTAGACACCAAAGACCACATACTTATGATCCTATTTACATAGAACACTTAGAATAAGTAAATCCATAGAGATGGAAAGTAAGGCTGATGTTCGCCAGGGGGGTGGAGGAAGGCAATATGGAGTACCAAGTTTTCCTTAGGATTTATTTGGATTTCTATTTTATTATTATTTGTAAAAATTTTTTTCAAACAAGGTCTCCTTAGAGCCCCAGCTGGCCTCAATCTCACAGAGACCTGCCTCTGTCTCCTGAGTGCTGGGATTAAAGGCATGTGCCTCCATGCCCAGCTCTATTTATATTTTTATTTATGTGCATGTGCTCTATGTATGGGTATGTGCACTTGAGTGCAAGTATTTGTGGAAACCACAAGAGGGTGGCAGATCCCCTGGAGCTGGAGTTATAAGCAAGTTGTAAACCACTTGGGTGCTGGGAACCCCAATTCAGGTTCTCTGAAAGAGCACAAAGTGTCCTTTAACCACTGAGCCATCTCTCGAGTCTTTAGGGTTACAAAAATATTTTTCAACTTGATAGAAGTAGTGGTTGCATAAACTTCATAAATTTAAGAAAAAGAAAGAAGCTGTCACTGGGCATGGTGGCACACACCTTTAATCCCAGTTCTTGCACTGGATAGGCAAAGGCAGGTGGATCTCTTGAGTTGAAAGCCAGCCAGGGCAATAAAGTAAGACTCTGTCTCAAGTAAGTAAACAAAAGATGGCCATGAATTAATGTCAGATGATGAGAAAGAGGGCAGATGGGAGGCAATCCTATTAATAGTTACAAAGTGATGGTCTACTTAATTTGCTTGTTTGATATAAAAAGCTGTCAAATTTTTTTTTTTGGCTATTAAAAATCATCGAAGCTAGGGATGGTGACATGCCTATCATCCCACGACTTAGGAAACTGAGACAAAAAGACTACAAGTTTGAGGCCAGCCAGAGTGAGAGCCTTTAGGGGTGGGGGATCAAAACAAGCTGCGGAGGTGGTTCTATCAGTAAAGTACTTTCAACATAAAACATGAAAACCTTATTTCAGAGCCCCAGCATCCATGCAAAAGCCAGGTCAGCTGCATGCATCTGCATTGCCAGCACTGGGGAGGTAGAGGAGGATTCCTGGGGCTCACTAGTCAGCCTAGCTGAGAGCACCAGGTTCAGTGAGAAACCTTGTCTCAAAAGCTAAGGTGGAAAGTGACTGAGGAAGCCACTGGCATCAGCTTCTGGTATCCACATGCACATGCACACTATGAACACACACAGACACACAGATAAAATGAAATAAAGTATTTTAAAATCCACATCTATTTTAAACACACAGCTAAAAGTAATACATATTAACAGGGAATGGGCACTGAACTGAAATCCTGCAGCCTGGTTTAATCCACACTGCCTGTCACAGAAAGAAGGAAAACTGACTCCCCCAGTCGGCAGTTTCTTTCACTGTGAGAGGACTAACAACACTGACAAAACATGAATGCTTATGAACATTTGCAGTGTAAGCGGAGCACTGCGTCTCTCATGTCAACATTATCGTTCAAGTTTCCTGTATAAAGGTTCAGTATTTGTTAATAACACTCACAAGCCCACAAGCTATTCTTATCCCCACTTTAAAGGTGAGGAAACTGAGACACAGGGAGGATTAAGTGGAAGAGCCACACAGTCTGGCTCTCGGCCCCTGTTCTTAAGGGCCATGCTAAACTTGATGATCCCAGACCTTTTCCAATTCTAAAATTCTGGGTCTGTGTACATTTAAGGCAGCTTGAGGACATTATGAAGTCCTCCAGCTTCAGCCCTCACTTAGCAATTAACATTCTTCAAATATGCTAAGAGCCTTGCTCTGAATGACATCTGCCTTCACCAGCTGTGCTATCCTACAGGGCTCTGATGAAGGCTTATAATGGAAAGAAACGGCTCATTTGGATCTGGTTATCTGTGTGAGATACTGCCAAGTGCCGAAGAGCCCGGGAAAGATTTGCATGTCACTCAAAACTCTTCTGAACCCAGGCCTAATGATTCTTTTTCCAAGGAAGGGAAGAGCCGCCAGTCTAGAGGGCCTGTTAAAGCCGTTCAGGGAAGCAGCTTTACATCTCCAGTGAACAGAGGGACTCCAGGCCAATCAGCTGTCCTTCTAGATCAGCGGTCAGCAAACTTTTCCATAAAGAGACAGATAGTATTTCTGAGATGAGACCCTGAGTATGGTCCTATAACTAAGACAGGGAGGAGTTACTAAAAAGCCATACTTCAGCTCTGCAGGTATCTGTCATATCTGGGACACAATCTTCTTTGTTTTCTCTTTCAAATTCTTTTTAAAAATTCATAGTTGGTTTGTGGGTCATACAAAGCACAAGCCGGGTCAGAGCTTACCTTGAAAAAGGAGCACTCTACATTTTGAGAGTTGTTAACTCACACAGTAGTCACGAGACTATCCTTAAGGTCCTTAAACTGACTAAAGCTACATAAAAATAACCTACTTGATAGGATAACTGATTGTGAGGCCAATCATGTTACATACACATATATTCATTCTATGGTTTACTAAACATCTCATGCACAGAAGACTTTAGGCTTGTTCCTCACCATCCTCAGACCGCACAGTTAAAGGTCCAAATAAAGAATTTAAAGATGTCATAGAAAGTTGTTTTTTTTTAAGCTGCAGGCATTCTCACATGGTGAAGACTCCATCTAGTAGAAGCAGCGCATCAAAGGAGTAGGAAATGCTGTATTTGGATGGATTAAACAGTCCTGAAAAGCTAAATGGCAGGAGAAGAAAGTCCCACCTAGACTGAACACCTTCAGCCAAAACCTAGACTGAACACCTTCAGCCAAAGCATGACAATGGGAAACACAGCTGGATTCAGAGGAACTCAAACGGTGGCCTGATTCGTTGAGCTTCAGGGATGTGAACTATGTGGAAGCCTGCAGACAAAAAGAGTGGGGACACCACGGGGTAAGGAGGTTGGTTGCGAGGTCCAGGCAGCCTCCAATGCCAGGCTAAACAGTGAAGACAACTTGCAGGCAACAAAGACACATGACGGGTTTCTGACACTGCAGTGAAAGGATCAGGCTGCATTTAAAGAAGGGAACATAATTCATCCCGTCATGACAAACGAGATTAATTACAGGAGACAGGGCACTCCACTCCAGTGAGCTGGAATTATAAAACCATGGGGGGCTGATTCAAAAAATAAAGTGGAAAGTGACTCAGGAAGATACTGGACCTCTGGTCTACACACACACACACACACACACACACACACACACACACACACACCACACCCATGCCATACATACTGAGAGCTCAGACTGCAGTGACAGCAGCGGTAATGAAGGGGTGGGAGAGGCAGAAACAGAACCAAGAGTCACATATAGGGCAGTGAATCCGACGCTGGATCAGAGACTGGACACACACAGCAGATGATGAATGCTTATAACTTTGGATAAAAGAGCAACAGAATCAAAGTATGCTGTAGCAAGAGTAATCAGAAGTAGTGAGCAAGACAGAGTGGATACAGGAGAGTCCACAGGCCCATCAGGAGGCTGCAGTAGTCTAGCCCTCTGGGGACGGCAGTCTGAACTAGGAATACAGCAATGGAGATAGAGAAGTAGCCAGGGAGACCAGAGTTGTTTCAAAGGATTTAGTGGCTACCCGAACAGGGCAAATTTTTTCTAAAAAGAAAGAAATTAATCAATCAAAACTCACTTCAGACTTGAGGCCTGGGCAAATGGAATAGCTAATGAAGATGTGGAGAATAAGTCTGGAGAAAAAAAGAGCTCCATTTAAGTTTAATAATTTGGAAATCGCAGGTGTCTGTGCAGAAATGATGAGAAACCACTGAAGAGACAGAGCTAGAATTCTGAATGATGAGCAAAATGACTGCTGACAACCAAGCAGTTTATCCCACAGTCTTTTCAGTAACCAGTGCTACAGAGGCACGGCTTGCTCTCCTTAGGCAAAAGCTGAAAGTTAGTACTATATACAGACACAGTGCCATACACTAGGAATAAACCATGGCGAAGGCAGACGCACAAGACAGTCTGCAACAAAGAGAAGAGTCAGCAGGCATTTGGAATATCACAGAATAAGGGGTGTGGAGGGAAACACAGCGCCAGGTATGATGGGAGCCTAAGAGTACCTATGCTGAACAGGTGACACACATGCCACAGGAAGAAAAGTGTCCTAGGGAAATGGGTCTAACTAATATGGACAGGACAGGTTTTAGCATAAGAAAACATAAGAAGGAGAGTTTAAAAAGAAGGAATCAGATTTTGGCAAGACTTTGAGGGCAGATACTATTGCCTTGAATGAGTAATTACATCAGCATTTTAGAAATACAAAAACAAACAAACAAACAAACAAAAAACCATAGCAGTGGCCTCCATCAGTGGTGGTTCAGCGAGAAAGCAGATGAGACAAAGACCCCTTCAGATCTGACCAAGGACAGGAGACAGACAGGGGCACCATGGGCTGCATCAAGGAACACAGTGGGCTGGGGGAGAGAGAACAGTTCAGTCTGAGCCACAGGAATGTATGTACCTTTGAAACACCCAAGCCCTTGACCAAAGCCCAGCTAGCCAGAAATCTAGATTTGGGAGGGGTGAAAAGGACTTGAAATCAGTTCTTAGCACTACATGAGCAACTCACAACAGCCTATAATTCCAGCTCCAGGGGAACCAGTGCCCTCTCTGGCCTCCATGGGTACTCACAAACACACACACGGATGCACACACATACACATTAATGAAATAAATCTTTAAAACAATTCACATACAATGTGCTAAGGAGAACAAAGGTGCGGGGAGCCGAGTACAAGCCCCAGCACTGAATGTTCTCTCAGCCTAGCCAACAGTGCTCTGTACACTGCTCTTCAAACCGGAAGTGAGCTTTGCATACAGCCTTTCTTTGCCTAACTGCATAAAGAAAGAACTTATGATGGGCAACAACACAACAACAACAAAGCCAATGGCTTCTCCTGCGGTTACAGATGCAGCAAAGAGCCTTTTGAACATACAGTATGCACTTGTATGGCTACTCCTAAAACAGCTACCTGATGAATCGACAGACAGCCTGTGATCCTATGTGTACATACGCATGGACATTAATACGCTTTCAAGTGCTAGCCAAGTTTAAACAGAAAAACTGGGTAAGTATCTCTGCTAAGCTTCAGCAGGCCTCAGACACCCTCCGCCTGAGCGCTGATGAAGCCCAGATGCTGAGCTGTTAAGGAGGGAAGGTGAGACCTCTTCTCAGACACTGAGCTGAATCCGGACATTCCCCTACCCCCAATTTGGCCATGGTTTCAGACACATCTTTCCTCTCTCAGAGAATGGAAGCACTAGGCAATAAGAACAGCATTGCAGGCAAAGGCGTATGGCTCCTTAAATGAACAATATTACTTTTTAAACAACTGCAAGTCAATAGGGAAGAGATTCTTGCTCATGGAGCACCGTCCTAAAACACCCCCAGTAAGTAACCATAACTACAATCACACACTCTCAAGTAGAAGGAGACTAAGATTCTTCAGTGCTCTTCCATGCCAGAAGGACAGGAGGACCCTGCTGGAGTGGCCAACCCTTAAAGGAAATGTCTACTTTACAAAACATCAGGCACAGAAGGAAAAGTATGACCCTAGCAGGCTTCATTCACATATGAAAAAAAATGCACCAAGCAGAGTCTACACTAAATGCAAAGACTGTCTGCCAGGCAAGAATGAGGCCTGCGTTCAGATTCTTTATACCCATACAGAAGCCAAGAACAGTAGGATGTGTCCGTAACTTGTGCTAGGGGTATGCAGACAGGTGGAATCAAGGAAATGATTTGGAATCAAGGAAATCATTTGATATTGACTTCTGGCCTCTACAGCTGCATACACACACACATACACCCAACACGTATGTACACCCAAAACACATGGATGCATGCACACATGCACACATATATATGCATGCATACCCAAAAGAGACCTAACCTCAGCTGTAAAGGTACCTGTGCTTTAAAGGAAGAAAGAATGCATGCAAACAGTACCGTGACCTGAGAGAAGCCAGTACGAGTGAGAGGAGCTGAGAGGGGCACAGAGCATCTAGCTAACTGGCACCACCAGACAGATGAAGAGCTGGGGGGAGGTGGTCCCCAGCTGTGTAACTGCTTAAACTGAAATTGACTTCAGGCAAAAACTAATGTCAAGAAAGTCCTCATTATAAATCTAATCAGAGAGAAGAGTCAAAACCAGTCCCAGAATTTGAAGCACACACAAGTTAAGGTCTGAGTCCTGCAGTAAGGATAAACCTAAAGCTGTTTCTGTTTATTTCTCAAGAATCCAAAACATCTATATGAAGAATCATGCTTGGCTTTCAATCTCCAGGCACTAAAATTCTCAAAAGCCCAAAAATTGTGCTAAGAAGACAAGAGCCTCCAAATTCATAACAGGAAATGTGGCGTTTTCCCAGATTATGCTCTGGCAACAGTGAAGAGAGGGAATGGGGACCACACTGCAGCAGGAGGATTTATAAATATGAATTACAGGATAAGACGATTTTCCAAACATCTGTCAAAAGTTAATTTGATCCAAGAGAAAGGGGGGGAAGAAAGAGGGAAGCCAAACACAGTGACTAACGGGTGGAAGTTCGGTGGGTCTGGGTAGATTGACGGCTTTTCAGGCCTCCTCTTCCATAAGAAACAGCCTCAGTCTACTGAATAAGGCACTGGCCTGCACACTCTCACTTGAGTCTCACACTGCCTAGCTAGTGGACATCCCTAATTAAATGTAAAGCTAGAGATCTGGTCCTCTGACATGTTAGATGAGGTGGAAAGAAATGCAGAGAAGCCACTAGGCCTAATGATTACAGACAAGAAACTTCTAGATCAGTCAGACTTGAGTTCAAATTGCGAATCCACTCAAGTCTGACTCAGGTGAGAAGCTCATGCTTTCTTCCATGGTACTTTGCTTATGAAATGACAATGGCAGTCCTGTGAAGTCGTTACAGATTAAATGAAAACACACGCAGTATCTGGTATAACGTGTGACATGTTTTAAACTCGGCAAATGAAACCAACCACGGGAGTTGTTAAAAGCTCTGCACCTACCCAATGTAATATTACTCTAAGGAGCTCACACCAGCTCAGAGGGTTCAGAAACAAGTTTAACCCCAGAGTTAAATTGGCTCAGATACCTCGATGTGTCAGAATAACACAGGCAGCAATTACAAACAGCCTCCAAGGATCTGGCCAATCTTTGTTTCTTTTATTTTGTAATGGGGGCAGAGAGGAAGGGAAACTGAATAAAATATGTGTAAGAACAAGTTTTTTTATGATTTTCCAATTTCTCCTTGATGATGAACCAAAAGACCTAAACAGAGATGATACTATAACCAGTTCCACGTTACAAGACACTTAACCCTGACTTCTAAGTGGTCTGCTGTGTACTAGATGGGATGTGCTCTGCAAGCAAGTTAGATCCACAGACGTGGCTACCAACAAGAAACAGCCAGCTGTTTAATTTCTCAGTCCTATGAAGTCAATCAAAAGAAAGCCTCTTAACTTTGCTGGGTTTCAGTATCCTCATCCTGAGACCAAAAATATTCATACTTGCCCACTTGTGCTGCGGTAAGTTAAAGAGGAGCAGCATTTCATCACAGGAAAAGCAATCAAAAGACAGAAGAAAATCTCAAGAAACTGAAAGATGAAAATCATCTAGCCCTGAGCTTTTCACAGTTGATGTGGTATAATGAGGAAAGTACATACCTAAAGAGACAGAGATGTTTTTTGATCCCCCCGATCTGCCTCCAACTTAGCCTATTATCTTCCTTTTCTTTTTTATGCTGTGATTACTACCTCTCAGATACATGATACTGAACCTGGTATTAAAGATAAGAAGTTAAGATAGGTTGAGCCTCCTAAAAAGGAAGACAGATCTTCTACAATTTCCAAAGGAGGTACATTCAAAGGCTTCTGAAGACAAGAGCAAGCAGCAATGCAGAAGTGGCTAGGCCACAGAGGGAAAGTCAGCCACCGAACCTCTCTGAGCTTCAAGAGCAAAGTCTGCAAGAAGTGCTATCCTACCTTCCTCCAAACTCGGTGTAAGGATGGCCAAAAATTATAGGTAAATCCTTAAAGATTAAAGAGATATGAAAGTAGACAGTGATTCTACTATATTACCTGTATATGTATTACAGGTATTTGTGCTAATTATATAGAATTACAACTAAGTCTCAGTCGTCTCCTACAGCATGAGACTAAGTCATCATATTAAGTTCAAGAAACATAAGGCTCTCTGAGCCTCAGTTTCTTCATCTGTGAAATAAGAGTATTGGGTTAGATAATTCCAATAGTCTGCCTTCTTTTAAAGAAAAGACTTTGCTATGTAACTGAGGCTGGCCTTGAACTTGAGCTCTTCCTGTCTCAGTTTTCCAAGAGATAAGATCACAGAGGCATACTCCTACACTCAGTTCCCTGCAGTACTAGCTTGAAAATGAGGATTTCCTGACTTACAAAAAAGAGATTTATTTATATTTTATGTGTATGAGTGTTCTGCATGCATGTATGTAAGTCCCCATGTGTACAATGCCTAGAGGCCAGAAGAGGGTATTGGAGCCCCTGGAACTGGACTTATGGGTAGTTGTTAGCTGACATGTATGCTGGGAACTGAACCCAGGTCCTCTGCAAGAGCAGCTATGCTCTTAACAGCTGAGCCATCTTTTCAGTCCTAAGATTTCCTGACTTCTGAGATGAAGTATCTAAAAATAAAAGAGGTTAAGTGATACATTACGTGAATACTCTACCAGAACAAAGCTAAGATCTGAAGTCAGAGTTTCTACATTTCAAAAGTATTGTGCCTTGAAAAATATAAAATAAGGAACTTTCATTTGCACAGACTCAAAACAAATTCAGAAACTTGCTACTGTCCTCAGCCAATCTCAGCTTCACTATCTACTTGAGATGATCAACTTATGAGGCTACTTTTGTGAAAATCATCAGTAAGTTGTTGTTTAATCTCCTACATTTCTTTCACTAGGGAAAAAAAGAAAAGATCTTCTGACTTGGGATTCCATGCCTAATTTTCTTTTCACTACAATAAGAAAGCAGCGCCATCTACTGGCCCCTTCACATGGCAGCCTCATCATGTGTTATGTTTAATCCTCAAGTCAACTGAGAATGGGGTATAAATACTTTCCTGTGTTTATAGATGAGCAAACAAACTCAATTTTCCCAGGACCTCCTCAGTCAAACCTGTGATAAAACTGGCATCACTCTGACTCAAAGCGAGCTTAAGTCACCTACAGCAGTAGTCAGAAATCTCCCAAAAGAGCACTGCAAAGGAAATCAGGCCAGGGAAATCGTACGTATACATTCTAGGCAAAATTCTGTACAGGTATCTGAAAGGTTTCCAGTTCAACAGCCAAAAGTCTCTTTAGCCATCCCAGGAGTCCGATCTGGAAAACCTCTTGCCTAGCAACCTAGTCTTATTCAATGGCCTCCATTCACCCTAGAACCAAGCTACTATAGCATTCTCTTTGAATTCTCCATAGTTCATTGAAACTCTTCTGTAATTTATTTGCAGTATCTACAGGACCTAAGCAACAGGACCTCAAGGTGTCTTTCAAACAAACCCACTTCTAGACTAGGTGAACTGAAATTACTTTCTTGCCTCTTTAACTCAAAACAAATTATCTGTCGAACTGCGTTTTACATTTTTGTATCTCACCATACTTAGTTTAGTAGGCATGTAGTAGGTGCTTAATGCTGAGAGGGAGGGAGAGGGAAAAGGAGAGAAGGAGGATAATCTTTACAATGATAAAGGTTTCTATTACCAGTTATTCAATGATGTGTCTACAATGTTTTTAAATACTCCAGTGTCACATTTGCCCCCCAAAAAGAAATTTTATTACATAAAATTAAAAAACAGCATGGTAGTCTTCAACAAAGCTAACAGAGAACTAAGAGAAGGATTGAACAAAGGATCCAAATCCATGATGTACGATTTTTCAAAGATTTTCCTGAATTAGCTTCCACATACACCTGCCTGGCAGAGTGGATTCCTCCACAGCTGACAACTGCAGGCTTAACTAAGATCCGAGAAACACCAGAGGTGAGGAAACCCTTCCCAGTGCGCACAGAGAGGAAAGCTCTGACCAAATAAGATTTCCAACTTTTGAACACAAAAGAATGTAGAAAGAGCAAATATTAAAGCATAATCATCAGTGATGTGTTTCTGATGACAACTAATGTAAAAAAGGTACAGAAGAATGTCAAAGGACCAGTCAAAAAAACTTTAACACACTATTTACAAACTTTACAATGCATTTTCTCTTTGTTTCACAACTGTAACTTTGTCTTCTGCAAAGAACATAAATTTTTAGACTGCTCTCAGAGCCTTGTTAGCAGTTTCAAAGATTTCAAATGTAGGGGTACACTGTCCATTCACAATCACTGTGATCACAAATGTATGTGGACTTCTGGGATCCCCACGTTGTGCTTCAGCTGAACACTTGTTTTCTGTTTCCTACCAAGTTGACAAAGACTTTTTAAAATTCTTTCCATTCCCATTTATCC
This sequence comes from Eospalax fontanierii, assembly GCA_035773235.1. NCBI lineage: Eukaryota > Metazoa > Chordata > Mammalia > Rodentia > Spalacidae > Eospalax > Eospalax fontanierii. The sequence continues at coordinate 164,964,496 of CM069524.1, forward strand.
CCTCTGTAATTCGAAACTTGTAGTGCTTACTACACATCCTTAAATTTTTAATATGGGCACTTGCGTTCAAAGTTTTCCGTTTTGGTTTGATCGTTTTTGTGTTGAGACAGTCTTGTATGGCTCAGACTGGCTTCAGATCTTCTATGTAGCAGAGGTTTGGCTTTGAACTCCTTCCTGATCTTCCTATCTCTATCTCTCACCAAGCCTGGCTGGAATTCAAAGTTTTCTACCACATCCTACAGCTACTCACCACCTCTGTCCTCCTCCCAAACAGCTCAGAAGCTTCAATGAGTTTCAACCCTGTAACAACCCCCTCTCCTTACTTACCGTATTATAATATTTCTCCCCATCTATGAGGAGGCAGCAACTGTTAAAGTTCTTTATTCAATCTACTGTGAATTGACACTTTCATAAAATGTAATTTTTCTAATTGCAATAATGTCTGAATAGTATAAAATCTTTGAAAACTTCCTCCTTTTTCTAGCATCTTACCACAAACTGGTGGCAGACGTCTTGGGCTGGCTTTGATCCAAAGACATTCCGAATAACAATAATCTGGTTTGATTTCTTGGTGATGGTGAATCTTCACTGTCAACCTGACTAGACTTGGGATCACATAGGATCACAAGCAACTCTGGGCTTGTCTGTAAGGATGTTTCCAGAGAGATTTGACTGAGGCTAAAAAACCAAATCTTCAGTGTGGTCAGTACTACCTCAAAGGTGGTCAGTACTACCAAAAAGAAAAAGAGAGTCAGTGAGCTGAGCATCAGCTCTCATCTCCTGCTTCCCGGAAAACCAGGCGAACAGTGAGACCTGTCACCTCATCCTCCTGCTGCCATGCCTGCCTCTCCATGACTGACTGTAAGCCAAAATAAACCCTTCCTTACCTAAGTTGCTTTTGACATGTGTTCTGTCACAGCAACAAATAACGAATATCAAAACTTGGTATCAGAAGTAAGGTTGTTGCCATGACAACTGAATCATGTGGTTTGTAGGCCTTTGAAACTGGTTTGTGGGCAGAATGTGGAAGAGTCTGGATGTGTGTGTGAGAGCACCTCTAGAATGATGAACCAACTCAATGGGGTCATTCTTGTGGGAATGGAAAATCAGAATGCCAAGAGAAACATACGGAAGAGGCTTGTGAGGTTTCAGAAGGCAACCAGGCCTCTACTGTGTATGAGCTACAGGCCATTTATCTTATAATGTGGCAAAGAATCTGAATGCATTCTGCCCATGTCCTGAGAACTTCAGTGAGGATTCAGTAAAAAGTAATGGCCTAAGTTGTTTGGTGGAGGAAATTTCAAGGCAACTAAGATCCAGGGAACGGCATGGTTTCTGCTCACTGCTCTTAGTCAGATCCCCAGAGACATGAAAAGCCTAAGTGAGTTTATAGTTGGGGGTAAGAAAGTAGATAGAAAGCAGCTCTAATTTTTAAAGAGATTTGCACTATAAAAGAGAAACCTTGAGCCCCTCCCTACTCCCACATACACAGAAACAAGAGGAAGGGTGCCCTGAGGGCAATCCTCCACCCATGGATGCGCCAGCTGGTAAAAATGCTAATTCATCTGAAAGGAAAGAGACTGAACTGAGAATGGCTTTAACCGATTCCCTACTTGAAAATGTTTTCTCTGGCTCAGCTGCTACAGTGCAGAGACCACTACAGCTGTAGTAAAAGGGGCCAAACCTGCATCTCAAGCTGGGAGAAGATCCTGGCAGCATCATATATAGGGTGCTGGTTTTGCAGGCACACAAAATACATGAGTTAAGGAGTCATGGAGGAGTGAATGAACAAAGGTTCTAGAAAGCAACTGGAGCCAGGAAGTATGTGGCAAGCTCAAGATTCCCTGAGAGGAAGCTGAAAGGCCACTGCATGAAGCTGTAAAAGTGAAGTATAAGTTGCAATGGATCCACAGAATGTGAACTTACTACAGGACTTCAGTAGATGAAGCTTTAAAATAAAGGGGTGGGGAGTGAGGCTGGAGAGATGGCTCAGTAGTTAAGAGCACTGGCTGCTTTGCAGAGAACTCGGGTTCAGTTCCCACCACCCACATGGCGACTAACAACCTAGGATACCAGAGAGGCCAGAATTGTGCAACACCCACTGAGGAAAGCTGCAGGCATGGTGGAGCTGGCCCAAAAGAGGCCACATTGTGCTACAATTAGCAAAACTGGAAAATAAGGTTACCCAAGCCCCTTAGCACCCAGATGAGGTCACCACCCACCCCAGGCTCTAAACATGGAGCTAGAGGGTTTCTGTTTGCCATACTGGCTTACGGTGTTGCTTTGGCTCCAAGCTATGCTCCCATTCCACCCTTTTGGAATCAGAATGCTTATTCTGTGCCATTATATACTGGAAGCATATAACTTGTTTTTGTTTTTTTAAATAGGGATATACAATTACAAGTTTGTCTTGAATTACAGAAGAGGCTTTGAATTTTTGAACAGTGGTGAGATTACTAAAGATTACGGGAACTTTTAAAGTTGGAATGAATGTATTCTGTATCATTGAAGACAAGGGTTTGGCCTATAATGAGGCAAGTTCATTTTCATTTACTCTGTTATTTTGAAAAGAAGAGGTTCAGGTCAGGAGGAAATGAATACAAACCTTTTTAGTTACAGTAAGCTTTTAGTCATAGAATTTCAGCAGCATTTTTAAAATTAATTTATTTTTATTTTATGTGTTTTGCCAGCATGTATGTATGCTCCATGTTCATGCAACGCCCATGAAGACCAGAAGAGGGCATTAGCTCCCCCACAAATGGAGCTAAAGGACAGTTTTTAGCTACCATGTGAGTGCTCTTAACCACTGAGCCATCTCACCAGCACAACTTCAGCAACATTTGCCGACCTGTTTTATCTGCCATTCTCTATCACCCAACTTCTGTCTGAACCTATTTCAAATTCAGAAGCAGAAAGGACAGTTGGTTACCTTTGTCTTACCCCAAACCTCACCACTCTCGGGATGTAGCTCTGGGGTTCTTCAGTGGTTAACTACAGTGGCAGGTATGAAGGTCTTCTCACAGGAATGTTTGGCAGCTATCAGCTACGAATGGCACAGCATCACTGACTCTGTGCTGGATAATGAGGTAGTGACCAGCTTCAGGCTGAATAATGCCTCAGCATCAGGGCAGCTGGCCCTGGAAATGAGGCGGGGCTAATGGCAGCAGCAATAGCAGTCTCACAGTTCTGATTAAATCACAAACGTTTTTACTAAGCAAATACCATGCCCAAGAACTGGGGCTGGGAGTGGGAATTAGCATTACATGTCACCCTGTCACTCACAAAGCTTACAGACCAGGGAGGAAGACAAACCAAGGTACAAAGTGGTGTATCTTGGGTGGAGATCCATAGAATGTGAACATACTACAGGACTTCAATAGACGAAGCTTTAAAATAAAGGGGTGGGGAGTGAGGCTGGAGAGATGGCTCGGCAGTTAAGAGCACTGGCTGCTTTGCAGAGGACTCGGGTTCAGTTCCCACCACCCACATGGCAACTAATAACCATCCATTACTCCACTTCCAGGGAAACCTGACACTCTCTTCTACCTAACATAGAGTCTGAAGATGCCTCACACTCCACACGACCACATCTTAACTCAGCTCCAGGAAACCTGGTCTTTTTCATATGGTTCTTTGGTTCCCCTGGCTATGACCTTTATCCATCCAAGTTACTTAAAGCCAGAAACTTTAAGTCACCCTTGACGTTTCCTTTTTCTTTATACCTCAACTTCAAACCACAACAAATCCTAATGATTTTATCTCCTAAAATTCTTTAAGCTCTCTTCTGAGACTGGGGCTCAGCGGTAAAGTGTCGGCCCAGCACGTGACAGGTCCAGTACTACAACAACACTTACTATCTTCCCACGTAAATTCATTCCTACAGCCAGAACCATGAAAACACAACCTAATTAAAACACAAGGCCCCGTCATTTGGGAAAAACCACAGGGTAAGTTCCTTGTGATGCTTCGTCTGGTCCACCCTCCCTCATTACTCTGACCTTCCTTCAGTCCCTGAGATCTACTGGTCCCCTTCCACTTTGTGACCTTTCAACATGTTAGTCTTCTCTCCTGGAATGTTCTGTACACTCAGCACCACACCTCTCACATAGTTGTCTTCTGTTCATCATCTGAATTATAACTTTTAGCAACCAAGTCCCCAAGAAGACTTTTCTTATGGCACCGTACAGGCCAGTCTTGAATTCTGAGGTGCAAGCAGTCCTTCTGCCTCAGCCAAGAGACTGGTACTACAGAAGTGTGCCACCATGTCCATCTTTACCACCACACCCTCGGCACCTAGAGTACAGGAGCTAACCTGGAACAGGTGCTCAGAAAACTGTTGATGAATGACAGGGTATCCAAGCAACAGCATTTCAGGTAAGCAAGGATTATGAAGCAACAGGATCCCTGACAGAAAACAATGTGTAGGCTCACAACCCAAAATCTCAGCTCAGTTGCTCTGTAGACCCTGTGAAGTTTATTCCTCCAATCTTTTCCTTAGCTATAAAGACAAAATCACCACAATGGTTTGCAGCTAGTGTTAAATACAAAAAGATGATGAGTGGCCTGACATCGGGGCCATAACAGGAAGGGCCTTGCGGCGCACGGATTCTCTGCCTTCCCCTTTCAACACAGAGACAATGATGACAATAAAACAGCTTGAATCTTGGTTTCTTAAACTTACTGGGAATGACAGATAAAAGATAACTGAAATATTTTGATAAAATTATTCCATTTAAACAAAAGTTATCTTTCTGTTTTAGGGAGAAATCTGGGTGTGCTGGGGATTGAGCCTAAGGCTTCAAGCACAATAAATAAGCATACTAACACTAAGCAGTATCCCCAGCCCTTTCTGTATTGTTTATTTACAGACAGGCTCCAACTAAACTTCCCAGGCTGGCCTTGAACTCACTGTAGCCCAGGCAAGACCTGGGCTTTTGATTCTCCTAATGCAGCATTTCAAGTGGCTAGGATTACCCCACACCCAGCTCACTACTCTTTCTTAAGCCCCAAAGAATTAAACAGAAGAAAACAGCTAGTTCAGGTTTCCCTTTAAGAAAAGCATAATCTGGATTTAGGAAAGATTAAATAGGGTGGTTGCATGTCTTATGAAACAAGTTCTCACTCTAAAAAAAGCACTCACCCTATGCCATAGTAAACAACAGACCTGCATGATACTCTGTTACACGCTTCTGTTTGCACACAGCTTCCCAGGCGTCCATCTTCCCAGGTGCTAACCAAAACCGGTAACACGGAGAATCCTCTTACCTTATGTTCAAATGGAGCACCATAGTAGCCATCATTTAGCCCAAAAACTATTTCATTTTGGTTTCGGGCATGAATCTAAGAGAGGAGGAAAACATACTATTAGTTCTTATTCCAATGCTCTGTAATGTGATCAAAGAATGACAGTGGTAACATGACCCATTTCCACGCTAGGAGAGAGGCTAACTGCATCTAAACAAAGCAGAAACAAATCTCAATGAGCAGGGGAGCAATGAGCTCGGCGGCTCCTGGCAAGGGCCTCACAAAAGCAACTCATGAGACCCCAGGTGCCATTATTTGCACGTTTTTCATCAACATTTCTTGAGTTGTTATGGAACAGTTACTCCTAAAGGACCAGGAACGCACAGGCAAACCACATGTGTTCTGAACTCAACGAAAACAATCCTGGTCAGTACAAATGCTTAAAAAATAGAAGCCATGGAAACAACACAAAGGATCAAGGCTATTTTCTACTTTCAAAAGGGCAGGAAAAAGACAACAGTACCCAATGCCTGGAATCTAATCTGTCTGTGTTCACACAGCTCTCTAAGATACAACTGCCATGAGCTGCTGCTAGTCCTACCCCAGATCCAACCTCACCTGAAAGGCTGGAAGAATGCAACTTTAAAAGGTTAGAAAACTAACAGAGCATGGTGGCACATACCACTAATTCTAGCCCTCTAGGAGACAAAGACAGGAAGATGACAAATTCAAGACCAGCCTGTGCTATGTAATGAGACTATCTCAAAAACAACAAGGGCAACAACAGAAAGAACTGATAACTCAGAATATTCAATTATGAAAAGTACAGGTAGATTTCTTTCATCAGAAAAAGCTGTGGCCTTTTAAAAAAAACAACAGTTCTGCCAAGAAGTGGGATAAAGACAAGGACTTCCAAGAGAGTGTCATAGCTGGAGACAGAAGAGCCAACACCATGCACAGAACACTCCTGGGAACCATCCCTCCCGTCTGTACCTCCCATTTCTATTATTAAAGCAAAATCAACCATGTACATCCTGTTACCCACATTGCTTATTGATCTGAATATAATAATAGCAAGAGATGAGTCTGTAATCATAAATTTATAATGAAAACAATAAACCAATCTTGAGTTTTCCACCTTGAAAGAGAAAAAACATTTTGAAGTTTCAAGATGAGATGGGTCTGAAATCTCAGAAACACATATCCATAAAAGATTTCAATTATATTCATCAAAACGTTAGCAAATAATTGTAGCTGGATAGAGGGTTACGTATAATTTTTTATCTCTTCTGGGTGCTTTTCAAATATTTACAAACTGCCCATAAAGAACATATATTACTTTCTTAAAAAATATTTTATTATAAGCTGGGCGTGGCTGCATACATCTTTAATCCTAGGCAGATGCATGAGAATTTCTGAGATCGAGACCAGTTGGGGCTAGAGGGAGACCCTCTCTAAAAAAACAAAAAAGGAAGCAATAATAACAGGTGCTAATTATTATTATCATTGTGTGTGTGTGTATGTGTGTGTGTATGTCTGTGTGTCTGGGCACATGCATGCTATGTCATGGGTAGAACTCAGAGGACAACTTTGGGAGTCGGTCTCTCCATGGTGGATTCCAGAGCTCAGTGCAGGTACTTGCATGGTAAACACTGGCACAAGAACATGTATCACTTTTTGAACTGAAATAAAAACATAAATGCCACCAAAGAAGTAGGTGGGAAAGCATGGAGGGAACAGACTTTGCTGGAGCTCGAGCTGCCACAGCATGAGCTTTACGAAGGGCATTGAGTTAGTTCACCAAAAACCAAATGCCTAAGTGTGAGCACAACCTTAGTCCTTCATAAGGAGGGCTCGGAGGAAGCCCTGCCTTGTTTTCACAGCCTGGTACCAAATCAACTTCTCCTCCTTAGTCAAATGGAGAAAAGGCTCCCTTCTCCATCTTTTAGCAATGGCAAAAAGAATGTATTTGAGGAAGTTAGATGGAAAAATAATTGAAAAAAAAATCTAGTAACGTATTAGAAATCAGACAACACAAAGCTAAGAAAGAGCTCTTTGTTCTTCACTAATCAGGAAAACTACACTTCACACAACAGGCTACTCTATGGTGCTCAGCACCATGTACATTACAGAACTCTTCAACTATGACAGGAAGTGTAGGATGTCCAATCCTGACTCGAATTACCGACACAATAGTGTGAGAACCCTAACATGGAAACTACAGACTAGAATGTTATCAGTCTAGCCACAATGTCGTATTTTGATACCTTCATAAAAACAGCGCACCTTATGAGACAGCTGGCCAGCACCAATGAGATGAGTAACAAGCCATGCAAGCCCAACCCACTCACTGTGCGCCTCCAGCAAGTCACTGGCTGTCTCTGAGCTTCTGTCTTCTCACTTAAATACTGAGGAAAACAACAACACTTGCTCTGAGGCCCTGGAGCTTTATGTCCAGGTAAACACTGAAGGAGTACACACTTGCTGTGCTTATTAACATCAGATTCTAACACTCAAACTCTGAACAGAGCACAAGCGCTTCTGCCATGCACTTGTTAGGACCCTGCATCACCCTCTCAGCAGCATCAGCAATTCTCCACATTTCCACATCCATTGTCTCCAAGCTCCCCTGCCTCTTGCCTCAGCAGAATCTAAAGAAAAGAGCTGAGTTCATGACCTTCAGCAACAACATCCTGACAATCTGCAGGCCTTTCAGGAAGTGGCCTTGCATGCAGTTGCCATGAGCACATCCATGGACAAGCTGTGTCATCTCTCAGGGTCTCTGGTTTCCTCAAGTCAAAATAAGGAACTCAAGTTGTGTTGTTAGACATCTGTGCCTACTCGAATCTTTTCTATTCTTTCTTAATTCTTTTATTTAGTTTTTGGTTTTATGTGTATGAGTGTTTTCCCTGAATGTATATAAGTGGACCATACGCATGCAATGCCTGTGGAGGCCAGAAGAGGGCGCCAGATCCCCCTGGAACTGGAGTTACAGACAAGTGTTAGCCAACATGTGGCTGCTAGGAACTGAACTTGTATCTTCTGCAAGAGCAGTCAGTGTTTTAATTCCTGAGCCATCTCTCCAGTCCGCTTCCCTGGGTAATTCTAACAGATCACTCAAAAATTTACTCATGACTAACATCACGTAATTAAGAAACTTTCATTTATTGTTAACATTTAACATGACATATTCATGAAACACTCTCCGTGGCAGATCAAATATCTAGCATCATAAAACAAATCTTAAGAAATCATATAAATGATTTTCCCTAAACTCAACAGAAATAAAGTAGGTATCAACCACAGAAAGATACCTGGAAAATACACAAAAATTAAATAGCATACCTCTAAGTAATTGATGGTTCAAAGGAGAAATAAAAGATAAAATAGAAAATATTTGAAATTAAATAAAAATCAGAATGTAAAATTTGGGTACTATAGCTAAAACAATGCTTACCAAAACATTACTCATTTTTTAAGAACAGAAGTAAATTCTCAAGTCACTAATTTAGACTTCTCCCTTAAGAAACTAAAGAAAAAACAGCAAATTAAACCCAAAGCAAGCAAAATAGTAATAACAATAAGAAAGATAAAAATCAATGAGATAGAAAATAAAGATATAAGTGAAAACAGATACTATTAAGATAAATAAACTCTAGTAAAAGTGATCAGAAGAGAAAACGGAAAATAGTACAAAGAATAAGAGAAGAGAGGATCAATGCTGACGTGGCACATACTCAGGAGTGGTAATACTGCAGACAACTGTACACCAATAAATCTGAAACATCAGAAGAAACAACTTTCAAAGAAAAAAATCAAAAGCTCCCAGAAGTCATGGAGGCCTGAGCTTTCCCACAGCAAAAATCTCAACATTCCGACAGCTCTACTGAAGAACTCTGTCAAACATTTGTAGAAAAGTAAAACTCTATTAAAAATCTTCCAGAAAACAGAAGCAGACACTTTCTAGTTCCTTTTATAAGGCCAGTATTACTCCGTACCAAACCAACAAGTACACTGCAAGAAAAGTACAAATAACCCTCAGAAATATAGTTTCTTAGAAACCTTTAACAAAATATTAACAAATCAATCAGTATATAAAAACTCAACATGTATGTATATATATAAATTTAAATATATATGTAAAGTATAATGCACTGCAACTAAATACAGATTATACCAGAATACAAAACAAACAAAAAACACTTAACAAAACTCAATATCCTTTGAGGCTATAACTTCACAGAATATTAAGAATAAAACAAGCCAGACATTGTGATGCACATCTTTAGTCCCAGCAATAGGGAGGCAGAGGCAAGAAGATCTCTGTGAGTTTTAGGCCAGCCTGGTCTATGTAGCAAGTTCCAGGCCAGTCAGGGCTACAGTATAATGTGAATATGTCTCAAAAACAACTTCTCCAACATATTAATATTACACTTAACAGTGGAAGACTGAATGCTTTCCTCCAAGATCAGGGAAACAAAACCCAAAAAGCACAAGGACATCTACCTATCACTTCTTGAACAGTGGTGTAATGAAGGCAGCATCTGTGAAATCGTACAAGGAAATGACCCATAAAGGCTTTGATAGGTGTGGAGATTTAAATGTGTACAGTCTCCTTCAGATGAGCAGGTGTTTGAACACTCGCACCCCAGTTGGTGGTGCTGTTCAGAAAGTGGTAGAATGTGCAGCAAAAGGAGTGTTGCTGGAGGAAGTGAGTCACCAGAGGTGGGTCTTGAGGTTTTGGTTCCTATCCATCCCCCTCAGCTTCCTGACTATGAACACAACATGACCAGCCTCCTCAAGCTCCAGCCACTACCACTTCTCCATCGTGATGGACTGCACCCCAGAACTGTGAGCCAAAAGAAATCTTATGATACTAGGTGTGGTGTTACACACCCATAATCCCAGCACTTAGGAGGTGAAGGCAGGAAGATCAGGAATTCAAGGTCATCCTCAGCTTTATGGCAAGTTCAAGGTCAGCCTAGTTATATGACCTTGTCTTATAACAGCAACAAAAGGTATACTTTATTAGAAAGGAAGAAATATTAAACTGACTATGAACATTCACTTATGTAAATATTTATATAGCAATCTACAACACGAATCTCAAAAACATCACCTAAAGTGATTTAGTAAGGTGCTAGAATCAAAGTATAATATAGAAACATGTATTTCCTTATACAGAAGCAAAAATATCTGTAAATAAGAGTATTTTTAAACCAATGTCGATTTGTGCATGGACATGTTCATGTATATGTGCACAGATGCATGTACATGTGTGTGCAAGCCAGAGATCATCACCAGATCATCTTCCTCAGTCATTCCTCATCATTGGTTTTAGACAGGGCCCCTCATTGAACCCAGAGTTCACTCATTCAGTTGTCTGGCTAATCAGAAAGCTTCAGGGATCCCTTAGTCTCAGCCTCCCCAGTTCTGGGATTACAGATGAGTTCTGGGGATTCTAATCAGACCTCATGCTTGTGCAGAAAGCAATTTATACACTAAGCCATCTCCCCAGCCTCTAAAACATTATCAATTTAAATGAGCATAAAATTATGAAATCCATAGGTATAAATCTAACAAGTGTATACATGATCCATATGCTGAAAACTATAAAATACTAGTGAATGAAACCAAGGAAGACCTTCAAAATGAACTGATACAGCATATCTAAAGAATGAAAGACTAGCAATACCTCCCAAATTTTTAGATTCAATACCTAGCAAAATACTAGCAAAATTCTTATAGAAATTGGTAAACTGTGGTCTAAAGGGTACAAGGAAAAGTTTAAAGAAAATTACAGAAGCCAAAATAATTCTGCTTCCTCTTTCATTTTGAAAGAAATTAATGTATATGCATATACGTATGTATATGTATATACACATATATGTTCTTTTTTAAAGAACAAAGTTGGAGGACTAAATTCAAGGCACACTATAAAACTACAGTAGTCAAGATGACTTGGTATTGTTGGCACTAAGAGAGACACACGCATCAATGAACCAGAGTTCAGAAACAAGACTCATACAAATGAATTTCAACAACTGCTTTTCAACAACGACAAAGAAAGGATCACAGAATCCATGTGATATGAAGCAAAAGGGAGGGCTACTTGGAGGGGAAGGAAAGGGTCCGCAAAGGGAGTACAGGAGATGAGGGAAGGCACTGGGAAGGGGGAGAACAAAAATAAAATATAAAGACATTCATGAATGAAATGTCATAATGAAAACCATCACTTTGTAAGCTAACTTAAAAATAAATAATAAAAAAAGAACTAGAAAAACACAACACAATGATGACAAAGAAACTCAATGAAGAAATAAAAGCTTTTACAGCAGAGTACAGGACAATCGTTCATTTTTATCTGCGGAACAATAGGCCTTGTACTTCATGCAAATGTTCATTCAAAACGGGCAAATGTGAGTCGGGCATGGTGGTGCACACCTGCAATCACGGCACTCAGAGCAGAAATAGGAGGAACAAGTGTTCAAGGCCAGCCTCAACTATGTAGCCAGCTCAGGGTCACCCTGGTCTACATGTGACCCTGTATCAAAACTTTAGAAACAAAAATAACAGCAACATTGGGGCTGGAGAGATGACTCAGCAGTCAAGAGCACATGCTGCTCTTGTAGAGGACCCAGTACCCATGTCAGGGGGCTCACAACTACTTTTAACTCCAGCTCTAAGGGATCCTATGTCCTATTCTGGCATCAACGGGTACCTGCACTCACATGTACACATAATTAATATTTTTAAAATCTTTAATAAACTGGGTAAATATAAAACAACTTCTAGACAAGATAATTTCTAGAACACAGGAGAAAATCTTAGCGGACTTAGGTTAAGCAATATATTTAGGTAATACACAAAAGGCATGAAACAAAAGAAAAATTGCTAAACAGGCTTCAGCAACAAACATTTAAACAAGATGTTTTTCTTTGAAAGACAATTTTAAGAAAATAAAAAGGGGGACTGGAGAGGTGGCTCAGTGGTTAAGAGCCATTACTGCTCTTACACAGGACCCGGGTTCAGTTCCCAGCACCCACATGGGCTAACACCCATCCTCAACTCCAGTTCCAGAATCCCAAGCCTTTCTGTACCTCTGCAGGCACCAGGTATGCATTGGTATACTTACAAACATGCAGGCAAAACACTCATACACATAACAGTAAAATAAAAGACTGACAGACAATATTTGGGAAAAGTATCTAATAAGGAACTGACATATGTATAACCGTAAGAGCTACCTGCACATGTGTCCTTGCATGTGTAAGTCCCAAGCAGATGCTGAGCATCTTCTTTGGTCACTCTCCATCTTAGACACTGAGGCAGGGTCTCTCACTGAACCCAGAGCTCGCCCTTCCTGCTAATCAGGCTAGTCAGCTGGCTAGAGAGATCCTATCTCTGCCTCCCATACACTGGGATTGCGGCAGGGCATCACAACTTTTAAGTGGCTTCTGAAGACTTGAACTCCGATCCACACATTTGTGCAGCAAGTGCTTTACCCACAAACCACTTCACTAGCCTCAGTAATTAAGAATCCAAATAGCCCAGAAAAGAATGGGCAAAAGATACAAACAAACATTTCATTCACAAGAGCGAGAAAAGAAAGAGACATAGAGATTTATTACAGAAATACAAACTAAAATCACAATGAGATGTGACTTGACATTCATAAAAATGGCTAAAATAAAAAAGACTTCTGGGCATGGTGGCACATCTTTAATCCCAGTACATCTTAAATCCCAGAAGGCAGAGACAGACAGATCTCTATGAGTTTGAGGCCAGCCTAGTCTACATAGCAAGTTCCAGGTTAGTCCGTGCTATGTAATGAGACCATGTCTCAAAAAACAATCAATCAATCAATTGATCAGTAAATTGGCAATTTAAAAAACTATTAGCAAAAATGTGGAACAAACAGATCTGTTATCTGTAGGGAAACTATTACATACCTGTGGGAAAACCCTTTAACACCTTACAAATTTCAATACATGCTTACCATAAGGCCCGGGAATTTCATCTCTGGGTATTTAGCCAAAAGAAATGACAGCATACATCAACACAAAGGCCTATATTTAATCATCTGTAACATTTTTAGTTGTTATAGAAGTGTTTACTCAACTCTACAGACATCTGTCAAAGTCACAGAACTATTTACGTATTGTATTGTATTACACTCTACTTCTCTTCTACTCTACTCTGTTCTATTGCTGGGGTGGAACCCAGGGCATCAAGCATGCTAGGCAAATGGTCTACCACTGAACTATACCCCAAGCCATATACACTTTAAAGAGTAAATTTTCTTATATGTACATTATACATCAATAAGCCTAACTCGAAACAAAGCACATCATTCTGAAGCCACCCTCCCCAACTTTATGCGGGCTAAATACTTCCTCCCTGTACTTTCTAAACACTCTACTAAGGTGTCCATCAATCACCAATTTTTCAAGTCTAAAAATCTTATCCTCTACCTCTCTGGATTTGTAACTCTAAGAAGAAAGTCTGATAGAAAGCACAGGACTACTCAATGAACCTGACCAATTCTGGCTACTATCCTAATCCAGCTCATCCCACTTTCTCTAAAAAGCTATAAATTTTCTTCATCTGATTTGTAATAGTATGCTAATATCTCTTTTCATTGACAAGTTTGGGACTTTCTACAATGTTATTAAGTTTCTAGTTGGCTTAAAAAAGTGATTTTTTCTTTTGCTCTCTGCCATACCAGCAGGCTTCCTTCCGAAACCAACTTTCTAAGAATATTCTTGAATGCTGGTTATGAAATTAGTGCAGATTAGACAGAGGCAGAAGGGTACTTCAAGACCACCAGCAAAGGAATGTGAGGTAGAAAGCCTGGCCATTTTCACTACAGAAAACTCCCCTATAAGCCCACAGCCACACAACAACAACAGGAAGTACCACCTTCCACGAAATACTTTCTAATGAGAAGACAGACAAGCCCTCACTGTATCAGTCTATCCAAGACAGCCAAACAGCACATGGGGAGCTAAGCAGTCGTGTGCCTCTCACTGACCAGAAAGAAAAGAAAGGTCCTAAGCTCAAAGTCATTATTTTATAAGCTTGACTTAAGCATAGCTCTAGGGCTGGAGGTGCCGTTCAGGGATAAAGCATGTACTCCCTCTATGTGAGGCTCTGACTATCCCACAGAAAACATTGAAAACACCAGCAATAAAGGGCTAGAGAGATGGCTCAGTGGTTAAGAGCACTGACAGCTCACTCTTGCAGAGGACCTGGGTTTTGTTACCAGCACCTACATGGCAGATAACAACCATTCATAACTCCAGTTCCAGGGGATCTGATGCCCTCTTCTGGCCTCCATGGACATTGTACACATGTGGAGAACCTACAAGTGTTGAACTCTCAGAATCAGAGAGAACTGTGGTTAACTAGGGCTAGGACAGAGTGAGGGGCAGATGCAGAGTCAAAGAATATGAAGTTTAAGTTAGGAAGTTCAAGATCCATTGTAGGGCTAGGCATATAGCTCAGTGGTAGAGTACTTGCCTAGCATACACCAGGCCTTGGGTTTGATCTCAGGCACAATAAAATAAAATAAACAATGAATAAATGGTCAAATAAAAATTAAAGTATGCTAGGTACACTGAATGTCGTGAGTTTTCACCAGAGTAAACACCAGAATGTACATACTAAATAGTTAATAAAACACTAAAGATGTTTATAAACATCGATGAGTAACATCTTAGGGTTACTGTATAACATCAGTACCACAGACACCACAGGACAGAATGGCACTCTCCAAGGTGGAGCTGAGGGTTGCCAGGGACCATAGGCATGCCACTGTGGCACAGCACAGCCCAAAGAGTTCTCTAAGTCGGCCAGAGCCGAATCTAATACCTAGCTCCACCCCACTATATGATCTTAAATATTTTCTTAAACTCTCTCTAGCTCCAATTTTCCCAACAGGAAAATAAGGGTAAAAATACCAACCTTCACAAGGTCACTCTAAAACATTAATGTTAATAACTATGGGGGGCAAACAGATTTCGTTTCATAGGCAACACTGACAGGCTGCATTCTGGAACTCTGCTAGACAGGACCTGGAGCTACTTTTAAGCTCATCCAAGGGATGCTTCAATCAACGGGAAGCAAAGATGGTGGTGGGCACCAGCCACCACTCGCCACCGTGTTCTCAAGGATCAGTGACTCTTCTTACTCTCAGAAGACCCAACTCTACTGATCAAAAGGAGGTGTTCAATGGTGTGTTCCTCATTTGACTTGATTTTCACAATCAAGGGGAGAACACCCAACAAGACAAGACAGAAGCAGAATGAGTGGGAAAAGCATGTCCACTCTCACACACACACACACATACACAGACCTTAAACTAGCAGCTTAGGATGCTTCAGCTTAAGTTTATGCAGTTAAAGGTCCTCTGTGTTCATTTTTGTTTTTTGAGACAAGCCCTCACTCTACAGCTCGGATGACCTGAAGTTCATTATGTATACCCCAGATAGGCTCTAACTTGCTGTAATCCTCCTGCCTCAGCCTCTCAAGTGCTAGGACTACAGGTTAAAAATACCACATCTAGCTTGGGTTTTTTCCTTTCTAAACTCATGCACAATATAAGTAACAACAGTAAACACTAATGTAAGTAAATTACCATAAAAGTCTTTATTGCTTTTCAGGCTGGCCTGGAACTCACTATGTAGACCAGGCAGGACTCCAACTTGTGGCAATCCTCCTGTCTGTACCTCCTGAGTGCCAGGATTACAGGCATGTTCTACAATGCCGGGAAACTTACCTATTTTTTTTCCTTGTACTAATTCTCGTTCTCTCTCTCTCTCTCTCTCTCTCTCTCTCTCTATTAGTAAATGGAGAGATAGAAGAATCAATAGAAAAGTTAGACGGGTTAATTTGGACATGACAACTCTGCCTAAAGATTACCTGCTGGCCCAGGTACCTCAGTCCACCCAGGCAGACCCTCCACTCCATCAGGAGCTGATAGGTGTCATCCTTTCCACCCCATATCTTCACCACGAAGCAAGACACGGACGTATCCAGATGGTCTGGCATTATCCCAAAATCAAGACTCCGCCATGTTGGATTCTGTTGGTGGAAATTAAAACATACTTTAGGAAGCTTCTAACTTGTTCACAAGAATTGATTAGAAGTACACTGTTTTGTTTTCAAAAACAAGTTTAAGTGAACTAAGAAGATCCTCAAATTAACAGAAAAAGAGTGGTAATGATACTTCTGAATGCATCTGCTTACTTAGATGCCCATATACCCATTTTGTTATATAATACATGATTATTAAAAGTCAACATATAGGGACCCACTTCTGATCAATATGCAGAGTGAGAATACAGGGTGCTCACTTCGAAATGGGACAGTTGCATCACACACACACACGCACGCACACACACACGCACGCACACACACGCACGCACACATACACACAGACACTCTCACATGCATGCACACACATGGCTCAGGAATCATCTTGGAAGAGGGAAAGAAAAAACTCTGTCAGAGGCTATGGGCATCTGCAGTAAAGAAGTATTTGCCAGATAAGAGAGCACTGTTGCACACATGAACTCACAATGACTGGACCGCTGGTGCAAGACCAAGCCAGTCAAATCCCAGCACGAATGGGACGGGCTCATGGAGTTCCAGCCCTAGTTGGGGAGCTACTGGCAACTGACAGCTGGTGGGAGAGAGTCTGTTTTCTTCAAGAATGCAGCCCCAAGAGAGGCCATGCTCCAGAAGATGATCCCACACCATGCACAAATAGGCAAAGGGAAAAGGGGGGAGGGGGAAGGGGAAGGGGAGGGAGAGAGGAGAGGGAGAGGGGAGGGAGAGAGGAGGGAGGAGGAGGGAGGGAGGGGGAAGGGAGGGACAGAAGGTTGGTGAGGGAATAGGGCAGAAGGAGCAGAGGAGTGGGAATGATCAAAATGCATCATACGCATACACAAAGCTCTCACACAATAGAAAAGAGAGAAAAGCCAGCACATTAACACTGCCAAGATTCTCCAACTTAAGTCTCTATTTAAAATAATTATATCACTGGGGATATAGCTCAACAGCAGAGTAACTTCCCTAGCAAATGCAAGGCCCTGGGTTCAAACCCAAGTACCACATAAACAAAAATAATCATATTATTCTATGAAAATATTGGTTACAGAATTATGCAAAAGGTTACACAGCGGCATAGAAGCAACCTGAAGAAGCAGGGTAGACAAGTGGCCGTTGCGGCTTTGGGCCGTGGAGACTGTGGACATTTGGTTCACTTGGCTTTGAAAGCACAAGCAGAACTTCGGATTAAAATAAAGAATTCTAAGCAAAGAGAATGTAACACAGCAAGGCTCGGAGGTGTGAAACAGCAAAGTAAGAACAGGGAACTAAGAACAAGTACTGCCAGGACTGAGCAGCAGGCCCCAGCTAGAGCGGGAAGACAAGCTAAAGGCTCCTGCAGCCCAGGGCTGCTAGATGAGGTGTTCTCTGCCCTTTCATGCTTATCTGACTTTCTCTAGCACCTTGCACAGGTGTTAGCTATTACTCTGTTTAAGCTTAATCAAAGCCTTATGAGGTGATACTGTTTCAGCTTTTACAACTAAAGATTCTGAGACAAGATGGATGTGGAGTTCAGCAGTGTAGCCTAATTAAAGGCCTTTCTACAGCAATGCCTTCCAGCTCTTCATGGGCAGAGAAAGGCTGAACCCAACTGATCCTCTCTGCCTGTGGTCTGGCTGGCTGAAGGCTGGTCACTATAATTCACCTGCATTTCTAGTGATCACTCCCCTGCCTGCAAGGCTCAGTGGTCATCGGGTGAGTGACTAATCAAACTGTTCAAATACCTCAAGCCAGGAACCACTGCAATGGGTTAGGGATACACAAATAAGACACAATTAAGGGACTGGACATGACAGCAAAGGCTGTACAAGACTAAAGCATGCATCACAGACCAGCCAGGAAAGAACTGGTCTTTACCAGTTCACTCAGCTCACCTAGGACTGGAAAGTCTTCTTGGAGCAGGAGTTCTGGGCCCACCCTCTAATTCTGAAGCTTGAGGCTGAGCTCCCTTTGGACTCTCCATCATCCCAACCTCACAATGGCAATGGGTTGTGCGCCACTTACTCTGAGCATTGTACTTGTTTTAAGGTGAACAAAAGCACAAGTGAGGAAGGCAGACAAAACAGAGACTCCACACTCCACACGGGCAGTGTCTAACATAGATTCTCAAAATGTTGGAACTGAGAAGGGACGGGGCGTTCAGCTTGTCAGTCAGCGTAAAGGAGAATGCTGACTCTGCTGCCAGCTGGTCTCTTCCAGGCTAACGTTCCTCTGACCACTAGATTTCAGTTAAAGCATTTCTTCCTCAGCAGCTTTCTCTGCTTTCTCCATAACTGCCAGCTCAACTGCCAGACCTTCTGTAAGGCTGGGGTCATTTCTCCCAATGTCCACACCCTGGAGACACAGCAAGTATCCAAATATTTTGTTGCTGAGCAAACAAAGAACAAAACTACATTCTACTCCAGGTCCTCCACTAATCAGTCTGAGGTCAAAAATATCAAAGTTGAAGCCAAGACCAGACAGCATAGTTTAAGATTCCTTTGGAAAAAGTGATTCACTTTCTCATCTAATATGAATTATGTTTTCTAAACAGAGAATAAAAAGCACTTTACTCATTTTTACTACTGGTATAATTATTACAAGAAGAGCATCGTGAGGGATGCATCTCAATGTCTGACTACTCTCCCCTGGGCTCCCACAGGGACCTGTATGTGAGGTTAACTCTCTTAAGCCACGATACATCACCATGATTCTCTTGTCGGCCTCCCCCCTTCAAAGGCAGAGATTCCTTCCAGTGCATTTAACCCTACAGTACCTGGACCCCTGCTACTAAACATCGAGTGTGTCAGGTACCATACTACCAATGTGAGAACACTTTTATTAAGTCTTCACAAAACTCCAGAATCCTAGAAAGTAGGGAGCATTATCCTAATTTTTCAGAGAAGCTGATACTAGGAAACACTAAGTAACTTGCCTGTTATACAGGTGGCTGTATCTGCAGCTAGGAGTCAAAGTTCATAACTGACTCCAAAGACATAAAAGCAGTAGATAACTTTTTTTCATTGTTGTAATAGAGTTTCATGTGGCCTAGACAGGCCTTAAACTCACTATATAGCCAAACATGACCTTGAATTTCTGATCCTATTGAGTCTACTCCCAAGTCCTGGGATTGTAGGCATTGACCATGATGCTCAGTTTTATGCAGTGCTAGAGATCAAACCCAGGGCCTCTTGCATACTAGGCAAGCAGTCCACCAACTAGGCTACATCTCTGGCTCTAAATAGTTTCTCTATAGGACGTAGGCCACATTGCTGGAGATCATTTATGGTAAGAGCTATTGAACTTTATTTTGAAGCCAATGAGTAAGAGTTTAATATTATAAAGTTCCTTGTCAAAACCCTGATGCCTTGAGAAAAAAAAAGCTAAATAGTTTTCTGTTATGGAAGAAAAGGAAGGAAGGAGTGAGGGTTCAGGAGTTAAGAGCACTTGCTTCACAATCATGAGGACCAGAATTCAAGTCCCAGCATCCATGTAACAAGCAAGGCATCCCACAAGTGCCTGTAACTCCAATTCTGAGGAAGCCAACTCACCCTTCTAGTCTCCAGATATATACAGGTGCACAAACCCAGGCACATGCATACAGAAACAGACAGACAGACAGACAGACACACACACACACACACAAATAAATCTTTTTTTAAAAAAAAAAAAAAAAAGGAAGTGGAAGGAGATCAAAACAAAGGTGATATGTAACATGAAAATTCACATGATGATGTTTCATGTAACTGGAATTCAACAAACCAATAACTTCATATATACCTGAACAATCAAAAATGAAGAGTATAGGCTGGAAGGATGGCTCAGCAGTTAAGAGCACTGACTGTTGCTACAGAGGACCCAAGTCTGATTTCCAGTACACCCATGGTGGTTAGCAACTGTCCTTAAATCCAGTTCCAAGGAAATTCAATACCCTCCTGCCTTGCCCAGCCCACAAACATCTCCCCCAATCCCCCTTCCCCCACTTCTGATCTCCACAGGGATTGCACCACACAGGAACACACCACACCACTTACATACATGCAGGCAAACCACTCATACTCATACAATAAAAATAATAAAAATTTTTTTAAACAGAATGGAAAGTGTGAGCCAGGCATGGTGGTACACACCTTTGATCCCTGCATTCAGGAGGCAGAGGAAGGCAGGATCTCTGTAAGTTCAAGGCCAACCTGGCCTACCTAGCAAGTTCTAGGCCAGCCAGGGATACAGTGAGACCTATCCAAAAAAAAGAAGAATGAAAAAGGAACTTCAAAACTATCAAGTTAAATCAAATATATAACATTAAAGTTTCAGGCCAAGAATGAAGACGCATGTCTGTAATCCAGTGCTCAGGAGGCAGAAGCAAGAAGACTGTGAGTCTGAGATCCTGTTTCTAATTAATTAATTACCTAATTAATTAAATGACTCAAATCCTTGCACTAGGACTATTATTCTTAACTTGGCATTAACTGGCATGTCTCTCCAGAACAGATACTTCATTAAGATGAGAATATCTAAATGGTCCATAAATACTTGGAAAGGTATTCAACTAGAAGAATCCATGAGGAACATAGTCACAATCACCACAATCCACCAGAAGGACTACAATTTAACAGACATTTGAGCAAGGCTATGGAACAACTGAAAAACCTCGTACTGTAGAAGGAAATTTAACTGGTACCAAGACCTTTGAACCATTTGGCAAATATCTACTACAGCTAAACATAACCACAAAAGCAACAGCCCTCAAAAGACATCACCTGAAAAAGTGGCTAGCTACCTATGTGAAGATCACATCTCAGTAAAGTGTGTGCTCTCAAATATAAAACAGCATAATTTCAAATTCTCCCTAATCATGGGGAAAAGTGCTAGAAAAAGGATGAAATAACCACTCCCTTTCAGAGTGAAATGCAGAAGGCTAAGCAAATGCATCTGAAAGGCTGTTCACATGGCAGGGAGGTGTTGTGGAGGAGGGTGAATTAAAAATCTTTAAACACACCATTCTGCACTAAACTGCCAGTATCTGGAGGAGAGAAGAGGTTTTTTTAACCCTGTTATTAAAGATGTGATGACCTGGGCTTCCTTCCTAAGCTGATAAATACAGTGGATGACTGTCAGTCTTTTCCTCACAGACTTCCCTTTATACATTTACAAACAGTAGCCAGTCGATGAGGAATAATTCCTAAGTTGGTACATTCAGACACAGCCTGCCACAGCCTGCCACATATTCAAAGACTTGCTGCCCAATATTTTCACTATCTAGATCCACATGATTTTTAAATTTTATATTTAACCTGCACATACAGCCCAATTTCTAGCTGGCACAGACTGTTGAAGTACTAACATCATCTAGGGATCTAGTCCATAAAAATTGAACATTAAGACTTTTTAGCTTTGAAAAGTTTACATCCTACAATTACTCATTAGAGGACCTCAAATTAGAATTTAAAATCATTACTCATTAAAATTATTCATTTCTAACTGGGCATGGCAGTACATGCCTTTAATCCCAGTACTTGAGATGCTAAATCATTCTCTGTGTACACAGTGAATTCTGCGGCAGTCAGGGCTACAAGGAGACACTGTCTCAAAACTGAAGAAAAAATTATTTTTCATTTCTATAACACTGTTTGATAACAAATATACAAATATGTAGTCAACAAGAAATGCAACTAAGAATTCATTAAAGTGGCTCCAATTTTTAAAAACATGCAAGTTATTTCACCAGAACTGCATACTTTATCAGTAAACTCTTCCCCAGTCTTACCTCTGCTCAAACTTTGTGACTCAATGTAGGGAAGACTTACTGCTAGAAACCTTTCCTAACTCCTCCCTCCACTCTGAGATGGATCCACTCCTTCGTCTACACTGAGATGGATCCACTCCTCTGTCTACACTGAGATGGATCCATTCCTCCCTCCACACTGAGGTGGATCCACTCCTCCGTCTACACTGAGATGAACCCATTCCTCCCTCCACACTGAGATGGATCCACTCCCCCATCTACACTGAGATGGACCCATTCCTCCCTCCACACTGAAATGGATCCACTCCTCCATCTACACTGAGATGAACCCATTCCTCCCTCCACACTGAAATGGATCTACTCCTCCGTCTACACTGAGATGGATCCATTCCTCCGTCTACACTGAGATGAACCCATTCCTCCCTCCACACTGAAATGGATCCACTCCTCCGTCTACACTGAGATGGATCCATTCCTCTGTCTACACTGAGATGGACCCATTCCTCCCTCTCCACACTGAGGTGGATCCACTCCTCCGTCTACACTGAGATGGACCCATTCCTCCCTCCACACTGAAATGGATCCACTCCTCCATCTACACTGAGATGAACCCATTCCTCCCTCCACACTGAAATGGATCCACTCCTCCGTCTACACTGAGATGGATCCATTCCTCTGTCTACACTGAGATGGACCCATTCCTCCCTCTCCACACTGAGATGGATCTACTCCTCCGTCTACACTGAGATGGACCCACTCCTGCGCTTCTTCAGAGCACCTGTACTATAACTTCACGTGCTGATTGTCTCGGTCTCCCTCCAACCCGTGGAGACAGAAGGAAGCTGGAAAATCTTGAAGATGACACAGTTTAATGCAGGGTAACATCATTTGACATAAGCCAGACACTGAGACAGATTAAATGTTAATTCATTCAGCCACAATTCAGCTGAAGCATCCATGAATTGACAACCTTTTGGGCTAATAATTCATAAAAGGTATAGTTTTCCCCCAAACTGAAAAACAACTCAATCACAATTCCAGTTATTGTTCTGGTAAATTCCATCTCATGTTTTCTCTAAAACTACATGCTCTAAGCTTTGTTGGCACAATGAACACTCATCTGAAGGAAATGTGATCTAAAGAAGGCTGGTTTTAGAGCGTACCTCTAATGGAGGTTTTCACAAAGTGTGTGACATATCAAGCTCCTCAGCCTGTCTTCTCACTATAAAACAGGAGTATCTTTGACTTTGAAGTATTAGCAAAGTGAGAAATAATGTATACAACACACCTAACATGCTACTTAGAAGGAAGATGGGAAAATTACCATTGACACCTCTACTAAAGAAACACACATGTGGAGATTTCAAAACACAAATTAGGTATATGTACAAAATCAACTTTAGAGGCTCTAGCTAGACTCTTCCATAATTACTGCACAATCATTTTAGTTATTACTAACGCCAAAGACCTTTTAATCATAATAAGGATCTAACCTCCACTTGAACCAAAAAAATGTGATAATAATAACAAAAATAATAATAATTTATAAGTTATGTTTAGCTGCAGCCAAAGGCAATTATCAAAGCTGAATAATCACCATTAATTATTATCTACTAAAAGAATATGAGAAGTCAGGTTTCATCCCCCTCTCTCATCAGTTTTGTTTGTTTTGAGGCTAGGTCTTTCTAGACCTTCTTACCTTAGCTTCCCTAGTGCTAGGATTACAGGTGTGCACCACCATGACCAACTTCTACCAATCCTTTCAATGGTAGGTTATTCTAGTTACTCAATGTGATAGACACGTATTGGACTTTTTATGTAAAACATTGCTATTAATACATTAAAGGGAAAATGTTAAAGGCAAAAAATCAGGCTGTGTCCTCCTCCACCAAATGTTCCTAATTCTACACCGTCTGTAAAGCTATTACTCCAAAACCTCATGCTGTTTGGACCCTGACCATCTCCACCTCTCCGGGTCATTTCCTCTGCTGTCCTGATCCTCAATGACCTTATCCCTATGTCTCTGTCACACTTGCCCAGCAAAACCTCATCACCCCTGCTCACTCCACTGGAACTTTGTAGCCATTTTTTAAAACCTCAAGTAAATACCTGTCTCTGCACTTTCCTGTTTCTTTCCCTACAGTCTTCCCCCGAAAAGATCACGGCTGGTCTCATTTCGTCCAGGTGACTGCTCAGTGCCTTCTTCAGTGTAATCATGTGGGGAAAGGAGCAGCTTCCCCAGTCAGATCATGCCTATTCTGCCTTACCTCGCTCCATCATCTCATTACCATCTAACACGTGCCTGCTTCTCCTCAGTTCTAAGACATTCCTTTCTTTACCTTCTAAGATGAATTCTGATTTGAGAAATGGCTCATGCCCATAATCTCTGCAGTTGAGAGGCTAAGGCAGAAGTATTGCTGTGTGTTTCTGTACTAAAAAAAACTTTTTTAATTTAAAAATTAAAAAAAAAAAGGATACCCTGAGTTACAGAGTAGGTGAAAGGAGAGAAAATGAGGGAGAGGGGGAGAGGGAGAAAAAGAGGGGGAGAGGGAGAGGGAGAGGAGAAGGGAGAGGAGGAGAAAAGGGAAGAGGAGGGGAGGGGGAGAGGGGGAGGGGGAGGAAGGGGAGGAGAGAGGAAGGGAATCAGTAAGGTCTTAAAATATTACGCCACCAGGTGGCAGTCTTCAGGAGTCCCCAAGTCTACAAGCGCACCCTTAAAATCAGTTATACTTGTTACCAGTCCTTTTCAATTAGCCACACTGTTGGCATTAGACTGCTAGAGCTTAAATTATCTATCTCAACTGCAACAGCAACAAAAATTCTGTATATTTCTATCAACCATTTATTTTTTTAAAACTAATGTTCACAACAATGCAATGAGAACTCTTATGTGATAAGACTGTAAACAGAACAATTACTTTGTAAAAGAGTAGCTTTAGCTAATCATATGTATGCTGCAGGAACTCCAGTCCTTTGCACATACCCCACAGAAACACATACAGACCTTCACCAAAAGACCATGGGAAGAGTGTTTACAGCAGCACTATGCATAGTGGCCCAAACTAGGAACTAAATGCTCACCACCAGAGAAAAAAATGGATTAGCTATTACATGCACTCAATGGAATACTATATAAACAAACCAAACACACCACACTGTGTCAACTGAAACATCTCATTCATTCAAAATTCAAAACCAGGTAAAAGCATCAAGACTATTGTGTGGCCCTGTTTTGGCTGATTTAGAATATTTTTCTTAGTGAACATAAAATACTGGTACTCCTTTTTTACAATTTCTTGAATTTGGAAACACACACGCACACACCTCCTTATTTGTTTTCGAAGTCCTGGCACAGCGTAATAGAAGGACCGGAAACAGTGAAGATGAAGCACTCACGGTCCTTGCTTGAATGAAGTTTATTACATAGAAAGGAGCTAAGGCAAACACACAGCCGCTACTACACTGACTCAGAATGCTACTTTCTGGTAAGAGAAAGAAGCACAAAGTATTTTTAATTATTTCTTTATTTATTTTTATGTGTGGGAGTGTTTGCCTGCATGTATATAAGTGCAACATGTGCCTGCAGTACCCAGAGAGGCCTGAACATGGAGTCAGATCTCCTGGAAATGCAGTTACCAATAGCTGTTAGCTGCCATGTGGGTGCTGAGAACTGAACTCAGGTCCTCTACAAGAGCAGCCAGTGCTCTTAACTGCTGAGCCATCTCTCTAGTCTCACAAAGTATTTTTTAAAAGAAAAGGAGAAACTTCCTCCTGCTAATTATTACAAGGAAGGTTTTCAGAAGCATGCTGATCTGTGCTGTCTAATGCTGTATCTATTAGTCATGTGATTACCTAATGAAAGTAAAATTTAAAATTCAGCTTCACATGACACCTAAGCACATTTCCAGTATTCAACACCATGTGACTAGTGGCAACTGTACAGAACATCACCATCACTGCAGAGGGTTTTACCAGACAGCTAACCTGGAGGAGGCAGTTCTAAAGGCCACAGGGGCATGTAAGTACAGTTAAACCTTTGGGGAAAGATAATATCTGTTTAATACTGAGTCCACTAATCTATGTCTCCATTAATCTATGACATTAGTGTGGCAAAACCAACCCATGCTGGACTGATGACCAAGCTTAGACATAAACTAAGAGGAAAAGTCTGAATTTTAAAGTTAAATGAGCAAAAAGAAAGCTGACAAGATCATCAGAGACCAACTTAGCTCACTTGAGGAGAAAATTTACCAAACTTAAATAAATCTAAATACTTAAAACAATCTTGCCTAATCCTTTCATACCAAATGAGGATTTGAGGTTTCAGAATATAACAGAAGTCAATCAATAAATACATTTATTACAGAAGAATTCATTTATTTAAGAAATGCTTACTGGGTACCTTTTATATGCCAAGTACAATGGTAGCCAGTAGGGATCAAAGCATTTAAACTACTACTATACTCAGCAAATATCATAATAGCTGAGTAAGGAAAAAACCAACCATTTTGCTGTCTGTGAACCTGGCAGTTGGTTCTGAGACTGTAAGAAAAAAGGTAATACCCAGAATATGCCTGGCATGTTCTGGGGGGTGTTGACCCCTAGAGTGCCAAGTGCCCATTAATAAGAACCAGTGATGATGATTTAGCAAAGAGCTAAGAAAGAAAAGTTCCTTCAAAAGGAAAATAACAAATGATCGGATGTGTACAGAACCTATATATAGTAAGATATAAAAGAGGGCTCGGCTCAACGCACTAGCACTTGCCTAGTGTACATAAGGGGGCTCAATCCCCAGCATGCGTAGGAGGTGGGGAGGTAGAGGAGGTGTTCTTACTAAATACATAATCTCAAAGAATATTCTTTGTGGGAAATAACAAATCAGCATTCATTGAACAATTTCACGACAGAAGGGTAAGCACAGGAACTAAGAAGACAAAGCCTTGCAGGTAGACAGCCTCCGTGATGGTGAAAATTACAATGCAAGCAAATGTAAATAGAACAGAGAAACAATCCACTGGGGTTACAAACTGTGAGGTGAAGGAGCTTAAGAGCCTTCAGGTCTAATTCTTTCCTTTGTCTTGAGTCAGATTTTACCTCCTGTGTACTTGGAATGAAGATATCACAACTCAACAGCTTCAAAGCAGTTGAAAGAAGGAGTCAAAAGTTTTTGTAAAGAGGAGTTAGCTTTCAGAGATGATGTCTACAAATACAGACTAGGAAGTCCTGTGAACATCAAGTAAATGCTAATCATGGAGAATACACAGTGCGGCATGAGACCCACCACGACATAAATCAGAATGAGAAAACAATGGGATGTAGAGCCAGCTCCACCTAGAAAAATGCTTGACCATGGAAAAGGAGGAGGAACAAATCAAGGCAAAATTCTGCTCATTCTGTCCACTGTTGGGAGCCATTTGCCTGCCTTGAACTATGCCCTAGCTTAGAGCTGAGCAGAGGTCAATCACAGAAGTGCTGTGGGAGCAGGATGCTTTGATATGCAAGTACCTTGTGACTCCTGAATGGAAGTCTGCCTTGGGCCCAAGGCTGAGGACCTATTGTTAGTACGCGGTTTGAATAATTTGACATATGTAAATACATGTTTGTTTTTGCTTGAACCCCTGACACTCAGGTATAAATACACTCAGCAAAGTAAAGTCTGGGCCTCAGTATTGACTGCCAGCCCTCCGGAATCTATCCCCGCCCCGTCTCGCTCTTTCTCAATCCTCACTCCCCGCTTCAGGTCCGGTTCGATTTCAGCTGGCTGGCTCGGGCAGGCCACTCAGCACCCCCAGCTCTAAGGAGAACCACAAGAATACTAGTTTCCACCTGAATCAGGACTGGAGCAAAAACTCATCTTCATTACTCTGTAGTTACTCTCTGGCAGCATGGTAGGAGGCTTGTTTATTTAAATTCTTGACACAGAGTCTCATTATGTAGACCAGGCTGACCTGAAACTCACTCAGTGGCCCAGGAACTGGCAATCTACCTGTAGAGGCTGGGATGACAGTCACCATAAGTAGCTGGTGTGTGGCATTTTCATGATGTATCATTTAAGGTATGTAGAATGTTACTAATAATTAAACCTTCCAGAGTTAGATTCAAAGATTCTGCCTGCCCTAGGATGCCAGTCTATGGTATTTTACAGAGATGTTTGGAAGGCAGCTTGTGGAGCAGGAAAGACCAGCAGAGACTTAAAGACTGAGGACTAGACAGGGCCTGATGCTGTGTGACCCAAAAGTCACTGGCCCTCTCCAGATATCCACTTCTTAAAATGTATCCACTTCTTAAAACTGGCAGACTGTTGTAAGGGTCAAAAGAGAGCAACATCAGTAAAGGGATTTTTAAATGTAACGTGTCACTGGAAGCCATTTACTCACTACTAGTCAAGAAGCATCTACATTATTCTAGTCTCTAGGGTTGTGGTATGAAAGGACCAGCAAAGCTCCTGCACTCATGGAATGGTTACAAATAAGTGAGTAAATGCTCTCAAAAAACCAATACATAAATAAGGGACAGCAAGAAAAAAAAATGGCCAGAGGAAACGATGGAATGGCTGTGGAAGGTCTTGCTCCAACAGCTGAGATGACAGGCCTCAGCCAAGTAAAGAGCCCAGGGAAAAGGAACAAAACAAGGTCACAAGTCTGAAGCTGAAAGGAGGGGACGTGCCTGGACAAAGTACAAGTAGAAGAGCAGCAGGAGACAGGGTGTAAGCGTAGCCGGGGGTCAAGGGCAGTCCAGTCCTGCATATCTAAAAACGATATTCTCAATACCAAAAAATGTTTTTGATTTTCAATACAGCCTAACAAATTGAACCATTTATGCAAATATTCAGCGTATATGTTATCAAAAGTAGAGGGTGCCGACTAGAGCTGGCTCAGTGGTTAAAAGCATGTACTGCTTTTGAAGAAAACATGAGTTCCATTCCCAGCACCCATAGCACACAACTCACAACTGCCTGTAACTCCAGCTCAAGAGGGATCCAATGGCTCTAGCCTCTATGGACACTTGGACTCACAGGCACATACCCATCCATCCATACACGCACACACACACACACACACACACACACACACACACACACACACAATTTTAAAAATATATCTTTTTTTTTTAAGTAGGATGCCTCTCTCCTCTCTCTTCATCCCCCACCCCAACCCAACAGAGTCTCTCACTATGTAGCTGAGGCTGGCCTTCAACTCACAATTGTCCTGTCTTTGCCTCCCAAATCCTGGGATTACAAGCATGTGTCACTAGGCCTAGCTGGCCACTTCCAACTTTCTAACTAAACAAAGCTATCAATAAGAAACAAGGTCCCTATACAAAAGTCCTACATAAACTGTTCTTGTGAATTCCTTTAACTGAATACAGAATCCCAAATAGTCAAAATTTCTTTAAAGAAGTGACATAATTATAAAATGAGTTAATAAATTTTAAGTTTTCAATAAAAAATATTAATTCATTCAGTAAATATTCACCAAATACCTAATATGTGGCAAGCATGTTCTGAGCACAAGATACAACAATTTTAAAATCAGGTATGTCTCCATGTACCATCATACAAGAACTGAACTTATTTAATGTCTGGCATTTTTTGAAACAGAGTTATAGGCTGGGTCACATGTTCCTGTCAGAAAACAAACTTACCAAGGAATTCTTAATCACTTCACTTCTATAAAATTCTGGAAAAGAAGAGAAAGAACAGTAAGTGACAGGGAAGAAAATAAGCCCATCAACTAAGTCCTATAAATCTGAACACATGTTCCAGTAACGCATTCAAAGCACTTGCAAGAGACCCAGGTTCTCTGTTATCTTTACCTATGAAAATGAATAAAAACAAAAACAAAGATTAAATAAAGTGTTCTAGAGGGGAAAAGCATCAGTGAAACAGGTTATAAGTTTTTCAAATTTAATTTTATTAACTGGTACTTGTCTCCTTTTATAACACATTGTAATTTGAGCCCTTAAAACTCAAATTTTCAGGCAGTTTTGGATTAAAGATTGTTGTGCACACCTTTAATCTCAGCACTTGGGAAGCAGAGACAATAGGATCTCTGTGAGTTGAAGGCCAGCCTGGTCTACACAGAGAGTTCTAGGCCAGCTGGGGCTACAGAGAGTTGGTGTCTCAAAAAGGCCAAAAAAAAAAAAATCCTCAAATTTTCTTCTTCCTTCTCATTTCCACTCTTTTTCTTCTTTTCATGTGTACATGGATGTGTGCATGAGTATATGCATATTTGTGTGAGGGTGTGCATATGTGCATGTGTACCTGTGTGTGCTTCTCTATGTGTGTACACGTGCACAAACATGCTCGACTAAGTTTGCTGTCAGGAGTCTTCCTCAATCACTCTTCCGCGTTATTCTTTTTGAGGCAGGGTCTCTCAATCAAACCCGGAGTTTGTCAATATCACTAGTCTTACTGGTCAGCTTGCTCGGGAGTCCCATCCCTGCCTTCCAAGGCTGGAGTTACAGATGGGCCACCATGCCCAGCTGGAACTTACATGGGCTCTGGGGAATCAAACTCTAGTGTCACGATTGTGCAGCAAGCACTTTAACGGCTGAGTCAGCTCCCCAGTCCGCCATTTCTCTTCTTTATAAGTGATTCTGTCTACTCTGTTTTTCTCAAACATCCCTAATGGCATCCCTCAGAGCTAGTGGGATGTGTACTAATCTAGCAACCAAGTGACTTAAGCTTTTCACCTGTCCCTAACATTCCCTCTGAAACTTCTTTAGGATCATTTCTTCACTAGACAACTCAGAGAATTTGCAGAACTGAAGGTCTTCTGTAAGCATTAAAATTTCATGATTCTATAAACCATCATATATGTTAATAAATGTTAGGAAACACAAACACAAAATAAAAACATGTTAGAGGTTCTGACAGACATTTCCAACAACCCTCCAATGTTCCAGTGCCAACTGCCCAAGTTACCTCCATGGTCCTGTCACTGCAGAGCCTAATGAACTCCTGTGGCCCCCTGCTGTACAGGGTAATTATTTCCCAAGGGCAACAGGCACACTCCTAGTACCTGAGAGGATCTGAGGTGACAGAGAGATTAACTTTTTTTCTACTAAATTGAAATGCAGGTCTCCCACATTCCACCTGTAGCAGTCAGCCCCTAACAACAGTAGTGTCTGTCTCATACAACTGCCATCTGTGTCCTGGCACAGGGTCAACACTCAACTATTTTTGTTTTTACTGAATAAACAACCTCTCAGAATATATACAATGCTCAGAGAAGGCAACTGAGTGCATAACAGTCCAGAGAAAGCAAATGTGGGGAACCGGGCCAAGGTGGCACATTAACACCACGTGTGTAGGGTTGCTTCAAGGGGTAGAACAGTGACTCTACATAAAATTCTGACAGGAAAGCTCTTTTGATTCAGGTATTTCTTAGCAAACATACTACCTGTACAACTACACCTGTCTCCCAACAAAAAGCCATGAGTATTCTATTTTCTGAGACATAATCACAGTATAAAAGTGAAAAAACAGGTCCCAAGAGAGGATTTATAACAGGTCCTAATTTTTCTAATATTGCTAACAATACAGTTTGGGCTACTTAAATTCACTAGTTGAATGCCAGTTTTAAATTTTTTTTTGTGATTGCTTTTAAATAAGAAAAAGGAAAATTCTAATTTTTGAATGTCCCGTAGTTGCTGTAAATTTTGGAATCTTTCAAATAATACCAGAAATAATCTTTTTAACATGTATGCCCTAGGGCTGGAGGACTGGCTCAGTGGTTAAGAGCACTCAGCTCTTGCAGAGGACCAGGGTTTCCCAGCACCCACATGATGTCTAACAACCACCTGTAACACCAGTTCCAGGGGATTTGACACCCTTTTCTGGCCTGTGCAGGCAATGCACAACATGAGTGTCGCCTACAGGCAAAAGGCTCATACACATAAAAATACATAAACAGGGGCTGGAGAGATGGCTCAACGGTTAAGAGCACTGGTTGCTCTTCCAGAAGACCTGGGTTCAGTTCCCAGCACCACATTGTGGATAGCAACCATCCATAACTCCAGTTCCACAGGATTTGACACCCTCTTCTGGCCTCTGCAGGCTCTGCACTACACAGGTACACTTACATACATGCAGCAAAATACTCATACACATAAAATAAATTTTTAAAAATTTTTGAAAGGATATATACCCTAAAATGTGACTTTCAAGAACAAATCTTTAGAAATAAAATTGTGAGATCAAAGAATGATCTCAATGACAGAAAATAACAACTTGCTCTTTCAAATATTGTACAATTTTGTTATCATTTAGGTAATCATTTATTTTCCCAATATTGTACAACTTTAAGTATTCTTTTCATTTATTCTCAAATGTTTAATCAAACACTCTAGCCACTAGTTATATAGCCATGTAAATATACATGTACATATATTCTAATATATACGTATCAGTAAGTAACAGGATTTAGGTTTGGTTGTTGTTGTTTGGCTCTGTTTTGTTGTGTTATGTTTTTGAGCTGCTGGGATTCTAACTCAGGGAGGGTTTCACGCATACGAAGCAAGCATTCTACCAACTACACTATATTCCTACTTCTAAAAGCATTTTTTTAATAACAAGGTATTTTTTAGTTCCTACTTAATACACTTTAATGCACTCATTTTCCCCCCACTTCTTGACAAGTATGTATTGCTTTAAAATCAGTGAAAACCTCGGCTGGAGATATGGCTCAGTGGTTAAGCACTTGCCTAGTTTGCACGAGGTCCTGGCTTCAATATCCAGTATCAAAAAAAAAAAAAAAAAGAGTGAACACCCAACAAAGATATTCTTTTTCTCTTTCTTTCTTTTTTTGGTTTTTTCAAGATAGGGTCTCCCAGTATGGCTGGCCTAGACTCGATTTATAGACCAGGCTGGTCTCAAATTCAGAAATCCACCTGCATCTGCCTCCTGAGTGCCAGGATCAAAGGGCATGCGCCACCAAGCCCTGTTTTCACTCTTGTAAGGAAAAAAATTCTTTGGCTTAATTTGCAAAGTATCTAACTTAAACAGTTCTCACAATATGTATCTCCACTTCTAAGAGGACGAACAGTATTATTTCTTCCAAAATTTTGTTGAGTGGCTGACTGAGTAAGCCAAACTATATAATCTGTCTCCTTCATTAGTACCATGAAACAGACTGACTACTTAAAATGAAGACTTCAACAAAAGGCCATAGAATTTGTTAAGATATCACTGAGAATGAGCAAATTTCTTGAGTCTACACTCTCATCCTGTTACATCAAAAATAATAAAATTACCAACAGGATGAAAAAAAACTGAATAGCAGTTGGAAAAAGATTAAGAACATTCTTATTTTTACTTGTACTATGCAATAATTCAGAAAAGACAATCAAGAAATGAATAATAATGATTATCAGGGCAGAGCAGAGAATGAAAATGGGACATAGGCAAAGCGGGCTTTAATTTAAACCTTACATATGTTTAGAACCATAGACTGCATTATCTACTCAAAAAGCAAGTTGAAAATAAATGGAGGGGAGGGAGGAGGGAGGAATGTGCCAAACAGCCGTCTGGGTACTAAGGACAGAGTGGTAAGTAAAACTGATCTAAGGCTGAACTTACATTCTAGAGGAAGCAAAACAGACATCATAGTGTCAACAAAACATAGAGTCAGGTGATCTTAAATACCACAGAGAAGACAGCAAGGAAAATAGTCAAAATTGCCAAAGACTTAATCAGTGATCAAGGAGAATTTCTCTGAGAAACGTGAAGCATAATACGCAGGAAGAAGGTGAAAGGGAGCCAGGCATGGCTCAGCAGTTAAGAGTACTGGCTGCTCTCGCAGAGGACCCAGATTCAGTTCCCAGCACCCACATGGCAGCTCACAGTCAGGAACTCCAGTTCCAGGGAATCGAATGCTTCCTTCAGGTATCCTCCAGCATGGCACATACATGGAACACTTAACATACACACATGTAGAAGACTCATACACATAAAAATAAACTGAAAAAAAATTTTAATCCAAAACAAAAAATGGACATGGTGGTGCATGCCTTTAACTCCAACACTCGGGAGACAGAGGCAGGTGGATCTCTGTAAGATCGTGGCCAGCCTGGTCTACACAGTAAATTCTTGACCAGCTGGGGCTACAGAGAGACTATCTAAAAAAAACAAAAAACAAAAAAAAACACACACACACAAAAAAACAGCTGGGCATGGTGGCACATACCATTAAGCCCAGCACTCAAGAGGCGGAGGGAGTCAGAGGCAGGTAGATAGTGAGTTCAATACCAGCCTGGTCTACATAGTGTTGCCTACTGACTCCAAAGGGGCATGGAGAACAGTGACTAGACAGGAGTGTATGAGTTCAGAGGACATTCAGTTATGAGTAGATGAGATCAACAACTGGACTACACAGAATTCATCCCTGAGTACTGAAGCTAGTTAATAGTCCAGGAGGAAACCAGCACTCGGCACTTCATGGGCCAGAAAACAACTATGGGGGAAAAGCAAACTCTAGCAAGGCATGGTAGCTTACACCTGCAATCTCACACTTGGAAGGCTGAGGCAGAAAGATGTCCATGATTCTGAGGCCAGCCCGGGTTACACACAGTGAGTTCCAAACCAGCCCTGCCTTTAAGAGAAAACAATACACAGGGCAGAGAGATGGCTTAGTGGTTTGTTCTTCCAGAGGACCTGAGTTCAGTTGATGGCTGGTAATCATCTGCAACTACAGTTCCAGGTAATCCAACTCCCTCTTCTGGCCTCCACAGGCACTGCACACATGTGATGTACCTAAACACGTGCAGGCAAAGTACATACACATAAAAATGAAAAATAAATCTTTTTTCCAAACATTACTTTGATTTTCTGAACTTTTAAGTTTAAGCGTGTTCCAGAGCTAGAGCCTACATTCACTGGCTCAGGCTCTGTTCTGAGCATATACAAAATGCTATTTGACATGAACTATCTTAAAGGTAGATGATCTTCCACAAGCATTAAAAAGATGTCAAAAGTCAAAAAAAATCCTATTATCTTCTTGGATCTGCTAAAATTCTAATGATAGAAAGATTAACTTAGAGACTAGCATTTTCAATATTATTCCAATAAAAAATTAACATAAAACTAAAAAAATAAAATAAAATAGATGATATGGGTGGTTTAGAGAGAAGTGCCAACTGGCCTTTTTTCATGGTTATTCCAAACCAAAGGCCACATAAGGACTATGAGGTATTCTGATTATGAAGACAGATCTAACCAGGTAAGGTGTCAGTGACTAAGATTACTAAGAGAAAGGTCCCGTTGGCTCCTACGAAAGTTTCAAGTTATAGAGAACAAGAAAATCCAGATACATCTCATTCCACCATGACAGGCTAAAGCAGGAAGTCTGAGAAATTATCAGTCATCTATCTCATTTCAACGATAAATTAGCTAAAGTTCACAAGAAGAAATAATACCCTAATCTAGAGGTTTCTAAGCACTTGCAGACTCCACCATCAGCAGACCCTGGACACACAGGTGGACTCAGTGCCTATTTCCTACTCTGTTCATTATCATTTCATTAGTAACTTCAAGATGGTCTGTGGGAGCTTCTAAAGTCAAAGTGTAATGGCCAGGCTGGGCATGGTGGCACACTCCTTTAATCCCAGCACTCAGGAGCCAGAGACAGGTGAATCTCTATGAATCTGAGACCAGCCTGGTCTATATAACAAGTTCTAGGCCAGTCAAGGCTACACGGTAAGATGTCTCAAAAACAAAGACAAAAATGTAATCACACTACAAGAGACAAAAACCAAAAGCAAACACAGGTTATTTTATTTCCATCTCTACATCACAGTCATCAGCCCATCCCAGGCTACTTCTGGTTTAGAAACCATCAAGATTAATGCTACAATTCCAATAATAAGTACCACCATTTACCAAATTACCAAACGTACCAAGTACGGTTAAGTGTTACTTTGAGAGTTAATATTGGTGCAAAGATACAAGTCTTAATAAGATAATCAAGGATTGAGTAGATAGAAACCCATTAAAAATTAAAAATACTCAACTGGGCCTTGTGGCACAGATCTGTAATCCCAACTATTCAGAAGACTGATGCAGGAGTCAAGTTCAAGGTCTACGTAGGCTACATAGCAAGTTTAAAGCCAGCCTGGGCAACTTAGAAAGACCTTGGCTCAAAATAAAAAGTAAAGAGAGGAGCACATCTAAGAGGTAGTGTGCATGTAGCATGTGTGAAGCAGTGCATCAATCCCCAGTACCACAAAAAAAGTTTAAAATGCCCCACTGCTGCCATGTCATACAGTAGTAGCATCAAGTGGCATGCAGTATATTAAGGCCTACAAAAATGTTTATCCCTTAGGCCAGATAGTAAGCAAAGTGTTACACTAATCTTCTACACACAAGGAGATTATTTTCCCAGTTCCCTCTTCATCTAAAAATGACAATCCAACTGACTTAGGGCCAACAGAATGTGATAGAAAGGGTGTGGACCATTTCCACTTCAAATCTCCCTCAATTCACCCTTCTTTTCCTTGCCTGCCTGAAGAGAGCAGCATCTTAGGACAAAGGAACCTGTGTTCCCAAGTCAGTACCTGGAGGAGGGCTGCCAGAACCTCATGGAGAGCACCTTCTATACTTAGTATACCAAGTTTCATAGGTAATTATGCTAAGTCCTGAGATTTGTGGGGTTTGTTATGACATCAGTCATCTAGAGTAATAGTTGTTTTAAAAATATACAATGGTGGGCTGGAGAGATGGCTCATCAGTTAAGAGCACTTGGCTGCTGTTACAGAAGATCCAGGTTCGATTTCCAGCACCCATATGGCAGCTAACCACCATCTATAACTCCAGTCCCAGAGGATCTGATGCCCTCTTCTGGCCTCCGCAGGCACTACACGACATGGGTACACTTAACGTGGAGGCAATACACTCATGCACACAAAATTAAAATAATAAAAATAATGCAATCGTTAGAATGAAAAATGAAAATGAAGGCTGGGTGTGTCAGTGGGCATACAGGAGGCCGAGGCAGGAAGATCACAGCAAGTATGAGGCCTGGGCTATATAGTGAGTTCCAGGTCAGTTTTGGCCACACAATTGAGACCTATCTAAAAATAAACAAAGAAGAATAAAATTACAATAGAATGCTTTTATTTATCCCTTGAAAATTACCTGAACACACCACACTAGGAGAGAGATCCTATACACGTTGTACGTCAGTGTTTTGTGGTGCTGGAGATCAAGACAGGGCCTCAGCAATGCTACAAGAGCATCCTACGTCACCCCTTGGCCCTGTATTATTTCTTTTGGGGATGGGGTTAAGACACGGTTTCACAATCTCTCTCTCAGGCTGATCCAGAGGCTACTCACAAGGTAGCCAAGGCTGGCCTCTGATTCACAGCAATTTTCTTGCCTCATGAATGCTCTGACTACAGGCACATGTCATCATGTCCCATTCCATGTACTTTCTGGTTGAATTTTTTTCAGTACTATGGATGAAACCCAGATCATCACATGGTGGCAAGCATTCTATCACCGCTTTACATCTCCAACTCCTGACTGAATATTTTAATGATCATATACTCACTTTTATTTTACTTTGGTTTTTTGAGACAGGGTCTCCCTATAGCCCCAGCTGGCCTGGAATTTGCTATGTAAACTAGGCTGGCCTCAATCTCACAGAGATTCACCAGCCTCTGCCTCCCCAGTACTGGGATTAAGGGTGTGCACCACCACATACTGCTTTATTTTTTAAGTTTTTAAAGATAAACTTCAGGACTGGGGATATAATTCAGTGACAGGGCACTTTCCTGGAACGTTTGAGGCTCTAGGTTCCATCTCAGCACTAAAAAACATGTAAACTTTTTTCAAGTAAGACTTCACTATCTCTTTTTAAAGTACTGCCTTTTGTTTGCATAACGGATTATTAATTGTATCTTACCAAGCATTATCATAGCTTCTCCACTGAGCCTCATAAAAATCTGTCTTGCCTACACTATAAGACATTGTTATCTCCACTTTACAAAAGGAAAAAAGTTAGGTTCACTCAGAGCATGGAGCCAGTATGTAAGCAGATGATCGTGTGCTTTTCCGTCTGCCTCAGTGACAGGGGCATCACTGCCCTGGTCCCCATCCTAGTGCCTTCCACTTGATACGCGTTCCAAAGAAGATTGCGATCCTCAGTCAAGTAAATGATCTCCTCTAAAAACTGTTGCCTCTAGAGTACAGTACATTATATGAAACCAAATGTGAAGAAACCAGGCCCCTCTTGTGAAAATGATGCCATGTACAAAAGGAAATGCAAGTATCAGAAGATATAAACTTGGTCCCATAAACTTGGTCATGCTGATACTAAAGAAAGTGGTGATATTATAAAGAAATGTAAAATTACTATAAGATATTAGACCCACATCTTCTATTTTAAAAGTTAGTAACTGGACTATCAACAGTAACATTCCTGAAGGGACGACAAAGATACCAGCATAAGGCTGCTCCCTACAGATCTACCCATTAGCCATGTTTCTTTAACATGCTTGAGGTACTTTAAGAGCATAATTTATCTTTCCAATAAGCAGCAAAAGAAGGCTCTGAGAATCACTCACGTTACAAGAGTAAAAACAATACATAACAACCCATGGTTCCACAGATACCCTTACCTTTGTATATCTTCTCAGTACTGCACAAATGAAGAGTGAAATAGGTATCAAGGAGCTGATGGCCATTTCTATTGACAATATTCCGGGCAGCAATGTTCCGAAGATGTCGAAGACGCCGCTAAAAAACAACCACAAAAAATAGGCATTCAGCTTTTTAGATCTGTGTGATAGTCTCAAAGTTGTAGTTCAAAAAAATGAAACATTATTGGTTGTCCAAGTCATCCATTTGTTGAGCCAGCACCCATAACTTAATCTCTCTTTAAGCCTCAGCACCTGCCCTTACCTCACTTAAAGAGCAGTTACAGCCTGAAACAACAGATATGAAATATTTCTTAAATTTTTATTTATTCATTTTTATTTTTCTATGTATGAGTGTTTTACCTATGAGTATGTAAGTGTACCATGCATGCAATGCCCACAGCGACCAGAAGAGGGTGTCAGATCCCTTAGAACTGGAGTTATAGATGGTCCTTAAGCAGCTCTGGGTGCTGGGAACTAAACCCCTGTCCTCTGCAAGAGCAGCCAGTGATCCTAACCACTGAGCCATCTCTCTAGCCCCCAACTTCATTTTTGAGACACTCTCTCACTGAACCTGGGGCTCAGTGATTCAGCTAGGTTGGCTGACCAGCATGCTCCAGGAATCTACCTATCTCCATCTCTCCTGAGCTAGGATCACAGGAGTATGCCACCATACTTTTAATGTAGTTACTAGGGACCTGAACTCAGGATGTCATGTTGTGTCACAAGCATTTTATCAACTAAACCATCTCCCAAGTCCCTGAAATATTTTTGAAAGCACAGTATGTAAGTGCTATAAACCTACTATAAAAGCCTGCTATAAAGAATATACATATTCCCTGGAACATTAAACAATAACTTGATTTTCTTTTTCATAAGATTCAAATAGGCGGGACTGGCAAGAGGCTCAGCAGTTAAGAGCACTGGCTGCTCATGCAGAGGACCCAGGTTCAGTTCCTAGCACTAACATGGCAGCTAACAACCATCCATAACTCCAATTCCAGGGGAATCTGACGCTCTCTTCTGACCTCCTCAGGTACTGCATGACATGGGTGTACTTGCATACATGCAAGCAATACATTCATACACACAAAATAAAAATAATAAAATATTTTTTAAAAGATTCTAATAGACAAAGTTCACCTCACAGCAACAGAAAAATCAGCAGTTATTATAAACATATGCACCAGTTGCTAGTTCAACCTAGAAGCCAGATCATTTGTAGAAGATGAGGACACAGCCAAAAGTTAGCTCCCTAACCTCAGAGACTTAAAAACAGAGGCCATCCTGGCTCAGTAGGTAAAGCACTTGCTGAACAAATGCCTGACCACCTGACTTCGAGCCCAGAACCCATGTAAAGGTGGAAGGAGAGAACTGACTCCACAGAGTTACCCTCTGCTCTTCATATACACACTGTGGTTCTTACTCCCTGCCACACACAATAATACATTGAAATTTTTTAAACAGACACTAGGTCTTCAGTGTTAAGACAGCTCCAGGCTCTCCCCTTAGGCTGACCCAGTTCAGCCATGGGACCAGTCAGCCAGAAGGCCCTAGCTCTCTTTCCTTCCTGCATGTGCCAACCCAATGCTTTCTCCCCAGGTAGAGATTAAGATTCTTGGAGAAAGGAGGTTATTGTCTAGTAAATTGCTTCATCCTCTAAATATGACAAGCTCCAAATTTATGAAGGTTCTCAAGGGCTCACAGACTGACAATCTGCTATGGTTTCCATCCCGTATCCCAGATTACAACCACCATTTTCTCCTGCTACAGCGTTTCATTAACTTTTTATTTCGGAAATTTTTACTGGGGGCTGGTGAGAAGGTACAGTGAGTACAGGCGCTTGTCACCAAGCCTGGCAGCCTGAATCCAACCCAGGAACCCACACAGTGGAAGGAGAGAAGAGACCGCTGGAAGCTGTCCTCTGACCTCCACACACACATCGCAGTACACAGACACATCCTGACAAGCACGCACACACACCTAAGTATAATTTTAAAGTGTTTAATAATACAAACTTTTAATTGATGAGAATTACAAATAATTTGTACACAAAAATCATATTTCATCTGCTGTGTGACTGAAAACACTTCCAAAAGCCTCTGTGATAGAATACACAGTTCCCACTAGGTTTTGAAGCCTCTGCAGTCTGACCCTTTCAAAGACTCATCAAAAAGACCTTGCAGGGGGCTGGGGATGTAGTTCAGTGGCAGAGTGTGTGCCCAGCATGCATACGGTCCAGAGTTCAATCTCTGGCACTATAATAAATAACGGAGAGAGGGGCAGGCTTAGCCAATAAAATGCTTGCTTTATAAGCACAAGGACCTGAGTTTGAACCCAGCACCCATGTAAAAACCCAAGAGTGGTGGGTGCTGGGTTCAAACTCAGGTCCTTGTGCTTATAAAGCACCGAGAAGGGAGAGACAGGAGGGAGGGTCTGTGGGGCTTGCTGGCCAGCAGTCTAGTCTAACTGGTGCATTTCTCAAAGGAGGTGGATGGCATTCTTGAGGCTGACACCCAGGGTTATCCTCCAGCGTCCAGACACATAAGCACAGACACACATGCACACCCACATACACATATGCACCCATTCTCACACACACACACACACACACATTTCTAAATGCACTTTCCTAGCCCTTTGCTTCCGCTCATGCTAGCCCCTCAATCTAGACTATCACCCTCTCCATTCTCGTTAAGGAGATTCTATTCATACTCCAAACTCCAGAGAGAAAGTTCTTTCTTCTTGATTCCCCAACTGACATTATTTATCAGAAAAAGAACTTCGTTTCTAGTCTACTAAAGCATTTATTTAACTGACTCAGCTTTCCATTGTAGGTTATTTGCTGTTACCATCCCTATTAATCTGGTAGGAAAAGAACTGATAAGTGATCCTTACCGTCACTGTATGGCTGGCATGTATTAAATGCTTTCCATGTGCCATGCACTGGACTCAATACTGCATCACATGGTTGTCTAATCCTCGTGTGATCCTTTAACCCTCACAACATCCCTGGGAGGCTACGCACTATTTATTGCCACTATTTGTTTCTTTATCCCAACATTTCTGAGAAGCCAAATATAAACAGAGAAACAGTAAACAATAAATAAGAGGAAGGCCTGGCATGGTGGTATACACCTGTAATACCAGCATTCGAGAGGTAGAGGCAAGAACATTAGGAGTCATCCTCAGCACACAGCCAGTTAGAGGCAAGCCTGGGCTACATGAAGACCCTGTCTCAATAAACAAAACTAAAAAATAAGCAAGTAGGAGGGGAAGGAAGCACAAAGTAAAGTCAAGGAATGACAGCTACGCTAAGCTTGTGGGTCTGTGTCTCTGCTTACTATATACCGTGTGTGTGTGTGCGTGTGAGAGAGAGAGAGAGAGACAGAGACAGAGACAGAGACAGAGAGAAAGACATATTTTGTAACCTCCTCTGTTGCCAGAGGACAGAACAAGGACCTATCCTTCAGTTCAAGGGAATATCTTCATAACAGTATAATCGTAATGGGCCTGGCTGCCTTTCAAAGAAGTGTACAGGACTTGGATGGAGACTGAGTTTGTGACAAATGTGTGGGCACTGCTAAAGAGATCTACACAGTGTGTGATGACACAACCTCCTTCAAGGCATCTTCTGACTCCAAGCTCTAAAATTCTCAGTTGAGTGAACTGCCAGCATAATACACTGATGTGGGAAAAACAAAGCTGACTATATCAGGGCACTCTATCAGACGGTTTATGGAAAAAGAACAACAACCATTCTTCTACAAATTAGTCTAACTTAATACACTGACTTTGGGTTGCATGACTCTGAATTTTCCTTTGTTTAACTTCTTTCAAAAACATTAAGTATTCTCATTACCACAATAAATTAAAACATAAGTTGTTTCAGAGCACAGTGGTACACATCTATAATCATAGCTACTTGAAGAGGCTGAGACAGAAGAATCAAAAGCCTAAGCCTAGCTAGGGCAACATACTGAGGCCCTGACTCCTAGTAAACAAATAAAATACCCGATGCTTTCAACAGCCATAAGGGGCAAAGCAAATAAACTATAAGTAAATCACTGCCTTTTGCACTAAAGGTGTGCCTAAGCTTTCTTGTATCCTGCTTGCTTGTTTTTTAATAACATTAATTCCAATTTTACCATAAAAAATTAATTTTTCAAGGTGAAAATCTGTAATGAAAGATTGTGTCATCTAACTATAATTAAGAGTTACAAATAATTTTATTTACTAGGACAAAATCTGTATTATGGGCTGGAGAGATGACTCAGTGGTTAAGAGCAGAGGCTGCTCTTACAGAGGGCAGGGTTTGATTCCCAGCTCCCACATGGCAGCTAACAACCATCTGTAACTCCAGTTCTAGGGGATCTAATGCCCTCTTCTGTCTTCCATGGGAACTGCATGACACAGGTGCACTTACATACATACAGGCAATACACTGACACATTTTTTTAAAAAGCCAGGTGGGTATGCTGGCTGCCTGTGATCCCAGCACTTAGAAGGAAGGTGGAGACAGATCCAAGGAAGCTGGCCAGCCAGACTAGCTGTGCTGGAGACCTCTGGGTTCCACTCAT
Source organism: Eospalax fontanierii (assembly GCA_035773235.1). Classification (NCBI taxonomy): domain Eukaryota; kingdom Metazoa; phylum Chordata; class Mammalia; order Rodentia; family Spalacidae; genus Eospalax; species Eospalax fontanierii. Next base: position 165,007,792 of record CM069524.1, read on the forward strand.
GAATAAGGTGAACAGCAATCAAGGAAGACTCTCAGTGCTGATCTCTGTGTGTGTGTATGTGTATGGGCACACAGACTCTGGAGGCACCCATACTCACATGAGCACAGACTCACACACACAGATATACCACATACAATAATTTTTTAAAGTAGTAAAAATAAGGGCCGGAGAGATGGCTCAGCAGTTAAAAGCACTGGCAACTCTTGCAGAGGACAGAGGTTCAGTTTACATGGTGGCTATCAACCATTGCTAGCTCCAGTTCTAGGGGATTCAACAGCTTCTTCTGATCTCTTTGGGTATGTATACACAGGTGTACTTACATACATGCAGGCAAAACATTCATACACATAATAAAAACAAATTAATTTTTACAATAATAATAAATCTATTTTAAAATATTATTTTTATTTTATGTGTATAAGTGTATTGCCTGCACGTATGTAAGTACACACATGTCATGCAATGCCTGTGGAGATCAGAAGAGGGCATCAAATCCCCTGGAACTAGAGTTATAGAGAGTTGCTAGCCACAACGTGGATGCTGAGAACCCACCCAACATCCGCTGCCAAAGCAGCCAGTGTTCTTAACTGCGGATCCATCTCTCCAGCCCCCACAAATAAAAATTTTTCTAAAAAAAAATGTATTTATCTAGGGTAAGGATGTACCTTAGTGGTAGATACGTGCCTTACTAACAATATCCCCCCACTGCATACAAAGAGACAGAAAGAAGGAAGAAAGACAGAGGGAGAGCACTTTATCACAGGGCAGGTAGTAAAGAGCAGCATTCTAACTTAGTGGTAAGGTACAAAGAAATAATTTGGTTTGGTTTCATTTGGTTTGGTCTGGTCTGGTCTGGTTTTAAGCCAGGGTCTCATTGTGTTGAATAAGCAGGTCTTGAACCCCTGGATCTTCCTGCCTCAGTCTCACAAGTGCTAAGACTACACTTAATCTTAAGGCGTAAGCTACTAAGCCCGGCTCAAAGCAACGTTGTTGTTTTTGTAATGTCCTTATTTCTGCTGAGTGAATCCCCTTTTTTGATAGAATTTGGAACCTCAACACAGGGCATACAAGACTGTAAAATCAGTCAGATCATACCCTAGAAATAACAGAAATCCAAAGCAATTTTCAGTGGTGAAACATAGCAATGGGCTTCTCTGTTCCTTCCACATTTAGCCTTCCCTGGCAGGCAGCTAATGTGTTGTCTTCTTAGGTATGAGAGCCCAAAGGAAGTGAGGTGTACCCTTGATCCTGTGCCTCATCCCTGCTGAACAGTGACTCAGGGAGGCTGAGGGCCAACAGATGACAACTATTTTCATCCACCTCCCTTCCTGTGCCCTTGCCTAAAAAACAAAAGTTCCACGAGTCTTAAATATAACTACTCCATAGGGTTGGAGAGATGGCTCAGCAGTTAAGAGCACTGGCTGTTCTTGCTGAGGACCCAAGCTCAATTCCCAGCACCCACGTGGCAGCTAACAACTGCATGTAACTCCAACGCCCTCTTCGGATCTCTACCAGGCACAGCACAACACTTACATGTATGCAGGCAATACACTCATACACATAATTTTTTAAAATTAAATGATCTATTCAGTAAAAATTTAAAAATATATAACTACTCCACAAAATCCCACCATCACCAAACCAAACCATCTCGCATCCAACATTTATGACTCCCATTAAGGTTTGGATATGATGCACCCCCCAAAATGACTCATGTAGTAAAGGCTTGGGGTCCCCAGCTAGTGCAGTATTCTGAGAGGTTCTGGAAACTTCAGAAGCCTAGCTGAAGGAAGCAGACTCACAGGGGCAGGTCTTCAGGGGTTCCTTTTCCCTGGCTCCTCCTGTCTCTCTCAACTTCTCACCTGCCACATGCCAGTGCTAACAGAACACTCTGCCTTCCCATGGGTGTGGAATCCATGGAGTGAAGAACTGTGACAGTAAACTTCTGAAACTATGAGCCAAAATGAATCTTTCTTCCTTCTCAGCTGTCCTGCCAGCCTAGACATAGAAGCACATGCCAGTAATCCCAGGACTCACGAGGTGAAGGCAGAAAGAATCAGAAATTTGAAACCAGCCTTGGTGTCAAAACATTGGGCTAGTCTGGGCTCTATGAAACCTTGTCAGAAAAAGAAAGAAAAGAGAAAAGAAAGGACAATTCCATTGTTCTGCCACGTAGTTTAACACAGCATAGAAAGTCTAACACAGTTCCCAAGGTCACAGGCCACAAGGAAACATTTTCAAATCAAACTTTGAGTCTGATTTATTTACAAGAATAATTACAAACCAACAATATATGGTACAGTCAATAATGCAAAGCCCAGTAAAAAGAGGGCAAAGGATATGACAAAACAGGCCACCAGAAAAGAAATGAGTACGTGAAAAAATGCATAATCGTGCTCACCACCAAGGATCCGCACATGAAGACAAGCATTCCACCTGTGCAGACTGCAGCTTCCCAACAGGGTCCCACCAGCACAGCCCATCTGGCATGCTCTCTTGCATATGGTGTGATGCTGCCGTATCTCCATGAGAAAGTGTGGCATGCTCCCTGCCCCTTAAGATGTGCTGTCCCTATATGGCGTCTGTGTGGCCACTAAAGCTAAATCATAAAAGGTTTCCCCTGATCCTCTAGGATACCCTTCCTTGGAATCCCATGATTACATAGCGCAGAGGATAGGCAGTCACATGGAAAAAACCTCAGAGCTGTTCTTCACTGCCCTGGCTCATCCAGGAAGACAGCCAGACACCCTCCGCCTCTGAGCCCCTGAAAATGACAGCAAACTGCTCCCACAAAGTGCAGATCAAAGAGAGAACTTATAAATGTTTAAAGCCACTAATTTTTTTATTTGTAACACAGCAATGGATTATTGAAGAGATGTATCTGATTAGACAAACTGTTTTGGCCTCTATCAAGGTCAATACAAGCAAGGGAACCAGTACTGGAGAGAATACAAACCATTCACCTGGAGCAAGAACAAGTGAGCAGCAATTACCAGTTTTTTTCCAGGATTGCTAAAGGAGCAAAAGTTCAGTAAAGACTCTTAAAATGGCAATACACTCATATGCTGGAAAACCATATTACCATTTTTAAAAGGTGATTAAATATGGGTATGAAACATGAAAAAGAAATGATAAGCATTCACAGAAAGGAACAGACCTATATTCCATGACTGATGTAGATCGGGGTTGGCAAACCCGAAATATTGGAGAGGGAATACTAAGTTTTCCAGAGCAGCACAGCCAGTCTGTCTACAGATTCTCTCTCTCTCTCTCTCTCTCTCTCTCTCTCTCTCTCTCTCTCTCTCTCTCTCTCTCTCTTTCTTTTTTTCATTTGATTACAAGCCTTTAACAATGTGAATACCATTCTCAGTCTATTAGTTGCTACAAAACCTCCCTTATTCACTTGCTGAAGCTTCATAGAGTCAGTTACAGGTGTTGTGAGGTGGTTTCTTACACAGCATTTGCCTGTCCTGATGCTTCCTCTATTCACGCTCCAGACTCCTGACACATATGTATATAATATATATACATGTATATATTATATACATATATATGTATATAATTTTTTATGGAATGACTGACTGTATTGCCTACATGTAAGTGCACTCACGCCATGCAATGCCCAAGGAGGTTAAAAGAGGGCATCAGAGCCCCTAGAACTGGAGTTACAGACAGCACCATATGGGTGCTGGGATTCAAACCAGGTCCTCTGCAGGAGAAGCCAGTGCTCTTAACTGTTGAGCCATCTGTCCAGGCCCTCATTTCTTTTTAGTTCAGACATTTATTCTCAACCTGGGACCAAACTCAATGGCAGGTGAGAATTAAGATCCAGATTACCACAAATTTGTTAGAACTTCAGGGGCAACAAGAAAATCACCTTTTGAAGAAAATTTATTTCCACGTTTCCAAAGAAGGCAAAAATACTGGATTACTGAATGAAGAATTTAAGTTTGATAAATTCAAGTCAATCACCTGTTGATCTCGCCTGATCAACTCACTGTGAACAGTTTTTAAAGGACACAAGAATGCTTTAGAAAGCAGTGCTCGGTCCTACTAGCCCCAAGTCAGTGTCAGACTTAACCCAACCAACCACACTAATCTCTCATGAAATACTTCACAGTTCTTGTAATTGAGAGCATTCTCTGGCATGAATTACACAACTTGACAAATGAAGCCTTTATTTGAACATTAACTCTGCTCTCCTTCAACTTCAAATCAGCCCAAGAATTAATTTAATAGAGTCATTTATTAAGCACTACTAAGATATGAAACAGGCTTCCCCACAGCAAAGACAAGGCACACCTCTGAACTTCCGACAAGACATTCCTTATACATCCTTACCTCTACCTTGTTTAGCCTCAAGCTGGGGAGAAGGCACCAACCTGCCCTGTTCTCCAGTGGCCCTCCCTCTCTCTTGTTCTAAGGAACAGGGTTCTGGGGTGACTGAGCCTCAACAGCCTCCAGCATATCCTTCACTCCTCCTCTCCTACTTGGCTCTTTCCTCCATCTTACTGGCATTTCCTTCACAAACTATGCTTAGGAACTGTGGGACATAAACAGTATTTCCTTGCTTCACGGTGTGCAATCTTCCTAAGGAATGAGTTTGAAAGCAAGTGTGAACACACGCCTAGAACCTCAGTAAACAGAAGGTAGAGGCAGGAGGACTGTGTGTCGGAGGGCAGCCTAGGCAATGCAGCAAGTTCTGTGCTAACCTGGGCCACATGGTAAATTCAAAGCCAGCAAGAGCCTGTCTTGAAACAACTTTAAAAGGGGGATGGGAAATGGAGCAGATGGCTCAGCAGTTAAGAGTACTGGCTGTCTTGCAGAGGACCTTGGTTCAATTCCCAGCATCCACATGGCAGCTCACAATTGTCTGTAACTCCAGTTCCAGGGAATCTGACGCCCTCTTCTGACCTCCACAGACACTGAACAACACGGGTACACTTACATACATATGGGCAAAACACTCATACACATAAAATTTTAAAAATAATAAAATATTAAAAATTTACTTTTTTTTTAAAGCAAGGCACATAACTGCAATTCCAACACCTCGGGGACAAGGTCATCTTCAGCTACATTTCCAGTCAGAGTCCTGCCTGAGCTACATAACCCTGTCTCAACACAAACAGTTCACATATTTTTAAGGCACATTTTAAGTAACAATATTCAGTAAGACCCAAGAAGAGACATATAGAGTAACACAGAATGACTCAGAAAGGAAGAAAAACTGGAAGACAGTCATCAGGAGTCCGAGTGTCAGAGTAATATTATGCCCAGAATTTGTTTCAAACAAATTTTTTGGGGAGAAAAGATGGGGCAGGAAAAGATGACAAGGAGCAGTCATGTAGATCCAACAAGGTCCACTAGCAGGTAACGACCACTAGAGCTGAGGGGCAGGGCAGGAAGCATTCTATTCATCTGTGTCTCCACAGTAACAGTACACATGCATTTCAACATACCTTTATATATACTGGCCAATATATACCAATACAGCAACATATATTTTGAAATATACTAAAATTTCCATAGTGGAAAAATTCTAAAATAATACCACTAAGAACAGAAAGCCAAGAATGAGCACACGCCTTTAATCACAGCACTTTGGAGGCAGAAGCAGATGGATCTATGTGAATTTGAGGCCAGCCTGGTCTACATAGTGAGTTCCAGGCCAGCCAGGGTTATATAGTGAAATGCAGTCTCAAAAATAACAAAACAAAACAACAACAAAAACAGAAGACCCTTAGGAGTCTAAGAAAGGCTAGAGGACTGACAAACTAGGTCCATGTGGTTGAGGAAAAGAAAATTTATTTAAAAAAAAGAAAAAGACACAGTAATCAAAGATAACCTCTAAAAGTGATAACTAAGCAATAAAGGTATTAGAACAACAGAGTCTCACACACAGTCTCCCCCCACACCTCGTTCTCCATGTTGAGGATAAAATTCTAGATGGTTTAAAAATATTTAATGTGTAGTTAGTTGGATAGGAAATAGAATTTCTGGTTCGCTCTTGAGACAGAAGAGCAGCTAAAGAAGACAATCCACTATGCATTCTGAAAAGCTAGAGAAGATGGTTTCACCTGGCTTCACCATATTGACAACACCCACAGCACACATGGATATATATGGATATATACAAGAATACGTGTGCTCATCTTCAATACCAAGCATTCCAGAGGCAGAGGCAGGAGGATCTCTGTGAGATCAAGGCCAGCCTGGTCTACACAGTGAGTTCCAGGCCAGCTGGAGCTACAGGGAGACCCTGTCTCAAAAAACACATAATAAAATAAAGTAAAAATACTCAAAGAAACCATGAACATTACTTTATAATCTCAAAGATCTAACAATGACACAAACCTTAGATGCTATAAAAGAAAGATAAGTTACTATATAAAGATGTTTTAAGGGCTGGCAAGACAGCTCAGCAGGTAAAAGCACTTGCCTCACAAGCTTGATGATTGATCCTCAGAGAATCTACAATGTAAGGAGAAAACCAACTCCTGAAAGTTGTCCTCTGGCCTCTACTATATACCAACACATGGCATGCACAAACAATTTTAATGCTTTAAAATTGTACATGACAGCAGAATATGGTGGCTCACCCTATAATCCCAATAGTCAGGGAGCTGAGGCAGGATTGCCATGACTTTGAGGTCAATCTGGTCTACACTGAATTCAAGGTCAGCCTGAGCTACACAGTAAGACTGTCTAGAAAACCACAAAAACAAACCAAAAACCAATTCTACATGACAAAACTACCATCATCAAAATCAAAGGAAAAATTAACCTAAAAAAAGTTTAATTCACAACATAACCAAAACAATTCCACTAAAGCATAAGGAATTCCTAGAAACTCAGAAGAAAATTCTGAAGAATGACAAAGAATATTAATAGATATTAATGGATAATTCAAAGAGAAGGAAACACAAAGGAAACTCAAACATGAAAAGATCTTCACTCATTAAAAAAATTCTATTAAAACTACACTCAAATTGGCGCAGATCAAAAAGTCTAATAACTTTCTGAGGCAAAACACTGATAAAACACTTTGCTGTGTAAGTGGTAAAAACCTATATAGATGGCACCCTGGCAACTTCTAGAACACTACAAATGCACATATCCTTTGATCCAGCAATTCCACTTCTATATCTGTGCCAAAAATATACTTGCAGATATGCAATATGAAGCCCTGGTAGAAAAAGAAAATTAAATTTACATTTTTAAAAAGCAGATGGTGATGAATTTTTAACACAAGTATACATGTCAGCCATTTCTTGCAAGAGTGTGACACAGTAGGAATGGCTCTAATTACAGCCAGTAATCCTGAACTTGAGGACCATTCTACCATGATTGCTATGTCCCTTTCCACAGAACGTAGGTATTTCCACCTGCACACCTACATGGGAGAAAACAAAATGGATAGGAAAGCTCTCTAAAAAACAGTACAGCACTTTGCAAACAGCTTGTACATAAATAGGGATGCGGGAGGGATGTGGTTATCACTGGGAACTGATCTACGAACTTCTAATTGAAGTAGAGAGACAGATTTAGAATTCATCTATCTTCCCAGAGGTAAGAAAGGTACAGTAAAAGAGATCTCTGACACAAAAGCCTTCAATAAGCAGAACTATAGAATGGTAGAGCTAAAGTCCCTTAAGGTCGTCTAAGCCCATGCTGCCCCCAGCACCTGGGAATGTGCTGAACAGGCCCACTCTCAGGCCCCAGCACAGAATGGACCTACTCAACCCCAATCTTTATCCCCAAATAATTTTCGTGTACACTTTCAACTGAAGAAGCAGAAATCTATACCACCTCACTGGTTTACTTATTCGTTTATTTATTTTTTAGGTAAGAAAATCAAGACCCTAAGAGACTACTCATGTCACATTGTTATTAAGTAGCAAAATGGAAATTCGGACCCAGGCCTTGTCTCCTGTTACACCATGAGTTTGCTTCCCCTGTTTGAAAACCTGAGACCTCTTTGCCTTTGTCAGGTCTGCTGTGTAGCACCCCCACTCTAATCAGAGCCGCTCTCATGAGTTCTTCACAGCATCTCTGGCAGATGCTGCTTCTTTTCCACATCATTTATTGCCCGAAAGCTACTGTTCACACTATGAAAAATGGCTTCCTTCTCTTACCTGTGTTTCAACTTCCTCTTCTGAAAACAAGCTTTATCAAAGGCTCCAAATTGCCAGTACCATCTTCTGTCCCAAAAAGCCCTCACCGATCAAACATTCTCATCCTCGTAATCCTCTCCTTTTATACTGTATCCTAAAAAACCACAATACCTTAGTATCACCTGAGTACTCATGATGTGCCTGAGTACCTTCACTCTAAAAATTAAAAGAGAATTAAAAGCCCCAGTCTCTGCCACATTTCCATTTCAGTTTTAAGAAGTTTTCATTTTTTTAAGGACAAATACTATAGTAAGACTTTTACAGCTGCTCAGCCTCAGCAGAACAAGGAAACAGACGGATAGACCACCCACACGTGGGCTCACTCTCACAACGCAGCCTGACACTGTACAGCTCTAGGCAAACAGTTCTAGAGATTCCCATGCACAAACTAAGTTCAACTGCATCTACCTGGAAAAAAAGACTGCCTTATCCCTACCACAGCAAGACACGGTCAGACCAGAGCATCAGTGGATGACAGGTATCTAGGGAGAATAAGGATCTATGCACACATGGTGTGATTGTTGATCTTAATGATAGATTTGGTGAGATCTCTGATCACCTAGGAGACAAGCTCCTGGGCCTGCCTGTGAGGGGTTATCTTGATTAGGTTAACTGAGGTAGGAAGAGTTGCCCACTGTGGGGGGACACCATTCTTGGGGATGGGATCTTAAAATGTAAAAAAAAAAAAAAAAAAAGTGAACTGAGCACGAGCTCTCCCTCTTGACTATGTGACCAGTTCCTAGCACAGTGATTTCCCCACAGTGAAAGGTGTATCACCAACTGTGAGCCACAAAAAAACCCTTCCTTCCTAAACTGTTTTGGTCAGGGTATTTTATCACAGCAACAGAAAAGTCACACATCATCTTTAAAATGTCTCTGAAGACTACTAGACAAAGGGATAATAAATACTTTGACTGGGTGACTAAAATTAATTTTACTAGTTAATGTGCCACTGAGACAGACATCACATGCCTCTAAGAGTGACACCCTATACATGATACACTATCACTTACACAGTATCAAATCATGAGGAAATATCAGAAAGACAATATGGAATGTTCCTTTTTTTTTTAAGGCAAATGTAGTTTAACAGATAAATATGCTGGCACATATCCGTACTCTCTGCACTCCAGAAGAGGAGACATGGGGAGTGCTTTCAGTTCGAGGCCTCCCTGAGCTCTACAGTGAGTTGCAGGGCAGCTTGGGCTAAGAATAAAAAATATGACCCTATTTTAAGGGAGAGACAGAGACAGAGAGAGGAGAGAGACAGAGAAAGTGGAAAGATGGCTCAGGGGGTAAACATGCTTGCTAGGGAGCCTGACCACCTGAGTCCTACCCATGGGACCACAAGGTGGAAGGAGAGACCTAACTCCCAAAGGTGTCCTATGACACAAAAACAAATCAACAAATTAATTAATTAATTAATTAATGTAAGAAATTCTGCACTTCTACCGTCTAATGATCAGACTCCAGAGTACAGAGCAACTGCTCTTTATTTTCCTGTTTGTCTTAAAATCTTCCATACAGAACAAACACCACTAAGTAAGTTCATGAAAAGCAGCCTGAAACACCTTACTATGTGTACAATTATACACCAGCACCAACTCTTCCTGTAATAAGTACATTCCCATAAACTATCCCTGACCCTTCTTGAGCTCACCAGGCTATCAAGCTTGATTTTATGAATCAAAACTTGGAAGCCTTTCTTCATGCTCAGAAGATGTTAACATTTCAGCACTAACAATTTTCTCAAGGCTTTTTCATTAAGAGAGCCAATGTTTGAAAAAAAGTGTGTTGTAAGTCTAAATAAAACTACTTTCATTTTGAAGTTTGTTTGTTTTTAAGTTGTCTGGATTAGCTCTCCTTGCAGAAGAATGATTGGAATTGAGGAAGGAAATAATTCATATCCTCTCAAAGACATAATTAGGTTGGCAAAAACAAGGCACAGTTTCGAATCCTGCTCTAGCACATTCAAAGAACGTACTTTATAAATATCTACTGGTATTTAAATAAAGGCTGCTTCAGTCAGTTTTTCCTATTCTGTACTTAAGTATTAGCACAGGCTAGTATAAACACACTGAATTACTTAGAGATCAAAATTAAACTTTCAATCACAGAAAGTATAGTCATGGTAATGGTCACCAAGTTTTTCCTAAAAAACAGAAATCAGGAGTCAAATTGCCAATTTTACTTTTACATGTTCCCTTTTTTTCCTCACCCAAGAATTTACTGACAAAAACTAAAGGCAGATTCTAGTTTCAACTTCTTGAGGTTTCATTATTGTGAACGGTCTGGCCACATCTTTTAAGATGCCCATGACAGGAAGAAATGCTACATATGTCCATGGACCACCAAAGTGCTGAGTTCTAAGGTTCAACTTCAGTATTATTATCTCAGCCTCCTGATAAAACATATTAACTAGTTTTCAGTAAAGAAAGACTATGTAAAATGTCTAACATCACAACTGGAGTGACAACAATCAGTGCTATTACACAGAATCAAATTCCTGCCCTCTGAGAAAAGCCACAATCACCAGATGGCTGCTGTTTCCGAAATTTGAGTAGAGAATTTACAGTTCTTAAGAACGTTCTTTAAAAAAAAGACAGTTCGCAGAGATGAAATGAGAAGAAAACACTGCAAGTCCAGAGGGGCATTCCAAAGTTTCACTAATTCTCACCATGCAAGAGGGATGGGGGTGGCGTAGGCAGAATCTGAGTGCTCAGCCTTACCCTTAAAGAGAAGTTTAAAATCAAGCCACTACCCCAATTCTGATTTCAGCCTAAAATCACCAAAGCTATGGGACAACATGTCAAAGCCAGAGAGGAGCTGAAGAAGCAAGATCTTAGCACACCAGAGAATAGCAGACCTGCTTACAAGACCCAGGTGCGGTGATTTCTCCACACAGGCAGGAAGAGCAAGACACTCTGTACAGAGCTGTTAAACCAATATTCTTCCTAGTCCTTGAGGTCAGGAACACACACACAGACCTCGCCATGGCCAGGCAAACAGCTTCACCTCTGAGGACATCAGGTTTTCCATCTGTAAATTTCCATTATTTCATAACTCATGTTTCCATCTTAAAGTAAGACGGAAAACAAGATTAATGTGATAAACCAAGAAAGTGTACTTTAAGGACAAAACATTAAAAAAATTAACAAAACAAGATATAATCAATGCCACTAAACCTAAAACAAAGTACACAATCAACTCATGTCTTCAAACAAATATGTCTTTAATTTTCCTAAAATACCTCCAAGTTTATAACTGCACACATTCCATTACACTAAAAATGACAACTATTTCTTGTTTTCCACAGCAATAATATGTCTTGTCTTTCAGGTAACAATACACAGCTTATGGAAAACACCCATTTGGAAACTACGAAGATCTAATTATTGTCATTTCGCCCCAAGCTTCAGGCCCAACTTTCAATTCTGCTCTGACTCTATTTCCAGTTAGTTTCACTTCTGAATTTTCTGACCCAAAGCTAAGAACTGTGATCCTGTAGGGAAACCTTTAAGTAAACACAAAATAAAAAACAGAACTATTCCAGTCAAAGAAAAACGAAACACTTTCACAGGACAAACAAGAACACAACAACAAGAAACACTAAATTCTTGATGGCATCTGTCATGTAAAACAATGGCTTCCAGATGCTGATGTCGGAAAGCTTCCAAAATGCCCATGCTTTTCCTCACAAGAGCCAAAGCTGCTCAGACGTTTATTTTACAGACTCACAACTCACATAACTATTGATTTCTTTTTCTTTTGAGTCAAAGGGGTTTGATAACTATTTACGGGAGGAATAACTGTACCAGGCATGTTACTCTGCAGCCTGAGGCACATGTTTCCCAGTTAGACACAGCTCTCTTTTGTGCATTCAGTGGCCTTCCCAACACAGTTTTTTTTTTCCAATCAGAAATATAAATTAAAATTTAAAAGCAATGTATCTAAACAAACACACATGTAAAGGAAAATATATACCACAGGCTAGCTACATTACACTCCCTATTTGCTTCTGTCGTTTTGTTACAGTACATGTTTCAATCCCACTCAATCTAATCTTCCTTTCTGTAAGCCATTACATTCTTTAAGGGAGGTTCCGTGTGCAAAAAGTATACAGAGTTACTATATAATCAGCACAATGCTAGGTGCAGATGCTGTAAGAGATAAAATACAAAGCATGCTGGTTCCACATCTTGAAGTATCATCAGAACGATACAAAAAGTAGGTGACTATAGCCAATGGGAAATGATGACCCAGAATGTCATTCCCTATGACTTTAAGAAAGGTACTCAAACCTTAGGTTCCCCATTGTAAAAAGATATAAATCTCCCCTGAAGACTCACTGCAAGTAATTTATGTAGATACTCTGTTCTCAGGAGGAGGAACATAAATCCCCACTCCTCAGGTGCGGCCTTCACAGACTTGACTTCCTTCATAATGCACAGTAGGACCAGGGTGAGGGGCAATGAGAACTTCCAGCACAGCATCCAGGTGAGTTACCTGCCTGGCTGAGATATGTAATAAGAAACACGTTCTGGTCTTCTGGCAAAGCACTCCTAAAACCCTTCTCATTTCCTGAGTAAGGAGTGCTAAGGAAAATCTTTTTTCCTAGTATTAGTGTTTGGTCCCGGTTCCTGACACAGATCACCTGATCCCTTGGCATTTCCTGGGTGACAGGAGCACCTTCTGTTCTAATGAAGTAATTCTTGGTGAGGTCCCTGGATGCTTAGAACTGTCAGCCTCACTCACACCAGGAAGACAACATGGCTGGAGACTGAGTTAAACACTGATAATGTCTGCATAACAAGCTCAGAACATCTATGGGTGGGCACAAGGACAGAGCACAGCGGCCTCCACACATTTCCCTACTCAGTTCCCTATCTTTGTGCTCCATCTGGCTGCTCCCCACATCCTTTACAATAAACCAGGAAACTGAAGCACTGTGCTCTCCTGGCCTTGCCAGCCAGTCCGGAAAAGGATCAAAACAGAGAAGGTGGTGGAAATGCTCCATTTACAGCCAGGTGACTAGAAGCTGTAGAGGCCCAGGTTGGGGCTGAGCCTTTAACTTGTGAGATGGGAATACTGACTCCAGGTAGACAGTGTCAGAACTGACTTGCGGGTCACCCTGGTGGTGTCTACCAGAGACTACATGATGCGGGGTGGGGGAATTCCCACACCTGGTGTGTCAGAGGTGTTATGTTGAGGGTGTAACAAGAGGAAACAACTTTCACTCTAACAACCTCAGTGATGAAAGTTAAAATCCAGAGATAAATCTGTGCATCTGCCATGATAAAAGGGTACATCACCTTTGAGGTCTTGCTCTTAAAAGCCCACAACCCAGTGTAGTTATGAAAAAAAAAAAATTAAGGCACATCCTACAAAACATCTGACCAGCTACAGACATCAAAAATAAGGAAGGTAAGAAACTGTCACAGGTAGGAGGAGGCTAAAGAGACAGGACAATTAAACACCGAGTGGCGGGTAGTCACATACAGAAAAAAAGCAGGTTAAAAACTAAGGAGGCCTGAATAGATGAATATTTTAAGAGTGGTTCACAGAGTAAATACCAAGTCTTACATAAGGATGAAATTCTCACACATGCTACAACACAGATGAACCTTGGCAACATTATGCTGAGTGAAATAAGTCAGAGCAAAGAGGACAAATTCTGCAGGACAGCACCTATCTGAAGAACCCAGAATGGTCAAATTCAGAGAAACAGAAAGTAGAAGAGAGCTTGCCACGGGCTGAGGGAAGGAAAATGAGGAGCTGTTTCCTGGGTATACAGTTTCTCTTGAGAGGATAAAAAAAAGCACCCAAGATAGAAAGAAGTGACAGCTGCACGACCCTGTGCTCAGTGCGGCTGAATTACACATGAAAACACTAAAATGCGAATTTTCACTAGGTAGTTTACCACAGGTTTTGAAAACTAAGGAAGTCTGAATAAACTATGAAAGTAACAGTATCAATACTGGTTCATTAATTATAGCATAAAATATCTTTCAAAAATGGTAACCACAGGGAAGCGCGCATGTGTGCTATATGGAAGCTTCCTGCATATCTTCTCAATTTTTCTGTAGATCTAAAACTGTTCTGAAAATTAGTCTTTTTGAAAAAAATTTATTTATGTGTACAAGTGCTTTACCTCCGTGTATGTGGGTGCACCATGTGCATACAATACAATACTGAGGCTAGAAAAGGGTGTCAGATCCCCTAGAAATAGAGTTTGGGATGGGTGTCAGCTGCCATTTGAATGAAAGGTGTAGGAACTTATTCCAGGTCCTCTGCAAAGAGCAGTCAGTACTCTTAACCACTGAGTGGTCTCCAGCAACACACACACACACACACACACACACACGCACGCACACACACACACACACACACACTTTTTTTTTTAATTCAAGATAATAAAGAAAAATGAGGCTCAGCTTTGTGGTACAAGTCTGTGATTCCAACTACATGAGAAGCTCACAAAGGAGGATCAAAAATTCAAAGCCTACCTGGGCTACAGATCAAGTTTAATGCTAGCCTAAACAACTTAGTGAGATCTTGTCTCAAAAAATAAAGAAATGGTTGAGATGTAAATCAGTAGTAGAGTATTTGCCTAACGTGTAAAACCCTGAATTCACTTCCAGTACTACAAAAAAAATAAGTTAAGAATCATGGCTGGGGAAATGGTTCAATGGGCAGAGAGACTGCCATGGAAGCCTGATGGCCTTGAGTTCAGATAGCCAGAACCCACATAAAGAATGGCACAGGAGCCCGGATGTCTACAATCCAAGAACTCCCATGTAGAGATGGAAGGTAGAGACAGGAAAATCCTGTGGGTCAGCTAGCCTGGCACTTGCAACCGAATACAACCTTCTCAGACAAGGCAGAAGGGGAGGACCAAATTCCAAGGTTGTCCACTGACCTCCTCACACCTCTGTGCCCACACTTACACACTCACACATGCACACAAAAAAAGATGAAATAACAATAATAAAGAGTAATGGCCCTCATGCACTTTTTTCAAAAAGGAAAAAGGTTCCTCAAATCTATGAAGAATATAAGCAAAATAATCAGAAAAGTGAATGTTAAGGACACAAACAAGTGCTTCACAAAAGAAATTAAATAATAAAGAAATTTATACAAGGATATTAAAAATCATAAGGTTGGACAGGATACCACCATGTACTTTCCAGTATGCAATACATGAAGCTGCTAAGACATCCAATAGGCAAAGAAATGCAAAGTTTAGTAACAAATATATATGTGTGCACATACCATTATGTGTATGTATATATGTGATCTGCATCTATAAAAGCAGGTTAGAAAACATTGAGAAAAGTTATAAGGCACAAAGTTGGCAAAAATGTAGAGAAACAGGCTCTCTCGTTATCTGATGGTGCACGTATATAAAAGGGACATTCTTATGGGTAAATATTTAGTTACTATCTTCTAAGATTTAAACACACACACACCTTTACAATGATTTCACTGTTCTAAAATTGTCCTACTGAGTATCAACACATGTATCCAAAGATACTTCAATACAGATATTCACTGCAATGGAATAATAGAGAAATGCTGGAAATATTCCAAAAGCCTTTCAATAGGGCGTTAGCCAGAAAAAAAAAAAAAGAACAGTTGTGACAGCATATACAGCTGTAATCGAGCACTCAGGAAACTGAGGCAGAAGGATCTAAAGTTCTAGAGCAGTATGTATGGACTACACAGTAAGACCCTGTCTCAAAAGGGGATGTGGGGCGCACAGCACCTCAGGAATGACATCTTGAGTTTTTTCTCTAGCCTCCACATGCACATGCACTTACATGAGCACCCATGTACACATGAACACACTAACAGAAGATATACAGACATAATTTTTTTTTTTGAGACAGGGTCTCCCTGTCGAGCCAGCTGACCTGGAATTGACTACATAGACCACGCTAGTCTTGATCTCACAGGGATCCTTCTGCCTCTGCCTCCATAGTGCTGGTATTAAAGACATACATCTTCAGGCCTGGTTCAACATGAAAGGTTTTTAAAAACTGGACCCTAGGACTGGAGAGACAGTTCAGTGGTTCACAGCACTGGCTGCTCTTTCAGAGGACCTGGGTTTGTTTCCCAGCACATACATGGCAGTTAACAACCATCCTAACTCCAGTTCCACGGGATCCAACGCCCTCTTCTGACCTACAAGGGCATTGCACAACATAGGTACACTTCCATACATGCAGGCAATATTCTTATATACATTAAATAAAATATTTTTAAATAATAAAATATTTTAAAAATTGGCCCCTTGATTCATGTAAATTTAGAAAATCTGCAAAAGTCATAGGCAAAAAAGAATCAATGTTTAAGAAAAAAGGTTTTACACACACCCACACAAACCACAAACAATATACTAAGTGAAAGAAATCAGACACCAAAGTATATTGTGCATGATTCCATTTCTATGAAGTTCAAGGCCAGGTAAAAACACCACATATTAGAAATCGAAAAATGGCTCCTTTGGAGAGAAAGAAAGGGAGAGAACACAAGAAGAACTTCCAGAATGTTCATAATTTTGCATTTCTTAATCTGGATAGCAGTTAAATAACCATGCTCATTTTATGATAATATAATCTGTGGACTGTATACAGACAACATACCAACAAAAATGCTTATTTTTCATATTATGTATTTATGTCCCCAACCCTGAACATTTTCATCAGAACTATAAAAAGTCAGTGTGTTTGTACATAGGCTGTCTTCCAAGAATTCAAGGTCGACACCCCCAGAAGCTGTAAATAGCATACTCAGTGCTCATACACCACTCAGCTGTACACTTAAGCACTATATCCCTCGGCACCAATCCAGAAACTTGACAAACACTAACAAATGCAGCTGATTTTATCCAGGGACAGTTCATTTGAATTATTTCCCCTATAGTTAAACTGTGAACTGTTACCAGAGAACAGGCTCCATGGAGTGAATGATGCTTTCTCCCCCTGAACCGCTGTTCTCAAAGCTCCCCCAGACTAGACCCATCCAGAACTCCTTAAGATTTATCCAGCTTCTTCTAACAGCACCCACTTATCTTCTCCCAACAGGTCCCTCACACTCTGCCTCCTACATACACAAATTCTTATTAATACCCAATCCAAAGACTAGTCTCCCAGCCCCACTTCCACCCTCTCCTAAGCCTCATAATGCCATCTAACCTCACTACCCTCAAGTTCCTAATATTCTCCACACTCCCTGCCCAGTGGCACCACAAAACCAAGGAACATGCCATCCTGGTCTTTTAAATCCTCTCCTACCACAAAAGGCTTCTGCTTCCTACTCAGCAGTCACCACCGGGAAGATGGGGGCGGGGGGGGGGCGGTAATCGCCAACTTTTTTCTTGCCTTTTAAAATTCAGATCTATTTATTCCATGCCTGGGCCCTCCCTCTCTCCTAGCCTCTACTTTCTCCTGTGACTCCTTCTTGGGTGTCCCCGGCAAAGATGGAAAGTTACAGGGAGGGTCTGAAGGAACTCCCCCCGACCCCCGCGTCCGGTGGAAGGTGGTGGAGGAGTTACTCAAGTCTCAAGCAAACAACGCAGCGCGCGGATGCTGGGCTCGGAAACCGAGCCCCACCACTTACGAACAGGAAGGTTGGTGGACGAACCTGTTTCAACTGCAAAACAAGGGTAATAAATACAGCTATCTCATGGAGTGGTGAGGATCGATGAGCTAACAGACATTGAGCACTTTGCACAAATCAAGCATGGTTCCGTGACTGGCGGCTTCTGCCCGTCCTCTTCACGGAAAAGGAAAAAGGGGCAAGTGGAAGGGTGCGACTTCAGCTCTCCTTAACACTAAGATTTCTGCAGTCTCCTGGGTAAAAGGAAGGGCAGGTGTTCGAAGGAATTTTGACAGATCTCTCAATTCAGTATTCTCCAGTCCTCATCCCCACACGGTGTGGATCCAAGACAGGAATAGAAGCTTCATTGCTTCCTTCCAGACACTCCGGAGGGAATGAAGTTGAGAGCGCCCCCCGCCCCCGTTACGAAAATGCTCGCGGTGAGGATCTGCTCTGAGACGGAAAGGAAACCTCAACATCCCAAACACATTTCTCAGGAAGGGCAGAAGGGAGTATTTCACAAGCCGAGGAGTCAGTGCTAGAAACCCGACTCCTCGGTGCTCCTGCAGCCCCACACAGCCGAGGGAAAGGGAACACGCGGCCGGGCTCTCGGGGCGCAGGGCTTCCCCGGCGCCTTCCCGGAGGGATGCTGGGGTCAGCGCACCGGAAGCGCCGGCTCCCCGCGGCTCACCTCCAGCACCGGGGTCCTCCCGGGTCCCGGGATTCTCCGAGGGACCCCGGCCGCCTCACTCAGCCCTCGGGTCAGCCCTCCCAGCCCCGCCGGTCGCGCCTCCGAGTCGTGCGGCTAGCGCAGAGGCAGCCGGAGCCCGCCGGGACTCCACGGGAGCCTCCCCGGGTCCCCGGAGCGCCGCGAGCCGGCCGGCTTACCTGCTGGGACGGCAGCTCCACATGCAGGGCCCGCGCGGTGGAACCGGGCGGCAGCGCGGCGGCCGGGCCCGGGGGTGGCAGGGGCGCCGGGCCCCCGAGCGACGCCGAGGCGCTCATCTCGACCCCGGGGCCGCCGAGCGGCGGGGCGGACCGTCCTCCCGCATCCGCCGCCGCCTCCTGCGCCACGAGCCACCGAGCTCCTGCAGCCTAGAAACCCGCCACCGCCAGCCCCGAGCGCTCAGTCCCCGCTCCGGCCGCCGCCGCTAGCTAAGGAAGAGCCATGTTACCGCAATGCAATCCCCTCCACCCGGCCGGGAGCCGGCGCGCTCATTGGGTCCACTCCTGAGGGGGCGGGACCCGAGGGCCGCCAAGGGCCGTGCTATTGGGTAATGCGTCGGTCCATCACCGGCCAAAATGGTCTAGGGGCGGAGGGACTCGAGGATGGCCTCAATTGCGTCTGTCAAACTGGGGCGAAACCTGGGGCGTTACTTCTCTCTGTCTCGGTCTAATTGGTCCTTTCACCACTCAGGGGCGGGGTCTCCTAATAGAGCCAAAAGGGCCATTGCTCTAGATCGGTGTCAGTTGTCCATAAAAGAAAGAGGGGCGGAGTCTTGATTAGGTAAAGCGCGCGCCTAGGCTCTGGTGTCACGTGCAGAAGTCTGGAGAGTCACCTGATTAGTGAGAGTCAGGCTTCTGAGGCACTTCCGCCCTAGCCTAGTTGCCATGGTAACAAGCCTCTGGTGGAGGGCGGGGACCCTCTCGGCAGCTGTTGGATCGGGATTGATAGTCTTTGACTCTCTTCGAGATGTTTTTATCCACGTACAAAAACAGAAAAGGGATGCTTCATAGTTGAACCGAGAGACACCACAAGATCCATCCGGCGGTCCCACCTGCTCGTCCACCAACTACTCCAACCCGCAAGTCCACGCACCTCCTTGCTTCTATTTACTAGTGAGCTGAACATGGTAGGCCAGCCGCCCAGGAGGCTCTCACCTCTGCGGGTGGGCTGCTTATACTCTCCCTAGAAAGCCTTTACTGCTTGTGACTAATGCTTGCTTACCCTTCACGTTTCGGCTGGGGCAGGAGTCCTTTCTTCCAGAAGACTTCTCTGATCTCTCTGGGACTCTGAATTTGGAACCTTGCGGCTACCACAGCCCTTTTTATTCTATTACGTTGTCTTTGTTGGGACCGGGGGTGAAGGGGGCTGTTTGACATGATCTTGCTCTATACCCCTAACTGACCCATGGAGTCCAGTCTGCCTCAGCCTCCCCAAGTGCTGGGATTATAAGTGTATGCCATCATACCTGCCTCCACTTTGACTTTTAATAGATATGTGACACAGGAAGCCATTTTCCCTACCTAAACACACACAACGTGAATTCCTCAAGCAAAGGACCTTGTGTGATTCAGCTCTGGATCTCCCTTGCCTGGCAGAATATGATATGAAAGAACCCCTGGATACTCTCCCTTCCATAAAAACTTCTTTGATCCTAAGAGCAACTATAGCCATTGCTTCTATAAGTATTACTGAGTCATTTGCAGGATATTGATCCCCTCCCTTTAGAGTGTGAATTTCTCCACCACCTGGACTTAAGTAGCAGAAAGAACACAGTGTTCAAAGGTTAAGACACAACAGGAAACAGGCAGTTTGTCACCTTCTGGTTGTGTCCCATGAGCCCTTTAGCTCCCCACTTGCAGATTTGGTTTCCTCATCTATAAAATAGTACTAGTGTCGCTGTGGGGGCTAGGTAGACTAATTTATATAAAGAGCTCATGAAGAACCTGGCATATAATAGATACATTAAAAACTGACTGGGTAGGAAGAGGTATATTTCATCATGGATGCCTAACATTCACAAGGCCCTGGGTTCAATACCCTAGCACCATTTGAAAAAAATGATGTGTGTACAGGTGTGCATATACGTCCACGTGCACACACATGTGGAATCCAGAGGTCAGCCTTAGGTGTTGTTCCTCAGGAGACCTCCACCTGGGTTTTTCAAGACAGCATCTCTCATTGGCCTGGAGCTCACCAAGTTGGATAGACTGGCTGACCAGTGAGCCCCAGGGATCCCCGTCTCTATCTCCCTAACAGAACTATAAATAGATACCCCCATGGCCAGCTTTTTGATTTGGATACTGGAGATAGAACTCAGGTCCTCATGCTTGCATGTAAACACTTCATCAACTGAGTTGTCACCCTAGTCCTGTTTTGTTTTGTTTTAAATAAAAATTAAGCATACTAGTTTCTGGGAAAACATGTTGGATCAAAGCTGAAGCGTTAGCATGTCACAGTTTCCTGTTCTGAAACATTGAGCAGTTCCTCATGGCTGGAGCTTAGGTGTGTGGTCAGGTATTTGTTGAGAAGTAGATGGGAAACTCCAAATCACACACAGTTCAACTCATACAGTGCCAAGCAAGAGCCAGTGGAATTTCACAGAAAACAAATCTCTGTTTTGAAGCTATGCTTGATTGCCAAGGCTTCTGCATCAAATTACCAAAAACCTGGAGCTGAAAACAATAGAAAAGCACTCTCTCACAGTTCTAAAGGCCAGAAATCCAAGATCAAGGTGTCAGTCCCTCTTTGCTTTTCTGGCTTCTGGTAGCTCCCAGAGTGCCTTGGTTTGTGGTTGCATAATCTATGTCTTTTCCTGGCCTCTTCCTCTACTTCCGCTGACTTTTTTCTTTTATAAAGACACTGGATCTAGATAGCCTGTCCAGACTTCATCTTGAGATACTTCATTAAATGACATCTGTAGAGCCAGGTGTGGTGGTGGCTTATGTCTGTAATCGCACACTCAGGAGGTTGCCACAAGTGAACCTCATAATGAGTTCTAGGCCAGCCAGGGCTACAGGATAAGATCCTATCTCTAAAAGCGACAGAGAGATGTAATAGATTACATCTGCAAATACCTCTTTTCCAAATACAGTCATAGCCATAGATTCCAAGGATTTGAACATCTGAGCTAACATTCAGTCCATAACACAAATTAAGAAAAATGGGCCAATGGACTGGTGAGATGGTTCAGCAGGCAACTCACTTGCCACCAAGGTTAAGGATCTGAGTTCTGTTCCTGGAACCATACGGTAGAGGGAGAAATCTGACTCCTACAAATTGTCCCCTGATCTCCAGATGTATACTGTGGCATGTGTGTACCGACATGCATAAACATAGACACACATTTAAATAAATGTAAAAAGAAAACTGGGCTTAAAGAGAGAACACAGAATCACTTCTTCCCCTGGGTCACTTCTGACCATCAACTAACTTTATTACTTTATTCATTCAACAAAGGCCGAAACAGCAACTCTGCTAGGTGCCTCTTCTAGGAAATCAGACCCATCCCTAGCAACTCCTTGTATGAGGGTCCAATAAACAGCCTAGTTGCATAGAGGCAAGGGAGCCTGGAGGCAATAGGAGCCAAAGATAATAGTTGAGAGATTTCACAGGGGTGGGGACATAGAAGCAGAGTATTGAAGAACCAATAATAATTTGGAATACATTACAGAAGATACAGCATGATGCATTCTCTCCATAAACCTCTGAGGTTCAGCTCTTCACAGACTGGCTGCTGGGTTCCAGAAATACATGACCGATCTCAGACTTTTCAGCTCACAGGACACAGTATTGGAATTCCCATTCTAGGAAGGCAGGGGAAACTCAGCCTCCTACCTGAAAAGTACTCATCAAACACATGTCAGACAGTGTCTTGGAAATAGTAAGTGTTCAATAAATACTCTCTCTCATTATCTTCATATATCCTATTCTATTCCAAAAATTCTTGTATTATTTGGATCCTAGTCCATACAGTGGCTGTTTCAACATAAAAATACTTTAAACCATGTAGAATTTGATCATTATATTTATACAGTACTATGTTTATTCCCCAGAGAAGCATGTATCCAGATTTAGAGAACATGGACTATAAGAATACCAAGTGCAGTACACAGGCAGTGACAGGAGGAAATTGAAGGTCAGGCAGAAACAGAGTGACTGAATCCTCAGAAGCAAGATGGGATGGTCACAGCAGACTTCGAAAGTTTCCAAGTGTAATGAGTAGTTTGACATAGCAACAAGTGTTTAGATCTGTTTGGGTCAGGGATGGCTTGTCTTTTCACAGCTAATACTATATTGTGTATGTGCTGTAGTTTGAATATCCTCCCCAGAAGTCCATATTTTGGAAACACAGTCCTGCCCCTAAATTCATACATTAATGGTGACTGGAGTAGAACCTTTGGAAGGTTACTTAGGATGAGAAAGGTCATGACAGTGGGACTCCTCTTGTACTATTAGTGACTGTAAGAGGAGGAGAGACCCAAGCTAGTGTCTCCCCTGTGTCACTCTCCATCATACCCACCATGTCATCACAGCAGAAAGACCCTCATCGGTGCACAGTCTTGAACTTCTCAGCCTCTAGCACTATGAGTCAAAGAAATTTGTTTTTATTTATGGGTATGTTTGCCACATGTGTAAGTGCCAGCAAAGGCCAGAAGAGGGCATCAGATTCCCTGGAGCTGAAGTCACAGGTGGTTGTAAGCTGCCTACATGGGTGCTGGGAACCAATCAGGTCTTCTGGAAAAGCAGCAAGTACTCTTAATCACCGAACCATCTCTCTAGCCCCTAAATTTCTATTCTTTATAAATTTCCAGCTCTCAGATATTTTGTTATTAGAACAGAAAATTGACTCAGTACTGAAATCAAACATTGAATTCTCTGGGCCTAAAACACCTAAACCTATCCAAAGAAAGTTTGTTTCCCTTACTACTGTCAAGTGAAGGACCTGATGCATGGGTAAATGAGAACTTTTTATGTCTCAGACTTAATTAAATCTGTCCCCTTCAACAGAGTCTCTTTTTTATGTTCATTCACTTGTTTAACCAAATGTTTATTAGACCTTCACCAGGTGTCTATCCAGGGAACCCCACTTAAGGAAACATTGCAGATAGCACCCCTAGCTGGAAGGACTTCCCCACTCTGGTCAGTCCTTCGTGCTGAGTTCAATAATTAGAGAATGTACAAAACACAATGAGGGCATGTAAGGGGAAGTTCCTAACTGCGGGGTGTAGTCCAGGAAGGTCAGAGTGTTCTAGGCAGCTGGACCAATGTGAGCAAAGGCGCAGAGCAGAGGACCTGGCATCAGCATTGTTTGAGGTGGCAAAAGCAAAGGCTTTGGAGAGAGCAGCCAGCAGAGAGGCTAGAAGAGGATGGCAGTGCCCAGATGAGCAGAATCCAGTTAACTGACTGAAGAACTTGAGTGTGATGGTGAATGGTAGGAAGCTTGCTGGACAGTTGCCTGACAGCCCTCGAGGGGCAGCTAGCTGCAAGGGGCCAGGATGAGAGGGAGAGCTTTGCAAAGGACCGAGCGAGAACTGAAAAACCAAAGGCAGGTCTCTAAGGAGTCTGCACACACCCAACCAACCTGAAAGGCAGGTTCGCAGCAGCATGTCACCCCCTTCCCCTTCCTTCTCACTTTCTTAAAAGGCCTTTCGAGATCTGAAGAGATAGCTGCCTCCTCTGGACTCCAGCATGGCTTCCTGGCTAAATGAAGTCAGTCACACTCACTCTGTGTGAACCATTGCTTTTGATTTCTCTCAAAGCATCCAGACACAGGAGGCTTCACAAGACTCACTGAGCAAATGGCTGGATGAATGAAGTCAGTGAGTGGATGGACAAATGCTTGAGAGTAGATGTTGGGGGTCACACAAGGGCCTTCTATGTTAGCTTTCTGTGTGACAAAATACCTGAGACAATCAATTTAATAGAAAAATAAGTTTCCTTTGGCTTATGTTCAGCCCATGGTCACACAGCCCTGTGGCTTTGGGCCTGTGGAAGCACAGTGTGATCCTTAACAGTGGAAGTATGTTCTCATGAAAGCTGAGGCACAAGGAACAGGGATTCCAAATCTGTTTCAGGGGCACATCCCCAATATCCTAATTCCCTTCATTAGGCCTTACCTTCTAAAGGTTCCACCCTCAATTTACCCTCCAATAGCACTCTGGGCCGAGGAACAAGCACTCAACACGGGCTTTTGGGGGATAATCGAGACCAGACTGTAACACCTCCATACTTCCTCAACTGGAACAGCCCCAGAGAGAGGACATGGACTTACCCAAGGTCACACAGAGGTGAGGCAAAGACTTGACATCTTGTCCCCAAGACCAGGGCTTTCTGCTCCATTTACAGTCACAACTATAAATATGTTGATATGTACACAAGAGCTCCTGAATGTGGGGGCCAGCCAGGACAACTAATACTGCAAGCACACAGAAGCCCAGGGCAGATTTAGCAAGAGGTATCCAGAGAAAACTTTCCCTGGAAGTGGTGTTTACAGTGAGGCCTGAGGATGCAGAGGAGTCAGGTGGGCAAAGGGTGAGAGCCTGGGGGTGGGGTAGATTGCAAGAACAGGAGCACTGGCCTGAAGAAGTGGGGAGGGCAAGGAGCAGCCAGTGCTGAGGCAGGAGGAGGAGGGGGACAGTGCTTAGAAAGCAGGCGTCCACATCAGAGCAAAGCTTGACAACTTCACTTCCTTTATGTTCGGAATTCCACACAGAAGCCACACTCTGTTTTCAGAGCTTAACACTTCAGATGCTGAGATCCAGTCCTTAGACTGGCCGCACAGAATGAAGGTGGGGACTCTGGAAGGGGCAATCCTGCAGACACTGTAGGCCGTGAGTGTCTGCATGATCTGATGTAAGTTTTAGAAGCGTCATTCTGAGGGCTGGTAAAGTGACTCAGCAGGTAAAGGCACTTGTCACCAAGCTTAACCAGGGTTTTGACTCATCTTGTATTCCTGCGTTAATTAGAATTACACTTCATAGGACTCTGAATTTTACTAGAGGGTAAGAACCTCACTCAACAGAAAAGTAGAGCAACAAAACTCCCAAGGGTAAAACTCCCGTGTTCTCCCGAGTTTGTTCTCCCCCCCCAAAAAAATTTCATGTCCAAAACCCCTGAGGGTGCAGGAGAGGTTGGCCCAGCAGAGAAACTGCACCAGAGAGGGTGAGGAGCTTTTCTATGAAAGACAGGAGGGCAAGGAGGGAGGATCCTGGTGCAGGGATTAAAATCAGAGTAGGTAATGAAATGTCCATGGAGGGGACTGCCTGGGGCAAGGTGGCAGAGTTCAAGTAAGACAAAGTACAAGCCAGGAGTAATCCCAGCTACTAGGGAGGCTGAGGCAAGAGGTTGGCAAGTTCAAGTCCTGCCTGGACTATAGAGTGAGTTCAAAGTGAACCCGAGGAACTCTTCTTAAGACCCTTCTCCAAACTTGAAAAGGTCTATGGCTGTAGCTTAGTGGTAACAAACTTGTCTAGCAGCTTGTCAAGGCCTTGGGTTCAACCCCCGAGCAAGGCATCAACTCCTGACTCAGGACTGTAGGAGCAAATCCTTGAAGCCAAGAAGTCTTGTTACCCAGTAGCAATGACCCAAAGGCTAGGGGACTCAGCAGGGAGCCCCGAGGAGGGCTGTGGTCTGCCCTAGGCAATGGGACAGCGTGTAGGTACAGCGCAAGCAATGACTCACAGGCAGTTGTTTCCATTTATTAGTCTAAGAATATACAAAAGTGTGACATGGCACAGTGAGCTCAGAAAGAAAACAATACATAGGAGGGGAAGCATTCCTCCCTGGCCCCAACACCTCAGGAAGGCACATGTGAGGCT
Source organism: Eospalax fontanierii (assembly GCA_035773235.1). NCBI lineage: Eukaryota > Metazoa > Chordata > Mammalia > Rodentia > Spalacidae > Eospalax > Eospalax fontanierii. The sequence continues at coordinate 165,034,113 of CM069524.1, forward strand.
TGGGTTAGATGGCCTCCTGTCCTAGACCCAGTGTGCTGTGCAGGAACTGCCAGGTCCCTCTGTGAAGATGGACGACCCTGTCTCACGTCAGACTTGGGGTATGGCTCAGAAGAGCTCAGGCTGCTAGGAGGACATGTTCCAAACCAAGGCTGAGCAGGGCAGAGTCTATGACACCAGCCTCTAGAATAAAACCAGTCATCCCAACAGCTGATGGCAGCTAGATAACCCAAGACAGTGTCTGTGGGACAGCCTTGTCCCTAGCACAGTAGACAGGAGGCCAGTGTAGGCTCAGAAGGGGAGGGAGCGATGAGGGGTAGAGAGGACACTCAAAGGGGTGCCCCCAGCACCCTACCCAAAGGGGGTCAGCTGTGCCCTCTACATCCTGCCCTTGGCAGAGAAGGACAGTCCTGCGGTCCCATGTGGGGTGGTAGGAATGGAGGTGTTTGTGTTAGACATGGCCTCTACCTCTTGAGACTCGGCTAGGGGACAGAAGATCGTAGAGTGACTGAATCACTAAGGGCTGTCCTCCTTCCCCAGAAGCCAAGAGTTCTCTGTGGTTTGAGAACAGAAGAGGAGTAGCTGAGAAACATAAAGGCCCATAGGAGTCAGCCACCACCTGGAGCAGAACACAATGGAAGAGAGCTTGCAATATCACCTCTTTCCTTCTTAAAAAAGATCTAACATTGTAATGGTTTAACAAATTATAATTTCTTTTAAATAACCCACAGACACCCATGACGCTTCCAAATTTACAGAACAAAAAGCACTTGAGAACTTGGTAGAAAAGGATTTGCAGCTGTTGCTTCCAGGATCTGGGTCAGTTCACCTCCAGGACCTCTGTCTCTGGGAGGCCGAATTTGGTCTTGTGCTTGTCGAAGAGCTTCACCAGTGCCTCCATGTACCTGGCATGGTACAGGTCAATGTCCTGCTGGGTTGGGTGCTCCACCTTGGGGACGGTGATGGGCTCACCCACTGCAGGGAGGGGCAAAGACACCCACAGTCAGTACCACCAAGTACCCAGTTCCTAGGTGCCCAATATGGTGCTGATGGCGATGACCCTGTGCTATGCTGGGGACTGCGCTTTACCTCACTGCCGCCTTTTCCAGATGAGACTACTAAGGCCCAGCCACATGCGAAAAAACCCATCCAAGGTTATAGCTGAGTAGCAGATGAAATCCAGCCCTGCACTGGACTACAAGATCCAGTGCAGGGTGTGGAATCCAGTAAAAAGGCTTTGCTTTTGCTTTGCTCAAGACAAACCCTTTGCCTCTCTGAGTCTCGGTTTCCTCATCTGCCAACTGGGCATCTGCTCTCAGAATGCTTTTCTGTGAATAGAACATGTTTTGAGTGCCTGGTAAGGGCGGGCGGGTGGGAGGGAGGGGAGAACACCCTCCTCCATCTATGCTTTGCTTCATTTTCATCTTCATCGTGTTTCATCTTCAAACCCCACCCAGCCTAAAGTCTGCCAGGCCTGGTTCTAACATCTCTCCCAGGTATGCACTTCTGGTCTATTCTTCTAGGCCTTTGGTCCTAGCCACCGAGCACCTCTGGATGGACCTTGTGGCTTGTGCTTTTTGCCCATTCTAATCCATTTTCCTATCATCCAACAACTCTAGGGATCACTTTAAAATAGAAACCAGAGACCCACCCCCACTGCCCTGCAGCCACTGCCTCCTGAGCTAACAGGCTCTGACTCAGGACATCTCCTACCCCCCCCCCCCCCCCCGCAGTCACACCTGTCCGCTCTGCCCTGTCTCTGAGCACAAAGCAAACTCCTGCCTCTGATAACGTGGGTACTGCCTGAGCTTTGGCCCTTCCAGTCCACTCTTCAAGGCCACATGCACCCATGAGATCTCTAGCTTGTGACCTTAAACATGTCTACATGCACGTATGCACACACATATCCTGACTGGTGATTTTCTGGAATTCTCTCATTTGTCCCAAACACAAACAAAACAGCAGGTTTCCCCTTAGTTCCCACAGGTCTAGGCTCTAATTGTATTTATTTTTCTTCTTGTTTCTCAAAAAAATCAATACAATTTTGTTTCTAGAACTGTTTTTATTTTTTACTTGTTTTGAGCCAAGTTCTCGCTATGTAGCCCCCACGGGCCTGGAACTTGCTACGTGGAACAGATAGCCTCAAGCATAAAGATAGCCTCAAGCATGGAGCCATTCCTCCTGCCTCTGCCTCTGCAGGGATTGCACTACACCGGACTCTTACTTTTTTTTTTTTTTTTTTTATCTGAGACTCCTGCCTATCGGTGAGCAGTGAAAAGCGCTGTCTGCTCTGCAGGGCCCACTAGGGGGAGTAGAGCACCTGCACAACCTTGCAACATACCTCCCTGGCTGTTGCTATAAAGCTTTTCCTGCAGGTTTGTGGGCAGTGTAGGGCTTGTTTTCTCACCTATCACAGTGCCTGGCCAAAGCTCTACATCTGCCTCACCACTCCCACTGCACCCAACAGCTCAAAGACCTCACAGCAAGGTCCTCATCTGAGCCAGGTGGCTTACTCGAGATCCTACCGTGCTCAGGGAGCCCTCTGAGTACAGGCTGGGAACTCACCAACAGTAGTGATTGGCTTGGAGTAGGGCACCAGCCCCCAGGTGTCAGAGGAGAAGAGGCCTCGGCCGTGAAAAATACATGGGGCAAAGCCGATGTACTTCTGGAACTTCTTCTGGACCCATCGGCCCCAGGAGCCCTCCTCGAAGATCACCTGCTTGTACACTTCATTCTCTCCAAAGGAATAGGTGGGAACCAGATCAGCTCTGCAAAAGAGAGGCTCAGGTGGTCAAACCCCAATGCTGGGTTCAGGTCCTGCTATTACCCTAGAGGTCAAGGACACCAACCAAGCTGCCTCTGCCTCCCGGGGTAGACCATAACCACACATTCCCTCATGTTCTGATGGGTCCTCTGCCTACCTGCCAATGGGAGCACACAGGGACTCAGGGTGTTGACTGTGCAATGGCTGCATTGCCCTCATTCAGCAGGGCCTGCCTCCGCCATTGACTGGGCTGGCAAACTATCTGCCCCCTCCCTCCCTGCCACTGGTGCTCCTTGGAGGCAGGGACTAGCCTGATTTGACAGGCTGGCCTCTTCTGAAGCCTAAGGTAGATCGTGGGGAAACAGAGAGGAGGCCTGCTGTCCCCAGCTGCATTCCGGAATGTGTGAGGCTCCATAACATGGACTATCTACTGTGTCACTGCACTCATATGGAAGACATATGAAAAGATTTAACTCTTGAGGGGTCATGAGTGTAACTCAGTGGTAGAGAGAGTACTTAGTATGTTCAAGGCCCTGGGTTCAGTCCCCAGCACCAAGGGCAAAAGTGTCCTGCTTCTAGGAGAGCAGGAGGCCAGGAGGGAGCTGGCATGACTTAGAAACACCAGGAAAGGCTTTGGAGCAGTGACCTTGAGAATGAGAAAAGAGCTGGCAGCTTGGAAGTCTGTGATCCTTTCTGGAAAATGGTAGACTGGCCTTTCTCAGTCTACCTGCAAGGACACAGAGACTACAGACCACATCTCTGCACTACCTACACTTGGACAAACTTGACCCAGACCACACAGTCTGGGCTCTGACTTCTCTCCCTTTCTTTGCCTTCCTAGGGTCTGGATACTCCCTCCAAAGACCAAAAAGCCTGTTGTTCTAGGAGAAAAACCCTTGAGGGGTAGGGTGCGTGTGCAGGCACTTACCCGTGGCGCAGGGCCAGTTTTACAAAGCCTTTGCGGTTCCGTAGGGTGACTGCATTCTTGCCAGGCATGGAGCTCAGGGACTCGGCCGCACCCCCCACCACAATGATGATAGCATTGCCACTCCCATTCTTTGAAAGCAAGTAGTCTATGGTATCCCGGTTGACAGGGCAGATGCCTGGAGTGAGGAGACACACAATCAGGATGCTCATGGACACTCCCTACCCTTGTACACAATCAAGTGTACAACAAAAATCTATATAGTTGGGCCCTAGATCAAGTTACCCTCTTAGAAGGTGCATGATCCTAAGTTTTTTCCTGAGCCTCAGCTTACCTATAAAATGGGGAGAATGATACAAGGTAGTTTGGGGAAAGTAATTCAGCAAACATTCCTGAAGTCCTAGCTCTGCCAGGTTGGGATAAGGTGCTGGGATCTCAATAAGCAGGCCAGTAGGGATTGTGACCAGGTGGACAAGGGCTGAGTATCCAGAAAAGGAGGTCAGAGAAGACTTCCTTGAGAAGATGTCATCCACAATGAATCTTGAAGACTGATGGTTCCTGACCCAGTGTGTCTGCAGCAGGCCACATCAACTTGCATGGGGACAGTGCCTCATGGGAATGGTATTTTAGTTTCCAGTACAAGCCTGCTGGACAGGCAGGCCCAGCACTTGACAGTAGAGCCCATCAGCGGTAGGTAGAAGTGGATTCTCACCTCCCGACATCAGGTACTCCCGAAGCACAGGCATCCGGAAGTTACCAGCCAGTGTGGCCAAGTAGGGCCGTATGCCAGGGAACTTCTTGCTCACTTCAGTGGCCTCAGTGCTGAAGTTGCAGAAGGCCCCCAGGCCCATGATGCCATGGGGATGGTATCCAAAGATATAGTTCCTGGTGGTCAGCAGGTTGTGTGTCTTCACCAGCTGTAAGGAAACCATGCGTCAGAGACAACTGGCTAGCAGATGGGCACAGGGCATACCTAAAACGTAGGGTAGAGACCTGGTGTGCCTTGACCTGTTACTCTGCCCAAAGACATCCATGTCTGTCCAGACCTGGCCTCAGATTCCCAACCCTGGGGCTACAGTCTTGGCAGTACGGGCAGCTACTGGGATGCGAACCTGGAGGGTTCTTTTCTCCTTCCATCTCCTTACTTCCCATCAAACACATACCAAGTCCACTCATTCCCACTTGGCCAATTTCCTGATCTTCCTGCTTTTGGGCTCCTTACCACAGCCACTAACTGCCTTAAAACCCAAATCCAAACTGGAGCACTCAGACCTCCAGAGAGTATCCAACCTCCATCGGGTACAGTCTAGACTCCAAGGTTAGCAGTGCAGTTTTCCCATTTAGGATCTGTCTGACCTCTGCACACACACTGTAGGCTCTTCAGTAATTCAAAGAGCAAGCCCACTAAGCCCACCTCCCACTCTAAAAAGATGATTCACTACCCGTAAGAGGAAGTTCTTGCCAAAAAGCCAGGCTCAGCTCAGGTTCTGAGGTAGGCAAGACAGGGAAGGACAGGACAAATGCCAGCCCTCGTGCCAGCATTCATGTGGACGCTGGGGGAGGAGGGAGCAAGCCACCTGTGAGGCTGTGGTAGCCAATGTCCTGAACTGTGGTACGATCACCCAAGCTTTCCTAGGATGCTCCGAAAAGATGATTGGCTTCCTCAGGGCCTACCACCTGCCCTGATGCTGGAGGGTGGAGCTGTGCAAAATGTCCTAAAGCTCTGGCTAAGGAGAGGCCTGAGACACTGACCCAGCACTTCCAGGAAAGCTTCCAGGCGGAAGTCCTGTGAGGGAGAGAGTATGAGGGTGTTCTGCTCATGAGATGTCACGCTCTTGGGATTAGAAAAAATACAAATATTCATAGAAAAAATGTAATAAAGGAAAATGAACACTCGCATTACCTCCATCCTCATAAACACTGGGTCCTTTTCCTACTTAAATAGACATAGGCCTTTCTTCAAAAACCATAAAATGGAGGCTGCAGCATTAGTATTGTTTTCTACCAAATATAACTAGCTAGCTGTGCTTCTCCAAAACCCCCAGGAATAGTCTCAGTGGCACTCTCCCATCACACAGCCGGACTGAATGTAAACTAACTAACTCAAATCCCAGCTAATGGACATTTTACACATGTCCAAACTCTCCCTCCCAGAAACAATGCTTCATAAATGCCATTGTTCATATTTCTGATTGTTTCTGTGAGATAAACTTCCAGAAACACAATTCTGAGTCAAGGGGCCTAAACATGTTGGGGTTGACTGCTCTGCCTCGGGAGAGGTGGCACTCAAACCATTCCCACCCTGGGGCTTGTCGGTGTCCCTTCCTTGCACTGGTGCTGGCTACAAGCGGAGTGTCTGGCCACAGGCAGAACAGTGAAAGACGCAGCTTTCTGTTACTCCAGGTGTGGAAACCCCCAGGCTGCGTGAAAATCCTGTACTCAGTTTGGGAAAGATGCCTGAGAAAATGGAGGCACGAGGACAATGGAACAGGGCCGCTGGCACTGTTGTTCTTAGCTCTCTGGGTGTAGTATAGTGTAATTCTCCTTAGTGTTGCTCCCTATGCCATGATAAACTTGTATTCTTTCTCACTTTCCCTTTGGCAAGCAGGTTAACACTGCCAGGAAACTCAATGGACTCTCGGCTGCCCACCAAATAATTAGGGACTAGCACTAGGCTCAGCCAGGGCTAGGTAGAGTTGGGCACACAAAGGCTGCTGTTCTGTGCTCTGCCTCTGAGACATCAAGATGGCCCACCTAGTTCTTCTCAGTATAGCATCACGGGCAATGTCCACAGAAGGGAAGGTACCAGAGGAAGAGCTAGGACAACTGATAGCAGGCTAGAACGTTGCTCTCAAGCTGACAGCCAGGATGGATTGCAATGCCCTGTAGATCTAGGCTGCTTCTTGATGTCAAGGTAGAGAACAGGGCCAAGAGAGTGGAGTGTTTCTGCCCTACCTAGTGAATCAACTAACTCCACATCTGGACACGGCCACTCCAGGTTCACTTTTTTCTGGCCACTGCAATGGAGATACATCAACTCTTGGGATCCTAGCTGGCTCTTTAAATCAGTTCCTCCATTCCCTAGGCTCTTAACTGATGGAACATATGGTTCATGAGATTCTGGGAACATGGCACAGGTTAATGGCCCTCATGCAGTACCAAGAAGAATAGAGACATTTGATACAGCTTTGATCTGTCTTTATGTCTCACTCCTCTTCCCCAGGACTGGACACTCTGCAGGGAGGGGGAAGGGTACTGCTGCTGATGGCTCTGTTGACATGCCTGCCCTTGTGGCCAAGTCCCAGTCCAATGGGGTGTTCGGGCAAGACCTTGCTGGTAAGCATGAGCCTGGGCACATTCCTGGCAGGTCACTCCCCCATACACTCTCTCAGGACAGGCTTGTCCTACCCCAGCTCTGTCCTACCTCAGTTCCAGAGAAGAGTAGAGGCTTGTCTAAGCTTATAGCAGGGTATAGATGCAAGGGATGAATAAACACAAATTTCTGAACAGGGAGCCCCTCCTACATCAGTCCTGCCACCTAATTGCCTTGGGATAGTCCCTCCTCTCCAGGCCTCCATCTACCCATCTATGAGACGAGTCATTAGAACAGATAAATGACTTGAGGTTCGGAGAATCTTTCCTAGTCTCCAAAGGTTTTGTCAATAATTCAGGGGCAAATAACCCAGGGTAACGCCCATTTCTGTTCCAAGCAGTTTTGGTCCTGGTGGCTGCTGGAAGCAGCTAGCTCTACCACTGTCAGAAGGGATGCCTTCTGGGCCAGCTAAGCTTCTTTGGTTGCAGAGAGCTCCAGCAGAAGGAATGGGGGAGGTAGGTACATGGGCATAGCAGATCCCCATTACAAAACCCTTGACAGGAAGCCAAGAAAAAAGGGCATGATAGGCAGGTCACACACAACCTTACGAAGCAGAGTATCAGCCCTGACTTAAAGAATCAAAGCCCAAGGGACAAGGGGCAGAGCCTATGATAAGCCCTCAGGTTGAGGCTCGGTGTTCAAACCTGATTCCGGCCTGGGAGTCCTCATAGGGAGGCTCCCACATGCCCTGTGCTCAACTGCCAACAGGCTGCCTAGAACAGAAATATGGTGAGGACATGGGGCTCCCCTGGGCCTCTGGAAAGGGTAGAGATCAGTTGGGTAGAACACTGATTGCTCAGGTCTGATCAATAATCTTCAGATCACTTTGCTGGGGGTGGGGTGGCTTCCTGGAGTGAGACCACAGGGGTAGAGAGAACACTGAGGCCTGACCTCTGGAGCAGGAAAGAGAACAGAGAAAAACAGACCCAGTAACTGTTTCCCCAACTAGAATTCACATTTTAGCATATAAGAGCTCCATTTTGCAGCTGGAGCAAATGATACTCAGTAAAGCTGAGAAAGTTAATGCAGAAAGTGAAGGTCAACCAGGATTCATTAGACAGCAAGCCCAGGACTGACTCTTCTGTGTCTCCCATGTCTAAGTAAAGAGCCTAGCCAGGCCCCAACAATGGCAGTTCAGTGAACAGAATGACAAAGCAAGAACTTAAACCCAGGTGTCCCGCAGTCAAGGAAATCTACCTAGAAGAGGAGAGATCTGGGTCAAGACTGTCCCAGAGGAACAGGCAGTTAGGATGCAGGAGAAGGAACCGGGAGCTGTACGTACAAGGCCTGGCACTGCTGTCATGGACCTGCTGGACATCCTGAGTTAGGTCTTGGCCTTCTGTGGGGCTGTTTCTTCACTTCCAAATCAAGAGGGTTAGGTCCTATGCCCTGTACCACCCTTTAGCAGCAAAAACCTCAATTATTTGCAGTAAGAGAAGTAGGGATCAGGACAGTGAGGCTCTAAGGAGCAGGTGGATCCTGGGAATGTTAAGAGTGGGCAGAGGGAGCTAGTCCTGAGGCCATTCCCACAAAACAATGTCGTGGAGGAATGCAGAGCTACCTGGCCATTTTCCCCAAGCAGCACACCTGGATGCCTCAGTGACTGACTCACAACAACAAACACACACCACCCTAGTCATTCATACACCATTTTCACACTTACACGCTGCCTCCATCTTCAGCACCCTGCTTCTGCTAGGTGACCTCAGCAGCTAGGGAGTGCCAGGGCTGGGTGATGAGACTGCCAATCAAACAGGTCTTTCCCCTGTGGGGGAAACCTCCAGGTTATCCAGTCCTTCAGTGTCACGCACATGCATTCTGACTTACCATCCAGCCTACAGACAAGGCAGAGGCCAGTTGGAGCTAAGACTGAACCAACATTGTTCTTGTCAGGGGCTCGGGTCCATCCCAGTGAAGACAAATGGTCAGACAAGCAAACTGAGTGCCCTTAAAAAGCTGAAGACACAACAGGAAGGAAACCCAGAGGCGCATGGAGACTTGCTTCGCAGTGGAGATGGAAGTTCCGCCCTGGACCACACCGGGCTTTTCCTCTCCATTCTCCCTGCACAAGCAACGGCTCCTTTTGACTCCCCACTGCTGGGCTGACTGAAGAGGCAGTCTTCCATGGTGGGAGGAGCCCAGGCTCTGAGGCGGGGCAGAAGCCTAGCTCAGAGGCTCACTAGCTTCACTGAGCTTTGCTATTCTCTGACTTTTGGTTCCTTTGTGGTAGAAAGAGGATGTAGGGAGCAGTGAGGGAAAGTGATGCATTCTTCCTCATCCTCATCAACTCCTCTCCTCAGGCTGCTTCTCAGGCTCCTGGCTTATGTTCTCAGATGTCCCTGCCCCTTCAATGCATCCTTGAAGACAGTTCTCGACATGCCCACTCTCCAAAAACCACTTTATCTCCAGGGTCATCTCATTTTAAGTATGTCCTCAAAACTCACTGAAAGGCAACAGTGGTGGTGTGAATGAGAGTGACCCCCACAGGCTCTAAGTATTTGGATATCTTGTCCCCAGTTGATAGTACTGTTTGGGGAGGTCTTAGAAGGTGTGGCCATGCTGGAGGAAGCACGTCACTGGGGGCGGCTTAGAAAGTTCTTCAGCCTTGCCAGATCTCCAGCTGCTCTCCGCTTCCTGTGCCTGCTTGAAGATGTGAGCACTTAGCTGCTGTATGTACTCTAGCCTCTTCTTCCGCCATCCCTCCCCACCGTAATGGACTCTTGGCTCCTTTGGAATCATAAGCTAAAGAAACTCTTCCTTTTGTAAGTTCCCTTGGTCAGTGTTTCTATCACAGCAACAGAAAAGTGACTAATACAGGCAACAAGCAATGACCATAAATCACATTATGATACCTGCTCCTTACATCATCGCTCAGTCCCCTGGTATATGAACTATCCTTTAGCTCCAAAGGCTAAACAAGTCTTGCTTCTCCAAAGAACCAATATGCTTCTTTTCCCAAAACAAGAGGTCACTGACTACCATGCTTTTCTTTATGTCTTGCTGCCATGATGCTCAAATGTAGCAACTGTTTCTCCTGCAGATAAAATACTCGTATTTTGTTTCTCCATGCCTTGATTTCACATTTTACCTAGTATGACAGTATATGTATCCAAAGTTGTCTCAAATCTGACATGAAGTGGGTATAGTGTGCACAGTGTTCATGGTGGTAGATCCCACAGTTCAACTCCTCAACGTGGTTATGTTCAGTTTCCATCCATTCTCACTCTTCCAAGATACCATACCAAGTACTTACCTGGATGGGAAAGTAGTCTCGAAAATAGCGCCACACAGCCCAGTTTCGTACCCACTGTGATCTCCTGCCACCTTCCAGGAAACAAAACACAGTATTGGGAAGGAGTGGAGGAGAGGGATACTTGAGCAAAACAGATAAGACAGAGCCAGTCTGAACCCCTGAAGCAGGTGCTTCATCAGCCCAGGTAGCATCTTTGCTAAGGCCAGCAGGCCCCTTCTCTCCTGATACATTCCGTTGTCATGCAATTCTTAATGAAGAGGAAGTTCCTGTAAGGACCAGGAGAGAGCTTTGAATCCCCAACCCCAAACCACACACAGTCTAGCCCAGGTCCTTTCACAAAGTAGGTGTTAGGTAAAAGGAGGCATCACCCAGGAGGAGCTGCAGCCATGTGGAGGGAGCATCCCAGGACGGGCAGGAGTGCAGGCAGGAGACCTGGGTGCTTACCTTTCTTGGGCGTGTTCCAGTCAAACGCCAACCAAGTGAAGTACAGCACAGCTATGAGCCAGCAGTCAGTGCAGAAGGTGTACATGAGGATGACACTGCAGGCCACTCCTGGGGGAAGCAGAGGACCACAGATCAGACTCCCAGTCCTCCTGGCCACGCCTGGTTTCTCCATGGCAGAGGCTGGTTTACCATGGCACTGATCCAGGCAGAAGTGCAACCACAGCCAGAGGTCCCAAATCCCCAGTCACTGAAAGTGCTTGAGGGATGGCTCAGTCCAGGAGAAACAGGGCCATGTGACAAAAAGCCTTATTTTTTAAGACTGGTGAGTCCTAGTGCTGAGGGACACTACAGCTTAAATTAGCTGGGCAGGGAGACCGGCTTCTTGTGATGTCATTCTTTTTTAATATGCATGTTTCATCGGCATGTATGTTAGTGTGCACCTGTGTGTGCAAAGCCCATGGAAGCCAGAGGAGAGCGTTGGATCCCCTGGAACTTGCGTTACGGATGGCTGCTAGCTACCATGTTGGTGCTGGGAACAGAACCCAGGTCCTCTACAAGAGCAGCCAGTGCTCTTAACCACTGAGTCATCTCTCCAGCCACATGATGTCATTCGTATTGTCCTCTCCTTGCTTGCCGGCCCCCCACCATGCTGAGCCCAGCAAGGTCAGTATGACCAAAGGAAGGGACTATCTACTAAATGCCTCTCTTCTCAAGGTCAGCTGAGCCACCAAGTTACTAAAGCAGGGTGACATTTATTCTATTGTAGATGAGCACTTGGTGGGGGAGGTGTTGTCCAAGGTTATCCTGCAGGACAAAGGCAGAGTAAAGATCCAAACTGGGATCAGACTTTGAAGTCTGTACTCTACACTGGGCCTTAGAAGTTCATCCAAGATGAGAAGTCTCAGACTATGAATGAAGGGGCTTGAGAGGGGATTCCTGTCCTGGAGAGGCTGTCCCCTTTCAACATAATAGAGAGCCAAGCAGCCCCAGGCCAGAGCCAGAGCCCACCAGCCTCCTTCTCCTCAAACACCTGGATGACTCTCCTGGGACACCTCCTATCTGTGGTCACTGTGCTCCAGGCCTGCTGGTTAGCCACAAGGCTCATTGGCCTGACCCCAGGGGAAGGGAAAGCCAGTAACTCACAGTCCATCTCTAGGTGCCCTTGCCAGGGCTTCTCTCTCTCCAATTTTTGCCCAGCCTTCAAGAGCTACTCAAGACCTCATTCTTTCCAGAGTGCTCCTCAGTTATCAAACTGCCCCACACAACCTCTCCCTGTTCTAGTTGTATCCATGAGAAAGAATAAATCCAGATGCAGATTTCTGTCAACCTAAGGGCAGGGAAACTGGCCCTCATCATCCCCAGCCCAGTCCCAGTCCTGAGACAGCGTCTCTGCAGGATAGCTAGAACCAGGGTCATTCCCAGAGATCAAGCATGTGGTTTCTCACAGCTTAGCAGTGATAACACACACAGGGGTATTGAGTCTTGGGAAGCATCTGCAGCCCACAACACCCTGTTAAAGATGGCTGTGGGTCCCTATGGCAGCTTGGAAAGGAGACCTACTGATGCTTTAAGCTGCTTACAGTGTACTGTTCCAACAGTTTGCCTCAGGCCCACTTCCTTGGTTCTGGAGAAGAGTCCACTCCAGTCTCAACCTTCACAGATAGCAGAGGCTCAGTGGGTTCCAGGTAGGCCTGATAAGGTCCATGGGGTTTAGATGTAGGGTGTGAAGAAACAAGACCTAGCTGCCAGCAAGGAGCCCCAGGATCACTGCCTGGGTGGCTGGTGGCTATGGAAAGGAAATTGTCCCCACCAGGTGTCCACGTGGCAGAGAGATGTGACAGACGCCCAGTATGATATTCCAATCCTGGCTCTTCTCAGCTAGGGGGACCCTCTTAGCATGAGCATCTTCTCATCACCTGCCTGTCAGACAGCACTCAGTCCCTAAACACTTTGGGAGCTAGAACAGTTCCAGCCACCAACACAGGAAGGTTTATTGAGTAAAAATTGAACTACTCCACAAAATGATCTTCCCTCTCAGAATCTTGTCCTAGCCCTCTCTAGAGCAGCTCCCTGTCACACATTCTCAGGTGACAGGACTACAGTCCATCAATGCCACTGGGCCCAGGACCTATAAGCACCATGATTGAAAGAGCCTCCTTGCTCCACAGAAGGAAGACTCAGGACAACCTTATACAGCCCTTCCTATATATGGGGTCCACAAAGCAGCTTACGCTGCCAAACTCTGGTGCCCCCAGGCTGGTGGTGCAGGGCAGTGTTGCAAGTGCTCAGTGGCAGGAGCCAGAGCAGTAGGGCTAGAGAAGAATAGGGGCTCTGGGACCAAGAGCACTTGGTGACTTGGTCCTGCCATGAGCCTTTACTTTCTTATAGGGGGGTAGGAAGACAAATGAGATGCTATTTGAACTTAACATATAGCCTGGTACATGTATCTATGGACTTGTGTATGGGGGAGCAAGTGACATATAAATTTTTACATAAGTCACATGGAAACTTATCATTTCCTTCACTTAGAAATATTACAAACCACAGAAGTATTAGCAGTGCCTGTTGATACCAACAGATTGACAAAAGGATTTTTAATGTCACATATAGCAGTTACCAAAATCTTGAAAACAATTCTTTTATTACTACTTAAGAATTACAGTAATTGATATCTACTGCTGTTTTTTAACTTAACATGATAATTTTTTTAAAAAGCACACATTACTATATGTCTAGTTGGGTTTCAAAAATATACAGTAATTATTGTTATCTACTACTTTTTTCTAACTTAACACCTCAAAAAATAGCACACATTATTCTGTATCTAACTGGATTTCAAGTGTATAAATATTTACACTTCAGCATTATTAGTTCCTTTAAAACCAAATGTGCTTTATATTATGTACTATACATTTAAACACACTGAGACGGTCCACAGCTTTCACTAGATTGCCAGAGGGCTCCATGGCACAAAAATGATTCAAACAAACAAACAAACAACAACAACAGCAAAAAAACCTGTTTCAGAGGGTGATAAAAGGGGACAGACCATGGCAGCCTTTGCAATACAGGATGAGCCTCTGCTAGCACTTATAGGACAAGGTGGGAGGGAGTGGCTGGGACTGCTCACAGCAGTAATTAATAGCAGCTCAGAGATCCACCCAGGCCTGGCTCCCACCTACAGTTAGTGTTGGGAAGACATGCTGGGCCAGTTTCTAGGCTGTGTGCCTCACAGATCATTAACCTACAGATTGGGACCAGTCCCTACCACATGCTGCATGGGTTGCATAAACTATTCAGTGCCCCATAGCCAAGCCCTAATCCACTGAGACAAGCAGAATGGTGGCTTCTAAGTGCAACTGGAGACAACCAGAGCCGGAAAAGCATAATAGGCAGCGGTCTAGAGGGCTGGAGTCCCACATTCTTATCCTGATGCCTCTACTTTCTTCTCCTATAACTTGGGCAAGGCTCTGTTCTTGCTAGGTCCCTGCTTCTTATCTGAACAAAATGGGTTACAGACTGTCTTCTCCACCCTAGGATTCTGGTAAGAGACCAAATGTAAATCACAGTCAGGGAGCTAATTTAGCTGCTCCTAAACCACTGTTTATCTTTCTGAGGCCATGTGACCCTGTAAGCACTTGAGGACAGCTTCAGCCTTTCTAACAAAAATATGTGAATGATCAGGGTTGGGGATTTAGCTCAGTGGTAGTGCTTGCCTAGCAAGTGCAAAGCCCTAAGTTCAGTCCTCAGCTTGGGGAGAGAAAAAAAAAATATGAATGGCCTTACACCTACTTTTAGGGGTTCAACAACTCCCCCAAAGTCCACTCTTGGGCCTGGTCCGTTAATTACTGAGCCCCCTGGTAAGAGACTGGGCTTCCACTCTAACTTCAGCTTGCCATTTAATGCACGTATGTCATAGTCTCAGTCACTGAGCCTTTGCGTTTCCATTTCCTCAACTGTGAAGTAGGAATCTAAGGAAATGCTCTGCGAAGTGGTCTCAGAGCCCCCACGCTGGCTGATCCCCCGCCATCCTGAGCAATTTAAAGAGGGGGTAGGCCGGAAGGCCTGGTCATAAGCATCGGACATGACATGATGCTCTGCCGTAGGTATTTGTGTACTCGGCGATAACTTGTGCTGAGGACACAAGGCTGGGAAGGAAGAAGAGGTTCCAGGAAAGCAGGGCCTTCAGGAGCAGCATCACAGGGCCACCATAGGCAGATGCAGCAGCTGTGGAGTGCATTCAGCAGGGGAGTGGAGGACTGCAATGTTGGGCAGCATCGCTAGGATGATGACCAGCAGCAGGCTCCGTGTAGTTGCTCTCACCCCTTGCCTTCAATCCCACGACTTCCACAAAAGGGAGGTGGGGCAAGCAGCACTGTCTTCACATTCAAAAGGAGGATGCTGACTAAGAGAGCTCAAGCAGCCCATGTGAGGCCAGAGCTTGTCTGGAAGAGTCAGGTCTCAAACCCAACACAAGAAGCCCTAAGGCAAAGCAACACACTTGCTCTTTGCTGGTGAACAAGGTTCACTGCAGGAAAGCCACAGGATTTGCAAGTGCTATAAGACCGAGACTTGAGTGACTTTGGGCAAGCTAATCTACAAAATGAGGCTATGCTGTACTTTCATTGGATTAACTAAGGTTTCTAGCACACCTAGGGATGGAGTATTGATCAGGGATCCAAAAGATGGGTGTAACTGGAAAGGCCGTCAAGAAGACACTCCTGCTCTAACCTTTGCTGGGGATGTAACTGTGTCCACCCACACCATCCTGGCTCTGCTTACCCAGCACGAGGAAGGAAAGGACCCATTGTAGCACTGAGATGACCTGTAGCTGCTTTTCCACCTTGGATCTGTTGAGCCAAGTGACAGAGAAGATATCCTGGAGGGCCGAGAGGATGCTGGAGCCAGTGCCTGCAGGAAAAGCAAATGTCAGCCTATGACCAGCCTGCCCTCCAAGCCTCAGGGCCTCAACACAACCCATTTCCCACAGGTGCCTTCCTAGCCATGTGGACATGGGCCACAGAATCACAAATAGTGGAGTTCAGACCTCACTCTGCTTCCTAACAGCTGCTTATAGACCTCCCTGTATATAGAATGTGGAAACATGATGGTGGCATCCCCTTTCACAGGGGATCACTTGGAGACCAAATACAGTATAGAAAAGAGCTGACCCTGGGGCTGGGCCTTGGAGAGGCCAGTTCTCTTCCCTCCCCACTGCCCCAAATGTCTGCCATCCTTTATCTGGTCCTAGTGCAAATATTTAATCTTTGCTATTTGTGTCTGTGAGGCCAAGGACAGAAGTTCAGCATGCAATTTGCAAAGCTTTGCTTTGTTTTTTGTCCAAATGTACTTTGCACATCCCCACTCCCTGCCCTCTCCCTTTATTCTGGACACCCTTCTTCCCCATGGAATTGACTTTCTCACCTCAACATAAATACCACATGCAGAGAGATTTATAGTCATCATCTTTGCAGTGTCCCAACCTTGGGCCCCAGAGAGAATCCAGATGGGTGTCTTTCCCAAAGTAAGTCAGGGAGCTATGTGTCCCACCACTGCAGACAGAACTCCAGGCTAGTGATTGAAATAGTATTTAAGAAAAGGTACATAGGGCACAGGGAAGCACCTTATCTACGGCTGTACTTAAGCTCGCTTCCAAGCAAATGTCAAACCTAGAAATGAGGACAAAATGTACCCATTAATTGGCTCCATGGTTGTGGCCCCAGGATGATTCCTGGATTCCAGCAGCTGACAAGCAGTGCGGACAAGAAGTGAATGCAAGAGAGGTGGCACTAGAAAAGAACATGGGTGGACTCCTAATACCACTCCTCGGGTCCTAGACTATACAGAGGTCACTTTGCACCCCAACTCTGCTGAACTCAGCTGTGCCTCTTTGTAAAGCACATCTTTACTGAGTGCCTATTGTGTGCTGCCCAAACATTCCTTCCTACCACCCACTGTGTGAGGTCCAGAACAGATGACTCAGCCATAGTCATGTCTTTGAGGGTCTCCTGACACTCACCCTGGCCTATAAGCTGGAAGCAGGGAGAAAGAGACTAGGCAGGGTACTGTCACATTAGAGCCTTGGCTTTCTGTCAAAATTGGTAGCAATAAGGTCACAGCAAAGTTCATAAAGGAACATAGCCCTCCTCAGCTGAAAGCTCATAATCCCTTTAACCTTTTGATTTAAGTAGAAAGTGCCAGACTTCAAGATGGACACTGCTACCTTTATCAGGTTTGATGGACCAGAGGGAGGGGGCTTGGGATTGCAAAGGCAAATCCTTGGTTCCACTCCCACGCAATAGTACAGGGATCACTGCCAGCACACAGCACATACTGAGTGCTCAGGAGCATCTAATGCTCCACAGGCATGATGGGGTAAACTCACAAAAGCAGTCATCCCAGAGGGTTAGCTTTTTGCTTCTTCACCCCTTCTGTAAGCTTGCTATCATCTTAGGTCTTTTCCCTCTGCAGACCTGCCCCTGAGCTTCCATCCTAGAGCCCGAGAAGCCTCCAGGGTCATGCGGTATAACCTTATGGAGAAAGTAAGAATCCAGTATTTCTGCCCCTGCTCTGTACTCCTCTTTCCCTGCAGCAGTTGCTGACTGCAAAGGACTCTGTCCATGGGATAAGCAAGCTCAACAGTGGACTATGCTCAAGTCCTGGTTTATCTGTCCACCAGCAAAGCCTAGAAAAATGGCTTCACAATTATATCCTTAAGGGTCTCATGATTTTTTACTCTGCTACATGTAGGGACAGGTCTCAGTGAGTATATGCTGGAAGACTAACAAGCCTCTAAGACCCAGCCTACTCCTGACCCAAGACTAGGGCTGGCCTGTCACCTGCTAGCAACCATGACCTCAACTAAGTTAAGGGTAGGTAAGTTCCTACTCCATCAGGGAAAGTTAGTTGTACTTCTAGATAGAAGACAAAAGGTGTTCTAGCACTTTCCTACTCAAAGTATGGTCTAAAACATAACATCATATTGTCTGTGAGCAGATTAGAAATTAGAAATGCCAGGATTCACTAGTCAGTTCTGCAGTCAACCAGACCCTGTCCCCACTCAGGTGACTAAATCTGAGAAACATAACTGTGTTTCAGTCTCAGATAGAGTAATGGAGTGATCCAGGGAACCACCTTCTGCTAGGCAAGAAACAAAGGCAAGATACCAAAAACCTGGCTATGAGTCCCACCACCAAAAACAGGACCTCAGGATAGTGGCTAGAGGGTTTTTAAAAAAAGGTACAAAGGACACTAGGACACAGAAAGGCACATTATCTTAGCCTCCTGGACATGAGGCTCCAGCCCCGGCCTTATCCCTGATCCACACTGGAAGGCCTTGCATTTGGGTAAGCATACCAAGTGTGGCTACTGTAGCACTAGACTTGGGGGAGGCATGCAGAAACTCCACTGGTAAGATGTCTGACCCAAATTGACAAAACCTGAAAATTGTTCCTCTGCTTAATCCCCAATTTGCCTCTTCTTATTAAATCGCTTACAAATAGAGTCAGAAAACGGGACTGTATCTTGTTCAGTTCTCACCCCATCATACAGACATAACCAAGGGTCTGGAGAACTGCCTAAGTCTGTATCCAAGTGTGCCAGGTCGAAGGAACTTTTTCCACCAACCCATTCTGTTCTCATCTAGCCTCACTGAGGCCCCAGCTACCACCTACCCTACTTGCCAGGTGGAGGACCAGCAGCATTTCTGTGGGAGGCAGATTCTTGGAGAAGCTAGGGGAAGACTGAAGCTCCACATCCCGCAGGCCCAGGCCTACTCCCACAATTGCTACCTGGCTGGCCTGTCCCCCTGAGCTTAAGTCCTACTGGAAGTCCCAAGGGGCCTAGGGGACAATGAGTTAGTGCTCCTCTACTTAGAGGCCCCTCCCTGCTCTGACACCCAGTGATTCCCTGATAAGATAAAGCATGTCTTCCAAAGCCAGAGAAGGCAGCTTTCTAGAGAACTCCTCTAGAAAGCCTCTGCAGAGATACCATCGTTTCTTCTCCGGGGACTCTAAGGACCACTCAAGCCTGGAACTGTCAGGGGCCCTCTTACCACTGCAGGGAGCTTTTCTATTTGACATAAAGTCAGAAGAGGGCAGCACAGGATAGAGAAGACAGGTCCTCTCAGCTCCCTAGTCCCTTCCCTTGTACAGCTACCCAGTTCCAGTTGACTGTCACATGGCACTAGAAGTTGCCTGAAGCCAGACCAGATCTGATCCACATCTGAGTCCCCAGTACCCTGATAGGGGAGCACTCAGCAAGATGAGCTGAAGGAGGGAGATGAGGTCTGTGCTCTGGCCATTCCTCAGAAATCCCACTGGTAACATGTCTCACCCCAAACTGAGAAAATCTTAAAATTGTTCCTCTGCTTAATCCCAATCCCTAACGTTCCTTCCATGCAGGCAGAGTGACAAGAATGAGGCCTGAGAAGCCCCCAGAGCTCTGGCCCTTCAAAGCATGTGCACAGGCACTGACTCCTGGCAGTCTGTCATTACCATGTCCACTTTGATGGTAAGACATGGCCAGAGCTGCTCATTCAGAGTGTGGAAAAACTGGACTCAATTCAGGCCCAACTTCAGGCCTACCTCTGCCCACAAGCCACTGGTCTCAAGTTTCCTCTCTTTTCTTACCACAAGGATGCTGTGGGAGGCTGGGAGGAGACAGGGGGAATGAACCATCTGCTTTTGTTCAGAGAAGAGGTCAGGAGCAGCTTCATTTGGATTTAGGCTGGATGGTTTTTTTATTGGTTATCCTTGGTTTGGTTAAGTCTTATATACCTCCAGGATGGCCTGGAACTTACCATGTATCCCAGGCTGGCTTCAAAGTTGCAGACCTCCTGTTTTAGCCTCTTACATGCTAGAATAACAGGCATGCTCCCTCCCCATGCCTGTGAGAGCAGGCTTCTTAAACAGCAGGACTCAGGGGTCAATCCCAGCTCTGCCACCAACACTTCTGTCAAACTGGCCAAGTGGCTTTCCCTCTCTGGAGTTCAGTTTCCCCATCTCTAAACTGGAGTAGGGAAGATGAAGTCCATTGTTCCCAGCATCTACCTTCTGGCCAGAATATTGGCCCTAAAGTTCATCAGCTTGCAGCAACCCTGTTACTTGGAGAACCCAGAAGTGAGGGTTTAGTTGGGCACTCCCAGGCCATGGTCAGCCTTTGCCATCCAGTTGTCAGCACTTGCTCTGCTCCAGGTAGGCTGGCAGGAGTCCAGAAGAATCTGCTGGGGATGCCAGTGCTACAGCTGAACACTATCACCCCCACACCCAGCCTGTTTCTGACTCCTGGGTAGCAGAGAGTCTCAGCAATCCTAAGTCCGGCTACAGTGGATCTAAGTCCAGTTACAGTGAACTTCTTTATCACTGAACCTCATTGATCACACCCACTCTCTCTGCTATTCCCTGCACTAGTCCCACTACAGCCCATGCAGATTTACTTGGTCACCCACCACCTCTTCAAGTGACTTGTAGGCACTGAAGCTGTATTTATTCATCTGCACAGAACTTTATACGGGGTCTGACAAGAAAAGGAGCCCACAGAGGTTTGCTGCATGGCTGGACAAATCCACAAGCCCAGTGGCAGGGAAGGCTAATCGCCCAAGTTGGACTGGATTGCCTTCAGGAAGAAAAGCCAGCTCAAGAACACTGGAGCCCCTCCTGCCTTCCAGAAGCACAAATCCCCACTTATGAAGGGAACCTCCTACCTGCAGACAGCCTTTTTCAGAGGAAGGCACAAGACCCACTGAAGAGCAAAAAGACCAGCTCTATGAAGGAAAGGTTTCCACAGCCATTCAGGTCTGCTCCTGGGCACTATTTGTTGTACACAACTCATCTGCTTTCCATATCTGGAGGACAGAGGGAAGAGGGATGTAGGAGAAACCCAGGGGAAGAGGGACATAGGAGAGGCCCAGAACAGCTTTCTTATTATCCAGAGAAATATCCCCTTCCCATAATCCATGATATGTCACTGCCCACAATACTCTTTAGGAGGGCAGAGGAGGAAACTAAGGCACGATGAAACCAGAAGAGGTTAAACTTCATGGTCAGGGTGCAGGAAGTCAGCACTCAAGGCAGGTATTTAGGCTCCAAGTCTTTTGTCACTTGTGAAATGCCATGTTTCTGAGGGCTGGTCCCAATTAAACACGGCAGTACACACCCAAACTTCAAGATAACACCTAGCCAAGGAGGGCCACCTGTTCTGCCCACACCATACCCCCATGTCATGTTCAGTTCTGTGCAGACTGGCTGTGCAGGGAGTGTGAACCCCACCCAGGTGCTCCCACAGTCGAACTTCTGCTGTGAGGTCACACGAGAGCTGCCTGCCACAGTGGACCTACTGCAGTCTCAGAAACCAGGGCTGGGAGCAGTGACTTTCTTGCATAACATCTAAAGTCAGAGTGACTATGGAGGCCACACCCCAGGGGCTGATGAAACCAGAGTTTCCTGGTTTCTTCTCGCCCTTGTCTGATAGTGGAAGAGTCTGAACCCAAGCCCCTGGATCTGGGAGAAGGTCCTGGGCCAGATCTGCCCTTCCTGGTTCTGTGACCTGGAGTGAGTTACCTAACTTCTCTGAGCTTGCTTTCTTCACAAATGAGTGTAAGATTAGATTCACAGGACTGTTGGAGGAGATTAAATGAGAAAAGTTGGAGAGATGGTGAGATGGTAGAGCAGGTAAAGGTGCTTGCCATCAAGCCTGATGAACTGGGTTTGATCCCTAGGACCTACATGGTAGAAGGAAAGAACCAACTCCTGCAAGTTGTACCCTGACCTCCTCACATGGGCTATGGCATGCACACATGGGTGCACACCCAAACACACAGAAGATAAAGTGAATGCAATTATTTTTTCAAACGTATGAAGGTACACAAGGCACTTGCTAGGTGAGGCCACTGCAGCTTCCACCTTCCTGAAAGTGGGAAGGGTGAGCAGCTTTCCACAAGGTACATGGTGACAAGGTAGGAAAGTTGCAGAGTGGGAGCTGCAGGGCCACTCAAGGAGGCCACAAGGCCCTAGGACTCTGAAGGAGAGAAGGAAGATAGTATTGTGGTTGGGGAAACTCAAAACAAAGAGGCAGTTCTAATATGGCAGGCCCAAAGGCAGACACTCAACTGCCCAGTAAAGGGATGGAAGGACAGATTTACCCCAAAGAGAAGCTGAAAAGGGCAGAGTGAATAGCCACAGCGGCTTCCTGGAGGAGATGGGTGGGACAAGAGCCAAAGCAGCATTAAGACGGTGCCAAGCACTAAAGCTGACCACTGGGGAAGCAGCAATGAACACAGCAATAAAGTCCTGTCTGTTTAGAAGCTTAGATTTTGCTAAGGGAGATAGAAAGCAGCTCCATACAAATTTGTGAAGTAATACTAGGTGTGGACAAGAGCTATGAAAGAAAAGAACTGGGAGTGGTCAGTCAGACCCAGGCGCTGAGAATCCCTGGCCCGTGGAGGGGCGTTACTGCACGCACACGGGGAAACATACGGTATACAGAGCAGGTGGGCCGACATGACTCTGGAGAGCCTGCATGGCTTCCTCTCATCTCAACCAGCATCTGTGGAGGGGGTACATCCAGGAGACATC
Source organism: Eospalax fontanierii (assembly GCA_035773235.1). Classification (NCBI taxonomy): domain Eukaryota; kingdom Metazoa; phylum Chordata; class Mammalia; order Rodentia; family Spalacidae; genus Eospalax; species Eospalax fontanierii. The sequence continues at coordinate 165,056,442 of CM069524.1, forward strand.
CAAAGAGCAGGAGTCAAGAGAATTGGCCTCCAACGCACAGAAAGTGTGATTGGGATGAGTAACTTCCTGCAGAAGCCTCAGTTTCCTCATCCATACAGTGGAGCTAATACCTACCTCGCCGGAGTGTTGAGGGAATTGAGATAATGTATAGGCCAGCGCTTCATAAAAAGTAAGGATCCGTGTGAGTGGCCGTTAATGAGCCTTAGTGTCCTTTCCTTGTCTTGTGTGCATGACAACATCTGCCTTGAAGCAGAGGTGTGGGCAACTGATGGAAGCCAAACACTGGCCCTAACCCTTCTTGTAAACTTCCATCCTCCTTGAGACTCAGTGTCCTCCTTAGTTATGACCCAGGATCCCTGTGAGGAACCCAAATAACTTTCTCATGAAAAGTGGTCAAGCACAGTGACCAGCCCCTACTGTCAGAGCCAGAAAGAGCTAAGGAGGTAGCAGAGGCATCAAGGGCCTCTAGGGCTCCAAGAGCAGGGTGGGAACCTGCCCACATCCCCAGGCCCCGGGGGTGCCCCACCGGGGCCATCTAAACTGAGCTTTGCTGGGTTTAAGGAATAAAGAAGCTATCTTGAGCTACTCCAAAGAGCTGGAACAAGCTGCAAGGAAATGAGGGGCTGACAGATGAGCCCGCAGCATATCCCAAGAAGGTCCAAGAAGCCCAGACCAGTAACGAAGGAACGCAGCTTCTTGAGATGAGGTGAGCTAACCTGGGCTGCTTCAGGCAGACACTTTCGGCCAGAGTCTCCACATGTGATGGTGACAGGGCCAGACATGGTAGGGCCAGTTCTGGAGGGCCATGCCTGGTATTATCAGAGTCCCACTGCAGGGCTGGGCTCTGGCAGTCCATGCACACAGAGCTGTTCCCAACCACTGCCTCATAAGCTGGGCCAGAAATTCCTTCCTGTAGGAAAACAACCACTCTCTTGATCCAGCCTGCATTGCTGCCAGGTAGAATTTTCTAATTCTGAATCTACTTTGGTCAGTCTTTTAGCATATTCTTTAGGGATCCTGGCAAGGCACTGAGCACTGACCACTTGCCTCCCAGCCTGTCCATCCCCTGGGAAGTCTTTCTGTTCTTGACCCGGAGTGGACTTGCCTATGCTCTGGCAAATTGCCTCTCATTCCTACACTTAGTCTTTTTCGCTATGGGAAAGGGTGTGTTTATAGGAACCATGTGTCACTCTCTGAAAGGTCTTGGGCTTAGAATACAGTCATACAAAGAGCAGGTGCCTGGTCAATATGTGCCAAGTGCCTGAAAGCTTAAAGGGACTGTGATGAATAAAAAGGGCCTGGACAAGAACAGAGATAAGTCTACTTCACAGCTGACTGGACCTGTGCCATGCCAAATGGTCAAAGGGAACATCCTGGGGAAGTCTCCGAAAGAAAGGTCTCCTCCAGCTGGAAGGGTGGGCTAAGGTCAAGGACAAGAGAGAAGGCTGCAGAGCCAGGAGAGGAGGGTAGAGTCCAACACTAATGTTCATGTAACATGTGCTTTCTAAACACCCTGCACTGAAAGGGGAGCTTCCAGACCCTGCTCCTCCTCTGCTTCTCTGACAGCTATCAGAGGCTTTCTGCTCTTGGACCACCCATCCCAGATATTGTTGGGGAGACAGGTCTGTGAAACAATTCTATGGAGGGCCAGCCAGACTCAGATACACAGAGAATGTTCGCAACCCAGCCGGGGGAGGAAGGTCTCAAGGGGGGATCCTCCCCAAGGGAGGCAACAGTTGTTCAGGTGAGGTGCCAGTTGACTCAAGATCCTGCAAATGACATCTACAAAGGGAAGGACGCACAGGTTTGAGGGCTTAAGTGCAAAAGTTATAGCACAGAAAGTGTGGGTCTGAGAGAGCAGAGAGGGAAGCAGGAAGGATCAGAAGGCCATGGAATGCCAGCCTCTACCCTGAAGGGCTGAAAAGAGAGCTAGCCAATGCCCCCATTCCCTTCAACTTCAGACAGGGCCACAGGCTAGCCACAGTTGCTCCCAACACACTGGTGAGTTCCTTCTTGGAAGGACTATCTCCCTTGAGGGTTGAAATGGAAATTATGTCCTTAAACCAGTGCCCATAGGGTCATCTGGCTAATCAGTGGAGAGCCAAACCCCAGCTGTGGCCTGTGCACTGAAGGAAAGTACCTGGCCTGACCATCAGGACCTGCTTGTCAGTGTTCAGGATCTGCTGTAGGGAGCCTGGCATCCTGAGTCTCTACAGGTTTGCTGGGGACCCTTTTTCCTCTCTAGGTCTATTTCTCTGGCTAAATTAAGATGTTAGGGTGGAACAAGTGAGGTCTGAAGTCTTACCAACTTGGGCCTCCTGTACTTAGCTAGAATCCACTAATGACTTTTTAATTTATCCACAAACAATCCCTCTAATGAGTACATTAGCCCCTTCTGGGGCTGCTCCAAGGGTGCAGGGCAAAATACTCAGTTTTCATGAATTAAGGTATAGTCCTGGACAGTGACGCCAAAGATGCAGGCCAGTCAGGATGCCAGATTCCCAACACTCTACAATCACAACCAGAATTACTCTACAATCACAACCAGAATTATGGCATGACTACCTGAGGACCCCAAGGGCCCACTTTCTCTACCTCCACTTTCTGACCCAGCACACATTCAAGAACATTAGAGTAGGAGGGGCTGCCATGGCAACACCACCAGTTTGCATGCGTCATCAAGGAGTCCCGAAAATAAGCCCTTGTGATAATCTATGGTGAGCATGGGGAGACACATTCCTCTGGGCACTTACCTGGGCCCCAAGTAGGACAGAGGCTCAGCCCATGTTCACAGAAGACAGTGAGAACAAGAATGAGGAAGAGGCTGACCCAGAGCAGTGGAACAGGACTGGCATCACACTCCTCCAGCTAAGCTGGAAAGGACTGGCCTAGCCAGCCTTCCTCACTTGCTCTAATGAGCAGCTGAGGGTCTTGACAAGGCCTGTGGGAAGCAGATTCAGAGCAAGGCTTCTGAGCCTCAGAGAAGCTCTACCAAGAGGAGGCCTTCATACTTCCTGTTCCTGGGGATTGCCTAAAGAATTCACAGGCTCATCACCATAACATAGTATATTGAACACTCTCACTAGAACACTGTCCATTTAACACAGGAGGGGCCTAAAAATCTGCAAGAGGCAGGGGCTCTTTATACCTAGGCCTCCCTCCAAAGTGGCCATCAGTAGCTCCAAATTCCAGGTTCCTCTCTCAGGGCTCTCAAATCTTCCAAGTCAGATATAGGTGAGCCCTCACATGAGTAGAGGTCAGAGGACAACAATTTGGAGTCCTCTCCTTCCACCATGGGTTGTAGGCATCAAACTTGGATGAGGTTGGCTTTCGATGACATTGCTTTTACCTACTGTGCCACCTCACTGTTCCCATCTGAATGTTCTTATCTGCCTTGCTAACGTCATTGCACATTTCAAAATTCAGACTAAGCATCACCTCTTCCAGGAAGCCTTCCCTCATCCTCCAGGCCCATGATTGCCCTTCTTCCTTCCTGGTCACTGAGCAGTTCTCTGCACACGTGTATACATTCCCCAGGTCTTACTTCCTCAAAAGCAGCTTGCTGGCTGACACACAGGAGGTGCTCAGTCATTGTACTGAGAGCCTGCAACCTAGCAGAATCTGCTACAGTGACAAGAGTTCACATACTCAGTTTTCATGAAATAAAGTGCAATCCTTGGTGATGAGGCCAAGGAAATAAGACCTCTTAGGATATCAGGTTCCCAACATCATGGAGTTACAACCAGGACTATGATGTGACTTCTGAGGACCCCAATGGCCTTCTCTGTACAATCTTAGCACTTGTTTTATGTCTCACAGGACAAAGGACAAGGATTCACTTACCAATTAATCTACAAAGCATTTCCCACTCACCTTAACTCAAACCTTCACATGCCAAGTATCTGAGATTTCTGAATCTATTTTTAAAACAGGTGAGTGAAATCTCCAGAGAGGCAGTAAGCCACCACGTCCTAAAGAAAGGGCAGGGCTGGAATCCTGGCTCTGGCTTTCTATATTCTAGAACCACATGGGGACTACGGTAAGCCGGGCTCAACCCACTTGGCGCTCAACCCCCAGGGCCAGCTCCTAATCAGATTGAGTATGTCTCTAAGGAGAGAGACAGCGATATCCCCAATACTCAGCACAAGGAGGAAGAGAGCACAGGGGAAGGCTAAGGAATTGTTACACTGAAGTTATAGACAGGGCTTCCTGCCAAGAGGACCTGGGAAGTCCCACTAATGATTCATCCATTCAGCAAATATCTACTGGGTTCCTATTGCCTGCCTGCACGGTGCTTAGCACTAGGAACATAACACTGAGGACAAATGAGGTCCCTGTTCCCAGGGACTGAAAATTACCTAAATAGTTAGGCACATATGACAACTAGGCAATAATAAGGACCACAACAGTACAAGATGAGGAGACCAGAGGAATGGGGTGGCAGCCCACATGGGGTGGGCAGGAAAAAGCTCTGAGAGGCATGCAAAGAGCTGGGGAGAAGGGCAGCAAGTGCAAAGACCCAGAGAAAAGAATTGAGGGCAATGCTGGAAGGGAAGGAGACCACCAGCACTGGTGACATGATGGCCAAAAGGGTATGAGGGGGTGGGAGGCATTCATGTGGCTTCACAGGACCCAAACGATTTGTAGCGGCTGAAGTACTGGGGGATAGGTAGCAGTTCCCCTACCAGACCAAGCTCTGTGGGCTGCTGGTGCCTCTACCTACCACGGCAAGCTGGGGGAGCTTCCTCAAAGCTTGAGAAGGAGGAGCTGACAACCCCATCACAGAGACACTCATTTGGTCACTCACTTGGCAACTACAGAGCACACAGACTGGTCAGTACTCAGCCTCCTGTCCCCCCACTTCCCCGGCTTGAGGCAGCTAGCTAGCCACAGACAGGGAGATGGATCTGGGTTCCAGCTTGCCTTTCGTAACTCTGGACTAGAACTTTTTTTCTAGGAACCTGTTTCCATTCTATACAATGAAGGTTGGACCAGATCCAGAGCCAACAGGTAACTATGTTTTTATTACTCAAGTTCTTGCTGCTGAATTTAGGAGTGGGAGGGTGGAGGTGGAGCAGAATTTCCACACTGGCCATTGAGTCACTTGCTAGTAAAACTCTGGGCCCTCCTTTCCTAGCTTGGATAAGCCTTTGGCAGCAGAGCTACTTCAAAAGCAGTCTTGGTGCTGCAGGAGAGGGAGAGCTACACAGAGCTGAGAGAGGGGAGAGGGATGATATCCTCATTCTGTGATTCAAGACTACAATAGGTAACTAACTGCCAACCCTCAGATCCAGAGCTACCCCCAACAATCTGGCAACTTAGCTTCACCCTCTACCTGGCCTTGCTGGTATCCCACTCCATCCACACCCCACTCCAGGCTGTGCAGTCATCAAGAGCTGTTAGGCTTCCTCCAGTCTATCACTATAACCCCATCTGTGTCCAGGTCTTTAGGGCCACACAGAATATATCAACTGAGAGCTGTATTGCCACTACCTCATGCTGGGTCCTGGGCTAACCCCTGAGAATATTCACAAGCATTCAAGGGCTCTACCCTGAAAAGCCCCCTCGTCTAGGGGCAAAGGCAGGAATGCATATGCAGCTAGCTAGCTACAGCCTCCACTCCCAGTCCAGGATAGTCTTTCAGAAATTAGAAAATACCAATACAGACTCCCGCTGTCTCAACATACACCCACTACCCAAGTTCGCAAGAGACACCAGTCACCAAGGCATCTAATTGCAGTCTCTCACCCATTGTGGAATTTCCCTTCACAGAATCCACGCTCTCTCCTTCAACACTGCCACTGACAAGGTGTTCACTTCACAACAGTGGGAACTGATCTGCAAGGTAAACTAGGCCACTGGGGAGTGTCCTCAAGGACCAAGGAGGTAGAAGCCTCATGCAGATGGCAAGATAACGTAAAATTTGCTTCAGTACCCTGCCCTGCTCCACCTAGTCTTTCACCAAAGTAGATCGCAGAGCCTAAACTGGCAAGTTTGCCTTTCAGATTGTCCTTCCTACACTCTGTGATGTAACGCTTGCATCTAATTTTTTAAAATCATATTTTCAAGGTCTGACAACATGAAGAAATTCTTCTGATGTGACAGTAAAGGCCATGATCAAAATCATCTGGAGTACAAATCCCCCTGAATTAAATCCCTTAGTGAAAACATGTCTTTAACAGCTTCATGCTCCTGGCAGATATGGGAGACACAGATCCCAGGAAGGGGCTCTCTAGGAGGGACCACAACAGACAGTAACCATAGCAGATTACCCACGGTTGAAAATGTTTTAAAAGCATAAACATCTGCATGTCCCTTCCTTGCCCAGTTAAGAGTATCAAAAGACAGTGAACAGAAAAGCACTGCACCTGAGTGAATAAGTGAGTGTCAGAAGCTGCCAGGTGTGTGGAGAGCACAAGCTGCTCACCCCGGATGGAAACGGCAGCTTGTACCTTGCCAAGGGTCATGAGAGGATCAGGGGTGTGAATTCACCACGGCAATCAACAAGGAACAGTGCCAGTGTCAGGTGGCTACACTGTGATATGGCTGCTACACGGGTTACCTTGCAGCCACTAGCATATTAGAAATGAATTTGATAAATGGCAAGACATACTCATGATGTCACAATTAAGAGAGGGAAAACAGGATTCAGAATTATATCTACAGCATGTTCTTGTGTAAAGAAAATAATAAGAAACACACTAAAATGCTAATAGGAAGTGATCACAAATAAAATTTGCCAGCCAATTTATTTTCTGTCTGTCTATACATTTCAAGATTTCCATAATTAGGCATGTCTTATTTTTTAAATGAAGGTGAGTGGAGCAGGCAGGTCTAATAATTCCACATTGGAGAGGTTCCAAATATAGTATAAACACTTAGAAAAGGGAGAGAGTGTTCATACAAAACAGACTCATAGACCAGATCAGCTGTGAAGACTTCCCAAAATCTCCTGGATTTGTATTTCACCACCCCCAGCTAACTCATCTACTAAGGAAACCTTGGGTAGCTCCCTTCCTCCTCCTTCGGGATGCTTTCCCTTGCATAAGAATAGCTATGGTGTTTGACCTGAACTCTGTCCCTGGTTCACTGTTTCAACTGAAGGACACCCAGGGTCTCCCATCCCCCCTCTAAGCATGCCAGGCACACAAATTGCTGCTGAGTGGGTTCCATAGCCTGGGTTGGCAGATGGACGTGGGACAGAGGACAGTTGGGGTACACCTGTCCCAGGAAGCCATGTTCCAATGGCAGTTTCACAGGATTGCAAAACCTTTGCCACTCTACCCCATTCAGTCTCTCTCTCTCCCAGTCAAAGCCTGCTCCACCTGGTAAGGAGAGGAAACAGTACCAGGGGCTGGAGGGTGCAGTATCACTAATAACTGAAAAGTGTGGGTGGTATCAACGCCATCAGCTGGGAGATGGGAAGTGATGTAACACATGTTGCAAAATTAGCGAGTGCCAGGATGGAGGCATGACTAGGACCCCAGGCTGCCTGGATCAGACTCGGTAGCCAGACTGGAAAAGAATGATTCCTTCATCAGAGACCCAGATGACAGGGAACAGAGACCAGGTTCTCCCAAAGAAAATGAAGAGCCAGTCGTGGTGGCACACACCGGCAGTCCCAGCACTTCGGATGCTGAGGGAGGAAGCCAGCCTCTGCTACCTAGTGAGACCTTTAAAAAAAAAAAAAAAAAAAAAAAGAATGGACGGAGTTATCTGGGACACCAACCTGCAGGACCTAGTTCTCCAGTATTGGGGAGCGTGCCCGGCCAGAGTCCTTTCCTGCAAGTCTTCCCGGACATGAAAGCCCCAGGAGTGACAGACACTCACCCCATCGCCCAGACCCCTCGCGTGACAGGGCAGATCCTCCTTTCTTGTTCTCGCCGCGGGCAGCCTCGGCCCGACGCTCACCCCTCAGGACCCCGGAGTAGGCAGCGATGAGGGTCTTCATGCTGGAGCGGATGCAGGTCACGGTCGTGCGGAAAGCCGCCTCACGCCGCTCCCCAGGCCCATGCCCCGGCCGCCGGGGCCAGGGCTACGCGCTGAGCTCCGGAACCCGGGGACAGGGCCCAAGCAGGGGCGGCTGCGACGGCACGGAAGCCGACACAGGTAGCCGCTGCTGCGCGAGGGCAGCGAGAAGCCAGCCAGGCGCGGCCACACCGGCCGGCGCGCGCGGCGCGCGCTTTATAACCTCACAACGGGGCGGGCCGTGACGCTAAGGGGCGTGGCTAGAGGCTCCGCCCCCGGATCGTACCATATCTTCGAGGGGAGTCCCGGGACCGGGGCTCGGCGTCGTGCGGGACCAACGGCGGCACCGCGGGGTACCCTGCCTGGAACAGGCAAAACAGAGAAGGAAAAGACATCTGATCCGTGTCTCGGGCTCACGTCTGGTTATTGCAGCTGCCCCCGCAGCCCGTCCCCTAGAGATACCCCCGCAGATATTGGTACAGCTCGACAGCTGGAACGTGGGCCGGGACACCGAGCACGTGCGGGACGGCTGGGAGCGTGCGGGGGCGTGTGTTCTTCTTTGGCAGCTCTTTCCTTAGACTGCGGATACCAAGGCCTTACCTGTGGTGAGTGGTGTTGGGATTAGGTAAGAGCTGAGCTTCTAAATCACCATATATGCTCCTGAGTTTCCATTTATCAAGAAGAACGTGGAGTGGTGCTGCCCACCTCCTGTAATCCCAGAAGTTGCAAGTACTGAGGCAGGGTCAGGTTAGCCCAAGCTCGTAGTGAGACCCTCTCTCAAAACACCAGTGGGGGAAAAGTATCAGAGTACACTATCAGGTACAGGTACTGGAGACCAAACCTATTAGCTCATTAGCTTCAGGACCTGTCCCTGATGCACTGATGTTGGAGGGCAAAATAGCCCACAAAGACATTGGGGGGGGATAGAGAGAGAGAGAGAGGAGAAAAAACACCCACCTTTCTTCAACTTCAGCTGTCACTTTTTTGTGAGATGCTTTGAGAACTAGAGGTGAGGTATGAAAGGCACCTGACACTTAGAAAGGGTTGACTGGAAATTATTTCCATTGCCCACGGATGAGTAGGAGTTTTGCATAATGAAGTTGTGTGGGGAAGAGCAGGACAGACATAAAATCAGAGCAGTCAGCATGCTTGGGATTGGGCCAGGACCCTTAGTGATTGGAATCCAGGCCACCGTGGGAGATGAATGAGGCTGCATTAAGAGAGGCTGGAACTTGGTCTCAAGTAGGCAACCTTGGGTGCCACTCTTCAGATGTTGGGGTGGGAATGGGTTCTTGAGAGAGGGATTAAGTAGGGAAAGGACAGTGGTCAGATAAATTTAAGGAGCTTTCCAGCCGTATACTCATGGGAGATAGATAGGAAAGCCATTAGGCAAGAGGGCAGGTTATAGAAGGCAGCTGGGTGACAGGATGAACAGTGGTAAAGGGAATGCCCCAGAGAGAAAAGCACTGAAGGCTGGGGTAAGGCTCCATGACCCAGGGCTTGGTAGTGTGCATGGAGCCTGATGGTGGGGGGAGGAGAGAGCATAGAACATACAAAGAGGTGTGATCTGACAGAAGAGAGGAGAATGACAGGAGTTGCAGTCACAGGGCATGTGGCACATGCCACTGTTGAGGCCTGGAAACACTTCTGTTTGTTCAACTCCTTGAAGGCCAAAGGGTAAATCTCAATGATTCAATGCCACTGAACCACAAGGACTGAATCGGGCAGAAGTAGAAGGAAAAATATCCCAGGCAGAGGTATCAGCATGCAATGCAGATGGAAAGAGCTAAGGATGTTTTCGGAAACTGAGGAAAGGCTGCCACCTCAATGGGAGACGTGGGAGACTGGTGTAGGTATACAAAGGCTGTGAAGAGGGAACAGATGTGATGTTTGGGGACAAAGAAGAGCTCAGTCTTGTGGATGCTGAAGGCACCAGTGGATTCTTAGAGACAAGACTCCTGCTGGTTGTCTACCATGTACAAGGCACTAGGTTCAGAACCCAGCACCACGCGTGTGTGTATGTGGGCTCAAATACACACCTCCTATTGGTCTGGAAGACCTCAGATCACTGAATGGCTTGTGCTTGCTCTAGAAAGGTCTTCTGTGGATGAGGACTTGGAGCCAGAACAATGGCCCACTCACTCACTTCTAATATCTAACGGGTAGAGCTTGAGCTGGAAGGCAGGAGGCCTGGAGTCTGGCCTCTCTCCTCTACCACTGTCTTTTCAAATGTCCTTAGGTAAGTCAGTCTCCTCACCTTGTCTAGACTCCAGCTTCTATGCTGTGAAGCGGAGACAAGAAGCCCGCCATGGTTGTACATCCTGTAATCCTAGCACTTGGCAGGTAGAGGCAGAAGGATCAGTAGTTCAAGGTCATCCTATAGTACATAGTGAGTTCCAAGCCAGCCTGAGCTACATGAGACCTTATCTCTAAGAAGAAACAAAGAAAAGGGTTAGAGAGATGGCTCAATAGTTAAGAGCACTAGGTGCTCTTGCAGAGGACCCAGGTTCAGTTCCCAGCACATAGCAGCTAACAACTATCTATAACTCTAGTTCAGGGGATCTGATGCCCTCTTCTGACCTGCGGGCTACATGGGTGCACTTACATACTTGCAGGTAATATGCTCATACACATAAAAAAATAATAAACTATAAAAAATAAAAAGAAATAGAGCGAGGAGGGAGAGAAAGGGAGGGAGGGAGGGAGGGAGGAAGGGAGGGAGGGAGGGAGGGAGGGAGGGAGAGGAAGAGATGACAGTCCCTTTATTACTAATTTTACTTGAGTACCTATGGCTTAAGTAAAATAAGAACATGTAAAAGATATTACCATTATGCAATGAAAAGTAAGATACCATTATCTTAATGATAACAAATGCAAGACTTTGGGTAAACAAGACCCATTGGAAACATTCAGATCCCAAGTTCATGGACTTCAGTATTTTCTTGTTCACCTTCTATGGGTCAGGTGCTGATTGGAACACAAGGAATCAGACCTAGTCCCTGCTTTTGTGTAGATTCAACCAAGACATGGTTCCAGTGGTCAAAGGATGGCCAGGCAATGGTGCAAGGAAACATGCAGACCGTGCCAAGGTCAGCCCTTCCTTCCTGTACTGCCATTGCTTGCCTCCAAACTGGGAGAAACCCAAGAGCAAAAGCCTCTTGCTCTGGGCCCCAATGTGGGCCTGATTTGGCCAAGAGACTCACTGAACAGTGGATTGACCAATGGATGTGATGGTAGTCGGGGAGGGGGAGGGAAAGTCAAGAGGAGGCAACATTACTGCTGGACCTGAGATGAATTTCTGTTGGGTCAAGGGGAAGAGCATGTGTTCTGAGGTTCCAGCATGGTCAAAGGTCTAGAGGTGGCACCCATGAGCACCCTGGTGTAGCTAGAAGAAGACTGTAGGTGGCAGGGTGATGGGAAGGTAGGAAATGAAGCTGAAAAGGTTGATAATAGGAACCAAATCTGAAGGGCTTCATGGTTCATCCAGGAAGCTTGGGCTTCATCCTGTGCAGTATGCACAGAGGAAGCATGTGAGCTGAAGAGGGTCCTGGATCATGTGGTAGGTTAGAAAGACAGGCTGAGCTGGTGGTGTGCAGGTGGGAGCTTGGGGAATAGAGCCATAAAGTCTGGTTCCTAGTTTAGACCTTTCATATGTGGGAACACTCATCAAAAGCTACAAAGTTCAAGGACTGAAAGACACTGTCATTTGCTTCTGGGATGCCTTATAGAATAAGCAGGCTAAGGCATTCTGACTTCCAGAACCTTCTCCCCTAGCTTCCAGCTTCTATACCCGTGGTCATTGCTTAAGTACACTGGTCCATATTGGGTTTAGATGGAAAAACAGACCCAGAGTTAGAGTTGCAAGAGAGGACATTTCTTAGAAACTTCTGTGTCCCGGGATTTCTCCTATGCAGGAGGTGTATGCTGGGGACTTGCAGAAGGCATTGACTTCTGGTTTCCTCCCCACACATCCCAACATCCTTAGGATTCTATAATGACCTGCCTTGTTCTTTCCAAGGATGAATGGGTCAGCTGTAAGAGGTGTTCTGAGACTAGAGTTATCTCTCCTTCATTGCTGTCCATCCCAGCCCAAGAGCATTTTGGCCAAATCAGAAATAGGTCAAGTCACATCCCAAAGAAGGACTTGACTAGGGTGGGTTTACCAAGGGCAACATGTGCTGATATTCCCTGTAGTCACCAGTGTCAGGCTGCTATTAGGAATTACATGTATGGCTTTGTATTTAAAGATTTACTTTATTTTTAATCATGTGTATGTGTGGGTCATGTGTGAGTATGTGTACATGTGTATGGGTGCCCATGGAAGCTAGAAGAAGGTGTTGGATCCTCTGGAGCTGAAATTCAGTTCCCCATAGATGCTGGGAACTGAACTTGGGTCTTCTGCAAGAGCAGCAAACATCCTTCACTGTTGAGTCATCTATCCAGTCCCAGCTTTGTGGTTTTTAAGGCTCTGATAGGTATAGGCTGGATGGGAACCTTACCTTTCCATCACATATGAGGGGGACAAGTGGCTGACCCACAGGTAGAGAGAATATCTGCTGTACAGGCACAGGGATGAAGAAAGCCTTTACCAAACACCCTTCTCTGTGATAGGCACCAGCTTGTGTGAGTTACCAGTCCTCAAAACCACTGCAAGGGTGATTATCATCTACTCTGCAAACAAGGCACAAAGAGGTAAAGTGACATGTCCAGGGACACACAGTAAATGTACATAGGCTACACCTCTTATCTACTTGTGACCCGAAGCATTTTAGATGACGAGCCTTCAGCCTGTAGGATTCATATCCTAGCCTGAAATCCGCATGCCCCACACCCTCACTGCCAAGCTTTGAGAGGAACCACCTTGAACATAGAACTCCTGGACAAAAGGGCATTCCCATTCATCACCCCCTTTAAGCTTCTCCCTCAGCCCTGTGAGAGCATTCCCATTCTGTAGTGCTGAAGACCAACTCTCAGGGAACTGAAGAGCTTGGTAAATGTCAGCGATGGATAGGATTTAAACCAGTCTCATGCCTATGCCGAGGGCCAGTTGAAAGTCAACTCAGGTTGGGCTCACCTCACTTGGGGAGAAGGAGAGCAGAGGTTTGGGTGAAGAAAAGGCAGCTTGGCATGGCTCACTGGCTCAGAGCTCAGCCAGCTCTTTCTCCAGGTGGGAGTTTGCCAGATGGAGCTGCTATGTGGCGAAGGCTGCACTCTCGTGGGTTTCCTTCCTCCTGTTTCCAAGCCCCCTATTGTTTTAGAAGACATCCCTACATTCCACTTAGTCATTTTGGGGCCGGAAGGTGCACAGTCTTGGTTTTAGGCTACAGAGTGTGAACTTCATCTGGGGAGCAATGGGGAGCCATGGAGGCTTTTAGTATGGATGAGGCGTGCTCAGGTCTATGCTCTGAAAGATCATTGACAAGAACACCCTTAACTGTCACTCCCATGGCATCCTTCCTGATCACCTCTGCCTTAAATTAGACTCTGTACAGGGAACAGCCTACTCAAATTGGGTAATTTGAGGAAAATTTAATACAAAGACTGTTTTCAAAGGTGTAGGCAGGAATATGGGAGACTTTCTCCAAAGCTATTGAAATTTAAAGCCCATGGCCAGAAGAGCCAAAGGGAGGGAAGCCCCTACAGAGCTGGGGGAGTTGTGGGCACAGACAACCCATGGTTATCTGGCAGAGTCACTCTCTGTCTCTCCCTCTCTCCAGGCTAATGTCAGGGCTTCTTGCTACCCAGAAGGTGAGGCAAACCCCTCATGTAACCCGGGCTGAGCACCCAGGAGACTGAAGGATAGGAGCTAAGGTTGGGGGAGAATAGGAGATTTGAAGCACATGGACGTAGGAGGACCCTGCTTCTCCCTCTCCTCCATCAGACCCCTAACCTCTTTCCTTCAGAACACCTGTAACAGCTAATACCTACATATTCATCTCCTAGAGAGGCTACTGTAGGACAGAGGTGAAGTCAGAGTCTTCTGTGGGTCTCATTGTCCAACTCTGGGTCTGGTCTATATACAAGATGGATTTGGGTTATGTTGGGCAATGGAAAAGGAGGGAGGGAAGGATGATGGTAACATAGTTGGAACAAACTGAAGGTGGCAGGACAGAGAAGGGCAGTTTGAGCGATGCCAAGGCACGCAAACCCCGGGACTTAGTGACATGGGTAGAGGGGGGAGGGGGAAGTGGCAAGTGAATGAGACTCTGGGTTTCAAACCATAGCCAAGAGCACATCATCTAAAAGACTGGGTGTTGAGGGGCCTTCGTGGTAGCCTGTGATCCTATTCTGTGTGGCATATCTGACTGATAGCAGAGGAGTACGGTAGGGCTAAGCCCTTTGGGAACCACCCATCAAAGTAGCCCCAAACCCCTTTTCAGAATGTTCTGTTGCAATGTGTACTGAAAGCACCCTTGCATCATTCTGTCTCAAGGTTCTTACTCAATGCACCCAAGGCCTGTGCCCTGCGGCACCGGGGGAGGGAGACTTACATTACAGAGAATTGGCGATGCATTCATTTTTCAGCCCACCTTTTCTGAGACCCTCTAATCATGTGCTCTTTAGGAACCTAGATCCTGGGGGAGCAACAGACACATAGAAAGCCGGCTATGGTTGGACAGACAGAAAGCTTGCTGCTGTTATTTTGTGTTTTGTTTGAGACAGGGTCTTGCTCTGTAGCTCAGACTTTTCTTGAAATCCCAGTGATCCTCATGCCTCACTCCCAAGTTCCAAGGTCATAGGCATGAGCCCCTAGACTTGCTTGTGTTCTGTTTGTTGTTGTTGTTGTTGTAGTTAGTCCCACTATGTAGCTCAGACTGGCTTCAAACTCATGCTTGATCTTCCTGCCTCAGCTTCTCAAGTACTGTGAGATCCCAATATGCCTATCTGCCCCAGCTTTTTACCAATGAAATTCTTCAGGTGTAGAATTGTTCACCAAGTGTTGATGTGAATGACAGGGAATGGTCTAGCTCAGCAAGGAAGGTCCCAGGGTTCTATGCAGTCACCCTTAGGCAGGTCTGTCCCCTCTCACCCTAGTCCTCGGAGCTCTGGAAAGCAGTTTGAAAACTTCCACAGTTCAGACAATAAGTACCAGACCAGGGACATGCTGAAGATAGACAGTGAGGCCTATGCACCTGCACAAGACAGAAGGTGCAGCTCTAGTGTGTGAGGCCCCTGTCAGACCCATGGTACCAAATAGGAGTTCAGGACAGAGTGGTCAGGTCATATTTATGATCATTCTGAGTATTCCCTAATCAAGACACTTCTAATTTATCCACACCCAGACCCTCATGGAGCCCAAACTAAAAATGCCCTGATCTTGCCATGCTGTGTTCATGTTGCTATATGTGCTTCGATGTCTTAGGTCTTTTCACTGGGAGTAAGTACTGTGCCTCCATCCTGGTGGTGAGGAGTGAAATAACGAACACAGTACCTGGCCCAGGGCTGGGTGCATAGCTGTCAGCAGTGCTAGCAGGAGGACTATAACTGAAGAAAGTGAGCAGGACATGACTTCTGCCTACAGATGCAGCCACTTGTCCAAAGGGCTTTGATGAAACATTAAAGTGGGAAAGAAAGATGAAACAACCAGAGAACCCAGTGAAACTGGAAGTGACCAGAAATGAGAAAAGAGGGCCTCTCGGCCCAGAGCAGGACTGTCGCTCATAAAGGAAGACAGCATGAAGGGGATACAGGAGGCGCTGATGCCATCATGGTAGTCTTAGTCAGAGGAAACGTAAATCTCTCCAGGGTGGCCTCAGTGGATCTTTCCCAAACAAAACCTCCTGTGGTAAACCTTGGGCTGCCGGTGCTTACAGACATGGGCAAGACTCAACCCTGCTTTCCAGAACTTGCAACCTAGGGAAGCACCTCTGGGCACACATGACTGAAACAGATGGAAGAAGTTAGACAGTAAAAGGTAGGGAGGGGTATCCTGGGCAATCAATACTTTGAGGGGAAGGGGCAGTTAAGCCGGGCTCAATGTGCCCCTGTTAACCGCTGCTGTACTCTACCATTCTCAACTAGAGTTTGCACCAGAATCAGTCATCCTTAGAAACTACCAGTTTGGGCTGAGGAGATTGCTCAGTTTACAAAGTGCTTGCCATGCATGAAGACCCAGAGCCCACATAAAAAGGCATAGTGTCACACGCCGGTGATCCCAGCATTGAGGAGGCAGAGACAGGTGGATCCCTAGAGCTTTCAGGCCAGCTAATCTAGCCAGACGCATTGAGCTCCAGGTTCAGTGAGAGACCTTGTTGAAAAGAATAATTAATAACGCAGAGAGCAATTGAGGAAGGCTTTGACCTCTGGCTTCATGTGTGCTCACACCCACATGTACATGTACATACATACATCCCCCTTTCCCCACAAACATGCCACCACCACTGCTACTGGGTGGCTGGGCCTACCCCCAGAGTAGTTCTGGATCAGGGTCCACAATGTGCACTTCTAATGAATTCCCAATGGTTGCTGTGATGTCTAGGGAATCTTGTTGAGCCTCAGGAGCACTGAGAGACTGGAGGTGATGAGCTGCCCCAAAGGAGAAGCACAGTAGGTGGTAACAGGTTGGAAACCAGAATTTGCTGTCTGTCTGTGGCTAGTCTAGGTACTTTTCAGAAGTGGGTTCACTTAACCCTCACAAGAACCCTATGAAGTAAATATAGATACTTTGCAGGAGAATCACAAGTTCAAGGCCAGCCTGAGCAATTTAGCAAGACCCTAAGTCTCAAAGTTATGAGTAAAAATGGCTCTATGATAGAGTGCACGAGAACATGGAGCCAAGATGAGGGAGAGAGAGAGAGAGAAAGAGAGAGAAAAAAAGAAGAGAAGATAGATAACAAAAGAGTTGACCAGAATAGAGTCACACAGTCAGAGGTGGCAAAGCCAGTTTCTGAACCATGGCTCTCTGGCTCCAGAGCCTATTCTTTATAATAGCTGTAAGTTCCAGAATAGAAGCTACAGTTGATGGAGCAAACCTCCCCTATGAAGGACGGTCTAGAGACCTTGAGAGAGATACTGGCTGTCAGAAACTGGGATCAAGTCACAGAGAAGGAGTGGTATCCAAGTGTGGGTTTCCTGTCTTGTGGCCTCTGACAGAAGAAGTAAATAAATGAGGGGAAGTAAATATTTTGGATGAGATAAGCACGGCCAGAGACTGGAAGCCTGGAAGCCCACAGAAGAGGGTTGAAACTGCTGGCTGCAGAACCGAAGGGAAAGAAATCTGAAGCTGGGATTTGACTAAATAACTTTCAATTTCTTTCTTTTGGCTTCTTGGATATGATGAGTTGTTCAGCTGAATAGGGCTGAGAATTCTGATTAGAAAAATCCTTTGAGGAAGCTGTAGGTCTTCATGGTACATTCAGAAACATGCATCCCACTGTTTCTCCCTCAACAGCCGGAGCAGTCTCTAGCCCCACTGCTCAGGACATGCGACTCTTCTAGCCTTCATACTGGTCCTCTGATTCCAGACTCCCAGAAAGATCTTAGGAACATGCAGGGCAACCGTTCTCTCCATGGTGCCCCATATCTTTCAGAATGAAGCCCAGCCTCATTGACTTGGCATTCAAAGGCTTGTGTAATCCTTCCCCTGCCACCCTCTCCAATACCCAGTCTCAACTCTTCCCCCGTCATGCCTCCGTGATGTGGATCTGGCTCTGGCCACATCGAGTCAGTTACTGTGCCCTGACTTTCCCTTTCCACCTCTGGATCTCTGGAATGAACTCCCTCATTTGCCCTTTCCAAACACTGTTATTCTTTATCTCCGTGGATCTTCAGGAAGCTTTCTTTACAGTGCCCTTCTCCTCCTTGTAGGAGATCACCTTAACACTAGGATCTGGTATGGGAATTTGGGGGGGTACCATTCAGGGTCTTTCCCTCCTGGAAGTTCACAGCTCAGAGCACTCATTGTGGAGAGGCAAATGTTTGTGTAGCAGTTAGCTCACATTCCCCTCTGTCCTCCTGACTAGGTTGGGGAGAAAGCTGATTCTGGGATCCCAGGGCCCAACACAAAACCTGGCAGAAAGTGGACACCAGCAAACATCTTTTGAATTCTTTAGAGATGAAGAATGAATCTTATTCACCTCATTGGTCACTCCTACCTCGGCCATCATGCACACTCAGACAACTTGGACAACACAGCGTGGGATCCAGTGTTAGATTTCACGGTCCTCAGAACAACTGATGCTACTCGTTCATCCACTTATCCTTTCAGTTACTCATCCAACACATTCATCATGTCCATGTTCTTTGATGAGATCTGCGTAGGAACTGGGGACCAAAAAATTTCCACTCAGACCCTGCCCTCCTAGAACTTCTGAAGGTCAAATAGGAGGTGCACAGGCCGCACTGGAGTTCCTGAAAGAGTCATTTAGATCCAGCCTGTGCTAAACACACTAAGCATCCTACATCCTTTGTATTTTTGACCACACAACAGCCTTGAGATATGAGTTCACAACAACTTTAAAGTAGAGATAAAGCAACTGAGGCTTAGACATATGGTAACTAGTTAGAGGAAGAGCTGGGACTTAAGTCCTGGTTAGTCCAGTGCAAGGCCTTTGCTTGTTACAGTTCACCCGGGACTGAGTGGAAAAGGGTAGAGAGTAGAGGAGGAGCTGAGGGAGGGACTGGGGGATTTTTACAACACTGGCATTGGGCAATCCCCAGAATCCCGTCCACTGCCACAGCTGTCATTTCTTGTGTACCTGATATTGAGAAACAAGTTCAGACCGAAGATGAACTCAGGGGAATTTGAACCCAGTCAGCTAGCTCAGTGTATCCTCTGCCAAGTCAACCTCACCCCACTCAGGACCAGAGGTTTCTTTTCCACAGCAGTTTGGACATATTGTAGCCATCCCCTCCTTTTTGTCTGGCCCCAAACTCAAGATTTTATAGGACACAGGTGTGGAAAAAATGGCTTTGGCTATTTTAGAGGACCCCCCCCCATTTAATCTCCACTTAATTAATTTCATCTGAAAATCACAGACATTGATATAAAGCCATTCGTAATAGTCATTATTCTTTTATTCTCTGTAGTGATGGGTTTTTCATTCCCAACACTGGCAATTTGTGTCTTGACTCTTTTCTTTTTTCTTGGTCAGTCTGACTACAGGCTTGTCAGTTTTATTGTTTTCATCAAATGCTTTTTGGCTTCAAGGACTTCTTTCTACCTGCTTTTAGTTCCATCTACCTCTTCTTGGATCTTAATACTCTTCTTGCCTTAGCTATTAATTTGCTCTTCTTTTTTCTTGAGATTATTGTTGTCAAGTCTTTATCGTTTCTCTGATGTAAGCCTTTAACCTTATGAGATCCTCTCTGAAAATGGCTCTACCTGCATCCCATAAATTTTCATATGTTGTGTTTCCATTTTCACTCAATTAAAAATATTTTAGAATTTCCTTGGTAATTTGGGTATTTTTTATTTAGAAATTTTTTGTTTCCAAACATTTGGGGAGTGGGGTTCAGCTATATTTTTGTTACTGTCTTGATTCTATTTTAGTTATGAAATATGCTTTGTCTGACTTCAGTTTTTAAAAACCTGTTGAAGGTGATCATTCTGGACAGAAATCACTCAATACATCTGTCTTGGAAAAATCTTTTATTCCCAATATCTTTAAGGCACATTTGAAAGGCATGTTTATTCTGCTGTTACATTGTTCTATAAACATCAGAGAGCTCAAGTTGCTTGATATCACTATTGACATGCTCTGTAGCACCCTATAGCAATTGTTCTACCAATAATGAGTAGAGAGACATTTGGATGTTTTTACTACAGTTGTAGCTCTGTACATTTTTCTTTCAGTTCAGTTTGGTTTTGCTTCATATACTTTGAAGATCGGTTGTTAGGCTCTGTATATTTAGGGTTCATTTACAGATTTCTTGATGAATTGACTCTTTTATTATTACACAATACACCTTTTTATTCCTAG
This sequence comes from Eospalax fontanierii, assembly GCA_035773235.1. Classification (NCBI taxonomy): domain Eukaryota; kingdom Metazoa; phylum Chordata; class Mammalia; order Rodentia; family Spalacidae; genus Eospalax; species Eospalax fontanierii. The sequence continues at coordinate 165,076,331 of CM069524.1, forward strand.
TAAGTTTGTTCTGAGATCCACTTTGTCTAATATTAACACAACCACCTAGTTTTCTTCTGATCAGGTCTTTAACTTTTTGGGGTTTAACCCTTTCCAGTCTTTTACTTTTATGTTGTCTAAAGTGGAGTTCTTATAGCCTATAGTTAGATCTTTAAAAAAAAAATCCAACCTGCCAAATTTGGTCTTCTTCTCCTGATATAATATTTATATGACTGAATCTAAATTTACCGCCTTGCTGTTTTCTGATTTTTTTCCATCCATTTTAAAAAATCTGTTTCCCCGTTTTCAAGCCTTCTTCTAGGCTAATTTAGAATTTCATTTCTATCCCATGTCTGGATTATTGGTCATATCTATTTAAAATTTTTAAGCCTAGCCTGATGGTGTAATTATTTGACAGGCCAAGGCTGGAGGATCACAAGATCAAAGTCTTTCTGAGCTAGAATTACCTAGAACTAAGTTATGTAGGACAACCTAAGTAACTTAGTGAGATCTTGTCTCAAAATAAAAAGTAAAAACAAGAGGGAATGGGGATACATATAACTCAGTGGTAGAATGCTTACCTAGCATGCATAAGATTCGTAGTTCAATCCCCAATACTAAAAAAAGAATTAGTAATTAATCTAGGGTTTACACTATACTCTTTAAACTTGTTAGTCTGCCTATGAAGTGCTATTTCAGGGTTAGAAACCTTAAAATCATTATTTTACTTTCTTAGCCTCTGCGTTGTGCTATTTTCTCTTGTATTTTTATTTATTTATTTATATGTGTATGAGTGTTTTGTCCACATATATGTAAGTGCACCCATGTCATGCAACGTTCATGGAGGCCAGAAGAGGACATCAGATTCTCTGGAACTGGAGTTAAGGACAGTTCTTAGCTGTAAGTTGGGTGCTGGGAACTGAACTGGCAAGAGCAGGCAGTACTCCTAATCACTAAGCCGTCTCTCCAGCCCCTGTGCTATTTCCGGGTTCTCTGTGCTTCTAGAGATACTATAAACTTCACAACATATTGATAATTAATCATCTTTCCTTTGGATAGTCAGTTACATTTCTTTGAAGCTAGGGAGTAAACCTAAGGCTTCTCATATGCTAAGCAAGAGATCTACCACTGAACTACATCCTTAGCCACAATTATCTTAAAATATTTAACAATTAGAACAACTATCTTAGTTTGCTTTCCACTGCTGTAACAAGACATCTAAGTCTGGATAATTTATAACAGAAAGTTTGTTTGGGTTCATGAGCTTCATGATTCTGGATGCTGGAAAGTCCAAGGTCAGTGTTCACAATGGATGAGGGCTATGTGCTGTTTCAATGGTTACACTGAGGAAGTACAGCTCCATTGTGAATATGGGTAAAGGGAGTACATGAACAGTAGCAGGGATCTTTCAGATTTACTTTCTTTCATTGTTTTATTTTACAGTTGGCAGCAGCCTTCATTTCTTTGCATAAATCCAAATTTCCATATTCTGTCATATATATGCACTCTGTCTTAAAAACATCTTTTAGGAGCTGGAGAGATAGCTCAGTGGTTTAAAACACTGGCTGCTTTTGCAGACGATCCAGTTCTAGCACCCACATAACAGCTCACAACTGCCTGTAACTCCAGCACCAGGGAATCTGATGACATCCTCTTCAGGTCTCTATGGGAGTTGCATGCACATGGTACATATACATACATGAAGGCAAACACTCATACACATAAAATAAAAAATAAATAAGTTATTACAAAGAACATCCTTTAACCTTTCTTGCCTTATTGGTCTGCTAGCAGTACATTCTATTAGACTTTATTTTTCAGAGTCTTTATTTAACCACCATTTGGAATGATAGTTTTGATATTTGTTTTCAGTATTAGAGCTCTCATACATTGTGTTCTGGCTTGCAAACATTCTTGCAAGAACCTGAAGTAAATATTAGCTTTGTTCTTTTGTGTATAATCCCACCCTGTGGTTACCTTCAACATTTACCTTTTATTTTTCTCTTTGGCAGTTTGATTATATTTCTAGTTGTGTATACATTTTGAATTTACTCCTCCAGAGGTTTTCTGGAATTCTTGGGTCTGTGATTTGTTGTCTTTCATTAAATTTGGAACATTCTCAGCCATTATCTCTTTGAATATGTTCTCTTCTCTCTTTTTACCTACTGGGCTCCCATCGTATGTATATTTGGACTGTTTCCTACCATCCTACAATTCTTAGCTGTTTTGGTCTCCTTCCTTACACAGTATTTCTTCGTCTTTGTGCTTGGATTTTGTCATTTCTTTGACGAATGTTCACTCTGTCTTTCCTCGGCTATTTGCCTATTAGCAAATGTTTCTTTTTTTTTTTTTTACATTTATTATTTACTTATTGCTTATCTAATATGTGTTTGTGCATGTGTAGATGCGGGCATGCATGTGCTATGACATGCATGCAGAGATCAGAGGACAACCTGGAGAAATCGGAACTCTCCTTCCACCATGTGGGTCTTGGAAATTGAACCCAGGTTTGTCAGGCTTAGCGGCAAGTGCCTGTACCAGCTGAGTCACCTCACCAGCCTGCTTCTAGCATTTCGTTAGATTTCTTTCATGAGTAGTTCTCCTTTAAAGTTCTCCATCAGCTCATACAGGCAGCCTCGCTTTAACACTAGACCCTCCTACTTATCAGTCAAGGTTATTCCGAACTTTCTATCTCACATTTCCACTCATCTGACCATCTGGTTCTGCTGTGTGTTTCATTTCTTGACAATGGAGGGTGTTTTGTTTTTTTGTTTTTTGTTTTTCCTTTTTCTACTCTTCTTGATGCCAGGCATCATGTGTAGAAAAAGGTGCAAAACTGAGGTTGAATTTATGGTTGGAAATGGGCACTGCTTATTTTTGTCTTCAGCAGTTGGCGTAGTGTCTGAGCCCATCTGGGGTTGGAGCTGGGCTGAGGTGGGGTATCATTGCTGCCTTCGTTACAGTTTGTTCTATTGGTTGTTCTTTTGGCTGAGGGTGGGGACTAGGGCCACAGGGTCTCTCTCTCTCTCTCTCTCTCTCTCTCTCGGTCTCTCCCTCCCTCCCTCCCTCCCTCCCTTTCTCCCTCCCTCCCTCCTGTCTTTTCGTAATGGCATCATAGAGCTATAACTCAAACATTATACAATTCGCCCATTTAAATCATATCATTCAATGAATTTTAGTATTTCACAGAATTATGCAATCATCACAGTCTATTTTAGAACATTTCATCATGGGGGCAGGGGGGAATGTCTAAAACTCCTGCAGTTGCCAGGAGTTGAAGGGAATGGAAACTAGGTGAAGAGTGTCTGTTTAGGGGATTGAAAAGTTCTGGAATTAGATTGTAGTTTTCTTTGTACAATGATGAATGTAATTAATACTGCTTTAAAATGATTGCAATGCTAATTTTTATTATATATAGTTACATATTTAATATATATAATGAATATATAAAACCACAATATAGTTTGAAAAATTGAAGAGAGAGAGAGATTGAGAGACCCATGTTCACTATTCCCCATCACCCATGCCTCTCAGCTCTGAACCAGTGTGTTTACCTCTGTGCTTTCTGTCTGTCTGTAAATATTTTCTTGTTCTGGACATTTCATAGCAATTGAATTATGTGATAGATGACCTTTGTGCTTGGCTTCTTTCTGCTTGCATTTTTCATGGTTCATCTTTGAACTATGTATCATATTCCACTTCTTTTTGTGATCATGCACTATTCTGGTGAGTGAACACTGTGCTTCATTTATCCAGTCATTGGCTGATAGATATATGTATTGTGTCTATGTGTGGGCTATCATGAAAAATGTTGCTATGAATATATGTGAATAAAATTTTATGTGAATATATTCTCAGGCTTCTTGGTATATATGTGTTCTTCTAAGTTGATATATTCCATCCTGGAGGGATGCACCTTAAGACTCGGAAAATAAACTCATAAGTCTCAGAAAGTTCCTGAAGTTTAACAGATTTGCAAAACCTTCCCAAAGATATATAAGTAATCAGAATTCCTGGTGGGGAGGAGATCTTCCAATCTGTCAAGCTGCCTGCAGGTCATCAGAAGTTCCAAAAATTTTTTGCAGCCTTTTGGTGATGCGGGTGCCTCTGAGTTGTCCCTGTTTCTATGAGTAGCCATGGTCCAGACTCCTGTAGTTAATCCCAGTGAACTCACTAGTTTACCAAGCTGGACTTTGGTGCTATTGTTACTTTGCTCTGTCCTTGGTGCCATATCTGAGGTGAGTAGACATCTGTCAACATCTCCCCTGGAAAAGTCATCTAATCCCCCTGGAAAAGTCACACAACACAATGTAGAAGTAGAATTGCTGCATCCAGTGTTAACTGCATGCTTGCATTTTTGGAAGAGCTTCTCGATTGTTCTTCACATTGTCTACACCACTTTGCATTCCTGCCAGCCGTGTTATTTGAGGGTTGCAATTTCTTCCTCCTCCTCGTCCTTCTCCTCTTCCTCCTCCTCCTCCTCCTTTTTTGGTTTGTTTGTTTTGTTTTGTTTTGCAGTACTAAGGCTTCTCTACTGTTAGGCAAGCACTCTACCATTGAGCTGCATCCCCAGCCCCCTTTTTCCCTTCTAATTTTGAGACAGGGTCTCCTAAGTTGCCCGGGCTGGCTTTGAACTTTCAGTTCTCCTGCTTCAACCTCCTGAGTGGCTGGGATGACAGGTCTGTGCCCCAGGCCTGACTGAAGGTTTCAATGTCCTCACATCTTGACAATACTAATCACCTGACTTTCTGACTGGAGCCATTTTAATTGATATGAGTAGTATCTAATGTGGTTTTGATTTGTATATCCCTGGTGACTAGTAGTGTTTAGCATCTTTTCAGGTGCTTATTGGCCATTTATTCATCTCCTTTGGAGAAGAGTCTATTCAGAGCCTTTACCCAATTTTAATTATCTTTTTATTGAATGATAAGAGTTCTCACAAGAACTGAATTGAATCCATCAATAAATTAAGCCATTGGTCATGCCAAAGATATCACGGTCAAATTATCTCTGGGAACACCTTCACAGACACACACACATTGTGCTTGGCTAATTTCCTAAGCATCTCTCAAGCCAACGAGGTTCATAGTCAAGATGAACCATCATAAGTTGCCTTTCAGTTTCTTGACAGTGTCTTTTCAAGCACAGGAACGTACAGTTTTGATGCCCCATCTTTCTCAGTACTTGTACTCTGCCCTGAGGTTTCCACAAATACTGTATCACAGATGGTACCCTGAGGGTTTCCCTTATCCACTGGCAAACCCTGTCGGCTTGTTGCTCTGTGACAGGGTTATGGTGTGCACAGTGGGTTTTCTATTAAGTGGGTCCAGTTGGGCTTGAGCAGCCCCAGCTTCATCTACCTTGGTTTTGGAGGTAGGAATTTCTGAAAGATGTTAAACTAAAATTAACAGAATTTATTTGAGCAGTAAAAGATTCATCAGTTGGGCACCACTCAGAATTGGAGGAGGGTCAGAAAGTTCTACTCCAACAACATGGGTAGCAAGCATTTACAGCCTAAACATAGAAATAAAGTAAAAAAAAAATAATAAGATTGGCTATAATTAGGCACTTGCCTTTTTTAGGTGTGATCCGTAGAAAGTCCCCAGATGGAGGTTGGTTGGCAGTTTCTCATTGTTTACATGGAATTGGGTTTTGTTTTCATTACATGGGAGCTCCTTGCCCTGAAGTTCTCTCTGGCTAAAGGCCCCCTGTTACTTCAACTTTTCCCTTGGGTTTCTGAACCTCTCCCTATGGCAGCTACCTGCTACCTTAGATCCGTAGTTTGTCTTGTGGAAAGGAGTTCCTGGCCCTCCCCAGTGGTGGCCCAGCCTTGCTTGCTATCAGTGAAGATCCTAGGATGAAGACAACTTCCTGATCTTCCCCAGGCTCAGGGCTTTTTTGTCTAGACCTCCTATAATAACAGTCTCTTATGACAGCCATAGGCTTGTATTCTAAGGGGCTACTTAGACTCCTCTCCAGAGTTACTGTACTTCTGCCTGCTGTCCCAGAAACAGCATGATTCTCTGTCCCTTCCCTGCGGCCTCTAGCAGGTTTTTGCTTTCCAAAGTGGTAGGTCAGCACAAAGGATAGGGCTTCTTCATTGCTTGTGCTGGGTAGTTTTTGTCAAGTTGACACAAACTAAAGAAACTTGAAAAGAGGGAACCTCAACTGAGGAATTTCCTCTACTGGAATGGCCTGTGAAGCAGGCATTTTCTTAACTGCTGATTGATAGAGGAGGGCCCAGCCCATTGTGGGCAGTGCCATCCCTAGGTAAGTGGGCCTAGTATAAGAAAAGTGGCTAAGCAAGCCAAGTGAAACAAGCCAGTAAGGAGCATTTCTCCATGGTCTCTGCTTCAGTCCTGCTTCAGGTTCCTGCCTTGGCTTCCTTCAACGGTGGACTATAAACTGCACACTAAAATAAACTCTTTCCTCCCCAACTTGCTTTTGGTCATTGTGCTTATCATATCATCAGAAATCAAAGTAGGACACCACACAAAACAGCCTCGCGTCCTGTACAGCTTTGTGTGAGCTTTTGGCGAAACTGAAGTTCTGGAGAAGAGCTTGTAACTGAGTCCAAACTCCCTTTTTTCCCCCAATCTAGAACTCTAAAAATAAGACTTTTGTTTTTATTCCTTCTTACCCATTTGCATGGATGCTGCCTTCTGATGGATGCTGTCAAGGAGGAAAGAATCCATGAGTTCTCTCTTAGAAGATACTCGGTGTTCACATGAGAATCCTCATAGGATTTGTCTTATGAACTCCAAGCAGAAGTCCAGGTGATCTCGTTTGCAGAGAAAGATCCAGTGTCCCTTCAAGTACAGAGCTAGCCTGGGCAGCTTAGTGAGATCCTCTCTCAAAATAAAAGATAAAAAGATGCTGAAGTTATAGCTCAGTGATGGAGAACTTACCTAGGACACTTGAGGGTCTAGTTTGAATGTCAGAATTACAGTGAAAGAAAGGAGAGAGGGAGGAGAGAGAAGGGGAGAATCCGGGAGGGGATGGGAGAAGAGGGAGGGGAACAGAAAGGAAAAGGGAAAAAGAAGCTGGCAGTGATCCAGTAGGATTCTCCTACCTACAGGAACTGCATGTCAGGGATCTGAGGTCAAATACTCAGGTGTCATGACCTTGAGCCGATCCCTCAGCCTCCTCAGCTGGGCAGTGCAGCTCCATAGAAGAGCACTTGGGCCAGAGTTCCAGAGTTGGTCTACCTGGAGAATCAAGAGCCTGATTTTGAATCCAGCTTCACCCCATCCCAGTACTGTAACTAGCCCAAGCAAATTCCTTCATTCACTTTTCTGTGCTTCAGTTATTCCATCTGTCCAGGGTGTTATCCAGCCTCATGGGGATGATGTGACGATTAAATAGGACCATGGCAGACTCTCATCACAAAGCCTGGCAAGGTCCATGAGCTCTGGTCACCATGGCTGCTTCCAGCCGTGGTGGTCTCAGTGGTCCAGATGATTGTGGTAGCTCAGTGTATCCCATCACCCTGATGGATGGTCTCCAAAGCTCCAGCACTATTTCAGACACTGACGTTTTGCTTTGTTTATTTTGGTGAGAGGAATCGGAAGGCCAGGTAATAAAGTGACTCACTTGGGAAGAGGAAGGCAGGTCTCTGCTTTGTGACCTCTGGCCCAGTCCCTGGCTCTCTCTGGACCATATTGTTGGTATGGATGGAGGAGGTAAACCTGCAGTCTGGGGCTGTTTGAATTAGTGTCAGGGAGCAAGGTAGAGAGGGAAATAAAGGCTAGCTTCGGAATATTCAGTCACAGAGCTGGTGTCTGCATATTTAAGTGGCAAATCACACCAATTACCAGCCGCACAATGTGGGCAATCAGAGCCCTCTTGTTCACAAAGATCTTTGATTGTCCCAGCTCAGTCATATTCCGGATCTTATTTAGCTGTGACAAGGCTGTGTGGGGCGTGTGAATGGGGTGTTGTTTTTCCCTATTTGACAGCAGAGCCAGATCCAAGAGAGAGGAAGGGATTGGGCCAATGTTGCCCACTTCCCGCAGAGCTGGGCTGGACCCAGGGACTGGACTTCCAAGGTTGCAGCTCTTTCAGAGAACATGTTGCCTGTTCCCCAGATCTCCCCAGTGGCTGTGCTTCTCTTGGGCAGGAGCTGGCTCAGCAGAAAGGCATAGGGATGGAGAGCCCAGATCGTTGCTGGTGGCCCTGCTCCCTGACATCAAAAACAGCACCTTCAGAGAGAGGGACAGGGACTATTCCATTGACGCTTCCTGGTTCCATGGGCCTGATAGGGTCAAAAGAGGTTTGTTGAAGGAATCAATGACAAATTTGCCCTTTTATAGAAATGTTTGGTAGTGATGATTTGATGTGCTTGAACGGTATGTACACTTAAAATAGTTATAATGATAAATTTTATGTTACCTGTGTTTTACAATAATTAAAATTGAAGAGAGGACTGGCAAGATGGCTCAGTGCATAAAGTGCACTTGCAGCTATGGCTGACACCCTGAGTTCGATCCCTGGGATCTACATGTGGAAGGAGAGAACCAACTCCCGAGAGTTGTACTCTGACTTCCCCACACATGCCACGGCATCTGTACCCACACACATGTACACACACACAGTATAAATAAATACATAAATAGTAAGTTGAAAAGAGAAATGAAAATGAACACAGTTCTAACTTGAAGAAAGAAAATGAAGTAAGCTGACAGTTTTGATGAGGCTGTAAGGGAAATGGGAAGAAGGGCCTGAGTGACTTCAGCTCCCTTCAGTAAAAAAAAAAAGTCAGGCTTTGGCTGTGCCATGCAGTGAACCCCATAGGTACTGAGAGACACCCATCCCATGCAGCCACTGGGTGCCCAGCCCTGGGCCTGAGTTCCCCAGGGAAGGCACTGGAGCTAGGGTAGGTGGGATGAAGAAGCAGCCTTCCAAGCTCTGCTTTCACCCTGTGTCCTTTGTGTAGTGTCATTTGACTGTCACAAAGACTGGGAGCTGTGTCAAGTCAGTGAGGCCACAGGGCAGAGCCAGTTATACAACCTCAGTACATAACAAGAGCAAAAATAGCCACCAGTCCCCAAAGCTCACCGTGTGCCAGGGCCCTGCCAAACGTTCTGCATATCTCATCCCTTTTAAACCTCACTAGAACTTGAGGTCACTCCAGTGGCCATCTCTAGTGACAAAGGAGGAAACAAAGTCACAGGCCGGGTGATTAACTGGTCCATCCATTCAAAGACAGCCCTGGGCGTGCCATGATGCAGAATTAAGGCTTGAAAAAAAATATTTTTTTGAGACAGGTTATCTCAAACTCACTATGTAGCCAAGGATGACCTTGAGTTTCTGATCCTGCTACTTCTACCTCCTAGGTACTGGATTACAGTTATGTGCCACTGTGTCCAGCTTATGTGGTGCAGGAGAGCAAACCTGGGGTTTCATGCATGCTAGAGAAGGACTTTACCAACTGAGCTAGCTACACCCTCAGCCTGAGGTTTGAATATTGTGCTCTGAAATGCTACACTTTGCTGTGTTCACCTGCTGGGATTATGTAGACAGGGAGATGGCATATCCCATAGAATCACTTGACTCCCTTGAAACTACTCAGCCAGGTGATGGGAGATGGGAAATTGGGATCCAGGTCTCTGACTTTCTAGAACAGTGCCTTTCTACCATGCAAGGCCTACTTGAGAATGAGGAGGTCTAGACTTCATCACTAAGAGACTCATCTGCCTCCCAGCTACTGACCCTTTATGGCAGTGTGGTACAGACACCCCAAGGTGAATTCTTACCTCCCCATCATCCTTTTTTTTTATTTTTGTTTGTTTTTGTATTTAACTTTCTGACCATAGCGTCTCATTTCTCAAGGAGAGGTGATGGCTTAAGGGGATTGCCCCTGGACTGGGGGGCCCCAACCAGCTCAGAAACCTTTCTAACAAAGAGCAATAGGCAAGTGTGGCTAGGAAAGTTTCCTCCCTGCACAGGTGCTGAGGTGAGCATGCAGCATGTAGCTGACAAGAGAGTGTCTCTAAAGACCTGGTCTCTTTGACTCTCCGTGACCTCTTTGTATAGCAGGCTGGATGAGACAGGGTAAGAGCCCCAGGCCCATCCTTCCTGGTCTCCCTGGAAGTAGAGCCAAGGGGTGGAGTTCCTATGAGACTGATTTGTTAAGGAAATGCCCTGGCTAGGCTTGGTGGTATATGCCTGTAATCTCAAAACTTGGAAGACTAAGGCAGAAGGATCTTCAGTTTCAGGCCAACCTGGGTTACAAAGCTAGACCCTGTGTGAAACAAAATAAAACAAAACAAATGATCAAAAAAGGAGATGTCTGAGGAGAATCAAGAAGGGAGCTGGGAAAGAAGGGCAAGGCAGGGGAAGAAGCTAAGCAAGCTGCTGCTCCAGGCCCAGGGCCTTAGCACACCCCCAGAAAGGGCCCTGGAATGTGATGTGCCCTAGAGTTTGCTCTAGCTTAAGTGAGACACTGCCTTTTCTTTCATCTTGGCTAAAGGTCACCTGAGTGGGAATGGGCTGTGTAATTCTCAGGCATTCGCCTTGCTCTTCAGTGGTCCACAGCAATCCCAAGGGAGGAGCAGCTCAGAACACTACAATGGTAGAGGCATCTAAGGCTGAGGATGCAGCTCAATGTAGGAGCACTCTCCTAGCATTCTCAAGGCCCTGGGTCTAGTCTCCAGTACAAGCAAAACTTTAAAATGGAGGTAGGGGTCTGCTGGAACATTCCAGTGTCCCCTGCACTATCCTGAAAGTTGCTACCATAGCATTTCAGGTTTCCTATCAAACACTGGCTTGATGGGAAAATGGGTAAGAGTCTCTGTGGGCTGGAGCCCCAGGCATGCTGTAGAGTGAGAACACTGAGAGAGGTGCAGAGCCAGCTGAGCCCCCAAAGAACCAGATATCACAGTTTGGCAGGGCTGAGGGAACCATGCTGTTACACACACACACACACACACACACACACACACACACACACAGCCACACATGCTCTGACTCCTGGAGCACAGGAGCATGTTCATGTGAGTGTGCATGTGGAGCACACTGCTGTACACAGACCTGCACCCAAGACTCATGCATAGGCATGCAACTACTTTCACATAGCCCATGCACACACACAGATAATCTTGTAGAAACATCCACAGACATAAGTACACGTTTGTGTCTGTGTACTCCTAGACTCATATCAGAAACCTGGCCAGCCAAGGTCCTTTTATTCCTGGCTTTTGAGGGAAGGAAGGGACAGGAGGTGGGCAGGCAGTGTCCAGAGCCAGGTCAGTTTCAGCTGGTCACAGAGGATTAACCTTTGACTTCAATGACCCAGATCACGCCAGACCCAGGGTGCAGACTCATGTTTGTCTGGGGTTGCCTATGAGCCCTGATAAAATCCTGTAGCTCAGCTGCTGCCCCCACCTCCAAGGTTCCACTCCTACCTTAAAAGACAGCCAGATACCCTCTATTTCTACTGGTCTCTTGATAACCAGCCCCAGTCCTGGCTGCCCCTCTCCTCTAGTGGCAAGAGCCTGCAGGGCCTTCAGAGCAGAACTGAACCAACTCTGGCATTGAGTAGCTCACAGTCTAGTGAAGGCCACAAGTGTTTGGAGGGTCATCAATGGTGGACTGGCAGGAACCCAGCTGTGGATACTCAGCAGAGGTGCCTAATAGCCTCAAGGGAGGTGGAATCAGTGAAAGCTTCTAGAAGCAGATTTTGCTTTCCATGACTTGAAAGACCAAGAAGACTTGAACTAGGTAGTAAAAGTGTCTTAAGCAGACAGAATAGTTTGTGTTATTTCTGGGGAAAGCAAGGTGCCCCAGAGAAGATGCCCTGTACTAGCTTGAGGGGAGGGAGTGACTGGCAGAGAAGAGAGTGACCAGTGAGGAGCATGCCAAGGCTCTAGGCATCCGGAGGGCACAGACGGCACATGGGAAAGTTTGACGCAAGGAACTGGCATGGCCAAAAGTCACTGGAAAGCTGCTCCTGGTGTCAGCATGAAAGGAGGCCTGGGATGGCTGAGGACAAGCTGGAGATGGCTAATAGACCAACTGACCATGCAGGAGCTGGTGGAAGCTTTGCAGGCCAAGAGGCCACATTGGGGGTGTTATGCAAGTACAACAGAGGAGCGCATTCCTACCAAGAATTGGACTGACTGAACTCAAAGTCAATAACTGAACATAATTTTTTGTAGTAGAGATCTATAGATAAGAATGGTATTCTCTTTTTTTTTTAATTTTATTATTATTAGTGTGTGTGTGTATTAGTGTGTGTGTGTGTGTGTGTGTGTGTGTGTGTGTGTGTGTGTACAAGTGGAGGTCAAAGGACAATTTTCAAGAGTCAGTTTTCTCTTTCCACTGTAGGATCAAGGGATTAACTTCAGGTGGTCAGGTTTGCAGCACAAGCATTTTTACCTACTAAGTCATCTCATTGGCCCTGAAGTTCTCAGTTAAAGAATGACATTTTGTTTAACTGGGGCCTAGAGTGCTGTTCCTTGTCATCTGATTGAGGGCAAGCACTCATTGATAAGGCCCTTCAGGTTCACAGTCATTCCACACAGTCTGCCATTTGCCGACCCTGTCTAGGTTTATGGGGCCTTAGGGATGTGAGTGCAAAATAAAGAGGTGCTTCCTTCCCCCACGCCCCCCACTTCCTTCTCCCCACCTCCCCATCCTCCCCTCGTCCCCACCACTGCCCTCCCCTTCTTCCCCTCCTGCTTCCTTCCCCTTAATCTCCCCGGCAGTCAGTCACCGTGCCTGTACCACTATCACACCTACCGTTACTAAGCATTACTCAGTTCCTGGGAGGCACCGAGATTGGCCAAGACACTGGGCATATGAACATTATGTAATTGTGACATTTCAGGGAAAGATCAATACCTATGTGCTTCTTGGAATTACATTCTGTGCCTAGATGAAGAGTGACTTTCTGGATATCACACTGCAAGTTGTGAACAGAGCTGGGATTTGAATTCAGGACTCAGAACCTCCCATTCCTGGTTCCTTTACTCAGCCACCATGTTCTCACCTGGATCCCACCATTGTGGAGGGGTGGAGCATGGGGGTCTGTGTGCCTGCTCTCATCAGAACAAGGGGGACCCAGGCCCCTCCCTGCTCTCTGCTAGCCCAGTGAACTTTCCTAATTTACTTACATTTCCCTGTATAAGCACAGGAGAGGAAGGAGTCTAAGGCTTAGGCAGAATGGATAAATTGTTTGGCATCATAGGAAGTTGAAAAATGATACGTGAAGGATGCCCCGGTCCTACACCTGGAATCCGTGAATGCTAGCTCTATATGACAAGAAAGAGAGTTTGTACATGTGGTTGTTATGGATTTGGGATGAGATTATCCTGGGTGAATTCTAAATGCAGTCACATGTATCATTATAAGAGAAGCAGAAAGACTTTCCTAGAAGCAGAGAGTTGAAGACATTCTGCTTCAGAAGATGAAGAAAGTCCATAAGCCAGATAATGTAGCTCTAGAAACTGCAGAAAGTGAAGAAGCAGGTAGTCCCCTAAAACCTCTGGAGGGACTCCAGCCCTGCTTACACCTTGTACAAGTGACATTGCGGTCACCAGCTTCAGACTTCTAGCCCGTAGACCTATTTGTTTTGTCACATTGTGGTACTGGGAATTGATCTCAGACCTTTGTGAATGTTAGGTAAGAGCTCTACCACTGAGCTACCCCAGTAGCTAACATCTGGCATTTTATATTTTATTTGTTTTGTGTACCTGTGTGTGTGCATGCTTGCAAAAGCAATGGCACATGGTGTGGAGGGCATAGGACAGCTCTCAGGAGGTGAATCTCCCTTCCACCATGTGGGGCTCAAGGATCAAACTCCAGTCCTCCGTCTGGGAGGTGAGTACCTTTACTTGCTAAGCCATCTCATTAGCCCTAATGTCCGGCATTTTAAATAGCCAAGTTTTTGATCATTTGCTCAAACAATTTCAGAAAACAAAATACAGCATCCCATAGCAATTTCTTCAAACTTTCAAATTTATTTTATGTGTATGAGTGTTTTATAAATGCATCACGTGCATGCAGTGTCCTAAAAGGTCAGAAGAGGATGTTGGAGCCCCTGGAACTGGAGTTACATATGGGTGCATGTTCTCTGCAAGAGCAGCCTGTGCTCTTAACTGCTGAGCATCTCTCCAGCTCCTCCAGAGCCATTTTTTGTTTGTTTGTTTGTTTTGGTTTTGACTTTTGAGACAAGGTCTCTCTGTAGCTTCAACTGACCTGGACCTCCCTTTGTAGAGCAGGCTGGCTTCCATCTCCCAGATATCCACCTGCGTCTGCCTCCAGCATGCTGGTACTATACCATGCGCAAATAGTATTTTTGAAAAATGTAAATGAATTTCCAATTATAAATTTACAGAAAAGTAGCCAAAAAGTACAGAGGATTCTTACATACCCTCCACGCTAAAATGTTACCTGTGTACCATTTTACGTTATTATAAACTAGTACATTATTACTAACTATGCTCCAGATGTTAGTCACTATTTTTTCCTAATGATTTCTGTCTGTCCAGGATGCCAAATCTCTCACATATGACAGATGTCAGGTTGTTTCTGATGATCTTTAGTTTTGAGAAGCACAAGTCAACTATTTTGTGGAATGTTCCTGAATTGTAGAATTCCTCAGTTGGATTTCTCCCCTCCTTTTCTTTCTAGTTTCCCAGCGGTTATAAGGCTTAGGAGGAAGATCAGAGTGGGGAAGTGCCACGCTCATCCCATCCTGTCAAGGGTGCATACTATCAACATGACTTGTCACTGGTCACATTGCCCAGGACCACCTGCCCACGGTCATGTTCACTGGGTTTTTCCACTATATCACTCCCTGTGCCTCTCCTGCACCCAACTCTTAGCAAACCCTACCCTTGGAAGAGAGTTGCCACACACACCCCATTTCAATTGGCAGAGAGTCACACTCCACCTCCCTGGGGGAACAGAAGCCACACATTAGTTTGAACCCTCTGTAAAAGAGTGATCTCCTCTCCCTTATTTTACTTGTTTTGCATTCACTCTGTCACTATGTGCAAGGATGTGCACTTTATACTTCAGATAGCCATCCTAATATGATGCCATCATCTTGTTGCTCACATTGTCCCTGTCATGGTCATTAGGAGATCTTTCAGTTTGACTTCTGTGTAAGATGATGGTGATGATGACGATGTTGACAACAATGCTGACGATGATGGTGTGTGTGTGTGTAACACAGGTGCTACAATGCACAGGTGGAGGCCAGAGGACAAACCTGGAGGAGTCAGCTTGCTCCTTCTCAGTCCTCCGGGGATTAAACAGGGGTCATCAAGATTGACAACATTGTCTTGCTATTCCCAGAAAACCCCTACATTAGAGAATGGCATTAGAAACCAAATCCTGGGCTCTAGGTGTGTTAATTGTTAGTGGGTGTCATTGCTTCTGGGCTCTCTCAGAAGACAAAGTTGGGAAGTCTGTGTGTCTACTAATGTGTGTGTGCACATGTTTATTATTTCCATATCTATCCATCTGTATATGAGAAACTGTTGTGGGTTTGTGTTGACATACTTCACTGGAATCTCTTGCTACTTGGATCATTCTGGTCTTCCCTCTCCAACACTGAAAAAACTGACTCCCACTGGCCATTTGTTTATTTGTTTACTCTTATCCAGGAGCTCAGTAGTTTCCTATCTGCAGGAAACTATGTGCAGCCCAGGAGGAATTCAGCTTTTCCAGCTAAGTGCAGTGTTTTTACCATCTCATCCTGTGGTTGGCCTTGCAGCCTCCAGTCCCTGTCTCATTTTTCAGAGTCCCAGGTCTACCCCTTATTCTCCCACTCTGTAACATTCTCACACTTTTCTAAGACAGTTCTTTCATTACCACAGTCTCCATTCCATCCTGAGATCCCCAAATGTAAAGCAGATTTGTTTATTTTGTTGTTTGGTTTAGTGACAGAGTCTCCAGTAGCCCAGGTTGGCCTTGCACTCATCATAGCTGAGGATGACCTTACACTCTTGATTCCCCTACCTCCACTCCCCACATTTTGGGATTAAAGATGTGAACCACTGAACCTGAACTTATAATTAATTTTAATTAATTTTGTGAGTATGTATGAATGCATGCATGTGTGTACACATAAAATGTATGTGCATGTTTGTGGAGGCCAGAAGTTTACATCAGGTGTCTTCCTCCATCACTCTCTACCTTTTTTCATTTTTGTTCCTTGAGACAAGTCTCCCTGTAACTCCAGCTGGTCTCAGTCTTGCAATGTATATCAGGTTAGCCTCCATTTCACAGAGATTCACCTGCCTCTGCTTTCCGAGTGCTGGGAATAAAGGTGTGTGCCACCATGCCTAGCACCACCTTATTTTTTGAGATGGGTATCTCACTGAACCTGGAGCTCAACCTGACTAGCCAAGGATCCTCTGGTCTCTACCTTTCCCTCAGGGCTGGTCATCATGGCCAGATTTTATATAAGCACTGTGGATCCAAACTCAAGTCCTCAAGCTTATGTGGCAAACACTTTACTTACAGCCCTATAGTTACTTTTTTAAAATTAAATTCTACATACTGAAATGAATTTTGTGAATCTTAAGTAACATACCATTGTCATGTAGACTCCACTCAACATCATATAGATTTGTTCTGTACCCTACAAATGTCCTTGTACTCCCCAGAAGACTACTAAAGTCCCTGGGGATTGCAGGTCTGTTTTACATCTCTGTAAAACAGAACACAGAGTCAGTGGAATCATACAATGTGAGGCCTGTTCGGACTGGCTTCTTTCACTTAGCAAAGGCACTTAAGGTTCTCCAGTACTGTTGTGTGAATTAAGAGCTTCTTGTCCCTCTGTGTGCATAGCATTCCACTGTCTGAGTACAAGGCCATTTGTTTAACCATTCACCTGTCATAGTACTCTTATTAGCATCCAGTTTAGGGTGCTGTTGAATAAACCCACATGTGGGTTTATGTGGGGACTTGTCTTCTGAGGGGTTGGGTACTGAGTACTGAGGAGCACGATTTGCCAGGTTGTGTGATAAGCCTATGATTAACTTTATGAGAAATCGCCAAGCTTTCTCCCAAAGTGGCTGTGTCATTTTTAATGAGTTAGAGTCTATTTACACTCCTTCAATGCAACTTTTCTGACCTTTATTTTATAAGCTGGCAGTCAGGAGACCACAGATCACAAGGCAAAGCATACAGGCCCTGTAGACAGCAAGGTGGCCAAACAACACTGATTGTAAATGTACTACGTGTGTCTCAGTTTCTTTTTTCATCTTCCTAGTGATTTATATTGTATTTTACAAAATGGATGGGACCACACAGCATTAGAGACAAAGAACAAAACCCTGGTCCTTCACCACAGACACTTTGAGAAGCATGGTCAAGCCCCAATACAGGCTTCTAACAATTTCCCCTAAAAAATTAGAAAAGGGCTTCGTTTTCTCCTTAATAACTGATATTTTATTGATAAGGTCAAGGATTTGTTGCTGTTTCCTGTATTTTTTAAAGTCCACTTAAAAGCCAGGCACAGTGGCACATATTTATAATCATAGTACTGGGAGAGAGAGACGCAGGAGGGTCAGAAATTCAAGGTCATTCTTGGCTACATAGTGAGTTTGAAGCCAGCCTGGGCTAATTGATATCCCAGACAAACAAAACAAACAATCAAACAACAAAAAAACAAGCCTTTTTAAAAAGAGTTCATAGCTACCTGTAACTCCAGCTCCAGAGGTATCTGATGCCTCTGGCTTCCTGTACTCATGTGTATATGTATACACACCACACATGTACACACACACACACACACACTCATACACACACTTAAATAATAAATAATTAATTGCCCAAGCCAACCATGGTGGCACATGCCTTTAATCCAAGCACTCAGGAGACAGAAACAGGCAGATCTCTGAAATGGAGGCCAGCCTGGTCTATATAATGAGTTTCAGGCCAGCTAGGGCTACAGGGAGACCCTGTCCAAAAAAGAAAAGAAAGAAAGAGACAGAAAGAAAGAAAAGAAAGAGGGATGTGCTTTGCATAGGGCCCCAAGCTAAGCACGAGGAGCGCCATTGTGAAGACATGACCAGTTCAGCCCACCCTGACTCCCCGCAGCCTGACCCAGGCCCCATGCCAGAACCAGGGTCTTTAAGAACTCCTCCGGCTTTGGGGGAGGAATTCCTGCCTCACTAACATTGGGATTCCACTAGACAGCCAGCAAGGAAAAGTCAAGGACCTGTCTCTGTTGACCACCACTCTGACTCCAGCCCCTGTCCATTGTGAGGGCTTGATGAAAGCTTGCTGAACACAGCCTAACCCTCAGATGTCCTTTTCTCAAAGTCTCACCCTTGCACCCTGTTGGTCATGGCCAGTATCCCCACAACGTCCCTCCTGCCTGCCTTTGCTCACTCAGCAGTTTCTCTCTGACACCTTCCTCCCTCCTTGGCTTGTTCTGTGTCCTAAGATAACACAGCCCCTGTGGGAGGTTGAGCCTTGGTCCATGCCACGTGGCCACTGGCTCAGCTGTGTCGACTGACCCCTGAACCCCTTGCCACTCCTGCTTCTTGAGTCACCATAAAGCAATATCAGACAGGCTGGGCCTCCTCAGCAGGCCCTTTGTCCCCTTAGGTGATGATGTCTGAGAATGTCTCCCAGTCCAAAGGACAGTGTGATTTCAGGGGAGACTCCAGCTGTCCCCATTACTTGAGAACCTCTGACCCTATGTATCACACTGACAAACCCTGTCACCCTCAGTTGTGCATATTTGTACGTGCGTTGGGCTGGAAGAGACTGCTTTCCCCACATGGGGTGGCCCTGAGAGAGGCGCTGAGGGTGCAGGAGGCGTGGGGACCTGACAAATTAATAAGTGATTCCGCGTATGTGTAGAGGTAGGAAGCCAACTGCTCTAACCAATATTCACTGAGCTAAGTGGCTTATTCATGAAAAGATCCTTTTAAATTGTGCACACAAAATCCAATATGGCTGTTCCTGCTTGGGCAGCCCTCTTCTGAGCTCAAGGCTCCACAGTCCTCCTGCCGAGGTCTGTAACAACGGGATTCTAATGGCTTGTGAAAGATGCCAAGTACTCCTCCTCAGGCGCCTCTCCTCCTGTCTCCCACCCTAGCATGTTCAAGTTTAAAGGCCACCCCATACTCCTTGCCAGCAGGATGGGTCGTGGTCATCATTCCTGCCTCCAGCCTTTGCTCAGACTGTTGCTCAATGCATCTGTTTTCTACATGGCCATCTGGGTGGCCATCTTTTAGTGTCTGATAGATGTCCTCGTGGCATGGCATAGGGTCGGGGTATCCCAGTGTCTTGAAGGCTCATCCATAACGGTAGCAGCTGTCTGCCACCTGCTTGTCCTCACCCTTAGATGAAGTGTGAACTGGACTGAATGACCCACACCTAACCAACAGACTGAGGCAAAATGGACAGTGTGTGACTCAGAGGTCATAAAAGGCAGGTGGCCACTCTACCTGCTCACTTGTTCTAGAAGTCATGATTTGGTAGCCCATGGAGTTGCCCAGGCCCACATGGCAAGGAATAGAGGCTCTTGCTATCAGTCATGTGAGTTTACCTCTGTAAACTCTTCAACCCTATACAAGCCTTGGAAGGAATAGCCCAACCTGAATTCCACTCGGTAAATTCCTGAGCCAGAGACACCAGCTAAGCCACTCCCAGGTGCCCACCCTCAGGAACTGTGAGTCAGTCTAAATGTTGGTTACTTAAAGCAGCTGAGTTTCAGAATGATTTGTTATAGACAGCAATAACTAACAATTTTAATTACCTTCAAAGCAAAAGCCCAGGTCTTTTCCCTTATCCTTGCCCTAGACCCAGCCTGTGCTGGATTGAGCTAAAGCCTTTGTGTGAGAATTGCTGTAGTCAGCCAGTTGGCCAGCTCGCCAATTCCACTTATTAGGGATGCTGCGGCACACCAGGTCCTGTGTGTGTGTGTGTGTGTGCACGTGTGCACGTGTGTGTGTGGGCAATAAGCATGTGGTCTTGGCTCTCAGAGGTTCCCAATCCATTGAGAGACATGGTTGTCCCCTCACATATTGGTGAGCATGACCCTTTCTTCCTTAGAGTCAGCCCAGAACTGGCAGCCCACCCTGACTCAGGGAAAAAGGCCAGATGATAAAGACTGAAGTATGACACAAAACACAAAAAGCGACTTGGGAGTAAGAGATATTGACCAGGTCATAGAGAAAAAGTCTCCAAAAGAAAGAAGAGTGTGCCTGAGATGAAGCAAGCGCAGGAGAAGTGCACCCCGGGGTGCAGTGCAGGTTAAGGGTTGTGAGGAATGGTCCTGAAGGTTACGGTGATCAGGCTTGGGGACATATAATAAAGGGCCTTGCAGGTTAGATAAAGGGGATTGTAGTGTAATCATCCTAAGCACTGAAGAGGACCTTGGAAAGTTGGGTTTTATTTGAGGGAGATGGCCCAGGTCCTGTTGGTGATGCCGAGTGTCCATGGGGTGCTGAGAGCTATGACAGAGGGAGGGAGGCCTGGAGAAACCAAAGGGAGCTCTTCTCGCCCAGGGGAGTTAGAGAAGTTTCCTTAGAAGAGACTAATCAGTACGGAAGGATGAGGAGGAATTCCCAGGCAAGAGGAAGGCAATGGAAGGGGAAGGTGGTATTCCAGTCAGAGGAGACAACACGGGCAAGATCACAGGTTACAGCAAGTGTGGACCGTTCGCCCATGGCAGAAGCTTGGGGTAAGGGCTGGGGATGTGCATGAAGGAATGGCGGCTGACAGAAGTAATACATAGGACTTCATTTGTCCCTCACTAACCTCTTGCTGGGCTGTCTGCCTGGCTCCGTCCTGCTCCTGTGCCAGGAACACACCTGTCTGGATGCAACCACAAGTCCAGCTTTATCTTCAACCTCCCCTGCATTTGAAGGAAGGGAGGAAATAGGAAGGCTAGCACACACCTGCTCTTCCCAAGCAGAGCTCCCTGTGTCCTTGACCGAAGATGGGCCCTGGCTCAGAGAACTGCTGCCTCCATTTGTCATTTTAGGCCTCAGGATGGTGACAGCACCCAATACCGTAGTCATGTGTGCATTAAGAAGTTGTTCCCCACCAGGCGTGGTGGTGCGTGCCTTTAATCCCAGCATCAGAAGACAGAGACAGGCAGCCTGACCTACACAGTGAGTTCCAGGCCAGCTTGGTCTGCAGGGATACCCTGTCTTAAAAAGACAGAGTTCCTCTATTACAGCCTGCTCAGATTGTCCTCTGTTTCTGCTGGGCCCCAGGCTGGCAGAAACCTTAGCCTGGCACAACGGAGGTCCGCAAAAGACGTTTAAGTAGGAGAATAGAGTGTCAGAGGGAGGAGAGATGGAGATGGGTCAGAGGGGCCAGGCTGACTGGGGCCTTTGGGATACACTGGCTTTATCATGGTCACACAGAGAGGGGTGGAGGAAGAGGTTCTGCACAGGCTTTCAGTTTCAATTTTTTGGTAGACTTTGCAGTAATGGCCACCAGAACCTCCTCAAATCCAACCCCTTTTGTAATGTGATGTCATTCCTCCTACTCAGGGTGGAGTCTATTCCTTATCCCTAACCTCGTGATTCATTTAGACCCATAGAACATGGTAGAATTGACACTGCACACTGTGTGGCCTGGGGCTCTCATTCTTTTGGAATCCAGCCATCACCAAGTGCTAAAGAGGTGGTCAGGATGAAGTCACGCCCAGTGTCCTCCACTCGTGAAGAGAGTCCCTCCCATTCTGGCACATACAGCTGTCCCAACCTCATCTTCCATGTGCCTAAATGCTGTTGTACCAGAGCTCCAACAACCCATAAAATTAGGAGAAATATTGACTCCTTACTGCCTTCTGTCAGTTGGTGGCTCTGACTCTCAGCAGATGCTATGGGCCCTTAGTCAACACTTCGTTCTCCATCTTGCCCTTTCTTCAAGGCCTTGCCTATGGCCACTTCCTCCAAGTCTTCCCTGAGCCGGACTCTGACTTTAGTACCTTCTTCCTGGTGTGACCCTTGCCTCACACTGTCAAACGTTACAATCCCAGGCACCTGCATGAGACACTGGACACCTGTGTCACCGACTCCTAACTTTCAGGTACTGTGCAGCATTCCACAAACATGTGGTGTGGCTCAGTGACTAGGAAGCTGCTCACAGCGCTGGACTGGGATAGTGTGATTCTGAGTTGACAGATGCTAAACCTGAGGTTTAAAGGTGAGTGACTTGCCCAGCATTACTGAAAATGGGTGATGGAAATCTGAATTCACACTTCTGCAGGTGACTTCGGGAACTGCTCTTGGGTGGGAAGGGTCTGTTCCCAACTTTAGATGAGAGGCAGTCAGGTACCCGTTCAACCCAGCCATTCCAGCACTTTCACAGTGGATGAGTGTAGCCATCCCAGGAATCCAGGAATCCCCTGGCCCTGGCATCACCCACCTGCAGGCACGCAGCCAGTCCATACCTCCCTCACCTCTGCCTTTCTCTGTGCTGGTCTACCCACAGGCACATCCTCCCCACTTCCTTTCCAAGGTGGCAAACGTAGAATGATGGATCGGGGAGGAAGAAACCAGTATGGCCTTCTGTGACCCAATCTGACCCAGCCACTGGTGAGTCAGGGCCATGGAACCAGGCTCAGGGATGACAATGAGGTTCCAGTCAGCTCCTTTGGTTGGGAGAAAGAAAGAGGAGGCTAAAAGAGAATCCTTCATTTATTGATGTAGTTCATATGGAAACCTCCCTTTGTACCAAGGATGGTACTAACATTTGTTACAAACATTAGTAAGAGACTTCCTAATGGAGCCTGTGTGACATGCAAGCTGAGACTCCAAGGTTATCAAGGTTGGGGAAACTGAGGCTCCAAAGGAGGGGAAGAGCTGCCCTCAGTCACATACTCAGTCAGTGATTGAGCTCTGTCCTCCTTGCCCACCGTCTGGTCCCTTCTGGTGTCTGCTCACGTCACAGCTCAGAGGAGCCAGGGTCTGGAAGGAGAGCTGGGTGGGTATGGGGCTCACTGGCCACCTCTCACCTCTAGCTCAGAGAGGAAAGGGTTTCCAGGGTGAAGAATGAGGAGCACACAGAGGGGAGGGCTTCGTTTGCACTGCCACTCAAGGGTAGGGAAACCTTCTGTTCTCCTTTCCTCTTAGATGTGCCTGCTTCTCTCCCATTCCACAGATGAGAAGACAGAGGCCAAAGAGGGGAAGACCTCAGAGCTTTAGTTGTCAGCATGCAAACCCAGGGTTGCCTTCTCTTCCATCTTGCCACCTGTGGCTAGGTTTGCAGGAGTCCAAGGAGCCTGTAGAGATGTGCTCAGCACCATTTCTGGGAAGCTTTCTCCAATCACAGAGCCTCCTATGGGCTCCAGTATGCCGACCCTGCCCTTTGGGGAAGCCCCTCCTCTGGCTGGGGGTGCTCAGCAGAACTCCAGGTGCTGGTCAGCTGGGATGTTGAATTTGAGCTTGTGTTCCTCAAAGAGGGTACACAGCTCCTTGATGTAGAGCTGGTGGAGCCGGTCTACCTCCTCCTCTGAGGGCTGTGGTGTCACCTGCACCTCGATGGGCTTCCCCACTGCAAGACACAGACGGGGACCGTGGCCCGGAGTAAAACCCACTGGGGTCACAGCGGTCCTGACAGTGTCCCCCGTCATCCTCGCCTACCCTAATTTCAGATGCTGCCCCCACCCATGTGTGTGGTGTGTGTGTGCACATGTGTGGTGTTCATATGAGTTCATGTGTATATATAAGCATGTGCAGGCCAGAGGTTAATCTTGGGTGTCGTTCCTCAGATGCTATGCACCTTATTTATTGAGACACAGTCTTTCATTGGCCTGGGGCTCCCTGATTAGGGTAGGTTGGCTGGCCAGTGAACCCCAGGGACATTCCTGTCTCCACTTCCCCAGCGCTGGGATCACAAGCCCATGCCACCACACCCATGGGGCCTTTTGTCATAGGTACTGAGGTGGAACTCAAGTCTTCTTTGTGCCTTACTGACTGAGCCATCTCCCCAGCCCTCAAGCACTAAATGCTAAGATGTTAGGGCCACTCACCCCCAGACTTCTAGTATACCAATAGTCAACTTTCAGTGTGGCAGGCAATATGCATGCACTTTACATGTGGTCTCTCCCCATGCAGACCAAACTGCCATTATTCCTACTTGACAAGTGATATGAAGGCTCAAAGAAGTTAAGAAACTTGTTCAAGTAACCAGGTAGAAGTAATATCAAGTTTTAAATGCTGGGGGTGCATCCCACCTCCGGGATATGTGATTCTGTGAGTTCAAGGTGTCAGAACTGGAGAGGCCTACATTTCTAGAATGGGGGAGGTCATAGTCCAGGCAGCTCTTCTTCCCCTGCGTACCCCTAACCCCACTGCCATGTGCACTGACCTGAGGTGCTTCCTGGTTACAGCGAGAAATCAAGAAGACCCTCAGAAAACTTCTGATTCTGCTTGACTGGGAAAGGAGCACCCTGCCTGCTCCTCTTGGGAATAGCTCAGGAGACTGCAGCAGCATTCAGTGTCATGAGAACACTGTCACATGGCCCAGCAAAGCTGTGATGTAAGGGTTACCAAGTCTGTCGTTAACTTACAAATGGATGATTGGATGGATGGACAGACGGATGGAAAGACAGATGAACAGATGGACAGGGAGTGAGTGGATGAATGAAAATGAGATGAAGGAATCTTTCTCTCTGTAAATGTCAGAGTGAGAATCCAGGAAGAAAATAAAAGATGTCTACAAATAGCTGAAAAAATGTTAAATCTATACCAAAATGTTGTTAAATCTGTACCAAAATCCCATGTTCATTTCTTACAGAAAGGGCCCCTGGAGTCCAGTTCAGAGGTTATTGATTGCTAGTTTGCATGGAACAATTTTTAAATTTCTCTTTTCTTTTTTTGTGTGTGTATGTGTTCCTGTGTGTGCATATGTGTAGAAGCAAGAGGTTAATGTCAGGTGTTTTCTTCAGTTGGTCTCTATCTTATTAATTGAGAGAGGGTCTGTCACTGAACCCAGGAATCATGGCTAGACTGGCTGGCCAGCAAGCTTCAAAGAGCCTCCTGGCCTCCCTAGAACTGGGATTTCAGGCCTCAACTCTCATACCTTGTCTTAGCTTTTATGAAGGTACTAGGGATCAAACTTAGGTCCTCATGCTTGCTTAGCAAGTACTTTACTGACTGAGCCATGCCCCCAGCCCTATACATGATTTAAAAATACTTAGAATGCCTTCCTGATCTCTACTTTCTCCTATAAGCCTCATTAGATCCTCTGGGTCTCCATTAAACACCCCTTCTCTGGCCTAACAAAACAGATGGATTCTAGTTCCAACCTCAGCTCTGTTATCTGAAGTGATGTGATCTTTTGGAAGTTGTTTAACTTCTTTGAGTCTCACTTTTCACCAATGAAATGGAGACTATAGTCTCTGCCTCACAGGTTGCTAGGACCAACTGAGCTGTTACATAGCAGATGGTGAGTGCAGGATCTGACACATGTGAGGCCCTCTCCTCTGGAGAATTGGTACTCGGTCTTCAGTTCCTTTCTGTTTGTTGCAGCTCTTATTCTAGACTGCCTTCTGGTAGGGGTCTCTCTCTCTCTCTCTTTCTCTCTCTCTTTCTCTCTCTCTCTCTCTCTCTCTCTCTCTCTCTCTCAGTGTGTGTGTGTGTGTGTGCTTGTGCATGTGAACACACATCCCCATCCAGTATCTGACACACAGCAAGTCCCTTGCCCTCTCCTGAGAAGCTACTCAGTCGCAAGGTAGAGGCATATTTGGCCCATCTCCAAATTCCCTGGCAGCATGCAGGGTGGTCTCCCTGTAGCCTGCCATGCCCAGCCTGGATCTCAGCTCACCTACAGTGGTGATGGGCTGGCGGAAGGGCATGAGGCCAAAGCTATACTGGAAGACGCCTCGGCCATGAAAGAGAGGCAGGGAGATGCCCATGATCTTCTGTAGTCGGTTCTGGACGCAGCGTAGCCAGGAGCCAGAGGCGTTCTCAACTTGGTTAAACAGATTGTTCTCTCCAAAGGAGAAGATGGGCACCAGTGATGCGCTGTGGGACACAAGACAGGATGGGTGGGTGAGCCTAGTAGGTGCTCGGCGACTCAGACTTAGAGAGGGAATGGAGGCCTAGACCATAATCAAGAAGCCTGGATTACTCCCAGATATACCTTGACTCCTCTCTGACCTTTGGTGGGCCTTCTCAGGCCCCCAGCCTCCCCTGCGGTTATTGTGACAAGTAGACCAGAACCTCCCAGAGCATCCCCTGGATGTAAAACATCTAAACCTTCCTCCCAGAAAAATTTCCTTCCTACCCCAGCTGGCTCAACTTCCTCAAAGACACCTCTCTGCAGGGTTGCAGAGCAGCCTGGCACTTCTCTCCTATCCCTGTCCCAATCCCCCAGAAGCCTCAGCTCTCATGTCAGCTTTGGGAAACCGTCACTTCTACCTAGTCTCATTGATTCTGTCCCCCTCCCATCTCTAATGAACAATTGTCGTTTTCATTGTGTATGGCCTAAGAATCTCCTTGCCAAAATAGAATCTGCACTCATCTTTGCTGTCTCCCCACCGAAATAACTGAACCCAGGGTGTTGTCCTCAGAGTTCCATACCCGTGTGTCAAGGCGAGCTTGACGAAGCCCTTGCGGTTCCGCAGCAGCAGCCTGTAGGCTCCAGGCCTGGCGTCCAGTGCCTCCTGGGAGCCCCCAACAATGATGGCCAGTAAATTTCCGCCGCCCTTCCTGTTCAAAATGTGACCAGCACTCGCCTTGTCTGATGTGACCAGCCCTGGGGGAGAGAGGAAGGTGTGTGAGGATGGGTGTGGCCCAAGAAAGAGACCATCAGTAGTGACCCCAGAGGCCCTGGGCCCCCACTGTACCCTACTCCAGCTGGGAGGCAGAGTCCTACTTCCCCACCTCCTCATGGGCTCAGCACCCAGCACTGTCCTTCAGGAAGTTCTTTGGATCTAGCCTCCTTCACCAACTGTATGTGCTCTTGGGAATAACAGAACTGTTGGCAGCCCTCTCCCAGATACCCCCATCTACATAGGCCTAGGGGCGGAGACTCACCCCCAGACATGATGTAATCCCGGAAGAAGGGAGCCCGGAACCACAAAGTCAGCATCATCAAATAGGGGCGGATCCCGGGAAAGAGTGAGGGAAATCCAGTGCTGTCCGTGCAGAGGTTGAGAAAGGCTCCGGCGGCCAGCACTCCGTGGGGGTGAAATCCCGCGACGTAGTTCCTAGAAGGGTCCAGCTCAGTAGTCTTGACCAGCTACAAGGGACAGAAAACGTGACCGCTGGGTCTCAGGTTCATATGACCACCCAAGGTGTTTCTGAGAGATACGTATAGATATGAAGGTGTGATGTGGGCCAGCTAGTGAGTCCTTGGTATAGATTGTGGTGCTGGTTTTGGACAAATTGTCTGCTCCACTCCTACCATGAGTGGGAACATTCGGCCTGGCCTAGAAGGCCCTGTCCCTCCTGCTGAGAGACCCAGACGAGAGGGAGCTGGAATTCCTAAATTCGAGACAGGATGTGAAGGATGTAAGGGTCCCAAGGGGGCACTGCCATGCCAGGGGAGTCCTGTTTTGTGTGTGTGAGTGAGTGAGTGTTATGTCTGCATGTGTGTAAATGCATCAGTGTCATGCAGTGCTGTGGAGAACAGAAGCAGGCATTGGATTCCCTGGAACTGGAGCCACAGACCATTATTAGCTGCCATGTGGTTGCTGGGATTTGAACCTGGGTCTTTTGTAAGAACAGCCAGTATTCTTAACTACTCCAGCCCTGGGAGCCCTGTCTTTAAAAAAATATTTTTTAATTTTTATGTGTATGAGTGAGTGGTTTTGCCTGCATGTATTCAAGGTGTGCACTGCCCACCTCAGCCTGAAGAGGACGCTGAATCCCCTGGAACTGGAGCTACTGACAGTTGTTAGCTGCCATGTCGATGCTGGGAAGTGCACCCTGATCCTCTGCAAGAGCAGCCAGTACTCAACCAATGAACCATCTCTCCAGGCCTCAGAGGCCTGTCTTAACCTCCTTAACCTCACTCAGAAGACACAGTGGCCCATCCACCCTGGGAATGAGTGCTCAGAGCTGATCAGAAGATTCCAGTCAAGCTGAAAGAGCATTCTGACAGAGGCTGGCTCTGGTCCTGCGGCTCCTCTGGGCCCTACAAGTCTCTGCTGTCCAAAGGCCAGACCCTTACTCCAACCTTGTCCACTGACTTTTCTGGGGTAGGGCAGAGACTCATCCTGATGGGTCAAGCCTGTAGTTTTGAGGGCCTAGGAGTGACCATCGTAGAGGGAGTGCCATTAAGCACCTCTATGTGAAGTAGCATGGGACAGAGGAGCAGAAGGGACTGAGGATATGGTTCAGTCAGTGAGTAAAAACAAAAACAAAAAACACTGTGCAAGCATGAGGACCAGAACCCACATAAGAAAGATGCACAGCTCGAGGTGCATTGCAAGATGGGAGGTAGATGCAGAAAAATCCCCGGAAAGGCTGGTTGAGGGCTAGCCTGGCATAGCCAGGAAGAAAACAACAAAGACACACTGTAGAAAATAAGGTGGAAGATAAGGACCGACACCTGAGGTTGCCCTCCGACCTCCACTAGAGGGCCATGCACACATATACACATAAATGCTCTTCTTCATAAGTGGTATCTGAATGCAAAGATTGTTGTTGGAGGCCATATTAAGGGGACTAGTCTCTTGTCACTCTGCAGGAACCATGTTTTCATGCAGAGTTCAGTGCCCTGAACTCTGGAGAGCAGCCCAGAGCCGCTGGCCTAACCCTGGGCAGAAAGCTCCTTAACAGAACTGCCAGCAAGGACTTTGCACCCGCTTTGGAAGTGGGCAGCCCTTCCCACTGCGGCTCAGCTTTGCTGAGTGAAAGTTCCTCCTGTCTTCAAGCTGAGATATACATTGGGTGACTCCCTAAGGATTCTTCTTGCTGTGTGGAAGCAGGAATGGGGCCCTGAGCCTGAAAGCTTCAAATCCTTCCATCCTTGACCTTGACATGACCTCTGAAAATCCCACCACACAGACAATCTACCCAGATCCTCTGAGTCACCACAGGGCTCTGCAGGACAACTGCAGAAGCCACAGATGAAGGGGCTGTTGTCATGCCAGGTCAGGCCAGCCCCTTCCCCTAGTGCAAAGGTGATCTGTGAAATGGTGGGGTCCCCAGCAGGATGGAGACTGCTGGCTCTTCTCCCTGGGAAAGGTATTTGCTGAGGATCCCACCTGGTGGTGTTCTGGTGTTACTACTTTTTATTTTATGTGCGTGTTGGATAGCTTCAGTTGTCAACTTGACACATTTGGAAAAGAGGGAACTTCAACTGGGGAATTTCTTTTATGGGATTTGCCTATGGGCATGCCTCTGAAGCATTTTCGTGATTGCTGAGTGATGTGGGAGGTCCTAGACCACTGTGGGTGATGCCACCCCTGGGCAGCTGGTCCTGGGTTAAATAAAAAAGCAGGCTGAGCACAGGGTACACATTCATTAGGAGTCATTTCCACTCTCCCCAGCCCTAGAAATCCTCATCCAGAGGAGCAAGCCAGGAAGCAATGTTCACCATGGTCTCTGCTTCAGCTCTTGGCTTCAAGTTCCTGCTTGAGCTACTGCCCTGACTCTCATTGATGAAGGACTGTAGTAAGATAAAGTAAACTTTTCCTCCCCAAGTTGAGTGGTTTGCCTAGAAGCAAGTACACCGTGTGCCTGCAGTCCCCACAGAGACCAGAAGAGGGTGCCAGAGAGTGTTGGAGCCCCTGGAACTGGAGTTACAGACAGTTGTTAGTCACTGCGTGAGTGTTAGAAACTGAATCCAGGTCCTTGGCAAGAGCAGCCAGTGTTCTTAACCACTGAGCCGTCTCTCCAGTCCCTGGTGGTATTTAACACCCTTGCTCCATGTGCTCCGTGCACAGGGAACACTTGCTCTTTCTAAATGATGGTCACGGTAGCTTCGTAAGTGAAAAAGCAAGGGGTAGTTGCTGTGTGTAGAACATGGCAACCGAGTAGAGGAGGAGGAGCAACCACACGTGGCTGCACCAAACAGTGATGGTCAGAGTTGCGTCCAAGGATGGAGCTGAGGAGACACACGGCATGGAACGGGGGCTTCCTTCCTTATTTGTTCATTTGTTCCTTCCCTCCCTCTGCCGTTCCCTCCCTCTCTCCCTCTTCCTTTCACATCCTTCCATCCTTCTTTCCTTCTCTCTCTCTCCTTCTCTCTCTCTCTCTCTCTCTTGTGTGTAGGGGTGAGGACAACCTCAGGTGTCATCCTCAGGACCACCATCTACCTCCTTTGAGACAGTCTCTCATTGGCCCGGAGCCCACAGATGAGGTTAAACTGGCAGACCAGCAAAGCCCCGCAGGCTTCTCCTGCCTCTACCTCCCCAGTGGAGGGACTGCAAGTGAGCATCACAACCTGGGATTTTTACATGAGTTCTGGGGACCGAATTCAGGTCCTCATGCTTGTGAGGCAAGCACTTTACCAAACGAGCTATCCCCCTAGTCTCCAATGGGGACTTTCATACTTTAGCTTTTTGGTTCCCTTTTGAATTTTGAACCAGAACACATTACTACTTCAAATAAATAAAAGAACAAATGAGTAACTGTAGCCTTGCAAATGAAGCATTTGTATATAAAGAAATATCCCAGTGAGTGTGAGGATCTGTTTCTAGGCAAGTGGACCATGTGTTGACAGGTACACATGCAAGTGTGTGCACTGTGGGGTCCAATCTGTACCTCCCCAGACATGGTTACTACTGATATCTTTCTAGGCTGTAACCAGCCTCTGTTACCTGCACCTAGCAGTCACAGTATCACTGTGGAGATTAGACGTCATGTGTCCTATCTATCCCTGCCTCTAGTGCGAGCCTGTGCTTAGGAAGGCACGGAATGAGGGAGCAAAGGAAGGAAGTCAGTGGGAAGGATTCATATCGCCACCTCGGGAGGAAGGCACTCGGACCCCCATCCTGTCCTGGGTTCCACAGCAGGAGAGAGAGCACTAAGCTGAGAGTCTAAACACTCGTCCGAGGACTGCACTCCTACCTCCTTGGTGCCTCTGTTTTCCTTTTGTTCCACAAGACAGTGATGCCATGTCCCTGGCAGGCTTCCAACAACTTCCCATGAGGCAAAGGAAGAGAAGAGAAGTTGGTGAAGGGTCCTGGTCTCTCTGCTACTCTCAGTTCTGTTAGAGGAAGGGAGGGAAAGCCAACCAACGTCGTGGGTCTCTGGGGAAACCCTGGCGGAGCACGTGACCCGAGGCTGGGTATGTCCCTGGGCAGTGGAGCCGGAGAAGGGGACAGCCAGGTTGCTAGGCTCTGGGATTACTCTCTTTTTATTGATATCATTTATGTACCATAAAATCCACTCCTTTAAAGTGTACGGTTCAGTACACTTTGAAATGGTTGTGCAATATTACCACAAATTCCAGAGCAGGCACACCGTTCCAGAAGGAAGCCTGTACTCAATTATGAGTCATTTTCCCTCCCTCCTGCCCTGGCACTTGCTAATCTCCCTGTTTCTCTAAGTTTGCCTGCTCTGAACAGCTCATAAGTAGAGCCATACACATATGACCTCTGTAACTGGTTTTTCGAACTTATCAG
Organism: Eospalax fontanierii; assembly: GCA_035773235.1. Classification (NCBI taxonomy): domain Eukaryota; kingdom Metazoa; phylum Chordata; class Mammalia; order Rodentia; family Spalacidae; genus Eospalax; species Eospalax fontanierii. Next base: position 165,107,823 of record CM069524.1, read on the forward strand.
AATGTTTTCAAGGCCTCTCCATTTTGTCATAGGTTAGAACTTCATTCCATTTTTATGACCAAATAATATTCCATTGTTGTGGACATACAGCATTTTGTTTGCCCATTCATCAAGTAATGGACACTTGAATCATTTCTCCTCTTTGTTACTAATGGTGTGGCCCTGAATATGTGCAAACATGTTTTCAGTGCCTGCCCAGAAGACTGAAGCACTGTGCAAAGCTCTATCCCAGTAGCCCAGTCCTGTCTATCCACATGGGTCCCATGCCTTCTCATGCTCTTGTGTGGCCCACATGCTGCAGGGTCCTCAGTGCTCCTGGCTCTTTCAGCACACACACCCTGTACTGCTGGCTCATTACACTCACCAGGACCCTAAGAGCTGGCTGCAGTGTGATGGCCCCAGTGAACAAGTGAGCAAACCTAGTGCAGAGAGGCAAAAAGACCTGCCCAAAGCCACAGGAGTAACTGGGATCCAGTAACTGCTGTCTCCTGCAGAGAGCACAGACAGTGTGAGAGAGAGGTAGGAAGTCTCTGCTTCAGACCAGGCACTTTGGACTAGCTTTGGAACTTTCTAGTTGGCTCCAGGCTACTGCCATGAGGTTCTTACATCAGCAGCCTACCTCACTGCTCCAGGGCATGTGGACCAATACTTTAATGCAGGAAGATTGGTTCATAGACTGTTTATGTACCTAGATTACTTGGCAGGCAAGCAGGGTTTGATTCAGTAGGTCTGATACTGGCCTTGGGTATGTGAGTACTGGCTGCTTGTGTGCGTGTATGTGTGTGGGGGGGGTGTGCATGTGTGTGTGTGTTTGATTGGGTGGGTAGCTCATTGTGTGTGTGTGTGTTTCAGGTGTGTGGGTATGGGTGTGCATTTGGTTGGGTGAGTGGGCACATTGTATGTGTATGCAGTCCTTCCCTGTCTCCTCCACCACAGCCATATGGAGGGATGAGGGAAGGCTGTGTAGTCTCCCTGTCTCTGCTGTGACCTATGTGACCCATGTGACCCTGGCTCAGGGTTTGGCCTCCTCAGCTTCTCAGTTAATTTTCTGCCCCACCTCCCTGCCACAACCATGGGGTCATTTAATGGATACTCCCATCTATGGACACATTCCCTTGTTTCTAAGCTGAATCTCTCTCTGTGTGTGTCTCTCTGTCTCTCTCTCTCTCTCTCTCTCTCTCTCTCTCTGTCTCCCTCTCTCTCTCTCTCTCTCTCTCTCTCACACACACACACACACACACACAGCCTAAATAGGACACATCTCACAATTCTAATTAAAGAGTACAGTACTATACGTTTTACCACTGAGAATATTATGGAGTTGAAGAAATGCAGCCTGTGCCAAGTGCTGAGAGCTGAATAGAGTGCTCAAGGGGGCAGACAGTCTCAGGGTCAACTCTGTGACATGCACAGTTGCACACATCAACCCACTCTATCTTCCATGGTTACCCCTGAGAGCAGCACTGGTAATTGTGCCCCAATGCATAGAGGAGGAAACTTGGGTATGGATTCATGAGCTTGCTCCTGCTCACACAGTTACTAAAGGGGCAGAACCCAGTCTGAACCCAGTCAGGCTCTACATGTGAAGCCAGCTAGCTCTGTGCCCTGCGGGAGTCCCTGTGAGAACAATGGTGAGGATATTCCTCAACGGAGTCTGGGTATACCCCAATCCCACCCATTCAGTGACTTACATGACTTATGCTTGGTTTTATCTTAAGAAAGGGTGCAGTTTGGAAGCATGTGCAGCAGGGGGCGCTGGAGCAGATGGAAGACAGAAAAGGGGATGAGGGTAGCAGGATTCGGGATTCGGGGAGGAAGCAGGAGTTGTAGAGGGAAGTTTAGGACCTAGACCCCAGGTTCTGGAGCAGTTGTGGCCACTGAGGCAAGTAGTAACACTGCCCATCCCTCTGAAGACACTTTTGGTTATCACAGTTGGGTGATGGTAGTATAGGTTCCAAGAAGATAGCTGCTGGGAACGACAGCAGTCAGGACAGAATTATCCACTCCTGCTTGTTAATGGGGACTGGGAAAGTCCCTGGGAGCCACCTGCTGGGAGGGGCAGGGGGAGGGATGGGAGGCGGTCCGTGGTCTGTATTGTCCCAAACTGGCTCTGAGGAGGATCAATGTGATGTGGGCAGCATTTCCTGACCCCAGGTCATGGGCATGGCCACAGAACCTGGTCCTTCTCAAGGTCTTGGCATGTGTGGACAGTGTTTGTGTTAGGTGATGCAATCTCCACAGGGACACTCAGCTCCTTTTGCATGTGGGATGTGGTGGGGACTGCTCTCCCTACCCAAATTGCCTGATTCTCCACCATTAGATCTTAAGGAAACAGACAGGATGCTTCAGAAAGCTCCAAGGTACAGACATGGTGTTTTAATTTTGCTTGAAAGTTCCATCTCTAAGAGCTTGTTCATAAAATCACAGTGATGACTTGTCACTGCTTGATGACCAGAGGACTTCCCACATTTGATAGGGAAGTATAGAGCTTGTGAGTGTGGGGGAGTCTTAGCAGAGCTGGGATGGAATGGCTCTCAGAAGGGAGGGAGGGTGTTCTGGAAGGTCTGTAGAAAAGGGAGTACAGTCTGCAGGCAACAGCCCACCCCCACTCACTCACTCTAGGACAGGCACAGCCTGAGGGAACAGCATCTCCTCCTCTGCCGGCCACTCATGGTACTGTGCACCCTTGGCAGGCGCTGCTGAAAGAAGACTGCAGCAACATGAATTTCTGCAAATCAGGTGTAGTGTCCTACACTTACAATCGTGCTGAGGCTGAGAACCTTCCTTGAGAGCCTCCCCTCCAACACACACACACACACACACACACACACACACACACACCACACATACACACACACACACACTGGGCTGTGGAAGGACGTAGACGACCATGAACCTCCTCACTATCATTTCTGCCAGCCCTGCAGCTGGAAAGCCAGGGGGTCAGAGGCAAATGCCCTGCAGAGAGCTCGGCCCACCAGATGAAGGAACACTGCCAGCTAGCAGACTCAGTTCTAGGAAATGGCCTCTAGAGGGCTCCACTGTGACCTGAAACTCTCCAGCCTCTCAGCACAGGCTGCCGGGCTGCTTTGCTCACACTGAGCTCCGGGTTCTGCTCTGGAGCCCCCTGGATAAGCTCCTGGCCTCTGCCTGTGCTGTCTCCTCTGCAGGTAGTTCAGGATCCAACTCAAAGTGAGGCCAGACACAGAATCTACAAAGCTCAGCAGAGGTCACCGCTATCGCTTACACCTCCCCCGGCCACACCCTCCCAGGGGAACTCTGACCTTCACCACACAGTGGCTGCCGAGAGGAGAGGCTGGCAAGGGAGCTCAGAGTCACAGAGCTCAGAGGTTCTGGGGTGGGGACGGGGCTCTGCCTAAGACTTGCCCACAGTTGGTCCCTGCAGAGGAAGCACATCTGAAGAGCGGGGTGGGGGTGGGGGTGTCTGTCCCTGACCTGAGCCTCCTAAGCTGGTCCAGTTTCCGTGACCTTTGACAAGAAGATGTTCAATGCTCTTGAGTGCCAGTCTCTGCTAGCCCTCCCCTGCCCGCTGCCAGGCCCTCTCACACCTGCCTTGTTCTTTCCTTGGACGTTCTCTTTGCTCACCAGGGCTACTGTATGCCATTGTTACCCAGTCCTGGTGGGTCCCCAGGATTCTCAAAAAGGTACAGAGTAGGATTCTTGACTTTGACCTGGCATCCCATGATGCAAACAAGTTATTCAACCTTTGTAAGCTTGTTTCTTCTGCCTCCTCCCCTCTGCCAGCTAGGGATCTGATTCCTGAAGGTCAGGAAGGTGGGGCTCCTGGGCTGGGAGGAAGCCAGGCCCGGGTGAAGGTCAGAGCATCCAGACTCTTGGCAAAATGGCCTACTGACTCAGTGACATAATGTTGGACTAGCTACTGAGAGACTCTCCAAGGGCTGCACAGACTGTTTGAATCTACACTGCCCAGGAAGGAGTATGGCATCTCCATTTTACATATGACCAAACATAGGCTCAGAGAGGCTGGGCAACCCACTTCAGGTCACACAACTGCTATGCGGCAGACCAGGATCAGGATCCAGTCTGTCTGGCTCCACAGGCCTTGCTCCAACTGCTGTGGCCTGGCTTCTTTTCATTCCATCAGTAAGTCATTGCTGCCTGTGATGCTTGGGTTCAGTCTATCTATAGCCCATTGAAGGGGCCTCAGGTCTGCTCACTTGAGTCCAGGAATCTGTTTTACTTAGGACCAACCTTCAAGTCCAGGGCCAAATCACAATGACCAAATCACACTATGAACCAAAGACAGAGGATCTGAGGATACTTCAGGTAGGAGGGGTCGGTCAGCTTATGGATCCATAGGGACACTGAGGCCCACATGGGACAAGGCCTTGCATAAGGATACACAGCCTACCAGAGATATGGCAGAACAGAATCTGAGAACAGTCCCATACCATACAATTGCTAAAACTATAAGAGAACTTTCTGGGTGACTTGGGTCACACCCTTGAGTTGCCTCATCTGGTGAGTGTAATTTGGGGCCAGATGGCTCATAGAACCTGCTGATTATCACCTCCACCTCCAACCTGGACTGCTAATGGCTTTGCTCCTATAAGACATGTATGGCCCCTTCAGACCACATGCATTCATCAGTCCCCACAGCCAGAGAGGAGTGAGGAAGCCCAACCTCCAAGTCAGTCTTCTGCTGTACAGGCCTCATGTCACCACAGATCTGAATGGCCCTGGGGTCCTCCCGTCCAAGCCCCCATCACCCAGCCCAGTACTCACAGAGACTGGGAAGTAGTCCTTCATGTACCTCCAGAGGGCCAAGCGTCTGAAGAACTGGATGGGCCGCCCTCCCCGTTGAGGTGTATCCCAGTCCAGATACCACCACGTGGCATAAAGGATGGACAAGATCCAGAACCTCGTGAACAGGAGGCCTATGAAGACAGCGATGCAGATCTGGGCTGGGAGAGAGACCCAGAAAAGTGAGGGACCTGAGAACTGCAAAGAAGGTGGAAGAAACTCCAACCCAGCTCTTCCATGACTGTGCCGCTCAGCAGCAGCATTGTCCTGTCCAGCCCACATCAACTTCCATGTCCTTGAGAAGGAGAGGACGTGTGACATTGGAGCAGGGAGGCCCAGATGGCCCAAGTCTAAAGTCATTTCCCTGCTGCACCAGATATCCCAACCCAAACTGCCTTCCTTCCCAGGAAGATCGTCTGCCTTCACCAGGCGCTCAGTAAATGGGGTCACTGATTGTATTAACTTCTGCTTTCTGCCTTTGGGGATTCCAGAGAAAGAGGAGACCCTCTTCTGACCAGCCTCCTTTCAAATGTCCACTATTTGTCAAAACTAAGGCCCTGCCATGGTATCCTCATCATGTCAAGGCACAGCCCAGCAGCTCAGCCTGGCATTGGCCCTGAGTTGGTACTCTCCCCTTCTGCTCTGGCCTCACCTTGCCCACCTACACAGCCAGCGCTCCAGCTGCACTCGACTGCTGGGTGTTCCTAAAGCCACCTCACTCTGTTTCCTTTATGGGGCGGGTATTCCCAGGCCACAGAACCGAGGTGAGTGCAGATGCCGCCTCTACCTCCCTTACTGCAAGAGAATCCCACTCATCTCGGTCGGGGTCAGTGGGTCTGTGGGGCCACACCTGATCTGATGTGAATGGAGCGCTGTTCCCAGAGAATATTGCCACACCTCAGTCAACTTTGAACTGGGTGTGTGTCTGTGTGTGTTTGTGTGTGTATTTTCTTTCAATGTTTGGAATCAAGCCAATGGATTCTTATAAGCTGGGCAAGTATTCTACCACTGAGCCACATCCCAGCCCTAAGCTCAGATTCTCATTTTTAAATTTATTTTATTTTATGTGTATGAGTGTTGTGCCTGCATGTGTGTAAGTGCGCACCTGTGCCATGCAGTGCCTTCAGAGAACAGAAAAGGGCATCAGATCCCCTGGAGCTGGAATTACAGGTGGTTGTCAGCCACCATGTGGGTGCTGGGATTAGAACCTGGCTCTTTTGCAAGAACAACCAGTGTTCTTAACCTCTGAACCATCTCTCCAGCCTGATTCTCTTTTATTTTTAAGAAAAAAAGGTAAATTAATTTTTATTTTATGTGTGCAAGTGGTTGTCTACACATATGCATGTGCCTGGTGCTCTCAGAGACCAGAAGATGGTGTTAGATCCCTTTGAACAAGAGTTGTTAGCTAGATGCCTGATGTGGGTGTTAAGAACTGAACCTGAGCCCTCTACAAAAATAGTAAGTGCTTGTAAACATAGAGCCATTTCTCTAGCCCTCAAATTCTTTTTCTTTCTTTCCTGTTCTTTTTTTCTTTTGAGGGAGGGTTTCATGTACCCTAGGCTGGCCCCAAAGTCCCTGTGTAGGTGCGGGTGACTTTGAATTTTCTGATCCTTCTACCTCCACCTGCTGAGTACTGGAATTTGCCAAACCTGGTTTCTGCAGGACTGAGGATTTAACTCAGGACCTCATGCATGCTAGGCAAGTACTCTACCAACTGAGCTACACCCCCAATCCTCAGATTCTTAAAGAAGGCCTGTGCCCAGTTGTATGGTCTAGTTGAAGGAGGTAGGTTGAACCTGTAACTCAGGCAGGCTTGCTTGTGGAGGGGGAACTTGTGACTCAATGTGAACAGTAAAGACTCAGAAGTCAGGGAGTGCAGACAGGAGCCACAGATAGTCTTCACTGAGCCAGCTGCTTGTGGGCCAGCCTTGAACAGCCAGCAAAGTCTTGCCCCATGAAGCCAGGTGTTATGCTTGGGGTGCTTTATGTTTTCCTCTAAAAGGTTTTTTGTTGTTGTTGTTTGTTTTTGTTTTGCATGTATGTGTGGTATGTGTATGTGTATCTGAGTTCCCACGTGTGGGTACACCAGTGTTTGTGCAGGTGCACATGTATGCCTTTGCCTATGAAGACTGAGGTTAAAAACAGAAATCTTCATCAATCACTCTCCATCTTATTCTCACTTGAACCCAGAATTCACCAATACAAGCTGGTCTAGCTCACCAGCTCACTCCAGGGACCCTGTCTCTGCCTTCTGAGTGCTAGAATTACTGGCAGGTCACCATGCCAACCCAGCATTCACATGGGATCTGGGGATCCAAACTCACTTGCTCTGAACCATCTCTCTAGCCCTGTTCTAAAAGATTTTAGTTGTAGTAAAATGTGCTGAATATAAAAGACTGCCACCTCACTATTTTGAGTGTACAGCTAGCTCACTGGTGTTAAGTACAGTCTTACTTTATGCAGCCATCAGCACCACCTATTACCAGAAATTTGTATCATCCCTCAGAAACTGTGTCCATTCTCATGAGACACTGCCTCCCTCCCCCCGTGACTCCCTCCAGCCCCCAGGAGACACCAGCCCACTCTCCCTATGACTCCAGGCATGTCATAATGAAGGGTCATATAGAATTCGTCTTTTTGTGACTGACTTCTTTCCCCTAGCATAATTTTTTCAATTCATCTTGCAGCACATGTCAGAACATCCTTCTAAAATATATATATAATAGAAACTTTTCAAAGAGAAATTTGTAGAGAACTGAGAATAAAGTGTTGCATGTGTACGAATAGAAGGCCTGCACAGATGTGGCTGAAGGCTGAAGGACCCTTGGAAGCTGGAGGAAGGAGACGGGACACCAGGAGGCAGGGAGGGAAGAGAATGCCTTAAATGTTATCTATTTATGTTTACATTGAAATGGGTCACATTGGAAAAAAAGCAGCTATAGTAATGTGCACCTTGTAATCCCTGGACTCAGGAGGACTATGACCCAGTGTGGGACAAGGACAAGCCTCAGCTACCTAGAGAGATTCTGCTTCAAACAAATTTTTTACAAGGCTAGAGAGATGGTTCGGCAGTTAAGAGCACTGAATGCTCTTGCAGGGGACCCAGGTTTGGTTCCCAGAACCCACATGGCAAGTCATAACTATCTGCAACTTCAGTTCTGGGGTTCTGATGCCCTCTTCTGGCCTCCATGGGCATTACACACATAGTGCACATACATACACATAGGCAAAACACTCAAACATGTAAAGATAAATAAATCTTGAAAACTTATAATACATAAATCTTTAAATTACATGGGTGGTGGGAGTATATGTATCTATGTGTTCATGTGTATGTGTATGTGTGTGCTTGTATGTGGGTGAGTGAGCACATGCATGTGGAGGCCAGACATTAAAGCCAAGTGTCTTCCTCTATCATTCTCCATGTTATTTTTGGAGACAGGGTCTCTCATTCAGTCTGGAGCTCACGGATTCAGCTAGACTGGTTTGCAAGCAAGCCCTTGGGTCTGCTGTCTTTGCCTCCCCAGAGCTGGATTATAAGTGCTTGCTGTTGCAGCTAGCTTTTTATGTGGGTGCTGGGGATCAGACTCAAGTCTCATGCTTACACAGCAAGCAGTTTATTAGTGGAGCCATCTCCTTGGCCCACCCCAAATTTCCTTTTGTAAAAAAAAAACAAAAAAAACAAAAGAATCTCAAGTAAGACTTTTTCCCTTTGTGCTAAACTAAAAGTCCTTGCAGTGGCTCCCACTTAAGACTGGTTTTCTAGAAGAAAAGCTCATTGTTAGCATTTGTTACCTGGAGGACAAGGATATTGGCAGTCTTGTACTTTGAAGGCACACATGCTGACTCAATATATTACAGAAAATATTACTTTTGCAGTTAGAAAAAAAACAACAACAACAGAAGTCATCTTTACCTTTGACCAAAAAGCTGCCCACAGGTCAACCATCCCCTGACTCTGGGTTTATCCTTTAACCTGTTAACAGACAAACCCAGCCCATGTCTACTCAGTAATTTAAGCAGCGAGACCTCTTTCAGATCATTCTTACAACTCTGAGGTTTCTTAAACTCCTACTTTCTAGAGACCCAGGGAAGGTGAGAACACTGGTTAAGATCACACAGCAAGCTAGCAGGGTAGGACCCGGGATTCAGTGCTGCTACCTGACCCACATCTTGCTTGCAAAATTGTCTCATTCATTCAACAAATGTTTATAGACTCTAACTCTTCCAGGAGCTGGAGCCACAGTGGGGACCATCACAGACCAACAGTTTGAAGGGACCGTACTTTCCCATGAGATAGACTGACCTGTAGAGAGAGTAAAGGAAACTGAGGCAAACAAGCAACCATTTGGAAAGAATCGGACTTGGGCCTCCAGGCTTTTGGTGAATGGTCCTAGTTGACCTTTCCAGCTACTCCTGTGCCATTTTGCAAACCGCAACCCCTGTATCTAGCTTGAAGCAGCTGTTCAGAGCAGGGGCTTCATCCTTTCCTCCTCCTTTGTGCCTGCTCTGCCTGAGGCACTAGATTTTCTGCCAGCCTTTAGACCGTCATTGCTTTTTTGGCATGTATATGTTGTTTGTGTTCATGTATGTATATATGTTTCTATATATGTATGTACACGTGTGTGTATGTAGAAGCCCAAGGCTGACATTGGGTGACTTCTACCATTTCCCACCTTATATATTGAATATCAGAATCTCACACTTGACCCCAGAGCTCACCAGTTTGGCTAGTCTAGCTAGCCAGGTTGCTCTGGGGATCCTGTTTCTGTTTCCTGTGCACTGGGATTAGCAGCAGGCCACCATGTCTACCTGGCTTTTATATGGGTTCTGGGGATCCAAACTCCAGTCCTCATGCTTGCCCAGCAAACACTTTATCAATTGAGCCATCTCCCTAGCCCAGACCTCACTTGTCTTTAAAACTCTTGTTGAGTAGCAGGTCTGCGGAGCCCACCCTACCGAACTGCCGCCTCTGCTCTCACCTGTTATGACACTGTCCAAACAGCGACTTCTTCCTTTCAGTGATTTCTTTTTTAAAAGTTTTGAAATTTTATTATTTTTATTTTATGTGCATGAGTGTATTGCCTGCATGTATGTCAGTGCACCCGTGTTGTGAAATTCCCACGGAGGTCAGAAAAGGGTGTCAGATCCCCCTGGAACTGGTGTTATGGATGTTTGTTAGCCACCATGTGGGTGCTGGGATTTGAACCTGGGTGCTCTGCAAGAGCAACCAATACTCTTAACCACTGAGCCATTTCCCCAGCCCTCTCAGCGACTGCTTTCCAATAGTTCCACTGCCACATAAGATCAACTGTTTTCAACTCATTTCCTAAGCTTTTTCTTCCAGATGGCTCAAAGTTCAGTGAGGACAGTCAGCCCGGTGTGGGTGAGACCTGGCATCGACCTGGTCGTTTTCCTCTCTCCCCACCCACCTCTGCTTCGTGCACCCAGGGAGCTCAACCCCTCTGCATGTCTTGAACCTTAACCCTTCTCTCCACCCCTAGCTCAAGGCTGACAAACTCTTTCTTAGTAGAATAAATAGCACTAGGTATGGCTCTATACACAGGTAATCTCAGCACTCAGGAGGCAGAGGCAGGATGGTGGCAAGACCAAGGCCACTATGAACTATGTCAGAAGTGTAAGGCCAGCCTATGGTACATAGCAAGACCCTGTCTCAAAAACAGAAACAAATCTAGAAACAAAACACCAAAAGCTAGCCGGGCATGGCATACAGCCTTGTAATTCCATACCCAAGGAAGCTTAAGCAGGAAGATCATGAGTAACTGGTTTGAGGCTAGCCTAGATTATATAGTGAATTCCAGGCCAGTCTGAAATACAGCATGACACATTGTCTAAAATAAACAAAAAGGAACCCACCATCTCCTTAAATACACACACACACACACACACACACACACACACACACACACACCAAGAATGGGAGACTTAAGATAAAGTTTGACCACAGAGCACTTGCCTAACATGTGCAAAGTCCCAGTTCAATTCTCAGTACTGAAAAAAAAAAAAAAAGAAAAATCAGTGTAAAACTAGGTGTGATAGTACACACCCATAATCCCAGCATTTGGGAAGCTGAGGCAGGAGAATTGCCTTGATGTTTGAGGCCAGCCTGGGCAACAGAGTGGGTTCAAGGCCAGCCTGGATAACATGGTGAAATCCTGTCTCAAAACAAAACAAGACAAAAACCAAAATCTGCAGATGAATCAAAAGAAAATATGGCGTAGAAGTACAATGGAGTTTTGTTCAGCACAAAGAACAGTGAAATCATGCCATATGTAGGAAAATGGGTAGAACTGGAGGTCATCATATTACATGCAAACAAGACAGATTCAGAGGGACTAACATTGTATGTGCAAAATGATGCACATACATAAAGTTGTCATAACTCATTGTAAGTATGACAACTTAAAATATTAATCATTTTAACAGGAGTCTATATGTGTATGTATGTTCATAGTGTGTACATGCATGCACATGTGTGCATGTATGTGAAGGCCAGCGGGCAACCTTGGGTATTATCCTTAGGAAGACTGTTTGCCTCATTTGAGCTAAGATCTGTCTTGGCCTGAAGCTCATCAGTTAGGCTAGACTGACTAAACAGTGATCTTCCTATCCCTGCCTCCCAGTGCTGGGATTGCAGGCCTATGCCACCATGCCTAGCATTTTTACATGGGTCTGGGAATCAAACTCAGGTCCTCATGCAAGACAAGTGCATTATTGACTGAGACATATCCTCAGCACAAAATAAAAGAACAAGGCAAGTAGCAATATTTTAGTCTCTATGGTTCAAGAGGCAATAGAGGCTACAGAGATGGCATAGCGGTTAAGAGCCCTGGCTGCCTTGCAGAGAACCCAGGTTTGATTCCCAGTACCCACATGGGAGCTAGTAACTATCTGTAACTCCAGTTCCAGGGGATCCAACGCCCTCTGACTCTGTGGGCATTGTATGACATGGGTGCACTTGCATACATACAAACAATACACCTATACACATAAAAGTTAAAAAAACATTAAAAAATAATAAAGTTAACTTTAAAAGCAGTTAAGTTAGAGGACATTATGTAGGTGCTTACGTAACAGTTTAAAGTATAATCTTTTAAAAACATGAAAGCCACACTTGGATCTTAGACTGTGCAGAAACAATCAGGCTGGGTTTGGCCCATGGGCCCTGATTTGATGACTTCTGATCTAGACTTTGACTGCTTCTGCCTTTGATCTGTCCCCTCACACCTCCAACACAGCAGACAGCTCAGCTGTAAGCACAGGGACCTTTAACACTCAGGCTGGACTTTGTCATTCCCCTGTCTCAGCTTGTGGCTCTCCTTTGCAGTCGGGATAAGGACTAAGGTAAAACCTCCCATTCTTGGCACGAATGAGCATAGAACCGTCTCCTTGATGCTCTCCAGCTGGTCCTCCAGGTTCAGGGTGGCTTTAGCCTCTGCGCTATGCTCCTGAATTATTAGGCCCGGGTAACAGGGGGCCAGGAATGTGCCATAAGCTGCAGGGCTGGGGTGGACACATCCTGTCACACATGATCCTGCCTTCAAGGTCACAGCAGGTAATGGGCTGTATGCACCTTGGCTGTGGCCTATGTGGCTCTGGGATCCCAGTGCCCTTTGACCAATCGAGTCCTGAGCTTAGGCTTTCCACCCTGTTTTCTATGTCCACACCTCCTGACAGTGTCCTCTGCCTGCCAGTTTAACTTTTCTTCCTCTGTAAGGAGGAGCTAAGGCCGCTGATCCACCTTTACAGGGATAAACCTCGTAGCTACAAAATCATGAGGCAGCCCTAAGGGATTAGGTGTACACAAATGTGAGTGTGTGCACATGCGCATGTGAGACTAGCATGCACAGAGCACATGAACATTTTGACAGCCAGCAGTGCTGGGCGCAGACTGAGCCCCAGGCTGTCCCAGCACCGGGACAGCGGTCCTTCCCCAGATCTGGTGCCAGCAGCGCAAATGAAGCACCTCTCGACTTCCCAGTCCCTCTCCCCTCCCAGTTCAGTCCTAAGACCTCTTCAAAATGCTCCCTACAGCAGAGCTGGAGTCTCAGCCACACATCGGTCAGGAGGGTGGAGTGAGGCAGGGGACTGACCCACACCACCAGGTCTGTACAAGGAGAAATGCCCACCTTTCTTTCCGCATTTCATTGGCAAAGACCTCATGGCATGACGTGATTACCCGCATCCTGCAGACCACACAGCAGAGGTGGGGGCTCCCTTCTTTCGGACCCTAGTTCCAGTCCAGTTTTTCTGAACGGCAAGAGCCCCCGAAACAGGGAGAGCTTTCCCAGCATCCGGATACGTCCCCATCCCTCAATAACCTGCATCAAGGGCCTAGGGCGACTGCCGCAAAATCCAGGAAACTAAAACTTGCCTTCAACACCGCCAGCCTTCCCACAGAAGGCTCTGGCAGACCCCATAGGCCTCTCTGGATAGGCCGTCTGAGCCCAGCAAGGCCCTTTCTTCAATCTTTCCATCAAAGCATCATGTACTCCAGCTGGAGCCGCCCTTCCCTTCCCATGTGCCCGTGGCTAACCTCTTACCTAGGGCCAGGAAGGAGAAGACCCACTGCAAGACGGCGAAGGTCTGCAGCCTGCGCTCCCACGGCACGGACAGGGGTGCGAATTCCACCATGCTGGCCCGGCTCCCGAGGCTTCGCACACAGCTGTGCCCAAGGCTGAAGGAGCCTGGCAAAGCGGGGCCCAGCCCAGCCCAGCACCAAGGCCAGCCTGCCCCGCCCACGCAAGATCCTGTTTCCTTGAAGAAACCTTTGAATCCCTCTGCTGGGACTAAAGGAAGGAGAAAGAAAGGTGTTCCGTTCTTATCAGGCCTCTTAAGCAACGTCTTCTCTGCCAGCTGCCTTCTTGGGCTGCTTGAATCTTGCTCTGGGTACCATGTGCCTGGTGAAGCACCAGATGGAGTGCAGCGGCGGTCCCTGGCCACCTGTGGGATGCCGGCTCCAACTCGTGTCCTTTCTCCCCGCGTCCACAGCTGTCCCTTCACAGCTAAGCCGCACCACCACCCCTCTCAAGAGCTGCTCCCCAGTCCCTCATGATCTAAGGACCTCCGGTCTAAGTCTCACCCGCTAAAGCTTTCACCATCTCCCAACAGAGCCACCCCGGGAAGCCCTTACACAAAGAACTTTGGGGGCAGGGGGCGGTCATCCAACCATCACACCATCTGTACGGAGTAATACAGTTTCATAAAATGCAAACAGTCCTGCTACCACCACTCTAATAATCAACAAGTAGAAAGAGCATGGCCAGTATCCTCCTGTCCCTGTCAGCCACACACAGCTTATCCCCTTCTGGTAGGTTCCACCTCGTCTCTGCTTTTTTTTTTTTTTTTTTTAAAAGCAAGATTGCCTGTAGCCCAGGCTACTCTTAAATTTACTGTGATAGCCAAAGACGACTTGAGTTTCTGGTCTTCCTACCCCTTGAATGCTGTAATTACAGGCATGTACCATCATACTTGGCTTATGCGGTTATGCAATGCAGTGCTCTACCTAGAGTTTCATGTAAGCCAGGCAAGTACTCTATCAACTGAGCTTCCTCCCCACCCCATCACTGCGGTGGTTTGAGTGAGAATGTCCCCCATAGGCTCCAAGTATTTGGACATTTTGTGGCGTTACTGAAGGAAACTTGTCACTGGGGGTGGGCTTTGAGAATTCTTTAAGCCTGACCCGGTTTCCTGTGCCTGCTTGAAGATGAGAGTACTCCACTTTCTGTAACCGCCATCTCCTGCCACCATGCCTCCCTACCATGATGAACTCTGATTCCTCTGGAAGCGTGAGCTCAAATATTCTTCCTTCTGTAAGTTCCCTGGGTCATGGTGTTTTATCACAGCAACAGAAAAGTAATCAATACAATCTGTTTTTTAGTTTAATTTAACATTTGGATTTTTGAGACAGAGTCTCACATAGCCCCGATGACCTTAAACTCATTACCTAGCCACCGATGACTTTGAACTCCTGACTGTCCTGCCTTTGCCTAAGTACCAGGAATGTACACCACCACTTCCAGTCTTATCTTTGTCTTCAAACTTCATGAAAGAGTATTGTTCAATGTATGCTCTTTGGAGACTGACTTACTTGGCTCCAGATTATGTTTTGAGAGTTACCCATGTCATGGATGGGTAGTGTGCCTATCTTTGTTGTCTAGTATTTATTTCATGCAGTGACTGCTCTAGTTCATCCATTTCCTGCTGATAAATTTCTGGGATGTTACTGTTTCTAACTACTTTGGCTTGTGCTGCTAAGAAATTCTTGAACATATCTTTTATTTTATTTTTGGTCTTTTTGAAACAGGGTCTCCCTGTAACTCCAGCTGGCCTGGAACTTACTATATAGACCAGGCTGGCCTTGAACTCACAGAGATCTGCCTTCTTCTGCCTCCTGAGTGCTGGGATTAAAGGCTCGTGCCAGCTACTTATACCTCTTCTTAAAAAGTTTGTTACATTTTAAAACTTATTTTGTGCATGTATGTGCACATATATGTTTGTGGAGGTCTGAGGACAACTTTGTGGAGTCAGTTTTCTTCTTCCATCTTTATGTGGGTTCCAGGGATAGAACTCAGGTCTCCAGGTTTGGCACCAAGCAGCCTTACCTGCTGAGCCATCTTGCTAGCCCTTGTACATCATGTGGTACAGTTTCATGCACACTTCTGTTTGGTATATGCCTAGAAATAAAGCTAGATGGTTTTCTGAAGTGTAAGTATAAATTTACATGTCTGCAAGCCTGATATGAAAATTCAGGTTGTTGTCTGTTCTTTCTCAGCATAGTAATTTTTGTTTTGTTTTATTTCAGTCAGTGCTAGATTTGAACCCAGGACCTTTGCCCCTGCCCTCCATTCCCAATGCACTGTAACTATGATTATGAATGTTCAACAGTGCTTCACTGTGTTTATAATACTGTTTCTCTAAAACTAGTAATGTTAAACACATCGTAGTATGCTTTCTGACTGCTTGGGTGTGGTTTTCTGGGCATTTCTTGTTCCAGTCTTTTGTTGGGTGAAATGTCTCCCCTCCCCCTGTTGAAATCAGCCAGCTTCTCTTGCAGTCTGGCCCCTGCTGCTGTGCTGGTCTCTGTCCCTGGTTTCTTATTTCCCTTCCCACAATCTCAATATGGCCAGGGCGTCTTCTGGATCTAAGAGGCTTCTAATGTTCAAGTTGGGAAGCAGTGCCAAATTGTTTTCCAAAGTGGACACACTGATTTCCACACTCTCCTAGGGCATCTGAGATGCCCCATGGAGGCTCCATGGGTCCCCATCTTCTCTGACCTGGGTGACCAGGCTTATTTCTTTTTTTTTTTTTTGGCCAGGTGTGAAATAGTATCTTTTTTTTTTTCAGTCTTTTTGAGACAGGGTCTCCCTGTTGCCCCAGCTGGCCTGGAATTTACAGACCAAGCTGGCTGTGAAGTCACAGAGATCTGCCTGTCTCTGGCTCCTGAGTGCTGGGATTAAAGGTGTGTGCCACTTTGCCCGGCTAAAATGGTATCTTGCTTTATGTTTCCAGATGGTTGATGTTGAAGATCTCTTTATTTGTAAGGCATTTCCTCTGCTGTGAACTCACTATGTAGACCAGGTTGTCCTAGAACTCACAGAAATCCACCACCTTCTGCCCCCTGAGTGCTGGGATTAAAGGCATGTGCCACCACATCCAGCTAAAATTATCTTATTAAATCGGAATGTCCATGACTTCTTTTTTTGATTGATTTTTTTTTAATTTTATATGGATGAGTGTGCTGTCTGCATGTATGTAAGTGTTCCCATGTTGTGCAGTGCTGCTGGAAAACAGACGAGGGCCTCGGATCCCCTGGACCTGGAGTTAGAGATGGTTGTTAGCCATCATGTGGGTGCTAGGATTCAAACTTGGGTCTTTGCAAGAACAGTCAGTGTTCCTAACCACTGAACCATCTCTCCAGCCCCATTCCTGCATTCTTTTTATTGTTTTTGGTTTGGTTTGGTTTGGTTTCAGAGATTGTCTCCCTGTAGTCCTGGCTGGCCTTGAGCTCACAGAGATCCAGCTGCCTCGGTCTCCTGGGTGCTGGAATTAAAGGTGTGCCACCACACCTGGCTACAATGGCTTTTAAACTCTATACATGCACTATAATTTTTAAAAAAGATTTTTAAAACACTATGTGTGTGTGTGTGTGTGTGTATGTATGTGTGTGTACACGTGAGTACAAGTGCCCGTGGAGACCTGAGGCACTGGACCCCTCTGGAGCTGGAGCTCTAGAGGATTGTAAGCTGGAGACGTGGATGCCTGAAATCAAGTTCAGTCCTCTGCAAGAACAGTAAGAGCTCTTAACCCCTGAGCCATCTCTCCAGCCCACACAGGAAAGAAAAAAAAAATTAAAGGAAAATCATTATGTCTTATTATACCATGATTCCAGCTAATAGCTTTCTAAAAATTTGAGAAAAATCTTTAAAAGTTTGACACATTGCCTGAAATTTACAAATTTAACATAATCAAACAAGGCATGTTTCCCACAAAGACCACTAGAAAGAAACCATTAGAAAGCTAAGATACTGTCTCAAAGACATTTCTCTTTTTTTGCAATCCTTCCTTCCTGCTCCATAAGGTGTTATTAAATAATCCAGTTGAGGGGAGAGTTATGATGAAAGCTCCAGAAGAGAGCCGAGGGAGGGACACAGGAAGAGGGAAGTCGTCAGGCGCAGAGTGAGATCTGCTCCCTCTGCTGGTCATTCTGAGAAGTTGCAGGCAAGACAGAGCTGGGGCCTAGCGAAGGCTCAGAAACCAGAGCTGTCCAGAGCAACTTCACAGACAACGACTGACAGGTCCCACGTTGCTGGCTTTGGCTGGGGAAGATCTGCCTGTCCATCTCCAGGCCTTCTCAGGATGGAGGATTCTGGGCCCCTGCCCTGAGCTTCAGGTACACTTTGGAGTGTTGTGCTATGAATTCAAGGACTTACCTTGTTTTCAGGATGAGGAAACTTTCCAGTCGGAGGTGTAACTCACCTCACCTCACCATGCAAGGACGCCTTCTCAAGCTTTTTGTTTCTTTGTTGTACTGAGGTAATGTTGAGCGCGCCTAGGTCCTAGCTTTCCTCTTTTGCTCACACACTCTCAGGAGGTGACCTTAATTCTGATATGAATGAGACTTCCAAATCCTCAGTTCCAGAACGCCACCACGCACTCTTTACCTAGTCATTGCAAAGTTATCTCAGACCAACATGACCAACATGAACTCTTGCTTCTCTCCCCTCCCCGCCTCAGAACTGCAGTACTGAACCTCTCCAGTATTTTTATTTCTTTTATTAATTTATATTACGAATGTTTTGCCTGCATGTATATAAGTGCACCACATACATGCAATGCCCAAGGAGGCCAGAAGACGGTTGTTGGCTGCCATGTGGGCGCTGGGAACTGAACCCAGATCCTCTGCAAGAGCAGCCATGCTCTTAGCCGCTGAGCCATCTCTGCAGCCCTGAATTTCTCTTCTTTTACATTCTAAGGCGAACTCCTTTGAGGCAACAAGCAGAATTCTCTAACTCACTGACCTCTGTTCACCTAGCACCTGGGAGATATGCTCCTCTCTTCAGGCTGAACACCAAGTGCAGCCGGCCGGTCCATGCAGCAGTGTCCGAATTGTTTCTGTGGACTGCTGCTGTCTCGGCTAGGCCCTGTGGTAAATAAACTTTGACAGTCAGAGTGCATGACGTGGAAGAGGCTCTGAGATACCCTGCAAAAAGCCTTCAGCACTGCTCAGCCTCGGTGATCACGACCTTGTTTGCCTAACCGCTTCAGTACAACTGTGGGCCCAAGCATTGCCACAGGGGCACCAGTAAGAGACACTGGAGCCTGGATATTAGGCCACACAAGGTCCCAAGGTCCAGTGTGGCTCTTCCTATCCTGGTAATGGTATATGCGCTACAGATATATGAAGGAAGGCTGAACATCCCCCGACCCAAGATGTCCTCCAAACTATGAACAATGCTTTATATGACAAGGGGAATATAGCAAGTGACTGAAGGAAGGAGTTAACCTCACATCACCCTACATGGTTGGTCGTGCTTGATGAGATCACAGCAATCCTTGTAAGAGAGCAACCGAGGGCCAGAGGCACACAAGAAGGCTACAAAGAGATGGAAGGGAAGCTTGGAGTGATACTCTTTGAAACTGAGGAAGGAACCCTACAGAGAAACTAAACAAGACAGCATGACAGTCCTTCATAGAGCACCCAGAGGAACCAGCTTGCTGACACACCTTGATTTTAGTCCCATGACACTATGTTAGTTACTTTTCTTGATGCTGTGACCAAAACAAAACACAACAGCAGCATAGCAAAGTCCTCCTTTCCACATGGCCCCTGACCTACCTTTGAAACCAAACGCCACTTCCTTCAGGAGGCCTGCTGTAACATGACAGGTAGAGGGAGAAGCAGAGCCCTCAGGGTGGAGAGCCCTTCCTACTCCGAAGTCCTGTGTCGCTACCCGCAGACCATGAGCATCCGCAGAGGTTCAGTGGATAGAATAGGTGAGAGATGGATACAGTGTCACAGGGCTGTGCTCTGCAGTCCTCCAGAGAAAGGACCCTGTGTCCTGTTCATGTCCCTGTGGGACCCGGGCCTATTGTGTAAAGGCACTGAGCAGGTAGTGTGACCGGGGAGACTCTGAAGGGACGGCAAGTGTCTTGGCCTGCTATGCCTGAAACTAAACCTAGGTCCCAGGAAGCCACTGCAGATACAACATCCTCATTCCTCAGCAGTTGCTTAATCTTTTCCCCCCACAAAGATTGCCCCAGACCAAAACCAGGTTTTTGGTTTTCGTTTCCTCATTCCTAATTTCCATGTCAGCCCTACAAGAACCTTTACCTAAAGACCCCACCTTTGACTTTCCCGCCTTCTGTAACTGCCAGAAAGGCCTCTCTATATAAACCCCTGCCTTGGTTTCAATAAGTGAGCTGTCCACTGACGCAGTCTCCCGGAAAATTCTTCCCGTAGCACTCTGGGCCACCTGAGGACCTGTTTGACCTCCCTCTGTTCTTTGGGACAGCTGGATCGCAATGGTCATGCTGGAGACAGAGATCCACCCATATGTCCCCTGCACCTTGGGCTCATGTCTTGACACCCAAAGGACCCTGCATCTTGGACACATTTTTTCAGATACTCCACAGTCTCTTCAAGCCTTTAATGCCCCAAGCTGACATTTGCTGTCCCTGTCCTTCCTGGCTCTAGGTGGTACCATGCTCCACCTGTCCCCCAACCTAGGGCTCTAGGGCCCTTCTTTCCCCACATTCTGTTCTCTTTTTGGATGATGTGTGCACATGCTCATGCATATACACACGCATGTGTGCATGCTCATGTGCAGATAGCAGAGGCTGACATGGCGTATCTTCCTTTATCGTTTTCTACCTTATCTTTTGAGACAGGCTCTCTTCATAGAGCTCACCAATTCCAGTAGACTGGCTGACCAGCAAGCTGCAGGGATCCTCTGATTTCTGCCTCCTTAGCACTGGAATCATATATGCACGCCCAGCTTTTTACATGGAAGCTGAGGATCCACAGGTCCTCGTGCTTGCACAGCAAGTACTTTCCCCACCATCATCTCTTTAGCCCCTACATTCAGTTCCTTAGAAGGTCCAGATATTTCTACCTGAGGCACATCTCAAATCTTCCTCCTTCCATCTCTCCATCCAGTTCTGCCATCCACCCCTGCCTCCTCCTCACTAGACCTTGTTATGACCTCCTCCCTGCTCGCCCAGCCTTCAAGTCCCATTCAGCTCCTCTTCCTACAGCAGTAACCATAGGAAGTTTCTAGAACCTTTGCCTGCTGGTGTTGCTCGATGCTCAGGCAAAGGAGGGCACAGATGGGGTTTTGTCTGTGTGCAGTGGTGGGTCCCCTCACCTCTGGCCCTCATCAACGTTTCCTAAGAGACCACAGTTACTGATGACAATAACTCCCACACGACCCTGCCTGCCCAACCGTGACACTCCGTTTCATCAGGAAACCAGCTGCAGCTGCTTCCTTCCACAGCCACTGTTGTGACCTGAAGGGACCTTGTTCTGCCAGGCCAGCATAGTTCATCCAAGGCCTTCCTAGACCAGAGGCCTACCCTCAGCGTGACAAGCATAAGTGTCTCCAACGTTAAATACCATTTACCATAGTAAATGTTTTAAAAGGATTTTTATCATCCCGAGTTTTGAAGAGTATTTTATTCATTTTGTTTTTGAAACTTGAATTTAGATGTATAATAACTGAGTCAGAGTTGATCTGGGATCCCCTGGATTAGTTGGCAAAATACTGCCTTTGTAGACATTTAATTAAATGTGTATTTATTTATTCCCTTGGGGAGTATGTGTGGAGTATGTATGTGTACATCTCTCACTGAACCCAAAGCTCCCTCATTCAGTTAACCTGTTTCCTCCCCGGTGCAGGGTTTACAGACATGTACCATGATGCCTGGATGTTTTAAAAGAATTTTTTATTTTATGTGTATGAGTGTATTGCTGGCTTGTATTGCCTGCACCTGTGTCATGTAATGCCCACCAAAGTCAGAAGAGGGTGTTGGATCCCCTGGAACTGGAGTTACAGACAGTTGTTAACTGCCATGTGGGTGCTGGGAATCGAACCTGGGTCCTCTCCAGCCCCCTGTGCCTGGATTTTTACATGGGTGCTGAAGATCTGAACTCAAGTCCTCATGCTTGCACAGCAATCACTTTACTGACTGAACCATCTCCCCCGTCTAAATGTGTATTCATTTTGATGCTGCAGTTTTTCTGCTCACATTTGGTACCAGCACATTCTTCTCAGGGCTTAAATATTTTTGTAAGTTCTTAAAAAGTGCTGAGTTTCAAGTTTTGAGACATTAAAGGGCCCTGAGTCTCTTCCAAGCGGCCTGGACCCTACAGACCTTGATGTTGCATCACATCAAAGCTGGTGACAGGGGAGGGAGGGTTCCAGCCCCTCACATCCCTGGGCACCAAGGCCCCACCTGCTTTGCTCTAAAATCCCTGATGAGGGAGGAAGGGGGGGTTCAGTACGGGGAAGACTCCTGCTCCGGGGGGAAATTCCGAGCTCTAGCCTGTACCATCTGCTGCCTTCCCTTGCCACCCGATGCTGCCCTTGCTCGGCTGAGTGGTGCTGGCTCAGTCCTGGTCTCTTGGCTTCTCTGAGACCTCAGGTCCCTGAGCTACATGGAGAGAGACCAGAGGCACAGCTCTTGTAGCATGTTGATCTCGTTTTCAGTGTCACAAACTCTCAGGGTGGAAGATGCGGTGAGCGGCAGGGGTGGGATCAGGAGCCCTGGGCTCATGTGATAGAAAATGGTTTCCTCTCCTTTAGCTAATTTTGTCCCACAGCCAGCTGAGTCACTGAGTTTGGCCAACCCTAGCCAGGCTTCCTTCCCCATTTCAGTGGTCTTTGGCATGATGGCACCCAGGAGGCTGATCCTAAATGAGAAGGTCTATAAGATCTGTTTGCCTGGTGACTGATACACTCTGGGCACGGTGCTGGGGGCTCTGTGTAGTGATCTCACTCAGCCGCCTGGCAGAGGTGTTTCTCTTTTCCCAACAGCCCTTGCTTTTCCTTCACTACCCCCAGTGCCTCTGGTTCATACTGCACTTGTCTGGGACAGGTTCAAGGCCATGCTTTCTCATATTCGTCAAGTGCAAATTGACTAATGAAAACTCCTTCCCTCACCATCGCACTTGACCCTAATGTTTAAGTCCGACGAGAGAGCCTAGTTTTTCAAATAGAAGAAAAAATTTGTAGTCACTTAATTTGAACACTCATCATGAAAATGCCTCTGTCAGCATCCCAGTTTAATGGATTTCAGCTAATGTACTTTCCTTATAGAAAGTGGATGGCTGGCGTCCAGTTTCTCTTCATACTGTAGTTATCCTGCAAGAGATGGCAGTACTTGGTCCACCAAAGTTTCATGTGCTGTCCACAAAACTGTGGACAATGCATTCCTGCTTGAAAGCAAGGATCACAATCTTTAAAGGAACTTCCAGGCTCCACCTTCATGAGCAACATCACCACCACCATCACCATCACATTACCTTCCACCAGCACTGCCAGGATTACCACTGCCACCACTGTTATCAATACACCATCACCATCTCCGTCTCCACCACCTCACGATCATCACAACTGTCACCACCACTATTCATTGCTATCACTGCCATCACGACCATCATCATTGCCACCACCACCACCATCATCACCGTAACCATACTACTACCGTTATCCATTACTTCCACCGCCACCACCAGCAGCACCATAATAGTTTTGCCGCCATTACCATTATTGCCACAGCAATCACCATACCCACCATCGTAACTACCATCAAGTCGCCGCCATCACCATCTCTATACCGCCACCGCTGTCCCATCGCCAGCACCACCATCACCACTATTACCGCAAACATCACCACCATCGCTCCCATCACACTCTCCCCCACAACCGCCCATCTCTACTACCATGACTGTCACCACCACCGTAAGATCACCACTACCGTCACCATCACTACCGTCACCATCTCTACCGTCACCATCTCTACCGTCACCCCCGTCACCACCGCTACCAGCAGTGCCAGCAGCTCTCCCATTTTCACGACCATCACTCTCATCCACTATCTGCACCCGCTGTGCATCAGGCTGGATGGACTTATCCCAGGACACGGCTCTCAGGTTAATGCTATCATCTCTTTTTCAGAGACGAAAACTGAAGCTCAGTGAGGACAGATAGCCATTTCTCCCGAGATATCCAGTTGCTAAGAAACTGGTCAGGCCTCACTGACTATACAGTTCAGACTTTTTTTACCTTTTGGCCGGATCCACCTCTTCCTTTGCTTGTCAGCTCGTGCCAGCTCCTCATCTCCCGTGCTTCTTAATTCCCGGAAGTCCCTCCAGGTTAACTCTTCTGTTTTTGAGCCTCTGATGTCTGGAGGCTTCCTCACAGGAGCACTCACCACCGAGTGCTATGTATTTATGTTTGCTTCTCTCTACTCTTTTCGGACTTGCACCCTCTTGGGGGGCAGAGTCTGTTGGTCAGTGTGTCCACAGTGTTCGGGGCTGGGCTCAGAAGTTTGTTGGTGAGCCAGTGAATGCATGCTTGGGTGGATAAAGAGAGATGGATTGGCAGAAGAGATGGTAGGTGAATACATTCATTAACAAAAAGTTAAGGTAACTTGCAAATCTACACGGCCAACCTCCTGCATTTCCCTCCATCCTGTCTCCAAAGGCCTTCCTTGAGTTCTTGACTTCTCACTTGGATCCTGTGCTATGATCAAAACTAAACCTGCTCAGACCTGAACTCTACCCTGGCCAGTTCCTTCTTAGTGCTCTCTGCCAATGACACTGCTTTTCTTTCCGGTGTTCCCTTCCTGGTCCTCTGACTGATTCGTCCACTGAGCACATTTTTCCCTGTCTATCTGCTGGTTTCAAATATAATTCTAGGAATGGAAAGAGTACATAGGATAGGCAAGATCCTGGGGAACTGGAGAATTTTGTAGCTAACACTAGGGTGGTAGATGGGGTCTTACAGGACAAACAAGGTTTTTAAATGAGCAAGGTGCAATGAGCAACACATTAAAGAAACCAAGTGACAAGAAAGGACTGAGGGCTCTTACATTAGGTGAGACATGCAAGGAAAGTGTATCTGGAGATGTGCTATTAAGCAAGACCCAGGGATGAGGAAAGCTGGTCAACTGAAGAGCTGAAAGAAGAATATTTCAGGCAGAGGCTGCAAAAAATCTGATACGTTTTCAGCAACAACAGAAAGGCCACAGGGTGACCGGAGCGCTGTGGCAACAGAAGACTGAGAGGGAGCAACAGACTGAGAGAGATGCTCACAGACCTCAGCAAGGTCATGCAGAGTCTTGAAAGTCACAGTTAGGAGTCTAGATTTTATTCTGGGAGCAGTGGGAACCCACAGAAGGGTCGTCAGCAGAGGAAGGACAAGATACCTCTGGCAGGTAGATGAGGAGCCCCAGGAACAGGTGGGTCCCAGGTGCATTATGTCAGGTCAACAGGAAAAGTGAAAATTGAATTCCGTTTGCCACTACCACAGAGTACAGGAAAGGAAGGTATCTCCAAGCTTTCTGTAAAGTCATCAAGACACTGCTGGGTACCCTGATGAAAAGTACATCAAGAGCAAAACAATGGATCAAATTTATTTATGAACATTAATACAAAAGAGTCTTTAACATTTTAATAATGGAATTCTAAAATGCTACAACCAAATTGGTGTCCTACCAAAAAGGCAATCATGGCCGAATAGGAATAACTGTTCTTATAATTAAACATGTTGACAAATCAAAGTGGAAAAGATATGATCATCTATAAAGAGTCTAGAAAAGCATTTTATAAATTCATCATCTGTCTTGATTTTTTACAAGGCTTTATGAGTCAAATAAAAGTCAATGGATAGTTTCTAAATATTTTATGTCAAAAGTCAACATCCTGCATAATGGTGAGTTACTGGAACATTCCTATTAATGTCAGAAACAGTAATTCTAGACACAGTAAGAATACTTAGATGAAGGAAAGAAATGAACAGTATAAGAATGAGAAAGAAAAAAAATCATTTATGTGAACAATAAATTTAATTCAATGTATAATTTATATCTAAGGAGTTTCATAAGGCCTCCGAGAAAAGATTGTATGCAAAAAATTCAATAATAATGTTGAATGCATCCATGTTGAATTACTTTTCTCATTGCTGTGACAAAATACCCAGTAAAACCAACTTAAGGAAAAGGTGTTTATTTTGGCTCAGGGTTTGAGGGTCCAGTCCATCATGAAGGAGAAAGTGGGGTAACTGGTCACATTGCACCCACAGTCAGGAAGCAGAGAGAGAGAGATGAATGCTGGTGTTCAGCTTCTTTCCTTCTTATAGGTCCAGGACCCATTCTGAATGGATCTTTCCTCCTCAGTGAAACCTCTCACAGACCACCCAGACACACCCAGAGATGTTTACTAGGTTATTCTAAATCCAGTCAAATTGACATGATGAGTAACCGGAATACCTGTGATTACAATGATAAATGATGGATGAATTTTTAAATATGTCCATTCAAGGAAATACTGGAAAGATGATCCACATCACAAACATTAAAGGAATGCAAAGTAAAATCATGATAAATGCAATAGCTTGAATCTTGACTGTCCCCCCAAAATATATGTGTTGAAAGTCTGGTTCTCAGTCATGGCCCTATCGGGAGCTGGCAGAACCTTTAAGACATAGAGCTTTGTGCAAGGAACTTAGGATATTGTGGGCATGCCATAGGAATACCAGAACCTTCTTGTCCTCTCTCTATCAGTATCATGGGGTGATCAGGAGTTGCTATGAGCTCCCTGTCATGTTGTGTTCCCTCAAAACAACCTCAAAAGCAAGGGGACCAAGTAACCATGCTCTGAAACCTATGACACGGTGGGTTAAAATAAACCTTTCCTCCTTGTACGGTGATTACCTCAGGTATTTTGTCACAGTAACAGAAAGCTAAATAACACGTCACTGCACCACCTATCCAGGGGTGGCACCACCTGCAGTAGATTGGACCCTCCCACATCACCCAACAATCAAGGAACTACCCGACAGACATGGTACAGGCCAGTCCAAAGGAGGCAATTCCCCAACTGAGGCTCCCTCTACCAAGGGTCAAGTTGACACCTGAAGCGCAGGCGGTAAGGTCAACCTCAGAGCTGACAAGTGCGATAATGGCATCTATACAATATTCTCAAACATCAAAATGTTAGAGCCGAGAACAGCTGGGTGGTGGGAAGACCAGGAGCACAGGAAGGGGGTGACCAGGAAGAGACGCACAGGAGGGTTCCTGGTGGTGACAGGGTCTTGATGGTGGTGCTAATTATGTCAGTTTACAGATGGGAAGAAGTGCCACAGGAGGACACAGAAAGACACGCCGACAAAACGCGTGGAGAGTCAGGTGACATCCAATTAAGGTCTGCAGTGTAGCTACTTGTGTCTTTGTTTTGATAGTGTGCCATAATTAACATGTCACCATTAGGGATGGCTGGGCGATGGGTACCATGAACCTCCCTGTGCTCTTTTAGCAATGTACGTGCCTCTAATTATTTTTTTAAATAAAAAGTTAAAAAGATACAGTCAGTGAGATGACTCAGCAGGTAAAGGCGTTTGCCACCAAGTCTGACAACCTGGGTTCAATCCTAGCACCCACAAAGTGGAAGGAGAGAGCCAACCTTTTCAAGCTGTTCTCTGACCTACACATGTATGCCATAGCATGATGGAGCCCCTCTCCCAGCACATACACATACACCTACGCACTCACACAAAATAAATTTAAAATTTAATAAAATATTTTTAAAACTTAAAAAGATGAACATTACAGAACATAGGAAAACCAGATGAATAGAGACTGTTGTCATCTTTTAAGAGCAAAAAGTCTCAAAAACCAGAATATAGAAACTCTTTTTTATATATATTTTGTATTTATTATTTTTATTTTATGTGTATGAGTGTATTGCCTACATGTATGTAAGTGCACCCGTGTCATGCAATGCCTGTGGAATCAGAAGATTCCCTGGAATCCACCCTGTTGGATTCCCTGGAACTGGTTACAGATGGTTGTTAGCCCCCGTGTGGGTGCTGGGAATGAACCTGGGTTCTCTGCAAGAAGTCAGTAATCTTAACCACTGAGCCATCTCTCCAGCCCCAGAATATAGAAATTAAGTCCTAAATATTCAGTAAGTTGAATGCAATCCCATAATATAGTTCATAAAAGCTTTTTCCTTAAAAATGTTCAAAGGATTTGACAAAGTGACTCTAAGTTAATATGGAATGATTAAAGGCGAGATTTCGGTGGCATGTAAGGGATATGGGAGCACAGAAGTTGCTTATTTTGTTCACTTCTGTATCACAGAGCATGGAACGGGGCTGGCACTTAATAGATACTTGGAAATACTTGGGAAAAGAATAGCATTATAGCAGGGAAGGAGAGGAGGAGGAAGAGAAGCAGGAGGAGCAGAGGGAAAGGAGAGATGTATGCTGTTAAATACTAACATGCACAGTAATTTGCATCATCTGGCCAGAAATAAACAAATAGGCCAGTGAAACAGAATGTAGAGTTAATAGACAGATTCACTTGGGAATGAAAAATTGTGTGCTAGAGGAAGCATTGTCGGCCAGCAAGGAGAGGACACACGGCTCAAAGAATCTCCTTAAAGAAACATGGAAAAAATTAGAGCCACATCTACCTCCATTGGGATTTGCACTTGGTTACAAGTCACAGGAAAGGAATACAACAAAAATGCATTTATTTTCTGTCAGAAAAAATTTCCAAAATAGAAGTGGGGCGTAGTGGCGCATCCTTTAATCCCAGCACCCAGGAGGCAGAGGCAAGCTGGTCTCTGCGAGTTCAGGACCAGCCTGGTCTACATACTGAGTTCCAGGAGAGCTGGGGTACAGGAAGACCCTGTCTCAAAAAGACCAAATAAATAAATATTCCAAAATCGAACAAAAGAGAAGGGAACAAGCACAGAGGTTTAAGACAAACAGAACTCCGGCAGAGTAATGCAGCACGCGGCGGGGTCACCGGGTCCAGGCTCCTGTCAGCCCCTCCATAAGCCTTGGGCTGTCAGCTCGTGCCAGCAGGAGGGGATTCATCTCTGGCTGGTGTCCAGCTTTCACAAATGAAACAGATGGAGGGAGAAGGGAGAAGGGAGAAGGGAGAAGGGAGAATACCTCTATCAAGAAAGCCAGTATCCTCAGAAATCCCTAGTGGCTTTCTGCTTCTGCTCACCTATGGCTATAAAGACGCCCACAGCCAAGTATGGTGTATGCCTTTAATCCTAGTACTCGGGAAGCAGAGGCAGGTGGATCTCTGTGAGATTGAGACCAGCCTGATCTACCTAGTGAGTTCCAGGTAGGCTGGGGCTAGGGAGACCCTATCAACAACAACAATAACCACCACCACCACCAACTCCCCAAACAAAACAAGCAAAAATAGAAGTCCAAAAAGGTAAGTACACTGCTGACCCGAACTGAAATAAGCAGGCACAGGGGGTTGGGGGAGGCTCTAAGTAAGAATCTCCCTCAGTCTCTTATATTATTTTATATCATAAGCAAAAGATATATAGAAATCAGAAGACAAAAACTTTCAGGAATATCATCACAGAAAATGATTTCTTAAAGATCCATCCACCTCTACCGCCCGTTCCCCGCCAGGCTGGAGTTACAAACATAGGCAGCCATGCTCAGTTTTTACATGGGGGCTGGAGACCATACTCAGATCCTCATGCTTATGCAGCAAGCATTTTTCCCACTGAGCCATCTCCTCAGCCCTCCAAATGCCTATTATTATTAGTAGTAGTAGTAGTTATTTATTTTATGTATATGAGTGTATTGCCAGCATGTTTGTAAGTGTACCTGTGTCAAGCAGTGCCCATGGGGGCCAGAAGAGGGCATTGGATCCCCTGGAACTGGAGTTACAGTTGGCTGTCAGTTGCCATGTGGGTGATGGGAATCAAACCTGGATCCTCTGCAAGAGCAGCCAGTGTTCTTAACCACTGAGCCATCTCTCCAGCCCCTCTAAAAACTTCTTAAGGGTTTACCTCATTCAGAAAAATATTCAGTACACAAATACACATTTGTTCTAGGTTCGTGTATGTTTAAGGAAAGTACAAAAGCATGCAGTCACACTGCCTTCCACACGGTGGCAACAGTGGAGGAGGAAAGGCAGGGAGTGATTTTAAGATTCATCACCAAGGACTCCCAGTGGGAAAAATCTGAACAATCTAAACATCAAAATAATAAGAGAGGTTAATAGATTCAACCTGTTGGAGGAAAAGTGTTCGTGAATTCATGCTGGTATAAACAAGGATGCTAATGAGTAAATGTAGGAGGAATAATGGAGTTAGAAACTCATTATTTGGCAAACGTTGCAGTACTAAGTGTGTCAGGCAAGAGGTACCAGTTGCTGTTAAAATTAATGGATGAAAATTCAGTGAGCAACAAGATAACTACAGGGTGTCAAACTATCCCATTTAGCATCATATTTGGATATGATAATAAATGAAATAATTGAGAATATTTAGAGATCTAGGGACATAACAGTTGTTTTTAAAAGTGTGTCTTAAAAATGTTCTCACATAGTAGTCTCAAAAAAGCTGGAAATTGCAAGGCTTAGTTTAGATCAATAGAAGGAAGAATTTTAACTGTATATCGTAGCCTATTTGGGTTACCATAACAGAACACCACAGACTGGGTAGCTAAATCAACAAATATTTGTTTCTCATAGTTCCAGAGCCTGGGAAGCCAAAGATCAAAGTGCTGACAGTTGCAGTGTCTGGTGAGGGCCCACTTCCGGTTCTGCAGTGGTCGCAAACACCGGCTCGGCCTCAGCCTCTTCCTTCAGCTTCTTCCTTCTTACAAGGACACTTGTCTGAGCGTGGGAACTCCATCCTCGGGAGCTTGTCTTCACCTCGCCCCAACAGCCACCCCTCAGGGTTAGGATTTTAACATATGAGTTTTGAATTTTATTTATCTTTTATTTTATGTGTTTGAGTATTTTGCCTGCGTGGATGTAAGTGCACCTATGCATGCAATCCCTAAAGAGGCCAGAAGAGGTTGTCAGGTCCCCTGGAATTGGAGTTACAAACGGTTGTTACCTGCTATTTAGATGCTGGGAACTGAACCAGGGTCTTCTGTAAAAGCAGCCAGTGCTCTTAACCACTAAGTCATCTCTCCAGCCACTTAATGTACAAATTTTAAGGGGACACTGAATGTATATTTAGGCTATAACAGCCTGCAGCCATGACCAATCAAGAAGTTGTGTTTGGCAAACGTTGCAGTACTAAGTGTGTCAGGCAAGAGGTACCAGTTGCTGTTAAAATTAATGGATGAAAATTCAGTGAGCAACAAGACAACTACTGTGTGTGTGTGGTGTGTGTGTGTGTGTGATTCCAAGTTAACATTCATTTATTCTAGGATTCTAGGACTGTGTCATTTCATTGTTCTGAGATTCTAGGACTCTACCTAAATATTTTATGATTCTATGATTCTATCATTCTTTTACTCTGATTCTAGGATTCAAAGATGCCATTATCTTGCTATCATAGTGTTCCTGTGGTCATGCCAGTCACACAAAAGCACTGAAGGCTCTCCTTCAAGGTTCACACAGCTTCATGGGTGACTGGATCCCACTCTTCCCTGGTTGTGTTCCTAGTGGTAGAGAGAAGGCATCCAGTATTTCACAGTAAACACATGACGTGACAGGCACCTTTGACTTATTAAGGAAGGTCTAACTTGCCAGGATAGTTTAAGAATTGATTTAGTAGGTGTCAACTTCGATCATACTTTTCAAAATACGTCTATCTGAGATGATGTGCTGTCTCACTATGGTCTGTTGTATGTAGCATTACATCCACACATTTCTGGCTATTAAACCAGTGCCCACCCCTAAGATAAACACTAATACATATTAGGAATTATTTTAATTTTTTGCATCTATTTGTGTGTATGAGTGAGTGTGGGCAGGTGTGCCACAGCATGGACGTGGAGGTGAGAGGATAATCTTTGGGAGTTTGCTCTCTTCTCCCACCACATAGGTCCTGGGGAAGGAACTTGTGATCAGGCTTGGCAGCAAGTGCCTTTACCCACCAAGCCATCACGTTGGTCCAAGAATTATTTTCATGTGTAGTTTTGAATTATGTGTGCTGATTTTTCAGTTAGGACCTTTGCATGTGTGATTGTCTGTTCAGTTTTTCCTTGTATTATTCTTGTCTTGGTTCTGGTACATCCATTATATCAGTTTCTTACCTGATGTGAGAAGTTTCCCCTTTTTTTTCTGTTCTGTAGAATAATTTGTGTTCCATGAAAGTTTTGTGGAACTCAGTTACAATGCCAAATGGATTAGCTATTTCAATTTTTTGTCTTGTTTTGATTTCTCTTTGGGGTAGACTTAACTATTGACTCAACTTATGGAACTAGTCTTTCTTTCTTAAGAACTAGTCTTTCTTAAATTAGTTTTAGTAAAATATATTTTCTTCTAGCAAAATTATCTGTTTTCTGTAGGAATGCTAGTCATCTGTTGCTGCATAAAAAATAATTGCCCCAGTGGGGTGTGGTAGCACACACTTTGAATCCCAGCACTCAAGGCCAGCCTGTTCTACCTAGTGAATTCCAGGTCAATTGGGGCTACAGGAAGACCCTTTCTCAAAAAAAGACCAACAATAAATTAATTAATTTAATTAAATAAAAAATTGCCCCCCAATTCAATCTCAACTAAAATCTCAGCAAACCATTTTATGGACATGAGGCTGTCATTCAAGATGGCTTTCTTCTATCTGGTCACATGTAAAGTGAAAGGGTAGAGTCTCAATGATATTCAGAATAGGCATCCCCCTTTCAATTTTCAGTCTTTCTTTTTACCTTGGAAATTATTCTTAGAAAGACATCAGCCAAATCCAGAGAGAGTTCTGCAGGCTGAGGGGAGGAAGGATGAGGGCAAATTATATTGCTTAGAGGAACGTATCTACTAGTGACTGGAAAACAGTGTCAGCCATCATTTCATTTACGGAAGTCAAACCAAATTAAGATGAGGAAGTTCAATAGATAATTGACTAATTAGAGCGATCTTCTCATCCTGTTTGATGCTAAGGTTTAAAAATCAAAGACTGTGTTTTAAAATCAGATCCCAACTATACATGACTTTTTCCCTCAGAAACACTAATCTCCCAGCTTAACTGATGTTGAAAACTGCCTGTTCTGGAGGGGACAGTTTCTGAGGATTAGATAATGTCACTAGGAGTAGGGAGCAGAAAAATAGTGCAGACCCAGATGGGGAGACGTGGAAGACACATCAAAAGTACTTAGGGGCTGGGGAGACGGTTCAGTGGGTAAGAGCACTTGCTGTCCTCCAGCACAGCAGGAAGACCTGAGCTCAAGTCCCCAGCATCCCCAGAAAAAGCAGTTGTGGCTGAGTGAGCGCCTGTAACCCTAGTGCTGTGGGAGCAAAGAGGAAGATTTCAGGAGCTTGCTGGGCAGCCAGCCTAGCTCCAGATTTAGTGAGAGACTCTGTCTAAGGGAATAAAGCAGAGAGTGATGGAGCAGAGCAGCGCATAGTGGTGCGCAGACACTGAAGTACACTAGTATATACACATACACATACACCACACACAGACATAAATAAAAAACAAATTTTGGAGAAAAAAATTTTTAAACATACTTGGAGATCTAAGAGGTCTCCTAGGGAAGGCTTCTCAGTAGCTTATTTAGGAAGTCCCACCTGTGGGTCTTCAGGGTTGGCCTTTTGAAAACTTGAATACTGATAGCCACCACTGACAGAGCCACTGCTGCATGCCGGATGCTGCATTAGTGCATCATCTCATTTTAGTTTTCAGAACATTGCAAGTTCAGAGATGATAGCCTCCTTCAGGGATGAAATAAAGGACGAGAAGGTTGCCATGATTTGTCAATGGCCATAGAGCAAGAAGCACAAAAGCTAGATTTTCAATCCCTGCACACTTGATTTGACTCTGGACTTCAGCTCTGAGTTCTTAACTGTCTTCATGAAACCACTCAGAGGTAGCTATTATCTCCTCCAGTCCTCAGAGAAGGGACCTAAAGCCCAGAGATAACCCTACTTGCCCAGGTCACAGAGTATTAAAGCCAAACCAGGTGGTAAGATTCCAAAATTAGCTCAACTCCAAGGTATAAACAAGGCAGGACCGTGGTGGGGAACCCCTGCAGAGAAGGTCCTGTTCTTCCCTAGGGAACTGGCCCCACTTAGGCCCCTTTCCAGAATCTCCTTTTCCCCCAGGGTAGCTTCTGGGCTGAAGAATAACCAGGTTGTTCCTGGGAGGGTTGAAAACACCACTTCCCAAGGATTTTCTAGAGAAGGAACAGCCAGGACACCACTAGCTTTGAGTCTCTCATTCCCACACACCTGGGCAGGTACATAGACAGGCAGAGCACTGATCAGGAGCCAGCAACACTGGGTGCAAATACAGTTTTTTGACTGACCAATAACAGCAGCTCTCCTTTTAAAAGCATCTGTTCAGGGGTTGGAAAGAAGAGCAGGTACTGCTCTTCCAGAGAACCCATATTGGGCAGCTCACAACCAACTGTAACTCTAGCGCCAGGGACACCTGACTGCCTCTGGCCTTCACGGATACCCACACATGCGTGCACATGCCCGACACAGTCACATATACATAACTAAGAATAAAGTAAAAGAAAAAAGAAATAAAAGCAGCTCTTCTGCTACAAACACTTCATCAGGGCCTTCCTCCACCGTTTTTTAAAAACGTAATAGCTCCACTTTCCCAACGATTTGGGCCTATTTTACAAAAGAGGAGCCTCGGGACCCCGGATGTGAAATCACCCATCCAAGGACATTAAGTCATTTGGAGCTTGGGACTTGAACCTACCAAGGCCCCAGTTCCACCGTTGCCTGGGAACAGAGGAGGGAGGAGCTGCCAGAGCGAAGGGAGGAGGAGAAAGAGAGAGGGCAAGCTCTCAGCAGCAAGCGCTGACGACAGCAGGTGATTTTTTTCTGCAGCGCGCGCACACTCTCAGCGTCTTTTCTTGATCACCCCCCCCTCCGCCCCTTGCTGAGCCGCAAAAAAGGGTGGGGCCGCCTCTCTGCAGCAGAGACGGCGGCGGCAGCGGCTGCAGCATCACTAGGGGCATCGGCGGAGGCAGCTCTCTGCTAGTCTGGGTTGGAGGTGACCGCTGCCGAGCCCTGCTAGCGGCCAGCTGCAACCAGACGACACAGAGAAGGAACATCCAGCCTGTCTGCGGATTCTGCCCAGCCCACTCTCTGCGCCATGGCTTAAGCTCACAGACACCTCGCCTGGTATCTCCTCGCTCGGCCGGGGTCCGCACACCTCGCGCGGGGAGGGCGCACCACAACGCCCTAGGCCTGGACTCTAGGACGCCGGGCATCTCTCTCACCCTTCGCCAGCCTCAGCAGCTCCTCTGCGGAAGGCGTTTGCAGCTGGTAATCGAGGGACCTTACGGACTTTATCTCAGCCATACGGCTTCCCAGGGTGCTCTTTGAGGGAGGAGGGCGAGGTAACCGCTGATAGGGGGAGGACGTAGTGGTAACAGCACTGGCGGGTCTTGGTGGGGGTCTAAAGAGAAATTAGAAATTTGATTTAGGACCACAGGTGAAAAAAAAAGAGAGAGAGAGGGCCAGTTTGGCATCTAGCATCATGGCGTGGCCGTGCATCACACGGGCCTGCTGCATTGCCCGCTTCTGGAACCAGCTGGACAAGGCGGACATTGCGGTGCCGCTGGTTTTCACCAAGTACTCGGAGGCCACCGAGCACCCGGGCGCCCCACCGCAGCCGCCACTAGCGCCGCTGCAGCCGGCTCTAGCGCCCCCCTCGGCGCGCGCTGTCGCCATAGAGACGCAGCCGGCCCAGAGCGAGTTGGATGCAGTTGCCCGGGCAACAGGGCCCGCGCCCGGGCCTAGTGGTGAGCGTGAGACTGCAGCCGCCCCCGGCCGGAGCGGGCTGGGCCTGGGCGCGGCCTCTGGCTCCACTTCCGGCTCAGGCCCGGCGGACTCGGTGATGCGCCAGGACTACCGGGCCTGGAAAGTGCAGCGGCCCGAGCCCAGCTGCCGGCCGCGCAGCGAGTACCAGCCGTCCGACGCGCCTTTTGAGCGCGAGACCCAGTACCAGAAGGACTTCCGCGCCTGGCCGCTGCCCCGCCGCGGGGACCACCCCTGGATCCCCAAGCCGGTGCAGATCCCCGCCACCTCTCAGGCTTCCGCGCCTATTCTCGGAGCGCCCAGGCGTCGGCCGCAGAGCCAGGAGCGCGGGCCTGCGCAGGCTGCTACGGAAGCCCGGGAGCAGGAGGGCCCTGCTGGAGCCGGGGTCCCGGCGGCCGGCAAGGCATCCGGTGCAGACCAGCGTGACACGCGCAGGAAGGCTGGGCCCGCCTGGATGATGCGGCGTTCCGAGGGGCACGAGCAGACACCTCTAGCCCAGTCCCAGGCCGAGGAGGGTGGCTCTGCGGCGGGAAAGGCATCCGGTGCAGACCAGCGCGACACACGCAGGAAGGCTGGGCCGGCCTGGATGGTGACCCGCATGGAAGGGCACGAGGAGTCGCCCCTGCCGCCAGCCCAGTCCCAGACCCAGGAGGGTGGCCCTGCCGCTGGAAAAGCGTCCGGTGCAGATCCGCGCGACACGCGCAGGAAGGCTGGGCCGGCCTGGATGGTGACCCGCACGGAAGGGCACGAGGAGTCGCCCCTGCCGCCAGCCCAGTCCCAGACACAGGAGGGTGGCCCTGCCGCTGGAAAGGCATCCGGTGCAGACCCGCGTGACACACGCAGGAAGGCTGGGCCGGCCTGGATGGTGACCCGCACGGAAGGGCACGAGGAGTCGCCCCTGCCCCCTGCCCAGTCCCAGACCCAAGAAGGTGGCCCTGCAGCTGGAAAGGCGTCGGGTGCAGATCCGCGCGACACTCGCAGGAAGGCTGGGCCGGCCTGGATGGTGACCCGCACGGAAGGGCATGAGGAGTCGCCCCTGCCCCCAGCCCAGTCCCAGACCCAAGAAGGTGGCCCTGCGGCTGGAAAGGCGTCGGGTGCAGACGAGCGCGACACGCGCAGGAAGGCGGGGCCGGCCTGGATGGTGCGTCGCTCAGAGGGGCACGAGCAGGCACCCACTGCCCAGGCCACAGGGCCCGAGAGTGGCAAGGGGCGCGCAGTGGCAGATGCCCTCAACAGGCAGATTCGTGAAGAGGTGACGAGTACAGTGAGCAGCTCCTACAGGTGAGACGCGGGCAGCAGTTCCTGCTGCTCAGCCTTACCCGCTCCCTAGGACTCCCAAAGAGCTCATTATCCCCTTTCATTCGGCCTCCTCTCCAGGCCTGAACCACACCTTCTCTAGCCACATTCCAGCACCCTCCCAATCCAGACCTCTCTGCTCAGCCCTATGGAAAAGCCTTTTATATTTTCCTCCCCGCTTGCTCTTTGCCACCCTAGCCACATTTTTCTCCTTGTTGCCTAGCTCAAGTCCCTGCCCGCAAGATTCCCTATCAGTTTCCTCGCCAGCTGTGCTTTCCTCCTGCACCACCCAGTTCACCTGCTGCCTTAGCCTGGATATTGCCCCTCCCTTCCCCCCAGTTAACTACTGGCACCCACCCACTTCTCTATGTCCAAGCAACCCCTTTCCCTCCCTAGCCCATTTCATTCCCCCCCTCCCTCCTTCCCTTCCCTTCCCCCCTCCCTCCCTTCCCTCCTCCCTCCGTCCCTCTCTCCCTCTCCCCTGTTTCTGTCCCTGGGCCGCATTCAAGAACCACACCCTTTTCTAGATTCCCACAAGAACCACCCTCCTCTTCTACAGTAGAATACTGGAAGTCCTATCCCTTCTGCTTCGTAAGCAAATTTCTTAACCTTTCTGGACCTCAGATTCTTATCTGTATGTAACTAATAATAGTTACTTACCTTAGGATTGCAGTTAACAGATTTACAGTTAAATACTCAGTATATTTTTGAATATTGACTATCTGCCAAGCACTGTGTTAGATGTTGGAGGATTCAGAGAGATGACTCATGGGAACTGGTCAAGCCAGGACATAGTGGTAAATTGTTTTGTTTCCATTCCAACCTACTGGGTGCTTCATTATTGTAATTTTGGCTTCCGGGTATCTCCAGCCCTCTCTCTTAGGGAGGCATCTCCTTCCTCCATCAGTGCCTTTTCAGTTCTCTAAAATGTTTCTTGCCCTTTCAACACCAAGAAAACTCCCTCTTTAGCACATTCCCATCCTTTGTAAAGGAATGCCTTCAGGCAAGGAAACACCCCCGACCCCACCCTCATCCCCATTTCTAGAATTCTCTGTGTGCTGCTGCCTCAATCTTTCCATCTGCTTTTTCACTCTTCATCCAGCCAATGTGTATTTCTGAATGTTTAGCTTTTTAGGCCTTCCCTTATGCTTGAACCAACATCAGTTAGTTGATGGGTGCTGGTTGACTCAGAATGTGTAACATTGAGCTTAGGGGCTCTGAGGAGGCAGATATGTGTGAGTAATTGAGCTGGTGGTGTTAAATGTGGCTTGTGGGTCAACACCAGGGCCAATTAGGTGCCTTCTTACTGCAGGAGAGTCTGGTAGGAAGGGCTACTGAGATAGTGCCCTCTGCCAAGACCCTGTATATGGTGACCTCAGGTCAGATTGATGTTTTTCTCCAGTGACCATGACAAGCGCTGTTTCACAGGCTGCAGGAAGACTAGTGCATGCAGAAATTCTCTCTTGCTAAGACAAAACCTGACACCTGCCTCATAATGTCATGCCTTCCTGAATTCTGGCTCTCTCTTTGTTAACTGGTTAACTTGGTTATTACAACCTTACTGGTCTCCCAGAAGTAGTACATTACTGCCTTTCAAAGCTCTGGGTCAAGCAAGGACATAGATCTTTTTCCTCGGACAGCCACAGGGAGGTGGAATTTTCACAATAATTTTTATGCAACTAAAGGAGGATCAAAGGAAAGAAATAAGCAAGTAGCAGTTTAAAAACACGCACAAAATCAAGATGCAATTTTCTGTTTCTGCCATGGCTCTCTTGTGCACACAGCCCTACTGAGAAGCCCAAGGCTGGCCCAACAATGGATTCCTGCTCTCTTCATTTTCTTAGTTCCAATATATCATGGCAGGTGGAACCTTATCAGCCACCAGGCAGGATCTTCCCCTTCTCACGGCCTTGCATCCCATGCCAGTCCAATCCGGAGAGCCCAGGCTCCTGCACTTCCTTGGATGACCCTGTTCAGTTTGCTTCCATACTGGTGGGATTTGCTTTGTTTGGGGAAGGTGGCCAGACAGCCAAGGAATGAGTATGCCTGTCAGAGGCACCTCACTCTAAATTTTGGTCTGTGCCTTTGTTGCATACAGCAATTTCCCGTGGACCAAAACCTTAAACTGTGCGTTGTGTGTCCTGCTTCAGATGACACACTCACCGGAAATGGCTAGACTGGGTAGAGGGAGACCACTCTCTTGCAGCTCAGGAGAATGACCATTTTTAGCAGCTATCAGAGTTCTGTCAGCCTATCAGGAAAAAAATCTTTGAACATCTCAATTTAAAATAAATTCACTTTGGGGGGCATAAAATCCAACTATACATATGGCTTTAGGGCCATTAGTACTCTTTTGCTGTAGAATCCAAGGTTTAGAAACATTAAGAGAATGGGTGTTGCTAAGAGACATAAATTTCTTTTTAACGAACAATTTGAATGCACAACAAATTTGATGTGAAGTTTACTTTTTTTTTAATTCCTGAAGAAAAAATTAAGCAGTATTAAGGAAATGGACTTTGGGTGAAAATAAATGTGAGGAAATAATATATTCTATAAATTAATTTACATATACTGTAGAGAAAAATGTTTGGAAATGCAGACTTATCTAGAAGATTGATTTTCCTTCCCTATTGTCTGTCATTGTATAGTTCCTGAATTTAAGTGTGACCTGAGTCCACTGTTAGAGGGGCCCTGCATCACCATAGAAACCAACTTAGGTTATTTGATAATTTGATTTATAAAGGCTTTTCTTCTGTCACTCTACATAAATTATGGTGTCTTTAGGATGGTTCCTCTCATGGGCTTTCCAGATGACATCTATCACATGACAGCAATGTGAGCAGTTTGCTTTAATGGAGAGAAAAGGACACATGATCCATCACCTTAATATATTGGTCTATAATATAAAATGCACATTCAATATGCAGAATCATATGTATGCTAATATACAATCTGTAGCTAACATCAGCTATCCTAGGATACTGTGATTTTGAGAAATTTTCCCTATTCAGAAGTTCATCTGGTTCATAACCCATTCATACTATGATGGGATTTTTGCATTCAAGTGCTATCTGAGGTATCTCTGGAATTATTCATTATCATGAGATTGATTAATTTTGAATATACTTCTTTTATATAGATGATACTATAAAATTAAGAACCATGTCTTTATTATCATTTTTATGTTGAGGATGGATATTACTGAGAAGCCATTTGTGACTTTAGACCTGGCATCCTCAATTAGGAAATAGATGAGTCATAAGAAGAGGATTAGAATCCCCCCCTGGTCAAACCCATTGCCCTGGCATTCAGTTAATAGGGATTGATGGGGTAGCAGGTGTTCCCTGTGGACCTACTAATGGGAAACTTCTCAAGATGAAATCAGTGCAGGCACTAGAAGGCAGAATTAATAAACCAGAGGCAAAATATATGAAAAATGAGAGCAATAACAAGTCAGAAAGAAAAGAGGCCTTTGATGTTTACCTTCCAGCCTTGTACAAAGGTTAGAGAAGGCACTATACTTAGCTTACACCCCTGCCCACTCCCCAGGATTTCCCCAGCCTAGTCCCAACAATGCCTCAAGATACTCAGATACTGGATCTTCACACCTTCCTTGGTCCTGCCATTCAGAATTATTTTTTTCTAGTCATAAGATACCATCTGAACTCTTGTCATTGCTTTCTTGTCAGATTCCCTCTTGCTGTCTCTCCAGATCATGAGTGCTTGAAGACAGGGATTGCATTTTGTCGTTTTCATGTCTCACAGCCTAATGTTGTACCTGGATTTGCTGATCCTGTGGAGTTTTAGGACTTGGTGAAAATTTTATTCACCTACATACTGATTCATTTCCTTCAGGTTCATGTAATTGAACTTAACACATAAAATGACTACTAAGCCATGCCAGCCAGGGTTCTGGGGGTACCAAAGGGTAAGCCCTAATACTACATAAGGAAATCATGTCTTTAATTGGGACCAGAAGGAGATGTTCACCTGGGGACAGTCAGGGAGCCCTGAATGTGCCTGTGTATAGGTCTTTGCTCAGGGCAGGTGCTTCAGCCTTGATGCACAGTGTGGTCTTTAAAACTACTGATGCAAGCTTGGGCTGGTAAGACGGCTTAGTTGGTAAAAT
The DNA here is from genome assembly GCA_035773235.1 of Eospalax fontanierii. Classification (NCBI taxonomy): domain Eukaryota; kingdom Metazoa; phylum Chordata; class Mammalia; order Rodentia; family Spalacidae; genus Eospalax; species Eospalax fontanierii. Next base: position 165,148,492 of record CM069524.1, read on the forward strand.
GATTGCTGTACAAGCATAAGCACCTGAGTACAGATCGCCACGTAAAAAGACTGGTGGGATGGTACACATCTCTAACTCCAGCTCTGGGGTGGGCAGAGATAGGCAGATCCCTGGAGGCTGTTGGCCAGCCAGCCCAACTGGATCAGTGAGCTCCAGGTTCAGTGACAGACTTTGTCTTAAAAAATAATGTGGAGAGTGGCTGAGAAAGACACGTATTGCCGACCTCTGGCCTCCACACACAGGAGCACAAATGTATATATGTATACCAGCACACACATGTACACACACATACGATACACATGCATGTTTTTAAAATGCCGAAACATGGATGCCCCACCCAGAAATTCTGATGCAGTATATCTGGTATGTGGCCTGGATACTTGAGTGTTCTGAAGTTCTTGTGATTCTTTAGTCAGCCTAGATATGACCTTCTAAGTCAGGGTTCTCCAAATTTGGCACACAGAAAACTTTCTGGAAATTCAGATTCCTGAACCCTGTCCTCGGATATACTGTTTGGCAGGTTTGCAGTGGAACCCACCCCTGCCCCCCAGAATCTGTTATTAACAAGCACTCTGGACAACCTTGATAAAATCAGACTTAAGGCTTTCCTTGGGAAATACTACAGTTCATTTTTAAAGGGATGAGTTGACCTTATACAAACATGCTAAACTTGTTTTGTATTCAAATTTTTTATGCACTTCACTTACATTTTATAATTTTCCTCCATAAAAAAATCGTGTGTGTGTGTGTGTGTGATCACATACATGGTTTTTTGAAGGGTTTTTTTTTTTTTCTCAGTCAGTAATAACCTCATTAGATTTTTAACTTCAAGTATATAATGAGTTAGGGTCCAAATCCTTCAGGTCTGGATTGATGATGGCTCAATCAGATTGAAGAGGACTTGCTGCTCGTGCAGAGGACTGGAGTTTCACTCCTAGTACCCACATTGGGTGGCTCACAGCTTCCTATAACTCCAGCTACAGGGGATCTGACTCCTTCTTCTGGCCACCTCACACATATGTGCATATACTTAAATAAAAAATGATATAAATCTTTATAAAAGAAATTCTCTCCTCTCACATCCAGAAAGTCGCTTATTTATCCCATACCATTTTTAAGGTTGACCCTTCCCCCATTAGCGGATGATGCTTCTCTAGCACACAAGAGCAGGAATGCCAGGATGTCATTTCCCAGCCCTTTGTTCTGTTCCATTAGTTTGGGCTAATGTCACACTCTTATATTCTCCTCTATCATTTAATGATTGTTCCTTTTGTGAGGAATTTATTTGAATATGTTTTCTAATTTGCTATTGCTCAGATCCATTTCTTTCTATAAGTTAATCTTATATTTAGGGATCTTACCATGTTCTTTAATTAGTTTTATTGTGGGGATGATATATATTTTTAGCAAGTAGTAATTTATTGGCATATGCCTTCTGATATTTCTATGTTTTGTTTTTTTTGTATTGCTACATTGATTAAAGGACTCAGTTTAGTTTTGAATAGTATGTGACAGTCTCTCTCTGGAGACACAGACTGTTTTTGAAGTTTTATCAGTAAGTATGAGGTTCCCTCTGTTTTTAGGAGAGCAGATTAAGAAACTTCTCTTTCTCCTACTTTGCTATGAGTTTCTTAAAATGTGGATGGAAGTTGAATTCTATTCAATAATTTTTCTATATCAATTGGTGCATGGTTTTGCTTCTTTTAATGCTACTAGATTTCCTGATATTAAACCATATTTACTGTCCTGGGATAAACCTTCTGTAGACTAAAAAAAAAAATTTATTATGTGGAATTTAGTGTCTAACCTTTTTTTTAAAAGATTTTTTAAAATTATGTGTATGTGTATGTCTGTGTGTAGGTATGTACACTTGAGTGCTGAAAACAGAGGCCGGAGGGGTTAGATCCCCTGCAGCTGGAGTTATAGGCAGTTTGTGAGCCATTAGACATGGATGCTGGGAACTGAACTTGAGTCCTCTGCAAGAGCAGCACACATGCTCTCAAGCACTGAGCTGTCTCCAAGCCCCTGGTTTATCTTTTTTTCTTTTTCTTTTTTTTGCTTTTTGAGACAAGGTCTCCCTGTAGCTCTGGAACTCACTTTGTAGACCAGGCTGGCCTTGAACTCACAGAGATCCGCCTGCCTCTGCCTCTCGAGTGCTGATACTAAAAGCATGCACCACCATGCCCAGCCTTGTTTTACTATTCTTAATTTAAAATGTTGGCATGAAATTGGTCTACTGTTTTTATTTTTTCGTGTTGGTCTTATGTAATATTGGGATCAAGGTTATAAAATTAAGTGAATAGATTTCACCTCCTTTTAAGTTGTTTGGAACAAGCTATATAACAGGGTTACTCTTAAATTCCTGGTAAAATTCTCCTGTAAATCTTTCTGGGTTTACTACCATTTAGATGTCTTCAATAGTAATTCATTTATTTATTCAGATTTTTTTCCTTTTTTTAAAGATTTCTTCTTAGGCCAGTTTTGGCAGTTGATGTTTTCTGGAAATGTTTACACTTCTAATCTTAAATTTTAAATTTTACTGACATAAACTTGATGATAGCCTTATCTTATAGAACTTAAAAAAATCTCTATTTACCTGTGGTGGGATTTTTAACACCTAATATTGTGCCTTCTCTCTTTTTTCAAGATTAGTCTGATTGAGGTTGGTTTTGCTTCTTAGTCTTTTCAAAGAATGAAATTTTGGTTTTGTTGAACATTGTCTTTTTTCAGTAAACTCTATTCTTATTCTATTTTCCTTTGCTAAACAGAAGAAGAATAGACCAGGTTGTGTTTTATACCTACTTGGACATTTTTTTCTAAGGTCCTACTGTGTGCTAGACATTTTGTTAGATTACTCATTGATCTTATACTAACGCTTAGAGATATAACGGGGACTAAGACTTAGCCACAAAAGAGGACATAGTAACTAACATATACATGAACATTAAAAAAAAAAGTCAAGCTGAGCTTGATGATATGCACCTTTAATCTCAGCACTCAGGGAGCAGAGGCAGAGGCAGGCAGAGCTCTGTGAGTTCTAGGCCATCTTGGGCTACACAGTGAGACCCTGTTTTGAAAAAAAGTCAAGCCATTGATACTCCTAAATTTGTAATCACTAAGACTCATTCAATGTTCCAGACACAACATGGAAATAATCCACCATGTGGCCATTAGGGTTAAAGCACCATCCCTGTTTCACAGTGTTGACTCCACATGTTATGCTGACCGTATCAGTACAGACTCTGATTCTTGCTGAATGAGGGGAAAGTTCAGGGTGGATCTGACCCAGCAAACCAAAAGTTCTCACGATGGTCCCTGAAGTAGCTAGTCTCACCATTAGAAATTATCATCATGGTAGCAATGATAGGCTTCCTGGGTGCTTGTCAGTGGGCTAGAAGCCTGATATACATCATTCTGATGATGTGTATTTTAGTCCTGGAGGAGGGCTCTTACTTCTGGGGGCTTAGGACACATAAGGCCTTCATTGCCCTTGGGTTTACAGACATTGAAATCACAGACTACACTAGTCTTTCTCTCCATTTGGCACACCTCTCCTCAGATCATATTAACATGCATGTTGTCAACTCAGTTTCAACCCATCAAATGTTTGTGTCTACGCTATGTCAGATCTTGAACCAGGTCCTGGGATAACAGAGTGGCTCTTGCTTTCAAGAGCTTATGCTTAGTAGGCCAAAACACATGTGTTGAGGAGTTACAGGTGCAGGATCTGATAGAGCACAGAGGAGAGAGGAACTAAGTCCACCCCACTGGAAAGTTACCCAAAAACGGTTCAGTAAAGAATATGTCTGGAAGGATGAGGCTTGAAAGATACAAGTGGGCACTAAGTTGGAAAGGAGTCAGTTTGAGTGAAAGTACTGGAAGACAGGTTGTGGGCATAAGGAAGGGATGGCAAGAAGGAACTCAGACAGGCCTGGGCCAGCTCCTTTATCCTATAAACAAAGAGAAGGATCAGAATCAGGTTAGGATTTTGGAAAAAGTGACTTTGCCAGCAGTGGGAATGATGGATTGGAGGGATATGTGGGGGAGCAGCAGGATTGTCTAGGTGAGAGGTAAGACCTTCAGCAAGGGGCGAATGCAAATATATGCTGATGGTAGAGGATAAAATATCAGTGACTAGGGACTGGAGAGATGGCTTAGCAGTTAAGAGCACTGACTGCACTTGCAGAGGACCCAGGTTCAAATCCCACCACCCACATGGCAGCTAGCAACCATCGGTAATTCCAGTTCCAGGGGATCTGATGTCCTCTTCTGATCTCCATAGGCATTGGATGACACAGGTGCACTTACATCTATGCAGGCATTGCACTCATGTACATAAAATAAAAATGATAAATAATTAAAAGGGAAAATACCGGTGACTAATAGACAGAAGGCAGAAAGGAGAGGGAGGAGCCTAGGACCATTTCCCATGTTGTCTGTTCTGTATGTCTAGGAAACAGTAGAGTCATTCATGAGCTGGACCGCCTGGTTTGGACAGGCTGAGTCAGCTGTGTCTTTGGAAGGTCTACAGACAGACTCCCAGTAGAAAATGGAAAAGGAAACCCTGCTGGTACAATCACTTTATACAGTGCTCTTGTTTACCCTATGACTCAGCAGCTCCCTGCCCAAGAACATACCTAAAAGAGGTGTATGCAAGAGATGTGTGCAAGAATGCTTATAACAGCATCATTAATGACATCTAGATGATGAAATAGTACAAGTATCTACTAATAACGAATGGGATACGCATTCTGTATCTCACAGAGGGTGCACTAGGCAAGGTAATACCTCCCTCAGAGATGTCTACATCCTGATTCCTGGAACCTATAGATGTATGATATGGCCTTTGAAGATGTCATTAAGTTAAGGATCTTGAGATGGGAGAATAACCTGGATTACTCAGGTGGGTCAAGTATAACCACCCGAGTGAAATAGGAAGACAGATGTCAATGTTAGAGTGGCTCAGGGTTGTTAAGTCTTGGCTGGCTGCTTTTACTTTTAAAGATGGAAGGTGGTCTGTGTGCCAGAATAGCAAGCAGCCTCTAAGAAGCTGGAAAAAGCAGGAAATGTTTCTATCCAAAAATTTCTGGACCTGTTTTAGACTTCTGAGCGACAGAACTTAGTCTGTATGGGTTTTTTCCTTCCTTCCTTCCTTCCTTCCTTCCTTCCTTCCTTCCTTCCTTCCTTCCTTCCTTTCTTCCTTCCTTTGTTGTGTGTGGTCTTAGGGTCACACGTAGGCCTGCATGCATAAAGAAAACTGCTCTACCACCAAGCTGCATCCTCAACCCTATTTTTATTTTTTATTTTGAAACCAGGTATTACCAAGTCACCCACATTGGCCCTGAACTTACTCTATGGGCCAAGAAGGCCTTGAACTTGTGCTCTTCCTTCCTGTCTAAGCATCCTGAGTAACTGGGATTATAGACCCATATCACCAGGCCTGGTTTTGTGTTGTTTTCAGCCATTCCATTCTGGCAGTTTGTTATGGTTGCTGTAAGAGACTGATACCAGAGCTCCTCTGTTTCAGCATTTGGGCAGCTTAGACTGGATGACTCCTTGTTGTGAAGGGCTGTCTTGTGCACTGTGGGGAATTTGGCAGCAGCCCTGGCCTCTACTCGTCACCTCTGCCCACATGATGCCAGTGGTATTTCCTGCCCCTCCCTGCCCCGAGTTGTAACAATACAGATATCTCCATAAAACACCTCTGTGGGGCACAAACTATTTCCAGTTGAGAACCACTATTACATAGGCATGAAAAGGACCAAATTACTGTGATGCACAATAACAGATCACAGATGTAATGATGAAATGATTAAAGAAAGTGAATATAAGGGTGATTGCTGAATGATCCCATTTATATGAAGTTCAGAAGGATTTAGAAAGAAGATGGGAGAAGTGAAAGGGAAAATTGTGAGTAAAATCATGCACTAAGTGTGAGGCTCATGGGAGCTCAGCTTAGGCTGCGATTTGGCCAGAGCACCTGCTGCAGTGGATGGAGGTAGTTAGAATGGTGGTGATCTCCATGAGTTGATAGGGGCTAAGCAGTCTGCGGAACCTTCCGAGGTGTTGGAAATCTTCTGTATCTCAATCTGAGTGGTGATCACATTGGTCTATATGAGACAATGGTTAGGACATATGGACTTTATTCCAGGTATATTATATAAAAAATAAAATCAAGGGGCTAGAGAGATAGATCAGCAATTAAGAGCACTGGCTGTTCTTGCAGAGGTCTCCAGTTTGGTTACCAGCACCCCACATGGCAGCTCACCACAGTCCCTAACTCCAGTTCCAGGGGATCTTATGCCTTCTTCTGGCCTTCATGGGCACTGTGTGACACCGGTATACTTACATACTTACATACACATAGAATAAAAACAATAAATAATAAGATCAAAATATGAAGTAACTAAATAGAGATATAGTTTGCTCAGAAGAAAAGGCAGAACAAAACAACAGATCTGGATAGCATCAACCTGTTGGTGAGAATCAACCCTGTAGGATGTTGGTGTGGATGGGGGACAGAGAAGAGAAGGATGCTAGTCAAAGCCCAGCAAGCACTGTCCTCCCAGGGTGGAGGGAGAAGGTGATGAAGGATGAACTATTGATTTCTAAGCTTGCCTCCCCAGCCCCAGAGGAGGCCAAGGCCCACTGCTGTCTGCCTCCTCCTAGCTTCCCTCTTGTTGGCCTGGCACATTAGTCAGTATGTATTAATAACGCTTCTCCTCACTTGTTCTAGATCAGTGTGTAAAGTTATTTTCACATGAATGAAAGGCTCTTGCAGGATCAAGCCTAATGTAGCTTCTTTTGGTGGGAAACTGTGCCCAGACCTCAAGCCACAAAGCCCATAGGAGCCCAGGAAGCACCGCCTCCTCGGATGTGCTGTTCACCGTGGTCACTGTCCATTTCCTACAGTGACTTCACAAAATGTCACATGGTGACATTTCCTAGAGTGCACTTTGCCAAGCCTTCTAGCCTTTCAGGCCCATTCACGATTAAACCACACAATAGGAGAAAGGTAGACCATAGCAGAAGTCAGACATTAGGGCAGAGATACCATTGAGTTTCACCTTCATTTGCTGAGTACTTACTCTGTGCCAAATACTTTAATCTGTCCTTATTTGTATGTGTGTTCGTGTGTATGTAGAGTTCAAAGGACAATCCTGAATGGTACCTCAGGAACCATCCACCTTATTTTTTGAGATAAGGTGTCTTCTGGGATTTGGGGCTCCCTAATTTGGTTAAGCTAGCTAGCCAGTGAGGCCCAGAGTTCCTCCTGTCTCTGCCTTTCCAGTGTTAGAATTACAGGCGCACACTACCAGTCTCAATTTTTTATGTGGGTGCTGGGAATCAAACTCAGATCTTCATGTTTATGCCACAAGCACCTTACCCATTGGGCTATCCTCCCAGTCTCTATTTAGGTTTCTTAATGACGTTTTACAGTAAGCCCCTCTTTAAGGATGGAGAGCAGAGTTTTGGAGGTGTGAGGACTGAGATCTTATAGCCAGTGAGTGGCCAGACAGGCTCAGAAATCTGGTCTCCTTATTCCAGCCTATTGCTGTGTCTGACACGTGCAGCTCCAGCATGTCTCTGTGTTTCTATATCCCTAGTTTAACCCTCTGTTCTTGAAAGGGCTGCTGCTAGCCTCAGCCTCCATGCTGTCTTCCTGGTCCACACTCTCCTAAACCCATGCCATCTTCCTCTACTAACCTGATTGTTGTGTTGGAGTGAGATGCATCTCATCACTCTTTGCCCTCAACGCTCTATGGACCCCTTTTGCTCCAGGACAAGGCCCAGGCACTTGGCCTGAAGTCAAAGCTTTCTAGGATCTGACTATCTAGTTTTCCCGCTCCCTGCACACACCTGGTGCTTTTCCCTGGGGGAGTTCTAGCCCAGCTTGCACACGAAAACCACAGGGACTGCAGCAGGTGCTCTGGCCAAATTGCAGCCTAAGCTGAGCTCCCGTGAGCCTCACACTTAGTGCATGATTTTACTCACAATTTTCCCTTTCCTTTTCCTATCTTCTTTCTAAATCCTCCTTATCTTTCAGGGCTTTTAGTCTTTCATGAAAGAGGCTTACACTGTAAATGCAGGGAATTAGGTTGGATTTATTTGGGCCTAATTCCATAATAATAATGCAAGGGGATTATTATTTTTATTCCAAGTTCAACACAGCATCTTAAGAGCATGAAAAGCTGGGACTCTGGGCCCTGAGGGCTTCCAGTAACAAGCACATGGTCCTCCTGGCAGGAGACTGCCTTCATGAGGGAGTGAACATGAATTCACATATCTGAGTGACAGGCAGGGCTCCATAAAGGTGAAAATCAGGAACTGGAGTTCTCCAATTAATGCTGGTAGAAGACAGGTGGAAGGGATGGTTGTTTGTATTCTGGGGAGTGTCTTGGTGTCTGGAGGACTTAGTGATCGTAACAGGTTTGAATCATGGTACTTTTACTTAAAATCTGTGTGACCTTAGGAAGGCTACGAGTTTTTCAATCAGTTAAATGGGGACAGTTACACAGTTAGCAAGTTCCCAGAGTCATGACAATGATGGAGGTAGACAATGGTGTTTGTACAGTACAGCCACTACAGTAAGTGCTGGGGACAGTTACACAGTTAGCAAGTTCCCAGAGTCATGACGATGACGGAGGTAGACAATGGTGTTTGTACAGTACAGCCACTACAGTAAGTGCTGGGTGCTTGTGTAGGAATGATGTAGGTGCAAGGGAGGTCTTTCATTTATTCATTTAAGAACTCCTGTTGCTTCTCATACAAGGCACTGTGCTAGGATCTGGGGGTGCAGAGATGAATTACACAGGTCCCTGTGTATAGAGCACCTGGTCTAGTGAGAGAAACTAATTAAATGAGAGAGATGCTAGCTTGTAGCTGGATTTTTTTTTTTAATTTTGTGTTTATGTGTGTGGATCTGTGCAAGTGTGAGTGCAGGTGTCCATAGAATCCAGAAGAGGGCGTGAGATCTCTTCCCTGGAGCTGGAATTACAAGCAATTGTGAGCTATCCGACATAGGTGCTGGGAACCAAACTTGGAACCTCCGCAAGAGCAGTGCACATTCTCAACCACTGAGCCATCTCTCCAGCCCATAGCTAGATTTTTAATTCAACAAATGAGTGATGATATGTGTGCAGTGTTTAGCATAGTGGGTAGCCCATAGTAAACAATAGCTGTTACCTGTCCTCATCACTGCCAGCTTGGGGTTGACTGCCACTTGGCCATTTACTTTTCTGTTTGCACAATCTTGAATTTCTAGGGACAGAACCATGGAATGCTTCCAACAAGATTTTCTGTGGGTGTTGTGTACTCCACCCACCATCTCCAGTCACTGTGTTATAGTGTCTGTGCACATACAAATTAAATGAAGGCGACAAGGCTCTTGCTATTTTGTATTCATGAAAACATTGCATGCATAAATCAAGAAATACAAAATGTGAGTCTTAATTACAGCAATTAGAAGTGAATGATTGTTAACAAGCTTAAATTTTGCTCTAAAACGGAATTGAGAGCTGTTTCCATGGTTAGTAAAGCACTATTATCTGATTTTCACTGGTCTCCTTTTTAATGTTTTTCATTAGCATATATTAATTATGCATAATAATGTGTTTCATTATAACATTTTCATTTTGTCTATAATGTATTTTGATTATATTCTCCTCCCACATCTCTCTTGTTCCTCCCACTTCCACTGAGCCCCTTCCTCTTCATAGCTAGTTGAAGTCTAAGTTTATAATGCCCTAGGTGCCACCAGTCCAAGTGTGGGTTGATTGTATAGCAAGTTCCTTCTCGGACTCTAACCCTGTCTCAGCTAAGTATTCATCTAGGTTTCTCTGATGGTGTTAATCCTATATCTTCCCAAGAGCCCAGGAGTACCAGGGTGTTTTCCCCAGGATTAAGTGGCTCCTATGATTCTCCAGCACTGCACAAGAAAGTCCTGCTTTCCCTAGGTTCCTTGTGGACTGGGCCTTTTCTTGTCCAGGGGTCCCCGGGCCTGCACAGAAGATACCCTTGCCAGTGTTTCACGGTGGTCTCTAGTGCATGAACAGTCTGTTTCCATTCTTCTCAGAGCTTTCTGGTGCCCAACTTTTGCTGGGCAGATTTTGTGATCCCCACTGGTTGAGGGTGTAATTCAGAAACTGAGACTCTTCAGAGAGCACGAGGAAAGGAAAAACAGACTCAGGGGTGCAATGTAAGTGTGAGAGAGGTGCAAGTGGAGGTTAAGTCACCCTTTCAATAGGAGTCGAGTTAGCCTTTCACTCATCCCTCCACTCCCCATCCCAGCATCAGTCTATTATACATCTGTTTAGCAGATGCTTCTGAGTCTCCCACTGTGCTCTTACAGCTTCCTGTCCAGGACCCTTACACTGTAGGAGGAGAGGTGGCTGTAAAGTGAGTTCCTATGCAAAGTAGCTTACATTCTACAGAATGGGGCGTACTTTGGAGCAGAGGAGCGTTTTCGGTTCTGCTTTGAAGCATCAGGGAATGCGTCCAAGGAGGGCAGCGCCTGAGCTGCACATTGAAGGTCAGGGTTAGTGGACAAAATGAGTACTCCAGCAGAGGGGTGGCATATTTCAGGCAGAAGGGACACTGGGCCACAGAGAGCTCGGCTTGCATATGGGAAGTCAATGGGGAACCAATGGGAAACCACAGACTTTTAGATACGACCAGTGTTCCAAGAGAAAAGAGTGATGTGGCAGGCTAGTCTGGGAAAGTAGCTTCAGTCTAGACTAGGAGTTGGCTAACTTTCTATAAAGGGAAGGGTTATAAATATGCTAGGTTATGCAGGCTAAGATGCCAAATTAGTGATATCACACAGGTACTCATAACAAGAGAGAGGCCCTGGAGAGACGGCTCATTGGTTAAGCATGCTTGCTGCCCTTTCAGAGGACCAGAGTTCAGTTCCTCAGCACCCACAATAGGTGGTCCACAACTGCTTGCAATTCTAGCCCCACTGGTGTCGATAGGCTTTTCTGCTCTTCTGGCCTTCAAGAGCACCTACACAGCTACAGACATACATACATATAAATAAAAATTAAATAGATTTTTAATAGAGAAAACTAAAAATTTCTCCCCCAAAATGTTATTGCCAAAATGTAAAATATAATAATGATGACTGAATGCAATCTTAAGTAACACGGGTCTATTGTTAAAAGAATGGATTTTTAGGGGAATAACACTGGCTGAATTGAGGTTCAAAAGCAGTGTTCTCAGCAGGCCTGCTGGTGCATGCCTTTAACCCCAGCACTTGTGAGACAGAGGCAGGCAGATCTCTGTGAGTGTGAGGTCAAGCTGGTCTACATAGTGAATTTTAGACCAGCCAAGGGCTACATAGTGAGACCCTTTCTCAAAAAAAAAAAAAAAGTGGTATTCTCTTTCATCAAATTGATAGCAAATATTGATCTATAAAACCATTCCTAACATTCCTAAGATTTGGGTATAGCTCAGTGGTAGAGTATGTGCCTAGCATGTGGGAGTTCCTAAATTCCATCCCCAGAACCACAAAACAAACAACAAGAAGACCATTCCTAGCTCATAGCTAAATAAAACATTGAATCTGACTCATGGGCCACAGTTTACCAATTTCTGATCTGCATTACTGAGTATATTATTGCTACCAGTGTTCAACTTGTATATTTAATTAGCAAATCACTTCCTGAATGGAGCGCTTGAGAACACTCGGGTTGTCTGTGTCTTATGAAACACATCATTCATTCTTCCCAAGTGGCACAGTCTCTATCTTGTTTCCTTACAGCTTAAAAGCAACAGAGGCTAATGTACATGTAAGAGTCTCTTTGTCTTCCTGTTTAACAGTAACCACACCATCTCTCATAGTGGCCAAAGGAGCAAGGTACAGGCCTCACCATTGTGAAATATTAATCTCTGGCTGCTGTGGCCATTTTGTGTGGATTTCCCTGGAAATTGGAACAAGTTTTTGAAGTAACAAGGAATTCATGATGTTAAAATACACACAGGGAAGTGTCTATTTGCCTAGAATTAGCACCCAGGTTTAGCACAGAAGAGATCCAGCACGGAAGTGCTAGGCATTCTCCACACAAAAGCTCCTCAGGACTGGGCTAAGGTGAACTGGGAATTAGAGACACTCCATGATCCTAACTGCTAGGACTCTAACTGAGGATGTAACTCAATGGTAGGGTACTTGTCTAGCATACAAAAGTCCTAGATTCAATCCCCAGTATTTTCTTTCGAGTTCTGGAGCTGGAGAGATGGCTCGATGATTAAGAGCACTGACGGCTTTTCCAAGGACCTGGGTTTAGTTCCCAGCGCCCACATGGTGGCTAAAAACCATCTATAACTTGAGTTCCAGGTGCTCTCACACCCTCCCACACCTCTGTAGGCATTGCATGCATTGGTGTACTTACACTCATACACATAAAAATAAATAAATACTTTAAAAACTTTTTTTAAGTTCTTAAACTGGGTATCTCCCAGCACTTGGGGGAGGCTGAAGTTGAAAGATTGCCACACATTCCAGGCTAGCTTGGCTACAGAGTGAGAACCTGTCTCGAAAACAAAAACATAGCCAGGCTTGGTGACACATGCCTTATAATCCCAACGCTTAAGACTGAGGCAGGAATATTGTGAGTTCTAGACCAGCTTAGTCTACACAGTGAGTTCCAGGCTTGTTAAGGGTATATCGTAAAACCTGTCTCAGAACTCTGCCCCCCAACACACTCTGCCCTCCAAAAAACCTAAAGAAGTAGAATATTATCTACTATCTACTATCTAACATTATTGTATTCTGGGAAGCCTTTTAGTGCATCAAAATTACCCTAATCCAGACTTCATTTATGAGATGGTAGTACTTTGCATGTACTGTGAGAGTATCTAGGCAGAAAAATTTGGGCAGAGACTATTACTATAGTCACTTGTTCATCATTCAGTTCACATTTGCCGAGTCTTCCTATGAACGAGACACCTAGCTAGGTTTTAGGGATATAGTTGGCTGTGAGGTCCATGTTTTGTGACATGCTGATTTACTTCTTTTCTAACAGTTGGGAAATATAATGGTGATGGTGTTATGATGGTGGTGGTGATGGTATTGATGGTGATGTGGTGGTGGTGGTGGTAATGGTGAAGATGCTGTTGATGGTGATGATGATATTGATGTTGATATGATAGTAGTGGTGATGTGATACTGCTGATGGGGATGATGGGGATGATGGTGATGTGGTGGTGGTGGTAGTGATGGTGATGATGCTGCTGATGGTGATGATGGGGATGATGATATTGATGGTGATGTGGTGGTGGTGGTAGTGATGGTGATGATGCTGCTGATGGGGATGATGGGGATGATGATATTGATGGTGATGTGGTGGTGGTGGTAGTGATGGTGATGATGCTGTTGATGGGGATGATGGGGATGATGATATTGATGGTTGATATGATGGTGGTGATGGTGGCAGTAGTGATTGATGGTCCTGATCATTGTCAGAGAGCAAGAAAGGATAAATCAGCAGAAGTGTGAATATTTTCAAATAACCAAGGTCTTTAGTGCTAAGGCTAGTCATAGAGGAAGAAAAGTTCTGAAGAAATACTGAGGCTCACCAAGGAACTTGGTGCACAGCCCTCTCTTCTTCACCATTTTGTTTTCCATGATTTCAGTTGCTTGTGATCAGCCTAGTTCCAAAAGCATTAGCTGTAAAATTCCAGAAATAAATAATATAGATTTAAAGTTGTATGTTGTTGTGAATAATATGATGAAGTCTCGCACTGTCCCTTTCTGCCTCACTGGGAATATGAGTCATTCCTTTGTCAGGCATATCTAAGCTGTGTATGCTACCCTCCTGTTAGTCACTTATAGATGGCATGGCTATCAGATTGACCATCAGATAGCACGGAACCTTATTATACTCATTAATGGCTCAGCATATAAGAGTAGTGATCTTGAGAGGGTTCAGTGGTTGAGAGCCCTGGCTACTCTTGCTGAGGACCTGGGTTTGGTTCCCAGCACCCACAAGGAGACTAACAACTGTCCGTAACTCCAGTTTCAGGGGATCCAGTGCCCTGTTCAGGCCTCACAAGTACACTTACATACCTGCAGGCAAAGCACTCGTACACATAAGATATAAATAAACGAAGTCATGCTGATAATTTTATTATATTATATTGCAGTGGCTTTATTGTATCAATAGTTGTTATCTTCTTATCATGTTCAACTTACAAATTAAAACTTTATCACAGGATAAAAACAAAAGAGAGATAATGTTCGATAATATCCATAGTTTCTGGTATACTCTGGTCATCTTGGGGCATATTCCTGTAAATTAAGGGGGTACTGCTACAGTCTGTTTACTGATATGGTCACCATAGCACATAGGATCAGAAAACCTTTGCTTGAACCCAAGCCTTCCCTCTACTCTTTGTATGGCCTTGATGTAAGGATTTCAGGTTTCTGAACTCCTGCTCCTCCCATAGGAATCTGAAACTTGAATATTTTTCTATGATTTCTTTTATACATATCTACAGTCTACACTAACTAAAAAAGAATTCACAAAAACTAAACTCCTCAAACTGCCCTGGAAAACTGTTGCCCCATTTTGTATTCAAAGCATTAAGTTCATTGTCTGGCAGACACTGCACAAATATTAACACTTGTAGTAATTGTGAAATTTGAGCCATCACCAGCTCCTTGTGAAAAGCATGATCGTGTGTGTATGTATATGTATATGTGTATGTGTATTTGTGTGTACGTGTATGTATGTGTGTGCCTGTATGTATGTACATGCGTATATCTATGTGTGCATGTCTGTTTGTATATGTATGTGTGTTATGTGTCTGTACATATGTATGTATATGTATGTGTATGTGTATTTGTACGTGTTTCTGTATGTGTATATATGTGTGTATGTATATGTGTGTTTGTGGTATTGGGAAGGAAGGAGCAGAAGGATCAGTGCTGAATAATTCAGTGGTCCCTGCAGTCTGGTCCCTCCCAGTGCAGGCAGCCATCTGCTCTGAGCACTGATGTCTGGAGTTGGGGTATCCATGGGAACCAGTAAGGATGTTGTGAAGAGGACACTGGCAGCCAGCCAGATGACAAAGTGGAACTGAAGGCGACAGACTCCTGTGTGCTCACTGAAGTGAGAAGTGGTCAGCTGTGAGGGCCAGGGGTCTGTACACAGCCAAGCCAGGACTGGGACACGCATAGGAAATGTCTGGTCAGTCTGGGGGGCTTACACAGCTGTGCCCAGGACACTCAGTAGGGAATCTCAGCAGGGATTTCTGTTTCTGTGTCTGTCTCTTCTTCTTTCCCTCTCCCTTTAGTAGGAAATCTAGTGCAGAGAAGTTAAAGAAGAAAACCACATTTACTTTTTATAAAGAAAATTTATAATCTCCTCAATAATACCACTCATAAGCAGATGTTTAATTGGTTTTTATATTTTTAAAATTTTTGTGAGGTTGAAATCATGCATTTCTAATCCTACATTTTTCTTTTTAAAAAATGAGTCAGACATTTTGGTTTGAGAAGAAAGCATGGGATCTGAGCAAGATGGCATCTCTGTGTCTCAGATCAACTCAGTTAATGGCTGAGGCCGGAATGACAAACTGGTTCAAAATAGACATTCCTAAGTGAATACAGCTGTGTGGCTTAGCTGGTAACAGTTCCATTGTTTCCTAGTGTTTTGAATTGGGTGTTTCCTGGGAAAGCAGCTTTGAGAAAACCTTGTGAATAAAGAGAAAAGCAGTGTGGAAGAGTAGGGAGTAGGGGATGTTTTGGTGTCTCTGAAAAGAACTGTGGCTGTAAAACACAGCTCTTACCGCAAAGGGAATACATAGAAAAGTTAGCTTATTATGGAGCCAATTATGAGTGGCCCTGACCCAGGAATATGGATTCAGGTTGCTACAAATAATGTGTTCCTCTGTAGAAATGATTACATGAGCTTTTGTTAGTTATAGAACAAAAGAAGGTTAGAAACCAAATACATGGGTGGTAGCCACAGGTGGGAGGGTTACAGCGAAGTGGGGGAGATTCTGTTAAGTTTTAGATGCTGCCTGGTGACATTCTTAGCTTTGGTTTGGTGGAAGCTAGTGGTCTGTTGAGAATACATTTCAAAGGTTTTACTTGAGAGTTAAAAGAATGTTAGGTCAGACACAGAAGTGGACAATAAATGTCTATCAGAGGTACTAAAGATAGTTCAAGGTAATTTAGCTCTGGATTTATAACATTCCAACTCTCCACAATCACAAAGTTCTAAGAAGTTCATCA
Source organism: Eospalax fontanierii (assembly GCA_035773235.1). Classification (NCBI taxonomy): domain Eukaryota; kingdom Metazoa; phylum Chordata; class Mammalia; order Rodentia; family Spalacidae; genus Eospalax; species Eospalax fontanierii. The sequence goes on from CM069524.1 coordinate 165,164,729, forward strand.
GCCTTGTCGACTCTTTAACATAGACATGACTTTTTCCTGGGCAATTCAGTTCACAGTTGCTCCTGAACCCAAACATCATATTTTATGCATATGAAGGCTAAGTGCTGTTTTATATCCCCCAGTGCTAGGAAGGCTCTTTCCAAGGCTCTGATGAATTTCAGTAGACAGAAGAACAATATTTAGGAGAAAGAAATGGTTAATAAAGCCGTTAAGAAGTCCCTGGATCATATCAGTTTGATTAGCTGTCATGATCTAGATCTCATTATTTTTCTCTCTATTTTTCCCTCTGTATCACATAATTTACATGTGACACGTAATGGAAATATTATAATGTAAGTTAGAATAATCAAGAATACAGACTGTCCTAAAGAAAGAAAGGTAGCAGATAAGGGAAACAGGCATCCCAACCAACCAAAACATCCTCTGCTTGTGGCACCCAACCAACCAAAACATCCTCTGCTTGTGGCATCGTACTCCTTGCCTGACTGTTTCTCTCTGTGTCAATAGTCATTTGTGTTCTATGAAATATTTCATTAGATGTTTGGAGTAGCTTAAATAATTTACTGTTGTTCTAATTTTAGTTTTCCTTTTACCCAGTTTGATTTTATAGCCATAACTTTGTGTGGAATGGCTAGTGCTCATTTTAGAAAAGATTGTTCTTTAATATCCAAATTATTACAACTGTCATTTGTGATTAGTATTTTTATTTGTCCTTTTATTGTTACACCAAACTCCGTTTCAGGGAACTGAATGGACAATCACATTACAGAAGAAACCAGATAACGACACAGTGTTCCTTTCCAGCAAACTTGTCCTTTCTCCATGTACCAAATATCATTAGTGACAAGGACAGGAACAGACTTGACTTGTGAGAAATCATAATTTTATAGGTTTTGTGGGTATAACAAAATCATATTCCTTATTTTACAGTCAAGAGAGGGAAACAGATCACAACAGGAATAATTTTGTAAAATTGATGTGCTTTTATAATCTCAGTAAACTAGGATACCTTGAAGACTCATTTAATCAGGAAATATAAGCTCCAGGTGTAGTGTCTTGGGCTGCATACAAGTCCCCTCTTTGTAAAAGAACACTATTTCTGTATGTTCTATTTTAAACATAAATCCTGTGTTAAGGTATGACTTTATTATTTTTAGCAAATGTAGCTTACAGAAGTGTGACGGCATATTATGGCAATGTCTGAGCAAAGACAGCCTGATGCTTAGCATCCATTTCAGGTAAGAGTAGGACCCAAACTGCTCTGAGAGCTTGTTCTATAAGATTTTTCCTAGAACTGTTGTTCTCTTGAATAAAGGCCTTGCTCTGTCTTTAATGAAACTGTACATCCAGCATGAAATGGGGAAGGAAAAGTAGACCCTTATCAGAGGAGGATTTTCCCTTCTGACCCCTACTGACTTAGAACAGCACACACAAGCACAAACAGATGTTATCAGTGTAATCCCACCCATTGTTTGCAACATAAGTGGGATAATTCATTGCTTTCAACTTTTACTGCTTTCAGAAATGGTATTTTCACAATATACACATATATACATTATTCTGAGTCAGGGGCAAGGAAGGGTCATGAATGATTAAAGCTATCCATTTAGGTTTAGGAAAGGAGAGGGCTAGTATGCTTGTTTACATTTTAAACAAACTGAGATGGTGTTGAATGATCTCAAAACATAAGATTGACTTTTTGGTTACAAGGTTAAGTAAAAGTCATTTGTCCAGAAGTCATTCCCACAATTGCTTGCTCTGAGATTTTTAGCCCAGTATCTGTGCCTCCAGTGAGGTCTCTTTCACCTCTAGCATTTGGCAAGTTTTTACTTTTTTATTTTTAAAAAGAACACTATTGCCATTGCAGACTGATAATTTTTGTGTAGTTCAGGGGGATTAAAAAAAAAAAAGACAACCCAAAATCTTTGGGTATTCCTAACAAATGCCAGTAGAATAAAAGTTACTCCAAGGTATGCAAAACTGAATTATATCATAGAGCCATCCAGGGCCTTTCAGGCCTGGTGGTACTAGGTATATCATCTGAAATTTGAGACCATGAAGTTGCTCCTATAAAGTGGAATTCTCATATTGACTAAGAATGGTTAGGTCCCATATTGTGGGGTGCCTAGCCACATTTACAAGGCAGTGGCCATTAGGACAGGTTATGTTGTGACAGGAAATATAGACAGCTATAATAGATTGACCAGTATGTCTAGGAATTTGTTGTACCTCAGTATTTTAATATCAATAGCAGTTTAGTAATCCAATTGGATTGACCTGATTAAGTTTCTTTTCTTTCCTTTTTTTCTTTATTTTGTTGTTGTCTAGCCTTTTCAGAGGGGCTCTCCCAGTAGCCCCAGATGGCCTGGACCTCACTGTGTAGATGAGCTGGCCTCAATCTCACAGAGATCCACCTTCCTCTGCTGTCCACATGCTGGGATTAAAGGCATGTGCCATCACACTCAGCTCTTGTTTGGTTTGATTTCCAAATAGAAAGAGGTTCTATTGTTTTAGGCTCTAGGAGTTTGGATTTAATATACTGCCCCTCACCGTGGCTTTCCTTTTGGAGATTTAAAATAGGTCTAAAATCAGTCTAAAAACTGAATATTTTATCCAAATATCAAATAATGAAGGAAGTTTTTATGAGGGTCATGAAAATTTTGAATCTTTTTAAACATGAAGACTTGGTTTAAAGTAGGATGTCAAGGTAAGCAATTATAACAAAAACATGATTATTAAGAAGACATATATTATCTTTATTTATAGTTTCACTAAAACCAAGATCAACATTATTTTTAAAAATATTTTATGTGTTATGTGTGTATGAGTGTATTGCTTGCATGTATATAAGTGCACCATGTACATGTAATACCCACAGAGGTCAGAAGAGGGTGTCCCTGGAACTGGAGTTGTGAATGGTTGTTAGCTGCCATGTGGGTACTGGAAATTGAACCTGGGTCTTTTGTAAGAGCAGCCAGTGAATGCTTTTACCACTGAACCATCACTCTAGCCCCAAGCATTATTTTTATAATTTATGGTAATGTGCAGAGAACATTGAAATATCTCAGCTAATTTTCAAAATGTCTAAATGTAAATATATTTTTTAAATACATTGTGAAAAAGTGAGAGTAAGTAGAAATGTTGTCAGAGGGGCTTTGAATTCTGGGGTTTTCAGTTGTCCATGTGCTCAAAGACAAGTTCCACCTATCTTTTCTGATGCAGGTGTCCTCAGTAGACATCAGTACAAGTTTAGAGTAAGATGCATAACTATGAGTTTATCTCCTGGAGTTTCTAGCACAGAAAGTGATTAGAAGTACCTGGTGGGATCCTTTCCATCCAGGCTGAAGGGAATTTTTGACGTGGTATCTTTTTGAGTTGCTGAAATCATTTGGTCTTAAGATTTTATTTATTTAGTCCTTCATCTCCTGAGAGCTTACAATTTTGAATTTGTTTGTATTTATTATTTTTAATAGTGTGCAGTTTTTCTCTTTAGCACAGATGGTCCTTTGTTCATTTTCATGGGATGCCCAATCATTATTTTATAAGGAGACAATGTGTAAAAAGAAGTAGATCTTAGATTTAGGAGAACTGAAGTCCTTGGCCAAGGAAGCTGAAAGCTTTAGTAAGTTTTGACAGCTGATTTTTCTATAGGTCATGTGTTCATTTAACCATCCACCAGAGGACTGAAGATTATAGGCTCAATAGAAGTTCTGTACAGTAGAACAAATTTTACAAATAGATTTAAATATTTGTCCACCAAAGTGAGTTCTACAATTACTATGTAACTTAGCAGGAATGCTCCAGATAGGAACAATTCTTTCCAATAGAAATGTTCCTGGTGTTAAGATAGTGACTTTTTGAGAAGAGAAGAATTTAACCCAATGACAGAATATACAGACATATGTTTCTTTTAGTTTTAGGCATAACTATTTACCATATAAAATTCTGTCTCATCTAAAAGCATTTCCTTTTCTCTTTAGCCTTTTAAAAAATTATATTTTTATACTTATAGCATTTTGTAATAGATGGTTTTTATTTGAATAAAATTTCTCAATTTAGAAAAATCATTTTATTAACAATAAAGAATAAAATATAAAACAATAATAAAATACTGTATTTTAATGAAAACCCAGGAAGCTGTATTTGAAACAGAGAAGACATGGGCATTATATATTTAATATCCAACAATAGTAACTCAGGCAAAATATGTTAACGGACATACCTGTTTTTATCAACGAATGTAAATGAACTAATTTGTTAGATTTGCTTACGTCTTATGAATTAAAAGCAATTTGGATTGAGTTTATATGAGCACTTATTTATAAACTAATTTTTTTGGTAAATTTTAATTGAATTTTTTATGTATTTCATACAGAACATCTTATAAACTAATTTGAATCAAATCTTTGGGGGGAGAGGGAGTTTTCTATGCAGATTTATAGCAAAACATGTATCTAAAGGTAGCACACAGAAACATATACACTAATAAACCAAAATGATATAATCTTTAAAATTTAGTCATAAGACAAAACAATAATGCTAGTCAATCCTACATGGGCAAGAAAGGGTTAAAACTCAGGCCTCTGGGAATGGAGCATTCCACAGTTGTGGTTGTCAAGGGAGAGGGTCTTTTAACTGCCTAAGCAGGAGCTGTGTGATGTCTCTATAACTGTGAAGATAATGTCCTTTACTCAAGCTGCTTGCAAGAGTAAAACAAAAACAGAGCTGGAAACTTGGCTCAGCCAGTACGGGCACTGGCTGCTCTTGCAGAGGACCTGGGTTAGCTTCCCACCTCCCAGATGGTGACTGACAACCACTTCAAACTCCAGTTCCAGAGAATCTGATGCCTTCTTCTGACCTTTGTGGCCACTGCACAATACCAGTTCATTTGAATACATGGAGGAAAGATACACTCGTACACTTGAAATAAAAATAAATAAACCAAAAAATTTAAAGAATAAAACAAACACACCTTTTTTGGGAAGCTATTAAAAAAAAAAACCAGATAAACAAAACTTTGGTTATTCAAGACTACTATCCTGAGCTCATCCCAGGTAAAGGACAGACATACAGATTTTTAAACAGTTTGCTTTGTTTTTGTTTTAATTTTTTAAAATAATTTTTGATTTATTATTTTTATTTTATGTGTATGAGTTATTGCCTGCATGTGTCATGCAATGTCCACCAAGGTCAGAAGAGGGTGCTGGAGCCCCTGGAACTGGAGTTACGGACCATTATTAGATGCCATGTGGGTGCTGGGAATCAAATCTCAGTCCTCTGTAAGAGCAGCCAGTGCTCTTAACCTCTCTTACTAATGTTTTTGTAAATTTGCAATTTCATCTTTTTATCTTAGATGCTTTTTTTAAAAAAAATTTTAAAGTAAGCTTCCCATTTGTTCTCTTTAGTTTTATGATCTAGGATTTCTAGTTTATCATGCAAAAAAAAAAAAAAAAAAAAAAAGAAGCCAACCCTTGAGAATATCAGTCTTCATAACTATCAAACATAAAACCAGCTGGAGTACCAAATGGTGGTTTTTTTTTTCCCCAAAACACTTCCTCTTTCCTTGAATTTTTGTTTCTTATTTTAGGGTCTTGTTTTCTTTCTTGAAAACTGTAACCCTCTATGCTAACTGGATAGGTTTGTGTTTGAGAGCAGATGTGTGTGCCACTTGTTGGATCTGCTTCCTCGAGTCTCACCCCAACCTGATTTCTCTCGTGTCTCAGGTTTGCAATGCACATTTATGAGAACATAAGGGGGCTTGAGATGCTCTTTGATTACCCCTAGTGTGTGTCTTCTCAGCTGAGCCAACAAGATTCCCTACATCCTAGGAGTAGAGTATGTTGTCTTGAATTCCTCTTATAAGAATATTGTGCATACTGGGGAGTTCCCCAGAATACCTCCACCCTCTTGAGCTGAAGGGAACAGTGTCTCTTAGTTTCAGTGCCTTTATGATCAGATACCCATAGAATTTCTAAACTAAAAGAAGCAAGGTTCCAATAAATAGGTGGAGACATAGAAAACCCCCAGAATTAGATATTGGCAGAACGGCAAGAAGAAAGGCCAAATCAAGCAACCAAATGCTCTGAGAACAAACAACTGCCTCAAAGATAATCAAAGCTCTGAAAACAAACAAGAGGCTATCCAACAGCTAGCTCGAAATAAACCAGCAGACCAGACGGAAGCAAAAAGGAGGTCGAGACCTTAGAAGGAACTTACCAATCAATATCCACCCAAGGAGGCCACAAGGGCAGTTGGCCAAAAGGGATCCATGCTGGTACCTGGCTTCAATCCAGACAACTCCTTCAGTGAAAGGTCCTTGAAGTGGATGGTCCTTGAAGCCCCACATTGGATGCCAAAACTGTCGGTGCAAAACACAGCTGTCACCACAAACGAATAAAGGATAATTTATTCCGAGCCAAATATAAGTGACCATGGCCTGGGAATACAGATTCAGGCTTCCCTGAATAGTGTGTTTCACCATGGAGAGAAAGTCATATGTCAGTGTTAACTAATTGGTGGGAACACAGGTAAGAAGAGGGTTGCAGCAAAGCAGGGAAAACCCTACTGCAGGTTTCAGCTGTTATCCGATTGTGCACATGCTTTTTGGGTTGGTGGAAGCTAGTGATCTGCTAAGAATGCATTCCAAAAGTTTTACCTGATCGTCAAAGGGATGTTAGGTCAGATACAAAGGTGGGCAGTGAATGTCTATTAAGGGGACTAAAGGTAGCCCAAGCTAAACTGGCTCTGGATTTGCAATATTCCAACTCTGCACAATCACTAAGTTCTAATTAGTCAATCAGCCATGTAAGAATCTATTAACACAAGTGTGACTTTTTTCTAGAAAGTTCAGTTTATAGAACATTGAGATTCAAAATGGTGTACTGGTCATGGAGTAGTGCAACAACCAGAGGCCCTGTGGTTCTATTACTCCATAAGCACCTGAGAGAGCATGAAGGAAGTTGAGGAAGTACCCTGTGGCAAGTGTGAAGTCCTCCCTCACCCTCACCATGATTTACACGTGTGGGCAAAGTGAGCATCACCTGCAGGGAACCCACAGGATGCCCTTCCAATGACCATGTCTCAGGTGGAGTCCTGAGCACGTGTTCTCATCAGTTTCATCCAGTTCTGTAAGATCTTGAGCAGGACCCCTCATGGGGTAGCAGCCATCTGAGGACAAGGGGACTGGTTCCAGTGCTTTTACAGAGGACCCAAGTTCAGTTCCCAGTACCCACATCAGTGACACAACTGCCTGTAACTCCAACTCCAGCAGACCTGATGCCCTCTTCTGGGCTCCTTAGTAACCTGCATTCACATGTGCACATACCCACACACAGACACAAACATGTACACATAATTAAAAATAAAATAAATCTTTTGTAAAAGGTTATTTAAGGTTGGCAACGTGGCTTAGCCAGTAAAGGTACCTGGTGACCACAGTTACATCCTTGGGACCCACATGATGGAAGGAGAGAACCAACTTCTATGCAAGCTGTGACATATGCATACTCACATGCACACACACATACACATAGGATAAACACAATGCAAACAAATTTTAAAACTACTTGCATCATTTATCTTTTTTCAAATAACTAGTGAATATCATTTGCATAAAACAATGGGTTTCTTCACAATGTTGTCACACATGTGTACAACATTTGCGTCATTTAGACTGTACATTATTCCGTCATGTCTGTGTAACACATTTTAACCAACCTGCAGGATATCACTTATATTGAGCTTTTTAGTTACTGTTAATTCAAAACTCCCTCCCTCCCTCCCTCCTTCCCTCCCTCCCTCCCTCCCTCCCTCCCTCCCTCTGTCTCTCCCTCCATCTCTCCCTTCACACCTCCCTCCGTTCCTTCCATTTTTCTGAAATTATTTCATTTTCAAAGTGACAGTTTAAATCTACTAAGCAGTTTGGTGACCAGGAGTTTTATAAGTAATCTACCCTGCCCTCCCATTTTATAGATGTGATAGGTCTGAGGCTGGCAAGGTGTGTGTGTGTGTGTGTGTGTGTGTGTGTGTGTGTGTGTGTGTGTCTTGTTCAGTGCCACAGAGGCAACAGAGGTTCAGCTTAGAAAAATGGGCCCTAAGTCATGGGGCTTCTCATCTGTCACCAGGCAGCCCTCACTCCATATGGTTTTGCTCATCACACAAGAATCCTCCAAAGTTACCTATCTGAAACACTTTAAATGGCTGGGTTTACTTTACTGGGTATGTCTCTGTCCTCAGAATATTTCTGTCCTCTTGACAGTTTATGTATGAACCAATATTGTCATTTGCATGACAAACCAAAAAGCAGAAACAGAGTCTTTTTCCATGTAGTATCAGGACTTTGTCAGCATTATTCAAAGGAGCTGGAGTAACCACCCTACTCTACATGACCAACCATTCACTTTGACATTTTTGCTTGAGAAAAGCAATATACATTTGGGAATAGTTTGAAAATTGATATAAAGTAATAACACCTAAAGTAAACAAGATCTAGACTAGCAGGCTTCATTCAAGTTTGTTGACTGTTTTTAAACCAATTCAAGAAATATTTATGAACGCAGTGAACCAAATTAATCTAATAATTTCCATTTCTGTCTTAGTTTGTTTTCTGTTGTTGTAATAAACACAATGACCAAACGTGACTTGGACAGGGAGGTGTTTCTTTCATCTTACAGGTTACAGTCCCATCAGTGAGGGACGCCAGGGCAGGAACTCAAACATCAAGAGAGGCAGGAGCCACTGAGGAAAGCTGTTCGCTGGCTCTCTTCCTCAGGCTTGCTTATCAGCTTTCTTATACAGTCCAGGCCTGCCTGCCTAGGGTTGGCACCACCCAAAGTGGGCCAGTCTCTCTTGATCAATTAGCAATCAAGACAATGCCTCACAGACATGTCCATAAGCCAGTCTGATGGAGGAAATTCCTCCGTTGATTCCTTCTTTCAGGTAGCTCTAAGTTTCTGTCAAGTTGATATCCGAAGCTAAATATGATAATGTTTAAAAGAGTCTTTTCTCAAATTGCTTCTAGTTCAGTCCAGCAGACTGTTTTAAAATGTAGGTTTTATTATTTTGGGTGTGGCCAGGCCAACAGATCAGCAGAGATTTACATCAGCAGAGATTTACTCCCCCAAAGGAGCCCCTGCTGTACAAGGCCATCCATGTGCTATCACCAGGGTTGCTCAGGGGGTAGAAGCAGTGTAAAGTGCAGGCAAGAGCCTTTGCTTTGGTTTTCCTGGAAAGGAATGACTAAGGCAGGTAAGTCAGCCAGGCAGGTGTAGGATTGCTCGTTTGAATAGCTCAGCTGGACTCATGAGAACTGCCCATGAATGCCTGATGGCTCTGGGGAGACAGGGCAGGGGATGGTAGCCCAACTGTGAGAGCCTAATAAAGCAGGTAGCTGGGAAATGGGCATGGATGGACTGGTTTGCCAACAAAGGGCACACTCACAGGGAAGTCACTTACCATCTGGGTGAATCAGCTAGCCAGGAAGCGGGGAAATTTCCCTAAGGTCAGCAAGGCCCCAAATGCCAAAACATCAGAGGACATGCCGAATTCTGAGGCAAGGAGGGTACTTAATGTTACTAGTGCATGGAGTAGAAAGTCTCAAGTAATAAAAGAAAAACATACTCTGGGTGTTAAGAGCAAGAGATTATTTCTAGGATACTTGTTCTGACACAGGCTTAAGGGAAGAAATGACTTTTCATCAGGGTAGTTAAAGGGAAGGAGTCTCGCCCTCATTACCCTGGCAGCTGCCACCTAGGACAAATTACAGAAACCCTCAGAACCAGGCTTATTCTGTGCAGCTCCTGAGGCTGCTGTGCAGTTCAGGTCAGTACCTCAGGGTTCTCTCAATGTGCACAATCCACAGGCCTGCACCAGAATCACCTGAGTATAGCTTAACTTCAGCTTCCTGGAACCAGAGTTCATTGGATTCTGAGGGTGGAGGCAGCAGCCTGCATTTTAACAAGCCCTTTGCTCGCCCCCTGGTGATTTTTAGAGACATAGAAGCTGGAGACCAACCCAGAGAAAGCAAAACTAGCAGCCTTCCGGACTCTAAAGCGTCAAATAGTACCCATGCACAAAGATTGTAAGTACTCATCTGCTGTTCTGTCATCTTACATACAAGCACCTGTGTATGGGCTGCCTCCCTCTGAAGCATCTCCTGAGACTGGTAGACACGCAGATGACAATAAACAGGCCTTCCCAAAGCTCTGGCTCCTGAGGCTCAGCTATCTCAGGCCAGTTGTGCCAGGAGGCTGGCATTACAGATATTCTGATGCTCACTCGGATAGACACAAAGCCAAAGCAGTCATATCCTCCTTAGACTGAGGAGACTCCAGTCCCAGCTTGACTGTGGATGCAGCTGTGTTGTTTCAAATTCCTATTTAGCCCTATAGGTCTCTATTTTTGTCTTAGATTTTGAATAATATGGACTGGCTAACTGAAAGTAATTTGGGTACTTTTGAGAGGAAATATATGGATAAAAATTGAACAGGAATTGGAGAGGCAACTTAGTGGTTAAAAACACCGACTGCTCTTCCAGACGACCTGGGTTAGCACCCTCATGGTAGCTAACAACCATTCTAACTCCAGTTCCAGGGGATCTGACACCTCCTTCTGACTTCTGTGGGCATTGCACACACAGGGCACTTATGTACATGCAGGCAAAACATTTACATAAAATAAAAATAAACAAGTCAAAAAATAATAAGTGAAGCCAAATGTGGTGGCGCACACCTTTAATCCAAGCACTCAGGAGGCAGAGGCAGGTGGATCTCTGTGAGGTTGAGAATAGTCTGCTCTACATAGTGAGTTCCAGGCAGGGGAATCCTGTCTCAAAAAAAAAAAAAAAAAAAGTTAATAATAGTACTCATTAGTGAACCATTGTCTTTGGTGTTGGAGAATGGGGCCTCCTGCAACTGGGACTGGGTGAGCTTCATTGCCCAAGAGTTAGGAGACTAACATCTACTAACACCCAGGTGCCACTTGTCCCTTGGTATTGTGGTTGTCAATCCTCATGGCACAGTGAAGAGGGACAGTTTCTTATTTCATTGTAGTACAGTGAGGCAAAGACATGTTCTGTTCTTGCCCAAGGCATTGTGGGAAGAGCGTTGAAGAGGATTTCAGGCCAGTTCATCTACTCATAGAAGCTCCTTTATGCCTAGCCAAATAGCCTCCAAGAGTTCACCAAGCTCCAGGGGGAGTTGAACAGCCACTTGTTTATCTCTTCCCAGCCACCTCTACAGTACAGTGAGAACACCCATTTTATGAACTAACAAACTTCACTCACTGATCTTCTCTGAATGAATCTCAAATCTCTGACAAAACTACTCAAATCCAGCTCCACATTTTCCTTCTTACTTCCCTAGTAATTGTACAGCAGTCAGGATGCTGGTAATGCTGGATGTGTGAAAAAGCTCAATGAAAGAATAATTTTAAAAAGGCCTTTATAGTAATATGATTAATGAAAAATGACAAATACAGTTTTAATGGCCCTTGAACACTCATTAAGAGAAAACGTTTTCCTGTACAATATTTTGGAAAGTGTTGGCATCTTTCTTAATCAATACACGCAATTTTAAAATGCTCAAGCTATTCTTATCTAAAGATTTCCAAGTAAGCAGAAGCACTCTGGTGTGGGTGGGTCTCCATCTCCAGCACGGCTGTTGTGCTCCAGCGGCCCCAGAGAATGGAGGATGATCGAACAGGTCCTCAGGTGGCTCAGAGTGCGACAGGAGGAGTTCCTGGGATACTGCGTCCGTGGGCAGTTCAGTTATAAAAACCAAGGCAGGGATTTATATAGGGAGGCCTTTCTGACTGTTACAGAGGTGGGAAAGTTAAAGGTGGGGTCTTTAGGTAAAGGCAGGAAGGTTGTAGGGCTGATGTGGAAATTAGGAATGAGGAAACGAAACCCAAAAACCTGGTTCTGGTCTGGGGTGATCTTTGTGGGGGAACAGAAGATTCGTATCTACAGTGGCTTTCTGGGGCCAGGTTATCGCTTCAGGCAGAGCAGGCCAGACTCCTACGTCCCTTCGGGGTATCGGGGTTGATTGGCTTTACTCAGTATCTTTTACCGTACACCAAGTCCCCACATCTGGAAGTTCTGGTAAAAAAGAAAAAAAAAGTGGCAGCCATCATCTTGAACGGCGTCACAGCCCTGTCACTACCCTGTTTATGGTGGAGGTGGGCAGAAGTGTAGGACAGGGCTTCCTACCCACAATTCCAGCCTTCAGGAGACTGAAGCAGGGGGATCATGAGTTAGAGAGTGGCTCCGATTTTGAGAACCTCCCCCGAAAGAAAAGAAAAGAGAGAGACAGAGAAGCTGGTAAAGACTCAGGGTTGAAGGAAACTTGTATTCCAGTCACAGTTCCCCGGAGTCAGCACCTCTCAGTTTTTCCTACTGAAATACTGAAACCAGGTCAGAAGCCCCTGGAGGCTGAGTCTTGGTCCTGCTCAGCCTTACCTGATACAGAGGGATGGAGGAATTGGGGCTCCTCAGTGCAGCAGGCCTGGCTGCTCACACTCAGACTTCTTGGACAGCCATGTCCCTCCAGTGACATTTTAGGATTTATTTTCACTACTCCATGACCATGCAAAGCCCCCACACTTCCAATCTTTGGAAAATTCTTCCTGCCGAGATTCAGCTCCTGTTTTCTTGGGCATTTTTGCCACCCTCCACTTTCCTAAGGTAGAATGGGTGCTGTGTGTCCGTGTCACAGTATTCATCTCCCTGTATTCGTTCATTCAGTATCTTGACTCGGAGTCTCCTCTGGCAAGCCTGGGGTAGAGTTAAAGGGAGGATTGTTAGACCTCACTCTCAGCCCAGGGGACTCAAACCCCTGTAGGCTGCCTGAGAGCCCAACGTCGGGGAGCCTCAAGCCCACTGACCTCACTCTCAGCCCAGGGGACTCGAACCCCTGTAAGCTGCCCGAGAGTCAGTCCCAAGAATCCAGACCGTCAGATGCAATCAGCAAGAGGAATTTATTCACTTGCGCAAGTGGGTGACTTGACCTTGGGAAGCCAAGCACATCCGACTTCTGCCAGGCCAGGTTTTTATAGTAGAAACTCACAGGATTATCATGCATTTAACATATGGGGTATTTGTTACATTTGGATTGGCTCTTGGCCTTTAGGCCAGGGTCACAGAGGGGATAATTTTACATAGTTCAACCCTTCTTCAGGAATCCCACAAGCATTGTTTTACATATCACAAGATATTGACTTAACACGATGTTATAACCATAAACTTTGTTTTACAATATTGACATACATTTTGGGGCTTTTCTGGTAAATAGCATAGACATTATCTCACATACCATGAGATGTTGACATAGCCCTTGTGACCTCTGGGACTTTCTAGTTTGGGAGGAGGTAAGCTAACAAAGGGGACCAGGTATTTTTCCATGAAAGCGGGGTTTTACAGGATTAAATAGAAGGCTCACCATGGTGTTATAAGGTTCAGGCCTCTGGGAAGACCACTCAGACTCCAGATGTTCCGAATCAGCCAAATTGATTTAACTGGACCAGTGACTTCACTCTTTGGGCCGAGAATTAGAGAGTACAGCACTGGAAGATGAGATTGCAGAAATAAAAACTCACTCCTTCTTTAGCATACTAAGTATTCCCCATCCATTCAGCATAACTTAAGGTAAATCTGCCTGTCTAGGGTGCTCCTAGGAGCAAATGATAGTGAAGCTGGAGAAGTGGGTCCTCTGCAGATGCACTGAGGATAGTCTAGTCTATCTGTTTATTTTCTTGGGTTATTTGCCACTTTAATAATGGCAAAGCAACTTGCCCCCAAGGTCTCAGACCTAACACTGAATCCCAAGGCCACGATAGAAAATGGATGTTAGAAATCAAAAGAAGCCCTTATGGGGTTGGAGAGATGGCGGCTAAGAGCTGTTAACCAGCTCACATCCATTGGTAACTCCATTTTCAGTGGATCTAACACCCTCTTCTAGCCTCCAAAAACACTGCGTACATGTGATGCACATACACTCAGGCACACATGTATGACATTAAATAAATAAACCTTAAAAAGAAGCTCTTTATTTTTTAATTTTGTTAATAAAATGAATGGATTTCAAATAAGAAATGTCTCTGTTGTGCTCACAGAGATTATTCTGCCATTGGTAGAAATTCACTCATTTATATGCTTGGTGTGCATAGTAGCAAAATATAACTGAAATGTCTTTGCTGTTGGCATTTGCTGGATGGAACTGGATCATCCCAGCTAAGTGACACAATTGGACGCCCAGTGCCTATCTCCCAGAACACCAGAAACGATCACTTTCCATTGATCTCTGTGTAGAACTGACCTTGATGTTCCTCCGTTTATCAAAGCCCTGAGGAGATGCGTGCATTCTCTTCCTATTGAATTTCGCTGGTCTCCTGTTGAGGCTTGTGTTCATAAGCGAATGCATGATCATAGACTCACCAGCCTTTGAATCTGCCTCTTTTCTTCCCTGTTCCTCTGAAGGTTTTGTTAGCTGAGACAGTTGCTGGCTGGCCATCCATCAATGTCCTTGTGGCTTTTTTACTGTCTCCTGCTGGCCCTGTGTTAAATGATCCCATCTGGAGAAGAGGCATGGGAGGAGACTGGGCAGAGGGCATTTAAGAAAATATTTCTAGAGTCTGGGATGTAATTCAGTGGTACAACATATGCTTAGTATCGGAAGCCCTGAGTTTAATCCTCAGAAAATGAAAACAATCCCCAAAACATAAGCCATCTTCTACAATACTTCATAAAATCCAGGGCTGGAGAGATGGCTCAGTAAGAGTGCTTACTGTTCTTCCAGAGATTCAGAGTGTGATTCCCGGTGCCTACCTACATGGGTCGTCCAAGGGTACCTGCACTCACATGCATATACCCACAGACAGACACTCCCACATTCACATCATTAAAACTAAAAATAAAATCTTAGAAAAATCATTCACCAACACTGCAGGTAGAAGACATTATCTCATTTATAGATGAGGGAGCTAAGGTTCAGGAAAGCAGCTCTTGGTGTTACATTGCTGTAATTTAGCATGACTGAGATCACAAACCCCAATTCCTGGTAGGCCACAACTTGGAAGTGGGGTTTCTTAAAGTGTGTTCCCCTGACCAACAGTATTAAAATCTGCAAGGAACCTGTTAAAATATAGATTCTACAGATTTACTCCAGGATTGGAAACAGTGGAATTCATTATTATGAATTTCTTGAAGATGTTGAATGCTTAGTTTGACAAGTTATTCTTAAAAGATAATAAATGGTGGTTTTAATCCCAACACTTAGGACTCAGAGGCAAGTGGATCTCTGTGAGTTCAAGGCCAACCTAGTCTGCATAGTGAGTTCCAGGCTAGTAAGGGTTACACCGTGACACATTTTCTCAAAAAAGATAATAAATAAAACAAATTCTTGTTATTACTGAAATGCTGAAAATGTCTACTTTATTCAGAGCCTTTGTAAGTTAACTCTTTAAAAGCAGTTATTGGTTCTTTTAATGAATAATGAGTTCAAGAAGGACACAGACAGAAAAGTGGAATCCAGTGCAGAGCTTAGGTGAATGAATTTTACATGGTACCCAGAGGAATTTGAGGTGATATATTTTTAGGATTAACTAGTAGGTCACAACTATAAAGCTCAAATCTTGACATAAATAGTCTGAAATTTGGTCTGCAGTCTAGACTTTTGTAAGATTCTATGACATGCCAAGTAAAAGTCTCTTTTAAATATTTAAGATAAATATTTATAATAAATTATTTCTAATAAGGTACAAAATTATAGAAACAGATTCATTTCTACTTGATATCCTATCTTGGGCGAATCTCCCTTTCAGTCCGGGGACCTGCTATCCATTCACTACTCTTGTTAGATCCCAGCATCTCTGATTATTGCTGTCCAAGGTTGGGACATTTAACTCCCTCACAGCTCCTGGCTCCTCTTCTGTAAAACAGAATGGTGATAACAGTGCCTGCCTAACAGGGCCTCAGTGAGTGTGAAGTGCGGTAATGCTCGAGGTGTTCTCCCAGTCCCTGTCCCTGAGACAAGTCTGACCACCATTCCTGCCATCACCGGTATTCTAGTGTCTCAACGCAAAGGAGTCACCACCTGGGAAGACCCTGACTTTCATGTCCTTTTGTTAGCAACCCTCTTTGCCCTTACTATTCAGGAAAGTGTTGTCATCCCCCTACCCCCTGCCCCACACACAAACATGTCATGATTTCACCTACTCTGGAGGCAGAGGCAGAAGGATCAAAAGTTCAAGACCAGTCTGGTCAACTTAAAATCCATGTTTCAGAATCAAAAATCAAAAAAGAACTGAGAGCCCGGTGGAGTGGTGAACACCTTTAGTTCCAACACCCATGAGGCAGAGGCAGAGGCAGGTGGATCTCTGTGAGATCAAGGCCAGCCTGGTCTACAAGTAGTGAGGTCCAGGCTATCTTGGGCCGCAGGGAGACCCTGTCTCAAAACAAAACAAAAAAAAACCATAGAGGACTGGGAATACAGTTCAGTGATAGTAGCTTGTGTATGTGAGGCCAGCACTGTACAAAAACAAGAACAGAAACATAAGCAAACAACCCATACAAACAGGAAGACCATGGGAACACAGCGATTAAGGTAGTCGCCATTTCAGAGACTGTCTCAGAGCCAACATCCTGGTCCCCCTCTACCATCACTAATTGGTTTATCTTTCTGCTCTCCCTCGCAGCAGCCTAATTAAGGGGTGTGCCTGTGAGGGTCAGCTGCTGCTGGTTTGCCAGAACTCCTGGGACTCCCCTAATGGCACAGTTTCCAGAGGGAGGCAGAATCTGGGCTTATTTCAGCTCTGTACCGAGTGATGTTGAGTGATTGGCTGGAAGATTGTGAATCTCATGAGATGACCTGTGTATTTTCTGCTCTGCTTCCTCTTTGGTTTTGCTAATTCTGGCTTTGCTGTGAAGAGAGGAGATGAACAATAGGAAGGTAGACCTACTGTCAACCTGTGACAGGTTTTTTTGTCCAGCACCCCATGCCTGGGGTTGCAGTCTGCACCAGGTCTTTTCAGCTCCCTCCGTTTCTCTGGGTTATGGCAGCAGCCTTAGCAGGTGACTCACATCATTTGCTTTTCTGTCTTGCCACTTGCTAGACTGTGGTCCAGCCCCTGTTACTCACACCAGGTGCTGACACAGTGCCGGGTCATAGCGTTGATCTCTGAGATATCAGGGTAAGCAACCACACCTCTCCTAGCTTAGCTTGCTTACTTATGAGGTGGAAAGCAGTGGGATTCATCTGACAAGTAGCTCTGGTCGTTACATCAAATAACATACGCCAAGGCTGTTTCACAGTGGCCCTCAGCAAGGAGCTGCCATCTTGTGCCGGCTAGAGCCATTCCATGAGTGAACTGAGTAATTTGTTAGGGTTGACACTAGCTTTGGAATTCAGGTCACCTTTAAATAAAGTAGACGTGAAGCTGGGGCAGCCTCTCTCCCCTCCTTGTCCTCAGCCCCTTGCTGTCCCCAAGTGCCTGAGTCACCCAACCCCGGCCCTCCCAGAACACACTGTCTTGTCAGTCTTCTGCCATGAGGTCTTGAGCAGATGTGGTGAGTTGGAGTCAAGGCTCCCATGCTTGCGTTCCTCGCTGGTCACCGTACTGGTCTTCACTCTCCTTTGTCTAACTCCGAGCTATGAAAGAAATGAGGGTCTTCCGGTACTATTCAGCTCTGCCACCCCAGACATCTCATGCCAACGTGTTCACCCAACAGCCTTCTCTAAGTATATCATCTGGGCTGGCCCTTTGCAAGGCTTGGGGACTCAATATAGCTCCTGTCCTCAACAGCCTCCCATCTAGAGGAAGACACAGACTTGTGCAAAGAACTGAAGCAGTTAGGGGTGTAGGTAGCAACTGGAGTGGACTCACAGAAGTCACATTTGAGGGCCTCAGCAGGTAAGGGAGCTTGTTACCAAGCCTAATGGCCTGAGTTAAACCCCAAGAGAACTGACTCCTCCAAGTTGTCCTGATCTCCACATGTATGTTGTGGTGCTCATGTGAATATACACATAGGTGCATGCACACTGAAGCACATTTGAGAGAATGGGTTCTGAGTGAGCATTCTAGAATGGGGAAACAATAGCATCAAAGACCAAAGGTATGCTGGGATGTGGCTAGGCTGCTAGGGGCAAGAGCAGGAGGCAGAGGCCTACTGAGATAGGTCAGGCTAGACTGCAGAGGTTCTTGGCTCAGGGCAAGCCTCTCTTCCACTGTGGCCAGAATGTGTCTCCTTTCTAGTGGCCTGATTTGCACATGTGATTCAGTACCACATTTAAAAATTCATCTTATTTCATTTATTTATTTAACACCTCAGAAGACTGAACCATACATGCTAGGTAAGCACTCTACCACTGAGTTACATTTAGCGTTTCTAATGTTGGGGTTGGGGGGTTGAGATGACAAATCTTGTTAAAGATTTGTCTTGCTGACTATAGACTTTTTAAGAAATATATTTATTTATATATTTTTGTTTTATGTGTATGAGTGTTTTGTGGCCAGAAGAACGTTACCAGATCCCCTTAGGGGTAGTTGTTAGCCACCATGTGGATGCTGGGAACAGAACCTGGGCCCTCTGGGAGAATAGCCAGTGCTGCTAACTGCTGAGCCATCTGTCCACCAGGAACTGGCTATAAACTTTAAGTATCCTGCCTCAGCCTCCAAAGTGCAGAGATTGCAGGTGATGGCTACCTTTTATTTTGATATTTAAATAAGAGGAAAAAATTGTAGAGTATTTAAGTTTGGGACCTTAAGGAGGATTTTTAGTTTGTGTTTTGGATTTTTTTTTCTGTCTATGCAGAAACCGATTAATGTAGAATAATGAGAAAATATACCTGTAGTTATTCACTTTTGAGTTTGATTTCTGGTCCCCCAGTTTACTAGCTGTGTGTCTTTGCATCTCTGAGACTGTTTCTCGATTTTTAGTGAGGTAAAGAACATCTTACAGTTGTCATAGAAATTGAAGACATGCATGCTCTTGTGAAGCATCTGACTCATTCTAGGCCCCAACAACCCCTTCTTTCCCACTGTCTATCACAGGACACCAGCCTGAGGACCCACATAGCAGATAGATAAGAATTCAGGGGTGCTGGTTTGAAAGCAATTTCTCTCAGATGTTCATTACTCCCTGAAAGACTAGGTGTGCTGAGGCTTTGTTTGCTCAGCTGATGGCTCAGGGCATGATTACCTCCCCAGCTCAAAGGAAACAGCACCCAGCCCTGAGGCTGCATGAGTAACCCTGTGGGCATGGCCTTCCAGGGAACAGCTGGAGAAACTGCTAGAAGGCAGGAGTGCAGAGGTCAGTGCCTCCTACATCTCTTCCAAAACTGCCTTCAGATGCCTCTGTGAGGCCCTGGGGCTGCGAGAGCCATTGCTCTCAGTGGCCCTGCTGGGTGCTCTTCTCTGCCTTGGGCGAGGCCCACTGCTGCTCAGCAGTAAGTCCTTAAAGGTCAGTTGTGCTTACAAAGCGCTTCCTGGATGTGTGCGAAACAGATTAGCTAGCAGGGGCTCAGAGGCATGAAAGTATTTAAAATGGCAGCTGACAGGGCTGGAGAGATGGTTCATTGGTTAAGAGCACTAATTGCTCTTGCAGAAGACCCAGGTTTGATTCCCAGCACCCACATGGTTGCTAACAACCATCTATAACTCCAGTCCAAGGGAATCTAACGCTCTCTTCTGACCTCCCGCCACAAGGGTGCACTTAAACACATGCAGGCAATACACTCCTACACATAAAATAAAAATAATAGGCAAAGTACTTAAAAATAAAATGGTATCTGAATGACATACAAAGTGTGTGCCGAGCAAGTGTCAGCTGTCCAGTAGGATGAACCAGGGGACAGGTAATTACCTGCCCTTAGAATGTGGCACTTCTCCTATGGGCCCATCCTTCATGCTGACTTGTGTCTTTAGTCTCTTTCTACTTTTTTTAATTTTAAAAAATTCTATGAGTGTCTTGCATACATGTATGTAAGTGTACCATGTACATTCAATGCCTGCTGAGGCCAGAAGAAGATATCAGACCCTTTGGAACTGGATGTACCTGAAACAGATCTTGAAGTCATAGTTTCTGCAATAGGAAAAGAAACAAACTCAAGACAAGGAAAGGCTAGGCAGACACAGGTGAAGGAAAGTGCTTCAGACTTCTGCGGAGAAGCTGTTGGGGCTCGAGTTGTGGGGTTTCCGATGATGAATGTCCTCTAGACTGCCTAGATGCACTGGGGATGAAGAACTGGGTGTGGAAGTGGTGCCATCCTCCCCACACAGAGAGGGAATAAGGGAGTCATGTGGCTGTGACTTCTGCTGCCTCTGAACAGTTGGCCTCGAAATGTATCAGCCACATAGAATCACTGTCACCTGAGGTGAAAGCCCAGGCAAGTAACTGAGCTCTATCTGTGCAGTGCCATGATGAGTGTCTAGATCCCTTCTTTTTAAAAAGGCCTCTTCATATTTTGTGGCCTGAAAAATAGTCTTACATTTCTGTTAGAAAACCTAGGCCTTCCAGGTAACCAGCCTCTAAGTGATAGGAGTACAAAGAAGGCAAAAGGTACACCCAGATTCCTGTCACCTGGGGGTCAGATGCAGCCTGACTACTGACTTCCCCATTCATTAACCAAGTCCCACTCCCCTAGCCACAGAGTGATCCCTGTGACATAGCCCAAGTCACATATGCCCTGCTCCTGCTTTGTAGCATAGGACACAGTAACCATGCCTGCTTCCTCATGGTACAAGTCCTCTTTCCCATGGAAACTTTTAATAGGAGCTACCTTTGTTTGATTGGGCTGAAATTACTCATCAGACCCTCTGCCATACTTCCTGCTATGGTATTAATAAATCTCTTGACTGAATACCACCTTCATGCCTACTAAGCCACATCCACAGTCAAGATGAGCCTTCTGAGAGTTATGGGATTGAGTACACAAAATATGATGCTCAGCCAAGAGGGAGAACTGTAAACTAAAGATCCCAAACAAAAAGCTATCGACCTGTGTTAAAATTTCAATGATTGTGGAAAGTCGAAAATGTTATAGATCCAGAACCAAATTATCTTGGGCTATCTTAGCACCTTAAAGAACCATTTATTGCTACCTTTGTGTGTAACCTAACATCCTTGTGACAGGAATTCCTGTGCCTGAAGAGCCCATCAGCTTGCCTCAGATAATGTACTCCTGTGAACCAGTAAAAGATGTAAAATTCCTCTTCAGAAGACACCCCAACCAAACAGATAAGTGATGGCCAATTGGGATGCTCTGAGACACCCCTTGGATCTGGGTGGTAGTTTTTCTGGGAATGCTCCTTCTTTTACTGGATCTCTGCATGAGCACGTCTGTTTTCTTTGATCACCTGGAATAATCATCAGAACACCCATGACAACCCTATTAAAAACTACTTACTGTCTGGTGCCTTCCCCCGCAACCAACTTCAGCCTAGCTTATAAACACTTTAGCTCTTAAAATATCTGCCAAGGAGATGATGCAGTTTATAGCCGTGGGCCCCGTAGGCACTCCCTTCCTCTGATGGTGCCTGCTCTGTCCTTAACTCTTCTGCTTACCTCCCCGTCCCCCAATAAACTTATACAGTTCATTTCTTCCAGAATTCAACAAATCCAACTACAAGTTGTTTGACAAGTGGACAGTGTCCTCCTGATGCATGAATACTACAGAAACCAGCCTCTGACCCAAAGACCATCACCCAACTACCCACCATGAGACAGAGGGTCTCTAAATCCAACAGCGCCCCCAATTCAGCAGGAAGTAGCCAGATTGATTTCGACGCCCACCAATCCCTTAGGCATCCCCTATTTCTTTTCTATAAAAATCATCTTTCTGATATGTTATATAAACTAAAAAGCTGAAACACTTAGAAGAAAACCTGGGCCCTCTAGATACTTAGTCCCTAAAGGGATAGGACTGCAAACAAGGCAAGAACACACCCAGCACACATATACTCTGCCACCTGGGGATATAAGGCAGCATGACTATGGTCATGTTGCAGGAACTGTACATTAACCAAGCCCCACTCCCCTACCTGGAGAGTGACTCCTCTCAGGTAGCTTAAGCCATGTCTATCCCACTCCCCTACCTTGGTCACATAGTATAATAGGTCACATATCAACTAAACCTGCTTTCTGTCAATACAAGCCTTTCCCTTCCCTCAGAAACTTTTGAAAGTAAGCACCTTGCTTGATCTGGCACCACTGAAACTCTTCCAGGTCCCCCACGTACTGCCTGTTGTGGTGTTAATAAATCTCTTACCTGGAGGATAATTTGACTCAGTGCCTCTGTCTTGAACCCCCTCCCCTCCTCCTCCTGAGAACCCAGAAATATATTTCATCAGATGCTGACAACTTTGTGTATGTCTGTTATCCTGCTCAGAGTGAGCAGGGTACTGCAAAAT
Source organism: Eospalax fontanierii (assembly GCA_035773235.1). Lineage (NCBI taxonomy): Eukaryota > Metazoa > Chordata > Mammalia > Rodentia > Spalacidae > Eospalax > Eospalax fontanierii. The sequence continues at coordinate 165,187,127 of CM069524.1, forward strand.
TCATTGGAAATAAAACTGCAATGTAGAACAAAGGGAGGGAGGGAGGGAGGGAGGGAGGGAGGGAGGGAGGGAGGGAGGGAAGGAAGGAAGGAAGGAAGGAAGGAAGGAATGAGGGAAGGCGAGAAGGAGGGAAGGGAGGAAGGGAGGGAAGAGGGAAGGAAGGGGAAAAAAAAGATACGAAATCACAAAAGGTTGGTTGTTGTGCCTGGTCAAGGAAGTACATAATCCAGATTAGCAGTGCATCAGTCATTCACCAGAGTGCAGGCTGCATTTGTGCCAAGCTGCACTTTCTCTGAAGCGCCCTAGGACTCCCATCACTTCAGATGAGATGGTGGGGGCAGCCAGAGGCAGAACTTAATGGGATCCACTTCCACTGAGTCGTTAGCAACAAGAAACAAAAGTGGCATTAGAAGGGACAGAAATGGCATTATGCAGATTACAGATTTCATGTTTGGGTCCAATATTATTTAATAATATCTGAGACCAAGTCATGTCCCCAACTGTCAGACTTAGAAGTCATTCATGTTTCCAAACAAAGGCATAACTTAGAGTCCTTCTACATGATGATAACCAGGAGCTTATAATACACAAAAACATGGTGTCTTCTTCAGTTATTTCTTTATGACAAGTCCCTGAAGAAGAATTACTAGCCCAAAGGAAAGTGCCATGGCAGGCTTTATGGACTGATTCACATGTTGAACAAGGAGTTGTGAATAAGCCAGGACACGCCAGACCCTCTGCACGGCTCTGCAGCTCCCATGGTGCCTCTGGAATGGAACAGGCTTCCCTATGTCCTGGTCAGCAGTGGGTACTGCTGTGCTTCTTCTGCTTTGCCAGTTGATGTGAGTGCAATGATGATTCCTGGCAACTTAAAGTCTTAAAAGTACATCAATATATGAATATGCAAAGAAAAATCATGAATAAATATTGATCCTATGACAGAGCATAGAAGGACTTTTAGTGTAACCTCAAGAGCAAACCTGGAAAAGGAAAAAGATTAGGCTATGTTTGGCTGCTTTTCTCTTTGCTGTGATCAGACACTTGACAAAAAGCAACATAAAAGGAAGGGTCTATTTGATTTACATTTCAAAGGGTTATAGCCCATCACGGTGGGAAAGGCAGGCAGCTCCTGTGGGGCAGCTGCTCACACTGTGTCAGAAGCAGTGAGAGAGGAATGCTGGTGCTCAGCCCAGGACTTCAGTCCCATAGACCGGTGCTGTCCACATTTCAGGGTGGCTCTTTCAACCTCAGTTAACCCGGTCTAGAGATTCTCTCATAGACGTGCCCAGAGGTTTGTCTCTCAGGTGATTCTAGATCCTGTCAAATTAATAATTTTAATTAGTACAGGCTACATCCAAATCTAAAGCTCATGTAGAGATAAAATACATAAAGAATTTAAACCTTTTAATTTCTCATAGAAATATCTTAAAATTAATAAGAAAATGAGGTGGACATGTTGGCATACACCTTTAATCCCAGAACTTGGGAGGCAGAGACAGGCAGATCTCTGTGAGATCAAGGCCAGCCTGGTCTACATAGCAAGTTCCAGGACAGATGGGGGTACAGGGAGACTCTGTCTTAAGAAACAAAACAAATAAAATAAGAAAATGAACAACTGACTGCAATCGTTACATACGTTTTTAGATTAAAAGAGTGAGGAAAGTGTGTGTTCATCTGTGCAGCAACACTGACTGAGCACATGTTGAAGTGTGTTAACTTCCAGACTGGATACCAAGGATGCAAAGACGGATCAGCCGGGACCTCTGCCATGGATGGGCTCGGAAACAAATCCCAAAGAGCGTAATAGCATGAGAAATCAGACTGAAGCTGGTATCAAGAAGGCCCAGGGTATCGAAGGACGTGGGGATCACCTCCTTGAAAATGGAGGGATGTTGAGGGGGGACAGTCCCACTGGATTTTAGAACAGCTTTATTGAGACATAATTTACATAACAAAGCTCACCCCTACTCATGAATTTTTAAATTTTATTTTGTTTTTATTTTTGTGTATATGTGTGTGCTTACTTATCTGTACGTACACCACATGTCTGCAGGTGTTCTTGGAGACCAGAAGAGGGTGTCAGAGGCCCTGGAACTGGAGTTACAGGCAGTTGTGAGCCACCTGGTGTGAATTCTGGGAACCAAACCTGGGTCCTCAGCAAGAGAAGCAAGTGTTCTGAGCTGTCTCCAGCCTCTCGTGTGTATTTTGATGAGATTTAATTAATTTACACACTGATACAACCATGTCAAAAAGACAGCTTTCAAGTCTTGCCTCACTTCATGTTAGACAACCACTGCACTCTTTCTGTTTCTACAGTTTGTCTTTCTAGAAATTTCATACAAACCGAATAATAGAACTAATGCTATTTTCTGATAGGCTTATCTCATTTGGCGTGTGTGTGTGTGTGTGTGTGTGTGTGTGTGTGTGTGTGTGTATCTGTCTGCCTGTTGTATGTATGGGGGAGTGTGCTTGTGTATGTCTCATATGTGGAGACTGGAGGTCAACATCAGGTGTGTTCCCCAATCTCTCTCCACCTTAATTTTTGAGACAGGATCTCTCCCTGAGCCTGGAACTCACCAATTTGTCTAGACAGGTTGGTGAGCAAGCCCCAAGCCCCAGAGAGCCTCCTCTCTCCATCTCCCTGGTGCTGTGCCCGACTTCACATGGATGCCAAGGATCCCAATTCAAGTCCTTATGCTTGTGTAGAAGGCACTTTACTGACTGAGCCATCTCCCATCCCCTCATTTAGCACAATATTATTAAGATTCACTTCTTTTTCTTGTTGAATAGCATTGTATGGACCCATTTTGTGTTTTCACTGGTCAGTTGATGGACATTTGGGTTGTCCTAAATGTTTCTGAATTTTGGCTACTGCGAATAATGCTACCATTAGCATTCATATACAAATGGTGTGTAGGTATACATTTTCTTTTCTTTTTGAAAGTTAGGAGTAGAATTGCGAGGTCACATGGTATGTGTGTGGTGAATTTGAGGATAAAACGTTTTCTGTAGTAGCTGACCATTCTATAGTCTCCTCAGAAATGTGTTTGAGATCCAGTTGTTCTATATCCTTTAACATTTAGGACTGTCAGCGTTCTTCATGTTAGCCATGTTAGTGGATATGAAGTAGGGTCTGCCATGGTTCTACTGTGTTTTCTTAGTCACTAGTAGTGTTGAACTTCGCTTATGTACCTGTGTACCCCCTGAGTGTTTCTAGTTTCCCATTTTATTTTATTTTTGATGGAGTCTCCTTGTGGCCCCAGCTGGCCTGAAACTCACAATATTGACCAAGCTGGCCTCGATCTCAGAGATCCGCTTGCCTCTGCCTCCTGAGTGCTGGGATTAAAGGCATGCGCCACGATGCACAGCTTGCTTTGCTTTTGAGACAGTTTTGCAGTGGTGTTTAGACTGGCCAGGAACTGCTCCTGTCCCAGCCTCCTGAGCTCTGGGATTTCAGGACTATACTGCCTGGTTTTGAAGATGTTTAATTTTGATGAACTTGAATGTATGATTTTTTTTCTTTTTTTTTTTTTTTTTTTACTTTTGTGTCCTATTTAAGAAATCCTTGCCTCCTGCAAGATCACAAAGATTTTTCTCCTGTTTTTGTTGTTTTCCTGAGAGATTTATGGTTTTTAGGATTTTCATTTAGCTTTATAGTCTATGTCTGATTCATTCTGTATATGGTATAAGGGGACCACAGAGAATCATTTTCTTTTCACATGGCTGTCTAGCTTTCCCAGAAGTTATTTGTTGAAATGTTTAGCCTTTTCTCTCATAGTTACCTTAGCATATTTGTCAAAAATAAATTGACCACATCTAAAAACCAGGGGTTTGATGGTGAATGTTTCACAACTACTACTTGGAACAAAGGAGGGGGTTTGTGTGTGGTGGTGGCCACTTTCCTGACGTGAATACTCTTGTGTGGCTGACTTCAAGTTACCAATAGTTTAGCATCAGCCCCCCTCCCCCAGCTCCTGAGAATTTAACAGTCAGCTCTATAAGCCAGTGTGAGTCAGCTTCACAACACTACTGTGTGCAAAGGTCCACGTCTGAACTCTCCTTCCTGTCCACACACCCTCAACACTACTGTGTGCAAAGGTCCACGTCTGAACTCTCCTTCCTGTCCACACACCCTCATGTCCGCCCTCATGCCAGTAACACATCTGCACACCAATGTTGTAAATTTTGAAATCAGTAGTGTAAATCCTCAAACTTGGTTTTTTCCATTTCTTTTTCATTTATACATATATTTTCAGATCAGCTTGTCGTTTTCTACCACGAACTCTGCAGAGATGTTAATGAGGGTTGCTTTCATTTATAGATCAAGTTCTAGGTAACTTTCAGCTTAACATTACTGAATCTTCCAAGTTTTGAATGTGACCTATGTTTTTATGAGATCGCTTCAGTTTCTCTCAGCAATATTACACAGGTCTCAGCATGCAGGTATTATGTTCCTTTCATTAAATTTATTCCTGAGCATTGCACTCTTCTTGATGTGGTAGTGAATGGATTTTAAAGTATTATTACTGCTCCCTATTACTTGCATGGACATGGGATTGATTTGTACATTGATGGGCTATCTAGCTACCTTGCTAAACTCCATTCTTCTAGCAGCTTTTTATTAGATCCTTACAGAATTAAACTGACTCCCACCTTCCAGCTTCATTTTTTACTGCCTAGTCTCATGATTTTATCCGTGCTTTCTTTGTTTGAGACAGTTTCCTAGGTGCACAGCAGCCTGTGAGCGGCGCACAGCCTGGGTCTAGACATTGATGGCAGCTACGTGCAGAATGCCATTTTCTTAATGAGGGCACCAGCACCCTGACACCTGTCATTCCCAGTTGTTAGCACATGTCAGATCCTTCCAGGTATGAGATATAATTTTTGAGGGAAAGAAAAAGAGATGAGGAGAGAGAATTGTTTCCTTATTTGGAATGCTACCACTGTATTCTACACACAGGGAATAATGTCTTTACCAGATAGTAATGGATAAGAAAAATGTCTAGTGATTAGAACACCGGCGCTCTCCATATGAGTCTCTTCTGCCTTTCACACAAAGCACTGAGAGATGAGTGCAAGCGTACTGCCCAGGCACAGGTCCTAAAGCACCTCTCTGAATCAGCCATTTGGAGGAAACAATCTTCACTCCCCCTCTAAGCTGCTGGCAGCCCTCTAGGCCCAGGGTTGTTCTGTTCTTCTTAATCTACAGATTCTTCTTCCTTGAACCACAAAGCTTTAGCGGCTGACATTGTCCATTGAGGGCCTGCATCACAGTTCATGAGGGAGCCTGCCTCCTTTCATGGAAGACATGTTAATACAGCAAACTCAGGCGAGACTTTGAACAAAGATGTGATATGTTTCCATGACAACATAAATTACTTATGAAAATCTACAGGAAGATTTTTAGACCATTAACACTTAAGTATTATCTTCTTCCTTCATAAAGCAATTGAGAAATGTTGAAAATTCTTATTGTGCAGAGGCTAGGGAAAGAATTTAATTTCCCAAGGATTTAGATACATAATAAGTAAAGCTAGGGCTTGTGAGAAGAGAAATGAAAATTTTATTTGAAGTTGTTGGCAGCAATCCATTATTCTAACTTGTAGCTCTTAGCAGCAGTAAAATGTGTTCCCAGTATGACTCTGTCTCCTTGTTTCTTGTAGCTGTCAGCTCTTTTCAAATGAGAAAGAAAAGAACGGCTTCCATTCTCTTCTTTCACCACCCTCTCTTTCCAAGGCCACACCTTCTCACTGTGCTCCGGATGAGCCCTCCCGCCTGACCTGGCTCATCGGTGACAGGGCTCTCACAGCTGTCTTTGGCCTATCCTTCTGAAAATTACTCTTTCAGTATCTCCCCGTGCTTAAGTGGGACAGGCTTTAAAAAGTGAGCATCTGTTTATAGTGAACTCGGTATTGGAGATTCAGTTCATTAGACATTCACTGAATGCTACTTTGTTCAATCTGACTTGAAATGTGCTCATCAATAAGCCTGGTGCTGGGAAGCTACAGTTCTAATTCTGCCCACTCTGAGCACCAGAATATCGACTGCAGAGGTCAGAAATACAGTGATAACTGGGTGCATATGATTATCTGTAGCTGTTTCTATCTCCCCATGACAACAAGGTCTAGGGAGGCAGAAGCTGCATCCATGCTTAAAACACAAGGGATCTGCGATGCTCTTTCTTAAACAACTCTAACAACAAACCAAATATATTTATTATATAGTTGTCCTCCACAGGCTTTGTGATTCTGACAGGAATCTGCTCTATTACCCTGTCACACTGGGCCTGTGACAAACCAATCCTTCACAAACGGCCAGAGGGCTAGAACTGAGATAGGGTCTACATTTCTCTCTCCCCAGGCTCCCACCTGTCTGTTCTGGCTCGAAGCGCCTCACCTATTAGTGTATAGCCGTTCTCCTTGCTTGCTGACACTGAGCTCTCCTGGACAGCCTGTGTTTCTTTGCTTCTACTTCTGACCTGGCCCAAGACAGTGTATCTTTAGCAGCTTGGATTGTCCAGAGCTTCACTAGCTTATTTTAAATTGTTTGCATTATATGTGTGTATCATGTGTGCTGATGCACATACGTATGGGGGTGCATGTGCATGTGTGTATATGGGCCTGTGAAGGCCACAGGGCCACCTCAAGTATTGCTCTCCAGGTACTGTGTCTTATTGGCCTGGAGCTCACCAAGTAGACTAAGCTAGCTGACCAGCCATTCCTGGAGATCTGTAATCCCCAACAATGGGGTTACAAGTGCATGCCACCAGGCTGGAGAGATGGCTCAGCTGTTAAGATCACTGACTGCTCTTACAGAGGACCTGGGTTCGATTCCCAGTACCCACATGGTAGCACACAACTGTCTGTAACTCCAGTTCCAGGGCATCCGACATCTTCTTCTGACCTCTGCAGGCTCTGCACAGCACAGGTGCACCTACCTACATGTGTGTGCACAATCCCCTCATACACATAAAATAAGAAATAAAATATTTTTTAAAAACAAGTGCATACCACCTTGCCCAGACTTTTTTACATGGGTGCCGGGGATCAAGCTGAGGTCCTTATGCTCGCAGGCAAGCACGTTACTGATTGAGTTATCTGCTCAGCCTACTTCCTACTAATAAAGACTACAGGCTGACCACTCCCCACCCACTTCTTAGGACCAGAGCAAAGCCTCTCGCCATGAGCTTGATGCTGCAGCTGTGCTGGGAACTTGAACTTCCCTGCTTGGCTCCCACCATTCATTGCTTTATTTGCTGAGGCAAAGCAATTGTTTAAAACCCTTTCTGTGTGTGTGTGTGTGTGTGTGTGTGTGTGTGTGTGTGTGTGTGTGTGATGATCCAGTGGTTTAATTAGGGTTGCTTACAGGGACACGAATGAGAGGCGATACAGGAGCATGGGCAAAACATCTCTCCCTCTTCCATCAACCAGTAGCTACCTGTAGATCCTCAGGGGAGGCTGGGACCTAGGCCTAGGAGCAACCTCTAATTACCTATAAATCCTGTGCACCATGCCCTCTCCATGAAAGAATATTGACAGGCACACAGGCTTCTTGAGTGTCCTCTTGACAGCAATTTGCTGTCCCCAGAGAGCAAGGAGGAGGCTCTGATACTGTATTCTGTCACCACGCCAGCCACATTTAAGAGGAGAGCATTGAACTCCATCCAAGCCGGAGTGCCAAAGGGGTTGGGAACAGATTGTGGAAAGTGACAGGAATGCCTTAAGTTGCATATGCAGCAAGTTCACGTTCAGCTCCCCAGGCAACCCAGAGGCTTCCTGGTCAGAGATCCCAGAGGAGGTAGAGGCTGCTACTCACCTAGCAGGTGAGGACCACACTGTGAGAGGACGAGATGCAAAAGAACAGGGAAGAGGCCATTCTTACAGAACTGACATTGATTTAAAAAAACAACAGAACAGAGTTACTCAGGAGCTGGCTTTACTACTTTGAGTATAGGACTGCCCTTGCCCTAGGATAGCTGGGATGGTAGGGAGTGGTGCTGTTTACTCAGATGTTCTGTGGGAGGTGATGCATAGCAACTGACTCAGAGACAGTCAGGTCATATAAGAGCACCTAATTCCACCCAGGGGTGGAGAGACTCACAGAGGGAGGAAGGATGCCCGTGTATTAGTGGTTGGAGGTGTGGAGAAGTGCACGTCAGGTCTGGGGGCAACTGAAGCAGTGTGAGCAGAAGAGCTGAGTGACAGCAAAAGGTGGCAATGGAAGGGCAATGTGCTGCAGTGTCCTCACCAGTAAAACAGGCCAGCAGCTCACCAAGGACCACATGCTCCAGGGTGACTCTGCCCTCCATGAGCTGGATCCTCTCACATCACTCAAGAATCAAGAAAAATGCCTCACAGACTGAGTGTCCAAAGGAGGATCTCCAATTGAGATTCCCTTTTCCCCGATGTGTCAAGTTGACAACCAAAGTCAACCATGACAACAGATTACTTGACACCAAGTCCCACGACATGCTGAGTCAGAGCATGTGCAAATCGGAGGAGCCAGAACTCAGCGTTCATCCTGTAGGAAACAGGAAGCTTTGGTAAGGAGCAGTATGCAGGCAGCTAAACGGAAGGAGATTTTCTCTGTGGTGTGTATCAACCTATCAGAAGTGAGGAGGAACATCAGGGCTCAGATGCTGCTTTAGTTACTTTTCTGTTGCTGTGATAGAGACAATGACCAAGAGAACTTATAAAGGGAAGAGTTTATTTAGTTTATAGTTCCAAAGGGGGAAAAAGTCCATCGTGGCTGGGCAGCGTGGTGGCAGAGGTGGCTACAGTAGATGCAGAAGCTAAGCACTCACATCTGCACACAGGTGTGGGAAACAGAGAGTGACTGGAGATCCAGCAAGGCTTAAGAACTCTCTAAGCCCAGCCCCAGTGATGTGCTTCCTCCAGCATGGTCACCCCTTCTAAGACCTCCCAAAACAGCACCACCAACTGGGGACAAAATGTCCAAATACTTGAGTCTCTGGGGGACATTCTCATTTAAAGCACCACATTCCACTCCCTGACCCCCATAGGCTCATGACCATGTAAGATGCAAAATGTATTTAATCCAAATTAAAAGTCCCTATAGTCTTTATCAGTCTCAATATTATTCAAAAGTCCATAGTCCACAGTGTCTTCTGAGACTCAGAGCAATCTCTTAACTCTAAGCCCCTGTAAAATCAGAAGACAAGTTACATACTCCTAACATACAACAGAACCCAATATGCATTCCCATTCCAAAATGGAGAAATAGAGGCATAGTGAGGAAATACCAGACCAAACAAGACTGAAAACAGCAGGGCAAACACCAAATCCAGTAGCTCCATATCCTCATTCTGGAACTTTACTTCCAAAGGGCTCAGCTCCAGCTTTGCTGCGTGGGGCTGGTACCACTCTCTGTATGCCGTTTTCCTTGGCAGATGTCTCACAGCTCTGGCATCGTGAACATCTTCTCGGGGTCTCCACTGCCAACTGGGCTTCACCCTCACAGCTTCGTGAAATAGACTCTCAGGGCTTCATGGCCTGTCAGGACCTTCTTCATGCAGGGTCACCCCTGCTATGCACTGCCTGGGCTCAGAGGCTCTCTGAAACTGCAGAGGAAGAACTGATGACCCCTTCACTCTTGATGTTTCATGCCTCTAAAGCCAGCACCAGGTGAACAACACTGTCAAGTCTGGCTGCAAGTTTGGGATGGACGCCAGCCTACATCATCCACTTTCAAAGCTCTACTCTTCAGCGGTTTTCTAGTAGAAAACTCTTGCAGCATTTTCCTTTCACAAGTTGGAGACTTAGCTGGGTGTGGTCTTGTCCTGGAGGCACTCTCTCCTTTGTGTAAGTGCAAATCTCTAGGCCTCTCCTTAATCACTTTAATCTTATCAAAGGGCTCCTCTCTCCTTCCCATGTGCCTTGGCTCCAACAGTGCTCTTCCTAGCAGTGCTCTTTTTCAACCCATACTGTATATTCTGCATTTCTTTCTGGCGTATTTGTTCTTTTTCACTGCAGATCTGCATATTATTCACCATTAGTAACCACACCACCATTGTCTTGAACTGTCCTCCACCAAAGAAATTAGTCCATTGCTTTTCGACTTAGCCTCAGGCAAGCTTTTTGGCTGTGGGCAGACTTCAGTCAGACTCTTTGCTAAAATATCCCACCTGCTGCTTAAGTTCTTATTTCCTTCTGGAACCAGGCTCCATTGGCCTGAAAAGCTCCACTTACAGCAATCAACTTCTTTTCTAGCCCAAACTTCCAAAGTCTACCACATTCCTCCAAAAACCCTCTTGATCAGGTTCTTCACAGACAACAGCCCATTCTCTGGTACCATTTACTGTATTGGTCACTTTTCTGTTGCTGTGATAGAAACACTGACCAAGGGAACTTATAAACGGAAGAGTTTATTTAGCTTACGGTTCCAAGGGGGCAAGAGTCCATCATGGCATGGTGGCAGAGGTGACTAGAGTAGATGAAGAAGCTAAGCACTCACATCTTCAAGCAGACTTGGGAAGGAGAGAGTGATTGGAGATCTGGAAAGGTTTAAAAACTCTCTAAGCCCACCCCTAGTCACCTGCTTCCTCCAACATGGCCACACCTCCTAAGACCTCCCGCAACCTTGCCACCAACTGGGGACAAAATGTCCAAATACTTAAAGCCTATGGTGGACATTCTCATTCAGACTAACATAGATGCTGTGACCTGATGTAACAGTCCAGGAAAAGGAGTTGCTGAGGCTCAGGAAAGGGAACAGAAGACTGGACAAGAGTCGAATGTAGATATTTGTTGACTTATATGAAAACTAGATCAAACCCTAGAGTCCTTCTTTAACAGCTTTTTTGAATATGACTATCTGTGGTCCAAAGCTGCTAGGTACAACCTAATAAACTTGCCACAAAAACTCCATGAGTTGGCTCTACCACTCATTGGTCAGGGTTGGGAACCGGCCTTACCTATTTTCAGTAGATTTTTCCAGCACAAATGAGCCATGGAGGCACTGTTTAAATGTATTGATTGAGTCCAGTTGTCTGCAGTTACTCACCTACTGGACAGGGATCATGTAGAAGACATGTCATGATTTAAGCTGTGAAGGAATCTGTTTTGGAAGGGACAGAGGGCTTTTAGTGATGTGTGCTGGATTCACTAGAAGGTAGAGCGGTGAAGAAGCTGGTCCAGCCGGCCTCCTCCAGGGGCTGAGCGGGATGGTGAGTGTCAACGGCCCGGACCCTCTCCACTTCAGAGAAACACCACACCGAGCTGGGAGAACTGTCAAAGCAGGCTCTCACTTTATTGCATCAAGCACAGTCTTATGTAGGGTAGGGTTTGGGCTAAAAATGTGGGAAGTGAAGGACCAATCATTTTTCACCATGTAGGCTGTAGCCAGGTAGAGGCCATTCTTGCTATACCTTGCTGAGTCACTCCTTTGTAGAAGTAGAGTGTCAGAGACAGGCCGCAAAACTCGAATAAGGCTCAGAAAGCTGCACCAGGCCACATATCTGGGCCCATGAGGCCGAACAGATGTGAATGGATACCATCACTTCCCTGTGACTTCTATATGCCATGATGTAAAGATACCTAGACATGAGGAACACCTCAGTCACCAGGGCTAGCAGCCTGCAGGCCCTCCTACAAGCCCAGAGCCTACTGCAGTAGACACCCAGAGTGACTGAAGAGGTGTCCCTTCTTGTGATTATTGCCAGAAGCCAGAGTGGCCATAAGTCCAATGGACCCCAAGACAAACCTGGACCATATGCCCACCTGTGAAGAAGAGTAGAAAGCCTGGGCAGCAGTCTAGGTCACAGGAAGGGTGCTAGAAGGTCAGGCAGGGACAGGGTCCTAGCCCAGCTCTACTCTGACCTACATGTAGCCATGCAAATGAAATCAGACTCAAAAGTAGGATTCTGTCCTGAGTTTTCTACTAAGCATCTTATTCTTGTGTATGTGCGTACATATGTGCATGTATACACATGTGTTTATATGAGGGTACATGTATATGTAGGTATGCATGCATCTGTGTGTAGTGCATACCAGAGACAACCTTTGTCCATCTTATTTAGAGGTAGGGTCTCTCATTGGCCTAGAATTCTGACTGAGAAAGCTCCAGGGATTGGCCTGTCTCTACCTCTCCAATGCTAGGATCGTAAGCTGTATGAGTTACTTTGCTGCTGCAACAAAACACCACGATCAAGGCAGCTTATAGAAGGAAGAGTTTATTTGGGCTTATGGTTCCAGAGGGATAAAAGTCCATCGTGGCAGAGGAGGCACGACATCAGGAAGCTGAGCCAGAAAGCTGAGAGTTCACATCTTTGGGTACAGGAAGCAGAGAGAAAACTGCAAGTGGAATGAGGCTATGAACTCTTAAAGCCCACCCCCAGTAACATGTTGCCTGTAATAAGGCTGCACTTCCTAAAGGTTCCGTGGCCTTCTTCATACAATGCCACCAACTGGGGACCAGATACCAAGTATTGAAATACTTGAGCCTATGGGGAACATTTCTCATTCAAACCACTACACAAGCATTTACCACCATGCCCGACTTTTTCTAATGTGGGTTCTGGAGACTGAATTCAAGTCCTCATGCTTTCAAGGCAAGTACCTTACTGACAGCCATATTTCCAACCATGTATTAAGTATCTTATACTTTAATAGAGTCAAAAGGAACTCATGGAAAAAAATGTGAAACAGCAGAGCACACCTAGAGCTGGCCAGTATAGTCCAATGGGAGAAGGGAGGAGGTGAGGAAAGGTCCCAACGCAGCCTTGATGCCCAGCGACAGGTGTGCTACTGACTCCCAACCCTCTTCCTTCATCTCCATCTCCTCCTAGTTTCCCCGTGTCCATGGGAGGCACTACCACGCACGGTCAGACATGGGAACTCTGGGCTGAGCACTCGAGAAGGGGGTCCTGGAAGAAGAGCCTGCTTAGCTAAAACTGACAGAACCATTAACACTGGGGCAAACTGCAGGAGGAGGCCACCATTGGGGAAAACAGTGCTTCCATGCTTAGACGCTGCTCACCCAAGCATGGCTCTCCAGCCCCTGTGCAGCTCCTGTGCTGCCTGGTTACCATGTACAAGACCTTACCCTTCTAGACTATGCCATCTTGCCACCCTAATCTACCCACCTGCTCTTCAAACCTGCGGGCGGACTCAGACCGTACCTGAGCTTCCGTTTCCTGCCCTTCAGCACCTCTGCCCGGTCCTCACTCCCCTGTGGAATTAGACCTGCTTTCCCCTCTTCCCCTTGGAACTCTGTCCCATTTGCCACATTCTGTCTCTTCTCAGGGTTACACGTGGTGGACAGGTCCAGGTTCACTAAATAATAGGCACCTCAGCCATGCTTACCCGTCCCTATGGGACACATGTCTCACTCGTGGCCTGTGTTTCTGGGGCACAGCTCGCAGGCAGGCCTTCAGTGTGAGGGCAGAAGAGCTAGAGTCCTCGGTGGGTGATGGTGGCCCAAGCCCTTCATTACCCTGTCAGCAGCCCCAACCTGTGTGTAGAGCCACATTCACATGGGAGTTAGGTCGTGAGAAACTGGTGAAGCTAAAGCACGTGGAGAAGGGAGGAGGTGAGGAAAGGTCCCAACGCAGCCTTGCTGCCCAACGACAGGTGTGCTACCGACTCCCAACCCTCTTCCTTCATCTCCATCTCCTCCTGGTTTCCCGTCTCCATGGGAGGCACTACCACGCACAAGCCAGACCCAGCCCTTCCCGACCTTCCCCAGCCCTGTGCTTCCTACCACCTCTGCTCATTTGCGCCCTTGTCTCAGTTCCTTCTCTCAGTCCCCTGTGCCATTTGTCTCCCAGCTCAGCCTCTTCCTTCCTCTCTGGCTTGCTGCAGTTCTCTGCCGGGATTCTTGCTTCCAATCTTCCCACTGTCTGCCTATAAGTTCTCTTTCAAAAATGAATCTGGCCACACTCATCCTCGTCTTGAACTACGGGGTGACTGTGCTGCAGGGAAGAACATCTGCTTAGCATGACCAAAAGGCCCTTCGTGAATACTCTAGCCCCTGCGCCCCTCCCAAGTGTGAGAAACAAAATCTGAAGTCCAAGGACTCCACCAATACAGCACAAAAACCACACAGTCAAAGCCAAAGGAACTTAGCGAGGCAGCTTTGACTTTTGTAAAAGGGTGCTTTGCGATATTGGGATCAAGCAAGCACAACTGAGCCTGACGTTTGATGAGTTTTTACCCTAATTCAAGAGTACTGTGTCTTTTCTCTGTTTCTTGGGGTCCCACCTCACAGTCTTATGAGGTTTGCAAGTTTTAAAAGAATTGACAGAAAAGAAATGAAAGGGTTGGCCAAAAGGAGGAAGGGCTGGACTGGCCTTCAGGTTCCAGGAAATGCAGTAGGGCTTTTTCTTAAAAAAAAGTTTTACAAAGTGGTGGTGGGAGGTGTGGTTAAAAGATCTGAATTCCTGTCTTCGGCAAAAGTTTTGCAGTGTTTGACAGAAAAGACTGAAATGTAATGTTTCTTATACCAGCAAATGTGAACCCAGCGGTCCATACTACCATCAGGTCCCCAGAGGGCATGCCACTCAGGGACCTCTGGGTGGGCTGTGTACTCTGCCTAGGGTCTGCTCCCCCTCTCTGGCCAACTCAAGGAACCTTTCTGACTTCATTCCAGAAACTTCTGACTGGGAGGGGAGCTCTTCCTCTGTGTGCCTGCTCCTCCTCTGTCATGGAACTAACTGTCCTGCCCTATAGTAACCTCAGGTTCCTCTGCGCACTTCACCTTGAACTCAGGACCTGTTCTTACTTGATAAACTCCATACACTGCTCAGTGTCTCACCAGGCACACTGGAAGAATTTTGTGAGTGAATGAATGGATATGAATGGGAATCCGGGCAAAGGCAGGGAAGACCAGGTAACTTGAGTGTACCGAAACTGGTTTAGAGGAGTCGGTAGGACACCCAAATGGAGGCCCAAGATCACCGGAAAGGTGGCTTGAAGCTGTGTGGCAATTCTGCGTAGGAGCCAGAGAGCAGATCAAAAGACCAGCAAGTTACCAAACTGTTACCAAACTGACTTTACCGGCTGAGAGCTTTGGAGCCAGAAGATCTTGTCAGGACCTTGTCTAGCTTTGGAGCCAGAAGATCTTGTCAGGACCTTGTCTAGCCTGATGCTTTTATCTTATAAATGAGGACCCTAAGGAAAGGCTCTAGGCAGAAGAGCACTGCTCAATATTAGAGGCAGTGCTTTAAGAAGGAGGCAGCTTAACTCCATTCATCCCAAGCACTGTCCACAGTCCCCATGACCTTCTTTGAGGCTCTCATCTCTGAACCCCGAGGAACTGAATCAGAAACGGGAAGATATGGCCTTGGACCAGCCCAGCTTCACAGCTGGCTGCACTAACTCCTTCTTCCCAAGAACAGTGACCCAAAGCCCCTAACAGGAAATAGACCCACCAAGGCCTCTGGAGCCCAGAACTGCTGGACTTCCCTGCCCTCAAAGTGGGGAGGGACCCTTGGGGCCTCCAGCAGCACCTCAGTTATTTTCTATTTTGAACTTGTGGGTCACCTATTCTCCAGCTCTATGACAGAACAAAAAAAGCCAAGTATTGAGGCCTGGTGGTGCAGATCTGTATTCCAGCTACTCAGGAATCAGAGGCTGGAGGATTACAAGTTCACAGCCAGCCTGAACAACAGAGTGAGTTCAAGTCTAGCTTGTGCAGCCGGGGTGGGAGCGTTTTTCTGCCATGTGTTGGTTCTCATCACTGATGCTTTATTTGACTCACAGGAATGAATTCAGAGCATGGACAGACATCAAACCTGTGAAACCCATCAAAGCCAAGCCCCAGTACAAGCCCCCAGATGACAAGATGTCTCACGAGACCAGCTACAGCGCCCAGTTCAAAGGGGAGGCTAATAAGCCTACTGCAGCTGACAACAAGGCCGTGGATCGCAGAAGAATACGCAGTCTGTACAGTGAGCCTTTCAAGGAACCCCCAAAGGTGAGAGAGCCCTTACAGCACAGCCTGGAAGAGTGGGACTCTGGCCAGGCCGCAGGGGCTCCTGATGAATCACACCCTCCCTCCTCAGCACACAGACGCAGGGGGCATCTTCCACGGGCACTTCGGCTAAATTCAAGCAACACAACAGAAAGATGCAGTACATGAAATAAAAGCAACTTAAAGCTTGGCTGATTTTCAGAGACTAGGTTCTGCATGTGATAGACGTAGAATAAAAGTCACAGAACATCTCACCTGAGCTCTAAATCCCCTCTTTTTTGGTTGACCTGGAACTTGCTCAAGTTCAAAGATCAAACTGGCCTCAAACTCACAGAGATCTTTACCTGTCTCTGCCTCCCAATGCAGGAGGTATTCACCACTGTGCAGGCTGTATTCTCTGTCTTAAAGGACCTGCGCTCCTTCCTCTGAGGGGCTGGCCCAGGTTTGCTGCCTCCTGCCTGGGCGCTCTCTGGCCTGGCCTTAGACCCATGGCTCCTCCTCCACCCTTCTTTAATCCTTGGAGTCTTCCTTTCCTCTCCAGTCCCCCCGATCACACCTACTTTCACTCATTCTTCCTTGATAAACACTATCCACCACAATGTCCAGTATGTCACAATATCCCTGTCACATCCAGTATTAGAAGTGTCGTTCCCAGTCATTTGTTAATGAAGTAACAGTTTCTGAAAGAATATTCAGGGATTTTTTTTTTTTAATGATCACACTTCCTTGCCTAATTTTACTTCAATATGAGTTCATAAACAAGGGAAGAAGCTTGTTGGGCATAGAGCGAGCAAACTAAGATACTATGTGTCAGGCCCAATGGGACTGGGTACATATCACCTCTCTTGTGTATAATAGCAGAACATGTCTAAGAGCTAAATAACTCCAGAACCTAAATGGCCTCTCTCTGCTTTTGCCCTCAAGTTTAGCACTCAAGTGGCATTTCCTATATGCCAAGATCAGTTTGCAGCTAAGATAGCTAACTACCAAACCCAGTTTGTCTGGACTGCATCCAGTTTCAGCACTGAATGCTCCATGTTCCTAGCAACCTCTGCCCCCCCATTCCAGGCAAACCAGGAACCGGGATGAGAAGTTACCTTATCTGCTGGTCACTAGCCCTCAGTTAGTGAAAGGCCAAGCCTGGAAGGCCTAACATTAACTCTGTCCAGCCACAGACAATGGTCTTAGGTCATAGGCTGGCACTGGATGAAAGAAAATTCCAGATGAGGAAGAAGGGAAAATTGGAGAAATTAGGGATGGACAGGAGGCCACACTGAGCCATCAAACTCAGTGGTTCCAAAATTCTCTAGGAAAAAGAAGGCAAGACAAATTATTCAGAATGAGGGTATAGAGCTGGAGGAGAGGCCTAGAGAGTGGAGTGACTGCTCTGGGGAACTGGACAAGGCCCAGTCAGAGACAACATATGGTCTGACACTGGAGTTATCCCGAAACATTTCTTCATATGCATCCACCACCCCAGGGACAGAGCAGAGAAAGGCCAGCCCTAGCCTGCAACATTTGGCATCTGGCATCAACCAAGGTTCAACCCAGTGAATACCTGCCCCTCACATTGCCTCCTTCAGTCCAGGACTGGGGTGACTGAGCATCTTCTCTGCAAGAGGAGAAAGCACTCAAAGCACAGGCTGCTTGACTCCTGGGCCTGGTGGTGACCCATGCATGTCCCACCTTACACTCATCCCGCTAATCGTACATCTGTTGAATGAGGTGTACCTTTCCCACAAGGAGGGACAGCAGATACGGACTACAACTGTGATCTAGTCCACTTTCTGGGTTGCTCCAGGGGACAAATGGCAGAACAGGGAGCCTATACAGCATGAGAGAGTATTGCCACAGGTTGCCCAGGGGTTCCGACAAGAGTAGCCTGATGCCCAGACATCACAGATATACTTCCTACATTGTTCCGTCACTGTCAAACTCTGTCACAATCGATACACTCTCTTTAACACCGTGATGTCTTTCTCTGCATCCTCTCTCCCACTCCCTCCCTTTTGTGTTTCTGTATTTGTGCTCTGTCTGTCTGTCTCCTCATGCAGGTAGAGAAACCTAGTGTTCAGAGTTCCAAACCAAAAAAGACCTCAGCGAGCCATAAGCCCCCGAGGAAGGCCAAAGACAAGCAGGTGGTGTCGGGCCAGGCTGCCAAGAAAAAGACCACAGAGGCCCCCAGTGCCACCAAACCCGACGACAAGGAGCAAAGCAAAGAGATGAACAATAAACTGGCTGAGGCGAAAGAGTAAATGTCACCGCACTTTCCTTTTCTCTTTCTTTTCTCTCTCCCTTTTTTTTAAACCAACAAACAAAAAAGGCCACAAAATTAATTAGAGACTTCTCATCTGCCTTGGTCCCAAGTGTCCCAGGAGCTCTGTGGTTGGTTTCTTCTGGTAGAGGAATCCTATTTCACAGACCAAGTGTGCTGCCTCCTTCTGTGGGTGGCACAGCATCCAGCCAAGGGCTCCTGGGACACCAGGAAGAATTGTGCACTGGCTGTGCCCTCCCTGCGGGTCTGGGTGGGGGCAGGTCTCATCTGCTGCCAGGCACACCTCCTGGTGGAGCCTGGAGGAGTCTACTAGAGGGTCTCCTCCCCTGCTCCTCCCACAGTTTGTGTTACTAGAAGTTGAACTTTAGGTAAATGTTCTTTGCCGAAGTTCATTGGATGATTGCGTGTTATGGAAGTTCAGCTTGGACTTCAGCAGTTGATGGAATCTGTGAACATATTACATACAAAACAACATCAAACCAACCTTGGCCTTACTATCGATGAAATGGAGTTGTGTCTGTTTGTTAACTTGAAGTAATTATCTCCTAGAATCTTCTGTTAGGAGTATGTGCTTGTGTTTCATGCCTATCAGTAGGCTTTAAATTATCTCCCAAGTAACAGATGGGCCACTGGCTGAGGCCAGCCAAAGGTGGCAGAGTGGGTGTTTGAGGTGCTGTAAATGTCATGAGGGATGCCAGCAATGGAAGACTGTTTTTCTGTTTGCCCTCAGTGTGCTGCTGATGCTATAGAGCACCCGGATAAGGGAGAACGGTCAGGTGTACAAATAGCCTGTTTACTGTGACTTGCCGTTTCTGGGACGCACCCGCCCCCAAGTGGGATGTAGATGCAGTGGCAGGCATGGTGATGCCTCCCCTCATCCTTGAACTCGGTCAGTTCCATAGAGAGGCCAGTGTGCTGAGCATCTGGTCATTATCTGTGTAGTAGCTGCCCTGGCTGTGTCCTGCAAAGGGATTAGCAAGCACCTTTGACTTCCTTGATGCTTAGAAGCACTCTCAGTATACTTAGTTTTGCAGTGCTGTGTGTGTGTATGTGTGTGTGTGTGTGTGTGTGTGTGTGTGGCCAAAGCCCCCAGGGCAGGCAAGTGCCCCCTTAACCGAGCTAGAATCGTGTTGTAGAAATTAGTCAGGGAGTGGTTGTGAAATGACATACCTCCCTCTCCCCAGTTCTTGTGAGGGAACCCAAACTGTTTATCAGAAAAATTCTGGTGACGTACAGGTTGCTCGGCACACTGTCTTTCTCCTCTCCCGGAAGTCCTCATTGACTCCAGCAGCCTGACCAGCCAGGCTGTGACACTCCAGCTTGCTTTCTCTTGTGGTGAAAATGGTGCAGGAGGAACGTCTTATGGTTCCTTGCCTCAGAAGCTCCTTCAGAGTCTTGTGGTTCGTCTCACTGTCCAGGCAATGGAGTATCCATCAGCACCGTTTCCTTTGTCACCCTGGGGCTGGTTGAGACTTCACGTGCTGGGCATACTTTAATTTTTAACAGAGTAGGCAGACTAGACGTGAAGTCTACGGCCACACCCACTGCCATCTTTTCCAGCTCAGGGCATGAATGAGGAGAGAGGAGAAGTGCTAGAGAACGAAGGAAACGCTGAGTCGCTGCCATGACGCACAGGTTCGGTTACCATCCAGAATGCCGGGAGCGGATCTCGGTGCTATTTCTGGCTACTCGTTAGCCGGTCCTAAAGTTGACCAGAGAACTTTGTCCACAAGCTCTGACTGTATGTACAAACGCACGGCCCTTCTGTCAGGCTTAGCAGTAGTCAGGTGCGGTGTTCTCTATAACTTGGATTTCTCCGAAGAAGAACCATGTGTTTGGTAGATAGAGCAAGTCTGAGTTTTCAGTGCACAGGGATCATTCATTCAGCATACAGTCCGAATGTCTTGTGCTGGGCACCGTGTGAGGCTAAATGGATAGACAGGTGGCTGTCTCCACTACGTATGTGACTGAGTTGAGTAGTTTTCTGTAGTTTACCATAAGGGCCCCAGTACCAGGGGCTGAATTTCTTTCCCTGTCCTGCCTGAGGCTTTAGATGACCTGGATAATGCCCTTTTTAAGCTGTTGATGTCCCCTTCCTCACACACCCACCTGGGAAAACTCTGTTTGCAGTTCACTTTGACTCTTGAATGTGTCACCTCACTGATCAGAAACTTCCTTTGATTTCTACTGTTTACAAATAAAACTCAGCCAGTCTCGTTCTGTATCCCAGACCTACTGGACGAAACTGACCTTGGTTCCTTAAGCAGTGTTTGGTATCACCTTTCTGCAGGTGATCAAGCTCCGGATGCCTGACCCCTCATTCTGTCCACCTACCCCAAATTCCCAGTCCACCCCTGGCTGGGCTGGGATGGAGACTTTCTGCATTGTCTGCTTGGCCTGCCTGCAAATCTCCCCCTAAGCTGTGCATAGCTTCCTGTCGTCTGCCTCGACCCTCACACAGCCCACAGAGCTGGGCCCTGCTGAGGCAGACCAGAAGTGTCTAACTACGATTTTGTGGCCTGGGTTTTGTTGCATACCACAGATTGTCTATGTAACGTGTAGCGCACACCTCTCTTGGTGCTATTTCATTCCTGCTCTTAGTAAAAGAATGACAAAAAAATATTCATGTATAGCCAATTGATTGTGACGTGCTTGTGGTCTGTGCTTGCTTAGAAAGCAAACCAACAGTTTTTTTTTTCCAATTATAAATAAATGCTAAAGACGAACACTACTTTCTTGATCTTATTTCCTTGGTGAGGCCCAGCTGAGTAGGTGAAGGAAGCAGCCTTTGGCATTTGAACCTCCTTGTACGAGACGCACTGTGCCCTGCAGCCTTCCTGGGGCCCATAATGCAGATTGCCTCTTTTAGATTGTCTCTCAGATACTAATTGCAAGCAGTCAGAGCTAAGTGTTGGGAAAGGCGAAGATGGACCCGGAGACGCCCTGGCCAACAAGGTAGTGTAATGTTTTCATCCCATGTCGAACGGTGACCACCTGTGCCACTCACTGCCTAGCAGGGGTGAGAGACCAGGTCCCAGCCCTTCCCGTCCCTTTAACCAACAGCTGTGTTGTGAGAGACCGGGTCCCAGCCCTTCCCGTCCCTTTAACCAACAGCTGTGTCGCCTCTGGCCTTTTCTCCTTACAGGGATGGCAGAGATGCCTTCGACCACTCATTTAATCCACGGCCATGTTGGAGGTTGTGCTCAAGGGTTGGCTCACTGTGCGGGGCACATGGCTCACATGGCGGTGAAAACGCAGCTGTGAGAGAGGCCCCGATGAAACTCCAGCAAGTCAGGACGTTGGGAGCTCAAGTGGAGGACAGATTTTCCTGTGGTGCACGGAGAAAGCACCAACCAGGGCGGTGGAACATAGGGATGTGGATCACAGAGCAGGTCTCAGGCAGGGGAGTAGACACAGGGATGGGAAAGCAGGGGCTGGTGGAGAACTCAGCCAGAGCCATGTTAACTCACTTTGCTGTCCTTCCGGTAAAGTGGGAGATAAAAGACTTTGCACTCTTGATTTCTCCAGCATATGTTGATTGGATACCTATTGTGGAACAGGCCCTGTTTTGGGCATTAGGGGAGCCAGGAGACTGAGACCCTACCTCCGATCACATGAAGGAGAGCCTATTCTAGCTGGTTCCATGGATGAGGAAGGACTCAGTGGATGGGTAGGTGTTGACCAGGTGAACAGAACTGAACCCACCGAGGCATGCGAAACAGAGGGCTGTGCCTAAGCAAAGGTGTGGTGGGGCCGCCTGATGAGCTCAGGTTCTAGGGGTAGTTCACTGCGGGAGGGAGGGGCAAGGGCCAAAGAGTGCAGAGCTCTGTGGTTGAAAGGCCTGGTGTCACATGGCGGGTGGCTGCTGACTGGTGTCTTCACTCCATTGCCCTGGTTCCACCCATGCCCTGCACGTCCCTACCATCACGCTTCTCACACCCATCGTGCCACAGGTCCTCCCATGCTAGCAACCCTAGGGGGGCATTTTTATTCTGTTGCTCCTGCCAGCTTTGGAGTTTAGGGCTAGAGTAATAATATTTTGGTTTTTTTGTTTTGTTTGAGACAGGATCTCACTTTGTAGCCCTGGCCAGCCTGGAACTTACAGAAATCCACCAGCCTTTAGAGGCCTGCAGAATACTGGGATTAAAGGGGTGTGCCACCATGCCCAACCTTAGAGTAAGAATTTTCTAAAACCACTATATATTTGTTTTCCAGATGAGTATAAAACATTCAGGCAGGATACACAAAACTGCTCAATAAATAAATATACAGAAGTGCTTTAGTAGGCGCTCTTTAGCCTCAGTTAAGGGAGGGAGACAACAAAGACCGAGCAACAGAGTGAAACATGACAGGAGAGAAATGGAGAAGTAGAAAGAGAGTCAGAGAGAGGAAGAATTCAAAACTACACACAAGGATACGGAGGATCAGCCGAGAGCATGGGTCGGGGTGAGATGGACTCGCCGAGACTGGCCAGAACTGGGAGAGGGAGGGCGGGGCACCGTGGTCGGCTTCGTCTGTGTCACCCAGGTGAGCAGGGCCCACCCCTACACGCCTGTGGCTCCTGCCACTGCCCAGAGCTTTAGCATGTGGACCTGCAGCCACCTCAGTCACGTAGCTTCCCTAGAACAGCAAACAACGAAACCAGACCTGTGCTGTTAAAATGGCTCAGTGTTGCTAACTTAGCTAGAAATGGGTTTCGTTTCTTCCTTCCAGTTTCTTTATTCCTAGTGAACGCCACCCAGCTTCAGTCCCATCTCCTGGAGGCTGTGGACTCCGGTAGTTTGGCACAGTGGTTTCAAGCCTTTTACTGCTCAAATATGTTAGCAGTTCCCATTTCATGTATAAAAGTTTCAGGGTGTAGTGTGTGTGCCCTCTGCAGTTAAAGCAGGACTCTACCCTTAGTCGCCCGTCACCAGCACTGCTGGGACGGGGAAAGTGGACTTTTCCTAGCCCACACCTCACAGAGCCAGCCAGGTGCTCCAGTCAGTCTCCAAGCCTCATGACCACAGGGCGCGGAGATCCCCTCCTGTGACAGAGGGCATCCTGCAGTACCCATGGCAACAGGAGAACTGGGATTAATGTCCTTGTGTGTTTATCATGGGAGTTCTGGCTGACACTGGAAGTGCTCTCAGACACTACAGATTCATGATTGGAGAGCTGAGTTTTTAGTGGCCTGCCTGAGCCTTGGTGTCTTCCTCTGAAAATGGGGGCACTAGTATTCAAATCAGGGAAGCAAAATAGGGATAGACTCCAGAGTGAAGGGACACGGACACTAAGCAGATGATTTCAGATCCCTCCCTTCCCAGAACTGAGGATGTATGTGTTCCCTTTCTTACTCATAGACAAACAGCTAACTGTAACTAGTCATGCAGGAAGCCGAATGGGCAAACATTCAAACGCAACTGCTTTGAAAGAATTCTAGCTATTGAATTGCTTTGAGTCCACAGATTGACTAGGGGCCTAACAATTTGATTCCTTGCAAAGCATACTTTCTATAAACACCATGGAGCCGGTGTTTGCCTAAGTAATCGGTGAGAAAAGGAAGCCCAGAAAGGAAACCCTCTTGGGAAGGGCATCCAAGCTAGAAAGCCAGTTTGACTGGGCTTGGAAGGCTGAGGAAGCTGAGGAGCCCAGGCTTTCTCTCCATACTGCCTCTCCTCTCTCCTGAAGGAGACCTGGCTGACTGGGGTAAATCAGGTTTCAAACAAGTGGGACCCTTAAGGAAAGTTACACCTAAACCATGCAAAACCACATTCTGGCTGGGCCATTACACACCCTCCAGCAGGCTTGCCCAGGACCTTCTTTAAATCTTGGGATCCAAATGCAAACTGGGAAAAAAATCAGAACTGGACCAAGTCTTCACACTTCCATTGACCAGACTGCAATCCAGAAGATGTTCCATTCTTAAGCAACGTATTTGGTATGAGAGATGCCCAGGTAAAATTAGTATCCGATACCAGTCACATCAGACTGGGGACCACCACCTGGTGCATTTAATTTCCCATAGTATAATGGACTTTAAACTTTTGTCTCTGTCCTCATGTAAGTGGCTTCTGGTCACTAGTCAGCTGAGCATCATACATAGCTGTCTCAACAGATGGCCTCAGATATCTTATCTGGGGCCAAGGGAATTTCAGGTACCAAAAAAAATGGAGTTATTGCCACTGCTCTGGGCTTGTGCTGCTGGAGGGCTGTTCAGACCTGCTGATCTGACCGTGGCGCTCCCTTCCTGCTTGACCCCATCGGCTCTGGCTCCCGCGGCCTGCAGAAGCTTGTCTCAGTCACCACGCTGCTTCTCACCTCCATGCCTTCCCCATGCTGTCCCTCCTACCCAGAATGCCCTCTGCTTCTCACCTGGCTAACTCATCCTTCAAGACTCGGCTCAGGGGACCGCTCCAGGAAGCCTTGCCTGCACCTCCCGGGCTGGGTAAGATGCTCCCTGTGTGAATCTTCATCGTGGAACTTACCATGTGTCCTGTCATTGGCTTACATGTGTGTCCCTCACTGGATCATGCTGTCCCCACGGCAAGGGCCTGATCCTTCTGTCATCTACTCCCTGGCCCAATGCCTACCACAGAGAATACCTTCTGAAGTGTTTGTTGAATGAATACTGAGTGGGTGAATGAATGAGTGACCATAATCATTGCGTGGCCCACATTCACCATGGTGCCTCCACAACGCTTTATTCTGCCTGATAACTGTCCCTACTCATGGGAAAGAAGTGATTGTGACATGTATGCCACAGTGACAACAGAGCAGAGAACAGCTAATGACCAGCATCTGTTTGGGTCAGCATCCCTCTGCATGTGATTTAACCACTTTTTCTAAGCAGTCCTAATTTCAGAAAATCATGAGCTCTTGAATACAGGATACTCTAAAGAGGTGGAGTCATTCCATCCCCTTCTCAGGGAAGAGCCCTTATCTCTAGGATACCAAATAGGTGTTCTCCTTACACCACCCAGGTGACCCGTCATAGGACAAATGGCTCAGAATTTGAGTCAGCAGCACTGGTTTCCAATCCAAGTTCTGCCATTTACTAGCTATGTGACCGTAGTAGTCGAGTCTCAGAATTTTTTTAAGTCTCAAAGATTTTGTAATGCTAGTCTGCATCAAATTGATGTGGTACCCGAGTTCAGGAAGTGAGCATTGGACCAGGAAGAGATAGCATGTTCTTGGAATCTTCGCGTGGCAGGAGTGAATAGTTCCCTTAGCAGGAGTGCCCGTCACCTAGCACCTGTCATCTGTCTCTCGTTCCCTCTGTCGGAGGATGGAAAGTAGACTGCCTTTGTCGGTGGTTCAGTTCATGTCGCTTTGCTGTGCAGCACTCCCTACCACCTCCTAGTTCCAAACAATGTGGCAGTTGGAACCCCTGAGGGAAAGCAACTCCCTCTGCCTCCCAAGGGCGGAGAGCCAGACCATCCATCTAGAGGTGACACTTAGCGCCCCTTCCCTCCCCAGCCTGTCACTTGCTCCCTCCTCTTTGAGCACTCCAATAAATAAATCACGTGATGCAAATTGCACGTTTGTTTAAATTGATCTTCTCTGGACACTGGAAACCGATTTTGATTCATTGCTGGAGATCCCATCCTTTGCTCTAGATGTGGGTAGGGAGGACAAAAATTGATTTGCCAGTTCTCAAGAGCACAGGGTTAGACAAGAGAGGAACCATTTCTATCTGGCAGCCTCGGTCCAGTACATTCTATTTTTAAAAGGGCCATTAACAGGATTTGAAACCAGTGGCCGATCCTACTGCCTGGTCTTTGCCCAGCCCTTGGGCCACAGCTACGATTCCTATGCAGATCACTCTCAATCTCCTGAAACCTCGGCCTCCTCCTGTCCTCTCACCAGGGGTCACTCATGCCGGGGCCCAGGCACACATCTCCGGGGTGGGGCATGCCCACCCAGGATTAAGCCTTGTGGAGGCAGCATCTCCATACCTGTGGTCCCAGTTGCTCTTCCATGTTATGAGTCCTCTTAGGTGGACTCTGCTGGACTTGTAGGGTGTGCTGCTGTGCTCAGATAGGGTTTATGGCACCAGTGGGGCTAGCCCTTGGACCAGGAGGCCGCTGCTTTCTGGGACTATCATGTTTGCAAGGGTATGTGGAGGCAAACCTGGGGACACCAAGACCTGGTGTGGCAGATGCAGGAAGACCCAAGGAAAAAGGGAACTGACTAGGCATTTGGTGGGGAACTGACTGTACTAGAGGGATGTGTCTTTCAGGAGATGCAGTTGGGGGCTCAGAGCTGAGATCTACAGAAGTCATTGCCTCCAGCCAGGCCCAGTCAGTGGTTGCACAAGCCAAACCTGCTCCATTTGAGTCTGTATTTCCAGAGAGAATGGAGTTTCTGCGCTAAGTTCTGACGTTGCCTGTGTTCTTTGATGACCCTAGGCAATTTACATCCCCTTTCTGAACCTCATTTTCACTTCTGGAAAATGGAAGTAAGATAAGTCCCCAGCTGCAGATCCTGTATATTGTGAGAACCAAAAGCCATATTGTATCTAGAGTCCTCCTAGAAAAGTCACAGAGGCGTCAGAATCTAAGAGGACCAGCAAAGCTAGGAAAATGTGTCCTGCAAATGTGATTGTTAAACTCTGATTTTGTGAACTTACTTTTTAAAAAAAAAAAATTTATTATTTTTATTTTATGTGTATGAGTGTATTGCCTGCATGTATGTAAGTGCACCCATGTCGTGCAATGCCTGTGGAATCAGAAGAAGGTGTTGGATTTCCCTGGAACTGGAGTTTCAAACAGTTCTTAGCCTCTATGTGGGTGCTGAGAATCAAACCCGGGTCCTCTGCAAGAGCAGATGGCTCTGAGCCATCTCTCCAGCCCCATGAAGTTACTTTTTTAAACTCCTCATTTAGAATGCCAGCCTTGACTGTGTGCCTGCCTGTGCCACAGATTGCTGGTTCTTGACTACTCAATGAGCCAGCACTCAGTGGGCGTGTGTGAAGGATTAGAGGACAGAAAGAAAGGTGGAATGAGAGAGAAGGAGGGAGAGAGGGAGAGAAAGGAGAGAGAAGAAGTAGACATAGTCTGTGCCATTAGAGGGCCTCATCTAGAGGCAGCCTCAGCCTAGTCAGCACCCGTGTGAGGGGCAGCTGTGGCGGACTGGAGACAGAGGACAAAAGGGAAGGCAGAAATGGTGTCACAGAGAAGCAGCCTAGGAACTGAGTCTCCACTGGGGAGGAGGGTCTCCTAGACAGACAGACAAGGAGGTGGGGAGGTGGCCTGCCAGCCAGTGCTCTGGTGCCCAAGAGGAGAGAGAGCAGGGAGACTGATTACTGCGAGTGACTAAGGAGCTAAGGGCTAAGGAGCTATGTTCTGTTTGGAGGCCATGCATGCAGCCTGACTTTCAGTTCTGGGCTCCGATCCCAAGGGGTGGGAGCCACCTAAGAACTGTGCAAGGACAGCAGTCAGGATATCAGGGGCAACAGACCTCTTGGTTATGGGAGTAAAGACAACTGCTGCTGCTTCTGGAGCGAGCAGTAGGGTGCCCCTAAGAAGGTGGCCTAAGAGTGCCAAACACAGGCTACTGCCCAGGTTGAACCAGTGAACCACCAAGTCCACATGCCCAGGGCAGCTAGGACCAGGGGACTCTAGCAGAAGCCTGGAGACCCAGTGATCCCAGGAACCATTGGTCTGAATATATGGGGCTATACTTTTGGGGAATGACTCCTCAGCAAAGTGACGTCTTTGCCCCCCAAAGAACTTTGAATCTGTTTGAAGAGACACAGGCTGATGAGGACCAGGACTGGTGTGGTACCTGTTCCCGGTGGTGACATTGTGTTCCAACCATGTTAATTAGTCTTTCTGAGGCTGCGCTAGGCAGAGCCTGGGTCTCACTCACTTCTATGCACCATCTAGCACAAGGGCTAGCAGAGTGGGCACTCGGTAGGGTTTATCCACCTAGTGGATAAGAGAAAAAAATCAGAATAAAGAGAAAAGATCACACCCCATCCAGTGTTGTTCCTATCATGTCTGCTGGGTAGTCTATCAGCCAGACTCTCTGCTAGATACTCTAAAGCAAAGATGAACAAAATGTAGCCCACAGTCTATCAGGAGAAGCAGTCAATTACCAAACAACATGGTAATTACAGAAATAGATGCCCGCTCCTCGTCCTGGCAGGGAGAGAGGAGGAGAGTACTCTTGGATCCTTCCGAAGAATAATAAGCCTTGAAAGATGATTTCCTTGACAGCCCCCCTGGAGTGGTGCATTTCTCATCCCTGAGTTAGGAGGTGTTTGTAACCAGGAAACATGGGTATATATGTCCGGCCTCTAGAGGCAGATAGGCAGGAGACAAAGTTGCGATTCCAGCCTGTCTGTGACCTACCTCCTGCTGGGTGCTGTTGGCCTCCATTCTACTCTTCTGTTCCTGGTCGTCTTTGCTCCAAGTATGTGTGCTCCAACCCCCATCCACCCGTGGAGGCACTGGGCAAACCATGTTTTTTG
Source organism: Eospalax fontanierii (assembly GCA_035773235.1). NCBI lineage: Eukaryota > Metazoa > Chordata > Mammalia > Rodentia > Spalacidae > Eospalax > Eospalax fontanierii. The sequence continues at coordinate 165,215,788 of CM069524.1, forward strand.
TCCCAGGCTGGCTATCCATTAGCTGCATGGTGGTTGGGGAGTCAGTTACCCACCTTACTTGATCATGAAGTCTCCCTGGGGCCATGTTCACTAAACATGACCTGTATTCTGGCAGTCACACTGTGAGCGTTCCTCTGAGCTGTTTATAGATTAAGAAATGGAGGCTTGGAGAGCGGCATGACACGGTACAACAGGGGACAATGCAGGAAGAAGTGGGATTTGCATTGTGCGCAGGGCAAGAACCAGTGGCTGCCGATGCAGTCCCTTCTCCACCTGGTCCAGGTCAGGATTCAGCAATCTGTCTTCTAGACTGTTTTCGTTGTTATTATTTGTTGTTTGGTGATGGTGATGGAATTTATTTGTGTTTCAGGGGACAGGGCTTGAGGCAGGGTTTCACTATGCAACCCAAGCTGGCCTTGAGCTCACTGTGGAACCCAACCTAGCTCACAGCTACCCTCCTGCTTCAGCCTCCCAAGTACAAGGACGACAGGCAGATACCACCCCAGCCAGCTTTCACTTCCAGACTCTGGAAGATGGCTCACGCCAGTGTGTATACTCTGGAGGCACTGACATATCCATGGAAACATGCAGAGAGAACGTGAAGTGTCTTAAGATTCAGATGTCTCATGTAGCCTTAACACATGAAGTTTTGCAACCAGGGGAGCCCAGCACCGAAAAGGTTCTTGTTTGTTCATTCATTGAAGAAATTTTTAGTCTTACAGTTAGACCGAATCCCTGGGTGAGATACTGTTTTAGATACAGAGGAAACAATTGTGTACAAAATAGATTCAGAAAACGTTGCTCCTTACTCCCAGCGCAGAGAACAAACCCCCCATGGGTTGGAAGGAGAGAAGGAAGGAATGGGATTAGATCTGCTTTCCTGGGGATTCTGATCTGAGAGAACAAGAATGGCTAGAACAGGAACGTCTGTGAGGCGCTGGGACCGTGGTGTACCGATGACCGTTAGGGTGGGGACGTCTGTTAGGGGCTGGGCAGTGGTCTAGGGATGATGGATTGGTGGGTAAGAGGTGTGGAATGAAAGGAATGGCAGGAGCTTGTGGATACAGGGTGTCACAGCATGAAGCAGGTACTGGTAATCATATCTACAAATCCTCCTACTTTGCCTTTGTTCCATTACTGTGCTGGCTATTAGAACTGTAGTCAAGACACACAGCCCTGCCCTTAGGGAGTTCAGGGCGGGATTGGGGCGCTTACCTTTATTGTCTGACAAGGCTATTCATTGCCTGAGTCACTCTTACTCCCAGATTTCCCTTTTCATAAAATGTAGGAAGCGCATGCTCAAGTTTTCCTCATAAGTGCTATATCCCAGGAGGTGTTTCTCTTTTATTTTTATTTTTTTTCTTTTTGAGACAGGGTCTCCTGGCCCTAGATGGCCTTGAACTAGCTATGTAGACCAGGCTGACCTTGATCTCACAGAGATCCATCAGCCTTGGCCTCCCGCATGCTGTGATTAAAGGCATGTGCTACCACTACCAGCTTCTCTTTTAAATTGATATTTTTGAAACAGAGTCTCCTGTAACCCCAGCTGTCCTGGAACTCACTATGTAAACCAGTCTAACCTTGAATTCACAGAGATCCACCTGCATCTGCCTCCCAAGTGCTAGGATTAGAGGCACGTGCCACTACACCTGGCACTCTTTTAAATTCTTAATTACATTTTATTATGTATCGGGGATAGGGTATGCAGGCCCCAGTGCCAAGTGTGGAGGTCAGAGAACAACTTTAGAGAGTCTGTCCTCTCCTTCCATAATGTGGGTCCCAGGGATTGAACTCAGATCTTGAGGCTTGGTAGCAAATGCCTTAACCCACTGAGCCATTTCACTGGCCACAGAAAGTTTTTTTAAAAGATGGGCTTAATGAAGCCAAGGCTAGCCTCCAATTTATAATGTAGATAAGGATGATCTTGAACTTATGATACTCCTGCCTCTCCTCCCAAGTACTGGGATTATAGGCCTGTGCTACCATGTCTAGTTTATGTGGCGCTAAGGATTGAACTCAGGGCTTGGTGCACGCTAGGCAAGCACTCTATTAACTGAACTACAACTATAACTTCCCCTCAAAAGTTTTAATTATTTGTTTGGTGTCTTGACCCTTTTTGCAGAAAGTATATGAGAAAAATATGAAATACTTTATGAGCCTTACTTTATTATTCCATTACATGTTTTACATATGAACCATAAAGCTAAGCATTTAGCTAGTCTAATATACCAAAGTATCTTGAATTCTACATATACCTTTGAACTACATCTACACAGACTTTTCCTAAAGCTAATATCAAAAGAAAGAAAGGAAAGAAGGAAGGAAGGAAGAAAGGAAGGAAGGAAGACAGAGAGAGAGAAAGGAAGGAAGGAAGAAAGAATCTGGGCCTGGTGGCGTACACCCTAAGTCCCAGCACTAGAGAGGCAGAGGCAGGTGGATCTCTCTGAGAACAAGGCCAGCCTTGTTCTACATAGCTAGTTCCAGGCTAGCTGGGACTCCAAAAAATCAAAAAGAAAAGACAATGTTTTAGGTTTGGTTTAACTTATTTCTAATCTTTTTTAAATTTTTGAAAATTACATTTATTTATGTATATGTGTATGTATATGGTGATCAGAGGACAACTTGTGATAGTGGGTTCTCTCCTTCTACTGTATGGGTTCTGGGGATTCAAACTCAGGTTGAGCAGACTTGGTGGCAGGTGTCTTTAACTACTGACCCATCTATTTCTAATCTTAATTCTAAAACTCATGATTAATGACATTTAATCAAGGAAAAAAGTTTAGTGATATATCAATATGGGGTCATTTAACTAAATGACCATGAAAATGTAAGGTTAGTTCACAGCTAGCCAAGAGTGTTCAGTACATAGAAAGGACTTGGAGCCAAAACCCCAAACACCCAAGGAGGCGCTTTTCCCGCCCCAGGCTCTAGGGCTGCCCTTGTTTATGAATTTCCTGCCAGCAGGGGGCACCAAGGTCCTGCCAATAGGCTAAGTACAGGAGCTCAAAGTGCTTTTCTGAGCTTTTTCATGACCTTACTTACCCAAGTCACCCAAGGACCTGAGAGGATAAATACATTCAACTTTCTACCTGATTCTGTTCTAAATTTATCTTTTACTTTTCCTCTCTGACCAGTCACCAAGGGCTGGAGGGGTGCCATGTTTGGGTTCTGCATGCCCCTCACAGCCTTGCCTGGCTCTCTCCTCACACTCAAGGTCCTATGGTGACATCCAGACCAGGACAGCTAGGCTATGTGTGGTACTGAGCCAGGAGGTTGCCCTGACCTCTCGTCCATGATGCTTGATGACAGCGGAGAGCTTCTTATGTTACTGTGTAATCTGCTGAGAGACGGCAGTCCCTGAGACAGTTGGGATGCCACACACATTAAAAACCATCTAGATCAGGAGGACACTGCAGAATAAAAAGAATCTAAAGATGCAGTGTTACTTTGAAGTAAACAGAAATTCAGAGTACTGCCTAATGCCAAAATGTCCATGATCCTGCCCTTCACTCATCACAAATTTCTGGGCAAATATCATTATAACTGATGACTAGATGAAAAGCCCAAGACCCAGGGGGATTAAACCATAATGAGCCAAGAAAATATAATTTGGTAGGGAGGAGCTGGGGCTATGTCAGTTGGCAGAGTGCTTGCCTAGTTCAATCCCCAGCGCTCCATGAAAAAGAAATGGCATAGCGGTATATACCTGTCATCCCAGCACTCCAGAGGTGGGGCAGAAGGATCAGAAGTTCAAAGTCATCCTTAGCTACATAGCCAGTCTGAGGCCAGCCTGGGATACATGAGACCCTATCTCAAATAAAGAAAAAAAAAAAGTCGTCCTCAGGTAGAGATATCAGTAAAGCAATCTGAAGAAGAAGAAAGGGTGGCTAGTTTAGGGCATTGGCTCACTGGCACAGCATTTACCTGGCATGAGTGAGGTCCTGGGTTCTAGCTCTATTACCACCAAAAAGAAAAGGGGGGGAAAAAATCAAATAAAAGAAGCAGGCAAAACATTCCTCTAAAGGTCTGACAAGGGACTGTTAAAATGCTAATGTAGATCTAAGCTTAAAGACTTTGTTGTCTTGAAGTGTAAAGTACTAGGAACCATCTTGTCCTGAGCAGCTACTCTGAGTGAGCCAGGCACTCTGAGGGAAAACTCACAGGCAGTGGGAGCAGAAAGACCCAGGGTCTGGTCTCTGCAGGTCCCTCACTTCCTCGTCACGTGCCTTCTCTAGACCTCAGCTTCTGGGTCTAACAACCAGGGGGAGCAAAACCCTTGCTGTGTGTCTCATTCATGTGTGTTTCACAGGGCTGCCAACATGAGCTGTGAAAAGAAGTGCTTTGGAGGGCGGAATATGCCTAGGTGTGCAAGGGTTTGTGACACTGGCTGAGCAATAGCACCCTTCGGGGGCCACTTTCAGCCTGGCCTACAAGGAAAGTGTGTGCACTGTAGACCAAAAGGCTCCTGCACGGCCAGATCTGAGTTGGTAGTGCTTGCTCTCAGGCAACAGTGTTTGCGCATGCTCTCTGCAATGACTATGGGCCAAGGGATGGGACAGGTGGCTGCACTCAGCTAGCGATATGGAGCAAGCATCCCCTGAGGAGTCTGGTGAGGGACTGGAGTACTTGGCTTCAGGAAATAAACCCAGGAGCTTGGTGCAAAAGAAGACAAAGTTCTGAGGAGAGTAGAGGGAATGGAGGGGGGGGCGGATGGTGGGGCCAGGCCTGAACGGGGACTCCAGCCTGTTGTCTAGCAAAGCTGGGGGTGAGAATGGGAAGGAGCAGCAGGCCATAATGGGGTGTACTGTTCATAGAGAACTAAAAGCAGTAATACTGAAAGCAGATTCACTTTTTATTACCACCATGTGGATGCTTGCCAGGACCCAGCCCTTAATAACAGTCAGGGCAGGAAAGGACCCTAGAAAAAGGACAGAGCAGCAGGGTCTGCAAAGGCATTGAGCTTTTGCTAAAATAGGGCTCCCAGGATGGGCCTGGCAATCCTGGAGAAAGAAGTAAGGCCGGGTGGAGGGTGGGCTGGGTGGAGGGTGGGCTGGGTGGAGGGTGGGCTGGGCGGGCTGCTGGGATGGCCACTGGATGAGTCAAGTCCAAAGGCATCCCTGCTGCCATCTCCCGGGCACCGTCCCCTTCGCTGCTTGCAGGTTATAATCAATTGGCAAACACATTGAATGACTGATTTCCCAGCCTGCCCCGCTTCCACCCTGTGTTCCCTCCTGATACAGAAATCCAAATTCCTCTTGGTTCCTACAGTAAGAGCTGTCCTGCCTAGGCCCATGAGGCCAAGTCTCATCAGGCAATCTGTGTTCTGCCCTCTCCCTGGCCAGAACTCAGCCCTTAGTGACAACCTTTCTCTCCTTTGCAGGGGCCCAGTCCAACCTGCCGGTGATACACGTAAGAATCAAGGTCCTGTAGTCACAGAGCCACACAAGGATCAAGGTCCTGTGGTCCCAGGGCTTCCAAAAGACCAAGGTCCCGTGATCCAAGAATCTCCAAAGGATCAAGGCTCCATGGTGCTGGGATCACCAAAAGATCAAGTCCCCGTGGTCCCAGGGTCATTAAAGGAGCAAAGTCCTATAATCTCAGGGCCTCCAAAGGATCAAGTCTCTGTGGTCCCAGGGTCCTTAAAGGAACAAAGTCCTGTAATCTCAGGGCCTCCAAAGGATCAAGGTGCCATGGTCCCAGGACTTCTGAAGGATCTAGGTCCCACGATCTCAGTCAAGGATAAAGATCATGTGGCCTCTGAGCTTTTAAAGAATAAAGATCCTATTATCTTAGCACCTGCCAAAGATCAAGGCCCTACGGTCCCAGAGCCTCTAAAGTATCAAAGTCCTTTGGTGCCAGCAAGAATTAAAGATCAAAGTTCTGTCGTACTAACGTCCCCGAAGGATCAAGGTCCTATGGCACCTGAGCTTGGGAAGGGTCGAGCTCCCATGGTCCTCGAACATAAGAAAGATCAAAATGCCACTGTCACAGCACCCATGAAGAATGAAGGTCCCGTGGTCTCAGAACCCGTGAAGAACAGAGGCTTAGCAGACCCAGAGCCAATCAAGGATCCAGATATAGTGGTCCCCAGGCATCTGAAAGGACATGACTCTGTGGTTGTGGCACCTGCAAAGAACCAAGCTCCAGTGGTCCCTGAGCCTATGAAGAGTCAAGAACCCACTATCCCAGCACTGGCCAAGGATCAAAGTCCCATGGTCCCAGACCCCGCAAAGAATCAAGGTCCTGTGGTCCTTGGGCCTGTAAAGAATCAAGACCCTATAATCCCAGTACCACTAAAGGGTCAAGATCCCCTGGTGCCAGCACTAGTAAAGGACCAAGGTCCTATGACCCCTGACCCTGTGAAGACTCAAGGTCCCAGGGGCCCTCAGATGCCCACAGTTTCACCTCCACCCCCAGTCATGATCCCAACAGCTCCTCATGCAGAATATATTGAGGGATCCCCTTGAAATGCCATGAAGGAGCTGGCAGCGGCTGTGCTCCCCTCCTGGGGGCAGCGAAGACATATATTTAATCTGCATGAAACTGTGCTGTATAGTCTCACTGGAATGTAATAAACCTCTGGCTCAGCAGTGTCTTTCTCTGGCTCTGTGGGGTTGGGTACATGTGCATGCCATGCACACTGGAAAATGGGTGGGTCAGACTCTGAAGACACCTGTGTGAGCTATGCAGTGACAGTACCCAGTTCTTAGGATTTGTCAGCATCACCTGGGGTAGGCAGGTGTTGGGTGACTGTCCCTGGAGAAACATGAACCAATGTCTGTTCATCTCCAATAGGACAGATCAAAGAAATGATTGCACCTTACTTAATCTAGTTTAGTAGCCAGTGAGTTTAGGAGGTTGCTTATAGGAGCATGGCTGACTCAGAGACAACTGCATCCCTGATAAGACTTATGAACTCTGCATGCCTAGATATCTCAGCATGACTTGCAGGCAACTTACCAGCTGGTGAGACTCTCTCTAGCCATCCTTACTTATACAGTCTTGGGATAGAGCCTTGTGAATCTTGTAAGTTTCAGGAGCTCCCTGAGACTTGTAAGTTCGTTTACTATTAGCTCCGCTCCAGATGTTTGGACTCCCAGGGAATAACTGCAACAGCAGGTGATGCCAAGAGACTAAGGGAGGGCCCAGCATGAAAGTGGAAAGACGCGGCAAGGGTCAGAGCCCTGAAAACCTACAAGACGTATCAAATCCCAACAAGCTGAGTTGAAGGGGTCAGAACTGAAGGCCACAGGTAAGCGAGAAGTAGGGGGTCCCATTGAAACAGGGCAATTTTAGGTGACAGCTATTTGTCCTAGTCTCAGTCATGAAGCTCATCCAATCTGGGCCTCAAGCTTCTATGGGTCTTAATGATTTTTTAATGAAGTTTGAAGCTAACACCTGCTCAAGTTTCTTCTACATCCAAGTTGATGTGAGAACACAGTTCTCACCTTAGAGGGATTAAGAGAGTTTATTCTGGAGCCAAATATGAGTGACCATGGCCAAGGAACACAGATTCAGATTTCCCCAAATACCATGTTCCACTGTAGGAGTGATTATATGAGATTTTTATTAGTTACAGAACAAAGAAAGTTATAAAGCAAAGTATTTACCAAGCATATTGACAGGGGCCACACTTGAGGAGGTTACAGCAAAGTAAGAAAACGCTGCTCTAGGTTTTAAATGTTTTCTAACAGTGTTCTTAGCTTGGGAAAGCTTGTGGTCTGCTAAGGATACATTTTAGGGTTTGAGAGTCATAAAAACGTTAGGTCAGACACTGGGCTGAGTAACGGACAGCTTTCAAAAGACTAAAAGTAACCCAAACTAATTTGGCTCCGGTCTGTAGTATAACTCTCCATAATCTTGAAGTTTAGTCATTTGGCCTTATAGAATCTTTAGCACAGTTGCAGATTTTCTTTCTCTTTATCTCTCTCTTTTTTTCTCCCATTAGGAACTTCAGTTCACATCCATGACAATAAGGAGTTTCTGAATAATGCCTTAGCTGGGTGCAGTGGGGCAGATGGGTCCCATAGTCCCAGCTACTCAGGAGACTGAAGTAGAAGGATGATTTGAGCTCAGGAGTCCAGATCCAGCCTTGGCTACATTCTGGGGTCTTGTCTGTGTAACCCAGGCTCGTCTAGAACTCGTTATGTAACTCAGTCTGGTCTCTCTCAAGCTAGTTTTATAAATTGCTATTTATTTATTTTATGTGTGAGTACTGCCTATATGTATGTAAGGGCACTGATGTCATGCAGGGCCTGTGGAGGTGAGAAGAGGCTGTTGGATCCTCTGGAACTGAAGTTATAAACGGTTATTAGTCGGTATATGGGTGCTGGGAATCGAACCCAGGTCATCTTCAAGAGCAGCCAAGTACTCTTAACCAATGAGTACTCTCCAACCTCCCAAAATAAGTTTTAAAAGTAAAATAAAAATTGTTCAACATTCTCTGCCTTTACTGCAGTACCTCAGTGTGTTCTTTGTGCTACAATTGGGGTCACTTCAGTAAAGAATTCCAATCTGTTATTGTTTTTTTTTAAATCTCTTTTTAAAAATTTTTTGAGACAGGGTATCATTCTGTTCTCAGGAATCCTCCTGCCTCAGCCTCCCTAGTAGTGGGATTACAGGTGTCTGTCACCATACCCAGGAAAGAAACCTTTTAGTAGAACAATAAGATGTGGTATGGGATGAGGCCTAGCTAAGGCCTGTCTTCAACAGTGCAATGCAGGACACCTGGTAGGGACAGCCAGGAGGATCTCCTGGGGAAAATGGTGATGGCATTCTTACAGGATGCTGGACAGCCTAGGAGGCTGTAGGAGGGGAAAACTTGAGTGTGGTTGGAGGGTCAGGGTCATCCCCTCTGGCTGAACTTGGATGAGAAGAATCTGGTTTGTGTGACTTGACCAAGGGGCTGCAGATATCTGGGGCAGAAAACTGCAACCATCAAGTGTGCTGGCAGGCTGAAAGAAAATCATAGCCAGGATGTGAGGAAGAAACCAGGAGAGCTGCCAGCTGGAAGTTCTGGGGTCTGGCTAGCCTAGCATATACAGAGGTGAACAGCAAAGAAATCCTGTCTCAACAGGGTAGATTGCGAGGACCAGCACCCTAGGCTGTCCTCTAACCACATGCAAGTTGTGGTACACACACACACACACACACACACACACACACACACACACACACCACCCTTCCCTGGCACAGAAAAGCTCTGTAACGGAGAGAACTCATGGCCTTCCATCCTGGGTTGGGCACCAGAAGACAGAAAGTAGACCACACTCTCCTGTCTGTTAGATGCAGACTTCATTTACTGCGGGCTCTTCCCTGAAGCAGCTCTCTGTTTTCCAGCCCCTCCTAGACATTCAATGCCCCCAGCATCTGGGGGGCCTCTCAAAGCAAGAGGAGGAACAAGACTTAGGTGCCTGTTGCCTACCACAGGCGTATGTTGAGGATACTCAAAAGGGTGGGGAAATGGGATTTGTTGGAATGGGAGACTCCTTACTGCCGGCCCTGGGACAAATTAGACTCACCAAGACTGGGTGGGCCCGTGACTGGACTAGGACAAAGTCATTCCATCCCAAAGATGCCCAGGCCTGGGAGAACCTCTCCCAGTTCTCCATTATGAAATGTTCAGTCCAGAGCTGGAATGAGCTCACTCTGCAACCCTGCCCACGTGTGCATTCTCCAGGCCCAGGGGGCTTCTGTACTGTGGGTATTCACTGGGCTTAGGCTCTTGGCTCCACTGGCTGTGAAACCTGAAACCTCAGAATTCGGGAGGAGATAGTGGAAAGGACAGAAGAGGCCTTGAGCCCGGGAGGCCAGCTCTGTTCTCTGCCCACAGCCCTGGCAAAGGTGGGTTGGGCTCGATACAGCTCCTGGTGGCAGATGGTCCTCCTTTTCTCACACAGTGATCCAGTCCTGACACAGCGGCAGGTGCCTGGCACTGCCTGAGCATCCTGTGAGCACAGGAGACTTGCCTGTGGGTGGAGGTAGGAACAGGAAGATGGCACCACCAAGTCACTGCACAGAGCAGATGTGTGATTACAGGAAAGTGATGCACTGACCAGCTTCTCAGTCAGAAACCTGGAGTTCCCTTTTCCAGTCCTTACTAAGACCTGCCCACATCATCTGCTAAAGAAATAACAAATCTTGGGACTACAGAGATGGCTCAGTGGTTAAGAGTACCAACTGCTCTTACAGAGCTCCTGGGTTCAATTCCCAGCACCCATAGGGCAGCTAATAAACTGCAACACTCCAGATCGGAGAGATCCCATGCCCTCTTCTGGCCTCCTCAGATGTTATATACATGTAGGAAAAATACCCATAAAATAAAAATAATTTAAAAAATAATAATAAAAACTGAATCTTACTGCCTTTCTAAGGCCTGGCTGCCTCTCTATGGCCTGGCCCCCTTAGCTTACACACATTCTGTAATTCTGTATGTGAATCATAGCATGTCACTTGGAGTGTAAGAAATTCAATCTTAAACTGGGCTTGGTATCACAGGTCTGTAATCCCAGCCACTCCTGAGACAGGAGAATCAAACATTAAGACCAGCCTGGAAGATTTTGTGAGATCCCAACTCAAAATAGCCATAGTTTCTTTGTAGAAGGAGGGCAAGGGGTACAGCCCAGGGGTAGCATGCTTCCTTGTATAGTCAAGTCCTGTGTTTCATCACCAGCAACACAATAAAAGAAAGAGAGCAGGGGAGACGGCTGAGTCAGTGAAGTGCTTGCCATGAAAGCACGAGAACCTACACTGCATCCCCAGCACCTACAGAAAAAGTCATGTGCATGTGCCTGTAATCTCAGCAGTGGAGAGGCCGAGAGGCTCACTGGCTAGCCAGTCTAGCTAAATAGGCACGGTCCAATGAGACCCTGTTCCAAAAATAAGATGGAAGGGCTAGAGAGATGGCTCAGCAGTTAAGAGGCCTGCTGCTCTTCCAGGGAACCCAAGTTCAATTCCCGACACTTGGGTTGGCTGGCTCACAGCTGCCTGTAACTCCAGTTCCAGGGGATCTGACACCCTTTCCTGGCCTCCTTAGACACCTGCACATGTGGCATGGACTCACACAGACACGCACAGGCACAGACATATATACACAAAAATGAAAGAAAGAAGAAAGAAAGAAAGAAAGAAAGAAAGAAAGAAAGAAAGAAAGAAAGAAAGAAAGAAAGAAAGAAAGGAGAAAGAGAAATAAAGAAGCCAGGGTGGTGCCCACACTCAGGAGGCAGAGGCAGGTGGCTCTCTGTGAGTTCAAGGCCTACCTGTTTTACAGGGCAGCTGAGCAGCTGAGGCTACAAGGAGACCATCTCAAAAAGAAAAGAAAGAAAGGAAAGAAGGAAGGAAGGAAGGAACTTTGGCTCCTCCTCACTTGCCCAGGACTGACAGGATATGTGGTACTGGTCCTTCCCCAGAGCCTCGCCCTGTCTCTGGAAGTCATAGTCCCAGGAGGCTTCAAACACCCTGAGAAGGCACTCAAAGGTTACCACTGTAACTGCCCCTAGACCAAGCCAAAAAAGTTCCTGGCAGCCCTCCTTCCTCCAAAGCAAGCTTATTCACTGAGCTCCCAGAGCCTCCCACTCTCCCTGGGGCTATCCACGCCCAAGCCCATCCCACAGAAGGTCTTGAAATTTTGTCGTGTCTTTAGAGGGTAATCTTCAATTATCCCAGCCAGACCACTGTTCCCCTCCAATTCCAAGTTCCTACTCTGTAAACCTCTCTGCACCTCAGATCACCCTATTTAACATCCTGCGTGGGCTGGGTCCTGGTTCTGGGAGGGTCAGGGTCACACCACTTTATGCTCCTACCAGCAACGTATGAGGATCCCAATTTCTCCATATTCTCATCAGTGCTTCATGTCACTTTCTCAAGGATTTAGTATAACCAGGAAACCAATCTTTGGGCATGTCTGTAAAGGATTATCTAGATTATTAGGTTCATTGAGGTGGGAAGACCCACGCTACAGTGAGTGATAAATTCCAGGGGCTGGGGTCCCAGTATTTAGTATAAAAAGAAAAAGGCCAGCTGAGCCTTAAGGTTCCATCGCTCTCTGCTTCCTGACTGTGGATGGACACAACACGACCAGCAAACTTGAGGGCCTGAGTTCAATCCCAGGAACGCACATAAAGGTGGAAGGAGAGAACCAACTCAGAAAGTTATTCTCTGACCTCTGCACATATACCTACACACACACACACACACACACACACACACACACACACACAAACACCATCACACACAGTTATAACTAATTTTTTAAAAAAGATAAAATCTCTTGCATCTTTTAAGTCTTTGATGGTGGCAATGTCTGTGATTGTCCCCCAAATCACAGCTTTTCTCCAATTTATGATGTTTGTGAGAAGGGAAAAGACTTGGGTGGGTCTTTCAGTTAATCCTTTGCATCATAACACTTATTCCATGGGTCTGGCTAGAGGTTCCTGTGTGAATTATGCCCATAAAATCCAATTTTATATGCCCTAAAATGAAAAAAATGATTTTATGAAGAGTCCAGTGCCCCACTGGACTCGTGATGCCTGGACTTGTGTCAAAACTCCAATTTTCCAGTTGCCCTGGCCATCTGAGTGTCTGCGCAGTGACTCTGGGACCTGGAGAGTTAAGGTGAGAGGATTCAACCTCCATAATCCCTGCGGAGTCTGGGGCCTTTCCCTTCACAGAGTGCAGGCAAGTGTCTCGGGCCTTGTGTGGAAAGCCAAGAGTTATAGTATGCAGCTGGAGAACAACCAAAGGGAAGGGCACTGGTTCCTCCTTCTAGGGACTCTCAGTGAAAGGCCGGACCTCATTCAGAGAATCTCAAGTCAGGCATCTGCTTGGCAAGCCTGGAGGAGGTTAGCCTGTTTGCCTGTTTCAGAAGTTCGGGAGAGCCCTAAGGGGTTGCCCAGCTACAGGTCCCACAGGTGTCTTAGCAAAGGCTATTCTACCTTGGCCACTTCCCGGTCCTGCTGTCCATGGAGTCATCTTTCTGAAGAGCCCTGTGGGTCAGACCATGCGGCTATTCGTGGAGGGCTTGGTCTTAGGTACTATTGCCTGCTCTTCCCTGAGATTCCATCATTTCCGTGGAAGCCATGGAGCTGTTTCCATGGCAGCATCTTCCTTCAGTTGCCCTGGCACAGAACAAACAGCAAATACCTGATGTCCTCATAAAGGATCTTCCAGGGTCTAAAAAGAGGAAGTTAAGCAGTGAACTTTATCAAGGTGAGGCTACTGTGGCTGAGGCTGGGATGCACAGAGGCTCAGCATCTCAGCCATACATCTCCTCACAGGCTCAGCATCCCATGAATGCAGCTGTCTAATCAAGCCAGGCAAGTCCAGCAGAACCTCCCAACCAATACCCCAGAGCTGTGAAAAGCAACAAATACTTGTTTAAAAGCCACTACAGGTGGAGTGGCTTGTCACATAGCAACCAACAGCAGCAACATTTTGCAGGATAACCTCTAAGCCAAGGTCATGTCGAGGTCTTCAGGCCAGACTGCACCAGTGTTATCCAGCAAAGAAGCAAGGATTTGCTTTGAGGGCCAGGGATGCTCTAAACTGGCCAATCCTCCCACGTGTATCCTGCTCTATTCTCAATGCAGTGATGTTCTAAGCATCAGAGAGGCAGCAACAGAGTCCAGCTGATGTAATTTGGTGACTGGAACACCAAACTCCTGCCCTAATAAACCATAGGACTGGCATTAGCACTCTCCTCTATCTCCATGTGAAATTAAACTCTGACCTACACCAAGAATAGGCAAATGGCACCAGAGCTATGTGATAAGAGCCTATTGCTGAAGACTCCACACAATTCAGTTAGAAGACATAAAGAAATCAAGCTGGAACTGAGCTAGAAGCTTCCTCCCTGTTGGCTAGCTTTTGTAGCATCAGGTGTTATGCAGGTTACTGGGAGAGAAAAATAACTTACCCAGCACTGGACTCTGAAGCTACAATACCAGGCAAGACGTGTCTACTAGAGCAAGAGAACACAAGTGTTACAGGAGTAATCACTTTCTGATCGGATTTGAGGACCACTCCACAGGAGGAATTCATGCCTGGTACCGTACACCTAGTCAATAGTCCAAGGCTGGGGAGGTCCTAGACCCTAGCAGGGGAATTTACAACTGTTGCTTTGCTAAATGAGCATGGTGTCAAACTGCCTTCTAAGTATTTACATTTATACCCATAAATCAGTGCTGGTCTCAGTCTTAGTTCAGAGAAGCTTGTTTATGGTGAGTGATGGCTAATGCAGAGACTCAAAATTAGCTGAAGAGCTGAGAATAAGTGATTGTTTAGTAACAAGTCCTAAATGGGACAGCTAAGCTCCCCCTTCAAGGCTTAGGTTCAATCATCACAGAAGGGACAGAAAAAAAAGTGAGAGTCTGAAGAGGGGAAGGAAAACTGTGAAATGCTATATTCAGGATGACGTGGCTGTTACACCCATGAACTCACAGCAGCAGAGGCTACTACCTGCCCAAAATAGGGCCCCCCAACATCCATCATGGATGGGGGAGGAGCTACAGTTAATAGTTTGCAGGGAGAGAAGCATTTTCCTCAGTACCATTGAATGAACTCTTATTAAGCACCTTCTGTGTGCTGGGCACTGTTCTAGAAATGGTATAGTAAGTACTTAGTATCAGTATTAAGTCAAGAAAATGGGAAGATGTGGCAGAGCGGCTGCGGTAGGCATGGGTCTGGTTATGGTGGACTGCCAGGGAAGGTCACTCTGACAGGTGACATGCAAGCCTAGTTCTGGATAACAAAAGACCTACATTTGCTTGCCTGACTGAAAAAACAGTCAGTGAAAAGGTCCTGGTGCAGGCCTCACTGGAAAGCAACAAGTCCTCTGCATACTTACTTGGTCACCATCCATAAGCCCCTTGAGTGTGAGAGCTAATTTATGGAGTTCTAAGTACAGTCAGGACTGGGACTCTGACGTTTTGTTGAAACTCTATGAAAAACAACTGGCCCTCCTTCAGCCCCACCCACACCCGATGGGCTCCCCTGGCCAGGAAGGGAATCTTCTATGTCTCAGCAACTCCCAGGAGGACTTGTTAGAGGAAACATGGGGAGCGCTGGCTCCCTCTGCCTCCCTGGTTATAGGGGTCCTACCCTGCCCACCCAGCGCCCTCCTGAGGCCTAGCCTAAGGGCCACAAGAGGCAAACATGAGGACAGTGATGGGGGGTTGTGGGTAACAAACCCTACACACGAGGTACCCGAAGAAGATTCCCCACAAGCTTCCTTTGCAAGAGCCCACCCAATCAAGGAACCTATTAGCCACCCATGTGCCCACTGGCCCCTCTGGCCCTTGGGGTGAGGCTAGCTTGCAATGAAAGACCAGAGGACTGACAAGTGGGTCCCCTTGCAGAGGAGGATTGGGGTATAGGGGTTTCTGCTCTGTCATTCAGTTCTTGCAGCTCCAACCTCTCCAGGGCTGCAGAGCAAAACTTTGTCCCTGGACAGCACACAGTGGCCATCTACCACTGTTCCATTATCTGCCAGCATTCCAGGACCAGATATGAGCTGTTAAAAGCACACTCTACCCTAGGAAGAACATCATGATTTAACCTGCTTCCACACGCCCACAAAATTTCATTGGAAAAATTTTATTGAAAAAAAAAATTGTACAAATAAATTCTCATTTTGAAAGCAACAAAGGCTCACATTCCCCCTTCCCCCGCCATCTTTGAAAAACTAGAAAAGGAGAAAACAGAAGTTCATTCCCGCGATGCTCAATGAAGCGGCTATCACAAGGTTTGCCAGGGAGCCACTCCTTTGCGATGTCTCCCAATACCGATAGCCTGGCAAGGGTCATTTTAGGGGTGCCCGGTCTCGGGGCTGCAGCACCTAGTTTTATGGTTGAAGGAAGCTGGGAGACGGGAGGAGAGCTGGGGAGGGCTGAGGGGATGCTGACAGAGAGGGCTGGGCTGCCGCGTCCCCAGCTCGATTGTCTCACAAATAAGGACTTGGCCATAAATATGAACACTGATTGACTGGCTGAGGCAGACTGGATCTAGAACTTTGAGGGCAGGACAGGATAACCGTGGGGTCCCAGGTTTTGCGCATCATGGTATCTGGGCCCCATGTCCTAGTGGAGTGGATTCTAGCTAGGACGGTCTGCTCAGACACATGAGAGCCCCAGGTCTGCTTCACCAACCCCACCCCCCTCCCCATGGATATCCACAACTGGTACTCCCCCCGACGAATAGCACCCATGTGTCTCAGGAACCATCAGCTACTTCCTGCCATCCCATGCCCACCCTGGGGCCCTACAATTCGTCTCTCATCTTGTCACCCTTGGGTCGGACCAGGCGCCCAATGAACAGCAAGGAGCCACTCTGGGTGTCTCGCACCAGGAAGATGAAGGGATGGTCGGCATAGAACAGCTTGGGGCTGCGAAGCTCCTCCCGCCCATAGATGTCTTGGTCAAAGGGGTTGCCTTCAGTGTCCCACTCGAAGGCGGTGGCATGGAACACACTGGCCAGGTACAGGTCCTTCTTGCCAGACATGCGTGATAAGTCTGCCTTGTTCTTGTCGATGGCCTCCGTCAGGCCCAGTCCAGCCAGGTGTTTCTGAAGGAGCAAGGGCCAGATGAGGCGACCTGGGCCAGGAACCAACCATCTCACCCTCCATCTATACCACCCCAGTGGTTCCTCTAAGAAGAGAGAGCCCATTCCCGGGCCACTTTCAGTATGCCAAGCATTGAGCTAGAGGCATCAAACGCTGACTTCCTGTAACCCAGCCAGGGCCTGTACCCTCTGCTTCACAAATAGGAAACAAACTCAGAACACAAGACCAAATTGAACACTGACTCCGACTACCCAGCAAAGCCACACTTCTCTGTGCTTCATGGGCCTGCAGCACATGGGAACTTATGTAACATCCCCTCTCTGCTCAGCACAGATTTCTGAAATCTCTTGAGCAGTCTGGGGTCCTTTGTTAACAAATTCCCCTAAGTGACTTATAGCATCCTCAAGTTCCAGAAAGATGGGTGGGAGAACAGCTATGTCTACTTCATTCTGGGCCTGAAAATGAGTGACATGCTACCTGAGAGTGTGGGTACAGGCCAATCACTGTGGCTGGGAGAGGTTAATGATGGATACTCAAGGGTTTGTTAACTTGTCTATTTTTAATATAATGGTTTCCTGAGGCTGGAGACATGGCTCGGTGGTTAACAGCATTGATTGTTCTTGCAGAAGACCTTGGTTTGAATCTCAGCACCCACATGGGCAGCTAACAACCATCTATAACTTTAGTTCCAGGGGATCTGACGCCCTCTTCTTTCCTCTAAGGGCACTGCATGACACTGGTGCACTTACACACATGCAGGCACAACACTCATACACATAAAATAAAAATTTTTAAAGTATAATTGTTTCCTATTACTCACATAGTAAATACACACCCTCACCCGCCCCTCTATGGGTCTTCACAGCTCTTTGACAACAAACACAGTTCTCTGAGATGTGACTCCTTCCCTGGTATGCTCTACCCTACCCACAGTAGGTGAAGCTCTCCCTCCTGGTTGACAAAGGTCACACCATGTTGTCACCCTAAGGTCTAAATGCAGCTCTATCCCTTACAAGCATGGCTAGGGTTGAGGGAACAGAAGAGTCATTTTTGTTTAAGCCTCTGTTCCCCACCCAAAGTGGTCATACAGAGCAACTCAAGGACTGGTACAAGTTCTGGCCTGGCTGAGTAAATATGGACACATTACTTAGCCTTTCTGAGTCTCAGTTTCCTCATCTGTCAATTTATATAGTCCTCCCTAGTGAAGTTGTTTTGAGGATTAAATGAATTTTAACATATAAAATGCTTAGAGGGGTGCCTGGTGCCCAGCAGCTGTCCAACTGTATCTAGCTGTGGACTTTACCCAAAGGTAGGGTCCACCTTTCTCCTCAGCATCACCTGGCACTGCCTAGATGCTCTGCTGATGCAAGACGGACCTGCTAAGCGACTGAGTGAAGCTGTCCCATGCCGTGCCGTTCCGTTCTCTTACCTGCAGGTCATGGGTCACTTCCACCACTCCCTTGGGCAGGGAGATGGCAACAGCCTTCTTCTGCATCTTTCCCATCCAGACCTTCAGCTGCTCTTTGGTCAGCAACTTCTCCAGGCGCTCGAGCGGCTCCACATGGTGGGGCATGACAATGATGAGGCTGGACAGCTTGTGGGCCAGGGGCATCTCCAGAACCTGCAGCTTCTCCTTCTCATCATCATAGTAGTTGTAAAGGCCTGGATGAAAAGGGGCGGACACTGGGTATGCTGGGTATACTGGGACTTGGGGGACAAGCCGCACCTGAGGACCTTGGAACCCTCCACTTCGACCCTCTGTCCAGCAAGGTGCCTACCTGTCCGGTGCATCATCGTGACACCGACGGTATAAGAGCGAGTCACCATGAAGCCGCGATTGTCTACCATTTTGTGGTGGAACTTCTCATCCCAGTGTGCTGTGCCAGAGACAGAACACAGAGTCAGCAATCCATGTCCCCCAGACATAATTACAGCCCACAAACATCTCAGATGTATACCCTAGACTCGTCCATGCCACAGGTTCTTTGCTCCATTATGTGTATCAAGCCCTCAGTCCTGAGCAAACATTTCCGGTCTGAGCATGCAGGGCTCTCTTGTTGGTGCCCAGCTACTCCCACATGGCAAGGAATTCCTGTCTTCATGTCCCAGCCCACTGCCTGTGTGGCACTTGGCAGATATCTAGAAACTTGCTGAGATAAATTTTCTTCCCCACTAGGTAATTGAGGGGGGCCTGTGCCCTGGGCAAGGAGTACCTTACAACCACCCTTAATTCTTCTCTGCAAGTTCTGTCTGTGTGGCCAGAAAGATAACAAAAACAACGTATAACTGAGAGTGACCGAAACCCAGTGTTCGCCACAACCAGGCCTGCATGCCAATCCAGGCCTGGGTAGTGAATGACGACAGGACTTTTCACCTCTCCACGTCTGGCCTCATTTGTAAATCGGCGTTACCTCCAGCTGCCAGCAAACTCTGAGGACTCTCACATACCTACTTACTCATACACAGCCACTGACCTCAGAGCTAGTCTTTAGCTCAGTTCAGACGAGCTCAGGTCCCAGTCTTGTTTCTACTGCCCTAGCTGGGCCTCTGTGTCCTTACATGTGAAATGGGGCAAACACTGCCTGCTGCTATGGTTCCTTTAATGTTGCTGAAGCTGAACTGATTACTGAGTTTAACTGATTTCAATTCATGGAAGCAAGAACACTGATGTGATGAAATACACCAGCTTGGATGCCTGTCCTTTGGATACTTGGCTGCCTACCTGGAACTAGTCTCTCGTATGTAAAATAGCCCTGCCTTTAACAGTTCTATGTGTTAAGGGGAGAAACAATGGAGGATTTAGCACAAATAATGGGTGCTCAAGGGCTTCACCCCATCGCTGAGACTCACGCTTAAAGAACATGGCGTTAACCAGCAGGGCCCCATCAGTGCGCTCCACGTCCCTGGTGACCTCCGGCAGCTTGCCATCGGTGGTCTGCGAGGCCCACTCGTTGATGGACTGCAGGGCGCTGCGCTTGTCTCGGAAGTTGATCTTGGAGTGCTCGCAGTTGTAATGCTGCTTGCTGCTGCGTATGAAGTCATCTGCGAAGCTCACCGAGCTGGGTCCGTACAGGCGGCTGCCCAGCTTCCAGGTCACATTGCGGGCTGTGGAGTTGCTGAGCGAGCGCAACAGCTCTCCCAGCCCCGTGTGCACCTCTTCGTCCCGCAGCTGCTCTGCACTCAGCACTGCCTTTGCCTGCGAGGCTGTGGTGGCTTTGCCGCCCAGCGACACAAGCCCCAGCGATGAGGCCACCACCAAGGGCGACAGGAGGATGTTCTCCACCGCCTGGTCCTTGGCCATAGCCTGATACAGGCTGAAGGCCAGGCCTGTGCTGCGCTCTGCCAGAGTGGTGGCTTTGGAGCTCAGCTTCTCGGCCGTCCCGGGGGCTGCTGCTGCTGCTGGTTTCTTCACCTCTGCTGCCAGAGCCACTGCCAAGAGGCAGAAGGTGCCCAGGAGGAGAGTGCGCATGGCTGGGAGGTCGGATGTGTGCACCATCGCAGGAGACCTGTGAGGGCTGAGAGAGAGCTGCCCTAAGCTTATGTCATTCACCCCAGCCTTCCCCCTGCCACAGGAGCCTCTGGGGGCAGGATCAAGAGAGCTCAGAGCTCTATAGTCCAGACCTGACTCAGGGCCACCCAGCCTCTCAGATGCACCTATCTAAAGCAGAGTTCCTGGCACATCACCAGTCCACTCTATTAATCTCTCCAATGGGCCATTCAACACTTAAACGTAATTTCTAAGTTTATTATGAAGCTATTCCTGCCCCTAAGAAGACTTTGGTCACCAGGTCAAGAAACCTAGCAAATCTAGTACCCCACTACATCCCAGTGCCTGCACATGACACAGCCAATCTAATGATCAGGGCCACTTGGCCAGACCTGCCTCCTCATAGGTTAATGTGGAGCTAAGTTCTGATCTCATACAAGCCTTAGGGCCCTTGTCAATAGGGAAAAGGCAGCATCTGGGCTGAGGCTCTGCAGGAAGTCCAGGGCGCCCTGTGGGACAGAGCTGTGGGCCTGGCCAGCACCATGCCTTGCATTCTGCCCTGGGACGTTAATGAGTCACTGCTCAGTTCACTCATTAAATAAGGGAGCCCAGATGCTTCAGTCTGCAGTCTTTGGGGTGACCTTGAGTGTATGCATGCAGGTGTGGCCACCCAGCCTCAGATTTTCTTTCCTGAGTGGTAAGGGTCAAGGTCTCCAGGCCCCAGGCCTGGCTTAGAGCAGGAACTTGATCTGCCCATCTGCCCACACAGCCCCTGAACCAGAAGGGAAATCCCAGGACAAACTCTGCAGAGACCAAGTCCTTGGAAACTCCAAGTAGAGGGGTCATTTCCTGAGACAGCAGCAAGGACAGGATCTTGAGGAAGGGGGGTGAGTCACTGTTCAGTGGGTCAGAGACCCCTCCCCCATCCCTCAGGAAGCCAGAGCAACATCCGATTCCATCCGCCCTCCCATGGGACAGTTGCAGCCACACAACACAGCCATCTGATCTGGGTCCTCTCCCCAAATCCCAGCAGTAGCAGGAGCCCCACTTTCCCACTTCTATCCCCACACCCTCTTCAGGCCACGACCCCCTCTATTTCATACAGCAATTCAGGTGGAGAGACCACAGGGCAAAAGGAAAACTGAGACAGAATTCTGGTGGGGGCTGGGATACCCCTGCTGTCTCTGGGAGATCTCCTTACATGGTCTTCCTCTAGAAGATGGAACTTCTGAAACCCTGCTAGAATAGAAGACCCTCGGCACTCCAGCTTGTCTGGGGGTACCGAATTTCTGAGAGAATACTATGTTGGCATCCTGTAAAGCTCAGATAGGTTCCCCACATCCTGGATTGCTGCCCTCCTAGCAACACTGAAGTTAGGGTACAAAGGAACCAGAGAGGAAACGAGAAAGGAGGACCACAGATCCACAGACGCCTGGGGGATGAGGCAAGAGTCACACCTCACTCTCAAGTACAAATGACGGAGGTGGGGTCCTCATGCCTAGACTAGGCTCAGGCCTCCTCCCTCCCAGATCTAGCTCCTCCTTCACCAGTCCTAAGACCTCAAAGGCCAAGTGACCATGTAATTCACTATACACTCAAAGATATTTTTGAGAGTAAAAAGAAGCTTTGTTGATTGTGCCACAGTAACAAGACACATGGCCACTCTGCTCAAAGGACCAGTAATCCAGTAGAGGCCACCAGCATCTTCTTTCTGGAATGGCAGAGCCCAGCCCTGCCACGTGGCAGCCTCCATCTTGACAGCCCCCACCTCCCAGCCAACCAGATCCTTAAAGAGCTGGGAGGGCCTGCTCAATAAAGCTCCAAATGACTAGTTAGGGATTCCTCAGACAACCACACAGCTCCCGGTGACGTGGCAGGCAGAGGCTATGTTATCTATCTCCATAGGCCAACAGCGGAGGGCTTCCAGCCCAAGACAGGAGGTACCAAGTATTTGCCTGGAGCCCTTGCGGCCTTAGTTTTGCATCTGCACTTCAGAAGTCTGAGGGGAGAGGCAGGGCTGGGGAAAAGGGCCACCTTGTTAATCCCAGCAGCAGGAATGCAGGAAGGAAAGGCATGCCACTGCAAGCAAGCCAGCCTCCCGCAGCCCAGCCCATCTACCACAGAGAAATGCCAGCCCTCGGACCAAGGTTAGACAATCTACGGTTCCACAAAAACCAGAGCAAGACACATCCCAGAGTCAAGGCTATGCCCACCACCGGCTCTGAGAGTCAACGCTAGGCGAGAAAGGGTGTGGACCCTGGTAGGGGGCGACCACGGAGTGTCTCAGACACTTGAAGGGTCTAAAGTACCTTGAAACTGCCTCAGAGGGAGATCACTGCCTGCCTTTTTCATTCTGAAAGAAAACAAAAGAGTGAAGGGATGGGACCCCTAGAGACGTGGGGAGCAGGGGCCTGCCAGGCCCAGCCCCCAAAGGGCATCTGGAACATGAAGGTGGGGTACCTTTTGTGCAGTGGGAGAAACTGGGGCCCAGTTTGGGCCTCCCCAGCTCAGGGATCAGGATGCCTATCCAGGGATCCGCTGCCCTCTCAAGGCCTCCAACAGACCACTGCGGTGTCCCGTTACACAGCCAGCCACTACAAAAACACCTCAGCAGGGAATCCTGGGTCTGGAGACAAAGGACCAGACCAAAAAGGGGGATGGGCATAAGAACCATCTGAGGGTGTGGCCAGGCCGGACGTCCAGGCAACCGAAGCCCCCCGGTTCCCCCCGGAGCCTCCATCCGGGCCCTGCAGCCCAGAGGACCCAGCAGGAAACTCGAGAAGAGGCGATCCAGGCCTCAGACCTGGTCCGGAGTGCCTTCGTTCTTCCTCCTAGGCGGGAGGCTCAGGAATGTTCCTAAACTCGGGGCAGGGTGCCTGGGCCTCAAAGGAAGCCCTCACCTTGCAGGAACCCGGAGGTGGGCAGAATGGGGACCTGGAGTGCTGATTCAAATCATCCTGGGCCTAGCGGATCCTGCTGACTCCACTTGAGTGAAGGAAAAGTAGCGCTGATCAAGTTCTTCCTTCAACCATCACCTTCTAAACAGGATGCTGACCAGAAGGCGACTGCTATCAAACTATGGGGGTCTCAGTCTGGACCCTAGGCCGAAAGTTGCCAAGGCTGGGTGGCGATCAATCACTGCCGGGCCCTAGGCCTCACTGCAGAGCCAGGGATACCTCCAAGCTCAGAGCTGGCCCTTCCCCGTGGACGCTGAGCGAGCTGTGCTCTGCAGAAGTTTGCCTCCGCACCTGGCCCGGGTCCCAGTGTCCCGCCACCACCTTTCCCGGTTCCCTGAGCTCTTTGGACCCCCGAACTTTCCTTCCGAGCATGGCTGCTCCACGCCAGACCCTCCACTGCTCCCTAGACCCCCAGGCTGGGAGTTCTGGATTGGCCCCCAATCCCTGGAGCAATCCGACCCCTCTCGGCCACTGAGCATCCCCAAATCGTCGGGCTGCTCCAGTCCCTGCACCTCACCTGGGCCGAGCTGGGCTGCGCCGGAACCGACGGGGCTCTAGTCTCTAGTCTCCCGCTTGCACACAAGCTCTACTCCGCCCGTGGCCCCGCGCCCGGGATCTATATATGGCTGTCCCCACCCCCTCCTGCCGGTCCCGAGAAACTTCTGGAAAGTTGGAAACGCTTCCTGAGGGCGCCGTGGCTCCGCCAAAAGAAAAAGAAAAAAGCCAAAGACCTCCCTCAAACTGTTCTGGCTCCCGCCCCTGACCCTGTGGGCGCTCTCCTGCCCCTGGGTCCTATTGCCCCTTCTTCGGGATGGTTGTTGGGAATGCTCCGCGGGGCAGGCTAGACCTCCTGAGTCCCCATCCTTGGACTCTGCTAATATTCAGGACCGATGGTTTAGACCTCTGAGCCGGAGGTGACACCGGCTCCAAGGCTCAGCAACCTGGAACTGGGGTCCATTCTTAGGTTTTCTCCTTTTTCGTCTGTCAGATGTCAGGGGTGTGTTCCTTCTCCAGTCTGGGGCTCACTCTCAAAACCCAGCCTCAGTTGACTTAGCCCTGAGGAGCTCAGCACTGGACCCTCACCTGGGAAGGCCCAAGTCTTAGAGTGACAGACACCCAGGGGACATCAGTCACTAGACTTGAAGGCATGTGTTTCAGGGAACACCCTGGCTGTCCATTAAGCTGCTGTGTGACCCTAAGTTGCCTTCTGTTTCTGGACCTGGGTCCTTGATTGAATGTGGTGTTAAATCATACCTGTCCCTTTCTCCTTTTCTCTAGCTCAGACTGGCCATCCTGTGGCTTCCTTATCTCCTTCCCTCCAGTCAGCTCCCCGCCCATCCCACCCTCCTCCACTGATGGCCCCTTGAGCTGAGTTAACCCTTGTGTTCATTACAGTTCTAGGTAAGGAGCACAAAGCCTCACACTGGGCAAAGTCCTTTTGTGTTTGGAGGGGTGTGTGCAGACTATGGAGAACTCCTTAAGTACAGCAGATTGTTTCAGATGCTCCCAATCTTCTCTGATAGTGTCGGGTTAGATAGCGGTGGAGAGGAAGGGTCAAAGTGGAGAGGCTTTTTTTTTCCTTCTTAAGAGTAGTGGGGATCAAACCCAGAGCCTCAAGCATGCTAGCAAGCACTCTACCACTGAACCACTACATCCCAGCCCCAGAGAGACCCTGTATTCTACTTAGTCCCTGATTCATTCAATCAACAGATTTCCTAGTTATTTCTTTTTTTTCATGTTTGTGTCTGGACCCGGGGGAGCAGATGGATCCTAGCACTCAGTACCTCAAAAACTAAATTCTCTGGGGTCTTGACATCAGACAGTTGCCGGGGGTAGTGGGGGAGGGTCTGGTTGCTCCACCTGTGGCTCAGACTAACTTCTCAGCAGGGTCAGGTGCTGCCCAGCCCTCTACAGGGTTATGGGAAATCTTAGATCCCAAAAGCTTCACATCCTGAATCAGGGTCAAAGAATCAGAGATTATGTGAATCCTCAAGTCATGTCACAGAATATGGAGTCTCTGAGCCTAGAGAAGGAAGCTTAGCCCATCAGAATCTCAGTGTCAAAGGACCTTAGAAGAAAAGGAGCAGAAATTCAGGGCGCTGGGTCTGGTGGCACTTGCCAGAAGTCCCAGCACTCAGGAGGCCGAGGCAAGAGAGCTCAAGTTCAGCCTAGGCTAAAATTGTAGGTCTGCTCATCTTTGGGGTCATAGGTTCCTATCTGCAGCCCCAGAATTCTCTAAAGTATCCGTAAGAGGCAAGCATCAAGATCCCTCTAAGAACGGGGACCTGACTGCTTCTGGAGGCAGCCCACTATTCCTTAGGCTTAGGATGAGTCCATCTCTTTGGAATGGCTGTCCTGGTTCTCTTTTGCTTCCACCTGCATTGACTATATTGCTTTGAAGAATAAATCCTTCTGTCCTTGAACAGGACTCCTGTACTAAATTCCACCCACTCAAGGGCTCTGGGACCATTGCAGAAGAAGGGGTGGAAAGACTGGAAGAGCCAGGGAAGAGGTGCATGACTATATGGAAACAGAGTCCTATAGGCTCCTGGGACCTTGCTCATACGAACCTACAGCAATGGTGTCAGCATGCACAAGACCACGCAAACTCGAGCAGACAAAAACCCAGCACAGAACTGTGGAACTGGGCAGCAGGCCCCAATCTTAGTCAGAGAATTATTGGCAGCTGGTTACTGCTGGGTGCAGAAGAGCTGATCTTAAAGGGAGGGACTTGATGTGCTGACTAGACATCAGTGGATGAACTTGCACTGGGGGCCATCTGGGGACTCTAGCTTGACACGATGGACTTTGACACAGGTGACAGAATATACGAATTCTAGTGCGGGAGGCTGTGGGAGGGTGCCAATGGGGGACGGGGGTATAGAGATGATTGGGATATTTAGTGTGAAATACACAAAATTTCGATAAAAAATATAAAGAAAAAAAAAAAAGAATCCATCCTATGTGAGGATTCCTCTGGGTCCCTGGCCGGACCCCATTCTCCACCCCCACCCTCATCCTGACTCTCAGGGTGGGCTATGAGCTGAGACAGCAACAGAGGGGCTCATCAAAACTGATGGAGTGCCCGGGTTTCCAGAAGGTCTGATGTCAAAATCCCTTTCTCTGCTCTTCCCTCCCTCAGGGCCCAGGCCTCACCAGCACTCAAAGAAGAAGTTGAGAGGGCTGTGATTGTCCCATTTGGCAGAGGGAAAAACTGAGGCTCTTGCTGTTTGACAAGCCCAGAACCCTAGGGGGTGAAAAGTTGAGACTAATGCCCTCCATATACAGGCAGGATTGTTAGTGAATCTTTCTAGAGACTTTGCAAGGGCGCAGAGCCTCACCCTTTTCACCGTGGGTCCCCAGCTCCCAGCCCAGGGCAGTGTAGAAAAAAGGCACTGGGTGAAGCCACAACAGGCCAGCAACAGCCGCGTGGAAACTAGCTGACTTCATCTCTTCAGGAAAGAAAGGCCACGGCTCCTTTAAATTTCCAACATCTGCAAAAAAATGTCAAGAGCCTTTGCCACATTATTCTTAGCTCAGAGCCCAGCCCAGGCGCTGAAGGCCCTTCCCCCACACTGTAGGCGCCTCTCTCTCTCTGAAAAAGCTTCTTTTAAGGAGGCTGGGGGACACTCAACCATGCCCAGCAACTCTCAAGTGTGGCAAGTCTGGATTCCTCTAGCACCGGAGGAGGAGGCTTTACTCCTGCCAACCTGCCCCGTCCTGCCCTGTATGCAGGGGCCAGCTGTACATCCTCAAGGTCCAGGAGCTGAGGGAGGGAAGAGAACAGCTTAAAAATCCGGAGCTGGGCAGGTAATTTGCCTGGGGTCACACAGCAAATCTGAGGTGGAGCTAGACTGTACGAGGTTCAGGCACTAAGCTCTCTTTCTCTGTACTACCCTCTGCGTGACCCTCCCTTGAAGCAACTTGGCAGTTTGGCCAGCAACTACAGACACAGCTTCCTTTGGTCCTTGTGGCTAGATTCGGTCAGTACTCACACCCATGGAATCCTAGTGCAGAAGCTTAGCCTGTCATTTCAATGTCCACATTGTCCACAGTTTTTATGCACAGGAACCTTCCAGTAAGTAAGAATGTTCCCATTTTAAAACAGGAAGAGAAGAAGGCTGGGAGAGAGCAGGGAGGTGAACTGCAAAGTGTTCAAGGCGCACAAGTGGGAGTCAGACCCTGTGCATTTGTCGCAGACCCTGTGCCAGTCACCCTTACAGTTCCACTTTTAAAGGGCATTCATAGGAAGAAAGTGCATCAATCCCCTTTTTCCTTTTATATGGGGCAAAACGGGCAGCGGAGGCTCTGACAGCCAGCTAAAGCCACTCTCTCCCCGAGGAGGCAAGACTCCCAGGCAGCCACTTTGACAGCTGTTCAGAGGCCAAGTGTGCACCCAGCCCAAGCGTGAGTCAGGAAAATGGATTCTGCAATCTCTGACTTGCCCAGAGGAAGGTTGGGACCTTCCTTTTAAGGGGGCTGTGCGCAGGCTGCCACGTAGGAGGAGAGAAGAAGGGGGAGGTGGCAGGCCAGTGAGGGGGTGGGGGAGCTCATATCCCCTCCTCTCGGCCAGGCCCCACCCCTGCCCCTGCAGACAATCAGGAACAGCAAAGCCTTCACTCAGGGTCCAGACACAATACCCGGGAAGCCAGGCTTACTGAGTGCCACATAGATGAGTGTGCCCACGTGTACACAGCACCGAGGGACAGGCTCTTCAAGTCATCTGTGAACTCTGCAGCAACTTGACATGAGGTACACATGTGTGCCTGATGTTGCGGTTGAAAGGCTCATGGGTTTGGTGTCCCACCTCTTCCCAGCCTTCCCCTTCAGGCCTCCTGTGGTCATTCAGGGAAAGGCCAACTGGCAGGGCTCACAGGATGAAACTGTGGTGGTTAAATGTGGCCCTGACCATCCTCTTCCTTTTTTTCTCCTTTCTCTGTGTTCACACCTGACATCATGGTGATGCCCAGGTTGTCCACAGAGCTGTCCTTCCTAGGTTAGCATCTATGATACTCAGAAATGAGCTCTGACCTGCCTCCTCGCCACTCCCCATCACACCAGCTCTGATGTGTTTCAGCCTGGTGCAGCATCCTAATTATTAGGAAATGCAAAAGCCCTGACTTGGGGGCCAGGAGACCTGGAAACTCATCCTGGGTCTGCCGCTTCTTGTCTCCCTCGGTAACACAGTACTGCTCTCTCAAGGGTAAGAAACAGGCCAGAATCTCCAGTTGCCACCCCGCTCACCCTTCAGGCCCGTCACCTCTGATCCCACTTGATCAAGAACTGTCACTGACCATTCCTGCTCTGTCCCCGGCCTGAGAGCCGGGAAGTCTGGGCCGGGATCTACCCCACTTTCCTCCACGGTTTACCTCTTCAGCTTGGTACAACCTCTGCGGTGACATGGGGATCTGAGCAGAGTCTGAGTGAATCTGAGGAATCTAGTTTTATTTTATTTTATGGGGGGGGGGGGTGCACAGTGTCTCCCTGTAGCTCTAGGTGGCCTGGAACTCACTATGTAAACCAGGCCTGCCTCTCTCACAGCCTGCTTCTGCCTCCTGAATGCTAGGATTAAAGGTGTATCCATACCTGATGAGATCTAATTTAAAGAGGAAGGAGGAAGAGGAATTGGAACATTCTTTCTAGAAAGTATTCACAGCTGAGATATAGTTCAGTGGTTGATTACTTACCTAGGGTAAGTACTAAGTTCAGTCCTCCACAAAGGAAGGGAAGGAGGACAGAGAGAAAGACAAATAAACAAGAAATAGAAAGAAGAAAGAAAAGCTAGTTGGAGAACTAGACTGCATTTGGGCCCCAAGCTTTAAAAACATGTTCACAGTCTCTCCTGTGAACTAGCTGTTCACAGATGGGGTTGGAAGTGCCCCTGCTGGAAAAGACCCGATCCCAGAGTCAAGGGAAGAGCCTCCCTTCTGCATGTGGGCTGTCCTCAGACCGTCAGGGAGAAACATCAAAAGCTTCTGTAGAGGGGAGAACTAAACGGAAGGCAGAATGGGAGGCTTGTCTCTGACTGCCCATGAACTTGGGGACGGTATGAATGCTTCACCTAGCCACACACCTGGAAGATATGAAATGACTTGGATCTTTGTGAAAGAATTCGTTCTTAGGTCTACAGTCTGGTCTACATAATAGTTCCAGGCCAGCTACAGGGAGACCCTGTCTCAAAACAAAAAAAAGAAAGAGAAAAGGAAAAATTTATCTTACGGAAATGTTTTTTAGATATATGCAAATGTACCTGAAATTTACATACAGAATTGTTCACCCAGGCTGGGCATAGTGGCTTACCCCTTTATTCCTGGCACTCATGAGGCAGAGGCAGGTGAATCTCTGTGAGATCCAGGCCAGCCAGGGCTACATAGTAAGACCCTATTCTCAAAGGAAAAAACAAGTTCATCAGAGCCTTTTTTGTAGTTGCTAAAAATTGGAGACAAGGTCAGTCAAGAATTGAATATCAGCAAATGACAGAAACAGGGAACCTGTTCCAAAGAAGGATAGCTTGATGGATTGGTGGATGAAACAGAAAGCAGTTCTAAAGCAGCATGCTTGTGCAAATTCTACATCCAGGGCTATAGATGCCTAAGGGGTGTTCACATTTCACCAAAGAGTCAACTCAGTTTGTGTGCAATTTCCAGTTAATTACTAAAGCATTTCCATTCTTTAGAGGTCTGGGATTTACTTTTCAATATTTTATTTTTATTATTTTTATTTTGTATGTGTGTGTAAGACAGAGAGAGAGAGAGAGAGTTGCCTGTATGTATGTAAGTGCACCTATATCCTGCGATGCCCGTGGAGGTCAGAGGAGGGCATTGGATCCCTTGGAACTGGAGTAATGGATGGTTATTAACCTCCATGTGGGTGCTGGGAATCAAACCCTGGTATTCTAAAAGAGCAACCATTGCTCTCTCAACCACTGAATTATCTCTCTAGCTCCTTGTTTATTTTTTTAATGAATATTTATTATAAACAATTAATGAAATATATATACAGACATATATAATATGCACAGAGAAAAACTAGAAAGAAATACTCTTAAATACTCTTAAGATTAAGTGGTCTTTATCTGTAAAGAAAGAAGTACATGTCACCTCTATTTTCTTTCTTTGCTCAGTATTTTTTTTTCAGTACCATGTATTAGTTTGTGATCAGCTGAAAACATGAATAAAAGAAAAGAAAAGAAAAACATCCAATAGGAGGTCATGCTGTGACCTAAATGGTATCCCTGTGTGAGGAGGTTCTGAGAAAGCCTCTGGCCTTTGGGGACCTCTGGAGGTGGCAATGGAGACACCTTATTGCAGCCCTGGGTGGGAGCCAGAGACAGCAAGTACCTCCGGCCAGGTCTGGCATTTCCTACCATCCCAGGCTCTAGAGAGAGACAGAGAGAGAGAGAGAGAGAGAGAGAGAGAGAGAGAGAGAATATGAATATCACAGAGTTCATTCAATAACCCTGAACCAAAGGCTACAGGTTGGACTCTGCAGCGGTAGGGAATATGAGGTGGTGAATTGGGCCTGGAGGCCCCAGAGGAGGGTGTGAAGGGAGGAGGACTTCCTAGTGTGTGACCTGGGTGAGGAGATGGTGGCAAGTGGTCCCTTCCCTGAGATGGATACTGGATAGGGAGTGCTACGGGAGTTGGTGAGTTCCCTCGTCTGTAGAAGAGACATCCAAGAGACTATGTGCTTGTGTCTGGCATTGGGGAAGAGAGCCCATCTGGAGTGATGGCACAGGATGGGAATGGCTGCTATAGATGGAAAATATGGATCAAAGCAAGTAAGACTAAGTGAGAAAAACAGCCTGGGATACACAGGCCTATGTTAGAAAGTGGGGACGCTTCCACAGTCCCCAGAAGGGGCAACCAAAGCGGCGCCAGGAGGCTCTTGGTGGAGGCGGAGCAGAGGGAGAAGGCCATGCTAGATACTATGGAGCCTCTCTGCCCTGTTGCTCCTCCCTGCCTGGGTGAACCAGGCTGTGGGAAATCCTTGGTAGGTGGGGTGGGCTGGTGCTGGGGTCTGTACACTCGGCCTGGCCCCATTGGCTGCTGAGGCTGGAGTTGCGCAGAGACAGGCCAACCTGATGCAACGTGGGCCTATCATTGCAGGCCCTGTGGAGGGATTCAGCTGCGCTGGCCGCTGCCCAGCGGTTCCAGCAGGGAGGAGGAAATGGCTCTCAAGGCTTGCACCACCAGGAACTGCATCCCAGCCAGGCCTGAAGGCTGCCTGTTCTCAGGCTGCTCTGACTCAGGAGGGAAACATGCCTTTCATGGAAACAGCCAGATCACTGCTCAGTGTGTGTGTATGTGTGTGTGTGTGTGTGTGTGTGTGTGTGTGTGTGTGTACATCGTGGGGAAGGAGCCACAGCTGATGCTGGACTACAGCTGTTCCCGGTGGCTCAGAGCTCTCAGGCCCAGATGGGGAGGCAGAGAAGGGGAGAAACCTGAAGAGCAGAACCAGGCTCATCTGCTCGTCTATGTGGAACTTTGGGCAAGTCCCCATCCTCTGGGATTCGGGTTCTTCATCTCCTTACTCAGCATAGAGTTGTAAATGAGGCTGCGATGAGAGAGGAAAATGAGGGTCTTCAGAGGACAGAGTAGACCAGTCTGAGCCCTAAAACCAGAACCAGAGAGGGCAAAGAGGCCTCCTCCTCCCCCTCTTCTCCCTCCTCCTCCTTCTTCCCTCCTTCTCTCCCTCCTCCTCCTCTTCTCCCTTCTCCTCTTTCTCCTCCTCCTCCTCCTCTTCTTCTTCCTCCTTTTCTAAGACAGAGTCTTAGGTATCCCAAGCTGGCCTTAAACTCCCTATGTAGCTGAACATGACCTTGAACTCCTGATCCCCCTCCCTCCACCTCCCAGGTGCTGGGACTGCAGGTGTGTCACCATCCCTAGTTTTAAAGGAGCATCATCTGATGCTCAACTCTTGCCTCAGCCCTTGGGTCCCTCATTCCTTTCCTGCTGTGTGTCTACAAAGGAAACTCTGCCTCTAGCAATCTGGGAATGACAAGTCCTGACTGGGTTCCCTAGTCACACACACTAGAGAGGGTTATCAAGAGGCTAACGCTGTGTTGCCAAGGCCACTTGGTGGCGCTGTCTATAAATTGATTAGTTGGCTAATCCTGCCCAGGCCCAGTGCAGGGGCCTTTGAGCTGTTGGGACAATGGGGAAGGGAGAGCTGGACCCATGGTGGCTAGGGATTGAAGGAGTCTTGAGATGCACTTGAGGGGTTAAAGGTTTCCATCAGAGCACAGGAGTTCAGGAACCCATGAGAGGACTCGGAAGGCTTTGGGGAACAGGCAGAGCCTTTGAGTGCCTCAGGGCCCATATTTGCCAAAGCCCAGCCTGCATGATGACCCTCATCTCTCAAATCACTGTCCCAAGTCCCTGTGACGCCTGGAGAACAATGGTTCTTTTTTCTTTTTTAACATTTATTTACTTATATGTATGTACACACACATACACAGTAGAACATGCATGAAGGTAGGGGTAACGTGAAGAAGTCACTCTCTCCTTCCAACTTGTGGGTCCCAAAGATCAAACTAAGGTTGTCAGACTTGGCACAAGCAACTTTATCCACTGAGCCAGCTTGTCAGCCTAATAGTTCTTTTTTTAAAAATTTACTTATTATTTTATCTTGTGCGTATGAATGCTATGCCTGCATGTGTGTAAGTGCACTCATGTTGTGTGTAGGATTCCCCTGGAACTGGGGTGGGAGGCCAGCATCCCCAACAGGCACCAAGGCTAGAGCAACTGAGGCACACTCGAGGAAACACAACAAGGCCAGCTTTCTGGAAATCACACTCCAGTCAGCTTGATTTTAATCAACCCATTCGTGAGGCCAGTCCCACCTCTGTGCACAGCTGTGGTGTGTGGTGGGAACTCTGAGCTTCCGGAGATTCCAGATCATCTCCTCCATCCCCTGGCCCTAGCTATCACACTTCATAAGCTCAGAGAAAATGCCCTGGATGCCTGAAAAGGGGCCGACGGACACAGTTCTGGGCCAGGCGGCCGGACTGGCTGGTGAAGGGCACACCCAACCCCTGGTACCTGAGTCTGATCCTTGATGAAAGCTAGGATTGTGTGCCTAAGGGAAGATGGGCCAGGAAAGCTGGCCTGGGGCAGTGGTAGGAACCTTCAATAGCCGTACTGTTGGCTCTTGGCTGTAGGATCAGGTCCAGTGAATGAGTCGTTGTGCTTTTTTGGGTGGGGATGCCCAGGTAAGGGGCTCTCTTGAAGATGCCTCCCACTTCCCACTCTACCCCCCAGTTCTGCCTCAACCTTGTTGATTGGCTTGCTGGGCATATTCCAGGGACCATGGCTGCAAATGGCCAGCTCTCTATGCTACTGGTTGTTGGATGGTAGCCTTCCCTGTTGAGAGGGAAGATCTTCAGACAAACCAGGAACTGTCTGACTTCATTGCTACCAGTATTAGCCAGCATCCAGCATCTACCTAGAACTGGTCTTAGAGAAAGTGCTCCATGTATGCATGTAGTGGATGCTGCAGGGATGGATATGTGGATGCAGAGATGAACATGTGGATGCAAAGATGGACATATGAATGAGATGCAGGGATGGACACATGGTTGCAGGGACAAATACATGGATGCAGGCATAGACACCTGGATATAGGGATGGACACAATGCAGGCATGCACATGTGGATTCAGGGATGAACACGAGGATGCAGGGATGGACATATGGACGCAGAGATGGACACCAGGATGCACATGTGGATGCAGAGATGGACACCAGGATGCAGGGATGCACATGTGGATTCAGGGATGCACATGTGGATTCAGGGATGAACACAAGGATGAGGGGATGGACATGTGGATGCAGAGATGGACACAATGCAGAGATGAACATATGGATGCAGGGATGAACACGAGGATGCAGGGATGGACATGTAGCTTTAGGGATGGACACGAGGATGCAGGGATGGATGACATGTTCATCCTTGCTTTACCTGGTCTCTTCCTTGACCTTTGCACCTGCCTGCTGACTAGCCTCCAGCTTCCTCTTCACCATTGTCAGTAGATCATTCTAACACACCATTTAGTAAGAAGCTTTTTGGGGTTCCCCGAAGCCTCCAGGAGGCAGCCCAGCTCCTGGCCTGGCATCAAAGCCTTACCTACCCCTGCCAGCCCTGCTGGCTTTCCCTCCCCCACTCAGTTCTCTATTCTCCCTCAAACACACCAGTGTTCCCAGAATGCTTTTCGTCCTAGTTCTCCACTTGCATGACTCCTTCCTCTGCCCGTTTTGTTCTCTGGGCTTCCCTCACTTCAGCACCAGCTACAATCCCCTTAGCACACCCGCCTTCATTTCCATAATCTGAGCCTGCTGTGGTAGGGACTGAGCTGACCAGGCTTCTGCCATTCCAGAGATCTGGACACACACACACACACACACACACCATGCAGTGCAAATGCTAAGCAGTTTATGACCCTCCCCAAGACAGTGGGAGGGTCCAGAGGCTCATCAGTGGACACTACTGCCCCCTGGTGGCCATTTGGGGGTCACCGTGCCTTTCTCCTGCTTTCCTGTGCTTACTAGGGAGCAGACCCCTTAGAGCTGTGACTGGGAGTATGGTCAGGACCAGCCTCATCAGCATCACCTTGGAACATGAGAGAAGTAACATTATTGGGTCACACACCGGACCCATGAACAAGAAAATTAGAGGGTGTGGCCTAATGATCTAGGAGTTAAGTCCCCCACGGTTCCTGGGTGGGAACCACTTGTAGGAGTCCCAGACAAAGAAGGTGGGTGCTGCCTGGTAACAAGGCTAGAGAAAATACGGGATGACCAGCTGAGGTTGGATCTCCGATAAACAACGAAACATTTTGGTGCAAATGTTGCACCAGACACCCAAACTAAAAAATCATCCTTTGTTTATCTGAATTTCACATTTAACTAGGTGTTCAATTTGTTTGTTCAATTTTATTTGCTAAAGCTGGCAACCATGTGCCCGGGACCTTGTACTTGTTGCAATTCTCTGGTGTCACCATCTTGAATTCTTTTTTGTTTTAACATTTATTTTATTTATTATTAGTCTCTCTGCCTCTCTATCTCTCTGTCTCTCTCTCTCTCTCTGGGTAGATGGCATATGCATGCCATAGAGACTGAGTAGAGGTCAGAGGACATTTTCAGGAGTCTGTTCTGTTCTTCCACCATGGGTTCTGAGGATCAAACTCAGGTTCTCGGGCTTGCACAGCTAAGCCATTGCATCAGTCCCCATCTTGAATTTTTTTTTAAGATTTAAAAAATTGGTTTAAAGCATGAGAAGAGAGAGAGAGAGAGAGAGAGAGAGAGAGAGAGAGAGAGAGACACTGTGTGCACATTCGTCCAGGTTCCTGCAGGGATCAGAAGAATAGAGTGTTGGATCCTTTGGAGCTGGAGTTACAGGTGGTTGTGAGCACCTGGAATCCAAAACTGAATCCTTTGGAAGTACAGTAAAGTGCTCGTAACCACTGAGCCATCTTTCTGGCCCCCATCTTGACTTTTCATTTTATGTGTATGAGTGTATTGCCTGCGTGTATGTAAGTGCACCCGTGTTGTGCAATGCCCTCAGAGGTCAGAAGAGGGTGTCTGATCCCCTGGAACTAGAGTTATGGATGGTTGTTAGCTGCCATGTGAGTGCTGAGAATTGAACCTGGGGCCTCTGCAAGAGCAAGCAGTGCTCTTAACTGCTAAGCCATCTCTCCAGTCTGCCCATCTTGAATTTTTAATAGTTATTTTTGTTTGTTTGTTTGTCTGAGACAAGGTCTCCCTGTAGCCCCAGCTGGCCTGAAACTTGCTGTGTCGACCAGGCTGGTCTCAATCTCAAAGATCCACCTGCCTCTACCTCCAAAGTGCTGGGATTAAAAGTGTGTTCCACCGCATCTGGCCTTAATAGTAATTCTTAAGATAGGCATGGTGGCATGCGCCTATAATCCTAGCATTTGTGGAGGTGGAGGAAGAATGCCTGAGAGTTCAAGACCAGCCTGGGACACATTAGGAGTCCCAGGTAAGTCTCAACTATATATTGAGACCATGTCTCACAATCAACAATTTTTTAAACAAGAAGTCCTGCATTTTCACCCTGTAGGACATAGCTGGTCCTAGGAAGGTCCCTTACAATGTCTCATCCAAAGTACTAGGAAACTGGAACTCAAAGGCCGAAGGCCTGGGACCCTCAGCAGCTGAGCTGTGCCTTCCCATTCTCTCTGCTCAGCTCTCTTCCCCAGGTTCCTTCCTTTGCCCTGACTGCAGCTGCTATTTCACCACCTCTGTTCCCGTTCTTCCTAGTCCACTGTCCACTCACTAAAATGAAGTTCCGCCTCACCTTCTATTCGAAGCTTTTCTCCTTGCACCTCCTTGCTGTCGTTTTTAGGACAGTCAGTGGCCTCTTTACATAGCACTTTCCCTCATCTTCCACACTGTGCAAATAACTGGCCTCTGGAAATACCACACAGTGTGCTGTGGGCAAGATCTGTTCGAAGCTCGCAGAAAAGCGGAGTTATGCACAACTGCAGAACGATTTATGGAGCACCTATTAAGTTCCCAGCACTGTCCTGGGTAGTAGGAACTCAAAGGTGAAAGCAGCCAATATAGGCAGTAATTTCCATGGAATATCTCTTTCATCCTGCTAGTCTTTATCTCTGGATTGAGCCCTTACCCCAGTAGCTTAATCACACAGAGGGCGGGGCTTTATTCAGGGACAAACAGAAAGTCATTGTACTCTTTCTCAAACATTTGACTTAAGGGGATGAGGAGATAGCTCAGTTGGTAAAATGTCTGTCAAACAAGCATGAAGACCTGAATTCAGATCAGGCCTGACAGTGTGTATCTGTAACCTTAGTGCTCGGGTTAGGCAGACAGCTCCAGAGACCTCTCTGGCCAGTCAGTCTAGCTACTCAGTGAGTGTCTTGTTCAGTGAGAGACTCTGTCTCAAAAATAAGGTGGAGGATGATTGAGGAGGATAGTCAATATTGCATTGATCTTTGGCTTCACACACACACACATGCATGCACAGAAACACACGTACACACAGAAACTTGATTCAAAATTATATTCAGAAGTGGGACATGGTGCACATATCTTTAGTCTCAGGACTGGGAAGCAGAGGCAGATGTGTCTCTGTGAGATGGGGCCAGCCTGGTCTACACTTTGAGTTCTACACCAGGTGGAGCTACAGGAAGAGACCCTGTCTCACCGCCCTCCCCCATTACGTTCATCCACGTGGGGTGGTGCATGTCTTTAATCCCGGCACCTGGGAGGTGGAGGCAGGAGAATCAGGAGTTCAAGATTAGCCTGATCTAAAAGAGACCTTCTCTTAAAACGTAAAATAAAATTACATTTGTACGAATGGTCAGGGCCCACACGAAACAAGACAAGTGTGCCCAGACTGCTTCCGAGGCTGAGTGACAGGCACACGGTTCATTATGCTGGTCTCTAACTTCCTGTGTGTGCAAATGGAAGGAGAGAGACCCCCATCTCAGTTCTTACTTGAGCTCTTTTAGCCTGATTTCAGAATCCAGTTAAAACCAGAGCTGATAAATGAAGGAAAAGTATAAAACTTTTTATTTTATCCCTACACAAAGTTCTCCACAAGAAACTGAAATCTGAAAAGATGGCCAAAATACGTTATTTTTACACTGTTTAGAGAACAGGAAATCTGTAAAGGACAGAAAAGTGGATGGGTATCTGGACTAGGGAAGTATGTTAGCCAGTTTCCTGTTACTAGAAAAAAAATACCTGCCATAACCAACTTATTTGTAAAGAGAAAACTGTCTCTTTGTGTGTGTGTGTGTGTGTGTGTGTGTGCAAGTACACACATATACACACATGCTCATGGAGGCCAGAAAACAACTTACACCCAAAGTGTGTGTGCAGTTCCTTAGGTTCAGTCCACCTTTTTGGTTTTTTTTAAAGAGAGGGTCTCTCACTGGTCTATAACTTGCCAAATAGGCTAGGCTGGTTGGCCAGTTAGACCCACAGATTTGCCACAGTTACCCTTTCTAACACTGAGATTACTTATATGAACCACCACATCCAGCTTTATATATATATATATATGTATATATATATATATACATATACATATATATATATATATATATAGCCATAGACAGTAGACAGTGTTGTTCTTTTTTTTTTTTTTTTTCCTTTTTTTGTTAGTTTGAGAAAAGGTCTCCCTGTAGCTCTAGCTTGCCTAGAACTCACTATGTATACCAGGCTGGACTTGATCTCACAGAGATCCGACCTCCTGTGCCTCCAGAGGGCTGGGATTAAAGGCGTGCATCAACATGCCCTGCTCAAGCTTCATTTTCTTAATGCCTCAATCTCTAGCCAGAGTCCAGAAGCTCTTAACAGTGTGTGGAGGCAAAGGGTTAGAAAACAGCAGGCAGTGGCTGCCTGTGAGAACTGTGCCAGATCCTGACTAGGCCACAGCTCAGGTCCATCTGACTGATTTGCTCAGGAATACAGGATATGGGCTTTTTAAGACTGAAATGGGAACAGTCGTGAGAGAAACCCAGGCAGAGGGTCACCTTGCAACAGTAACTGGGCAATATTCTTCTCGACCATGGATGAAGGACACCTGAAAAGAGCAGGTTATGTCAGTGGGGCCAGGTCCACAGGTGATGTGTGCAAGTTGGCCTTGGCATGATGGTCTCAGGTGTCAGAAAAACAGCAGGGCTCAGCCATGAGAGTAACCAGGGTTTGATTCCCCCAGACAGTGGCTGAGCAGCCTTGGGTAACATTTTGCCTAACATCTCTGAGCCTCCTCATCTCCTCTCTAAAATGAGGTCACATTCACTTGGCAGGGATGTTAAAGGATGGCAGTGAGACAACCCAGAAACCATGAAGGGTTCAATTGTAGGAGAACCCCAGAATAACAGTGGCTTGATTAAGAGGATTGGTTATCGATGAATATCCGGAAATAGATGGACCGGGGTGATTGGGGGTTCTGTTTCATTAATCCCTTAGCATTCAGATATCTTCTAGCTCATGGCTCCTCAGACAGCAGCCAGAGCCCAAAGCCATCACATCCATCTTCCCAATTGCAGATAGAAAAAGGACCAAATATGTACATGCCCATCTCATGATATTTGCCAGTGTATAAAGCAATTCTGTTTACATTCCACTCATTCTAACTGTAGTCCTAGAATCACAGATAGCTGCAAGAGAGTCTGTGGAATGTACTTTTTTTTTTTTTAGACCAGGTTTCCCGGTAGCCCCAGCTGGCCTGGAACTCTGTACAAAGACCAGGCTGGACTTCATCTCACAGAGATCTGCCTGCCTCTGCCCCCTACATGCTAGGGATTAAAGGCATGTGCCACCACACTCAGCTGTACTCTTTGATTGAAGGACCATAAGCCCAGAAACAAGTCAGGAGTGCTGTCACCATGGAGGAAGGGGGTGTGGATGGCGCAAGCGCCACGCATGGACCCTGGATCTCTTCAGAAGCATCTAGCAGAGGTGAGCTCCATTTCCCTTTAACATTTTCTGACCTTCCCCCAACTGAAGAAAAGCAGTGGCTGTGTGTCTGAGGCCAGTGCACACTGTCCTGGGTGCCTAGAAGGAGAGTGAAGACAGGGAGAACAGAGCTCAGACTAGGAAATAAGGTCAGGGTCATTCCTGGATGGGCCTGGTTGCTCCTAATACCCGAAGTCTCAGCATGTGCTCTCCCAAGTCTGAGGGCTCAGCATGGGGTTCCAGATGCAAGGAGTCCTCAGGAACTGGCTGGGTCTTGAGGAGAGGATTTGGTAAGGGGATGAAAATGGGATGATACCTAGTGGGCACCTGAGCCAAGCTATACATAGAAAGCTGTAAAGTGGACAGCCAGTGGGCCCCCTTAACAAAGCCCCACCTTCTTGGAGGACTTCCCTAAAGAGATAAAGACATCGGTAGATAAGGGGTGGCTCTGTGGTGGTTTTGTCTTAGAGCACTCACTTAGCATGTGTAAAGTTCTGGGTTCATCCCAAGAAATAAAAAAAAAAAAAAAAGTAGGAAGAAAGAAAGAAAGAAAGAAAGAAAGAAAGAAAGAAAGAAAGAAAGAGAGAAAGAAAGAGAGGGAGAGAGAGACAGACCTGAGAGTCAAATTTAACCTGTTTCATTTTGGACAGGGAGTGGCTGGTCAAAGCATCCTGGGAAAACTGGCCTCTGTCAAAAGCAGACGCTAGTATCCAGGAACCCCCAGCATAGGCCAGAAGCTGCCCAGTGGCAAGCTTTTATTGTACAACCACCCTAGAGTAGTGGAGTACTGTCAGACTCCCACTGTGCACAGACCCCTCCACAATGAACAGGGAAGGTCAGCTTTGCCTAAGTGCATAAACCCAGAGCTGAACACGGGAGCCTCCAGAGGCACCATCCTTTTCCCAGCTGGGCAGCTGCACATCATTCATCTACCTGGGCCCCAGCTGTGGAGGAACAGCCTGTGTGCAGCTCTGGCTCAGACACGCCTGCTGACCTCAGGGGCTGAAGTTAGACCTGACTCCAGAGCCATTCTGGCCCCTGTCCTCAGGGACAACTATTTCATGCCTGCTCCCTTCCGGTCTCCACCCTGTGCCACTCTGGACACCACTTTGTGATTCAAAGAAACCTGAAGCCACCAGAAAAGAACTCCATCAGGTCACCCTCTACTGCGTCTCTCCATCTCCAGGAGGGACACGTGCCCCTTTCTACACACCAGCTCCAGCTTTCTGCCTCCTCAAGATCCTGCCGCTTCCCAGCAGCAGACACACATCTCACTCAGCAAGACCTCCATCTTCCTTCTTGGCTTCTTTCCTTTCCACCAAATCTCCTCCAGAGAGTTTTGTCTTCTGAAAGTTGTCCTCCATCTCCACATAGGTCACACACACACACTAATATGTGTGTGTGTGTGTGTGTATATATATATATATATATATATATATATACACACATATACATATATATATCCAGCAATTCCACTTTGAGCATACCTTCAAAGAATTGGAAGCAGAGTTTTCAGCAGTATTTGTAAATACATGTTCATAGCAACACTATTCACAATAAATAGCCAAGAGGCAAGAGTAAGCCAGTAGAGCGCTTGAAGAAAAGGAACACACACACAATTCTTTAGCTTTAAGAAACGAAGGAAATGCAAACACATGCCACAACACAAACGAACCTTGAGTGAAATACACCAGACACAAAAGGACAGATGACGGGAGATTCTTCCTGGATGAGGCATCTGGAGTAGGGAAGGCAGACAGGAAACAGAACAGAGGACAGAGGTTCTCAAGGGCAGAGGAACGCGGTGGGGAGTCATTGTTTAGTGGGCATCTTTTCAGTTTGAAAATGTTCAGAATGAAAAGTTCCAGAAATGAGCAGTACCTAGTACATACTCCACAGCAGACATGGCAGAGTGGTCTACAAACTTAATCTTGTGTGTGTGTGTGTGTGTGTGTGTGTGTGTATGCCTGCAAACGTACCAGTATGGGACAACTTGAGGGAGGCATTTCTTTCCTTCTACCTTGCGGGTTGCAGGGACTGAATTCAGGTCATCAGGCTTGGGGGTACCTTTACCTAATGAGCCAT
The DNA here is from genome assembly GCA_035773235.1 of Eospalax fontanierii. Lineage (NCBI taxonomy): Eukaryota > Metazoa > Chordata > Mammalia > Rodentia > Spalacidae > Eospalax > Eospalax fontanierii. The sequence goes on from CM069524.1 coordinate 165,257,322, forward strand.
CTTACCAGTCCTCAAGCTCTTCACCTGACATGAAAGCATCATTTAAAGCCAGGGATGGTGGTACATGTCTGTAATTCCATGTGTGAAAGGAGAGCTGAGGCAGGAGAATGGTGTTTTGAGGATAGCCTAGGCTGCATAGGAAGATCCTTTGTCATAAAAAAGAAAGAAAGGAAAGAAAACATCATTTGCTTTTTTCACTCTTCAGTGGGATGCTTTCCTGTCCATGCTGGAAGTCACCGCCCCTTCCTCTTCCTGCTCTCCCCCCTCTGCCCTCCCCCCTGTTTTGTTTCACTACCCTTTCAGTGCATATTCTTCCTCTCTCCTCCTCCTCCCTCTGCTGCTGCAGAGGAACCCAGAGCCTTGTGCACTCTAAGCCCTTGTCCTACTACCGAGCTATCCCCAGCCCCACAGGTCTTTTTAATGTCAATACTGTGTGACTGCATGGGAAGTATCACAGAGTACTTTTCATCACACAGGGTTCATACAACTGAGCTGTGATCTGAACTGGTCACATTTTTCATAGCACACTATTTTCACTTGAAAGAAATGCTGATAGTTGAATGACAGCTATAAAGACTTGAGTGTCTGGCAGACATTTTCTCAAAAATGAACAAAGTGCAGCTGTCATGTTTCCAGACAAAGCAATAGTACTTATGGCTAATGATAAAATTCAAGCTTTCAAGTACAAATCAGAATTTGGGGAAACTTGTGTTACAGCTGTGAGCCCTGCAGCTTCCAGTGAGGATGTGGTGATATGTAGTGAATCGGATTTTGTAAAACAGTATATACTTCAGTATTTGGAAGATCTGCATTTTCCCCCAAAGGGCCAATGCTTGATGTTTTCACATCATACTTGGATAAAAGATATAAAATACAATAGAGGGGCTAGAGAGATGGTTCAGCTGTTAAAAGTACTTGCTGCTCTTGCAGAGGATCTGAGTTGGCCTGTTACACCAGCTCCAAGGAATCTAATGCCCTCTTCTGGCCTCCCTAGGCACCAACATGCACATGCACATACACATACATTCACACAGACATACATATACATAAATAAATTTTTAAAATAAATCTTGGACTAGAGAGATGGCTGAGAGGTTAAAAAAGCAAGTAGTGCTCTTTCACAGGACCCAGAACCCATGTCAATCAGCTCACAATCACCCAAAACTTCGGCTTCAAGGAATCTGATGCCTTTGGCCTCCTGGGGTACACATGGACACACACACATGCACACACACACACAAATAAATATTAAGAAAATAAATCTAAAAACAACAGTGTAGTAGAGTCTGATTTTAATGCACTGGAACATGAAAGTTTCACTAATATAGTTTAGACTATAATCATAGCTAACTTCAAGAAATGAACTTTTGTGGAGTTCTGGTTAATATAAAAAAGGGATAGCCACATTTGTTTGAAAAGATGTTATGAGTTTCCTTTTCCAAGTATACGTTGGAAACCTGTATTTTTTCAACTTCAATAAAGACAAAATACTGGGTAAGACTGGATGTGTATGCTGGGAATCCAGCTGTCTTCTATTGAATCAAGCATTTTGGAAATTTGTTAACATATAAAACAATGTCATTCAGAGCTGGAGAGATGGCTCAGTAATTAAGAGCACTCACTGCTCTTGCAGAGGACCGGAATTTGATTCCTAGCATCCTCGTAGAAGCTAACAACCATCCATAACTCCAGTTCCAGGGGGTCTGACACCCTCTTCTGACCTCTGAGGGCACTGCACAGCATGGGTGCACTTACACACATGCAGGCAATATATTCATATGCATAAAAAACATTTTAAAAGATAATGTCGCTCTCTTGCTTTAAAAAATTGTTTTGTGTTTCTTTTTGTCTTTAAATCCCAGCACTTGGGAGGCAGATGGAGGTGGATTTCCGTGAGATCAGGATCAGCCTGGTCTACACAGCGAGTTCCAGGCCAGCTGGGAACACAGGGCGACCCTTTCTGGAAAAAAATTATTATGTGCGTGCACTTGCAGGAGTGCACATGTGGAGGTCAGAGGGCAATTTACGTGTTACTCTCCTTCCACCACATGGTCCTAGGGATTGAGCTTAGGTCTTCAGGCTTGACAGCAAGCATCTTAATCCATTCAGTCATTTCACTGGCCCTTACTAGTTCTTTTTGAGAATAGAACTTTTTGTCTTCCCTAACATATGTTGTTACACTGACAATTATGCTTGTTCATTATTTGAAATATATATTGAAATTATTTGAAATAATGATTAGAATAGATTCATTTTAATCTATAGCAATGTAAATGTCAATATATAAATCCAATAAACAGGGTTCATTGGGGGGTCTCAAGATGTTGGGGTGTGAAAGATATCCTGAAACTAAAAATTTGAGAACCAGCAGGTACATTAGCTTATATTGCAGTAACCACTGTTAGGCAGCAGGTGGCAGGAGAGGCAGCCAAATGAAAGTACCTGCTTTCTACAGTTAAAGTTACTACACACCTGTGTGTTACCTGTGCTCTACGCTGGGAGCACTGAAGTATCTCTGACATGGACTCTATAGTCCAGGGGATAACAGTCCCACAATTGACAGTGGTGATGACAAAGTAACACCTGCTCTGATGAGTGGCCAAAGGTGCTGGTAAAGAGTCAGTCAGGGCAGAATCATGATCTCTGGGCCAGGATGGCAGAGAGGAACCTAAGGACCCTAACCTTTCCAGTAAGTATGATCAGGGATCCAAGAGGAGAAGAGGGGGCCAGTTTTCATTAATCTGACACAGACTTCCCAAAGACACCTGATTCTGTCTCAAGATACATCGATCCTCCTCACCTGTCCTTGTCCCCTCTTCGGTCCTTCATCCCTGAACCCCCAACCCCCAAGAGCTTCCTCTGCTCAGTACACTCCTCAGTCATACAGCATCCAGCTTTCAGTTCTCCATCTCTGTCTCTGCCTCCAGCTCCATTCTAACATGCAGTCCTTTGCCAGCTGCTCTGGAAAGGGCTGTCCCCTGTCACCAAGGACTCCTGTTCTGACCTCAGTCTCCACCCACATTCTTCTTTCTCATCATCCATAGCCTTAATAGCCCACCTGGGATGTTTCATCCAGGGACCTTGCTTAGCCTTCCTACATGCCCCTCCTTTTCATGAACCCAACTCTCCACAGCCCTCTGCTGGTTTTTCCACGTCATCTTTGGCAAACTCTCCAACCTCCCTGGGGTTACTTTTTCTCTCATTTCTTCCCAGGCTGTGACTCTGAGGCTTGCTCTCTCTCTTGACCTCTAGGTCCATAGACCCTATGTGCCTCAAAGGCCCCTCAAAGTCTCCTGACACTGGGCCTGCCACCTACCAGCTCCACACCCAGTGAAGAGGTACCATCAGCACCAGCCGAGCTCCAAAGGTCACATCAGATCCATCTTCCTTTGCCTCTTTCTCTCAAATATTCCTGGATACCCCCAGCCACTGGGGCCATGGCCAGGGCTTGGGTCAGACCTTCAGCTATCCTCATCATCTGCACCCCTAAGATGCCCCCACTGTTGCCTTGCCTCAGTCTCTCCTCCAGGACAGCCAAGCCATCCCTGCTGCCCCTGTGCTCTCAGCATGGAAGCCCAACACATCCCCCTGCCCAGCTCTCCAGCCACTCACCTTCTAATCTTCCTCAGCGTCACAGACCAGACCTTGAGACTCTGCCCTATCCAAATCATCCGGCAGCTGTTTCACCTTTAAGTGGGCCATTCTTTTAAAGTCCATTCTACTGTGGCCCCTCTAGCTCCACCTTACTTATCAGACACCTGGGTGGGGCTCACCACTTCTCAACATGACTCTAAGTGCATAAGAAGGAACTAATCCTTTGAAATATCCTGTGAGGTAAGTCCCCATCTTACAGATGTGGAAACAGAGATCACAGAGCTAATGCAGGCAGTCAGGATTCCAGCTTGGGTCATATGACTCGGGGGTCTGTGCTCTAATTGCCCCACCGTGCAGCCTTAGTTTCTTGTCTTGCATCAGTCCCGTTCTGCAAATGCATCTACTTTCCACTCTTCATTGGCCAGTGCTCATGTTCATGTCTCCATGACGAGAGTCCCCTTTATCTTGAACAGTTCTGCATGTCCTTAGGTATTGTGTTAATTACTTTTCTTGTTGCTGGGACAAAAGCAACTTAAGGAGGTTAATTTTGGCTCACAGCATAAGGGTGTACAGTCCATGATAGTGGTGGCAGGAGTGGGAAACAGTGGGTTGCCCTGCATGGACAGTCAGGAAGCAGAAATGAGTGCAGGTACCCAACTGTTTTCTTCTTTTTTTTTTTCAGTCTGACACCCCATCCCATGGAATGGTGCCACCCACATTGAGGGCAGGTCTTCCCACCTCAGCTAACTCAGTTGAGACACTCCCTCACAAACATATGGAGAGGCTTGTCTCTTAGGTGATCCTGTCAAGTTGACAATCAATACTAATCATCACAGGTACCCAACACAAGTGCTTTCCCTGTGACAATGCTGTTGCCCCGCCCAGCTAACTGGATAGCCACTGTGTTTACAGAGAACTTGGAATACAGATCCATGCAGATGGGCCTGAACCAAGGAGTACTTCTAGAGAGTGAAAACTGTCCTAGCTGGGTGCCCAACATCTGGCACAGAACTTGGTCCAGCTCAGTTTGACAAACTGAGAGACTGACATGCATGCACAATTCCAAGGCAGTGGGAATTCAGGTTCCATTCCTTGCCCTTAGTAGCTCGTAACAGAGCAGGGAAACTGACCCACTGCCAGCCCAATCTGTAGGAATAAGTTCCAAGAGAAGGCCAAATCTTTGCTGCCCACTGGGAGACTCTGGGAGGTTTCTCAGAGGAGGCAGCCTCTCTGTCCTGCCTTGTGGAATGGGCAAGTCTACCTTATGGAGGGTCACATGCAGGCATGAAAGACAGAGGTAGAAGAGCATCAAGAATCTACACACCCTGATGAGCTCAGCTGAGCCATATTTCACCAGTGAGCTGCCAGAAGGCAGGCCATGGCTGCCTGCTGTACCTCAGTACCTCCTACCTCCACCCATCACTCTGCCTACCCGTCACACGTGCAGTGTGAACATATCTGGTAGAGAGAAGCTTTATACAAAGCCAAAGTCTATTTAGGAAAAGAATGGAAAGTGACTGATAACTCTGAGCCTGCAAGCGAGTGTCCATCTGGGATGAGAACACAGAAGGCCTGACATGTGCTGCAGAGCTTCTCTGAACCCCTCTGGCTAGATGCATAAAGTTCTCAGGAGCAGTGGGGCACACAGAAGGCCACTGTCTTCTGTCAGCCTCCAGGCATGGGTTCTCAGGCAGTACATGTACTGACATACCCCCAGACAAGCCACCACCAAATCATGCTCCTGTCACTGTGGGACCTCCCTGACCCCTAAAAAGGCCAGACTGGCCTGGATCAGAGGAGTTCCTCTCCTCCAAAGGGGCAGCCAGAGGGCGAACGTGGGTGTTTGAGACCTGAGGGCTGGTCACCTCTTGGTGACCTTGAGCGGGTCTCAGGAGTCATGGAGGAGGCTGTGTTCTGAAAAGCTCCTTTTCTTTCTGGTATTCTGTTCATCTGACCCTGAGGAGGCTGTCCCCATAGGGACAACCAGGCAGCTCTTCTCTGAGAACCTCATTCATTCATCTCTCAATACTGAGTTCTCTCAAGGGTCAAGCAGGCATGGGAGGAGCCATGGTGGGTGGGGAAACACTGACACAGAGAAGCTCGAAGCAGGGGTGAGGAGGGACACTGGGCAGCAGAGAGGGGGTACTGACTCATGGACATGCGTAAAGAACCTACCAGGCAAGTAAGCCACACCAAAGGCAGGCTGTCTGGGGGTTCAGAAAATCGTATCAGAGAAGGTAACATCTGTCATTCAATGATTACTGTGTGCCAGGCTTGGAAACATAGGAGCAAAGAGGACAAGTGGGCACCGGGCCTCGAAGCTCATGCCTTGAGTCCTGCAGAGAAGCAGGAATACACTCAAAAGAGAAAGAGGAAAAGAAGAGGAGAGGGGTGGGAGAAGGGGGAGGACGGGAGAGCCCACACAGACTATAGAACAGCCACATCGAGGAACTACTTGGAGACAGAATGCACCTCACTTGATGGTGATGACTGAGGTGTGATACACGGGGAGAGAGAAGAGGTGGCAGGACAAGGCTAGTTGGGACAGAGCAAAATGGAGGGACTACAGCACAGGCTAAGGACTTGGGGTCTAATCATGCTGTCAGCTCAGAGCTGGAGAAGGGTCTCAGCTAAAGGAGCAGGCTTAAGCCGTCTTAGTACCATCACCAAGTTCAACACAGGCAAAATCACCTACTGGCCATAGAATGCTATGATAAGTCTCAGCTACCTGACCCCAGTCTCCAGTTCCTCTTGCCTGGGTCTGGCTGAAGGGTGTTGTTACCTTGCTCAAAGTACTTGCTTCTGTCTCTGCTCATCCCTTCCTGGTTCTCCCCAAAGCCTGCCTCTCTAAATGCTCTGACGCTGACTTCTGCACAGCACAGCTCTCTCCTGCTTCCAGGATTTCCCCAGGAGCACTGTGAATCCCTGTTGGCCTTTCTGCATTCCTGTCACCTGTTCAGGAAAGCTCTGCTAACCAGTGCAGGCCAGAGATCCCCAGAGGCGTTCATTGGACATACTGTCCCCTCTGCCATTCCCTCTATCCTCTACCCACCACTTGCCTGATTCCTTCCTGGTTCCTCACCCATGTCTCTGTCAAGCCACAGTATCCGGAGTTTATTTGATGTTCCTGTTGTTATTAATAGGTTTTGTGAAACAGGGGTCTCCTAAAACCCAGACTGGACTTGAATTTACTATGTAACTGAGAATGACCCTGAACTCTTGATGCTCTCTTCTCCATCTTCCAAGTGCTGGGATTACAGGCGTGCACAACGCATGCCTGGAGCAACCTTTCAAAGCCGCCTAGTTCTGCCAAGAGAATGTCATTAGTGGTGGGTGGGTGGAATTACTGTACTAGTGATTGGAACCTGGGGAACATCACGGGGCCTCTCCAAGCTTGGTTTGCAACAGTGACATTCGCGAAAGATCGCTGTGAGGCTTAAGGAAGAAGCTGTAGTGAGTGCATTGCTTCATCCTTGGGCTCCCCAGGCCAATTAGTAGCTTCCGCACCACCCGCGCGCACACCCAACATTCATTCATGCATCAAATCAAACCCCATCACGCTCTTGCTCAGCGACCAGTACAGGACACAGCGGCCTCAAAAGACACGGACACAGTTCACGTAGCCAAGGCGGGGAGGGAGCTGCGAAGCCGACAGACGTCACGATTCAGGGTGCGTTGTCCTCATACACCATCACTCTTATTTTAGAAACTCACAACGATGCTCCTCCCTGCCGACGGCCACTGAGAAACGGGAAGTGTGGAAAACAGATCCACTCTTTATTTTCAAAAACTTGTTTTTCACCGCTTCCTAAAATCTGAATCTTTCACAGTACTCAAATCTCAGTTCGGCGCCCCAGAAGATCGGGAGGACCAAGAGGGCCGCAGCATCACAGCACGCCCGGGGTTCAGCCACCCCGGGAGGCCCTCGCCCAGGCGGGGGGCCCTCCTCCATCCTGCCTCACCCACCGCAGGCCTCAGGCCGGGGTCGGGGCAACTCAGCCCTCCCTCCATTCCGGTGCCCAAGCCGCCCGCTCCCCAGCCCGGCTTTCAAAGAGCGTCCATTGTCCTCCCTCCAGCCGCACCTCCGTGTGCGCGGCACCGCCCTGTCCGAGGTACAGTCCACGTTCCGCAGAGCTCCGCCCTTTTCCCACTCTCTGATTGGCTCCTGCCGCCCGACCGCGTGGGGGCCCCCGAGCACAGCCAGCACTCACGCCGCCCTGGCCCGCGGGGCCGAGGGGCGGAGCCTCGTGTGACTCCACCCCCCCCTCCCAGGCGGGGCCGGGCTCTACGGCGCTCGGGCGCTGCCTCGGCACGATTCGGCTCAACTCGGCTCCGTTCGGCTCGGGCTGCAGCTCGGGTGGGGGTGGGCGGCTAGGATGACAGCGGCGGCGGTGCGGGGCTGAGCGAACGGAGAGCGAGACCCGGGTAGGAGGAGGAAGTGGAGCCGCGGCCCGGAGCTCCCGAGTCAGCCCCGCGCCGAAGTCCGCCCGGGTGTGCAGAGCGAGCCGCGTCGGGACCTGGGAAGACTTCCCGCGGGGCTCCGGCCGCCGCGCCTCCCCGCCGGCGCCTGCCCTGCCCTGCCCTGCGGGTGCGAGCCCAGCGGTCCGGAGCACCGGCCTTGACCCCGAGTGCCGGGACCGGACCCACCACACCGACCGGTCTCTACCCGTGTGCCCTCCGCTCCGGGGTCAGTGCAAGGTGGCCCCAGCTCCCGGACCCGAGTGCAGAGGAGCCCAGACGTCCTCAGCTTACAGCTCCAAGACAACTGAACCTCTAGCTGCCTAGGACCGACTGCTTCGGACTTGGAACTGCGGGTGCTAGAGAAGTCCTGGCCTCGGTCCAACGTCCCGCGAGGGGGTCCCAGGCGGGCAAACAGTCGAACTGACCCACTGGGCTGGTGCTTCCAGCACAAGCTGCCACGTTCCTCCGTTCTAGGCTTAAGGACCCGGTGCTTGCCCCCGAAGAGAACGCGGGGCTCCTTCTGCTCCCGTCTCCAGGAGAGCGGAGGTTGCAGGTGAGAGCCCCGGATGCGCTGCGGGAGAGGTCCCGGACACCTCGGGACAGGTTGCGGTCAGCCGAGGGCCTGGAGGGGACCCGGACAGAGAGTGGGACTGGGTAGGAGAGGGCGCGCGAAAGGGAAACGAGAGAAACCGGCACTTATTGAGCGCCCATTGTGTGCAGGTCCGTGCCCCACCCTTGCACAAATGGACCCTCATCCGAGGCTCGTAACCCCGGAGATAGAAGCTGTTATGTATTGTTTGGGGCTCTGACAAGCCGGGAAACAGGCGTGGCAGGGCTGAGGAGCCCTGTTGTCCGTCCTGGGGGTAAGACTGGGAAGGACAAGAAGGGAAAGAGCGAAGAGGGAGGTGAGAAAAAAGTGGGCAGCCCGCAAGCCAAGAGGCTGGCACAGCGGGGCCGCCGCCGGGCATCCAAGCTCCTAGCGCTGATCTTGACTCTAAAGAGATCCTTCCTTGCCTCCCACTCCTAGGGCATAGCTGTCACCTCTAAGGAAAGGTGACCCAGTGTTGAGGGCAGAGGTGAGAAGCTTCCCAGTTCCAAGGGGTCTCTGCCTGGACTCCAGGATTGGGGAGCAACTGCTTTCCAGACTCCAGGGTCCCCAAGACATGCTGGAGTTCCTAAAGTGATTGGTACTCTGTTAGGAAAGCCAGACTTGCGGTCCCGGTCCCTCAGAGCTCGCCCACTTCCCCTTCTTCGCGTTAACAGGGATACTGAAGGCTTGGGAAGAGGGCACAGTTGCCCCAGGTCCTAAAGCCAGTGAGTGACTGAGCCAGAAGCTGGCTTGATGAAGACGTCAAAGTGTCCTCTTCCTTTTTCATTTGGCACCTTTTGAATTTGTGGCTGGGGCTTTCCCTACCCCTGGTGTTAGGTTTGGATGACCATGTATAATGCTGCAGTATGCGTGTGTGGTTGGGGCTGGGTCCCAGATCAAAGCCTGACCTCAGTCACTCTTAGGCAGAGGATCCTGCAAGACCCTTCTGGCTCAGGAGAGGAAAGCTCCTTCAGATCACAAAGCTGGAGCTGCCAGGCCTAGGGACACAGTCCAGGTGTCTTGATTCCCAGGCAGAGGGTTCTTCCAGCTGCTTTGGGGGTCATGTAGGAGAGGGGTGTTGTGAAAGAGCATTTGGCACTGACTCTGTGGGCTCTTGTTCTGGAGGGGAGTGGGAGGCATATGGCCTTGGTCTGGGTCCTGTGGCCTTGACTGGGATTAGTTAATCTTTGTTGTGCTGGGCTCCCTGGGGAAATCACCTTGGAAAGCACCTGAGAGGTGGCGCAGGGTCCTGGAGAATGGAAGCTTGTTCCTGGGGTTGGAGGGATTGAGGGAACCTAGAGGGTGACTAAGGGGCTTGGGATTCCCCCTCCCTCACCTCTGCCTGAGGATTCAAATCTTCATAATAATCCTTGCATCTAAACAGAGCTCCTCTTTGATGAACTAATTTCACACCTGTGATCTCATTTCACCGTGTGCTGGAAAGAGCCTGGGAACTTGGAGAGAGAGGTAGAGCAGGGTTGGGGAGCCTTCTTCCAGTACCTCACCTGCAAAGTAGGGTCAGATAGTAAGAGGATCACATAGGCAAACTTCTGGGTGCTGAGGAATTTTCAGGGCTTGCCCAAGATGGGCTTGTGAATCAGAGCTACCTTGTGTGGGAAACTGAGGCTCAAAAAAGGTGAAATCTTTACCCAGGGCTGCTGAGTTTGCTTCAAGAGCGATTTGAGCACCAACTGTCTTCCAAATGTGTTGAGGTTACTCAAATGGTGTAAGTGGCAGACTGGGGCCTAGGGGATGGGTGGGCAGGGCAGTGGCCGGTGAAGCCAGACATGGGAGAAACCTGCCCTGCCTCCCGCTCACAGCCCCTCACCCCTGACATCACCCTGTGAGCCCTCTACTTCTCTGTGAGAATGGAGCACCTTCTCCACCAGGACTAACTGAGCTACGGGATACACAGTTCCTGACCACACATCTATTTCCTTTCCCCAGGAGAAAAGGAAGCTGGAGTTTTGACCTGGAAGTCTGGGAAACCCTTAGACTTGCTTGAGGTTAGAACACAGGTAGCAAACAGAGACCTCAGTTTGCTCAGCTGAGGGTCCCGGGCTGGTCAGAACCCCCTTTACCTCCGCACTTTGTCTCATAGTCTTCTAGAATCTGCTTGGGGACACTGGTAAGGGGCTCTGGATTCTAACAGTCCCCACACCCACTGTGGCTTCCTGTGGGGCATGAGCTGGTGTCCATTCCCTTTGGCCCATTGTCTGGCCTCCCTAGGCACAGGGTACAGTGAATAATTTATCATTCCCCTCACTGGGAGGCAGGCTAGGGAAATAGCTGGGCTCTGCTGAGCTTCCGGCCCACCAGAGGAGGCCGGGGACTCCTGTTTGTGCCTGAGTCTGGGTTATGTGGCATGTGTAGAAGGGGGAATGGAGCAGGGCCTGTCAAAGGGAGAGGGGACCTATTCTTCTCCCAGCTCTCTCCTGTTCTAGTCCTGTATAGGACTAGAAGGGCCTATAGGGCAACAGTGGGAAACATAGTAGCTGACCTAGAATCATGCTGCGGGGCCTCTGATCCCAGAGATATGGGGGGACGGGGAATGGGAGGGTGGCCAGGGAAACCCTTAGGGACCCAGGTGATGGGAAGGAAGAGGGAGGTCTCTGTATTGCAGTTTGAGGCAACTCACTGTAGAGTAAGGCATCCTGTTGTCAAAGTTGAACCCTGTCTGTGCGACCTGCTCACTGTGAGACTGGGGCCAAAACACTGAGTATATACCAGGCCACTGTTTCCCCCTCTGTAAGATTATCGCAGCAGTGCTATTGTGTCCCAAAGTCTCTGGGTGAGCTTAGGGGGTCAATGAATAAAGCATAGGGTAGGAATGATAGTCAGTGAAGGAGTACTTCACTGTGAACACAAGGTGGGTCAGCAGTGGGAAAGAGGGGATAGAGTGGCCGGCAGAGGGGTGGGGAGGACTCTGGGACAGTGATGCTGGGGTAGTGATGAGGGGTCAGCCATGGGTGAGCAGAAGGGGCAAGTTGATTAAATGGGAACGGGATGGAGGGCCTACATAGAACCCCTCCAGGCCCTGGGTGTGGCATTTGAGCCCTTGCCAGCCACATTAACTGGGACCTCGGACTCCTTGCTCACAGCTGTCTCGTTAGCACCTCTCATGTGGCCATCCTGCTGCCCTTTTGCTTCAGGGCTGTACTGGTCACTTCCCTGCCTCTTCTCCACTTACTTCTGTCTGTTCCAGCTCATCTTGAGTCATGAATGACACCTGAAAAATGTTCCTGGGTTATCCAACCCTCTGGAGGTGCTACATGGGGATCTTAATGGTTGCACATACTGATAGCAGGGATATTTGATGGTTTATGAAATGCACACACACAGTTAATCCTCCTGTCGTGGTGTTACTAGCAATAGCTAATATCCTTCGGTACTTAGTGTGCTAAGCACTTTACAGACACCCTCCTTCACATTAACTCTACAGAGTGGCTGCTCTCTCCCAGAGCCTGGAGCTCAGAGAGGTGCATTGCCGGTCTACATCCCTACAGCTAGATAGCGGGGAAAGGGGAGTCAGGCCTGCAGTTCTTTAAATTAGAAATTTCTGCTTCTCTGTCAGCCAGCCTGCTTTTAGGAGATGCCCTGTGTCCTCTCCTCCACCCATACCTCGAAAGCATCCTTTGCATGTGAGGAACCTGGACCCAAGCCTTCTTCCCCAGGCCGAAGGGCAGTGCTAGGTTGACTCTGGGGCCCAGGAAGGAACCCCTGGCCCTGGGCTCTGCCCTGGCAGGCAGATTGTGTGGTTTGTGGTGAGTCAGCCTCTGTGTGTCCTGTTTGGTCCTGGTACCGTGTCTCCAGCTTTCTGCAGTGTCCTTCATGACCCTGGAAGAAGTCATAGTACAGGGCCAGAGGATGTGGTGGGACAGGCGGCTGTGATTTTGGCCTAGCCACTGTCTGGGCCAGCAGCACTGTGGTTACTTGAAGGAGGGTGGTGGCCTGCGCTGCGGCAGCACGGTCATTAGCTGTTATTGAGCGCAGGCTGGGCCCGGCCAGGTTGGCAGGACTGGAAGCAGGCTGGCTTGGAGGAGGGTGGTGGCCTGCGCTGCTGTTATTGAGCGCAGGCTGGGCCCGGCCAGGTTGGCAGGACTGGAAGCAGGCTGGCTTGGCCACTGTGGGGTCATTGGCAGGGCAGTTGGCAGAGCAACTGGCTTCTTCTTGCTTTGCTGCCTAAAAGGTGGTAGCAGCTGCACACTGGCACCAGGGCTTTGTGGGCCAAAGCTTGCTTGCTGGCCTCCTGTAGTTAGGGGAGGTGGCTAGGGTCCTTCAGGGCCCGGACCTTCATGCCTCCTCCCAAAAGCTCCTGGACTCCTCTCAAGCAGGTACAGCCTGGCTCTCTACTGCTGGCCCATGGTCCCTGCTCACTGACTGGCCTGGGGAGGGGGTGGATTTACCTCCTAGCCAGCCTGGCCGAACCCCTTCCTGAATGCCCAGCGATGTGCCGGACACAAGGTAAACCATCTCTGGAAAAGGAAGCAAGCTAGGTCTGGTACAAGTCTTTAAATTTTAGCTCGCTTTTCTTACCTATAAGATGAACTGATAATTAGCAGTGTGTGAAGCTTAATGGGGTTAGGGAGTAGGGCACCTTCTGAGGTCTGTCTGGCATAAAGACAGGTACTCTGGCAGCAAACCCCTTTGCCTTTTTTTCCTAGGCCTCATGAACGGATGACTAGGTAAAAGTTAACTGGGGAGCCTAGCAAGTGGAGCCAGGAGGCAGGGTGTGGCAGAGAGGACTTCCTGGAAGAGGCTCCTGGGTGTCATAGATGCTGCTGCTCCCAGAATGTTCCCAGGGAGCAGCATCATGTGAGCAAGAGCAGACAGTTGTTGGCTGGGAGGGACCTTGAGCTGGATCTGGGACAGAAGTAGGACTTTGATGCTTAGGGTTCTGGATGTCTCTTCTCAGACCTATGTGGCAGAAATGACCCAGTTGAGACGAGCCATTGGGATCCAGCCAATAGATGCAAGTGTGAATCTTTCTTTACAGGGAACCTAGCATTCACCCCACCCCCTGTCCAACTACATTGGACACCATTGGAGATTGTGGGCTGTCGGGGAAGTAAAACTTCCAAGCTGAAAAAGCCATATTCTGAGGCTGAATTGGTGACCCTAATAAGGCTGGGGCAAGTGAGTTAACCTCTGGATCTCAGCTACTGCGTCTATAAAATGGGGCTAATTACAGTACCTCCTTCCCATGGCTAGTGTCTGAGATGGATCCTACATGTGAAGTACTCAAAAGGCCTAGCACAGACTGGCTCTGTGGTACAACACTTATCTAGTATGCACAAGGCCCTGGGTTCAATCCCCAGCACCATACATGCACATGCAAAGTCCTGGCACATAACGAGCACTCAGTGAATGGTGAACTGGTTATCAGCGTCACCAGCACTGAGCAGGTTGCTGAGAGAGAACAGGTTCTAGAAGGGGATCTTGAGTGGATCCTAGGCAAAGGGCAGCTGCTCTGCAATATGAATGAATAGCCTGGTAGGAAGGGGAGGATATGGGAGCCATGACAGTGCAGAATGTGACTAGGTGGGCCAGAAAGGGCGGGGGAGAATCAGGGAGGTTTCCTGGACGCAGTGTTCTGGGCTCAGCCTGGGTCATGTGAGACCCACCTCATTGGTGAGCTCTGAGAGGTCCTTCCCAAGGGTAACCAAGCAGGTAGAGGTGAGGCTTGGCAGATCCAGGACCTCTGACCTTCGTAGGCTTTCCTACCTCTGCTCCTTACCACTTATCCCTCGGCAACAAGAGGGCCAAAAGGCAGGTGGGGAGGAAGCTCTTCCCAGATTGGGGAACCAAATTCACAGGCCGGCTTTGAGCTCTTTTATCTCTGCAAGGCAACCAGCCATAAAGAGGGGTCCCCAGCTTTCCCCTTGCAGCTGTTGAACTTGTGAATAAGTGGACTCAAAGAAAGCAATCCCATGAAGAATCATCCAACCCTTCCTGCCAGGAGACTCAAAGAGAAAGTTCTTTCCTACCTAAAGGGATCCAGGACCTCCCAGAATCTCAAAGGAGTTCACTTAGAGATACCCTGAGGTCAGGGCACCCCTGTGAGGGCCTCCATTGAGGCTGACTCTGGCCATTGAAGACATTGTCCCTTGCAAAATAGAATTGGAATACTAAGTCCCTTCATTCCCTAAAGAGGTTCCCAAGGTGGGTGGGACTGCAAGGCCATCTTGGCTTTCTGAGAGTCTTAGAGGTCTGGTGAGGGCCCAGGCTCGTCATTCCTGAGGCACGCCCTGGGTCAGTACTTCAAGTCATTTCAGTACAGAGGAATCTGAGAGCTGCCTGAGGCACTGCCTGCAGCATCCCAGGATGCTGCACATCTGGGGGCAAGTAGCTTCTCCCCTCCAAGGCTGCTAGGCACCCTGCCTGACCTGGGACTTCTCTGAGCAGAAGAGTGACAGGTGTGATGGCTCTGCAATCTGACAAACCCAGCTTCCCACACTCTTTTGCTCTTCTAGTGTTTTCTTCAAGTCACTGTTTCCTGCTCTGAAGAATGGAGTTAGAAATAATCTTTGTCTAAGATAAGACCACGCATGGAATGTGTGTGCCTGACACGTCATCGTCATCAGGGTACAGTGAAAGGTCGCAGAAGCAGTGGTAGAGCCTGGCTAGACTCAGGCCCTTGACTCCCCGTCCCAGCCACTTGCCTGTACCAGGTTTCTGGGCTTAGGACTGGCTTGGGGAAGGATCAGTGCTTTAGACTTGGGGCCCTTCCCATTGTCCCCACTTCTCTGTAAGGGATAGGACACAGCAAACATTTCAGTCACTTGGTTTTGTGTTAGTGGTCAAAGTGTCAGGCTCCCGGTAACAATGGAGCCTTGTCTGGGTGGCTTGTTTTCTAACCCGGACACCCAACTGCCCCGCCTGCCAGGCCCCAGTCCCACCTGGGAGAACTGGAAAATGTCAGAGGGGTGTTTTGTTTTCCATTGAGGAGAGAGCATGCCGGGGACATCAGAGGCCTATGTACAAAACTCTCACCCACAGCTGACCCCACCAAAGTCAGCCCCCAAGCCAGATCAGTCCAATGGTTGCAGTGTGGGGTGAAGCCAGCAAGTTTAGAGGAAAAAAACTGCTTTAGTCTCGGCTTTATCATTTATTGCAGGGTGACACTGGGCAAGTAATTTTATCTCTGAGCAAAGGTTCTCTATGCAAACGAGGCTATTGGAGAGTCAAGCTTGGCCTGCCAGTGTCCTCAGGGTGACTGCTATCTCGGTCCCCTAGCCCACTCTCCACTCTCAGAAGCACCCAGATAGACCAGGAACCTTCAGGCTTCTCGCCCTTCCAGTCACTCTTGCATCCATGGCTCCATAATGATTTAGGTGAGGCTCTGAGAACTGTCTGGAGGAAGACTACAAAAGACGCACTGGGAACTACTCAGTCTCCTCTGCTTTGGCCTAGCTAGAAAAGAACCGTCAGGTCAGGGGGAGACTGGGATCACCCAGAAAGGGATGTACAGCCCCCAGAGACTAGGAGCAGCCCTTCTTACCACCAGTAAGGGGTAGTCTAAAGAGACAGGATATGGCTTCCAGAGAGGGACCCAGTCAGTCACAAAGACGTAGCAGGAGAGCAAGCCTGTGGCCTCTCCTTGTTCTACCTGTCACCCGTTCACACGCCCCAGTGAGTGGGTGGATGAGCCTCCTGAAGTGGCCCTGGAGCCCAGTGTCATAAGTAGAAGTCTGCCTGTGGCACATAGGTGGCGGAGGGCTGGGAGAGGCAAGCCTCACCCTTCAATGAACAACCACCAAATCCATGGATGCTGCCACCTTAGGATGTTGTTTGTGGTTATCTGTTATAAGTGTTCTAGCTCCTACCCCAAAGCATTTCAACTGCACAGCCCTCTTAGAGACAGGGTTCTGGGGGAACCACTCTCCATCTCTGCCTCTTCCCCTGAGTTAGGCTGAACATGGCTTTTGGGGAAGCTGTTCCTTACCTCTGAGTGAGAGAAGTTCATGAGGAGACTGATAGCAGGTACTTTCAGCTACACCTGCCCAGCTCAGAGCCAGCCCCGGAGTGGGGGTGAGGGTGAGGGGAGCACGTTTAATGTTCCCTAGAGTTGGGAAGTTGATCCCAAGGCCTTTGACTCCCACCTGGACCTCACCACCTGATTTCAGCAGCCTTAGTCTCCTAAGGGCCAGTAAGGGGAATGCGGGATCTGTAGACTATAGTGGGGAGAGGGGGTCAAAACTGGGAATGAGGATGTGGGGAGCACATGGAGACCAACTGGCATGGTGTAAGAACTGAGCCTGGATCTGGGAGGAGGCCTGGTCAGAGGACAATACAAGAGATGTGGCTGGATACTTGGCATGGAAACACTGCGAAGTCCCACGAGACAGTGATAGCATCTGTGGGGCACAGCCTGGCCGGCCTAGAAAGCAGAGCCCTTGCAGCCAGTCACCAGTGAGCACCTGCACCGTCCCCCAACACCTACAGCTCATTCCTGGTTATCATTGTCAGGAGGCGGTATCTCAATGCTCAGAGGGTCCTGTGGAAGGTAGAATGTAGGCCTCACACTGAGATAGTCACTTAGCCTGACTGAACCTCAGCTGCTCGCCTGTGAGGTAGGAGCAAATGGTCTGGGCTGTTTGAAGGTAAAAGCACATAATGGATGAGACGGTATCTTAAGTTTCAGAGGAACAGCTACAGCTACCCTCAACCTGTTCTTTTCTGTGTCATCCATTCTCAGTGTCTCTCCAGGAAGTTCTTTCTTGAATCCAACTGAAGTCCATTATTCTATAGCTGGAATCATTTCAGTCTTCTTTGGGGACTCTGCAGAAGCAAACTGAACCCATCCTTCATCCAAATGTGCCTGTCAGTGAAGGGGTGAGGCCGAGAATGGAGCAACTGGGATATGGATTTCCACCCTGGAGCTTGGGGTTCCAGCTGTTTGTGAACCACCCTAACTACTCACAGTTCAAAAGGTGTGGTTTCTAGGGCAGAGGAGACAGCCCTGGGCTGAGCTCGAAGCCTGCATGCTGGTGCCTTCTGGCTTGCCACGTGGCTTCAGGCTAGTTAGCAATTTGTCTCTCCTGCCCACAGGGCCTAGAGGATATCTCTACTCTAGGGCCCAGGTCTTCCCAGTGAAGATATATAGTCTTGTTCCATAACATGTTTCTTATTGTTGGACTCCAAACATCCTGGAAAGACCATGGGTGAGGGCTTTGTCAGCAGCTGATACTGATAGGATTGGAGTGGTCCATTTCTTAGGCTGTCTTAGCTCCAAGGATGGACTTGAGTTCAAGGCCAGATGGGGGTTGCTGATGGGTAGGATAATGTCTCCCTCCTCAGACCAGACAATAGACAATATGATGCTCTTGGTCCTGTCCACTCAGTTAACCTATGTGCTAGGGCCCCAGCTGACCTGTGTACTGTCCCTGTAGTAGTTCCACCCTACCTATCTTTTAACCCCTCCTTCTATAGGTGGGAAAGCAGAGAGGTGCAGATAAGAACTGGCTGGAGATCCTACAGTCTGTCAGTGGACTGTGGAAGGACCCTAGAGCAACCCTTGTGCCCCTGAGACCAGTCAGGGCCCTCTAGTTGACTGGCAGGGATGTAGCACAGGACAGAAAGATGGTTATAGGCCAGGTGGCCTAGACTTGGGGAGCTGGGCACCAGGCAGAACCCTGTCTTTGGGCTGTGGGGGTCTTGGGGACCCTAGGATTGTGGATTACTCTTCCTGGGAGGCAGCTGGCCAAGGAATGCAGAAGTTCTGGATCTAGCCAGTTCTGTAAGCTCTGGGAACTTGAGCATTTAGTGTCATGGGGGATTCAAGGTTCCTTCTTGTTGCCGTGGACACTCGCTAGTATAGGTTTACAAAGCATTTGTATCTGGGATGTCCCTGAATCCTCCCCAGTCTGTGAGGACCGTTTGTTAGTGAAGCAGTGAGGATGGGCTTTGGAAGCATCTCCATTTGGGACTCCCCCATGGGTCCCTCCTCTTAGACCTCAGTGTGCTTATCTGGGAAAGGGACAATCTTCCTCCTACTCTACCTCCTCCCCCAGCTAGAGACCCTATGCTGGTTGTGTGTGTTGAAACAAAGCTGCTCTTGTACCAGGTGCAGTTCTTGTGGTTTTTATCGTCAGCCTTACTGTACAGGTGAGAAGACGGACAGCAATCACCTGAGGCCATGCAGTACTGTGACTTGGTCCTCTAGGTGGGTTTTGTTTTTTTTCTACATTACCTCCTCATCCTCAAGCAACTTGCTACCACATGTATCCAAAATCTTTCATGTGCCATGCTCTTTGCTGTGGCCTTGTGTCCATAATGGCTAACAACACCTGCCTGGTACATAGCAGATACTTTAAAAATGCCTCATGCATGAGTGTGCTGAATGGTATAAGATATAGGGAGCTGTTTTTCAGGCAGTGAAGACCCATGTCATGCCCAAAGGCTACCTCAGCTTCTCACACTTGTAAAACCACTTGAACAGTTTGGAATGGAACCTTTGTGGAAAAAGAACAGAGCCTGGGGCTGGGGAGATGGCTTAGCTGGTAAAGTGCTTGCCAGCTCAAGCATGAGGACCTGAGTTGGATCCCTAGTACCTACGTAAAAAGCCTTTAATTCCAGTTTTTCTCAGGCAGAGGCAGGCAGACTGTTAGGGCCCACTGATCAGCTGGTTTTGCCTAATTGGCAAGTTCCAGTTCAATGAGAGACCCTGTTTCAAAAGTAAGGTGGATGGTGCTTGAGGAATTATACCAGAGGCTGTCTTCTAGCCTCCTCATGCATGCCCACACACGTGTGTGTGCAGCCTCACACAGACACATATACACCAAAAGAATGGAGGCCTTCTTTTTCCTGCTTGGGGAAGGAATGGTTACCTTGAAAAGACAAGCCTAACAGACCCTGCCTCCTGCCTGCTTTGCCCAGTGCCTGCTCCAGTGACCCCGTAGGCCGTTGTTTCTGCTCAACTCTGCATTCTGGCCCTTTATACCCTATCTCTTCATTATGCTGCCCACAGACCTGCCTTCTGCATCTTGGTGCCCCTCCCTCATCCTCTTTTGTTTGTCTGGTGTCCTCCTACTGGCTGACCGTACTAGACTTCATTCATTCACTCATTCATTCATTCAGCTCCTGGTGCCTTGGGCCTTGCTGGGGGACTCTGTCCATCCTGGTGGAGGAATTCTGCAGCAGCTTGTGCTCAGTCAGGACATGGGCACACCCTTCTGGCAGTGCACACAAGGAAATGGTGATGCACAGAGCAAATGCTGGCACCAGACTTCATAGTTTACAGTTTGCCTCTGCTTGCCTCACTACCCTGACTCTCTGTAGCAACCCAGAGAGGAGTCTCGGCCCCATTCTGCCTACCATGGATGCCTGGCCTAGCAGGCAAAGCCTCTGTCCTGTGGTCGGCTCACACCTCCAGCCTTCCCTCGACCCCCAGTCTGTGCTCCATTTGCAGGCTGTATGGTGCCACCTTCTTTTCTGCCTGTTACCCAGAATTAGTAGTAGGGGTCAAGGCTGGACTGTCCACCTTTATTAAATAGTCAGAGCAAGTGTGACCTTTCCTGGATACCAGCTTCAGAGTACCCTTTAGCACACACACACACACACAAACACAGTGTCTTGAATTGGTTGCCAACTGTGTCCTGTGGGGAGCCATAGTACCAGGATACATTAATGTCACATAACTCAGAACCTTCTTGAGATCTTTAATGTGTTGATTTGAAATAGGGACCCCTCGGTATACAGCTAGCCATTCCCAAGCTTATGTTATGCTATGTTGTGCTTTGTTTTTGAGACCAAGTCCACACAGCTGGGGCTGGCCTTGAACTCATGATCCTCGTGGGCTCGCCTCCCAAGTGTTAGGATTTCATAGTGATGCCTGGCTCCTAAGCTTGTTTGGAGGGTCACCTCCTTTGTCACAAAATAGGGCCTGGGATAAGCTAATCAGCAAGCCATCACTGGATTGCCTTGCACACAGAAACCCCGGCTGGAAGCTAGTCTCCTGGCCCAGAACCCTTTGCGTTTTGGAGTCTGTCCTGGAAGGACTGACACAGGACAGACCTGGTCGTAATGGTGGGGCTTCCGGCTGCAAGCACGCAGAAGGTAAAGATGTTTTGATTCTTCATCCACCAAACGGACCTGTCTCAGGCACTGACTGTGGGCCAGGCACAGAGCCAGGCTTGGGAAATGCCAAGACACGTCTGACTAAGAATCTTCCATTTCATTTCCCAGCCCACTAAGGGTTTTTAAAGAAAAGACAAATACACGCCTTAAAAGGAAGAAGTATTTAATTGTTCCAGGTCGCAATGGTGGTGGGTGGGCAGGTGACACATTTCAGTGTACAGTGGAGCTGTGCCCTAGTCCCTGCTTAGTGTCAAATCCTCCCAGGAGCTATTGAGGACCGATTACCTTGGGCACAGCGCACAGCTGCTGCAGGAGGTCAGAAGAGTCAAGTGGAGTAGGGAGGACCAGAGGGAGTGCAGAGAAGATGGGATCTTTCCTCCTGAGGCTCAGCAGCCCAGGTCTGTCACTGAAGACGTGCGGTGAGACTGCATAGAGATGGAGTGGGGTGGGGTCTGGCTAATGTCCTCAGAAGAGTAACAGCTGAAGCAAAGGTGCAGCAATCGCCGTGTGTGGGGACTCTAGAAGGCATTCTGGACAATGGGAGCAGAAGAGAGCCACTGGAGCAACTGCTTGGTATGTTGGGAGTGCCTGAGTGAATACACAGCCCACTAGGAGTACCCTGAGGGTCAAGGTTATGTCACATGCATCCCAGTGTCCCCAGCACCTGGTTGGTGTTCAGCTGTCATGTATAGATCGACTGGATTTTAAAGCACGTCCTTCCCTTCTATGGGCCTCAGGTTCTCTCATTATGGTCAGGCAAGGCCACTCCCACATCCTTCTGAAGACTGAAGGCTCTCAGGAGTTCCGGGCATGGGTTCCCTTCTGCTAGCCTTGAGGTCCTCTGGGCTGCCATAACTGGGAGGAGTCAGAGCACCTGCAGGGGAACCTCACTAATGGCTCTCCTAAGGTTCCTAGGGGACTTCCCTAGGGGAAATCAGGGTAGAGTTGGAGAGGGAAGCTGAGCCAGACTGGTACAGGGTAGGAACTCTGCTATGTGAAAACTGGGGTGGGGTTGTGTTCTACAGTTCCCATCTTAAGTTTCTTCCTCTGTTGAATGGGAATAAAATAACACTTTCCAACACAAGCACACACACACACACACACACACACACACAGGGTATTTGTGCAGATCGAGGAAGATAACATTTGTGAGCAGATTATTTATTTATTTTTGGTCTTTTTGAAGCAGGGTTTCCCTGTAACCCCAACTGGCCTGAACCTTGAAATGTAGACCAGAATGGTCTCAATCTCATAGAGATCTCACTGCCTCTGCCTCCCAAGTACTGGGTTTAAAGCCTTGTGAACAGATACTGTAAACTGACCTAGGGGCTGGAAATGTGGCTGTTGGTAGTGCTTGCCTAGCATGCACAGAGTCTTGGACTCAGTTCCCAGTACCCTGTAAATCAGGGATGGCGGTACATACCTGTAATTAATCCATGTGCTCAAGAGATGAAGGTGGGTGGGTCAGAAATTCGGGGTCATAGTGAACTACATAGAAGGTCAAGCCAGCCTGAGTACAAGAGTCTCTGTCTCAAACAATAATAGATAGACAGACACATAAATGATAGATAGATAGATAGATAGATAGATAGATAGATAAACTGACTCACCCTGGATGCATATAATCAGCACTCTGGTTATCAGTAATAGCTACTGTCCAGTTGCTGTTAATCTCCCAGGCTTCTGGTCCACTTGTCACCTTTTCTGGAAATGCTCCCTGGGTGGCTCACTGTTTCCTGCCAGTCTTCTCACACAGTGTAGGTTTTAGCCAGTAGAACAAACAGTAGAAGTCTGTGAATTACATACAAGTTGCTCACACAGACTAAGACTGCTATATACACTGAGCAGAGACAGATGTCCTGATGTTCCTTTCATCTCCTGGACCCAGGGACCAGGCACCACCCTTCCCATATGCGACACAGGGGAATACTGGGTGTTGGCCTCTGGTGAAGGTAAGGGACACATATCAGAAACTTCAACTTGTCAACCCTGCTCATAGGTTGGGTCAACAGGACCAGCCTGTATACAGGGGGCTCTGGCCTTGGGCAGCTGGCTGGGGTGAAGGACTGGGGATGATTGACCTAGAACCTGAAGGGCGGGGCAAGACCCTACCACCCTCACCCTTTCCCTGTTGGTTCCCCAGAGGTGTCATTCAGGTAACTGGGATCTTCAGTGTAGGTGATTTTATTTCAGCAAGGCCCGAGACACCTGCTCCAGGGACCAGCAGCCTGATGACACAGGGGGCTTGGTCTAGCCACTCTGCCCAGGATGGGTTCTCAAGGGACAGGACTGGCTGCATCCAGCATCCTTTCCTCTGGAATCCTGAGGGTCCCTCTCAGCACTGTTGTGCCTGCAGCCCCCAGATGGTGTCCTGGCCCCATTAGAGCAGAGTAGGGGATAGACAGCTGGCCAGGCTGAACCCAGAGACAGCCCAGATATTCTCTAGGCTTGGGTTGGTGGGGAGGGGAGGCTCTATCTTTCTTCCCAGTCCTGGGCATGTAATCGGGGCCTTGTGCATGTTAGGTGAGCACTCTACCATGGAGTTGCATCTCCAGCCCTATTTTGTCTTTCTGTCTTAGATAGGCCAGGTGAGCTGTGCATGGTGGCACATGCCTTTAATCCCAGCACTTGGGGGGTCAAAGCCAGCCTGGTCTATGTAATGAGTTCCAGGTCAGCTTGGGCTACAGGGAGACCCTGTCTCAAAAAAGACCAAGAAAAAAGAAAGCCATGTGCTGGGTTCTATCCCGGCTCTACCTCTGTGCCTGCACAGCCTTGGATTTGCAGCTTCCCTCTGGCCCTGCCTAAAAAAGGCTGCTGATATGGCCTGACCTCACAGGCTGGCCTGAGGTCAAAGCACATAACCCAGAGGGTGGCCCACCCAGTAGTGTGCATGGTTGGCCATGGACTTACAGGGAAGATCTTAACTCCAGGCCATAGCAAAGAGACAAAATGTTTTTGATATTTGATCTATGGTCTCCCTCAGCCAGAAAGAGGGCATTTCCAGTGAACCTGGAAGGGGGCGGCAGTGGAGGTCACTTGCACCTGTCATTCCAATCATCCTGCCACCCGTCACTCTCCGGGGAGGCAGCTTTGCAGACTAGTCAGGTGGCCTAAGGAGTCCCTAGCTTTCTGGCACCAGCGTCACAGGGAAATGCATGTCGAATGCTCAGGATGATGTGTTGTACTGGTGACAGCCAAGCTGCGTGAGGACTGGCTGAGCATGGTTCGTTTGCTTCCCTTCATGGAACAGCTGATTAATTAGCTGCTGAGTATGCTTGATAGGTGCCTCTGTGAGTGTGCCTTACATGCGTTAAGATCAGCCCTCCACAGACCACATGCGTTCTCAGCAGCCAGCCCTGGGCATGAGGCTGTCACCTTTGTGCTATCTGCTGCTTTTCAGCTTATGCCTCAGATGGCCTCACGATGCAGTCACTGTGTTGGGGACCAGGGAACAGAAGATAGTTGTGTCTCAGGGGCTCCACTTTGGGGCAGGTGGAGAGGAGAGATCCAAGAGAAGGGTTGGTGGTGGGCACCCCTAGAGAGTGGGGCCATGCGAGTCCCAATCTGGGAAGATTCTGCTAGGCTTTGCCGCCCGCCCCCTATGTAATTTTGAGCACCCAACCTTCCTGTCTGCCTGTTCTCCCACCCAGAACAGATTGTTGGAGGCAGTAGTCCCAGAAGGCCGTGGCCAAAGCAAAGCAGAAGTGGTGGGGGGCCGGACAGGGAGGGAGGATGACCTCAGAAGCCAACAGGCCTGAGGCTCTCACCCTGCTTCTCCATGACCGAGACAGGTCACCCTGCCTCTTTGATAGAGGTGTCCTGACCCTGCTGGCACTGGACAGCACTGAGTGTGGGTGCTGTGTCCAGTGGTGTCTGGTGCTGGAGGGCCCTTGCCCCATACCCAGCAGGTAGGGTGACATGGAGGGAGGGAATGCACCAGCTGTCCGTGTTACTGCACTGCCCTGGGCTTGTGTCAGAGCTCTGGCAGTCTCTGCCTGGATTTCTGGGTGAGGAAGCGCAGGTGTAGAATGAGGGCCTTGTGTCTGAAGCCCTCTGAGACCCTTTCTCTTCTGCAACCGTAGACTTTCTGTCCTCAGATCTTGAAAAGTACTGACTCACAGAACCTTAGATCCTTGGTCCTGTGAGATCTTGACTTAGAAGTGACCTTGGGTATCATAGAACCTAAACTTGCATCCAGCCTGCCTAGACAGCTCCTTCATGGGCTCCCAGAACATCCTGAGGCCCCCTGTGTCCTAGAGCTTGTGTCAGGCCACATGACTGCCTGCCTGGGCCCCATTGCTGTGAGTGGCCACCTGGGACTTGTGGGTTCTGCTGGGCAGTGTATGAGTGTGTAGGGGGGACACCAGGTTCTGCTCTGCTAAGAATAGAAGTCTGTGTGATCTAAGCGCAAGTAAATGCATCAGCCTTCAGCCAGGCCCCAGGGAGCTTATTAAGCAGGATCTGGGGCCACCCTGGGCCGCCCTGGGCCCTCCTGGGTGGAGGGGCAGCAAGCCAGGAGTTTCACCACCTGATCCCAGGGGGTGACAATTTTTTCTTTTTCTGAAAAGTATGGCTCTTCCCTCCTCCTCCTCTGTCCCTGGGCTGCTTGCTGTCTCCCAGTGCCCTGGGGGAATGTCTTCTGGGACGATTCAAACAAACAAACCAGCCTTTGGATGGAACAAACATCAATGAAAATGACTTTTTGTCCAAAAGGAGAGAGTGGAGGTTTGTGGCTGTTTTAAGTGCCTACTGTGTGCCAGCCTCCTGCCTCAGCATTTGCTTCCCTAGCCTTATCTAACCCTCCCAGGCCTACAGCGAGGGTCCTTGGCACTGTAGGTGGGGAACAGGCCTGGAAGGTACCTGGCAGAACTGGGGTCTTTCCTACCTGTTTGTTGGGGGAGAGGGTGCTGGGAATGAGGAGAAGGTAAGGGAGTCAGACCTCTTGGAGAGAACTCTTGGGTGGGAAGATTTCTTCCCAACATGCCTTGCTATGTATTCTAGTCTTTTCCACTTTCAACTTGTGTGGAGCTGGAGAAAAGCACTGGCCTGGAGGTGGCCCTGTCACATATATAGCAGGCTTGTTGAGTCTAAATTAAGCCAAACCCTCTCAGGTCTTGGAGTTGCCCTCTGCAGAAATTACAGAGAGGCTGCTTGGGGAAGTTCACAGTCAAAGCACTGGACTCATAATGTCTCCTCTGGCCAGTGTCCTGGGCCCTCCTCTCTATAGGCCTCTATTTGTCCCCTCCCTCAGGTGATTGTCATTGTAGGAACTAGAGGGCAGCTTGGCATCATGAGTCACCCTCAGAAAGACTGAGACTCTAAGACAGAAAAGGTCCCAGGTCATGCAGTAGGTGGCCTGAGGGTGGTAGGTACTCAAGAAATCCCTTCTTCCTCGCAAGCCAGTGCTGGCTCTCCTCAGGAGCACCTTGGAGGCAGATCTGGTGAACTTGGACAGACGGGACTTAGAGTCAGCTGGATCCTAGACCAGAGGTCCTAACCTTAGCCCAGGCCTAACTATGTATGCCCAAAACCTCCCCAGCTCTAGGGCCCCTAGGCTTTGAGGCGTTTCTGAGCTCTCCTCAGGACCCATCTCTAGCTCCTACCTACCCCCAAACAGGAAATGTTTCATTAAATTTTATTTTATACTAAAAACATATAACATAGGCTGGGAATGTAGCTCAGTTGGCAGAGTGCTTGCCTTGCATGCACAAGGCCCTGGGTTTGTTCCCTAGCGCTGTATGAAACTGTGGTGGACACCTGCCTGTAACTCCTACCCTGAAGAGGTAGAGACAGGAGGATCAGGAATTCGACATCATGCTCAGTTACAGTTACAGAGTGAGTTAGAGACCAGTCTGGACTAGAAACCCTGTCTCAAAAACAGAACAGAGCAAAACAAAACATGTAACCAATCATCTGAGCTATTTAAAATGTATAGTTATATAGTGATAATGACATTTGCGTTGTGTGACGAGTCCCCAGAGCTGTTCTCATTTTGCAGTTCTAGAGTTGAAACCCAGGCAGGACCTTACATTAATACATAACATGCAAGTGCTTTGGCTCTGAGCTCCATCCCCAGGATGCAGGGCTTTTTCATCAGGGGGAACTGGAACTACTCCACACCCATTAGACTACTCTCCCTTATCCCCGCCC
The DNA here is from genome assembly GCA_035773235.1 of Eospalax fontanierii. Classification (NCBI taxonomy): domain Eukaryota; kingdom Metazoa; phylum Chordata; class Mammalia; order Rodentia; family Spalacidae; genus Eospalax; species Eospalax fontanierii. The sequence goes on from CM069524.1 coordinate 165,284,194, forward strand.
CAGTCCCCGCTAACCACCGATCTCTCCTTTCTGTTTCTATAAGTTTGATGACTTTAGATGCCACAGTTCCTGGAGTCCTGCAGTATTTGTCACTTTGTGACTCATTTCACTTAGGGTAATACCCTTCAGATTCATCCATGTTATATAGCAAGTGACAGGCTTTCCTTCCTTTGAAAGGCAAGTAATATTCGATAGTATGGACATACCACATCTTGTCTGTTGTATCAAGAATGGGACTTTTGAAGTTGAACAGGCCTGGGTGGGACCGCATAGCCAGTGTGAGTCTGAGTTCTTTCCTAGAGGCTGCTCTGCTCACTGGGGCTGCAGTAGAGCAGAAACTGAGCATGCACAAAAGCCTGGCACACGAAAAGCTCACACTGAGTGGTAGTCAGGGGTTATTCCTATAACCTCTTTTCTTATAGGGACAAAGCCTCTTGACTGTGAGTTACAGGACCCACACACCTTTAGGTCATCTGCATTCTAGGAAGCCAGAGTAGTGCCCTCTGCGTCTCTCACCTAGGCTCAGAGAAAGCCAAGGACTTGTGCAAGTTCACACAGCCAGTCACAGCTCATGCTATGGTTAAATCCAGGTCTCTAGCAGTCCCCAGGGTCCACAGGCCTTAGGGGATCAGCTCCCCATGACCTGCATATATTTGTGCAATTTTGAGAGCTAAGAGAGGCAGCCTAGAGGGGGACGAGCTTGTCAGGAGAATCATAGTGGTGGGCAGAGTCTGTGGCACCTCCCTCTGGTCCCCTGACTCCCTCAGGGCTGTGGATAGTGCAATTGTCCTAGCCATAAGGACTCAGTAAGACTCATTTGCATGGGGCAGGTTGTCTAAGGTCCTTGTCTTGCTCCTGGGAGCTCATACTCTGTTTTTGCCTTCTCTTATCCAGCTCTCTGTGCTGCATGGCCTTCTCTAAAGCAGGGAGGTGGTACTTCTTACTTTACAGTCTGTCCAGGTGCTACTGTCACAGACAGACCCCCTAACTTCCTGATTGTATATAAAAGCTGTCATTTTAGGGGGACTATAGTATCACTGGAGAGTACCATGCCAGAAGCCCTGGGTTTGATCCCTGCCACCTCTTAAAACTAAGCATAATTGTGCACATCTGTAATCCCAGCACCCAGGAGATAGAAGCAGGAGGATCAGAAGTTCAAGACCATCCTTGACTGCATAGTGAGTTCCAAGCCAGCCTGGGCTATATGAGACTCTGCCTCCCTTCAGAAAATCCCTTCATTTTATAGGTCAGAGATTCAAAACAGGCTCAGACAAACAGCCCTGGCTTGGTGTATGTGTTGGATCAACAAGGAACCGGGCCCCTGGGCTTGGGGCCTCTTTCTTTACTCCATGTAGTTTCAGGGCGTCCCTTGTCCAGAAGCCTAGGTGAGCTCTCCCATAGCATGATGGCCCCTGTGCAGCCCTTGCAGTGGTTCAGGGCTCTGCAAGAGTGTGCCCACAAGTGAAGAGCAACTGTGTTTCCTAGCACAGCCTGGCCTTGGGAGGGTCTGAGCACCCCCTCTTCCCTATCACACTCAGGCTCTCCCACACTCAAGCACAGATATATAGGCGTCAGTTTTTCTCCGGAAGACGTCAGTGGCACTGTAAGGGGAGTGCGGGGGATGGTACTGCCGCCGCAGAGGTCTCTGGAAATCTAATCTGCCCCTGTCATGAGGGCTACATGAGTCAAAACAGGAAATGCCTAGAACAATGCCTAGGCATGGCATATAAGCAGGAGCTATATATAACCAGGTGTGATTTGGGCCATATGCAATTTACTCATGATGTGCTGACTGTAGGCACCCACTACCACTACTGAGGAGTCCTGGGACTGCCTGTACTTTCCAGGTAGGTATTGCGGGATCTATAGGAGTTTATCAAGTGGAGATCCTGGGCAGTTGCCTCACACATAATAATAATTTGTACAGACACACAGAGCTAGAGTAGAATCCCTGAAGCCCACATGATGGGCTCCCCTAAGCTGCGGAGGGTGAGACTGGAAAAGAGAGACATTTATATTTGACCCTGTAGGTTCCAGACTGAGGTGTAAGGGCTTGCAACTCAAGAATGTGTATGTGTGTGTGTGGAGGAAGGGGAAGGGCCCTGTTCAGGAGGTGCTGGCTTAGGGAAGACTGGCGGGGGGATGGGCTCACCTTGCTGTGTTTGTTCTCCCCAGTTATTTGCATCAGCTTTGTGTGTGGAGTGTGTACCCAGATGCTCTCTCTCTTCCCCTTGCAATAGATTATATATTATTATCTTTCTCTGTTCAATCTGGCTCCACCTTAGGGGATGGGATCTGCCTTGGCAGCAAGACTGGCAGGCCAGAGGATACCTGGTAGCCTCCTCCTCTGTCCCAGCCCTGCCTGCATCCCTAGTCCTCTCTTTCTGTACCCTCATCTAAACAGACCAGGTGTCCCTCCAGGGGTGGGCAATGCGCCAGCCAAGCCCAACGCTCTCCTGGGTTGGTGGTTCCGGTGATGCTGTAGCCTAGGTTCCTGCTGTCTCCTGGATGCTCACAGCTCTAAGCCAGGACTGCTCCTTGCATCACCTCGTCTGTGTGTGTGTGTGTGTGTGTGTGTGTGTTCATGCACTTATGTGTAAATGTTCCCTTTTGCTGTCTCCAGGCACATGTGACAGCTCTTTGTCAATCGAAGACAGGTGAGGTGTCGCTTAAAGGCTGCAAGAGGAGCATGGGGGCATCATTCCTTGCCCTGGGGGTTCAAGGCTGAGGGAAGATCCCACAGACGCTCAAGCTCCTTAGGGGTGAGTGTGGGTCTGGTGCTGGGAACCCAGATCAGAGTAGACACTAGCCTGTCTTCAGGAGTTTGCCTGGTGTCAGATGGGCCACTGCAATGGGGGGCTTCCTGGCTGGGAGGTGGGGTTTACAAACAGCTGAAGACATACTGGAGTCTGTGGAGCTGTGAGGATGAGCTTCCTGCAGGAGGAACTGAGCTGTGACTTTAGGGCTAAGAGGCTGGAAGAAGGTGGGCAACAGGAGGTGCCCCGTGGAGTTATGGGATCGGAGGCAGAGGAAGGTTTAGGGGTGAGATTCTTGTCTTGCTGGAGGACAGGAGATGGAGGCCCTTGGGATGAGGGATGCGGGAGAAAGGTCTCAGGGAGGGGATGAATTCCCACTTGGCCACTATGGTGTGAGGCTCCCAGAGGATGGCCAGGGCAGGTGACCAGGGGGGCAGGCTGCTCAAATCTCCGGCTCAGTCCTCCGCAGAGACAGGGTAGCTGAACCCAAGAAGAGCTGAGGGCGGGAGGAAAGAAATGTGTGGGCTGGGTGGCCGTGCCTGGCCAGGGGAGGGAGGAGTTTGAACAGGGCTGTGGAACTTGGAGGGAAACCTGCTGAGTGTGTCCTGGAAGCCAGGGAGGGAAACCTCTTCAGAAGGAGGGCCAGGCCAGGGTTAACTGAGGGCGACCAAAGAGGTGACCCAGAAGGAAACTGCTGTTGGATTTGATGACTTTAGAAAAGGGAGGAAGTAGAGACAAGAACAATTCTTCCGGAAGTTCCGGGAAAAGGAAGGAAAGGTCAGCAGACTGGAATATGATAGGATGACCTGGGAGAGACTCAGGCCTGTTTCTTGCCAGCTGGAAGAAGCCAGTTTGCACTGGGAGACCAGAGTGAGGAAGAAGGGTGTCTGTGACCCTCAGCAGCAGGGGACGGAGGGTGCCGGAGGGGGTGCTCTTTCCACAGGGACAATTGTGAAGCAGAGATGCCTTGGGGGTAGAGGGTGGCAGCCCTCATCCTGCCCAGAGTGCCACCAGGCTCCAGGCTCCCATCTGTCTTCAAGTGTGCAGAGGGCAACCAGCAAGCCGGGACAAGGGGAGGAGCTACGGACCGGCATCCCCTAACTCAGATGCAGGTCAGGAGTGCAGGTCAGGAGTGCAGGCCAGTCCTGGGTGGGGCTGGCCTGTTCAGTGCTTAAGGAGGTTGCTTCATGGTTGTTTCAAACAAGAAGGCCTGGGAGGGTCAGGATGCTAATTTGCCTGCTCCACCCAGCCCCGCCCCTGGTCCTAGCACTCCATTACTGGGCAGCTCTCCCTTCGGGTCTAGCCTGTGTCTTTCTTGCTGTGTGCCCCTCCTGGTGAACTTGTTCAACCCTGGTGGTGCAGCCAAGCCTGTCATCCAGCCGCTTTGAGCAGCGGCCAGTGTTTTTACAACTTGTTTTCATGGAGTTGGTTTGAAGTCTCCCTGCATTCCCAGAATGTCAGACCCACCCTGATTCACGAGGACTGACCAAAACAGGGTCAGAGCCAGTGAAAAGAGTCTGAGGACTGAGTCATTGTCCTTGGATCTTCTGAGGAGAAGTTAGCCCAGGTGACTGGAAGGGGACAACATCAACATTTGGAGAAATGTATAGACTCGGTGTGGGCAGTGGGCAGGGGGAGGAGAGTGGCCAGGACCGAGGTTTTTATTGGGCATACCTCAGATCAAGTTCATGTTCCACTGCCTGGCAGATGGGGGTCCCTGAGCCTTCGTTTCCTCACCTCTACAATGGGAGCATTAAGCAATGTCACTGACCTCTTAAGTGTCTGAGGCCATGTGACCCAGATGCAGGAGTGAGCAATGGGAAAACATTTTTTAGGAAGTTTAGTGAGACAGAAACTGCTAAGGGAGGAAGAAGGGGCGAGATGTCATATCAGCCAACTCCATGCAAAGACTCTGGCTCAAGCCAGTCCAGCAGAGCTGCTCCAGGGATAATGATACTGATACCCTAATGGTGCCCTCCCCCACCAGGAACAAGAACGCTGGGGGCTTTATGCCCCATCTAGCCAGCCATTAGCAAAGGATTGTCGTGAGTGATGGTACCCTGAGGTACAGAGATTCCAGCAGGAATCAGGCATCAGGGCCCCGGGCCTTTGGGAGAACACATGGTCCAGTGTGCCCACAAAAGGTAGAGTTTAGGGATGTGGTGGAGCATGGCAGAGTCAGTTTTGGAGATTAGATGGGATTAGGAGATAAGGCCTGGTGGAATATCGGATGCCCAAATCCTGGCCCCGGTGAGCAACAGCTCATAGGTGGGGTTCAGAAGGGAGCCCTAGGATCACGAGGTCAGTAGAGCTAGCATCTTGCCTTCTGTTCCCCTCTAGCCAAGATCGCCTCCTGATCAGCATTCCACAGAACTCTGTGGAGGTCCAAGAGCCCTGTGTTCCCGGAGTTCTGGTTCCTGGCCATGTCTGTGGCCCAGGAGCCCTGAGCTCTCCTGGCTGCCTGTGGCTCTTCCTCTCAGCCTGGTGAGTGAAGATGAAGAGTAGGAGGTAGGTCTGGGCTTCTGGAAGAGGTTAGGACATCATGATGGAGGGCCTAGGCCTGTGTCTCCTCAACTGCACTTGGCTTTTTCTTCCTGGGCGATCTTGCATTGGTCAGCATGCACCAGAAAGAAAAAAAGTTCTCCTTCATCCAGTTCTGACTAAACCCCAGTATCTGACTCTGTGACTTTTAACTGCTGAGGTCAGCCTGGCTTGGTCCCAAAGTATCCACCCTAACTCTTCTACCCTCTGTGACATCACAGGAGATGTCACCATGATCTTGCCTCCTGACTCAGGCCTCTGGGAGTCTAGCCCTGCAGAAAATATGCTTGAGTTTTATAGTCCAAGACTCTGCTGTGTGACCTTGACAAAGTTGCCTCCCCTCTCTGAGCCTCAGTGCCAAGCTTGGCTAGGTGTGCATCTAACATAAGCTGATTTTAATATGGTGCTAATGATCCTTGTTTGACACAGCTGACACCCAGAGAAGTGGAGCGAGTGGCCTGTGACCACACAGTGAAAGGACAAAGACAAGAGGGCCAAAACCTGCCCCCGGCCCTATGGCTGGTTCACTGAGCGCCTTGCACTTTCTCAAATCCACACTGCCCCTCTTTGCCAAGGCAGCGAGGGTAAACTGAGCCCAGTGGCTAGCCACTGCTCTCCCCTTGTTAACTTTTCTTACAGGTGCTATGGAGCACTTGCTATGTCAGGGCTTCTGTGCTCAGATGGGTCTGCAAAGCCTGGCCCCACCCTGAGGCCTGGGGAACCTGCAGGCCACATCTGTCTCTCCCCCTCCTCCTGGAGTTGGAGTTAGGGTTGGCATTAGGGTGGGAAACCCAGAAGAGGAAGTAGATCTAGAGCCCCAGGATACCAGAGGGAGGAGCTGTCACAGTGTGGGGGTGTTCCAGGGGAGTAAGTCTGCTGACTCCCATGTGGGCCGGCCCCGTACTAGACAGGAGCTGAGGCTGGAGGTTCTCCCTGCCTTCCCTCAGCCTGTCACCTTCACAAGATAAAGCCTCTGTTCTACACTATTGCCGTGGGCTCCTCCAGCCTGGGCCACCTGACCATCAGGAGCACTCTGGAAATGGGGGTTGGCCATGCCATCTTTGATGGTCCACTTAGACTTGAGAGTCAGAGTATGACCCTCACCCGCTCCAGCCTTGCTTACCCACGTAGGATTCCTCCTCTAGTGGCCGTGACAAGGCACTGCAGGCATCACAGCCATCTTCCCACTCTCTGTCTTCCTTTACCCATGTAAAACGACCATTTTATATGGCCAAAAGTGACAATCAAGTGTCTATATTTACCCATTTATTTGTGTGTGTGTATGTGTGTGTGTGTGTGTGTGTGTTGTGTGTTTCTGTGTCTGAGTGCAGATGCATGTGCATCAGAGGACATAGCTTTGGGTATTTGGTCTTGCTTTCTACCTTGTTTGAGTCTGGGTTTCTGTCGTCACTTGCTGCTGTCTGTACCAGGCTAGCTGACCTGTGAGTTTCCGTGGACTCTCTTGTGTCTACCTCCCATCTCACCGTAGGAATGCTGGGGTTACAGATGCATGGTACCACCAGGCTCTATGTGGGTTCTGGGAATGCAAACTCAGGTCCTGATAGCTTCGTGGCAAGTTCCTGACCCACTAAGCCATCTCCCCCTCCCCCATCTGTATTTAAATATTGCCTCTGCCTAATGTTTTGCTGATGGTCCAGTAATGTTGAGATAAGTAATAAGATTTACAATTCATTTTTTATTTTCTATTTCTATTTCCTGTCTTTTTGAGACAGGGTCTCCCTGTGGCTGTAGCAGACCTGGAACTTGCTACGTAGACCAGGCTGATCTTGAACTCACAGAGATCCACCTGCCTTGCCTCCCCAGTGCTGGGATTAAAGATGTGTGCTACCATACCTGGCTTTACAATTCATTTTAAAAAAGATTTTCTTTTATTTAAATTTTATAGATAGATAGATGATTGATAGATAGATAGATAGATAGATAGATAGATAGATAGATAGATATGTGTGTATGGGAGGTATGTGCATGTGAGTTCAGGTGCCTGTGGAGGCCAGAAGAAACTGTCAGATCCCCTGAAACTGAAGTTACAGGTTGTTGTGGACTGCCTGACATGGGTACTGGGACTGAATTTCGGTTCTCTACAAGAGTAGTACATACTCTTAACCCCTGAGCCATCTCTACAGCCCCTATAGTTTATTTCTATTTATTTAATAAAACATGTGTCTTTACTAAGATCTCTACAGTATAATTTATTGTATATTATTTTATAATATACTACATTTGTAGTATAATCAAGATTTTTCATATTTGCATTCTGTTAGTAGAAGTGATCCAAAGGATTAAAACAGAATGCAATCACAATGAAAGGAGAATAGACTTTGAGCCCTGAGGGTGTGGCTCAGTGGTAGAGCACACGCAGAAGGCTTTGGTCCCTGTCCCCAGCAACCCCCCTGCAAATAAATAAATGAACAAATGTAACTTTTAAAAAGAGTGAGGCTCACATTCCATATTCCACTAGCGGAACAGAGATTGTTAAATACTGTAAGATGTTCCTCAGGTACCATGGACATTTTCTTTGAACACCACATTAATTCATGAGCACTTTTATAACCACAAAATAGAACAGGAAGAGGATGTCACACACAAAAGAGATGCTCAGCAGTACTGGAAACTGATATTCAGTTATGCAAGCAGCTATTGCTGGTTGCTATCAGAAAAAGGATTTGACAAGTTAATTTGTCTTCACTCTGAGGCATTTTTGTCACTCAGCATTTACCCCCCTCGTCCCCCACTCCCCCACCCCCCCACCCTCACTGTTGCTCCTGCCCCTGCCTCTGAAGCAACATCCAGCATCCATCCCCCTCAGGTGACCTTCATACAACTGGACAGAGACACCTTTTATTCTTCAAGTTCAAGAAAAGGAGGCAGGTTTGGTGGGGCTGTGTGGAATTGGCCAGGGGAGCAGATGTTGGAGTAAAATCCGAGCAGACACAGCTGCTCCCTTTCCACCATACCATCAGCCTCTCCCTCTGCAGCCATCCTGCAGGGGGTTAGGCCTGAAGAGCCACTTCCTGTTTGGGGCCCAGCACTTCCCACAACTGACTGGCTCTCACTAGCCCTGTGCTGGGAAACCAAGGTGGGCTGGTGTCAGGCCTGGGTACAGCACCTCCGGCCTGGACCTTTGATAGGTGACCTGAGACTGAGCCAGTGGCTCGGCTGGAGGTCAGGGATAGGAAGTTGACTATCTTGGTCCACTTCAGTGTAAGACTGTGTTCTATCTTGACTTGCCTGGTGGGCATAGGATCCCATGAGACCAGAGTAGGAATGGAGGTAGCTTCTGCATCCAGCCACCCTCATCTGATTTTGCTGGTAGCTGCTAGCCCAGATGAGGCTGACAGGAAAGCTGAGACACCTGAGGGTGGCACTTTCTCTTCCTCACAGGACAGAGAGGTGTAGCAGGGCCGTGGACTTAGGTCTCTAATACCAGCTTCCTGGTGACCGTGTGGGTTCCTTGCACCTCTCTGTGCCTCCATATTTCAAGTGTGTTCACTGTTATCTGCTGCAAGTGGTGTTTTTGTGCAACTTGGTATTTTAGAGTTTATCTCAAGACATCAGGGGTTGTGGGGCTAGGGCTGGGGCTGGGCCTGGGGCTAGGTTGGTAGAGTGCTTGCCTAGAATGCATACAGCCCTGAATTTGATCCCCAGCACCACATACACCATATGTGGTGGCTCATGCCTGTAACCCTAGAGTTGGAGGTAGAAGGATCAGACCTGCAGGGTCATCTTGAGCTACTTAGGGAATCTGAGGTCACCTGGGTTATGTGAGACTCTTTCTCAAAACAGTAAAATAAAATAAATGGAATAAAAATAAATTTAAGGGCTAGGGAGATAGCTCAGTAGGAAAAGGGCTTGCTGTGCAAGTATGAAGACTGGCATTTGCATCCCAGAACCTACATAAACTGGTGGGTGTGGAGGTCTGCCTGTGATTCCAGCACTCAGAAGGCAGCGACAGCGACTCCTGGAGCAAGCAGGACAGCCAGAGTAGCCATAGCAGCAAGCTCCGGGTGGAGGTGAGAGACCCCGCCTCAGTGACTAAGGGGAGAGCAATCGAGGAAGACTCCCAATTGAGGTGCCTCAGGTCTCCACACGCATGTATAAGTGCACATGCACCTGCAAGAATATGTGCTCACATATATATGGACATGCATACACACACAACACATACATACACATGAGAGAAAAAAATTAAAAACCGTGCGCAATCCACACAATGAAAAATAATTTTTCAAAGGAAAACCAAAAAGGTATCTTGGGTGGCTCATTCCTGTAATCCTGACACTCAAGAGCGTGAGGCAGGAGGATTGCTTCAAGTTTGAAATCAGCATGTGCTACAGAGTAAGACCCTGTCTCAGTAAAGAAAAAGAGAAAGTTGGAGGGAGCTATTTGGGGTTGAATTTGAACTTTATCATTTTTCTGGACTTTATCATTTACTTCCTAGGAGTGTCTGTTTTATTTTTTAAAATTGTTATCATATTGGGGAGAGAAAGAGAGACAGACAGACAGACGCACATGCACATACACAGGTGAAGGTCAGAAGACACCTTGCAGTTGATTCTTCCCTTCTACTTTGTGGGTCCTGAGAATTGAACTCAGGTCAGCAGGCTTGGCAGCAGGCACCTTTATCCACTGAGCCATACCACTGGACCTCTCTTTTAAATCTGATAATATTTACTTCAGGTGCTTTATCCGTGTTAGCTAGTTACTGCCCACATCAAGGCTAGCAGGCAGACCTTTTTATTTCTTTATTTAGAAGCTACTCTAGGTCACACCGTACAAGCCAAGGCTCTACCTTGGACAGTTTACCCCAGCATTGTGTTCTTGATAAGGGCCTTGCTGCTCAGGTTGTTGTCCTTGACCCTTTAGCACAGGCAGCACCTGGGAGCCTTGATCATGTAGAACCTCAGGCTCCTACTGAGGCGGACTGCAGCTTACAGGATCCCCAGGTAGCTTGTGACATTTTCAAGTCTGAGCAACCCAGCTCTGTTAACATCCCTTTGTCTCTTGGGCCCCGTGGGAGAGAAAATAAATAAATGTCTTTATTTGTTTTTTCCATTGTTATGTGGTACTTGGGATTGGACCTGGGGCCTTGGCACATGTTTAGGAAGCACTTTACCATTGGCCTGCACCCCAGGTCTTCTTATTTATTTATTTATTTAATTTATTTATATGAATGTTTTGCTTGCATGGATGTAAGTGTACCTGTGTTGTACAGTACCTACAAAGGGCAGAAGAGGGCATCAGATCCCCTGGAACTGGAGTTACAGAGGGTTGTTAGCTGCCATGTGGATACTAGGAAGCAAACTCTGGTCTTCTGCAAGTGCAGCCAGTGCTCTTAACCTCTGAACCATCTCCTCAGCCCACCCCACAGACCCCTTTTTACTTTTTAAAATTTGGAGACTGTCTCACTAAGTTGCCCAGGTTGGCCTTGAACTTTCGATCCTCCTGCCTTGGCCTCCTGACTTGCTAGGTTTATAGGCCTGCATTAGTAGGCTCATTTCAAATACTGTGCCTTGTAAACTGTAGAGTGCAGTAGATTCCAAGGATTATGAGAAAGCTGAGGACGAGCTGGAGGCAGGGCTGGGGTGGGGGCTCTGGTGCCCGTAGAAGCTGTCCCTGAGCGCAGCTTTGCCTCCTGTTCTGAAGCTGGCTTGGCTGTGTGCTTCTTGCTGGCTCCAGGGTCTACATGGCTTGGAGAGATCTGTCACATTGACATAGGCTCAGGCCAGAGCCATTGCTGCCCTGAGGGACACAGGCAGGCCCTGGCCCTGCCAGCCTTGGAGTCCCTGAGTAGGCAAGGTCTCCAGTGCTGACCCGAGGCCTCCAGTGCTGACCCGAGGCCCCTTCCTACCCTCCTCCTGCATGGCCTGTCTCCCATGTCTCCTCTCAGCTCCCAGGCAGGGGGCTGGTCGTGTTGCTTCAGGAGCAGAGGAGAGGCGATGCATGAGTCAGAATGCAGGCACATAATTGCGGTGCCCCAGATCCCGCCTCCGGCCCACAGACCCTCCCCTCCGGCAGCTGCTTTGGAAGAACAGCTGGTCTGGCGGCTCCTGGGGAAGCAGGTCCCTGGCAGCAGGGAGGTCTCTGTCCTAGGATGGCTACACCTAGGTCGTGCGCCCATGGGTCCTGGCGAGGGACCAGTGTTCTCCACTCAGGTTGTCTGGGTTTTGTTCTTGGGGCCAGCCTGCAGGGAGTGTCTGTGGAAGTGAGACTGGGTGTCCCTGGTCTCATGGCCTGGGATTAGATTAGCCACCAGCTTCATAGCTTCCCTAGTTTCCCAGGGCCTGGGATCAACTCATCCCTGGGTCCCAGCTCAGGTGGGCACAGGAGTGTGGCTCATTAAGGCAGGTGTGCTAGGAAGAAGCTGAATGGAGAGGTGAAGTGTGGCACTGAATTTGTTCCCCTGTCTCCTCTCTTCTGGCGAAGTGGCATCACCGTCTCTGTGAACAGGACACCCCTGGAGTCCAGCTCACAGCCACAGGACCTTACTTCCAGGTAAAGACAGAGGAAAGGACAGAAGGAGGGAGGGAAGAAGGAAGTGGAGACAGGCTACAGAGCGCAGCCCCTCTGGCTTCTGAAAAATGTCTACCTCTCCCCCGAGGGAAAGCACTCCACAGTTTATGAAAACAATGAAGAGGAATGGGGAGGACTGTCCCACTTTATGAACGAGGAAGAGTATAGCTCTTGCACAGTGCCGTGTATGTTCCAAACTCACTTAATCCTTGTAGCATCCCATGAGGTCGATGTCATTGTCCCCGTGTTATAAATAGTGTCATCAAGAGCCTTGCCCAGTTAAGTAAGAGGGAAGGTGAGTTTCCAAGCAGTACGGGCTAGTCACCATCTCTGAGAGTCGCTGCCCGTCCGTAGCCCAGTGTTAGCTGTTTCTTTAACCTCCACTTTGGGGCTTTAGAGGTCTTTCCCAGGAAAGATTCATTTGAAGAGAAAATCTGTAGAATGAGATGTTTCAGTCAAAGGAATGATGGCAGATGGCAGAGCTGGAGGTCTTGTGTCATGGAATTGCCCTGAGCCCTTGAAGTGGGCCGGCCAACTGCTGGGACTTTCTTTCTCAGCAGTCAATCAAGGCTCTAATCAAATGTTCTCTAATCACCAAAAAGAAGCCTGGACCTTTGAAAGAGATGAATAAAAGCTTAGGTGCCAGGCTCTGAGACATGCCTGGACGCGGGGAGACCGCTGCTCTTTGCAGAATGCTGTGGGGAAAAGAGAAGGTAATGACGGGGGGGGGGGGGGGGGGATCCTGCATACAGCCTGAGGTCATCCTCACTAGAGCTGACGCAGAAGCATGCGAGCCTGTATCAGAAGCTTAGGAAAAACTTATAGGAGAACTTTTTTAGCAACTTAATTTTAAAAATTTGGGGGCTGGAGAAATGTCTCAGTGGTTAAGAACAAAGACTGTTCTTGCATGGCTAAAACTTTCAGTACCATTCCAGGGGATCCAGTGCCCTCTTCTGTCCTCTGAGATCACTGCATAACACAGGTGCACTTACATACATGCAGGCATAGTCCTCATACACATAAATATTTTTATTTTATGTGCATGAGTATTTTGCCTGCATGTACATAAGTGTATGACCTTTATGCAATGCCCGCAGTGGTCAGGAGAAGGCGTCACAGTCCCTGGACTGGAGTTATGGACAGTTGTTAGCTGCCATGTAGGTACTGGGAACCAAACCCAGGTCCTCTGCAAGAGTAGCCAGTGCTTTTATCCACTGAGCCATCTCTCTAGCCCCCAGCAACTCAATTTTTTCCTATAAATTGGTTGACAACTAATACTATTCAAAGGCAGAATTCAAACCAGGCTCAGGAATAGCTCTGTAGCTGTGTGGTTTACTTATTGAGACAGTCTTGTTCTGTAGCTCAGGCTGGTCTCAAACACTCTAACACCCTGCCTTAGCCTCTGAGTGCTGAGATTATAGATATGCACCAGCATACCTGGCTAGTTTTGTGGTTTAAAAAACACTGGTTTCTTCTTTGCTTTGTACATTTAACCATTTTTCTTACAGACAGATACTCCGGTACCCTCTTGGTGCCTGATCCAGTGCAGGGCACACAGGCCCCCATGTACAGTGACTTCTTGGCAGGAAGGGGTCTGTGGTGTCTTGTATCCCCATCACGGAGCACAGATTGGCAGATGCTATGGGGCTTTCAGGCAAAGCTGGCCACATGGGTCAGGAGTCTCCATAGAAGTGAATGTTGACCACCAAGGCCAATAACTTCTCTCAAGAGCTCAGCCAGCAGATGTGGGCCCAAAAGATTGAGGCAGTTACTTTTGGGGGGCTCACCTAAGAGCTTGCACAGGTCCATCTGTCAAGGTGGATGGATGCTAGGGAATTGAGCAAGGCAGAGATGGAGCGAAGCTGTCAGTTGGCATGGCGGCTGTGGAACACAGAGAGGAGGAAGAAAAGATGAAGCTAGACAGGTAGGGATGGAGGACAGAAGCCAAGCAGAGGATCCCTTAGATGGGGGACTTGATACTCTTTCCGTACTGGGCCTGATTAAAGAACCCGTTTGTGTAGCTGCTCTGCTAGTTTACATAAGTGAATAAAACAAATAATTGCTCCCCATTCCTTCGGGGGACAAAAACGGGGCAGAGATGTGTGCCAGGTGCAAGTCTCTGCCAGACCTGTTGTCCTCTCCCTCCCTTTCCTCCCCTCCTCCCCCTCCTCTTCCTCTCTCACCTCACGCCAGTGCCCCACTTTCTCTGGGGCCCAGAGAGAGATATCAGAGAAAGCCAGCCAAGCCCAGCGACTGAGTCATTGGGCTGCTAGGTGAGGCCCCAGGCATGCGTCTACCTGAGCAGAAGTGACAGGATGTTGAATCTGCCTCTCCCCATGCCCCGCTGGCCCGCGAGACCCAACCAAAGGCCTTAGAAGTACTTAGAGGTTCTGCTTGCTCAAAGGAGAACCTGGTGGTGCCCATGGGAGAGGAGAGAGGTAACAGGGTCAGCAAGTCCTCCTAGGATGACTTCCTTCAGTCTTGATGGCTTGGACAGGCTGCTCAGGCTTCCAGAGGGATAAGGCCATCCCCAGAGTTAGTCTGAGGAGTTGAGCACAGGTACTAGATGTTGTTTGGAGATGTCTGCATGGAAGAGAAGGCCCAAGGACTTCCTTAGTTCTGATATTTTGTAGCTTCCTAGTCCTGAACTCCTTGTTGGCTTGCCCTAGGGGTCCTATGATTGTGTGTATCTTAGGTGAGGTGGTTTTCCAAAATATTTATTTATTCTTTCATGTATTTTGAGACAGGGTCTTGCTATGCAATCCAGGCTACCTCTGGACTCATGACTCTCCCACCCTAGCTCAGCAGGGTAAGCTGATTGAAACTGGTTTGGGGCATGTAAGGCCTGAAGTTTGGGGTGGGTTCTGTGAAGTAAAACTCTGCTCTCAACAGAGCTGGTCATTATTTATTGTTGTTATTGTTTTTTGAAACAGAGTCTCACTGTGTAGCCTGAAACTCGCTATGCAGACCAAGGTGGCCTTAAACTCACAGAGGTCCACCTGCCTCTGCCTCCCAAATGCTGGGATTAAAACTGGAAAATTTTGGTGGCTGTTCAGCACTGCTGTCCTTGGGTCTCAAGAGAACTCAGGGCTTCTAGACATGTGCTTGAGCCTGCTTCCTGTCTAACCCATGACCCTAAGTGCATCCCAAACATGCAGGTCTGTCCCCTAATACTCCTGAATACATTTGTGATAAAACCTGCATTTACTACAGTAAGGTCATCTTCTTGAGGGAAGGAAGGGCCATACTGATTCCAGATGAATCTCTTGCTCAGAGCTCCTGATGCCTAGTAGAGGCATTAAGTTCTCTCTCATTAAGAGAACTCAGAGTTTGAGACAGGCTGAGGGCCCCAGAAGGAAGCCCTTCCCATGCAGAGGAATAGGAGAGTGCTCAGGAAGAGCCTCAGGAACTGGAGGAGCCAGAGAGCATGCATACCTGTGGAAAGACCTGGCCTTCCTTGACATCCAACTCTCTCCCAGAGAAAGAGCCAGCAGTCTCCAGGGATGGAAGAGTTGGGTAAACAAGAGGGCCTGGCATTACCATGCAAGAAGATTCATAATGACACTAATTATGGAACAATTAATTCTTTGAGGGCTCTGGCTTTCAGCCCTCCCCCACGGAGTAACCTTTCCCCAAACACTGAACAGGTGTGATAGGCCTGGCCTTTTCAAATGAGAGGCCTCCCACTTGCCTCCTCCTTCCAGTCTCCCCTCTATGGCTACCTGAGGACTTACATTTTCTTGCTTATGTCTGGCTGTCTCTACTCTTCATTCACTGGAACCTGGGGCTTTCTCTGAGACCCGGAGATGTAGGGCCACTCACCCAAGATTACACAATGTCATGGTGAGCCTATGGCTCTCCATTCACGTCAGCTGATGAAGCCAGGTCATGGGAATGGAGGGGGTCTGTGAGGGACTCCACACCGCAGAGGGCTGAAGCATCAGGGCAAGTAGGGATTGGTTGGGCAGGCTTTGCACAAGTCCTGAAGAGTGGGAAGTCTTGGAGTCAGGCCATTCTACTTCCAGGCCTAGCCCTGTGGCTAGAGTTTTATTTTATTTTAAAAAATATTTGCTATTCTTATTTTATGTGTATGAGTGCTTTGCCTGCATTTATGTAAGTGTACCCATGTCATGCAGTGCCAGTGGAGGTCAGAACAGAGTGTCAGGTCTCCTGGAACTGAAGTTATGGATGGTTGTTAGCTGCCATGTGGGTTCTGGGAATTGAACCTGGGTCATCTGTAAGAGCAGCTAACTGCTGAGCCATCTCTCCGGCCCCCAGAGCTTTGTTTTAGAGATCTGGTTTGGTGGTTCTATTTTGGTAACGTTCAGTTAGTGAGCTCCTGTTTGCAGGAAGCCCTGTTGCAGCCACTGTGTGGAGCCCGTTTGGGCCTTCGTGTGCTGGCCGTGGTCAGAGTCTTCGATGCTGTGGAAGCCTCGATCCCTCCTGCTGCCTTCCAGCATGCTCAGTGCACTCTCCCTTCATGCTGTCTTAGTTCCGAACGTCATAGGTCCCTCCTCTCTAGGGAGCCTCCACATAACACTTAGCGCTGTGATTCTGGAAGGCAAGTTCTGGAATCCAGAGGAGACACTGACTTGTCGAGGAGACTTCTTGGAGAAGCACTCCCAGCTGAGGTGAAAGAGTACCAATCCTTGAGGATGGGCATTCCTCTCCAACTCCCCAGGGCTCTCTCCCTGGGGGCAGGGACTGGAAGAAGTATGAAGGAGGACCGCAGAGGGCCCAGGACTGTTTCATGGTCAGATTCCTCTAATGGCTGGGTTCGGGCGTCCAGTTTGGAGCGAGTCACCGTGATTCCATGCCTCATGCCTGGTGTTTACCTTATGTGATGTGGTCATTTTGTGATTGATCCAGGCCCTGCTGTCCCCATTCCTTGGTCCCTGACAATGTTGATAGGACCCTGGGACAAAGACAGAGCCCACGTAGGGCTTAGGCTGGTCAAGGGTGGAACCATGTATATTGTGGCTCTCCTAGTAACTCTTGCCCAATGTCTAATGTCAAACAAAGCCCAGGAGATACCCACAGTCAGGATACTCCAGTGATTTAGCCCAAGAACAGAGCAGAGCAGGAGGGTTTGTGGCATGTGTCCTTCTGGCCTTCCTGAGCAGCCAGAGCTCTACTTTCCTCTGAGGATGAGGAAGAAGCTGGTGGCTAAAGGGTGTTAGAAGCTGAGTGCTGGAGAGCCCCTGGAGATCATCTGAGAGGATCTACCCCTCAAGATCTTGGTAAGAAAGTGAGGCTGGCAACACAGTCACCTAGAAAACAGAGGTGGCCTGCCGGGGCCTAGCTCAGCCTCAGACTACCAGCCTTGAGCCTGACCATGGCTGAGGCCATTATAAGGGCTGCCAAAGCAAAGGAGAAGTGGATGTTTCCTAGTGTGTCCCTCAGGTCTGGCAGGCACTGTGGAGAAGGCCAGGTCCTTCCCGCAGCCCTGGCACCCTCAGGGGTTTTCCTCGTCCCCCTGGTTCCTGCCTTCCCTCCCTGCCTGGATCATCCTGATGCCAACCAAAATACTGCACTCTTCCCTGGGAGGCATAGGCCATGTGAGTGGAACTGAGTAGAACACTGGCTGTCCTGGGTGCCTCTTCAGGGCTAGCCTGGGCTTCAGTTAGAGCCCTGGTTTCAGGTCGGCCACTTGGAATGAGCCATTTGGTTTCTAGAAAATCACCTAGCAAGTGTGTGTGTGTAAGATTTATTTTTATTATTTTAATTTACATAAATGTGTGTATATGCCATGTGTGTGCAGGTGCCTGAAGAGGCAAGAAGTGTCCTGTTATCCTGGAGCTTGAATTACAGGCAGTTGTGGGTGCTGACAACCAAACTCGGGTCCTCTGGAAGATCAGCAAAAGCTCTTAACAGAAGCTGATTGCAAAGCAAAGCCCAGTTCCCACACATCCTTCATCTTTCCTCCTCTCCTCACACTTTCCCTGTTTTTTTCTTTGATATTGGGGTTATTTTTTTGTTTTGTTTTGTTTTTCTTTTCATCTTTTTTGAAACAGCATCTCCCTATAGCCCTAGCTGTCCTGGAACTCAATATGTAGATCAGGCTGGCCTTGATCTCACACAGATCCACCTGCTCTGCCTCCCGAGTGCTGGGATTAAAGGCATGCAACTTTCCTTCTTTTAACATTCTGTGTTACTGCGGTACTTTTGTTATAATTGGTGGAGCAGTGTTGTATATTATTATTAAGTAGATCACAGTTTGCATGGCCTGTCCTCTAGGATTTGACAAGCTCTATTTTTTTTTTAAACTGTTCTAGAATGTATAATAGAATCACACAGTGTGTGGCCTTCTGTCACCTATAACTACACTTCCAAATTTCCTCCATAACTCTGAATGACTTGCTAACATTTTGTTTAAGACAAGGTTTCACTATGTAGCCTAGGCTATCCTTGAACTTGTGATCCTTCTGTCTCAGTTTTCCAGTGTTGTTATTACAGACCTCTGCCACCATGCCCAGATTGCTCATTTCTCTTTAAATAATATCCCATTAAGTGATGTACCACAGTTTATTCATTCTGTCAGGCACAGGGTTTTAATTTTTAAATATGGTCGTTGGTTCCATGTGGTAGGGTCGTTATCTGGAGGTTCCACGGGCAGTGTTAAGCGTGGCATCCAGCAGACTCCTCATTCCCATGGTGCCTTCCATACCACCCAGCAAGCAGGGGTCCCCATGATGAACAGTAGCCACGGTGACTAGCAGCAGTAACACTGTACCTGTGTCCGTTCTACCAGTTCGGGTGCACATTTGTTGAGTATTTAAAACCTGCTAGGACTCAGAGACACAGGGAACAGCTTTGTACCAGTAAAGGGTTTGGGTTGCAAACCACAGAAATAATTGAGATTGATGTGAGGAGAAAAACTCTTTGGGAGGCAACAGGGAGGTTTCTAGAATTGGAAGACCCTGGAGACCCCAGCCTGGGCAGGAATGAGGGGGCCCAGGTACAGCAAGAACTCCAGGCCATTGTCCCTTCTGGTATGTTAACTTTTAGAACTATGCACATAAAAAAAGAAGCAGTACAATAGAGTTTTCCCATGTGGTTATTGGACTATGTTTTAGTTTTTTGAGAAGGGTCTCACTATGTAAGCCTGGCTGGCTGGATGACCAGGATGGTCTCAAATTCACGTGATCTTCCTGCCTCAGTCTCGCCAGTGCTGTGTGCCACCATGACTGGCACAACTTGCCCTTTTAAAGAGCACAATTCAGTAGGTTTTAGTATATTTGTAGTCATACACACATTACCACTAGTTCTAGAACATTTTTATCAAGCTGAGAAGCAGTTCCAGCCCCATTGTCAGTGGCCCCATCGCTGTCTAGTGTTCAGTAATCTACTGTTTGTCTGTTTGCCTGGACATTCCTTATAAATGAGTCATGTAATAAGTAGCCTTTTATAACTGCTTCCTGTATCTAGGGTAATATTGCCAGAATTCATTCATGTAGTGAGTATCCATGTTTCACTCCTTTGTATGTATGTATGTGTATATATATATGCATGTATATGTATGTGTGTGCATGTATGTGCATATTATATGTATATGTGTATTTGTGTATGTGTGTATGTGCATGTGGGGGATATTATTCTTTGGGTGACATCCACCTGTTTTTGAGACAGTGTATGTATATGTATGTATGTATTATGTATGTGTTATATGTATATGTGTATATGTGTGTAAGTACATATATGTGCATGTAGGGGGTATTATTCTTTGAGTGCCATTCACCTGTTTTTGAGACAGAGTTTCTCACTGACCAGGAACTCATCAAGTAGGCTAGACCAGCTGACCAGCTGAGACTCAGGATTCTACAAATCTCTGTCTCCTCATATCTGGGATTACTCCCACACCAACCCATCTGGCTTTGTTCATGAATTTATTTATTTATGTATCTATTTCTTTGTTTGTTTGTTTGTTTATTTATGTGTGAGAGTGTGCATGTACCACAGTGCATGTGTAGAGGTCGGAGGAGAGCTTGAGGGATTTCTCTTCTTCTGTCATGTGGGTTCTGTGGTTCGAACTCGAGTCATCAGGCTTAGTGGCAAGTGCCTTTACCCGTTGAACCATCTCACCAAGCCCATATGCCTAGCTTTTCGGTATGGGTTGTGGGGATTGAACTCGAATCCTCATGATTACATGGTAAGCACTCTACTGACTAAGCCATTTCTCCAGCCCCTCATTCTTTTCTGTTGTAGGCATGAGCACTTTCATATGCTATCCCCATCCAGCTCCAATTCTCCAATGTGTAAAGTGAGGCCTAAAGAGAAACAATGACTATGCAAGGTCACACAGCAGGTCCACTGAGGGAGACAAGGCAGAGGCTCAGGCCTCATATCTCTCTTGAGTTAGCAGCATGGTCTGAGGCCTGGTTGGTCTGGCAGCTGGCAGTCATAGGAAGAAGGAGGAGTAGGAGCGTGTTAGGTACATTCCAGGAGGATAAGGTGGCAGAGGACCATGGGGTAGGGATGTACCCCTGCCATCCTGCCTGGGTGCTTTAGCAAGCACTTTTTTTTTTCCTATGTGAGGAGACTGGAAGTTTAGGGCCAAGTGTTCAGATGGAACATAGGACTTTGATCTGGGGATAGGCCTCTCTTGTTCTAGAGCTAGCAAAATCTCTTGGGAAGGGATTTCTTATGTACAGGATTAATATCAGCAGCCTTAGGAGGTGGTTTGAAGAAATCACTGCTGGAAGGGAGGGTGGGGATGGGTTGGGGATGGGTGAGAGCTGGCCAGGTGACATCTATCCAGTGTCTGAGTCTCACCTCTGTGAGCAGAATCTCCTCTGCTAACAAGCCTCTGGTACTTCCTCTTCTCCCTGCTTTGTGCCAGCCACTAGGGATATGGGGCTAACCAGTGTTCCCCTGGGAAAGATAGGCGTGCCAGCAGTGTATGCTCAAAGGATTGGTCCCCAGTAAGAGTGGTGGGACCTGTAGGGATGTGGTAGACCCAGGAGATGTCTAACTAACCTGAGGCTCAGGGGAGACTCTCTGTAGACTATCACGGTTCAGAAGAGCAAACCAGACAAGGAACAATAGGCTCTGCGGAGGTCAGGCAGGGAGCTGCAAGGCCAGTCCTGATCAGGGAGCTGGCTTCAGTGGCTTGAAGTGCAGAGGCTAACTGGTGGCAGGCAAGCTGGGGAGAGGCGACCCGAGCCAGGAGGGTGGGAACCATGACTAGAAGAGGGTCTTGGTGGGTTGCTAGATGCACCCATGGAGAGGAGGTCACTGTTGCAGAGCTGAGTCCACAGGAGCTATCACCATCAGATGTGGAGACTGGGTGGCCTTGGAAGTACCTGGTTAAGTACTGAAGCCATGATGAGACAGCCAGCACTGGAGACATACTGAGGAAAGAGAAGAGGTGTGTCTCCCTAAGGAATCCTACAGCTATGGACTGAATGAACATTCACCAGGAGGGGCCTGGAGGCAGAATGAGTGAGTCCTGGGGCCAGGCAGGATAGCGTTTCCACTGCCCTCTTTTCAAATGGAGGTGGTGTTTCTATTCTGGGTGGACGGTAATGAGGTGACTGGGAGGCCAGGGTCAGGAAGTCCTGGAAAGGAATGTGAGCCTGGCCATGCTCCCGGGCTCCACCTGCTGAGCCTTGGTCCTTACAGGGAGGTCCCCCTCCTTCACTGCAGCCCACCTAGTGCTGCCCCATAAACCCCAAGGCAAAGTCTGTCACTCACTGTCTTTTACACATTCACAGCTGAGGCCCTGGGAAGAGGCCTGTGTGGCCCCATCACAGATCAGGTCAGTGGCCAAGGCAGGACAAATCCCTGCTCCTGTCTACATCCAACTGCCTCCTTCCTATTGGGAGTCAGGGGCAGATGTGGTGGCTCATGTGACAGTAGACACTTGGGGGTTGCACAGGTGAGATCTGGCTTCCTAGTGGTAGCTTCTGGCTTTCCCCTTTTCTGGATATATATGTAGGTACACAAAGCTCCCCCATCTTCTGGAGCTGAAAGAAGCTGAGAACATTGCCCCTTCCATCAGTTCCTTTCCCAGCCTGCCCAACTCCAAGAGCCAACCCAGTAGAAGCATTATCACTGCACTGGCCCCAGCCTTGGGCTTTTTGGCTTCTGGAGCCCAGAGCAGATCCTACAGGCTTTGATGAGGACCAAGCAGACCATTCCAGCAATGAGGAGGCTCCTGGCCATCCATTGCTCTTCAGATATACCTAGGCAGCTTCCTTCTGGGACTGGAGGCCTGGATTGTTGAGCTGAGGCTACTATATGAGGAAGGGAGTGGGAGGTAGGCAGGGGCCCTGGGCAAGGCCGAGGTAGGGGAATTCCTATGGTATGGCTCTGCATTTAGAGGAACCTGTCTCACAGACCTTGGCATGGTGCTGTCACCAGGAAGCAGCCCAGCAGCCCCCTGCACCTGGCTAAGTGCCCTCTGCCGTCCCGCCCTTCCTCCATCCTGGCCTTGTTCACAGCACCATCTTGGGAACAGCAGAGGCAGCAGGTGGCAGAGGGAGTCTGCATGCGTCCCCTTTTTCTGAAGAGCCAGACAGGAAGTATTTTGAGCTCTGTAGGCCATATGGTACCTGTGACAACCATTTACCCTGCAGTTTAGTTAAAACACTGACCATGCATCAAGACTAAGTGTGACTATATCCAATAAAGCTTTATTTATGGACACTGAGATTTGACTAGCATAGAATTTTCATGTGCCACAAGGTATTCTTGTCTTGATTTCATCCCTGCCCCCCAATTTTTTTTTTTTTTTTACTTTTTGAGGTAGGGTCTCCCTGTAGCACCAGCTGGCCTGGAACTCACTATGCAGACTAAGCTGGCCTTGATCTCGCAGAGATCCATACCTGCTGCTGCCTCCTGAGTGCTAGGATTAAAGGTGTGCCCCACCACACCTGGTTTCATTCCCCTGGTAATTACTAAAAAATGTAAAATCCATTCTTCAGTTTCAAGCTGTACAAAACCAGGGAACTGGTCAGATTTGGCAAGACTGTGGTTACAGTTTGCCAAGCCCTGGGCAGGAATGAGGCCTCCTGGAGCTAGACTGAATGGGTATAAATTCTGGCTCTGCTTCATGACCTTTAATGAGGGGCGAAGCCTTTCTGCGCTTCAGATTTCAAATGTGTAAACTGGGGGTGCTGATAATAGTGCCTTGGGAATATAAAATGGTGCCACCACTTTGGAAAATAGTTTGATACTTCTTCAAAATGTTAAATCTAGAGTCACCATATAACCCAACAAATCTAGCCCCAAAGTTTGTGTCCAAGAGAAATAGAAACCTATGTCCTCAAGAAAAGAAGCTAAGAACAGTAACAAACCAGAATATCCATCAATGGATCAATGGTGGAGGTGAAATAGCCATAGACAGGCTGAGGGAGGATCAAGAGTTTAAGGTCAGGGCTGGAAAGGTAGCTCAGCAGAGAAAAAAAGCACTAGCTGCTCTTACAGAAGATGGGGGTTGGTGTCCAGCACCCACGTGGTAGCTAACAACCTCTTGTAACTCCAATTCCAGGGGATCTGATGCCGCCCTCTGGCCGCCTCTGCGGGCACTATATGCATGTGGTGCACTTAAATACACACAGGAAAACACTCATACACATAAAATACAAATAAATTAAAAAAAAATTTTAAGTGGTCAAGGCCAGCCTTGGTTACAGATCAAGTACAAGGCCAGCTTGGGCTACATGAGAGCCTGTCTCAAAAAAAGAAAGGAATGAAGAACTAACGTGTGCTTATGATCTAAATGAACCTTGAGGACAGTCTGTTAACAAAAGCAGCACACAAAGGGGTCATGCATTTCATGATGAGAAATCTCTAGGACTGGCAAATCTATAGAGCAGAAAAGTGTTGTGGCGGTTGCCAGGCCTGGTGGACTAGGGAGAACGGTGTTACCACATGGGAAGTATTTGTTGCAGTAGCAAAAATGTTCTGGAATTAGGTTGTGGTAGTTAGGAACTAGGCACAATTTCACAAATACACTTAAAATCATGCGCAGTGAGCACCGCAGTACACACTGAGCAAGGGTGAATTTTACAGCATGTGAATTGTATCTCAATAGAAAAACCAGACATGGCTTCCTTCCTGAGGATACTGATAGTGTAATGCATAGGAAGGACGTGGTAAAGGGCCAGGTTGTCTCGGGGCCTGAAGGAGGATTTACAGCTTTGAGCCTCAGCAGCCACAGGGCAGGGCAGGCTCCTCTTCTGCACACTGGAATCATCACACTGGCAACACAGTGGGGCCGAAGACCAGACAGTGCCCAGTTCCCCTAATGGTGCTTGACTAGTACTAGCCCTGGGAGGCCAAGTCCCCAGGAGTGTGTCCAGGCTGCCAAGTAGGGCTGGGCAGTAGCAGTTGGACTTTCAAGGGTGCCTTGCATTGCTCCACCAGCCTCTACAGGCCCCACCAGGCTGGGTGGCCCCTGGACATTCAGAAGAATTTCTTGCAGACACTAGAGCAGACCATGCTACCCCTTGGCTGTGTGACTACCAGTGAGAGTTTGTCCCTTCATTCTCTGAGCATCTGATTGTCCAACTTTCAGGTGACTTTAGAACTTGGTGCCTGCCACTTTAGGTAGTTGTGATGATGAAAGGGAAAACTGAGTGTGTGGCATTTCCCAGTGCCTGCTATATTTTAAACACTCCATGCCTGTCAGCTTTGATGATAATGTATTGTAAAATGTTTATTTTGAAAGCCTACTATTGCTAGGCTCTGTTCCAGTTATGGGAGATACAGCAGAGAACGAAACAGACAAAACTCCTCGCCTTCATGGAACTTAACAATAGAGTGGGCAAACAAAATAAACAAGTAAATTACATTTAAGAACAGGACTGAGAAAATTAACCTGAGAATGTGGGAGGAGTTTAGCGGTGGAGGAGGGGCAGTCCCAGGTTTGCAGAAGGTCATCTGGAGATGGTTCATTTACTGGGCAGGATGGTACATGCCTGTACTCTTGGCACTCATGAGACTGAGGCAGGATGATCAAAAGGTCAGGGCCAACCTGGGTCATATTATGCTGAGCCCTTGGAAAGACAGAGGGTGGGATGAAAGGGAGCGGGAAAGAGAGACAGACAGAGGCAGAGAAAGTAGGACATTTGAGGGGAAAAAAAAGAGATGGGAGCTGGAGAGATGACTCGATAGTTAAGAGCACTGGTTGTTCTTGCAGAAGATCTGGGTTCAAATCCCAGCACCCACATGGTGGCTGACAACCGTCTGAACTCCAGCTCCAGGGGATCCCACACCCTCTTCTGGCCTCTGTGGGCACTGCACAACTCCGTGCACTAACACTAACATGCAGGTATAACACTCATACACATACCATTTTCTTTAAAAGCAGAAAGAGGGAGCTGTGTGGGTTCCCAAAGGAAGAGCATTTCAGGCAGTGGGAATAGCATCATGCTACCTGGACAAGTGTGACAAACGTGAAAGAGGACAGTATGACGGAGGGGAAGAGTAAGAAGGATGACGTCATTAGTGAGCAGCAGGGACAGGTCTCAGGAACCTCCAAGGATGTCTGTCTCTCCAGAAGAGACAGCCCTCTTCAGGGCTTCCAGCACAGCCCACCCTGCTCTCGGCTCCAGTGATTCCTCCAGTATTGGACCAACTCCTTATCTTCCTCCTGCCTCACGGTCCTGTGCTTCCTCCTACAGGACCAGCCAGGGGCCTCCATGGGCGCTTGAGGGCGGGGCGCCAGGGCTGCGGGCACGAGTATGGTGAGACACCAGCCCCTGCAGTACTACGAGCCCCAGCTGTGCCTCTCCTGCCTCACGGGCATCTACGGCTGCCGCTGGAAACGCTACCAGCGCTCACATGATGACACCACACCGGTGAGCTTCCCTGGGATGGAGTGAGACGCCCCCGAGAGCCCCGTGTCGCCCTCGCCCCCATCCCGGGAGCTCAGTGATGGTCCCAGCACTGCGAACCACCTGGGTTCAGCTGTCTCTGTGTGGTTCTGGATAGACCATGGCCCTTCCAGGGTTCTCCCTTTGTGAAATGGACTCACAGTGATTCCTGAGGTCTTTGGTCAGGTGAGCTAGTAAGAAGGGGTTACCCCAAAGGGAGCAAAAGTTCTCCACCTCCCACAGATCTAGAAGGGCAGGTAGGTGGTGATGGGAAACTGAGGGGCTGGGCCCGGCCATCCTGGAGCCTGAGATCCGAAGGGGCCGCAGTCTGGCACCAGGACCCAGTCACCTGAGCTTCCAGCCTGCCAGGGCTGGCAGCAGGTGCTAAGCCGGATAAAGCAGCCTCAGTGTTGGCTTCCCGGCAAGAGTGAACTGCACTCCTGTCCCTGGGGCTCTGTCAGCCAGTGGATCTGGTTTCTTCTCTGAAGGAGCCCGATTCCTGTGCGCTGTTTATCTAAAAGCTTTGCTGCCTGGAGAACAGCTTTTCTCCTCCCTCCTGCTTGTCGGAACAAGGAAACCAGCTCTGAGTTCACCAGCGCCAAACAGGCTTGGGGGTCAAGGGTACAGCAACTAAGACTGAAGGCAACAGGCTGTCAGGATGGGAAGGTCGAGGTACTTGGCCACATGTCTGCCCTCTGTTCATCCTGGAGATGGACTGACTGAGTCAGGAGCCTGGGCTATGACCCCCAAACAGTGAGGAGCATGGACCACCAGAGTAAACCATAGCTGGCTCCTGACCATATCCCCACTCCCAGCACAGACAGAAAGTATGACCCAACAGGGCAAAGAGAATAAGGGGCATGACCAGAGAAACCCCAGGACTGCCAGGACAAAGACCATCTTTCACCCTGGCCTCAGTCTCAGCATCCTGGGACAGTGCATGGCATGGCCTCTTCTTCAGGGGTAAATAGGATTTTTCTGCCAGGGAGACCACAGTTGGCAGTCTGAAGGTCAGTGGTGCCTCTGCCACTAGTTGCTGGTGGCCATGAACTGTGTACCTGAGAGAGAGAGGTGGCAGGACACTCCTCTCACGGGCGGACACACGAGACAGGGGTGTTAAGTGACTGACGTGGTACCACCTGTAAGTAGCCATTATGTTTAGTCATTCCAGGTACCAAGCCTTGGCTGTTCCATCACTGAGATGGAAAGGGGCCGGATCAATGATGCAGTATTCTGAGCCATCCGCTTTGCTCCATAGTACACTGCCCTGCTTAAGGGCCTGAAGCAGGCAGCAAGCCTCCTTGGGCTGGCCTTCCTGGGGCTAGTAGTTTGTATGCTGCGAGTGCTGTAATGACAGGTGGCATTCCTGTCCCTTCTAGCTTGTGAGCCATCGGGAAGCAGAAGGCAGGGAAGACAGGGACCAGAGCAAAATTGTACAGTGATAAGGAGCAGAGCCGGGGTGAGAAGGCAGGGGAGAGACGACCGAACTCCCAAGAGAAAGCCCACTGACCATTTCAGGCAGGGCTGGAGAAGGAGTATCTCCCAACCCAGCCTGCATAGGCCAGGAGTCAGGAAACGAAGCGTCTCAGTTGTGGTGAGCACAGGACCCTGGGTGGAGGAAGCAGGTCGAGGCAGTGACTAGGACCCTGGATGTGTGGGGACGCCAGAATCTGAGGTGCCGGAACCAAGACTGAAGGAGGGCAGAGGCTTCATGCCATGCAGTCTGCAGATGGCTGAGCTCACCTTAGGGAACTCGAAAGTCCCAGTTGATGATGAGCCTCCCCGCTCGCTCACCATCCCCTTCCTCCCAGCTTGCAGGCACATCCTTTCTTTCTTCTCTCCTGTTTTCCCCTGCTACAAATGAGCCTTCCGGTGCTAAAGCTGTGTTGGGCTCTCTAGCCAGGCACAGTGAGGGGAACAGCAATCTGTGGTCTGAGAGACAGCTGGGGCAGGCTGGGGATACGCTCAGTTGGTAGAGTGCGTGCCTAGCCTGCAGGAAGCCCTGGGTATGTTTCCCAGGACCACAGAAATCAGGCATGGAAGTACATGTCTGTTCTCCCAGCACTCAGTCGGTGGAGGCAGGAGGACCAGAAGTTCAAGGTCAATTTCAGCTACTTAGAGAATTGGAGGCCAGCCTGAGTTATGTTGAGACCCTGTCTCAAAACAAAAGAGGCTGATGCAGAAGAGAGACTCTGTATATGCATACATTGTATGCTAGGTCTGGGGAACAGAGGCCTCTGCAAGGGGAGGGACCCCTAAAGATCCCCATCTCACATTCCCAGACTCAGAAATTCACCCTCTGGTCCTCAGCTGTGAAATAGGAGGCAGGTGGCTAGGTAAGTTACTGGGGTTTCCTTTCTCATCCCTGGGCTACAAAATAAATTGAAGAATTGTGACAAAAGTTAACATTATTAAGCACCAACTGTATGCAGGGAGTGAATGGTTTACACCTACTGCCCCATTAATTGTTCTAACACATTTGTGTGCCCACTTCACAGGAGGGAGAAATCCAGGCACAGAGCTGCCACACAGGAGATCATCATCGCAGCAGTCTCTGGGAGGCAGGAAGCTGGGGAAATATCATTTGTATTGTTGCTTGCATAAGGAGTGCTCACTGCTAGGAGAAAGGGGACAGCTGGGAGCAGAATCAGGGTGTTGTGTGACTGAGGAGCGGGATCTGTGGCAAGGCAGGGGTATTCTTCAATGCCAGGCTGAGATTCCCTGGTCAGGCCAGCTTGATTCCAAAGCTGACCTTGGAGATGAGCAGATGACTGAGAGCTTGGAAAGGAATCCCTTCATGCTGGTCACTCTCCTGCTGGTCACTCTCCTGCCCACCCACACCTGCCTTGCCCCACCCTCAAAGCCCTTGCTCACAGACCTTCCCCCAGGATGGATGTCGTATGTGGAAGCAGGAAGCTGGGAGCACAGGCATGAAATGACATCTTCTTAGACATGGAGGAACATGGCTGCAGGGGGTGGCTCACCAGCAAGGAAGGGAAGTGGAGCTTTTTATAAGTGGGGCTAATTAATGAGTTGTTGTCTGTGACTCATTACTTTAATACTGCCAATTAAGGTCTTGGTAGGACAGAAGATTGTTTTCAGGCTGTCCCCGTGCCCCCAACTCCTGAGGCCCCCTGAAGACAGTGTGTCTTTGGGAGGCAGCAATGTCAAAACCAGCTTCCATGCTAGGTCAGATGCCTGATGGAACTTCCCAGCCACAGAATGGGAGAAGATCATGGTGGTCAGCTCTCTTGCGCTTTCTATAGTACGATTGTCTTTTGAAGACTCTGTGATCTTAATTGATCCCTAACATCTTACAAATAGGGTTCCAAGCTGAGGGGCCTGTGGCATAGCCTGTGCTATATAATATTATATAATTTTCCCAGCCTGTGCCCTCTCCCCGTTCCACACCCAGTGGGCTAGGCTGGGCTGTACTTATGTGTATTAACTCAACACACCCATCCTTCCACCTGCTCTGGAATCGCAGCGCAGGTTCTGACCTGGTTCTCTCCTCTTGAAGAACTCACAGGATGGTGGGCATGGAAGGACAGACATGAACAGACACCCAGATCACCCAGGGAGATCATAGTCAGGTCCAGGGAATGCTGGGACCAAGCTCAAGCCCCTCTCCCAGGGTGGTAAGTGTGCAGAGCAGGACACCTGTTACTAGTATCTTATGTTTGGGAGCTGAAAGTCATTGAAAAAGGTGTTGCCCAGGGATGAGCCTGCAGCCATGCTTAGCAGCCTGAACTTTAGCCAGCAGGTGGGTACTTGGGTCAGGCTGTGTGAGGGCCCTGGGATTACACTGTGCAGAAATACACTGAAGGCTCCTGAGAGGAGATTCAGGGAACCAAAAGAGAACCGCTGAAGCTGAGGGGTTGGGGTTGGGAATGGGGCCTGGGAGGAGGATTTCACAGACACCCAGATCTAATCATAGGCCAGCTGGGGGGGAGCCTGGAAAAGTCTTAGACAATCCTCATCATCCCATGATTTTTAGTCTGGACAGATGGAAGTCAGGCCCAGAGATGGCAGACCATGATGTGTGGGGAATGAATGGGAATGCCAATGGGTCAACAGGAGTGGGCAGAGCAAAGTCACCCACCCAGCTCCAGCGGCTTCCCTCCTGGAGTGGAATGGGATGAGAGCTCAGTCCATCTCTCTACCAGCACCACCACCTGCTACCCTTGGCCTTCCACACCAGCTGCACTGGCCGCACCGGCCACTCTGGCTGATACCAGCCACTTTGGTCATTCCAAGCTCCACGCTCCTGAGTAGCTCACCCTCTCAGCACAAAGCCCTTGCTCCTGCCATCCCTCTGCTCAGCATGTTCCCCTCTGCCCACCCCACAAGGCAACCAAGCGGTCTCCTTTCTTCTCTTGTGCTTTCGGCTCGCATAGTGCCTTGGGCCAGGCTGGCCATGCGAACTAGATTTTCTTGGGCCTTCTACTAGACTCAGGTGTGGCTCAGGCTTGGCAAGGTGTGCTGAGCCAACTGCAGGAAGCATCATGACTCAGGTGGTCAACAGTGACTGAGGAAGCTGCCTGGGGGTGTGCTATGTACTTACCATCTTGCTGACTATCATGGGGATGTAGAACTCGGTGAATTCTTGAGTGTTGGGGGTTTGGAGGAGGCAGCCATATATGTGAGGCCAGGGACCTGCTGTATTATACTGAATGATTCCACATCAGACCAGGGCCTCTTGGGCTGCTGGCTGTGGCCAGCAGGGGCAGAGTGCTGACTCAACACCACCCAGGCCACCATTGGAGCTGAGATTGGGTTCTTCTGCAGGTAGGCAAGAGGAAGGGAGATGGGAGTTTCCCAGCTTCCTGTCTGGTCAGCCTTGTGGTTTGAGTCTGGGAAGGGTGGGGGAAGAGTGGTTGCACTGGAACCAGTGGTGTTTTGGTGATGAAGCCCCTTAAAGTCAATTCCAGCCTGTGGTTGGATTCATCAGATGTAACTGGGCACTAATGGCCAGGAAGCCTTGTCTCCAACTCTGCATCCTTTTCTGAAACTGACCAGGATCTCAGGCAAGTCCTCGGCCTCTCAGCCTCAATGTGCTTGCAGTTCAGTAGAGGTATTAGATGACAGGTCTCATGTGCCTCCCGTCCCGTGTAAGAGACCGCTGTTCTAATGTTGGGGAAAGTGTGCACTCCCAACAGACTTTCTGGGAACGGTATTCTCCTTTCTGGGGCCGCAGGGACAGATCCTACAGGGATGACAGATGAGCCTGTGAGCCATTCTGCCTCACTTCTGCAGTGGGTGGTGCAATGAGGAAGAGTACAGGAGAGGATCCCCTGGCATCCTTCAGTGTGGCTTTGGGGTAGTGCAAGGAGCCGAGGGTTCCTAGCTGTAATGAAGCCCTGCTGTCCGAAGCCCACCCAGCTTCTCGGGGAAGGGCGCTGGTAGTACCTGGGTCTGAGCAGGAGGATGCTGGAATTAGGGAGCATGCATGGCCTGTAACCCAAGCAGGCCTGCGGACTCCCAAGGGGCCTTCCTCAGGATCCTTCAGCTCTCTTGTACCCGAGGGATGGGTGGAGCTGCTGGCTGGGCTTGATGAGCTGCTCTGAGTGTACCTAGGCAGAAGCAAGGGCAGACAGAGCCCTAATTGCCTGGCCTTCTGTAGCCCAAAGAAATAAATCCAGCCTCTTAGGCTGCCAGGAGCTGGCTGGTGGTAGGAGTCTCATAATCCTTTCCCAGCTTGGCCTTAATGCTGCCATCCATCTCAACCCTGCTGGGCCACCCCTCCCCCAAATCTCCTGGGCCAAGGCCAGGGCATAATCCTGCCAGGGCCTACCCATTTCTGCTTCCTGGGAGCTCCTGGCCCCTTCCCAGCCCATACCTCCTTCATCCCCCATTTGGAACTTGGTGAGTTGAGCATGAGACAGGGGTGTCTCTAGGTGCTGAGATCTTGACCTACAGATGGGCAGGTTTGGGGGGTACAGCTTGACCCTGGCATCCCCACAAGAGGAGCTGAGACCACAGGGGAGGCATTGAGGGCTGCTAGGCTAAGTGAGGAGCAGCATAAGGTAGAGCCAGACACAGGGAAAGGGCTGCCGTTGTCTGGACAGTCTGAAGATTCTAAAAGTGGGTAGATATCAGAGTATGTGCTGTGTGGTAAACTGAGGCAGACTCATTCTAAGTATCACAGAGATGCGGTGACATTCATAGAGCAGATGTAAAATTAGAGCTTGCCTCTCATCTCACACCCAAAGAAATTCCAGATGGATTGAGAAGTATTTTTTTCCTATTTTTAAACTTTTCTTCTATTTAGAAAGCATAGAGAAAATTGTTGAGAAAATTCAAACAGCTTCAAAAGATGTAGCAAGAAGAATACTTCAGCCTTTGTTCTTTAAAGATAGGCTTTCAAGACCTTCCTGATGTACTGACAGCCAAATGCAGCCATAGACAGATGGGCAGAGTACAGAGCTAACGATAAGGCCAAGACCTCCTGCTGTCGCTGTGACTAAAATGTCTGATCTGAAGCACAACACCAGAGTCTGAACTGATGAAGCTAAAAATGGATAGATCCAACTATATGACAATTTAAATGTAGGAGCTGGGCATGTAGCTCAGTTGGTAGAGTGCTTGTGTAGCATGCACAAGGTCCTGGGTTCAGTCTCCAGCACTGCACGCTTATAACCCCATGCTTGTAATCCCAGCACTTGGGAGGCAGAAGCAAGAGGATCAGGAGTTCAAAGTCATCCCTGGCTATCTAGTATGTTCAAGGCCAGCTTGGGCTACATGAGAGCCTGCTTCACCAAAAAAAGGGAGGGGGGCTCGAAATAGCTCAGTAGTGAGTGCTTGCTGTGCAAGCCTGATAACCTGAGTTCAGTCCCTGGAACTGACAGGAGGAGAGACCTAATGCCCCAGAATTGTCCTCTGACCTCCACACACACACACCATGGCACACATGTGTGCACATTCACACGTACACATCACAACAAACGAGTAAAATTAATTTTTTTAAGATCCAAAGAAGTGAGACCAGTTCCCCCATACAAATCCTGCTGCTCTGTCTTTGCACCTTCTGCTGGCTTCCGGTCTGGTTGGAGACGCGCTAGCATCTTTCCAGCAAGCCCTTTCCTTCCAGCCTTCCTTCCTCCTCCAGGAAGCCTTCTGTGCCTCCCCTCCTTCCATGACAGATGGTGTTAAAAGCCTCTGGCCTTTGCACTCCTAGGATGCCCTTGCTTTCTCTCGTCCCTAGAACTGATGTGGCCTGTCTACTGCTTGGTCACTGCTGTGACCTATCCATCTCCAAGTAGTCAAGCCTGAAAGGGGCTTAGCACTCCTGTGAGGAATGGGTGAGAGAGAGCAGAGGTGAGGGTGTGGCAGGGACCTGCTGGCTTTAGTCCCGTGTGGGCTGCGAGGTGGGAGCGCCTTGTTCTTCTCACCCAGTGCATGTCTGCATGTCCATTTCCCTGATTCTCCATGGCTCCGCACTCCTTTATTGATCCACTAACCCTGCGTCTGTGTTTCTAGTCCATTCTTCTACTTGTTTTCAATGCCTCCATTTCTTAGTTGAACCTTTAGGAGATGGGGCAGAATGATGAAATCTGAAATTCTTCCCACCTGGGACTCCAAGTGCAAACTTGAGCAAAGCCATGACCCTCTGAGCCTGTTTCTTCTGTGGTGAGACATGGATAATTACATGTCCTTACTCCTTGTCACCTTGAGACAACTGGGGACTGGATGTGAATTCTGGCCATACACACCCATGATGTTTGTATTGTGTGACCTTAGGCTAGTCATATCCCCTGTCTGGGCCTCACTTTTCTGAGATTATCCTGCCTGCTTTGCAGAGCTATGGGAGGAAGAGATGGAGTCCCTCTACCCCTGAGCTCCTTCAGGCCTCTGTTCCCCTAAGCTAGGCTGCAACCTGTAAGGCAGAGGTTGAGCGGAGTCATGCAAGGGTAGTGCCAGAGGGAGCCTCCCCAAGATGCCCACTCCTGGAGTCTGCAGAGTCAGGCCACACCTCTTTGTCTGATTGCCTATGGCGCCCACCCTGGGCCTGGTGCAGGGGATCATCAGGCTTGCTGTCCTCAGCAACCCCAGGAAGACTTGGTGTAGAGCAGGGGGAGGGTGAAGGCTTGATCACTGTCTTCACATAATTAAAGGGCTGCCAGACGCGAATGATAATTATAGGAGCCACGGTGGATCTGTCGACTTACAGCTTACACGTGTGTAATCGCTGGGGCCTGGCAGCTCTCCTGTGAGGTGGTGGTGATGTCATCTCTGTGAACAGAGGGGGAAGCTTAGGGTTGAGGTGCCGAGTACTTGGCCCATGGCCACGCAGCTAGTGGGTAGAAGGGCCGGGATTAAAGCCCAGCTGTGTATCACACACACCCACATGCATACTCCTTGGCCATTTGACCCCAGTATTGCTTGCCCTTTTGGCTGGATTGGTCAGTGTAGCTTCCAGCCTTGCTCCACTGGAGGAAGTCAGGGAGAGTAGAGAAAGGGAAGCAAGGGAGCCGTTCCCCCGCACCGTCAGGGCCGCACAGTGCAGGGGATCTCAGTGCCCTTCTATGAAACTTGCAAAGAAAGAAGTAAGGCAGGTGTGGGGCTGGAGCCTTGTTCCAAGAGCAAGAAAACGGGACCCAGAGAGGTCGGACAGCTTCCCAAGACCATGCAGCTGTGGCCAGTTCAGGACTCAAACCCAGCATTATTGGGCTCCTGAGCTCACCTGCTGGTCAGGCTGAGCATCTGAAAAGGAAGAACTCTGAGTACAGAGCACCAGGTCCGCTCCTGAGGTCCTTCCGCTGGAGCTGTATGAACTGCAGCAAGCTGAGCACCCCTCCTGCCCTGGCCTGGGGAATTCGAGACTGGAGCTGGGAGGGTCTGTTCTGGTCCCGGTGTCTGTGATTCTGAGAGTCTGTGATGTTACCAGAGTGGGGCTGGCAGCTCTTGCCAGGCACTGTCCCAATTACAGAGTTCAGAAACCAGGTTCTATCTGGGGACCCTGAGGAGGTGACTGCACCAGCAGTGTGCATCCTGTCCTGTGATGGCGGTCTGGGGGACGTAGGAGTTAGTTGTGAGTGGCAGCCAGCAACAGCAGGGCCATCCCAATCTGATGTGGTACCCACACTTCCTGTGTCAGGTTGGGGTTGGGTATTCTCAGATCAGCAGCTAGCTAACAAAGCCCTTCTGTGAGCATGGTCTTGAGGTACAGAGGGCTGTAGTGTGGGAGGCCCGGGACAGAGGCCGGGAAGGTGATGGTGTGGGAGGCCCGGGACAGAGGCCGGGAAGGTGATGTGACAGGGAAGCAGGAGGAGGAGGGACAGCCCCCTGGGCAACCGGCTCACTGTGGCCCAGATGGCCACGGAGCATCTCAGCTCCTGGAGAGCCAGGGCAGGAGGGGGAAGAAGTGAGGCAGGGCTGTGGGGCTGGAACCTGGGGGACCTTCTGTCACAGCTGCCATCCTTCAGCCTCAATGCCCTGGAAGCAGGGAGGGCGCTCTCCCCACCGGGCTGCTTTCTCTCTCTATGTGGCAGACCCTTAGAAGCACAGGTCTCCTGCTGCCGGCCACCTGAGGGAGCATAGGCACTGCCACTCCACAGGGGGCACTACCCCAGTCCAGCCCCCTGTGCCTTTGTCCTGCCCCTCCCCCAGCTGCCTGGGCTCAGAAGGAAAGGCCTGATCGGTCACAGGAGTTCTTTCAGTAGGCCCCCTCCCATGAGCCTAAGGTTAAGTCTGGGCTTGCTCATGCCTTGAATCCAGCCACCATGTATCTCTGTCTCACAAACATCCCTTCTTGAACCCGTCACACCATATCAGAGCACTGCCTTGTGCCCCAGCATGCTGCTCGCCCTAGGGACCCATGTCATACCACTCCCCAAAGAGTGCACAGCCCAGTGAACTGTCCCTTACTATGTACCTACTATGTGCCACTAGAAGTGGCTCAGCTCACTCCATAGCACCTCTCTGAGGCAGAGCTTAGTATTTCCACCCTACAGGTGAGGGCGCCACGCTCCAATGAAGAACACCTTGCCTAAGTGCAACACTTTCCATCTCAGCTGTTGAGTGTGGTTGGGGGTCAAGTTGTGGGGTGCATGATGTTTGGAGGTGGGAGGTTGTTGGGTGACACAGACACACAAAGTCTTCCAGGAAGAGCCAGGGGTTGGGCCTAGGTAAAAGGGCAGAACCCACTGAAAGGAAAAGGTGACCATACACTGGGCCTGAGGTGTCCATATGGGGTCCCAGAAGGCTAGAACAAGTTCAAAAGGAGCAGTTAAGGACTGCTGGGTCCTCTGTTCCGTCCCACTCAGGGACCTCTCTGACCCCCACTCACCCATGGTGAACCTCTTGACTGCCATCTGCCAGGTGACTGTCATCGTAAAACTGCATGTGTGTGCTAACTGCCATGGATGTCAGGACACAGTGCTCACCTGTACATGACAGTCCTTCTCTTCTGAACCATGGTGTGGTGGGACACATTCCTGTAAACTCTCCCAATATGGTGTAGAGAGACATAGGGCCAGGGCCTTGTGGTCAGCTGGTGTGGCACTGGCCTTTGTGGCAGGCAGGGCAGAAAGCCCTCTGCACATCCGGGGAGTCCAGCCAGACCCACTCACTAATGGGCAGAGTGCACCCAGGCCTTGTTTCTTGCTAATGTGCCCTGACAAGGCCCATTAGTGACCCCTGGAACCTCTCCATCGGTGGAGCTGTTGGCAGGCCACTTCCTACCAGCTCCTCACCTTCCTTTCCCATCCTCTCTCTTCCAACCCCTGCCATTCAGTTCTTTCCTCTGATTGTTCTTGGTATGACCATGTGCCTCGCTCCCTGCTGTGAAGGGGCCTCTTCGTCCCCATCTGCCAGCTGCTAGTAGCCTGGTGACCTCCAGCTTCCGAGGTACTTTAATCTCTAGGTCTCCCAGTCAATTCTAAAAGTGAGGTTCCCAGTTCTTGGTTGCTAAGATTCTGCCCACTCCTGCCATGCCTAGGTGCCTTGCCCACTGAGCTGCCCTAGTCAGTTCTCAGGGGCTGAAAGCATGGAGCCCCTCGTTCTTGCCCTGCCCTGGCTCCTGTGCCTCTTCCACTCGGCCTTGGTCCTCCTGGCTACCTGTCAATGGTGTCCTGGATCTTACATCACATGCTGCTGCAAAATGTTGCTCCAAGCTTATGGTAGGTCCCCTGCCTCTCCACCTGCAGACCACTTGCTGGGACAGGCACCAGTAGGTTCAGGCTTCCCTTTGCCTGAGCTTCCCCCATCCCAACTTTGTCTACTGGTCAGACATGCACAGGCCTCACTTGGCTATAGAGCAGTCCTTAGAGACAGATGGCCACCCAGCACTGCTGCTTGGTCTGCAGAGGACTAAGTTCTCCCCGGAGGGGTAGAGCAGGTTGCTAACCCCCAAGGATATCCCTGTGGGTATACGATGAGGAGATAGGTATTTCTTTACCAGTTCACT
This sequence comes from Eospalax fontanierii, assembly GCA_035773235.1. Classification (NCBI taxonomy): domain Eukaryota; kingdom Metazoa; phylum Chordata; class Mammalia; order Rodentia; family Spalacidae; genus Eospalax; species Eospalax fontanierii. The sequence goes on from CM069524.1 coordinate 165,321,249, forward strand.
TTCAGATCTCTCTTGAGTTTCTCCATCACCTGGGACCATGCAGCCCTCAGGTCTTCAGTGTGCTCAGTAGGGGAGACTGACACCCAGAAATGTCTCCAACTAGAGACCTGTGGGTTCTGTGCTGGGACTGATGGCATGTGGCGTTATGGAGGTCCTGGGGCGATGGAAAGCAGCACCCCTCAGGAGGCTCTGCAGTGGGGGAGAGGCTGTGCAATGCAGAGGAAGCCCCATGCACAGGGACCATGGGTGGCTCAGCACATGCACATGAGGTGCATATGTGGGTCCTGTGGGTGAAGCTGCCTTGAGCCAGATAGGGATGCACCTGGGGGCCTTCAGAGGAATGGGGAGCTCACAGCGGCACAGCATGACCAGTAAGGGGGAGACGCACATATTACAGCTGGCCGGGGACCTGCCGAGAAACAGCGTCTTTTATGAGCACCTGGGAACTCAAGGCAATAAGAGGGTCAGAGGACTGGGACTGTGGTGGCGTGGTAGAGAAAACGTACCCATTCAGATGTGGACAGGTTGTGGGAGGCACCTACTCTGCTACCATGTGGTCCCAGTGGCCACCAGGGACCATTCCCCCCAGGAGGACGTGTGACTTCTCCATTCCTGAGTGACACAAGAACTCTCTCCGTGGAGCTGGGGCTGGTGCCAGTCCATGCCCAGTTGGGGTAGACACACATGACTCTGAGAAAGCCATCTCACCCCTGATCCTGCCATAGACTGAGCTTGCAAGAACTGCCACCTCCCTGTCTCTGTTAATGTGCAGTGCAGGGTTACGCCAAGCAGCCTGGCTCTGCACATGACTGTGAGTAGTGGTGGCTGCTCACCCAAGCATGGGTCACCAAATTAAGTGACTCACTCTGGCATGAGGGTGTCAGTGTGTATGGAGTCCCTGGTCATCAGGGTGGAAACCTCTCCTGCATGCTGGCGAGGCACAGAGGACGCTCGCAAGTATGCTGGAGGACACTGCAGGCTACTTGCCAGGCATCATTCTGAGCACCTGGCTTCCATGACCTCATTTCATTCTCATTGACCCCATGGTGAGGTATTATTGTATTCAGTTTACAGAGGAAGAAAAAGGCACAGAGAGACTGAGCAACCCGTCCAGGGATACGCAGCTTGTCAGTGAGGGCATAGGAATTTGAGGCTTCCAGGCAGTCTGGCTCCAGACACTGCATTTACCGCCTCTACTGATGTTGGGTTGGTGGGAAGTGGGGGGATTCTGGGCAATTAAGGAATGCTTTTTCCCCTCCTGACACCCTCGGTTCAGTTGTCTTTATTAACGGAGTGGAGGCAGGCTCTGTCCCTGTCCTGGCAGGACCCAGATCATCTAGGGCCACAGTCATGTGAGCACAGTGAGAGTTTGGAGACAGGACACTGATGTTGTGGAGCATGGCAGGTGCACAGTAGTAGAGCAGAGTCCGGGAAGACTTCCCAGAGGAGGTGATATGTGACTCGACTCCAAAGACGAACAGGAATGCAGGGGAACACACGCCCTTCCCAGTTGAGGGGATGAAGCTGGGGGTCAGGGACCACACAGAGAAGGTTGCCTTTGGCTTGGCTGAGCAGTGAGGGGCCAGGAGAGGTTAATGGATTGGAATGTCTGATCTCCTTACAGCCTGGCTGTCCTGGGTGGGAAGGGGTAGGAGCCGGGATGGGACTCTGGGAGCACTGCACTCTGCAGAGGAGACAGATCTGAATTGTTCCTCACAGCTTCCTTCAAGCTACTGATCTGCTCTGCCCTCCGCAGCTTCCAGAGAATGGTCCCAGGAGCAGAGAAATAAAAGTCGGGGGAAGCCTAGGGTTCATGGAAAGCATGTTCTGGCCCCGGAACCTCAGTTTCCTGGAGGTAGCATGGTGGGGTCTGCATTTATGCACCCCGGAAGGCGTGGGGGCTGGAGGAGTTTGGGGACGCAGATGCTGTCCTTCTTCCAGTCAGGGTGATGTCCCTGTCCTCTGCTGACTAGCTGTGTGACTGGCAAATTGCTTGGTTTCTGGTTTCACTGTTTCTGTCCATAGCATGGGGTAGAGGTGGTGAGAAATGGCTGCAGTGTGGACATGTAAGGACGGAACAAGGGAAGGATGCGAGGGGCTGTGGAATGTAGCTCAGTTGATAGTGTTAGCTTAGCACAAAGCCCTGTGTTTGACCCTCAATGTCACATTAAAAAAAGAGAAAACAGAAACAACAACAAACCTAGTGGCACATAGCTGTAATCCCAACACTTTGGAGGTGGTGACCAAGAGGATCAGAAGTTCAAGGTCATCTTTAGCATCAGAAGGAATTCAAGGCTAGCTCGGGCTACATGAGACCCTATCTCTAAAAAACGGGGAGTGTGACTTCACGCCCTGAGGTCACTGTGCCAATGCAAAGGCTTTTGTGCAGATAAAGCCTTTGCTTTTAGGGACCATCACCAGAACAGAGGACTACCATACACTGGAAAGACCTCAGGCTGTGGCAGAAAGGCCTTAGGCTACAGCTCCTGGCTCTCCAGTCTTTTGTGACTGGGCTCTGTGACACTAGACGGGCCATGTGGCCTCTCTGAGTCTCAGTTCCTCACCATTTGGTGGTAGCTGAGGCTGCAGGAAGGGAGGTCTGGGTGGGATGCCTTAGGAGAGCTGCCCCTGACACCTTCTGCTCTGCCCTTACAGTGGGAGCGCCTGTGGTTCCTGCTGCTCACCTGCACCTTTGGCCTCACGCTCACCTGGCTCTACTTCTGGTGGGAAGTCCACAACGACTATGATGAATTCAACTGGTGAGTCGGGGCAGCTCTGGGGCTCGGGGTAGATTCTCTCTCTCAGCTCATCCTTCAGAGCTTTACTATCAGCTTTCCCCATGGCCTTGAACAAGGCCTGTTCTGGGAACCTCAGTCCTGCCCATCTGTAAGGGCTTTAGTGAAGGGTGTTGCTACAGAGTGGTAAGACAGTGAGATCTGTGTCCCTGGGGCTTCAGGAAGGCTTCCTGGAGGAGGACTTATGGGAACGTGCCTTAAAGGAAGACTGGGGATGGCTCTCCAGACTCCTTGGAGTTTATAAGGAGACATGACATTCCTCTCTAATAGAAGAGGCAAAGATGGGCAACACCAGCCTGAGGCAGGAGCCTCTGTAGACAAAACTCAGAGAGACCAAGGCCTCAGCAAAGGAGGCAGCCCCCGGTCTCAGGCTCCCTCGCTCCTACGGCTGAACTGCCGCAGCTGGCAGGTATCATAGTCTGATACAGCTCTGCCTCCTTTGGGGCATTTCAGATCCAGGGTGGGATTCTCCTTCACCTCCTCCATTACCAGTCTTTTGTTGAACAGTAAAAGGCTGTGGGCCAAGGGGAGGACCCTGAGTGCTTCTGAGAACTCCTCCATTGACAGGTTTTAGAAACAGGCCAGGGAATGGAGAAATGGCTCAGCAGTTAAAAGCACTGTCTGCTGTTGCAGAAGACCCAGGTTTGATTTCCAGCACCTACATGATGGCTAACAACCATCCAGTTAGCCAGTTCCAGAGGATTCAATGCCCTCTTCTGACTTCCATGGGTATTATGCAACATGGGTGCACTTAAATACATGTAGACAATACACTCATACACATAAAATAAAAATAATAAAATTTTCGAAAGCAAAATAAAAATAATAAAATTTTCAAAAGCAAACTGAGGCCCAAGGTCACAGCCAGTGTGTGGAATTGGCTTGGGAGCCAGGCCTGCTTCTTCCCCATGAGCAAGCCTCTGGTGCACTCTGTAAGATGTAATCCCAGCCCCTCTTCAGACTCTTATGAGGACAAGATGGGATTGTGGGGTGGGGGAGGAACAGAGCTTCTCCTAAATTCCAGAGCCACTTTCTAGGAAGCTGAGTCTCCAGCTCTCAGAGATGGAGCTCCTAGGACATGGCTTCCGATGGGCTGTGGTTCTGGGATTCTGCTGGGACCCTTAGGCTCTATTAGTGGGACATGAAATCTAGTATCTCCACTTACCTCTATGTGTTAGTTACTTTTCTCATCTCTGTGACAAAATACCTAACAAAAGTTACTTAGGTAGGGTTTGTTTGGACTCACAACCCCAGGGCCCAGCCCATCACGGTGGGAATATTGCGGCAGCAGGCAGCTGGTCACGTTGTCAGGAAGCCTGGAGTTCAGTTCCTCCACTTGTTTAGTCCCCAGCCCACAGGATGCTACCACTTACATTCAGGGTGGGTTTTCCCACCTCAGTGAGCAGAATCTAGAAACTCCCCCACAGAGGGTTGACTCTTAGATGATTCTAGATCCTGTGAAGTTGACAATATTAACCACTGTACTCTTCATAGCTGCAGGCTGGGGCCACTGTCATTGTTTTAAAAAAAAGATTTACTTTCCCTTTTTTAAAAAGTTACTTTTATTCTTTTTAATTTAGGGGCGGGGTGGGTATGTAGACAGGTATGTGGGTGCACGTGGAGGACAGAAGAGGGCATCAGATTTCCTGGAGTTGGGGTCATAGATAGTTGTGAGCCACCTGACATGGGTGCTGAGAACTGTGAGAATAGCACACACTCTTAACTGCGAGGCCACTGTCATCGATGAGCTCAGTAAAGGATCACTACTCTCCTCCACCTGCCCTGCAACCTCACAAGATGAGCCAGGCCCGGCTGCATCCCACAGTGGGGCCTTAGTCTCTTATTCAGTGCTGTAGGTGAATCACATACATTTGCAGGTATCCAAAGCCTGGGCATGGCGTCAGTGTAAGGGGACGCTGTCTATTGGTTGTCAGTGGCAGCCGCTAGGCAGCTGTACACATCCTGAACACATCGGGGAAGGGAAGCTCAAAGAGGGATAACTCACTCATGGCCATGGAGTCAGTCAGTGCCAAAAGCACTTGTCCAGGATAGCCTGAGGAAGTGGAGACACAGCGGGGTCACACAGCAAGATGCTGATGGATCAGGAATGAAGACCTGAGCCTGAACATTCATGTTCACTTAAGTATCCGACTCTGTCACCAGGAGACTTGGGAAGCGTTGAGTGCTAACCTTGTCTGGGAGTCAGCAATAAGAGGCCTACCTGGGACTCAGGGAAGCCTGGGACCTGTAACAGCTCATTTGTTTGCCACCTGTTTCTTGGGGACCTGGCACTCTCATAATTTCAAGAGCGTTTGGAGTTACTTCCTGCACAAAGAAGATATGAGCAAGACCCAGGAGGCCAACACTGGACAGGGATAGGCAAGGAAAACCACCCAGGGCCAGGTATGCCCAACCTTTCACATTGTGATGTGATGCTGTCATCTACAGAGTTCACACTTACACCTGCCCCCCTCAAAAAAAGATGACATGATTTTGTCTTGGGCTGCATGTGACCCACAAGCCAGAGCTTAGATACACCTGATAGGCTATTGCTGTTCTGAAGGCCTCCCTGCACAAAGTGGTTGCACTTGACAGGCTACTTGGACCAGAGCATCTTTCAGGAGTATCTCTAGGCAAGTCCTGGCCCTCTTTGGGCCTCAGTTTCCCTGATTGTACAGTAAGATGAGCATGTGCTGTCATCTTCCAGTTAGTAGCTGTCTTCCTATGGACCCTAAGATTAGGCCCTGGGAAGGGGTCAGGGGAGACTGATGCCCCATGGGGTCTTCCTGGTGTCTCCTCCCGGCCCCTGAGCTTGTACAGCCGCCTGGCCCTGGCTCAGATTCTCTAATACCTTGAGTGAGTTGCTTCATCCTTCGAGTCCCCTTTTTTCTTAATATACAAGGATATCAGTGGGTCGTCTTTTTAGGAGACAGCCTAAAAATTGCATTCTCCAGGACCTTTAAGAAGTCCATTCCCTCTGCCTTGTCATTCTGTTTCTAGGAATCCTTCATGAGGGAATAGTCAGAAATGTCAAAAGATGTATGCATTTTTTAAAAATTTTGGTGTTAGTTTATAAAGTGAATTTTTACAAACTATGACATGTCATTAATGGGAAGCTGACTAGATACAGCACACGAATAGATCACAGGCTGCTTTAGAAAGAAATCACATTTCCTCAGCATTATAGACATCAGTGTTAGGAAGAGTTTATTCAGTCCTTGACATGAGCCTCCCTTCCTTCATCCCCTTAAATCTATGAAGGGTGTTCCGTTATCGCCATCCTACAGTGACAGAACCAGAGCTCAGAGAAGTCAAGGGTTACATCTGATCAATTTTAAGACCCATATTTTTGTATTTTAGCATTGACCTTGAGACAAATGTCATAGCCAAGGTCATCTTAGAACCTGTGAAGCCAGTCACCTTTGTAAGATTCTCTGAGCCAGCAAGAGGCAGTGTGAGGACTGGAGCCCAGAGTGTGTGTTCATTCCTCAGAGATGTGCTGACCATGCTCCTGAGGACCAGGAGGCGGGGGCGGCGGGCGCCCAGCTGTTCACACACATATATAGGTCTAAGGGCCCTGAGTGTCCACCAGGAGTGGGTGTGACTGATGATGAAGGAGACACCAATTACAAGAGGAGATGGGCAGGACCTGCTTTCCACCCCAGCCTGTGGTCCCCCATTGCAGCTGTGTGAGAGTCAAGACTATCCTGGCTCCAGGGACAGACAGTGGCCCAGTTGAGGTCTGACTCCTGCCCTTTCTCCTCCCATCAGGTACCTCTACAACCGCATGGGCTACTGGAGCGACTGGTCTGTGCCTATCCTTGTGACCACAGCTGCTGCCTTCACATACGTCGCAGGCCTCCTGGTATGGGGAAAGCTCTTCTGGGGACACAGGGGCCTGCTTCCAAGGAGGAAGCTTGTCCAGCTGCTGGAGGAGCCTGTGCTGGTCTACGGGGGGACTCCAGTTCTCTTGGGTATTGCTTGAGTCTGAGGCCTGGGCCCTCCAGAGTGAGGGGTCTCATTTTGCCAGTCTCCTTCAGCTGTTCCCTCTGGAAGCCCCCACCCACCCACCCCCAGGCCAGCAAGAGCCATTTTGGCTTTCAGAGCCTGCTGCAGACATCTTTTTCTAGAAACCACTTGGGGTTCTTACCCACTGAGAGACTTGAGTTGACCCCTTCTGTACTGGGGGCTCCTTGGGGACAGGGCTCAAGCCTGTTTCAGAGTCCTGGGACCTGGAACTCTCAAATATTTGATGCATTAAGTTGGACAGTCCACGTGTAGCAGGACTACTAACCTCTCGGGGGAAATCCCAGAGGAGGCGGCCGGAGGTCTGGAGTATTCTGGATGGGGGCCAAGCCTGGATAGGGCTGGGCAGGGCATTCCTGGTGCCTGTGGGGAGGGTTTGCTGACTGCTCAGGGTCAAGCTAAGGGCAGGATTATGGAACAAGGCGTCTGGGGAAGCTGGCAAGCTTTCCAGGCACACACAGCCTCACTGCCCCCTGGGCCCCTCCTCAGGTCCTGGCGCTATGTCACATTGCTGTGGGGCAGCAGATGAACCTGCACTGGCTACACAAGGTAAGGGAGGGCTGCTCTGCTGGGAAAGGGGAGGGGAGGCCCTAAAGCAGAGGAGCAGCCTGGGAGCCTCTCCCCATCATTGCTGGAGCTCTTGTGGTGGTCGCACCGAGCTCTCACTGTGCCGGGCTTCACTGTGCCGGGCTTCACTGTGCTGGGCTTGTGTTGGCTGGCTTCACCCTCAGAGCAGCCCTGTGATATAGGCATTGCCACCGTCCCGCTTTGCAGATAGAGAAAATGGAGGCCCAGGGTCTCCCAGCACGCATGGAAGGCGGGGGTCCGTCCTGCAGCCATGCATCCTCAGTAGTGTCACAGCCCACCTGGGAGCCCCAGCTGCTAGCCAGCTCGGCCTTGGCTCCCACCTTCCTCTCTGTCTTCAGTGAGCTCCGGTGATGGTTCCTGGGATGACCCGGACTCCCCACCATCCGGATCTGACCCTGCTGACTCCCTGCTGTTACCACAGGATCCTCACCTCAGTTCCTGCTATGGGGCACTCCATCCGCTGTCCCTCCCCTTACCTCCTGCATGCCCGCTGTTCTTTGGCTTTTAGCCCCTTGCTCTGTCCTTCACTTGCTCACTTTCTCTTTGAGTCCCTTCCTTGTCACTCCATCCCTCCCTGTGCAGCTTGTCTCCAGGAAGGGGCTCCTCTATTGCCCCAGTGGTTTCTCCTGCCTCCCGGCTGGCTACATCTCAGAGCATTTGTGTTGACAATTTCATAGGGCTTCTGGCCCCAACCCACTCCAGCCTGGGGCTCCTTGGAACCTACACTGACACAGACTGCTTCACTGTCCCAGTGTTCCACGCTGGACTCGGCCTCAGCTGACTCCCATCACACACACCTATACTGAATGTAGGTTTCTGATGCCTACTTTGCTTGAACCGGGGCACATGACTGAACAGTCATGACCAAGACAGAGCCCCCCCTCCCAGGAGCTCCTGGCCATGGAGAGTTGAGCCATCTCTTTTTCTAGAGCCTTATAGGAGTGGGCACAACACTTAGCAAGGGACAGAAATGCCCAGAAAGAAACACAAGCCTGTAAAATGGGTCCAGAATTACTTCAAGGAAAAGGACTCACTTCCAGATTAGCTAAGGGACAAGGAAGAGGAAGAGATGGACAGGGACAGATGGACTGGAGTTGAGTGTGTGGAGTGGGAGGTGCCTATTAGCAGTTGGGTGGGAGTTGGTTATTGAGGTCATTTAAACGCAAGGCGCATATGCACCTTGGGAGCCAGGCCCAGGTGACTGAAGTCTTACAGAGATGAAGAGAGCAGCAAGTAGCCCCGGCTGGTCTCTTTATCCTAAGGACTCCTCTGGGCTTCTGCCGCCCCCTTTGGGAGGCACCTTCTTCTCTCAGCTACACAGCTGACACTTGAAAGAATGTACCAACTGGCACCTGGGGCTAGGGCACACATGCTGTGATCACCTCCTAGGGTCGTGCCTGGCTCAGCAAGTCAGGTCACATCTGCTTGATTCTGGTTAGAGAAGCCTACAGATCTCCTGAGCCAGCTGGAGGTGGCATATCAGTGTGGGGAGTCAGAGCCCCTCATCCAAACTGCCCCCTGCTCTGTCCCTTCCTCTTCCCTCCATACCATCCTGTGAGATCTCAGCAGGCAGAAGGGCTTGCCAGGCAGAGCTGGTCCACGCTGGATCTGCTGCCAGCATGGACCAGCTTCCCAGACTCAGGGCATTCCAGCAGGAGTTAGAAAGATCTACATATATATTTTTTCCAAGATTCTGTTGTTGGATTCCAAGAGTCCAAGGAACCTTATTCCTTTTGTTTGACTCACTTATATTAATCCATTTTTTAATATGGCTCAAAACTCAGACACAGAAAAAGTACTCAATGAAAACCTCCCTACTGTCTCACAGGGGTGTTAAGCCTTCACATGTGTCCCCTTTTTTTCTTTCAGTTACTTTTATTTTGTTGTGTATTACTGTGTGTGTGTGTGCCCATGCGAGGGCCACAGCTCACATGTAGATGTCAAAAGACAACTTTCGGGAGTTGTTTCTCTTCTCTCATCGTGTGGGTTCTAGGACTGAACTCAGGTCATTAGGCTTGGTGGCAGGCGCCTTTACTGAGCCATCTTGTTGGCCCCGTTTTCCTTAAATACACGTAGCCCCCTCCACTCTTGCCATCCCCTTAACAAAATGTTTGGAACCCCTTCTTGGATCTAGTAGGCTGTGCCCATCAGTTCCTGCCACTTGCTCGAGCCCTAGGTGACTAGCTAGGCTCCTGTTGACATCCAGTGGGTTTCATTTGGTCTTTTTCCAGGGCAGTGTGGCAGTGATCTAGGAGAAAAATTTGTGAGGAAAGATTTTTTTTTGTTTTGGTTTTCATTTTTGCTTTTTATTTATTTATTTGTTTATTGTTGTTGTTGTTTTGAGACAGGATCATGCTAGGTAACTCATGTTGGTCTCAAACTCCCGATCCTCCTCCCTTAGCCCCCTGAGTGTTATAAACACGTGATAACACACCCAGCAAGAATGTGTACTTTCATAATCTTGATCTTGACAAATGCCCTCTTTGCCATGTGACACCAATCCATGTTCCCTCAGCAGTCCATTTCCCATCCATGAGAACCCTTTGCCCGTAGACAAGAGCTGATTTCTTGGCCTTTGTCTGTCTGAGGGGTGAATGGTTCCTTGAAGTATTTTCAGCCTGTGTTTCCCTTATTCTGAGTTAGATTCAATGTTTTCATAGACCTGAGTCACTGGAATTTCTCTTCATATTGTCTGTCCTTTTGCTGTGGAATCTTCTTATTAATTTGCCAGAGCTCTTTGTATATTTGGGAAATTGGCCCTTTGGCTGATGAACTGCGGATAATTTTGCCTAGTTTGTTGTTTATCTTTTGATTTTGCTTATTTTGTATTTGTGCCATGGAGATTTCCTTTATATTTTGAAGTACCCAAGTCAATTATCTCTTTTAAGACCCTTGGATTTTTGTGTCAGACTTGGGAGGGTCCTTCCTACTCCAAGATGATATAAAGTTTCTCTGTGACATCACTTGCTAATTATATGTTGTAGCTTTTCTGACATTCAGATTTTTCTTTTTTATCTTTTGGGAGTTATTTTGGCGCCTGGTGTGATCTTACAGAGCTCGTTTTAGATGACTTCCCAATGTTCCCAGCTGTCTCCACAGAGCAGACGGCCCTCTCCCCTCCAGGCTGAGACACTGCTTTGATCACATGCGCTGTATCTTTTCGTGCTTTCAAATCTCTTTCTGAACTTGATTTTCATTTATTTCTCTGGTCTTGTGGCAGTGACATATTGCTTTAAAGGTAACAGTAACAGTTTTATGGGATATTTTAATCCTGATCTGTCTTTAGAGTCTTCAGTTCCCCTGAATCCTGAGGAGGGGCTAAGGAGAGGGGCGCCACCTGCACTGGGCTGGGTACTTTGCTTCTGTCTGTTGGGAATCCCCTCCCAGGTGGCCTCCAGGAGAAATCCAGAGGTTTGGGAGGTGAGGAAGGCTGAGTCTTGTGTGTGTGTGTGGGTGCTTCTGAGACGCCCCTCGTGACAGCTGCCACCCAGAGCCAGCTCAGATGCCTCCTCTGGTCACATCTCCCACCCCTTAGACATGGAGTTTACCCTGAGCACTCTGCCCTTCTCCTGCCCTGTGGTCCCAACTCCCCTATCCAAGGGTGGCAGCTGTGGCTAAGGCCTGTGCCCAGTGGGCTCTGTTAGCCAGTCAGTCTGAGTTCTGTAGAGAAACACTAGGCCTGCCTACAAGAAGTGTAGCTGAGCAGTTCCGGTGCCTGCTGAGTCCCCATGGACACGTCAGCACTGATGGTGATTTCAGACTGTTCACAGCAAGTCCACAGAACAGTTCTCTCCGGCCCCTAGCTTCTGTCCTTCCAGCTGTGCTCAAAGCAGACACATTTGAGAACTCCCTGTGTGCCAGACACGTTCATCATAGCAACACTAAGCAGCATTTATTGGGTGCTTACTGTATGTGACAGGCACTTTCCTCAGTGTTTCATCTGCTCCTCACTGCTGCCCCTTTTGGTTAGGATTACTCAGAACCATGACACTCAAATCTAAGTCACTTCCTTTTAGTGGCAACCACCTTGAAAAGCGCCTTGCTTGCATTTTCTGTTCTGTGTCCCCAATCCCTTCCTGATAGGCACTCACTGTCCTATGTCTCAGAAATTCTCAGGAAGTATTACCCTCCCCGAATGCAGCAGAGCCAGGATTTGAACCAGGAATGTGACTCAAGTGTGAGGACCCCAGAACTAAACACCAGGCACCCCCAAGAGGCTAGTTCATTGCACCTCTACAAGGCTGGATTTCAATTCCTCTTGGATCCCGCCACTCAGGCAAGACTAGAAAAAGGAAGGAAAGAAGGAAGGGGGAGAGGGAGGGAGGGAAGGAGGGAGGGAGGGAGGGAGGGAGGGAGGGAGGAAGGAAGGAAGGAAGGAAGGAAGGAAGGAAGGAAGGAAGGAAGGAAGGAAGGAAGGACTCACGAGTCGTAGCCTGAAGGACAGAAATTCAAAGACTGAGCTCAGTTGCCAGCTTGACATAATGGGGAAGAAGGCCTTTGGTGAGCTTTCAGTGATGTTGCCAGGCATGACGGGTACCGCTGCAGCTGCTGTAACACTGGGATGAAGTTTTAATTGTATTAGGCGCATGAGGGTTGCTTTTATTGCAGGGACTTCCGCTGGTGGTTTCCTGTTGTAATAACTCGTCTCAGGGCTCTTTGGAGACCCCTGCTGTCTCATGCCACCACAGATTTGGGACTGTGGGGGCTGAGAGAGGGGCTTCTTAGAACTGGGAAGAACTCCAGGGCTCCAGGGGAACCAAAACAAACCTGAGCTGTTTCACGTAGGCTGGTAGTTTTAGATACCACCTCTCCCCACAGATCTCTGTCCCTTGAAGGTAGATAGCCATGCTCCCTTTTACAGCTGTGCAGAACACACTAGAAGCTGGACTGCAGATGTAGCTCAGTAGGGAGAGTCCTGCCTAGAATACATGAGGCCCTGGATTCACTCACCAACACAGCATAATCACTGGTCTGACCACCTGTAGTTTGGCACTGGCAGCAGGGATCAGGAGTTCAAAGGCTGGCCTGGCTAGCTTGAGACCTTGTCTAAAGAAAAAGAAACCAGACTCAGGAGATCCAGGCAGCCAGTCACAAGACCATGGTCAGAGCCTTGTCTCAGTGCTTGTTCCCGCCTTGTGCCACTGTGAGCCTCCGCCCCTTCCCCCTACTACACGGGCCTAGCCCTGGGCCAGGCAGCTTCCTTCCAGGTTGCTGGGAGCCCGGGGGCTGGGAGGGGAGGTATCTTGTTTTCCAGTCTCCCTTCCACACTCCAGTGTCTTTCCCATATCTCTTCCTCCTGGGGTCTGTCTGTCCTCTCACCTGGCCCTGCTTCCTTCAGCCCATTCCAGCCCCCCTCTTCCCAGCTGTCTTTCTGACTTCTCCCCTCCCCATCTCCCAGACACAGGCCTCCTCACTCCTGCTCTGAGCTCTGTCTGGTACTTCCCTTGCAGATCGGGCTGGTGGTAATCCTGGCCTCCACAGTGGTGGCCATGTCAGCTGTGGCCCAGCTGTGGGAGGACGAGTGGGAGGTGCTGCTGATCTCCCTGCAGGTGAGTGGGGTGGGTCAGGGCCGGGGACACTGCCTCCCCAGGGCCTTTGTGACATACAATGCCTTTTTATCACTCCTATTTCTCCACACCAAGGCCCAGAGAAGGGCAGGGAGGGGCCCGAATCACACAGCAGGTCGGAGGTGGGGTGCTGCTCTATCCTAGGGACCCCGGATTCCTCTCAACTCCCAGACAGAGATGGGTGGCCTGCCCTATAGGTAGAGGCAGGCCAGTAGCAGCTGGTGACCTGAGGGTCTGGCCTGGCTGTGTGTTCCAGGGGCCTCTGCCTCTCCCCACACACAGGGTACAGCACCATTCCTGCACATAGGGGCCCTGGTGGCCATCACTGCACTCTCCTGGATTGTGGCAGGACAGTTTGCCCGCGCAGAGCGATCCTGTGAGTACCTTTGGGCAGGGCCCACTCTTCCTGACTTCTACAAGTACTAAGGTCAGCTTGTGGTGCCCCCGCTGGGACTCCACCTGGGTGGCTTGGGCATGAAGTGGAACCTGATGCACAGCACGAGGACCTGGCTTCAAGTAGTCCACGGATACCACCAAGGGTTGTCCTGGATTTTCGCTCCAAGTCCCTGGGTCTGTGTATCTACCTTCGCAGCCAGACCAAGGACCATTCCTCAGAGAATCAGGGTCCTAGAAAACCTGGGTTCCTGGTTGGGTCTAGTGGGAACTGAACAACTCACAGGGGGTGCTCACTGCCTCTGCCTGCAGCCTCCCAGGTCACCATCCTCTGCACCTTCTTCGCTGTGGTCTTTGCTCTCTACTTGACTCCTCTAACCATCTCTTCTCCCTGCATCATGGAAAGAAAGGACCTGGGCCCCAAGCCCGCCCTCATCGGCCACCGCGGGGCCCCTATGGTGAGTGTCCACACAGGGTCCTCATAGACCAGGTAGGGTTGGGGCCACTGCAGGGGAGGAGAGGACTCTGTTGGAAACAGTGCAGCTTGCAGGGAACTGTGGAAAGGGCTGATAAGAGCTTGGGTGGGCACAGATCCTGAAGAGTCCTAACAACTGTTGCTAGAAAAAGCAAATGCTTATCCTGAGGCCCTAGAGATGCCAGGTAGTTTTAGGCCCCAACCCAGCACTGCCAACAAGGAGAACAGGAGAGGGCTGTAGGCAGGTAGCCCGGCACTGAGGCCAGGAGCAGGAGCCCACAGGTGAACCTGACTGAAGAGAAAAGGACAAAGTCATTGCCCAGCCCTCCCACTGAGGTGCCCAGCATCCATGACAGAGCTGAGACAGAGAGGTTTCAGGGCCAGGCTGTCTGGGAGGGCCTGGTCCTGCCCCTGGCCATCTATGGGAGAGATATGGTTTCCCTTTCTCTGCGCCCTGGGAACAGTAAGGGTCCCTGTTCACCCCTGGGAGGCGAGAGGGAGCATGGATGAAGGGTCCAGATGTGTACCAGGCACACAAGAGCCAAGAGCATTACTGTGACCTCTGGCAGGACCCATCAAGATCAGGGCCTCCCTACCCACCAGAGCCTGAACCCGAGCTTCCTGGTAGAGACAGTACCTGTCCCCATCTCCATCGCCAAGGGGTATCTGGGACTCCATGAGTGCTGGCCTCTACTGGGAGTTTTACTTTGCCTTTGGATTTCAGGGTAGGAAAAGGCCTCGCAAAGCAATGACTTTAAAAGATGTGCCTGGGTTGGGATGAAGCTCAGCGGTAAAGCACTTGCTTAGCATGCATAAGCCCCTTGGTTCCCTCCCAGCAATGTACTTGATTGTGTTTTTATTTTGAGATGGAGGCCTCATGTATCCTAGGCTAGCCTCCATCTCAATATGTAGCTAAGAATGATCTTGAACTTAGATCCTCCTGCCTCGATCTACTGAGTACTGGGATTACAGGCATGCACCAGCACGTGGGTTTACAAGGTGCTGGGGATCAAACCCAGCACTTCGTTCATGCTATGCAAGCACTCAGCCAACTGAGCTATGTCCCCAGCTCTCATCCCAGCACTATGAAAAACAGAACAGGGACTGGGAGATGGCTCAGGGGGTGAATTGATTGCTCCAAAAATATAAGGACCAGAGTTCAGATCCCCAACACCCACATAAATGCTGGGCAGGCCTGATGGTTTACCTGTAATCCCAGCCTCTAGGAGGCAGACACAGGAGGATTCCTGGAGCAATCTGGCTAGCTGGAAGAGTTGGTAAGCTCTGGGTTCAAGGGAAAGACCCTGCTTCAATATATAAAGTAGAAAGCAATAGGGAGAAGACATTTAATGTCAACCTCTGACTTCCACACACACGTGGATTCACATGCATGTCCATATACATGCATGCATATGTACACACATGCACACCACACACAAGTACATACAAAGACAAAATAAAGATTTGTGTGATGGGGCTATGAACCCACCTGTGCAAGTCCTTCCCTACATGTGATGTGACTGTCATATTCTAGAAAAAACTCACAGGCTTGTGCCCCTGAGCTGAACCCTGGTACCCTCCCACCAAATCCCACACTAGTGTGAGGCTGGCACCTCCCAGGAGCGACCAGCTGGAATCTGAATGGGGATACAGTTTGCTGCCTGTGTGTTTGGGAAGTCACCAGCCCCTTTGAGCCTCAAGATGAGGGTGTCCATGCCATGGCTGATATGAGGTGTTAGAAACCTGGCCTTCCCAGAGAGACCTGGCATTTGTGGGGCTGGAGGTCTTGCAGGACAGGGGAGGAAGGGGATGAGTTGGCCCAGTGTTATTTTTCCCATTAAAAAAATTCAAACGTATACCAAGTGGAGAGAATACTATAACGTATCACATGATGGGGACTGTGTTCCTGCCTTCCACGCCCCAGCACCTTGCCATTCTGGCTCCATGGTCTACTTTTCTTCTGCTGGAGTGAAGTGAATCCTAGACATCAGACAGTTTCACTCTGACGTGCTTTAGGATACATCTCTAACACATACAGACTTTCTGTTTTGCTTTGATTTTCTTTTTTGAGACAGGCTGGCCTTAAACTTGGAAGTCTTCCCGCCGTCTGAGTGCTGAGACTGTGGCCATATGCCTCCATGCCCAGCACACCAGCACATAAGGACTTAAAACAAAAACAAAAACAGGCTCATGAGCTGGCTCTGCAAGTAGAAATGCTTGTTGTACAAGCCTGGCAACCTGAGTTCAATCCCCAGAACCCACATAAAGGTGGAAGGAGAGAACTGACTCCACAAAGCTGTCTTCTGACCTCCACATGTGTGCTGTGACGTCCCCCCCGTGACACCCAAATGTGCACATTGATAATAATAAAAACCCGTGATGCTTTATAATAACCCATCAAATGAGCAATTCCTCAATATACCCTAATATCGTAGTTTAGTTTTCCTCAAAACTATATGCAAATTTTAAAAATCAGGATCCAAATGATAGCACATGGTACATGTGCTCGGTGCATGTCTCCTGAGCATCATTTAATCGGTGACAAGCCCTCCCACATTGTGCTATTTACTGAAGAAGCTGTCATTTGCACGACCTCTTACCTTGGGCATCTTGCTGATTGCATCCTTGGGTTTTTTTGTTTGTTTGTTTATCTGTTTTATTTTTGAGATGAGGGGGGGGTCTCAGTGTGTAGCCCAGGCTAGCCTGGAACTCACAAACTTTCTGCCTCAGCCTCCTGAGTGCTGAGATTACAGGGATGTACCACCACCTGGCTGTGGCGTACATTTTATTATTCATTTATTTATTTTAACTGATAAATAATAATGATACCTATTTTCAGGGAAGAGTGCTATTCCTACATGTGTACATGATGCATCATGCTCAAATCAGAGTCACTGGCATACTGATCACTTCACACATGTACATTGTGTAGGGAACATTCAAAATCCTCTCCTTTGCCAATTTGGAATTATGCAGTCAGTTTACCATAGTCAGTCTGTTGCTATGGAATACCAGAACTTACTCATCCTTTACACCGCCCTCCTCCTCGCCTCTGGTAACCAGCATTTTAGGTCACCTGTTTTTCCAATATTTTATTTATTATTTTTATTTTATGTGTGTGAGTATATTGCTTGCATGTATGGAAGTGCATCTGAGTTGTGCAGTACCTACAGAGGTCAAAAGAGGACATTGGATCCCCTGGAACTGGAGTTAGGACTGTTGTTAGCCACCATGTGGGTGCTGGGATTCAAACCCCGGTCTTCTGCAAGAGCATCCAGTGCTCTTAACCCCTGAGTCATCTCTCCAGCCCCTGAGATCAATTTTTTTAAACATTTATTTATTGACGTTGGTGGGAAGGGGTGCATCACAGCACACACTTGGAAATCAGAGGATAATTTGCCTTTTCCTTCTCCCCTGTGGGTTCTACGAATCAAACTCAGTCCAGCAGGCTTGGCAGAAAGAACCTTTGCCCACTGAGCCATCTCATCAGCTCAAGGTTAACATTTTAGTGCTGGTTTTTAGGGTCCTCTCCATGTCTCTGTGAATGCCTGTGTCCAGGGTACATAAATGATTGCCTTCTCTCTGACTTGCCTGGTCTAAATCTAATCCCTAGTTTGGTGCTGACCCCTTGTGGTAGCAAGAGGTATGGCAGTTTACTCTGACTTTGAACCAAAGAAGGGAGACTTGGAACCTGACTCTTTCAAGCCTAAGAATGTGAGCCCACATCTCCAGTGGGCAGATGAGGAGGCAGGTCTTTAGAAGGGAGAATGGGCCTGAGGTCTAAACGCTGGATCATGCAGAGTGATGGCTAGAGCAGGATCTTCTGGTTGGTCTGTATAGGGTTGCCATTTATTAAGACTTTCTGGGTGTCAGTCACATGCTGGGCTTTCAGCACATGTAGCAGTCTGGAGAGGAAGGGAGTCCTGTCATGCTTGCATAGAAACTCATAAAGCCACAGAAGCTTTATTCTTCCATCCAACTCCCCACTCCCCAGCATCTCTACCAGGACTGAGCTCTGAGATTAACAAAGAAGGAACTGGGCACTCAGTCCCTGCCCAAGACTGTCACAAAGTCATAGGCCTATGCAAAAGGCCTTTTTTAAATAAAAAAAAAAAGACATTTAATTTTTAAAATCATGTGTGTGTGTACATTAGTACTGGAGACCAGAGGTGTCAGATCTCCTGGAGGTGGAATTACAGGTTGTTGGCCACCTGTGGGTGCTGGGCCTCAAACTCAGGTCCTCCAGAAGAGCAGTACATACTCTTAACCACTCTAGCCTGAAAAAGGCTTTTTGCCTCTAGAATCTAGCTCAGTGCCTGGGACACAGCAAGGATGATGTACGGCCAGAGGTCCTGTTTGTTAAGTCCTAGCTGTGTCAGGCATTCACATAGGTTCATAATAAGCACACTGTTTGCCTCTTTCCCCAAACCCTGTGAAGTACACATTACTCCACACATGAAACAACTGAGCCTCAGAGAAGCTGAGGAGCTGGAACGAGAACCAGGCTTGCAGGAGGGAAGACTTCCCACCAGCTGAGGAGGAGTCATCAGCTGAACCCTGGCTTGGCCCTCACCATTCCTTCTTCCCCAGCTGGCCCCAGAGCATACACTGATGTCCTTCCGGAAGGCCCTGGAGCAGAAGCTATATGGGCTCCAAGCTGACGTCGCCATCAGGTTGGTGTGATGGGAAGAGCAGTGGTACCTTGTTCCCTCCCCTTGTCTCTGAGTCTGGATCTCTAGGTGGACCCTCCTGCCCCAGCCTTGGAGAAAGGAGAGTGGGAGGATTGGATCATCTGAAGGAGGCCAAGCCTCATTATGCAAATGAGGCTTGTGGCAGACTCTGAACTATAAAGAACAGACTCTTGGTTAGAACAGGGTTGAAGAGTGGAGACCTGGATCTCCACCCTAGAATGCTGCAAAAAAACTGTGTGCCGCTGCATGGTAGAGATCAAACACTGGGATAAATGAAGTTAGTGAGTTACAGAGCAATACAATATTCTGATGCCAGTTTTTAAAGACCACACAAAAATGATGTGCACATTTTTATCTGTAGATACAAAAGTATGTATTAGTATAAATGACAAAAATCCACACCAACCTAGTATCAGAGATTACCTTCGGGAGGGGAGATAGGCGGGGCCCCCACATTATTGCATAGGTTGTGCACTAAACAATACATTATACATTGTAAGGATGGAACAGATGTGGAATTTGTCACAGGGACCTGTGAAGGCACTGTTGTCCTTAAGGCATTTTGTAGCCTTGGTTCCAGGTCAGGTTCCATCACTTAGTGGCCATTGGCTTTGAGCTAGGTACTTCTTCCTCCTAGCCTCTGTTTCCTCGTTAGCACATGAGGTCTCGCCTGCCTTCTAGGAGTGCTAGGAAAACAGACCCAGCCTTTCCCCATTCCTCCTTCCCGTCTTCAGCAGCCCCTCAACCTGACCTCCTGAAAGAACATTGTCCCTTCAAGGCTCCCACTGCCCCAGCGTTCTCCCTTTTTAGATGGGGAGCCTGTAGCTGAGAGAGGGCAGGACTTCCGGTCCCTCGAGGGTGGGGAAGAGTTGGGGTGATCCTTCTGGGTGGGTGAGAGCCTGAGCGAGTGGTAATGGCAGCCCTCTCTTGCAGCTTGGATGGTGTGCCCTTCCTCATGCACGACACCACCCTGAGGCGTACCACCAATGTGGAGCAGGTGTTCCCAGAGCTTGCCCGGAGGCCTGCAGCCATGCTCAACTGGACTGTCCTGCAGAGGCTCAACGCTGGCCAGTGGTTCCTCAAGGTCTACCTGCAGCTGGGCCCATCCTAGGCATGGGAAACATAGCAGGGTCCCCGAGAAGGGAGGCAGGTGGCCATCAGCTCAGAGGGCACTAGCCGGGTAGGGCCCTTATCCAGACCTCACGACTGTGGCTGCTTGTTTAGGGCCTGTGCCCACTGGTTTTCTCTCATGAGACTCTTGATGGTTAACAGGTGTTGAAACAATAGTTCTAGGGCCGGGGTGTGGTTTAGTTGGTAAAGTGCTTGCCTAGCATGAAGAAAACCCTCGGTGCAGTCCCCAGTACTACATAACCCTGGTGTAGTAGCATAATCCCCTAGCATAGAGGCAAAGAGGATCAGGAGTTCAAGGTCATCCCGGGCTACATAATGAGTTCAAGGCCAGACAGAGGGGCTTCAAGCAAAGCATTTTCTCAGGAATCAAGAAGCAGGCGTGGTGTATAGAGGTGAGGATTCCTAGGATCCCCACTGAGCACAGCCATCACTGAGCACACCCCCCTGACAGGCCAGCAGCCACTGGCAGCCCAGGCGTCTCCGTGCTCCATTGCTAGGAAAGTGTGCAAAAGCAGCAAAGGGTTGGTAACAGCCTTCTATGTCCCTGTCTCTACCAGACCGACCCCTTCTGGACAGCCAGCTCCCTATCGCCCTCCGACCATAGGGAAGCCCAGAATCAGTCCATCTGCAGCCTGGTAGAGCTCCTGGAGCTAGCCAAGGGCAATGCCACACTGCTACTCAACCTGCGTGACCCACCCCGTGAGCACCCTTACCGTGGCAGCTTCCTCAACGTAACTCTGGAGGCTGTGCTTCGCTCTGGCTTCCCACAGCACCAGGTGAGACCCACTGGGTGATAAGGCTCAGCTCTGCACCACCAGAGACTCACCCGTCCCTTGAGAGGCTGGAGCTTTGCATTTGTAAGAAGAGCACTGTGTGCTCCTTACCTCCCTGACTGGGCCACTGTGTAGATAGAAAGGGATACAACAAGCCCTTTCCATTTCTCAGAGGGGAGGCGTGGCCCATGTTCTCAGGCCACTTCCGTGGAGCATGGCCCAAACCACTGTGGTGTGACATTGGGAGCAGAGGAACCTGACACCAGTCTGTGATGGCACAGTGCTCTAGAAGAGGGGAGGTGTGGATTGTCTGAATTGTCCAGGTCAGGGAAGCTGCCTGAGTTGTGCTGGAGAGCTCTACAGCTGTGTGCAGGCCTTCTCGCTTTTAATTTTTATGTATTTATTTTTAGTGTATGAGTGTAATGCCTGCATGAATGTAAGTGTACCCAGGTCATGCAGTGCCTGCAGAAGACAGAAGAGGGCATCAGATCCCCTGGAACTGGAGTTATGGATGGTTGTTAGCTACCATGTGGGTACTGGGATTTGAACCCTGGTCTTTCGCAAGAACAGCCAGTGGTCTTAACTGATGAGCCATCCTTCTAGTCCCACAGGCCTCCTCTTTGACCCTCCAATGTTCTAGAAAGGGTAGGGCTCTCACCCCCAATTTTGATACTAGAAGCTTGACAGTCTCATCCCATCTCCTGCGGGCAGGTCATGTGGCTGCCTAACAAACAAAGGCCTCTAGTACGGAAGGTGGCTCCTGGCTTCCAGCAAACATCGGGCTCCAAGGAAGCCATCACCAGCCTACGGAGAGGCCATATCCAGAGGCTAAACCTACGCTACACTCAGGTGTCCCACCAGGAGCTCAGGTACCTGCCCTGTGCCACCCTAGGCACCCCTGAAGGAAAGGGAATTGTGTGTCTCCCAGTTCCATTGACTGCCTAACACATCTGGACGTGGGGCAGAACACATGGGCTTCAGGAGTGAGGTGGGAGCACTGGGCTGAGCTGGGCTTGCCTGTCAGCATGGCCCCCTGGACACAGACATACCTTCATCCCCGGGTGACTGTAAGGATACTGGTTGTCAAAGGATGCTTTCCCAGCTGCCCACACAGCAAAGCAACTGGAGCTGGATGACTAACCTCTGGTCCCCACCCAGGGACTACGCATCCTGGAACCTGAGTGTAAATCTCTACACTGTCAATGCACCGTGGCTCTTCTCCTTGTTGTGGTGCGCTGGGGTCCCATCTGTCACTTCTGACAACTCCCAAGCTCTTTCTCGGGTGCCTTCTCCCCTCTGGATCATGGTGAGTTGGAGACCATTGGGAACAGAGGACATCTGGGGGATGGGTGGGCACATCTGGGACCTGGCAAGGCCCTCCCTGGGGAAGGCTTGGGGTGAGGATTCCATGGTCGGGGTATAGACTGAGGCAGAGCAGAACTGCCACAGCTTCTGGGATCTGCAGTGAAGTGCTGAAGACCCTGGGCCTGACCCATGTGGAAGACGACATTGCTCAGGAATGCACAACAAGAAAGCAGCTACCTGAGTTTTGGGCTGTCTGTTATGTTTGGTTTTAAAGGAAGAGATGTTATTAGAGAAAAAATATGAACAGGGCAAATCTGCTGACAGGACCAGTGGAAAGCAGTTAGTTGTGGAGCATGTGAGAGCAGCCCAAATCCTTCCCTGCTGTGTCCTGCCCTCTCTCCATGCCTAGGGAAACCCCAGCAGTAGAGCGGAGGTTCCTACTCCACTCTACGTTCCTGAGGATACAGAAGACAGAGGGCTCTATAGCCAAGAGAGTGCAGAGCTCACTTATACATGGTTTGGGGAGGAGAACTAGGCATAGGAGAAGTCAGAAGGCCCCAAACACAGAGAGGAAAAGATGGGGCCCGGGCCATGTGATGCAGACATGGCAGTTCATCCTAACTCCTGTCACGCCGGAAAGACCGTGTTCTTCAGCTCCCACCCACCCATGGCCCTGAAATATCTCCCAAGACTCCTCGAAGATGATGTGAAATAACTGACGAGGTGGGCAGCAAAGGTGCGCAGACTGAAGTGCTCAGGACATGCTCAGGCCCCAGAGAGCTGATGGACAACAAGAAAGGCCCTTTTGCCTGAGATGGAGGGGTTTAAGGTCACACGCAGGGCTTTGCCCTTCTCAGGCACCACGCTCAATGCCTTCCTACCCCTCACCGGCGCCCCATACTTACTCGCAGGGTCACATGCCCATGACACCTTGCATTCAAATAGAGGACCCCATCTGGATGTGGTGGCACATTCTTTTAATCCCAGCACTCAGGAGTCAGAGGCATTTGGATTACTGTGAGATCAAGGCCGGCCTGGTCTATACACAGGCCAGCTGAAGCTACATGGAGAACCTGTCTCAAAAAGACCAAATAAAACAAACAAACAAAACCCAAAAACAACTAAAGAGCTTTCAGCATTCAGCTCTTGCTTTGAGTTCCTACACCTTCCAGGCTTAACACACCACTTCTCTTCTGAGTGAGTGCACACACATATCCCCAGCCCACTATGCCCAGAGCCTATTCCTGAAAAATAAAATCTTGAGCACCCTCAAGATTCTCTTTGCCCCTCCTCACCAGTCATTTGAGGTCCTCCAGCCCATGTCCCTTGGTCTGGATGAACCATGACTGGAGCTTGGTCTTGGGCCATCTGTCCACAGCCTCCGGACGAGTACTGCCTCATGTGGGTCACCGCAGATCTGATCTCCTTCAGCCTCATCGTTGGCATCTTCGTGCTCCAGAAGTGAGTAGGCCCCGCAACTCCATGACCTGCCTACCCTCAGCAGCCCAGCCCTCTCCCTCAGCAGAGGGTGGGTGGCCTCTGGAATAAGCAACCCATCTGGGAGCTCAGGGCCGAGAGTTACCCTGATTTTCTATATGGACTCTGGTAGATGTCGCCCCTCTGTGGCCAGCCTGCCCGCCATCAACCAGGGCATGGGTTTACTCCTAGCGAGACTGGTACTACTCTGCTGGCAGAAAAGTCCTACACCCCTCGGGACAGCTGGCACATGGTTGCCATGGGTATGTGGGTGGTCTGGGGAGGGGAGGATCTGGGGTCATCCTGGGGCCCTAGGGAACCAGGAACCAAGGGGCTGGGGTTGGCTCTTGACTGACGTTCTCTCTCTGTCCCATCCTGCTCTGATCGGCGCATGTCCCTCCTCTCTCCCCTCCCCCTCTCTGCTGCACTCTGGCATCTCACAGCTATCACTTGATCAGGTAATTCTGGTGTGCTCCTCCTCCTGTTCCTCTTTCTCCCTTCCGGCCATCCCCTCTCTAGTTCTGTCTGAAAAACTGCTGTGCACCAAGCCCTGAGCCTGGGTCACCTCGCCCCTCTCCCTGCCTGAAGCACCTGCCCTTCTCCCCTGCTGAAACTCTCCTCTCTGCCCCGCCCCACCTTTGAGACAAAGTCTCATTATGTAGCCCAGGCTGTTCTCCAACTTTGATGCTCCTGCCTCAGCCTCCTGAGTCCTGGAATGTGTTCTTCCTGTCCAGCTGTGTGTCTTACTTTTGGTTCCTACTGCAGTTTCTGCAAGTGGGGACCACCATTCCCTCTTGGCAGGTCCTGACCCAGCTTCTCCAAGCACCAGATATCTCCTCTGGGGAGACGGTCCCTGCCAAGTGTCTAGCACTCAGGGGGCCCTCTGCCACCTGCCCAGTGCCGAGCCCCAGTTTCTGTCTCGATCCTGTTCCATTGGCCTCTGCCTCTCAGGACTTTCTTTCCTGTGGTTCATGCTCTGTTTTTCTCCCATTGCTTTCTCTTTCTTGCTGTCTCTGACCCCTGCCTCCATTCCTTTTCCCTGTCCCTGAGGGGAAGGCTCCCCCGCAATGGCTTCCTGTCCCTAATGTGTGTAGTTGAAGGGAAGTTTAGCTAGTCTGTCTTTCCATACATAATGCCTAGTGTGGTGCTAGGCTCATCAGACATAACCAAGGTAGTGTCATTGACTCCTGAGGGTAAGAAACAGCCAGAGGGAAGAGGAGACCGAGGTGCTGAGGCAAGGGAGAGAATTTCTCTGTGAGCCTCACTCATTCATTCATTCATTCATTCACTCAACAAACACTTGCCCAGTAGCCACAGTAGGCCAGGCATTGAGGCTGGTTCTGGGAGTCTGACAAGGAATCAGAGGCATGAGCATGCCCTCACGGACTAGCAGGGCAGCTAGCCCAGTCAGGGCACAGGTGCCTTCCCCTCCTGCCTCGTGCTTCCCTCTCTTTCTTACCCCCCCGTCTGTCCGTCCATTTCTGCTGTGCAGACCCATCTAGAAATCCACAGTGGGTACCATTCATCCTTTGCAGAGTGGGGTGCTTATTTCTAATAAAACAGCTCCACACCAAGTCCTCTAATACCTCTTGTCTGGAGAACCTGTGAGGACCGGTTCTGAGCAAAGCCTTGTCTCCACCTTCCTCTCTTGGGCCCCCTCTGGTTTTGCTCAGCCTGTTGTGATGGTGGGGTTGCAGTGAGGCCTCTGCTGGGCCTTCCTGAGATTGGTATGTTTGCCAAGACAGGGCATCAGAGTCCTACCTGCTAAGCTCCTTCCTCCCCAGACTGTCCCATTCAGAGAGCTGGGGATAGAAATAGAGGCACCTGGGACAAAACTAATGAAACCATCTTTCTAGGCCCAGGTTGCTGATAAGAAAGGGGAGAGTGAGGTAGGAGAGCCCTGGCTGGGAATCAGGAGACAGCCCCTCTCTGGGCCTCAACTTTCCTCTTTGTACCATGGGCCTCTCAGGCCACATCCAGAGAGGCTCTGGAAGTGAGCAGGGTCTCTACTGCAGGAAGGGTGGGAGAAGGACCTGATGCCCATGGGGTCACCTCTACAGGTGGCGTCTGGGTGGTATTCGGAGTTACAACCCTGAGCAGATCATGCTGAGTGCCGCCGTGCGCAGAACCAGCCGGGATGTCAGCATCATGAAGGAGAAGCTCATCTTCTCAGGTGACAGCCTGCAGGCCCTGGCCTCAGTGCCACAAACATAGCACAGCAGGTCAGGGGGACATAACATCCCTTGAGTTTATACCCACGCAGTTACTGAGAGACTCAGGACCAGAAACACATGTTCCTCCACATGCAGTCAACCCTAGATCCTGGGACTCAGTCAGTCCATGATTGGTGGACAAAGGTGATATGCTCGGGGTATAGTCTGTTTGAAGGCCCAACCCCTTCCCTTCATC
This sequence comes from Eospalax fontanierii, assembly GCA_035773235.1. Lineage (NCBI taxonomy): Eukaryota > Metazoa > Chordata > Mammalia > Rodentia > Spalacidae > Eospalax > Eospalax fontanierii. The sequence goes on from CM069524.1 coordinate 165,346,878, forward strand.
CACACATGACTTCCACAAGTGACAACTTTGCCTGGCTCATTGCCAGTCCCTGACATTCCCAGCCTAATGGAGAAGGCAGCTATAAAGAAATGTGTAAAACTGGGAGTTACTGCAGCTCCTGGGATGAGAACTGAAGTGGAAAGTGTGCACAGCTCCTCGAGGGGCAGCAAGGAAGGTTTGGGATGGTGCTGGGATGTGAAGGATGCCAGGAAGAGTCTGGGTAATACAGTGAGCAAAGACAAGGAAACGTGCTCCCGGGGAAACAGGTGTGCTCCAAGGTTGCATCACTTGCCCGAGTACCAGGAGCCAAGCACCATTCCACAGAGACACACCCATTCCACAACAGACCTTTCCTGAACTTCAGCTCTGCCAACACCTGGACACAGGTACCTCTGAGGGGCTCTGCTCAGTGGGGGCCCCATACCCATGCAGACTGTAATGGGGACAAGATAAAGCAGGCTGTCTTGAAAGATGAGGCTAGGAGGAGGCTCCATCCCAGTCTGGGGGAGTCGAAGAAGTGTCCAGGAGGCATGCCAGGCCCAATGCCCACAGGTTCAATGCCATCCTAAACCAGCAAGGTTATATCTGCCTCTGAATGACTTCTCCCCCATCAACCTACCAGCTGTCCTCAGGGCCCACCGCCCCCACTTATGTTCTGTCTCCTCTGGTCCAACAGAGATCAGTGATGGAGTAGAGGTCTCCGATGAGCTCTCCGTGTGTTCAGACAGCAGTTATGACACCTATGCCAACAGCACAGCCACCCCCATGGGCCCTCGAGGTGGTGGTAGCCTCACCAAGACCCTCACAGACCGGAGCGGGCGTTAGCTGAAGATCTGACTACCCAACTTGTACCTAGGGCAGAAACCAGAAGAGTAGGAAAGCTGACAGGAGCAGGATCTGAAGTGCCCAGGAGCTGGCCCCACAGCTTCCTTGGGGGCACCAAGCCCCTTGTCAGCCCCAGCCTTTCTTGGAGGGGCCCTGCTCCTCTAAGGCTCAGCTGGGCTGGGACTCTGGCCTCTCATATGCCCCTGCAGGCCTGGGGCTGCTTCATCTAGGAAGTGAGGCCCTGGTCTCCTGGTCCACTCTTGAAGCCCTTCCTGACCTCCCAGGCTGGAAGCTTTGGTGAGTCACTGGGCTGTGCCATTCCCCTGTGCCAGGGGAGGCTGTGGATGCCTCCTTGTACCCACACCTGTCTATCTACCTGTCTGTGTCGTGAGGTGACTGACTTTATTTTCATCCTGCCTTGAGGACCTTGACTGGGCCTCCACCCTGGCCTGGCAGCTCTGTTTGCCACAGCAGTCTCAAAGCACAAGGAACTTTGGCCCAGAAAGAAGCCCAGTGACTGAGGTGGAGATACGTCCCTCCAGCCAGCCTCCTACCACCTCTGGCCACTGCTCCAGCAAGGATTCAAGTCATGTCCCTGAGAAACAGCTAGAGATGTCCAGAAGCACAGGCATGGAGCTGTTCTGTCTCATACCCAAGTGTCCAACAGGCCTCTGGGGCAGAGGCAGCCCTGAGGCCCAGGAGATCAACAGACTGATATGATCTCAAGTGCCCACAGAGCAGAGGCCACCTGGGAAAGTGCTCCAGGCTCAGTCAAGTATGGACCTGTGACCATGGACCCCCACGAGGGATGGTGTCAGAGGGCTATGGGCAGGATGATTAAAGCTGCCGTCTTGATGTGTATTGTCTCTGAATTGTCAGTGGGAGCTTGGGGACACAGCGTGCTGGGTTTAGATTGGGATGCTGGCCCACGGGATTGAGGAGGAACCACACAAATGAAAAAGCTGACAGGAAATCTGGGCTCCTCCTTTGGCCAGCCTCAGTGTCAGCTTCAGCATCCTTGGGTTGCAGAACCAGTATCCCAGTATCCCTGCATTGTGTGGGACAGGCTTAGAGAGGTAAAGGTCACACAGCTTAGAACAGGTGAAAAGCCAGGGAAACTCTTGGACAGCAAAACCTGTGTTCCTGGATGTGTCTTTTCAAATATCTCTGTGAACTCTCTCATGCTTTAAAGTGTCTTTTTATTTTTTTAAGATTTATTTGTGTGTGTGTGTTTGTGTGTATATGTGTGCACACGTGTCATTCGTGGCATGTGTGTGCAGGTGCTCATGGAGGCCAGAAGAGGGTGTCAGAGCCCCTGGAGCTAGAGTTGCAGACACCTGTGGACCACTTAATATGGGTCCTGGGAACTGACTCAAGTTTTCTGCAAGAGCAAAGTATTTGAAACTTCCTCAGTCTAGCCCAGGGAATGAGTTCCCTTAATCATATTCTTTAGGTCTGAAGGATTCTGTCACCTTCTTGGAGCAAAGAAATAAGCCCTAGACCCTCCGGTAGGCTCCCCACATTAAGTCTCTCTACATAGGCCCTCAGAGGACTGAGGGATTCAGTTTGCCTACTTCCCTCTCCATTTCCATTACTGGGGCAGAGGGCATCTTCTGCCTGTCCCTGGACACAGCAGAGTAAACCCATATCTGCCAGGTTGGGCGTCGGGGGCACTGCTCCACCCATATGCTTTAATGACTGTTGTCTAGCCTGTGTCAGCCCACTCAAAAATAAATGATGCTCTTTCATGGATTCCTTCTCTGTCTACTCAACTCCCCTGGGCCCACTGGCCAGAGTATCCCACACTCCTGGTGTAAGTCACCATTTCCTGGAGCAGGAACCATAGACAGACCAGACCAGACTTTAGAGCACATGCTTGGCCTCTTGAATTAGTCAAATTTTCATCACTGTAACAAAATACCTGAGGAAAACTACTTAATAGGAGGAAGGATTTGACTCATGAATGTATAGGCTCCAGTGACTCAGCCTAAGCATGGTGCAGGCCTAACACCATGGGAGCAGGAAGCATGTTGCAGAACAAAGCGGTATACCTCACAGTGGGCACAGGTCATGCTGTCCTCCAACTAGATCTCAACTCATAATCTCCACCACCTCACAGTAACACCATAAAATTATGATTAATTCATCAATGAAAGTAGTGCTGTTATGATCCAATCACTTTTTTTCTTTAAAATGTTTTTATATGTATGAGTGTTTTACCTGCATGTATGTAAATAAACTGTGCTGTGCAATGCCCATGGGGGATACAAGAGGGTTGGTGTTAGAGTCCCTGGAACTGGACAGTTATTAGCTGCCATGTGTGTGTTGGGAACTGAACCCAGATCCTCTGCAAGAGCAGCCAGTGCTTTTAACTGCTGAGCCATTTCTTCAATCCCTCCAGTCACTTTTCAGTAGTACCACTAGCATAGGGATCAAGCCTCTAACATATGGAGCCTTCTTAAATTTTGTTTTACTATATTTTATTTATTTTGGATGTGTGCATGTGTTTGGGCCTGTGTGTGCCACAGCATGCATGTCAAGGTAAGAAGACAACTTGCAGGAATTGGTTCTCTCCTTCCACAACGTGGGTATCAGGAATCGAACTCACGTTGTTTCCTTTCTTTACTTTCAAAGCCATCTCACCAACCCTACATGGAGCCTTTTGGGGCACACGTCACATCCATACCAACACCTCCTATCTGAGCCTGCTGGGCCATACACACAGTAAGGCAACTCCACACAGGTGGGGCAGAGCAGGAGTCACCAATACCCTCCTGCTGATGAGAGGAGCCAGGTCGAAGGCAGGCAGTGATGTGGGTGTCTGACAGCAGTATCACAACAGGGCAGGCGATCTCCTCCCTAGACTGCTGTATTCTGTGACAGCAAGCTCTGCCCCACAGATTCAAGCCCTACAGCTCTTCACAGAAGTAGCAAATAATTGGGTATCAACCTCCAAATCTACTTCCTGACACCAGGAAGATGGGCCAGCCCAGAGCTGTCTGGTTCTCTCATCCATCCACTCAACCTACCGAGTACCAACATGTCCTTCCCAACTGTGCCCCCTCCAAGGGGGCCCACACTCCTTCACTCATACACCACAGACACAGGACCACACACACATAATGTGCGCACCACAGAGAGTTCCTGTCACATACACATGAGTTTACGTCCACCAAGATATGTGATCGGTTGGTATACCTCTCTCTCTCTCTCAGACACACACACACACACACACACACACACATACACACACACACACACACACATACACAGAGGAATAATCACATAGACACAAAGAAACCGGGTTAGCAAAGTCCCACAATGACAGATGCATTCTGAGGCGGGAACACAGACATGGCAGTCGCAGAGGCAGGAGGGAAACCTTGATTTATCACTATAGCGGTCACATTCCTAGTTATATCTGAAGCCACAGAGTTACATGTCCACATATCCCCGGCACCCTAGTGCTACAGAGTCACTGTGTTCCATGCTCTCACACACTCATGGATCTTGGAACACCTACATGCTGACTGCACCTACACCTGAGGCAGACACCTCCACACACATCTCTGCATCATTCAGGGACAAAGCCAGCACCAGGCCACCCCCAGTCCCAGAAACACCAGATCCTAGAGTTGCACACACGGTTAATCCCATGTGTAATCCTGCCCCTCCCTCTCAAGGCTGGTCCAAGAGTGGAACAAAAGCCCAATGCCCATTCCGCTCCTCCCCTCCCCCACCTCGCGTCCAGCCCCTTTGTCCTCCCTCAGCAGCTGAGCCCAAGTGGGAGTGTAGGCAAATCGGGAGGGAGGGACCTCAGAAGCTGAGGTTGCTTGGCGGGCAGGCGACTGGCTCAAACAGACAGGAGTGGTCCCAGTCAGAGCAGCAGAAGCAGAGTCCGTAGGAGAGGGCGTGGCCAGGTAAGCACCAGGAACCTGGGGGCAGGGCTTAGAATGTCTGGCTGCAGGGCTGTGGTAGTGTGAGCATGCGTTGTGTGAGAGGTGTGTGAAAAGTAGAGGGATGGTGACAGGCTGAAACAATTTCCACTGGCTGAGTCTCAGTCTGTGCATGAGCCTTGGGTTGAGGTACTTAGGCTCTGAGACAGAAGAATGTTGATGGACTGCCAGCTGGGAATCCCTACCTTCCCACATATCCTTGGACCCCCACACCATGGGAATCCCCACAGTGGAAACTGAGTCTTCCACCACTGTGTGCCCACAGTTTGTTGATGTACAGAGCCATAGATGGAGGCGGAATAAATTACTGAAGTTCCCAGGAGGAGACCCTCTCCCTCTTCTCAGTCAGTCACGGTCACCACCGGACGCCGTAGCAGAGAGAGATCCTCCTATGCTAAGACATGCCTGTTGGGTCTCAGCCTAGAGTGTAGCTGTGTCCTGGGCTAGCAGAGGACACAGGCTGCACTCTGATGACCTGCCTCACTTCCCTCTGAGGATCCCTGGGGACAACCCCCGCCCCCCCCCCACCTACACCCTGGCAAGTCCAGGTAATGTGGCTAGACATTCAGTCTGGTTCATGGTGGGTTCAGGCCTCTTGGGCAACAGTAATCAACTCCCAGAGCTTATTACGCATGACGCTGAGGCAGGAGATTCACTGCCCCCATGGTCTGCATGAGAAGTGAAAGCCAGGCTGATACCAGGGAGGATCTGCCCTGAAGAGGCTCAGAGCAGCTGAGATGGGAGAATGGAGAGAAAACATGGGGCAGGAGCATCACTGAGCCTTGGAGTAAGCTGCCACGCAGAAGAAAGAGCTCTCAATTGCATCTCTCCTGTGGAGACATGCAGGCACTGGCTATGTACTCTTAAGGGCCAACTCCTATGCAGGGCAAACAGACTGCGTCTGTGGACTGCCCCTGCTCTGATTCATAGCAAACCTCTGACAGGCTTCCTCTGTGTCCGTTTCCTTATGGTAAACTTTAAAAGGGTGACATGTAACTAAAGGCTCTTCTCAGGGTTTGAGTGTCACATTATGCACACGCTATGGTCCGCTTTGTGTGAATAAAAAGGTACAGAAACACTGAAGATACTATGAACCTAGCACTTTCACACACACCCCATCCAATAGTCACAGTTAAAATTCTGTGGCTAGGCATTATGGCTCTGTTTCAAGGGACGTGATGGGGACCAGGGAGTGACTGGCTCAGGTCAAGTCACTCCAGACTAGAGGATAATTAGAACCCCATCTGGTCCCACTGGAAACTAGAAAAATCTCCCCACCCTCTGGCCTTCACTGGACTAATGCTATACCTCATTTAAACATATTTGTTAATTCTGTTTGTATGAATGTAATGCCCGCATGTATGTTAAGTGCACTCATGTTGTGCAGTGCCCTCAGAGGACAGAAAAGGGCATTAGATCCTCTGGAACTGGAGTTACAGGTGATTGTTACCCTCATGTGAGTGCTGGGAGCTGAACCCTGGGCCTCTGCAAGAGGAGACAGTGCTCTTAACCGCTGACCATCTCTCCAGTCACCTACTCTTCATTTTAAAAGTCCTCCCTCAGCAACCCATTTCCTGGACCCGCCTCCAACTGGATTTATCATTCCTTCTATGAGCTCCCCTAATTCTCCCAACTTCTCCCAAAGGACCCCTGCCCACACTCTGAGCTCTGGAAAGGCAGGGTTTATGACTGTCTTGCTTCCTGCCTGGCACATAAAAGACTATAGAAACACTAGTTTAACTAATGCATGCACTTGACCTTGAGCAACTATTGAGCACCTAGGATAGTAATAAGGTTGTGCTATGGAAGATATTGGCAGATATTACACAGAACAGTCAGAGTTTGGTCAAGGGAAAAATATCTGTAGGAAATCTGAAGGAGTCAGGGTGAAGAGGGGGAGGTAGAGACTGTAAAGTGTACACACACACACTGGGGTGGCACACTGAGGTCTGGGAACCTGAATCTCTTAAAGCAAAGGCAACGGGATCCTCCCTACACAGATCATTGTCCAGCAACTTCCCTACAGTCCTTCAGAAATTGAGGGTAAAACCTCCCTGTTGGTTGTTAGCCACGTGACACTATTCTACTTGGAGTTCCTAAATACTGTATAGTCTGCACTTGTACAAATCGTTCTCTTGGGGCAACTCTCCTCAAATTACTTACCAGTGTGCCACCTGTTTCCTGAAAGACTGACAGGAAAAACTTGAGTGAATTCAGAATGGAAAAGGGCAATAAGACTAAAGAAGGTACTGGACGGGAAACTGGTGCACAGAGAGCAGGTGAGCTGGGTCATCGCCATCAGGAATCTACGTGAGGCAGAGGGAAGGAACTCGTAGCTGACGAACCTAAGCATGCGCGTTCGGTTGATGCGGGCATAAGTAAACTAACTAGTGACGGAAGGGCTTAAATGAACTGGGCAGCCGTACGCGGGGCCCCCGCGCCAACTGCCAGGAGGATGCGCGATGCTCTCTGTTCTCTCCCAGCAGGATGCGGGAGGCCCCGAAGCCCGAGCAGTCGGAGGCAGGCTGCGAGGCCCCGTGCGCGGCGGCGTGCCACGCGCAGCGCATGCTGCAGACGCTCAACGCGTACCGGAGGAGCGGCACCCTCACCGACGTGGTGCTGCGCGCGGGCGGCCGCGACTTTCCGTGCCACCGCGCGGCGCTCAGCGCGGCCAGCGTCCACTTCCGCGGCCTGTTCGCGGCCGGCCGTGCGGAGCGCATCCCGGCGGTGGTCCCGGTGGATCCCGACACACCCGGGGCGGCCGCGGCGCTGTCCGTGGTGCTCGACTACGTGTACGGCGCGGGCGTGCGGCTGCGCGCGGAGGACGAAGCCGCCGCGGTGCTGGCGCTGGCCGAGCGGCTGGGCGTGGCGGGGCTGCGCGGCGCGTGCGCGCGCTTCCTGGAGGGCCGCCTGCGCGTGGCCAACAGCCTGGCTCTGCGCCGCGTGGCCGCCGCCTTCTCGCTGTCCCCGCTGGCCGAGCGCTGCGGCCGCGTGCTACGCCAGGCCTTCGCGGAGGTGGCGCGCCTCGCCGACTTCCTGGAGCTCGCGCCCGACGAGGTGGCCGCGCTGCTGGCCGACCCCACGCTGGGCGTGGCGCGCGAGGAGCCGGTGTTCGAGGCGGCCATGCGCTGGGTGCGCCACGACGCGCCGGCCCGCCGCGGGCAGCTGCGGCGTCTGCTGGAGCACGTGCGTCTGCCGCTGCTGGCTCCCGCCTACTTCCTGCAGAAGGTGGAGGCCGACGAGCTGCTGCAGGCCTGCGGGGACTGCCGCCCGCTGCTGCTCGAGGCCCGCGCCTGCTTCATCCTGGGCCGGGAGGCCGGCGCGCTGCGGGCCCGGCCGCGGAGGTACTTCTGCCTGCCGCCTCCTGCTAGGTCCAGGTGGCCCCCGCCCCTCGTTCCTTCCCTCCCCTCTTGAAGTGTAGCCGTTTGTTCACTGTTTCATAGCGAATCTTGCCCTTGGAGAGTTGGTGTGAAAGGCAAAGTGTCCCACTTCTGGAGCATACCCTGTCATTCTGAGTGCTTAATCTGCAGGTCCCATCTGGGGCAATTCGGGAGCACTGTGTTGTCTTGGAGCCCACACCTAGTAAGAGAACTAAGTAAATAAGGGCATGAAAAAGGCCGACTCAGTCGGGCGTCATGGCGCACCTCTGTAATCCCAGCGCTCGGAAGGCAGAAGCAGGTGGATGTCTGTGAGATGGAGGCCGGCTGGTCGACCTAGAGAGTTCCAGGCTGCAGGGAGACCGTGTCTCGGAAAAAAAAAAAAAAAAAAAAAAGCTGACTCCACTCCTGCAGTGCCAAACCCGGGGACTCCAGGTAGAATGGTCAACCATGACCTATTGCCTCCGAGGGACAGAACACAGGGCTGACAGTGTTTCTTCAGACTGCCTCTCTACCCCTAAAGGTTAGGAAAACACTGGCCAGGGGTTTTGAGAACACTGGTGAGACCAGAAGCCTGAAGGGCCAGTGAAGGAAAGCAGTGCTTTGTACTAAGTGTTAAGCAGTCCCGTTCAAAATTCAAAGGAATTCTCCATTAGGCAGTGGCTTTAGGAGATACTGGTGACTTAGCAGTGGGGGGTGGAGAACCCATAATCCATGAGAGACAGTGTCCTCCCTTATAAAGGGCAAAATTCTTACCTAGCAGAACTGTTTTAAGGATTAAACAAGGGAAGGAGAAGGGCGTTGTAAAGTCTTTTTTGGGGGGGATGGGAGAGATGGCTCAGCGGTTAAGAACACTGGCTGCTCTTGCAGAGGTCCTGGGTTTGATTCCCAGCACCCACATGGCAGCTAACAACTGTAGTTCCGAGGAATCTGATGCCCTCTTCTGACCTCCGTGGGCACTGTAGGACGTGTACTTACATACATGCAGGCAATACACTCATACACAAAGCGTTTTTTTCTTCCCCCCTTCAATTTAGAGGTGAATAGAATGGGATAAGGATTGGTGGCTCTTTATCGGTAGTCAGTTGGAAGGGTAGAAGGGTGGAAGTGACCGACTCCAGGGACAGATAGATCTAGGGTGAGGAGTAGGACAGCAGGACTGTATTACCAGAATCAAGGTGAGAAAGGAGCCAGGTGTGGTGCTGCTACCTGAAATTCCAGCATTCAGTAGGCATAAACAAGATTGGGAGTTCGAAACCAGCCTAAGCTATACAGAAAAAGTGACTCCAAAAATTTAAGGGCTAGCTCAGAGGCAGAGTGCACTAGCCAGCCCGAGCCTGTGTTCAGTAACCCCAGCACCATTTTCTAAAAGGAGATGAGAAAGGTCAGCAGTTTGGGTATGGGTCAACAGATAGTGGGTTTATCCCCTCACCAGATTCATGGACCTAGCCGAAGTGATCGTGGTCATTGGCGGCTGTGACCGCAAGGGAATACTGAAGCTGCCTTTTGCCGATGCTTACCACCCAGAGAGCCAGCGCTGGACCCCACTGCCCAGCCTGCCTGGCTACACCCGCTCAGAGTTTGCTGCCTGTGCGCTTCGCAATGACATCTACATTTCTGGTGAGGGCAGAACTGCAGTGTGAGTACCATGGTGTGGGGACTGGCTGGTTGCCCCCCACGTACAACCCCCTTTATTTTTTACCTCCAATGGAAATATGGGATGGGAACTGATTTCCCACAGTTGTCGTCTGAAAAGATGTGTGGTCTGGCACAGCCAGTTGTGGGTGGGAATCTGCAGGATGCTCGGTTTGGTTGGGGCTGGAAGTCCTTAAGCTCTGGCTTTGGCCTTTGCTCTGACAAAAGGCCATCTGGTGTTCAGCAGGTCAGGTCATTCCTGGTCTCTAAACTTCATCCTTGTTTCCTATGTGGAAACAGTATAATAATCCTGACACTTGAAGGAGGGACGAGAATGGATGAAATGAAGGTGAAGCAGAAGCAGGGAAGGTGACTGGCTCACCTTCTGCTCCATCCCTCTGCAGGGACTGTTTTCCCTTGGGGACCCTCACCCTAGCTTTTCTGAACACAGCTTGCACCCCCACCACAAAGCACTTGGTGAAGATCAGTTCCTTCTTCCTGGATCTGTCAGGCCTGCCCCTTAGGAGTTTGAGTCCAAACTCTGCCTCCTTTCATTTAAAACACTGTCTGGGTCAGAGTCTTACACCAGCCCAGTGGGAAGTCCCTCCTACTGTCTGCTCTTAACCCTTCCTTTGAATCTAGGGGCCTGTGTCTCTGGCCCTTTGGGGACTCTAGGGGTAGCAAGAAGGCCAGGGAGCAATAGCTATGTCTCTCCCTAGGAGGCCATATCAACAGCCGTGATGTATGGATGTTTAGCTCCCATCTGCACACCTGGATCAAGGTTGCTTCGATGCACAAGGGCAGGTGGAGGCACAAGATGGTAGCCCTTCAGGGGCAGGTAGGCACACACTATGGTTGCTGCTCTGGGACCCAATGCACAGATGCTGTGAGGAAAGGAGGGATTAGAGGCCCCCCAAAGAGAAGGACTTACTTAAGATCACTTAATAATGTGAATGTTAACAATAACAGCCATCACTGTAGCTGGTATAGTGGTTCACTCCTGTAATCTCCCCACTTGGAAGACTGAGGCAGGAGGATCATGAGTTTAAGGCCCGCCTGGGCTACATAGCAATACTATATCTCAACCCTGCCCCCCAATAAACAGCCATCGCTGTAAGAATAGAGCTTAATGGTTAAAGGGTGTGGCCTCTGGGACCAACAGTCCAGGTATGACTTCTGATTCTGCCACCTAACAAAAACTCTGCTTGTTATCTTGTAAACTTCATTCCATATTCAAAAACACACAGTAAAGTGCTTCTAGGAATAGGGTAGTGGGTTATAAACCCCTAGTATTACTCCCTGTTGTTACTAAGCATCATCTGCAGGTGGAGTCCTCATTTAGGACCCATCCTAGAAACCCGCCTCATTTAGCTGGACTTGAGGGCAGAGGAATTAGCTCAGGAGGTTCAGGAATTTATGATTTCAGGAACTAGAGAGAGGCACTTGGCTGAGTGGTGGCTACTCTAGAAGTCCCTAGTTGGCTTACAGTGAGCCCCACACACACCCCGGGCTGTGTCCTTGTCCATAGCTGTTTGCTGTGGGTGGTTTCGATGGTCTGCAGCGCCTGCGCAGCGTGGAACGCTATGACCCGTTCTCCAACACCTGGGCGGCCGTGGCGGCCCTGCCCGAGGCGGTGAGCTCTGCAGCAGTGGCGGCCTGTGGCGGCCACCTCTACGTGATCGGGGGCGCTGGGCAGGACGGTGCCAACACGGACAAGGTGGGTATATTCCTGGGGTTATGTGACATTGGGAGGCTGCTGCACGCAAACGGTGGCTCCTACTGTGTGCCAGCTAGATCTGGTCAGCAGCCTGGTTGGCATCCCCAAAGTTTGAGCAAGATAATGAGTCCAGAGAGATGACCCCAAAGGTGTACAGTGGGTCAGCAGAACACCTAGACTCTTTGGGTTGGTACCATCCCCATGAATTTCACAATCTTTAAAAATTAGACAGAGGTAGGATTAGTTAAAATGCTTTTCTTCCACTCAGAAAATGTTTATTAATGACTGGGGATGTAGCTCAGTTGGTAGAGTGCTTGCCTAGCATGCAAGAAGCCAGGGGCTGGATGCCCAGTACAGTATAAACCAGGCAGGGTGATGCAAGCCTGTAATCTGCACTCTGGAGGTGAAGCAGAAGGATCAGGAGTTCGGGGTTATCTTTGGCTACATGGGAAGTTTGAGGCCAGGTTAGGCTACATGAAACTTGTCAGAAGGGGAGAGGGAGGTCCTTATTGAAATTTTTGAAATAAACAACCCATAGCTTGCCACTTAGAGATAACTGCTACAAACACCTCCTGGCCTCTACTGCACTGACTTGTTTCTGTTTAGTTTTATTTTCTTACTGTGTATCTTCTGCCTGTTCTGATTTATGTATGCACACTTTCCATGTGCTCAGAACTTCACGGCCATCAGTTCAGCCTGCAGTTTTTCTGGGTGGGTGTGCAGTAGTACATCAATCATCTGTCGTTGACCATTAAGTCTTTTCTAAATAAAAGTCCATCTTTGGGGCTGGAGAGATGGCTCAGTACTGACTGCTCTTACAGAGGACCTAGGTTCAATTCCCAGCACCCACATGATGGCTAACAACCAATCCTACCTCCAGTTGTAGAGGATCCAGCACCTTCTTCTGACCTCCATGGGTTCTGCATGACATGAGTACACGTACATGCAATACCCTCAAACACATTAGAAAAAAAAGTTCATCTTTATGACAGCTCCTTGCCATTCCCTGATGGCCTCACAGACCCAGATCTTCCCAAATCAGACCCCCCACCCCTCCTTATTCTGTGACTTCATTCTTCCAGCTAACTTTACTGGAGCTGAGTGGGGGCAGCTGCAGTGCAGCTGCTGTCTAGTGCAGAACTGACTTGCTAGACTGTTCTTGGGGTCTCCCAGGAAACAAGTAAGGAAATGGAGTAATGGTCAACAGGCAAGGGGCTGTAGAGATGGGCTCAGCAGTTAAGAGAAGTAGCTGCTTTTAGGTTCTAGCATCCACATGGCAGCTAACAACCATCTCTAGTTCCAGGAAATCCAACATCCTCTTCTGGCCTCCATAGTCAATGTACTTACATTTTTACAGGCAAGACACTCATCCACATAAAATAAAAATAAAATTTGAAAGTGAGCAGGCAGCCATGACTAGTATGTGCCTCAGAAGGGGTCAGGACATCAAGTCTCATGGGCCAGGGAGTGTCAGGACAGCTGCAGCAAGCAGGCTGCAAGATGCCTTCGCTCTTAGAGCCAGAAACACCAGGAAAGGTGTTTCATGTGGCCTGGAACGTCTCCACTGGGGACATGCAGACAGCCCCTCCACCTCCCCATACATACTTCTCCCAGCTGATATCCTGTGCTTAATTCATCCCCTCAAGCAACTTCTTTCTTTTCCATCAGAGGAGAGACTGTCCCCGTGTCAGGGGAGGCTGAGGATGAAGTGGCATTCAAGCTGGATCTTGAAATACGAAGTGGCTTTTTAACAGAGTATCCAGGGCTGGGGGTAGAGTATAGAATTGGTCTGAGCATGTGAGTGCAGGGACAGTGGGTCTTCCATGTCCTGGGTGCTAGCTTAGGCCTGGTGGACACTGACGGGAATGTACCAAGTGTTCCTAGATATAGAGGTGAGAGGATGTGGGTAGTGGGGGCAGCTGGGGGATGAGGCTCTATCACCATAATTTTCCAACCTTCAGGTGCAGTGCTTTGATCCCAAGGAGGGCCAGTGGAGCCTGAAGTCACCAGCACCCTTCTCACAGCGGTGTCTTGAGGCCATCTCCCTGGAAGACACCATCTATGTGGTAGGGGGCCTCATGAGCAAAATCTTCACCTATGACCCTGGCACAGACATCTGGGGAGAGGCAGCTGCCCTGCCCAGCCCTGTGGTAAGTGAAGGCTCCCTAACTCTGCACGGACCCATTCAGGAATATAGACCCCCTACCAAAGCTCTGGAACTTTGACGTTGAAGGTCTTGCACATGGCTCCCATACTAAGCTGTTGCATAGTTCCTAGTTTGTCCTTCCAGTGACAGTTAACCACCCATTCACAGATGAGACTGGTCTCATAGTGAGATTGACCCAAGGCAACCAACTGAGCCTTGGCAGAGCCTAGAATGCCAAGTGCTCTGAGATAGGGGTTGGACTAAATGACCCTGCAGTTTCTTCCACTCCAAAGGTACCAGCTAGCAAGGGATGTCCTAAGTTCCAGTGATACCAGTGACCCAAGGCCCGTGTTCTGCCCTCAGAGCTCCCTGCCTTCCCCACCCATTACCCCTCTCCCCAGATTATGTAGAGGTGTAACTGAACTGGTGGTCCCTGGCAATTCTGGCCTTTGATGATCCTAAAAAGCTGAGGTTTCTGGCTTCTCTGAATGAGACTGTTAAAATGGTGCCATTAGTGGTGGCAGTGCCTTTAATCCCAGCAAGAGCTACAGGTAGACCCTGTCTCAAAAAAATATAAATAGGCCAGTTACTTGGTAAGTCAGGTTCACCCAATTTACTGTCTCCTGACCGTCCATACCACCTGGCCAGTCTGTTAGCAAAGCTGTTACGTGGCTTTACCAGCTAGGCACCAAGAAAGTCCCTGGCTGCACCCTATACTGTCTGTTTGTCCACTCAGGAGAGCTGTGGTGTGACAGTGTGTGACGGGAAGGTCTACATCCTTGGCGGAAGGGATGATCAGGGGGAAAGCATCAATAGTGTCTTCACCTTTGACCCAAGCCGTGGGCAGGTGGAGATCGAGCCCTCCCTACAGCGTTGCACCAGCTCCCACGGCTGTGTCACCATCATCCAGAGTCTGAACAGATGACTCGGGCTGTTCCAGCCTGAGCCAAGAGAACCCAAGCACAGAACTCGGCTCCCCTCCCAGCATCTCCATGTAGTCCCTTAACTTATTGCCTTCTTACATAAAGCCTTTTTTTTAAAATTAATTTTTATGTATGAGTGTATTGCCTGCATGTATTTGTAAGTGCACCCATACTGTGCAGTGCCTGCAGAAGAGGATATTGGATCCCCTGGAACTGGAGTTATGGATGGTTGTTAGCTGCTATGTGGGTGCTGGGAATTTTTTCAAAAGTTGTGTCTGTTCCAGCTCCAGCCTGCCTTGGAAGATGTCATTCTCAGCATCCTGCTTTTACTGTTTACAGGCACTCCCGTGCCACTGTAGGCTACTTGAATATCACAAATTAACTGTTTAGTTCTGGAGACTGGGGAGTCCAAGAGCAAGAACCAGCAGAGACCTGTGGTGAAAGCTCTACTTTCCGCATGGCACTTTCCTTGCTTTATTCACATATGGAAGAAGTGGGCAAATAGTTCCCTTTACCTCAACCCCAAGACCCCCCATCTCAAATTTTATGGGTGTATGTGTATGATGTACACGTGCGGGTGTGCATACCATGACACAGAGGTGAGAGGACAACTTTGTGGATCCCGCCTTCCCATGGGTTCTGGGGATTGAATTTAGGCTTGCACAGAAAGTGGAGTGCTGGGATTAAGGGTGTGGGCCACCATGCCCAGCACTGTGGGTATTTAAAAGTCATGTTTATTAAGGGTGGAAGGCACCAGGATCATTGGTCAAGATGTAACTAGACTCCCTAGATCCTTAATATCAATGTGAAGCACAAATCCCAAATAGCCACTATAACCACTTGGCATGACATGGGATTCCAGGCAAGTGACAAAACTACTGAACAGACCAGATTCTGAGCTGTCCAGGCCCATCTGCAGACCCTCGCTTTCACTCAAATAGCCTGTTTTGAAGAGGGGCCTGTTTCAATCTCTAGCGTGGAGCCAGCTTGCACCGCTCCCCATCTTCAAAGCCCCAGGGTTATCCCTGCAGGTCTTCCCAGCTGGGGCAAGCTCATCACTGCTGGGCAACAAAGGCACTGGTCCCAGATGGGCTCCGACCCACTGATTAGGGAGTCCATGGCCATCTGGACACAGCTGATAATGACAGCAGGCAGAGGGGGCAAGGCCAGGCCCAATGAGCCTGTCCCCAACCCTAAGGACAAAGCAATGACACCACCTCACTTGCCAGGGATAGAAACATCCAGGGAAGTCTCTTCTAAAGGATATGAGCTGTCCACTCCGGCTAGATATCTCCCACAGGCCAGGCAGTGACCCCCCCCCCCGCCCACTGCCCACATAGCTTCCCAGTACTATTCTGTGCATATACCATGTCTGCCTAGACACACAGAAATGTCAGACACTAACTAAGAACACAGAAGAATGGTACTGCCTAGAAGATGCAATGGTTCATAAACAATCACCATCACACCACCCTTCCTTGCTGCATTTCCCAGAGCACTGTACCATCTGTCACAAGTCGGGAAACAGCTGGAATTCACAATCTCTTCCCACCCGTCAAGACAGAAGAAAATTGAGTGTTTTATATTCATCAGACAAATCAGATGAATGCAGAGATGCACAACAGCCCTTGAGCTCTAGGGATGGTGGTGACAATCACACAAACAAAATCCTTCAGCACTGAGGGAAAAAAAAAAAAAGCCCACTTAGTAACATTTCCAATGAAAATAAAAGCTAAGTTTACTCCCAAGGACAAATGTTTCCAATTCCTGAGGTATGTAAGCAGTACTCAGTTACATGTACAGATTGAGGTAGCATGACAGAGTACCTGCTTACAACCTCACTCTGTCCTCCCCAGATACTTTTTGAGCTGAGAAAGGGTTCATTCCTAGAGTAGTCAATCAAGAGTAGAAACATTGAGAAATGAAAATGTTAGTTGTCTATGAGTTCGAGGTGGTACAAACCTTTTGTCTAAGGCAGATGTGAGTTCAAGATCAGCCTGATCTACATAGCAGATTCTAGGCATGCCAGGGCTACATAGTAAGACACTATCTCCAAAAAAAAAAAAAAAAAAAAAGTTGTACCTGTACTGATTATATATGGGTTATTTTAAGATAGTTAACAGGGCATGGATACTGTCAGTGTGCTCCCAACATAACTCAAGTCCTCACCCTGTACAAAGCAGCACACACTGCAGTTCAGTCTGCCCTTATGTAGCTCACTGTAGGTGAAGTCAGCCAAACAACAAATGCTTACTTGGTGGCTCATGGAGCCTAGGCTTAGCCACAGACAGGCCATGCCCCAGGCTTTGACAGCTTCATCTGCGAGTCCTGTCACTAAACGTAGGTAGAGCTTCCAAGCTAACTTTTTACCTTAAAACATTAATTGAATTTCTCACAAATACACATCAACAGTAAATGTTAAGATATTAACAAACAGGCTGGGATTTCTCATGTTCCCAGCACACAGAGACTAATTTGGGACTTGGAAATATGTGCTTAAGGACAGCTTTATATTACACAGGCTAACCTCTGAGCTTAAAGTTTAAGCTCAGCAGCACCAGGATGCTGAGGATTATGCATAGACATGAAACAGCACAGCAAAATATACAGGCCAACTGTAACTTACTTTCCAGGTGTAGTATACTGCTTAATGTTTTTACTCATCAGGGGACAGGGCATGCCAGGATGTACAAGGTTTTACAGAAAGCACTTTAACCCACTGAGCCATCTTGCTGACCCACTGAGACTTCTTATTACACATACTGTTCTCCTGGCTGGGGCTGTAGCTCAGCAGTACAGTATATACTTACTATGTTCAAGGACCTGGGTTCTAGCCCCAGCACTAAAACCAAATCTCTCTTCTATCTCTGTAATCCTCAACAATAGGACCACCATTGAGGTGATGGCCTATAGCTGTCAGCCTTCAGTACCTCAGAGCTTCTCTGGTTACTCTGCCTGGGTCCTCAGCTTAACTCGAGCGGAAAAGCAATACTCCACAGGAACACTGGACAATCCAGTCAAGCCTTTTACATCTTTGTGCAAGATTTTATTAAATGTCTTTACACGGCAACATCCAGCCTCTAGACGCAGCTGAGACCCTGAAACCAAACAGAGCAGAATGGTAGGAGAAATCAAACCTCATTAACTCCCTGTATTTACTACACACTCCCACTCAGGTCTGCCTGACAATAAACACAACTGAGCTTGAAA
Source organism: Eospalax fontanierii (assembly GCA_035773235.1). Taxonomy (NCBI): domain Eukaryota; kingdom Metazoa; phylum Chordata; class Mammalia; order Rodentia; family Spalacidae; genus Eospalax; species Eospalax fontanierii. Next base: position 165,364,667 of record CM069524.1, read on the forward strand.
GCTTGGTATTACTGTCCTGACAGAGCTGAAGGACAGAATAGCTAATTACCAACAAAAGTACCTTGAAATCTTTGAGCAAAGCAACAAAACATCCACCCCAACAGACTTGTGCATTAAACAGGCCCAGAATCCAACTTGTTTGTTCCACATAAAACGAGTAGAACCCAATCATATTCATTAAGAGCTATCAGCACAATGCGACCATCAGAATTAACAGAAAAGATTCCTGTTTGGCAGGCTGCTGCAACATACCTGTTATGCTGTAGGCACTGGCTGGGGCATGGCTGGCGGCTCTGGCTTCCCACCCTTCTGTTCTGAGATGGGAGTGGTTGGCAGAATCTCATCTTTAGGTTCCACAATGCTCACATGGTCAGGCAGAGGTTTCTTAGGGCCAATCTTACCACTTGGATCCCAGGGCAGCATGATCTTGACTTTGATGCCCAGCACACCTAGAGGATAACAGAGTTAGGACCTAGCTGGGGTTTTACCAGGCCCCACCACACAGGACAGCAATGAGAGAGCAGCCACTTACTCAAAAGTGCCACTAGATCTGGTCCCTTCTCAGACAAATGCCTCTAATCAATCAACGAGTAGGCCACTTTTGCCAAAGGAACCCACACACAGCACCACAGAACATGGCACTGACAGGGACCGAGAGCAGGACACGACCTTTCAGACTCGTCATCGTGTCATCACTGAAGGCACACAGACGGCTAAGGCAAGTCAAGTCAACAACTGATTTGACTGTCAACAATCAAATCTTATAGCCCTACAGCAAACCAATCTAAAACATACAAACATCTACTACTTTGTAGTAATTTCCCCAAACCTGAAGTATCTGTAAAAAGTATCACCTTTCTGCTAGTGCCCTCTGTCCCGACTACTCAGGATTATGGATTTAGCTCAGTGGCAGAGGACTCACGCAAGGCCCTGGGCTCTGTCCCCAGCATGGGAGAAGCAGCTTACCTTGTCTGAGCAGCACATGGCGCACGGCTGTGTCAACATAGTAGTTAACAGGGTCTCCGCTGTGGATCATCAGGCCATCCACAAACTTCATGGATTTAGCCCTCTGTCCTCGGAGCTTCCCAGACACCACCACCTCGCAGCCCTTGGCCCCACTCTCCATAATGAACCGTAGCACACCATAGCAGGCCCTTTGGAAGAACAAGAATGTCATCTGTCATTAGCAAACAGGCAATGTACTTACCTGTCCCACAGAGCTTAAAAACAAAACATTTGGTCTTCATTTAGTATCTCTAATAATGGTGGGTGGGAGGTGTCTAGCTCAAGACAGTAATTTTCTGGCCAAGTGCTTCCCAATCTTGACCTGCACATTAGAATCATCTCCAAAGATACCTGCGGACCTTTCTCAAAGCCAATTATTCCAGCAATCTCAGCTGGCAATGCTCAAAGTTTTAAAAAGTCATTTTTTAAACTCATTTTTATGTGTGAGTACTTTTGACTGCATGTATTTAAGTGTACCAAATGTGTGCAATGCCCCATGTAGGTCAGAAAGTGTCAAATTCCCATTATTAATCTACTATTAGTGTGTGTGCATGATGTGTAGGTTAGAGGACATCTTTGTGGAGCCATTCCTCTCCTTCTTCCTTTATATGGGTTTGGGCAGTCAAACTCAGGTCCTTGGGCTTATCTCATTGTTCCACTGGGGCTGGGAATGTTTAGCTCAGTGGGTTTGCCCCCCAGATCCAGGGAGAAGGATACATGGCTGAAAAGCGCTCCAGCTGGTAGTGTTGGATCACATCTTTAAACACAGTACCAAGAAGGCAGAGGCAAGTTGATCTGTGAGCCTGGTCTACATAGTGAGTTCCAGGCCTTCTGGGGCAACAGGAAGACCATGACTCAAAGACCAAAAATAAATCCCCAAGTACATTTAATCACTTAGTGTTGTGTTTCCTTTAGTTTACTGAAAAACCAGTCGTGGGTGGCTCATGCCTTTAAATCAGCATTTGAGAGGTTGTAGTGAAAGGATTGCTTAGAGATCTTGGCCCACAAGTGCTAAGTTAAAGGCATGAGCCACCCATGAGCCCTTTACCCATGAGTCTCTATTAAATAATTATAACCATTAAAGGCTAGACAATCTGGTCCCCGAAGAGCTATTTGCTAGCAAAAACAGCAGGTACCTCATATTCTGATCCACTAAAAGGCATGACCACCACCAAGCCTCAGAAACTTACCTCCGCACAGCCAGTCCTCCTAGGAGTTTGTAACGTAGAGACTCTGCCTGGGCAATGGCACACAGACCTCTGGTGGCCACCTTTTCTGCATAAAGCTTTAAAGGAAGCAAGACACAATCGATTATTCACCACTTTCAATAGAAAACCAATAGTAATGACATAAGCACCCCTCCCAACACAACTTTGTTATCATAGTATCGCCAAGGTAATGAAACATTTCTACTACCCATGTGGTACACAGGCTAAACCACTCCTTGTTGCCCTCGACTCTTGAGCTCTCCACATCCAAGCCAAGTGAGAGAGCGCAAGAGGGTAGCAATGAACATAAAGTACTTTAACCACCAGAAATTTTATTCCTGTAAAATTAAGCATACTGTATATTTCTTTGTATCCCAGATAGTCTCAACTCACTATGCAGCCCTGGGCCGGCCTTGTACTTGCAATCACCCCGCTTCCTGGGTGCTCTACCATGCCTGGCAGTTAGTGCTTACTAAGGTAACTTTGTGAGAATGTTAATGTATCTTAAATAGTAACTGGCCATTCACTGTCAAGGGTTTGAAGCACCATTCTAAAGCATTTACATATAAATCCACAATCCAAAATAACCTTGGGTATAAGCTGGGCCAACTCACCTCTACGCTGCCCTCAGGGAAGCCAAACCGCTTCTGGACTACTGCGGTCAATTCTCTGATCCGCCTACCCTTCTCTCCAAGAACATTCTGTGTCCTGCAGAGGGGCAAAGTTACAATACACTCACATCTCACCTGTCATCAACCACAAAGCAAAGCACACACAGATTTTAAATGAAAATAAAGAAGGTAAAATCTTTACAACAATTACAGGTGATAGGTAGTCAGCCGATGTTTTACCTGGTAGCTAAGATAATGATTTCTGTCCTAGTTGGTGTAACTCGAACTTCAACTCCAGAGTAGCCATCTTCAGCCAGCTCCCGGGTGAGAAACTCATTCAGTTCAGCTTTGAAGATCCCATCAGCGACAAACTAATGAAAAGAGAAGTTCAAAATGAAGACCCCAGGTACAGCCCTAAACTGGAATCAGTACTTTGTTAGCCAGATACACCCCTATGTAAAACTAACACACATAGCCATAAACATTCCAACAGGAAATCAACCCTTCTCAGACAAATGCCTCTAGGTCATCTTTAGGAAGTTTCTTTGAACACAGTGCTTTCAACTGTGCCACAGAACGCAGCACAGCGAGGCTCTGGGGACAAAGATAACACCCCCAAGTCAGACTCGTCATCATCTCTTCACGGAAGGGTTTACACACGTCTGCAGTTCATTCAGCACCGGAGGGACACTGTGGCTGTAACCTGTCTAAGAACGTGTGTGTACACAAGATCGGTCTCACTAGTACACACCAGTCACAAAAACCCCTAAAAATGTTCTCAGTGTTTAAGGTTACCTGGGAAATGAGTGGACAATTCCTAACTTTAAACAGCTTCGTGGACTGTTTAATCCACTGACGGAAAGCCACGCATTTCTAAACCTAATCATTTTCACACACCTCTTCCCCCACAAAATGACAAAAGTGTTAAACGTGGACGTTTCCGTTCCAGGTCCTGATGGAACCCGCAATAGAGAGCAGCCTTTCAACTGGAGGCCCTGAACTCTGCCAGACAGGAGGACAAGGCGCTCCTACCTTCACTCCCCAAAGCCACTGGGAGAAATCGGATGGCTCGGGCCGTCAGGATGCCGCAGGTTTACCCGTCCTGCGACCAAGGAATGCTCACGGCGTCTAACCCGGGGCGGGGGAGGGGCGGCGTTCACCCCCCTGCTCGCCCTGAGAAGTCTGTTCTTCCTCCCCAGCCACACTGCGCTCGCGGGGCGGGCCTAGCCTACAATCCACAGCCATCCACGGCCGTCCGCGGCCCGCGGGCCCGCCACGGCCACAGCCGCTTGCCAGGGCGAGGCACAGAACCGCGGCCCCTACGGTGGCACCTCAAGAAGCCGTCGTGACGCCCAGCCGGGCCCAGAGGCTCACCTTCCTCTTCTTGGAAATCTGCACCGCCATCTCGCCGCCGCGGGCCGCCGAAAGGAAAAGAAGTGGTCGGCGGGCGGAAGTGAGTATAAAGGGCGCGGAGCGACGGCGCTACGTGGCGTAGGACGGCGACGCCTGCAAGCGCTGATGGGAAATGCAGTTTGATGTTGAAAAAATCGTAACCTAGCAACGTGTAGTGCAGGCAGAACAGGAACTGCAAGTCTCGCAGGTAAAACACTCATACGCATAAAATTAAAAAAAAAAAAAAAAATTTAAATGTAGCTAGGCGTGGTGGTGCCTAGCTTTTAATCCCAGCACTTGGAAGACAGAAGCAGGTGGATCTCTGTGAGATCGAGGCCAGCCTGGTCTACATAGGGAGTTCCATCCAGGTCAGCTAGGGCTACAGGGAGATCCTGTGTCAAAAAAAAACAAAATAAGTGAATAATAAAGTAAAAATGTTTAAATCTTATTAAAAAGGAAGGGAGAGAAGGAAGATTAGTTGGAAAACTGCCCAGTGTGCACTCACATATGCATCACCTAGGGGCTACAGAACTACAATTGGTACTTTGTTGCAACTGCTTTCTGACATCTCTCCATTCCTTCAACCATCAATGCATCTTTTGATCCATTTCAGAATTGCAGGCGTTAGTACAGGTCACTGATTTGTTGACTGATCTGGGTTGTTTTGCTTTGTCATTCTTTTTTTTTTTTTTTTTTCATTTTCTCTCTCTTTGTGTGTGTGTGTGTGTGTGTGTGTGTGACACACACAGACTTGAGTGTACTATGGCATATGTGTGGAGATCAGAGGACAACTACTTCTGGGAGTTGGCCTCAGGAGAGCAGGTATGTATCACTACACCTGACCTAACAATTTTATTTTAAAGAAGTGATCTCTCTTTGAAAAATCAGACTATTTCAGAGTGGGGAGATGGTTCAGTGGGCAAAGTGCTTGCCAAGCATGCCTGAGAAGCTGAATTTGGAGCCCCAGCAGCCACATGTAAAAACTGAGTGCTGCAGCATATGCCTATAACCCCGGTGCTGGGAGGGCAGGGAGGATGGACAGGACAGACAGGGATAGGAGGGCCCCTCCTCCCCCAGCTCACTGACCAGCCGCCAGTCTAGTAGAAAAAGCAAGACTCAAGTTTGTAAGAGGGACCCTGTCTCAAAAATAAGGTGAATAGTGATAGAGGACACCAAACATCAACTTCTGGTCTCTGCATGCACAGGCATGAACAAATGCATCTTCACATACACATGCACACATGCATATAAATTGCATAAATATACACATACACACACACCACACATTTTTATGTGTATGTGTGTGTCTTTGTGAATGTAAGCCACCCGTGTGCAGGTGTGACCAGGAGCTGAAAGAGGGAGTCAGATCCCTGAATCCAGAGTTGTAGGCAGTTATGAGCTGCCTGATGTGGGTGCTGCGAACAGAACTTAGGTCCTATGGAAGTACAGTAAATGCTCTTAACCACTGAGCCATCTCTTCAGCTCTCTATTTTTGAGACAAAGTCTCACTGTGTATCCCTGGCTGGCCTGGAACTGTGTAGACTAGGCTCCTTGAACTCACAGAGACTCACCTACCTCTGCCTCCCAAGTGCTGGGATTAAAGGTGTGTGCCACCACACCTGGCCTTTCTCCACCTTACTTTTTGTGATAGGGTCTCTCACTGAACCTGAAGCTCATCCTTGCAGTTAGGCTGGCTGTTCAAGGAGCCCTTATAATCCACCTGTCTCTATCCCTTGATGCTGGGGTTACAGGCATGTGTGGTCATACCCAGATTTTACATGGATGCTGGGAATTTGAATTCAGTCCACTTTTTTCACAGCAAGGATTTTTTACCTACTAAGCCATCTCCCTTGTCCCACAACCCAAAGAAAGCTAACCTTGAGATGCCTACAATTCATTAGAAGAGAAAAACAGTCTTAGTAAAGTGGACAGTCATCCCCAGCAATCAGTGAGCTTCATCTCTTTATTATCCTGATGCCTCAGGAACTCAGTTCCTCCAAGTACTGCCTATTTCTTTTTAATTAAAAATATTGGGGTGGGGGTGCTCAAAAGATGGCTCAGTGATTAAGAGCACCAGCTGCTTTTTTCAGAGGACCCAGGTTCAATTCCCAGCACCCATGCGGCAGCTAACAACCATCCATAACTCCAGTTCCAGGGGCTCTGATGTCTTCTCTGACTTCAAGAGCATTGCATGATACAGCGGCTCTTACACACATTGAGTATATTGCCTGCAGTATACTCATATGCATAAATTTAAAAATTTTTATGTGCATGAGTGTTTTGCCTACATGTATGTATGAGCACTCTGTGTGTTCTTGGTTCCTGAAGGGGCCAGAAAAGGCTATCAGATCCCCCGGAACTAGAATGACAGGCATTTATGAGGTGCCATATGGGTTCTTGGTGCTGAATTCTACAAGAGCAACCACTGCTCTTAACCAATGAACCGATTGGTCAGACTCTTACATTGCTGAAACAATAGACTGGAGGAAAGCTTCACTTCAGCTCATGGTTTCAGAGAGTTCTGTTCCTGGTCACTTGAGTAGAAGCATATGGCAGGAGCATATGGGAGGAGCTTCTCTCCATCAGAGTGGAAGCCCTCTAATATAACCTTTGTCAAAACTTAAACTTCTAGGTCAGGAATAATGACCTACGCCTTTAATCCCAGCACCAGGAAGATACAGGCGGATCTCTGAGCTCAAGACCAGCCTGGTCTACTTAGGGAGTTCCAGGCCAGCTGGGGCTATAGGGAGACCCTGTCTCAGAAAGACAAAAAAAATTATAATGATTGAATCCCAGAACCCCCTTCCTCACTTTCAGCAGTTAGCCTTTCTCTGAAGTATTTTCCCTCCTCCCCAAGTAGATAGGCAAGACCTACCTGGACCTGTCCTGTAACACAATGTGCCCCTCCCAGTGCCATTCCTAGCATTCAGTGTGCCCCCACTAGCAGAGCTGAGTGTACAAAATGTGTTTTTTTCCCCTCCCTTGAAAGACTTCTGAACTAACTGCTTTATCTGAGGTTCAGTCAAGAACCAGGGATGGCTGCCTACCCTGGTGGAAGACCTGATTTGTTGAAAGAGATATCATTTGTCCCCACAAAACCATCCAACACCCCCAGTGAGACACAGTGACATCATCACATCCTCATCTCTGAGCCTTAGGTTGTGTCTCTGCACATGAACAAAAGATCACCAGAGGAAAAAGTATTCCTTTATTGATTTTATATCTTTGCTGAAAGATTCACTTCAGAATCCTCTACCTCCAATAAAAATAAGCTCCAGGATACACAAGAGGTGAAAAAGGAATATTCTTGCATGTTGGTGGGGTGTAAATTGGAGCTGCTTGTTGAAGGGCAGCACCCACTAAAACTTAACATATAGATGCCTTTTGGCCCAAATAAAACATTCTTTTTATTTTTTCATGTTCCTTCTGCCTCCTCTCCTGTGCTGTGATTATTGGCATGTACCACCAGGCCTGGCTATGAGGAGTGTTAAAAACCAATGGGCGGAGGGGGCATCGATAGAGCTCAGCAGGTAAAGACAAGTGCAGCACAGGCCTGAGAACTTGAGTTCAAGCTCTGGAACTCACATCAAAGTGGAAGGAGAGTGTCAACTCATCAAAGTTGCCCTCTGCCCTCTACATGTGTGCCAGGATGAGCACTCACACACATCATACACATATATATTAATAAATGATATTTTAAAAATCTTGTTTACTTGGGCTCTAGGACACTTGCCTCTACGTTTCTTGCTCAGTTGAATTCTTGGGATCCTACCCTGGCCTAGATGGGCTCTAGAGGATCAAGGAAGCAGGTTAAAGGGACTTCAGGACTGGTTGTGAAGTCCAAGAGATGAGATCATCAGCTCTCTTCCCCACACCCACCCCTTTCCTTTTCTAGACACTGAAGTTTGACTGGGTAGTGAATGAATTCTGGTGAATCCAGTGACTGCAGCCCCTGAGCCCCGTTCAGTTTTCTAGAACCAAACTGGCTATGACCAGGGTATCCACATAGTCAGCTTAAGTCCCTGGATTTAAGTGGATATGGAGTTAAACCTTGCCTGGGCCACTCAAAAAGCCTTCCAATGGGCTTGGTAGCACATGCCTGTAATCCTATCACTCCAGAGGCAGAGGCAGAAGGATCAGGAGCTCAAGGTCATTCTCAGCTATGTGGTGAGTTTGAGACCAGACTTGACTCCATGACACCTTGTCTTTTAAAAAAACTATTTATTTATTTACTGTTTATTTATTTATATGTGTGTTAGCATTTTGCCTGCATGTATATACGTGCACCATGTGCACAGTGCTCAAAGAAGCCAGAAGAAGGTGAGGGCATTTGATCCCCTTGAGCTAGAGCTGTGAACAGTTGTGAGCTGCCATATGGGTGCTGGGAATCAAAACCGGGTCAATGCGCTTATCCATTAGCCATTTCTCCAGTCCCTGTACTTTAGATCTTTATCTAGAGACCTTGTATTAAAAAAAAAAAAAAGTACTTCAGAAAAATTCCAGCTTTTTTTCACTTACCAAAACTTTAACAAGCACCTGGTTGGTGTGGCATAGGGTCAAGGTCAAAGGGTTTGAGCTATGCAGCTGTACTTTTACTTGCTTACCAGCTCTGTGACATTAGGCAAGTTATCTCTGCATACTGATAAATCATATCATGACATGGCTATGAGGTTAAATGAATTAATACAGGCTAAGTGCTTAGCATAAGAGATATGCTAATTAGTTTGGGATATTATTATTGGGAACCTATTTGAAGTCCTGGGCTCACTGATGAGTCTGACACAGGCTCTGTCTCCCAGGAGCTGGGACTGGTGGACAAATAAATGTGGTAGGCATCTCAAGTGGGACTAAGGAGACAGCAGGACCTCAGGGGTACATCTAAAGAGTTGTCACAGGAGGTTGGAGAGATGGCTCAGGGGTTAAGAGCAATTACCACTCTTTCAGATGACCTGAGTTCAGTTCCCAGCATCACATCTCGTGGCCTACAACTGCCTGTAACTCCAGCTCCAGGGGATCCGATGCCCTCTTCTGGCCTCCAAGGGCAACTACATGCACACACAAAATTACAAAATAAAAATAGGGGCTGGAGAGATGGTTTAGTGATTGGGAGCCCTAGGTTTGGTTCCCAGAACCCAAATGGTGGCAAACCACTACCCATAACTGCAGTTCCAGGGGATCTGATGGCCTCTTTAGGTATTACATTACAGATGCAGTTACATCCATGTAGACAAAACACTCTTACACATAAAAAAATACAAAATATGAAAATAAATGCAAAAATAAATCTTTAAAAGATTATCACAGGATCTAATCCTTCAGCCGAGGCTTTGAAGAGACACATGTGTGCCAGACTAGGGCACATGGGCAGAGTAAGTGGGCTAAAGCCTAAGTGAACAAAAGAAGGATATTCCACATTGTGCAAATAGTTTTCTTCCTCTGACTCAAAACAATAAAATATGTTTATTAAAAAGAATAGAGAAGGAATAAAAATATCCCAGGAAAGGAAAAAAGGACACCGGGCTGGTTGGTGTAAACTTCGATGTCACAAGTTTCTAGGTCTCCCTAGGTATGGATATCCATGGTGCTGTACAGTCCGTCTCTGAGGTGTCATGGGCTTGGAGACACCACAATGCACAGGTGCTGAGGGAGGCTGGCACCAGGCTGGGGGTGGGAGCTGCTCAGTTGGATGGTGAAGCAGTGAAGAAATTCACAACCAACTCAATCTGTTTCATACCCCAGAGCTACCACTAACAAGTGTCATGATGTGACCAGTCCAGGCCTCCTCCTTACCTGAAAAATGGGAAGGTTAGCATTAATGTCACAGGATTTCTGTGTTTGGGTCACATGAAAAAGCTCCTGGCATCAAATCTAGTACATAGAACGTACTTGTTAGATGGGACAGATTATCCTTGTTCTTAATGAGTACAAACAACTTGGTTTAAGTGTCAGTGGTCTGGGTGAGGGTGCATCACTTTCAACAAGTGTTATCCTTAGTCAGCCTGGTGTTTCCAAGTTCTTGGCCTTTTATTTTAAAGATTGAAATAGGGGCTACAAAGATGACTTAGTGGTTAAGAGCACTTAGTGCTCTTGCAGACGACGGGGTTTGTTTCCCAGTACCCACATGGCAGCTAACAGTCATTCATAACTCCAGTTCCAGGGGATCTGACACCCTGTTTTGGTCTACTTGGTGCCTCCTTGGGCATTGCACACATGTGATGCACTCACGTACATGTAAGCAAAACATTCATGCACATAAAATAAACGTAAATTAAAAATTTTTTTAATGAAATAAAGGTTTCATCCAGCATGGCCACACCTTCTAAAACCTCCCCAAACTGCCACCAACTAGGTACATAATGTCCGAATACTTGAAACCTATGGGGGACATTCTCATTCAAAGCACCACATTGAGGATGTGCCCCAAACCTGTTCAGACCAGATCAAATCCCCTACTTTTGTGCCTGAACATAACTAGAGTATGACTAAATAGATTCTAAGTTTGGTAATTACTAAGAGGACAAACTAATTCTGTTGTTCAGAATGGGGTGTGTGTGCAGCATGATGCAGATGGGGATTCTAGGGTGCTAACAAGTTGCTAGGTGCATTGTTTGGAGAGGGGTGTTTGTGCATAGTACATGCAGGTAAAGGTCTGCTTGCCAAGTGCATTTTAGAAGAGGGGGCGTGTGTATAGCACAAACCCAGTGGAGTTCTAGGCTGCCTAAGCTATTCCCTATGCTTGCCTGCCTCACAAGTATCACCCATCACCATGGCATGGTTCTTCTCTGCTCTTTACACAAGTCAGAGACATAAGTAACTTTCATCTCACACACTCAGGGAACTCACTTCTATCACAGGCTGTTGGGTTTGAATGAGAATGTTCCCCATAGGCTCCAAGGATTTGGACATGTTTGTCCCCAGATGGTGGCATTGTTTTGAGAGGTTACAGGCCTTGATGGAGGAAGCATGTCACTGGTGCCAACTTTAAGAGTTTTTAGGTATTGCCAGGATTCCAGTCACTCTCTGCTTCCTGTGCCTGTTTGAAGATGTGAGGACTCAACTTTCTGCTCTGGCCACCTCTGCCACCATGCCTCCTTGCCATCACAGACTCTGGCCCCACTGGAACTGTAAGTAGAATAAACTCTTCCTTCTATAAGTTTTCTTTGTCATGGTGTTTTATCTCAGCCACAGAAAAGTAACTAATACACAGGCAATACATATATCACTATGATATATGCAGCAGGGGGTGGCTCTTCAGAAAGAAAGAGGTACAAATAAATGGGCCAGAAGTCATCTTCTGACTGCAGTGGTCTTGGTTAGGATAGGAGCTGGCTTGGAGCATATAGAGGGCTCTTTCTTAGTATGAAAGCCATTAGGGCCTTCTACCTTGATTTTCCAATTTCTGACTCTGCAGTTTTGAAACTGACTTTGCAGTTCTGTTTGGCCTTGGATTTACCCAGAGAGATCATTGGCATGTCTGTCTTGTGAAAGCTGCAGACTTCTACCAGCACACTTGAGGGAGATGTATCACAATGCATCCCTCCCACTTTGCAGGGGATTGTAGGTTAACACAGGTGCTTTGGAAAGCTTGATTTTAAAACAAGCGCTTGTTTGTTTGTTCACATGGGGTTGCATGTAATATAGCACACCTATGGAGGCCAGAGGACAGTTTTTGGAAGCTGGTTCTTTCCTTCCACTATGCAGGTTCTGAGGATCAAACTCAGGTTATTAGGCTCGGTGGCAGGTGCTTTGCCTGCTGAGGCATCGCTCTGGCCCTGGAATGCTTGTTACCTTGGGGAATGGTGGCTGTGCCTTCTTCCTGCCACACAGCAATTCCATTCCTGAAGAGACAGCATGCAGCACCGATCTTCAAAAAGTTCTGCTCACATTCGTGCTCCAAGAATTTGAAGGCCATCCTGAAGTGACGGGAGTATACCTTTCAACCAGCCTTGGAAATATGACACCCTCCCTTAAAAACAGGCTTTTTTTTTTCAAGGATCACATTTTCTTTTGTGTTTTAAGTTACATAGGTTTTTTTTCTCCCCTTTGCAATTAAGGATGATTGAACCTAGGGTCCCATGCATGCTAGCCAAGTGGTCTATTTTTGAGTCACATCCCCAGCCCAACTTATGTAGACCTTTAACTTTTGTGTCCAAATTAGGCACAACTTTGCACCATAAGTTGAAATAAAATTTCAAACACTATAATTTCCAGCATTATCATAATGTCAACACTTTAAAATAAAGCAGTTAGTCACTCTATTAAATGTCCTGTACCTAGGGCTTGGAGAGATGGCTCAGGGGTTTAAGAGCACAGGCTGCTCTTGCAGAGGACCCAGGTTCAGTTTCTGGCACCCACATGGCAGCTAACAACCATCTGTAACTCCAGTTCCAGAAGAGCTGACGCCCTCTTCTGGCCTCCGCAGGCATTACATGATACGGCTGCACACACATGCAAAACACTCATACACATAAAAAAAAATAAAATAAAATAAACGCCCTGTATCCATAGGAATTTAAGTGCTACTGAAATTTGATGCTTACCATCATCCACTTAAAATACACACATCACTTCTCCTTGAAGGGCTGTCCACTTGATGCCACCTCATCTATATTTCCACACAACACTGGGATTATTGTCACGTACCCTAGAAAACAAAGTTCCCAGTGGCGTTTATCAGTGACCTCCTCCCATTCTACTCCCCTCGACCTTGTGAACTGAGTTAGCTCAGGTTTGGTAAGTTTCTAGAAAGATCCTGACTGGCTCGGTATTTTCCTAACCTAGTGACCCAGTTGAAATTTAGTTCATTCCTTTTGTTTACTGATTGTTAAGGTTCTGATCCAAAGTCCTAACATGGAACAAATAACATCCTCAAAGGATTGCGGCCTATGCAGATTACAGTTAGCCTCACATATTAAGGGGTACAGTTATTAGGAGTTTGTAATGTACTGGGCACTATGCTAAATATGTTGTGTATATTATATAATCCTAGGAGCTGGGGCTGTAGCTCAGTGGTAAACCCTGGCCTTGCACACATGAGGTCATAGGTTCAATTCCCACTACTGCTAAACAAACAAAAATAATAAAGGAAGCATGTTATATAATCCTATAATTATCATCCAATCTTCATTACCCTTATGAGGAGCTTAAACCTGTTACCATACAAGTGGCACGTTTTGCCATCAAAGGGAAAACTACCTTTCAAGATCCAAATTCTAGCTCCATAAATCCTGTTACTTCTTAACACCCAGGAATTTCAAAGCGTAGGTAACATCGTTTTCCAGATGTGACAACTTTCTGCCAACCAGAAGCCACAGAGACATTTAAGGTATTCAAGGTTTCTTAATCATGTTGCTACTTGTTGAAAAGTTGATTGCGAGACAGTAAATAAGAAGGGAGAAAAGACAGTAAATAGGGACCAAGACATGGCCTAGATTCTTTCTATAAACTACTTTGGGCCAGCTTCAAACTCCTAGATAGCAGAGGTGAATCTTGAACTTCTGATCTTCTGTTTCCACCTCTCAAATGCTGGGACCCAGTCGTGCGTCAACGTCTCCACAACCTTCTATAAGCTAGTTTAAATTAAGTGAAATCAAAACATGATAATAGGTAATTATTATACATGAGTTAGGGCTACAAAATACTTCAAGATGTGGAGTCAGTCGAGTAAGATAGGTAGATAGGCCGAAGAAGATGATCAAGCACCTGACGGCAGTATGGAAGAGCGCCGGCCGCTAGAGGGAGACAGAGAACGGCGAGCTGAGCAGGAGCCGGGCGGGCGCGCGGGGGTGGAGGGGGACGCGGGGGGCGGGCGCGGCAGCCGGAGCGACCCACTCTCTAGAGCCTGGCTCGGAAGGACTTCCGTCTGCTAGGTAGAACCGTAGCTTGGAATGCAGCGGAAGGAGGGCAAGTAGCGCTGAGGCGAGCAATGCCCCAGAGCTGTTCAACAGGAATATAACGTGAGCCCACATATGCTATTTCAAGTGTTCTAAAAAAAAAAAAAAAGATAATTTCATAATTTTTATTTAATCCCATATTTCCAAAATGTTCTCGTTTAACATGAGATTACAGATGAATGAATACAGAGTTTATTCAGATCTTTCTCTTTTTTAGAATTCATTCTGAGATTCAACCTTTCTTGTATGTGCTTGTTCCTGGGCAGCAGTCACGTGACGCCACTGAAGTTGGAATTTAGTTCCTCATACCAGGCTGTCAGCTTCTTGTGCAATGAGACCAAGGAGACCCAGCTTGAACTAGAGCCTGATGGGCCCAGGCTCAGCTTTGGCTCTGATACCTACTTCCTGAGTACCTTCAACAAAAGGCCTAATCACGGTGCCTCGAGTGTGTGAAGAGCGCAAGTGTCTGAGGCTCAGCAGTTAAGAACAGTGGCTGCTTTTGCAGAGGACTTGGTTTTGGTTCCCAGCACCCACATGGTGCTGAAACTCAGTTCTAGGGGATTAGACACCATCTTCTGCCCTTTGCTGGCATTGCCTGGCACAGGTGCATTTACCTCCATGTGGGCAAAACAATCATACATATAAAGTATGATAAGTAAATCAATTTTTAAAAACTTTAAAGAACGTAAGTTCTTGATACATGGCTCATAAATGGTGGTTTCTTATTATCAAAGACAATGGTTATATCACATTTTTCTTTTGGATTAAGACAGAGAGAGAGAGACAGAGAGAGAGAATATGGGTACACATTCTTATACTCCTAGTATTGATTTAAGAAAATCATGAGGGTTTTTGTTTTGTGTTTTTAAATTGTTTTAAGGTTTATTTTTATTTAATTGTGTGTGTGTGTGTGTGTGTGTGTGTGTGTGTGTGTGAGTGCAGGTGACTTTGGAGGTCAGAAGAGAGCATCAGATCAGATCCTCTGGCACTGGAGTTACAGGTGACTGTGAACTGCTTTACATGAGTGCTGGGACCTGAATTCCAGTTCTCTGCAAGAGCAGGAAAGGCATTTGAGCAGTACAGGACTACTGAGCCCTCTCACCTTGCTCCCCACTTTTTTTTTTTTTTTTTTTTTTTGAGACAGGTCTCACTATGTAGCCCTGGCTTGTCTGGACCTTGCTTATAGACCAGGTTAGCCTTGAAGTCATAGAGACCCTCCTGTCTCTGCCTTCTGGGCACTGGGATTAAAGGGCACCAGACTTGGCACACTTCCCTCTTGTTGTTGTGCTAGAGATAGAGGCAGTTTATTTTATTTATATATATATTTTTTATTCTTGAGAATTTCATGTATGTATACAATATAATATGAGCATATCTACTCCCCATTTTCCCCCTCCAGCTCCCACAGTAGCCCACAGCAAGCCCCTCCAGCTTCCTTTTTTCTTTCTTTTTTGTTGATAACCCACTAAAATCCAATTAGAGCTGCCTGTATGTCTTAGCTACTTTTCTGTTGCTGTATTAAAACTCCATGACCAAGGTAACTTATAGAAGGAAGAGTTTATAGGGCTCATGGTTCCAGAGGGATTACAGTCCATCATGGCAGAGGAGGCACAGCAACAGAAGGCGCAGGAGCAGAAAGCTCAGCACTCACATATTCGAGCAGGCATAGGGAGCAGAGAGTGAAACTGGAAATGAAGCAATGCTAAGAATTCTCAAAGCCTACCCCACAGTGACTGCTTTCTGCAGCAAGTCCACACCTCCTAACCTCAGCAAACAGTGCCACCTACTGGGAACAAAGTGTTCAAATACTCAGAGCCTATGGGGGACATTCTTACCAAACTACCACACCATACATGTATGAGTGTGCAACATGAGAAACATTACCAGTGGGAACAGCCTCAAAAAAGAATGGTTCTTTCGCCCCCAGCAGGTACCAACTGCAAATAGCTCCTCCGTAAGGGGTGGAGCCTGGAGAATATTTCCCTCATCAATCCCAGAATTTTGGTTGTCTTGATCTTGTGCAGATCTTGTGTAGGTAGACACAGCCATTGTGAGTTCATGAGTGCAAGAACTGTGCCATGTGCAGAAGACAGCCTGTAACAGCCTCCTTCCAGTCCCCTGGCTCTTACATTCTGCTCCCTCCTCCTTTTCTGAGCTGTTTCCTGAGCCTTTGGGGGTAGAGTTGACAAAATGTCCCATTTAGGACTGGCCACTCAGCCTCTTATTCTCAACACTTTGAGTAATTATGTATCGATCCACTGACTGCTGCCAGGAGCAGTTTAAGAAAGAAAGAATCTGCTTCCTACTCCTGAGGGGTAAGTGGACTAGTGAGCTGGGAAGAAGGCATGTGCTAAAGCTGGACCATGATTTTGAGATCAGCCTGTGCTACACAGTGAGATCCTGTTTAAAAATTTTATCTTAAAAAATTAGTTTCACAGAACTGGAGAGATGGCTCATTAGTTAAGACCACTGGCTGCTCTTGTAGAAGACTGGGGTTTAAATACCAGCACCCACATAGCAGTTAATAACCATCCGTAACTCCAGTTTCAGAGGATCCAGATACCCTCTTCTGACCTTCTCAGGCATTGCACAACATGGGTGCACTTACCATTCAGACAATATACTCATACACATAAAATTAAAAAAAACCTATATCCTTAACATTTTTATTGAATTTTTGTATATTTCAAACAAAACATCTTGATCATCTTTATACCCCCCTCCCCTGTCTGCGCCTTCCCAGAGCCCCCTTGCCAGATTTCATGCGTTCTGTCATTTATGTCAAGACCTATCGAGTTCAGTTAGTGGACTCAGAGGTCCCTCAGTGCAAGTTTTTCCACCGGGGTCTAGTCAGCCTATCTAGAGTCATTTAAAAAGATCAGTTCTCCTTTAGTCAGCAGTAATCAGCCATCAAGAGTTCTTTGGCTAAGATTGGGACTTACTGCCCATTTCCCCAGTTCTATGCTGGTTTTGTGACTGCTTGAGTTTGCATGGGTCTTATGCATGCTGACATCATTGCTGATAAAATATTTTTTTAAGCTGGGCATGGTGGTACACACCTTTAATCCCAGCACTTGGGAGGCAGAGGTAAGTGATCTCTGTGAGTTCTAGAACAGCTGGGGCTGTGAGGAGACCCTGTCTCTAAAAGTCAAATATATGTATGTATATTATACATATTTGTAAATATATGCATATATGTATTTGACTTTTAAAAGATATATATTTTAAAGATAGTTTCTTTAAATCTTAACAAGACATAACCAGCATATTGATGTGTTACCTTAAACACTTTAAAAATATTTGCCCTTTGAACCAGAAGTTTTATTTTTAGGCAATTGCCTCACAAATATATTCCCATATGTAAGAAATTCTGTATATATAAGCTGGGTATGGTAGTGCCTGCCTATAATCCCAACACTTGGGAGGGAAAAGCAGGAAGATTAGGAGTTCAAGCTTACTCTCAGCTTGGTGTCAAGGGTTTTTTTCTAGCCCTTCTACACAGTAGAGAGAAGTGGTAGAGCTGATTATCAGACCACTCAGCAACATCTAGGAAAATACACTTGCTGCCTGCCAGTAAATGATCCCATTCTCCTGGGTCCTTTCAAGCTGAACGTAGAGCCATATGCAGAAACACATCCGTCCGCGACATGTACCTCCCATGATATGCGCCTCAGCAGCAGCAGGGACGGGACACCAGGCTGCAGGTGCTGGTGGGCTGGCTTTGGTGTGTTATTCTGGGTTTTAAAATTTTTAGATACTTCATTCATTAAGTACAGATAAGCAAACCCATATGTATTCGCTGCTTGTAAACATAAAGATTTGAAAAGTTAGAAGTGCTGATGAACAGCTTGTCAGGAAACATGGGGGAGGAAAAGCAGAGAAACTAGAGTTGGAGAGGTTTTTGTTGCCTGAGGTAGCCACCTTGACATCTACTACATGTAGCCCAGGCTGGTCATACATTGAGATCCTGTTGCCTCAGCTTATGTTTGTTGGTATTATAGGTATGCTCCTCCGTGCCTGGATCCGTTGTATTTGTTTTGTTGTGTTTGGAATAGGGCCTCACTTAGCCCAGGTAGATGTCAAACTTGCTATGTAATTGATGATGATTTTAAATTTCTGATTCTCCCGTCTCTACCCCCTGCGTTCTGGGATTAAGGACATAGGTCACCATACCTGACTCTCCACTCTACTTTTTTTTCTTGGTATTCAAGGCCTCACAAATGCTCTGTTACTAAGCTATGTCCCCAGTAATATATATATAATAATGATATATATATATATATCATTATTTGTTATTGTATTTATTTATTTAGCATGTGTGTACTATTGTACCCACATGTGTGTACATGTGTATACATGGGTACACATGTGCTGACAGACAGGTGCAGGTCGGAGAATAACTTTCTGAAGTTAGTTCTTTCCTTGTTCCATGTGGGTCCTGGGGACTGAACTCAGGTTGTCAGGTTTGGCAGCAAGTACCTTTACCTCCTGAGCCATCTAGCTGGCCCAAAGTAGTAGTATTTTAGATTAAATTTTGTATATATTTACGTGTCTGTGTCTGTGTGGGGGTATGTACATGTGAAAGCAGGTGCCTGAGGAGGCCAGAGGTGCCTGATTCCACTGGAGCTGGAATTACACGTGGCAGTGAATGCTGGGAACTTAATTCAGATCCTCTACAAGAGTAGTATTTGCTCTTAACTGCTGAGCTATCTCTCCAGCCCCCCAGGAGTATGTTTGCTTTTATAAATTTAATATGTATGAGTATTTTTGCCTGCATGTGCATAAAATGCCCACAGAGGCCAGAAGAGGGCGTTGGATTCCTTAGAACTGTAGCTAACAATTGTTAATCACCATGTGGATGCTGGGAACTGAACTCACTAGGGTCCTCTGCAAGAACAGCCAGTGTTCTTAAGCCACTGAGCTATCTCTCCAGTCCCCCAGTAGTGTTTCTTAAGTGCAATTTCCTCTTATGTAGTGTTGATACAAAAGCAATCTCACCTCAAAAGGGAAAAGACAGTTTATTCTGGAGCACAAGAGCACAGATTTAGGTCACCCCAAATATCATATTCCCATGTAGCAACAGTTCCATGAAGTTTTATAGTGGCAGGACAATGAAATCATAAATCAGCACAGGTTTTCAAATGCATTGATGGAAACAGCAAAGTGGGGAAACAGCTTCTATAGGCCTCAGATGTTATCTGAGGACGTGCTTAGCCTTTTGTTTGGTGGAAGTTAATGGTCTGTTGAGGTAACAAATTCCAAAAGTTTTTACCTGTTAGTCACAGGATGTTAGGTCAGATGTAGAGGTAAGGAATGGTTGGTTATTAAGAGGGCTAAAGATAGCCCAAGATAAATTGTAATTAGATTCTGAACTTGCAACATTCCAATCTCTCTACAGCCATTGAAGTCCTAATCAGTTAATCAGTCTTGTAGGTTTCTATCTTGGGAATTTTGTTCACAGTGAAGTTAAGGAAGTATACAAAATTTCATATGCTATTTCTCCTATTAACTTCCTAAATTGGGCCATGTGTAATGTCACAGCCCTGTAAAACCAGCACTTGGGAAGAAGGATAGCAGGATTTGGTGTGTTCAAGGTCATCCTCAGCTAATTATTAAGTTTGAGGGTAACTTGGGTTATATGAGATCCTGTCTCAAACAAAACAAAACAAATTAAAAACTTCCTAACTTGATTCTTACCTGTGACAGGTAGATGAGGAGTTCTACAACATCTCTCAAGTGATGGGAGGTGGGAGAGAAGGGGCCATGAGGGGGGAGCATTCTGTGGCTCCCGCTATACTCCAGGACAGAATTTCTGAGCCTTGGCCCTGTGGACATGTTGCTTAGGATAATTCTTAATACAGATGCAGCCCTGAGCTAAACTATCAGAAGTGAGATTGCTGGGTCAAGGAGTAAATCAATTTGTAATTTTATCTTATTGACTTTGTTTGAGACAGGGTCTCTCTATGTATCCTTGGCTGGCCTGGAACTCACTATGTAGATGAGTCTGGCCTTGAACTCACAGAGCTCTGCCTGCTTCCCAAGTGCTGAGATCAAAGGTATGTATCACTGTGCCCAATGATTGTCTTATTTATTTTGTTTGAGTGAGAAAGGATTTTTTTTTAAAAGACAGGTTCTCATGTAGCCCAGGCTGGTCCAGAACTGACAGGTACCTGAAGATGACCTTGAGTTTCTAATCTTCCTGACTCTGTCTTTGGAATGCTGAGATTACAGGCTTGTGCTACCCACCATACCTGGTTTTTGTAGGTGCTGGGGTTGAAGTCCAGGCTTTATAATGTTAGGCAAGTACTTTACTAACTGATCTACATCCCCAACCTGAGAGAGGGGATTTTTTAAAAATTAATTTTAATCTTATGTGTATGAATTATTTCCAGCATGTGTGTAAGTGCACCTGTGTTGTGCAGTGTCCATGAAAGTGAGAAGAGGGTGTTGGATCCCCTGGAACTGGAGTTATATGACTGCCATATGGGTGCTTGGAATCGAACCCGGGTCCTCTGCAGGAGCAGCTAGGGCTCCTATCCACAGAGCCATCTCTCCGGCCCTGAGAAGAGGGATTTTTAAGCTTCTGTTCTTGCTGTTTCCCCAGTGCTTCAAATCAACCTTGTACAGAGTAGGTACTTAATAAATACATGTTGAATAATTCGAGCTCTAGAGATAAGCTCTTCATGGTGGCTGTACCTTGGACTCCAATCCATAAGGCTAGAATTCACGGAGATCCTTGAAGACAGCAACTATTCTGTCTGCTGCTACCACCTCCTCTACAATCAAAGGACTTCTTCCTGTGCAGATCAGGGATGTGATTCTGAAGTTGATCTAACTATTCTTTCCTTCTGCTTCCCTTGTTTTACCCAGGAAGACACTTAAAAAAAAGAAGACATCTACCAAACAACAGACTCCCTTCCCTGACTATAGTTTCCTTAAAAAAACAAAACAAAACTACACAATCAAATGGGTATGGTGACACATGCCTTTAATCCCATTGCTCAGGAGGCAGAGGCAGGCGGAGCTCTGTGAGACTGTAGTCAGCCTGGTCTACATAGTGAGTTCCAGGCCAGCTGGGGTGTTATAGGGAAATCCTGTCTCAAAAAACAAAACAAATAAAATATCTGCACAATCATCAGGGCTCAGTGGTTAAGATCACATGCTGCTGTTGCAGAGGACTTGGGTTCCCAGTACCTATAGTAGGTAGCTCACAATTCCCTGTAACTCCAGCTCCACGGGGGATCTGACACCCTCTTCTGGCCTCTGATGGCACAGGTCTGTTAGCCCAGCCATTCAGGAGGCTAAGGCAAGAGGATCACAAGTTCAAGGCCTGCTGGGGCTACAGAGAAAGCTCAAGGTCAGTCTGGGTTACTTACTAAGATCCTGTTTTAAAATAAAAAAAATAGAAAGAGGGTGGGGTATGTAGTTTAGTTGGTAGAATGCAATAGCATGCAGAAGGCCCAGGGGTCCATCCTCAGCAACACATACAAAAGGGATTGGGCATGGAGGCACAGGTGTGCAATCCCAGCACTCCTGAGATGGAGGTAGGAGGATCAGAAGTTCAAGGTCATCCTCAACTATGTAGCCAGTCGGGGGCCAGCTTGGGCTTCAAGAGACACTGTCTCAACAAGCGTATACACACACACACACCACACACACACACACACACATACACACACACGGCTGGGGATGTAGCAGAGTGCTTGCTTAGAGATGGAGATGAGAGGCAAGGCAGTTTCTTTTTTAAGTAGCTAGTTGGGAAAGTGCAGCCCCTGGCAGAGCTGGCTTCTTAATGAGCCCTGGAAGGCAGAAGCCACTAGCTTATCTCAGAGGAAGAGACACCTGAAATGTGGCTGAACAAGCTTCCCAGTGAGCTCTACACAGACAGTGAATGCAGAGGCTGGATGCCAAAGCTGTGAATTCAGCCTGAAAGCTGTAAATTTAAGATTTTATTTTTATTGTTTTAATTGTGTGTGTGTGTGTGTGTTTGTGTGTGTGTGTGTGTGTGTGTGTGTGTGTGTACATGAGTATAGGTGTTTGCTGAAGCCAGAGGTGTTGGATACCTTGGAGCTGGAGTTATAAGCCATTGTGAGTCACCCCACAGGGATACTGGGAACCAAACTTGATTTTTTTTTTCTTTTTTTGTCATTTTGAGACAGGGTCTCCCTGTAGCTCCTGCTGGCCTGGAACCCACTATGTAGCCCAGGCTGGCCTTGAACTCACAGAGATCTGCTTGCTTCTACCTCCAGAGTGCTGTGATTAAAGGTGTGTACCATGACTCCGGGCCAAAACTGGTTCTTGTATCAGAGTAGTATGTACTCTTAATCACGGAGCCTTCTCATGGCTCCAGAAGCTGTGAATTTTAAAAGGTCATGAGTCACCAAGTTAACAGCTGACCAGTCTTTGCTCAGATAATAGCTGACCAGCCACACTTACTCTCATTTCCTGGTTTTTCTCCTTTCTTCCCCTCTTGAAACCGTCTGGGCAGGTTTATCTTATCTGAGCCTGCCCCCTCCTACCTTATCTCCTACCTAACCAAAGTTCACCCATTCAGTTCAGCCAAGCAGAATCCCCTCAACTCAACCTCTAGTTTACATGCAGGCTTGAGCCAATCAGGCTCTGGTACTGGGCATAAAAGGATACAGCCGAGGAGGCCAGGCTGGCAACTCACTGTCAAATCTTCTCTCTCACTGCAGGGAGCCGCTTCCTACTTCCACAAAACTCTGCTTGCTTTTCTTCGGCTGCCCTGGCTAACCTCCATGATTCTAAGACAATGAAACTGAGGACCACTCTCTGGTTCAGAGTGACTTAGGTGGCTGTTGCATTTCCAGGATCCTCATTCTCTGGGCTAAGCTCATATGAACCAAGTGCACTGGTTAGTGTCACAAACTCAAGTTCTCCTGAAAGAGGGAACCTCAGTTGAGGAATTTCCTCCATCAGACTGGCCCATGGGTGTGTCTATTGGGAGCATTGATTGTTAATTGATATGGGAGGGCCTAGCCCAAGGTAATGGGCAATGCTATCTCTGGGCAGGTAGGCCTGGGTTGAGTAAGTAGCTGCAGAAGCCAGAGGGAGCAGACCAGTAAGCAGCATAGCCCATGTCCTCTGCTTCAGGATGCAGTTGACGGACTATGAGCTGTAAGCCAAAATGCATCCTTTCCTTCCCAAGTTGCAGTGTGATCATATGTTTATCAAGCAACAGAAGGCAAATTAGAACAGCCAAGAAATAGGTTCCATGGTTCTCAAAGAACCCTGCCATACCAGCATGGATGAAGGCATAGACTGATTTCCCAGCAACAGCAACAAGAGCAAAAGCAAGGAAGTCACTGATGGAGAGAGGGACAGCTGTGCTGGGAGGCCCCACGCTGGCCGGCAGTGACAGCTGAGGGAGTGCTGAGGAAGTTCATCTCTCACAGGAAATCAGAGGCGTTTTCCTTAAGGATAAGGGCAGATCTGCTCAGCTTTGGGTCCTTGGTTTTGTTGTTGTTGTTGTTTTTCATGTGTATGAGTGTATTGCCTGCATGTAAGAAAGTGCACCTATGCTGTGCAATGCCCAAAGAAGCCAGAAGAGGATCAGATTTCCCTGGAACTGGAGTTACAGACAGTCGTTAGCTGCCACGTGAGTGCTGGGAATTGAATCTGGGTCTTCTGCAAGAGCAGCCAGTGCTTTTAACTGCTGAACCATCTCTCTAGCTTCAGGTCCCTGGTTTTTGATGCAATATGTGATATATTCAAGATGCCCACCTCCTGTCTCTGTGCTTGTCCCTAAAATGAGTTACTTAAGATCTAAAGTCATGATCTCAGGATCACCTGTGATCCTAGGATAAGGAGTTCAAGGTTATCTTTTGCTACAAAGGAAATTCGAGGCCAGCCTGGGCTACATGATACCCTGTCTCCTAAAAAAAAAAGAAAGTGCCATATACTTTTAATCCCAGCACTTGGGAGGCAGAGGCAGAGGCAGACAGGTTTCTGTAAGATTGATTGAGGCCACCTAGGTCTACACAGTGAATTCCAAGCCAGAATACAGAGAGACCCTATCTCAAAAACAACAACAACAAAAAAAGTGACTGAAGATGTAGCTCAGTTGATAGAGTACTTGCCGAACATGCATGAAGTCCTAGGTTTGAACCCCAGCACCACATAAACCAGGCAAGGTGACACATGCCTGTAATCCTAGCATTCAAGAGGCAGAGATAGGATCAGAAGTTCAAGATCATTCTTGGCTGTGTATAAAGAAAGCATAGAAAGTTCCAGACCCATTTGGATTATATAAGACCTTGGCTGGGACAAAAAAAAAAAGGAGTTTAAGGCCTCTAGGCATTGAGGTCAAGAGTTGACCTAAATAATTCTGATTTTCACCTGTCAGAAGGACTGTTGTTGGTTAGTTAACTTTCGGTTTCAGGTTTCCAGGTGTGTCTGTTGAGATTTGTCTGAGTCAACCTTGTGGCCACAGAAAACCTGAACCTTCTGGCTCCAGGCTCCCTCGGGGATCACAAAATTCAGCATTAGGACTTCTCCTGGCCTTCCAGATCCCCTAGGAGTTTGGAGGAAAAGGAGAGGGGTTAGCATTTGAAGCCAGGCAGATCTGGGTTCAGATTCTGACCCCACAGCTGGGCTGCAGTGAAGTCTTGAGCAGGTGGTACTGAAACTCTACCTTGCACTCCAGCAGGCCCTTCTCCCCTCCCACTCTCATAACCAGTCATGTTAGTAAGACAGAAAGGGTAAAGTCCAGAGCCTGTGACTCCGGGTTGGCTAAGAGGCCAGGGATTCTACCATGGCAGGCTCTGGGCCCAAGGCTGGCTGCTTCCTGCATTTCCATGGGCAAAGGCTCTATGACAAAGCCTGGAATCTCACTCCAGGTTATTTCTGAAGGTCTTTAGTGGTTACAGTTACAAACACCTTTTCACTTTCACTTTGTCTAAACTTCCTGGATATTAGAGAGGTCCAGCTATAAATCAGAATACTGTTTGAGTGTTTTAAATCCTGCCTGATATTCTTGTATCCATAGTGTGTGTAACCAGGGGAACTTTTAGTAAACTTAAGTAAACAGAGACATGTGCAAGTGTCTAGATGTTGGACACCTGCCCCTGTATTTATGCTGTAGTGGGGGATCCTGAGTTTCTGCTGTGACTGACCACCAAGGAAAGTTCTTGAACACTTAAACTGAAGATGCTTTTGACTCTGAAGAAGTGGGAGATTTGAGAAGAATAAAGCAGCCTGGGCTTGAGACTGTCCAGTGGTAATTTCTGGAGGCAATAGCATTAAATAGGGTTCTGGCCTTCCTTCAGGAGCAAACCATGTCTGCCGAGTTTGGATGGTAACTGGACCAGTAGGGAAGGAAACGTAGTTCCCAGTCCTCAAATTGGTAATGTCCATCTTGAGTGTCCAGTCAGCCTGAGACTAAGAGACTCAACTCAGGCCAGTCCATAGACGTTGTTGGACCTGGATTCCAACTGCAAAGAAAGGAAAGATATGTGTGCAAAGAAAGGAAAGGTGTGTGTGTATGTGTGCTTTTTTGTATGTTTTGCCATTTTTTTAGACAGGGTCTTGCTGACTAGCCCTGAGTGGCCTCAAGCTCACTATTGTAGCTCAGGCGGTTTCAGACTTGCGATCCTCTCACCTCTGCCTCTGGACTGCTGGGATTACAGGTGTGTGCCATGCTTGCTCACTTGTATGTTTTTCCTGGAGTCTCTTGGCATCTTTCCCATTTCTTTTTGAGTAAAGGAACAGGTGCTTTCTTTACCCTATGACTAAGAGCTTCTGTCTTTTTAATTACACTATTTTCTGACTGAAATATACTTTGATTCTTAAAGACATTGTTGTGAGAGCTTTCTGTTTTCTTATTCTAACTTAAATCAAATATACTTTTGGCAAACAGTTCCCACTGTAGGGTTTCTTTGAGTGTGTCTGCATTAATTCTATTGTTCTTTTCTTCTTCTTCTTCTTTTTTTTTTTTGAGATAGTTTCTCCCTGTAGCCCCAGCTGGCCTGGAACTTGCTATGTTGACCAGACTGACCTTAATCTTACAGCAATCTCCCTGTCTCCGGAGTGCTGGTATTAAAGATGTGGAACAGCCTAGTTCTGTTGTTCTTTGGTAACTATATATCTCAGATCAGAATCCACAGAGGCAGAGCCTGAAACAATGTATTAGTTTGGTTTTTGTTACTATAAT
Source organism: Eospalax fontanierii (assembly GCA_035773235.1). Lineage (NCBI taxonomy): Eukaryota > Metazoa > Chordata > Mammalia > Rodentia > Spalacidae > Eospalax > Eospalax fontanierii. The sequence goes on from CM069524.1 coordinate 165,390,948, forward strand.
ACAATACCTGAGGCTGAATACTTTATAAGGAAAAGAGGCTTATTTAATTCTCAGTTCTAGACGTTCAAGGCATAGTGCTGGTCTAAGTTTGGCTCTGGTGAGGACCTGGGGGCAGATAGTATCACAATGACAGGAATGCATGAGATGGAGAAACCTCTCCCTGGTAAGACAGGAAGCCACAGACTGACTCAGGCTCCAACTTTTGTATATAACAACTCATTCTTTTGAAAACTAATTAAGGATTCCATAAGAAATTCCTTTATCCCTTCTGAGGGCAATAACCTAACCACTCCATGCTGTTCCACCATCTCTCAACATGGCTGCACTAGGCACCAAGCTTCCCCCACCCAAACCTTTGGGGGACACTTTCAAACCATATATAAATTATAGAAGGAAGGGATTCTAATGAAAATCACCAACTGAGGATGTGGTCTCAGAAGAAGGTGTGGTGTATGTGTGTGTGTGTGTGTGCTACAACACACAAGTGGAGGCCAGAGGACAACCTTTAAGAGTTGGTTCTTCTTTCCACTGTGGGATCCTGGGATTGAACTCAGGTTTTCAGGTTTACACAGCAGTGATTCTAATCTTTTGTTTTGAGACAGAGATTCCTGTGGCTCCAGCTAGCCTGAAACTTATTATGTAGACCAGGCTGGCCTCAGTCTCTCAGAGATCTATCTATCTCTGTCTCCTGAGGGCTGAGATTAAAGGTGTGCTACCAAGTCTGGTGGTTCTAATCTTGATTGTGAACTTATTAGCTCTGGAATCAAATAAAAGACCTGTCTCTGGGCAGGTCTGGGAGGGTATGTCTAGGAAGGATTAATTGAAGGTGGAGCCCCTACCCCAGAGTGGGCAGCACCTTTGGCAGAGGCCCTGCTGAAGAGATCCTCTGAGGGGAGTGCTGCTTGCTAGCCTTCACCTCTTCCTGGTGAGTGTCTGTCTCACTACTGCTGCTCACTTGCTCCTGCCTCCCCTGCTGTCCTTCACTGCCACCAGAGCCCAGCGTCTTTGGCTTCCAGAGTAGACCGAAGACGGGAGACTCTGCAGGAATCCTCCAGGTCAAACCACTGAGGCATCCAGCCAGCCTTTGGACTGAGCAGCTGCCAGGTCTCAGCCTCTCCAGACAGCAGACAGTCCAGCCTCTATCATGTAAACTAATCTAATAAACTGCCTTATAACATATTCCACTCTATTCTGTTCCTCTAGAGAATATGGATTGATGGAGGAGCTAAGCTTATTAGTTTTTATGTTGGTTCTGTCTCTACACTAGTTTTGTAGTTTGGCTGGTTCAAAAACACATCCCCTGAGAACTTTGCAAGCCCTTGTTCATGGCATCTAGCTTTAGAGCTGAAAACCCAATGCAAATTCCATTTTTCTTCCCTCATAAATACCCTGTTTATTTGTTAGCTTTAATTTCCAAAAAGCTGCTAAGACTCTGAAACCTCACGAATCCCTGGTGATTTGGGTTTTCTTTGATTCTGTTCAGCATTTAAAGGGCACGTTTAATCAAAACAGGGGCAGGAAAAATGGCCCAGTTGGTAAAGTACTTGTTTCAAGAGTACAAGGTCCTGAGTCTGATCCCCAACACCCACATAAAGAGCTGGGGATGAGGGGCTGAAGAGATGCTCAGTGGTTAAGAGCATGGGCTGCTCTTGTTGAAGACGGAGGTTAGGATTGCAGTACCCACATGGCAGCTCACAATGGTCTGTAACTCTGGTTCCAAGGGATCCAATGCCCTCTTCTGGATTCCACAGATACTGCACGAACATAGCACATATACATACATGCAGGCAACATGCTCATCATATAAAATAAAGTAAATACATGAGAAAAAGAGGCAGGTATGGCCTGATATCCCAGTACTGTGGATAGGGAGGCAGGAAAATGTTGAGGGTTTGCTGGCTGGCTAGTCTCCCTGAGCTGGTGAGCTCTAAGTTCAATGAGAGATTCTGTCTCAAATAATAAGGTGGAAAATAATTGAGGGACAGCAATGACCTATTTCCACATGCACACACAAGCACATATGTGAACATGTACATACACATACCACCCCCTCAAAACCCACTAAAATAAGATTTGTTGTTGTTTTGAGAAATTTTCTTCTGTTATTTCTTTGATTATTGACCCATTTAACTCAATTTCTTTCCCTCATTACAAAAGTCCTTTTTGTGGGGTTGAGCATATAGTTTAGTTGGTAGAGTGCTTGGGGTTCTGCCAGTACCATCTAAAAAAAAATTAGGGTGTGTTGGCTCATACTTGTAATCCCAGCATTCAGGAGGTGGAGACAAGAGGATCACAAGTCCAAAGTCATCCTTGGCTACATAGGGAGTTCAGCCTAGGCTATATGAGACTCTGTTTCAATATGACAAAGGAATTTGAAGATTAAAGTAAAATAAAATAAATGAAGTCACTCTGACAGTTTTGAAGAGTACTAGTCAGGCATTTAAAAAATGTATACACATGTAAGTATGTGTTTATATGTGTATGTGCCTAAAGAGGCCAGAAGAGGGTGTTGGGTCTCCTGGAGCTGGAGTTACAGAAGGTTGTGAGGGGTCCAATGTAGATGCTAGGAACCTAACTTGGGTCTTCTGCAAGAGCAGTAAATGCTCTTAACTGCTGGGTCCTCTCTCCAGCCCTGCTCATTGGGCATCTTCTACCATGTCCCTCAGTTTGGGATTTTTCTCATGATTGCACCTGGGTTAGGTGCTAATTCATCTTGTGACATCAGCTGATACTACTGACCTCCAACATTTGATGAAAGCAACTATTGCCGGATCTCTTGGCCTTGATAACTTATCTTGTTTTTATTTTTTAGGTTTTTGGGATCTTAAGTAGCCCAGACTGGCCTTGAATTCCTGCTTTTCCTTACAGGTATGTGTCCAACTAGAAACTCTTCACAGTCACTTTTTTTCCTGGACATACGTCATGGAATCCTTCACACAGTTAAGAGAAGAAGGCTGTAATGGCTAGGGTGCACGGTCAATTAACAAGATCTAGGATCACCTGGGAGAGGGGCCTCTGGGCCTGCCTGTGGAGGATTATCTTGATTACATTAAATGAGGTAGGTGGACTCTCCCATTGTGGGTGGCAACATTCCCTGGCTCATGGCCTGGACTGTCTCAGTCTAGAAAGGGAACCGAGCAGTAGCGGGCAGTCGTTCCTTGCTCTCTGTTTCCTGAGTGCAGATGCAGTGTTTCTGCCACCCTGCTTTCCCCGCCATGATGGACAGCATCCCTCTGGAACTGTAAGTCAAAACGAACCCTTTCTCCCTTAAGTGGCTTTTATCAGGATATTTTATCACGGCAACCTGGCTTCTCCCAGGTCTTTGTTTGCTTACTCAGATCATTATGGGCTCATGTTTATTTATTTTGACTTTGAATTCTAGCCTAAGACATTATTCATCCTATTTCTCAAATTGTTCCAGTGTTGACTGTTAAAGGTTTTTCCATTTGGCTCCTAAATCCTGCTGACAGGCCTCATTCTGTTTTGGGGTACTTTACTTTCTGGTATTAGCTTCTAGACTTAAAATTGTGCTTTTTTTTTTTTTTTTCAATCATTGTATCTCTCTAATGTCTCTGAAATCTTATGTTTTCAGGTTGATTCTTTTTATATTAGTAATTCTCTCTTGCTTCATGGATCTAAGATAATATAATCTCAAAGTAGAATTTGTTTCTAATCATAATATTGAGGATAGCAAATTCAAGGCCAGCCTGGGCTCCATGAAACCCTGTTTAAAAAAACAAAACCAGGGTATGGTAACTTACACCTTTAATCCCAACATTCAGAAGGCAGAGGCAGGTGGGTTTCTGTGAGCTTGAGGCCAGCTTGGTTTACATATCAAGCTCCAGGCTACCAGACTACATAATGAGACCCTGAAACAAACAAAACCCCCAAATCAAATAACAGCTACAAACCCACCTCTCCCCCCCCCCCCAAAAGCATCTTTACTATTTGCTGCTTTTAGCTATAGTGGCTTATACCACAAGTATGATTAAGATGCATATATGTTAATTTTTTAATTCATCACCTGATTTAATATTTATTGTCTCCTCTCATGAAAAAGGAAACTTGGTTGCACACACTAGTGCTCATTTCTAGCCCCTTCCACTGTGCTAATTATAGTGGTTGTTTATGTTTCTACTAACAATTGCATAAACACTCATTTCCAGTTATGTGTGTTGGATAGCTCTTGGTTTCCACTATGGAAAATGAAGAATGTGTACCTGTGTGTTGTTTGGTCTCCACCTTCTGACTCTGACAGTTGTTTTACTGCTTTTTTACATCATCACCACCTGTAATATGTACCTATGTAATTAAAACTAAAATTTCCAAGCTTTATTTTGAGAAAAACTGATAAAATTAATTCAATAGAGCCAGCTGTGGAGGGGCATGCCTGTCATCTCAGCTTCTTTAAAAAAAAAAATATTGTTTTTGAGACAGGGTCTCCCTGTAGCCCCACCTGGCCTAGAACTTGCTATGTAGACCAGGTTGGCCTTGAACTCATAGAGATCTACCTGCCTCTGCCTCTCAAGTGCTGGGATTAAAGACTTACATGATCATGCTCAGTCTTTTAAAATATTTTATTATTTTTGCTTTATGTGTATGAGTATATCACCTGCATGTGTGTAGTAAGTGCACTCATGTTGTGCAGGGCCCTTGAAGGTCAGAAGAGGGCACTGGATCCCTTGGAACTGTAGCTACCGATGGTTGTTAGTTACCATGTGGTTGTTGGGGTTCGAACCCAGGTCCTCTGCAAGAGCAGCTAGTGCTCTTAACCACTGAACTATCACTCGAGCTCAATCTCAACTTCTTAGGCTAAGGCAGAAAGATATTTTTTAAAGTACATTTATTTATTTATTGTGTATGCACATAATACACACATTTGCCACAGTGTGTGTGGAGATCAGAGGACAAATTATGGGCGCTGGTTGTCTCTTTCTACCATGTAGGTTCTGGGTATTAAACATCAGGGTTGGTGGCAAATGCCTTTTACTCTCTGAGCCATCTCTTATATTTTTTATTTTTCACTTTTTGTGGTACAGGGCATTAAACATAGGACTTCATACATGATAGAACAGCACGCTAGCACTGAATTATACCCCCAGACCCAACTGCTTGTACTAAGTGTTTTCCTCTGGGAATTACAACATCTCCATATTATAATCTAATCAGAATATGCTCTATGCCCTGCAACAAGGTATTCCCCGTATCTCCTGCTGGAAGCTCCTATTTCCATGCAGTTACTTCTACATGTATTAAAAACTTCAATAGAGACCGGCATGGTGGCCCATGTAGGTGCTAGGGGCGTGGAGACAAGAGGATCAGAAGTTAAGGCCAGCCTCCACTGCACAGTAAGTTAAGGCCAACATGGGCTACGATGAGGCCTTGTCTCAAAAAGAAAAAGAAAAAAAAACCTTCACAAAAAAACAAAATAGAAAAATCCCCCCTTAACCCAACTCAAAAACAGAACCAAAGAGAAACAAAACCCACAAAATGTTACTAATTGACATGTAATAGTCAGCTGAAAGTTTTTAGGGCTAGCAAGATGACTCAGGGGAAAAGGCACTTGCCTTATAAGCCTAATGATCTGAGTTCATTTCAGAGCCTCACAATTCTCAGAATCAACTCCCATCACTGTCCTCTGACCTCCACAGGAGTGCTGTGGAAGGCACATGTGCTTGCGCACGTATACAACGAGTAAATATGTAAATAAATCTGTAATAAGATAAACTTTAAAAAATATAAAAGGTCTACAGTTGTCCCTATAATTACCATTTCCTGTGCTCTTCAAAAAACTATTGTTTGTCAGACTGCATGTGGGATTTTGTTATGGAACATGTGACTTGGTGGTGTATAGGGCGGCGCAGGGCAGAGGAGTCCTCAGGAGTGCAGGGCCTGTCACCTGTCCAGGGGACCGTGATTGGGAATATACTTGACACCACAGTCATCAGGGATGAGCTGCTTCTCAGTGTCTTCAAATTCATCTACCTTAAACTTGGTGAGGTGCCAGGGAACTTGAACTTGGCTCTACACAGAGCCTCAGTCACATGTTTCTTATTCTGCAACATGGTGTGAATGGGTGAACCCTGGCCATTGGGCTTTGAGGCTTCCCAAAGGCACCCTGAATAACATCCTGAAGCCTAGACTGGGGACTGCATTGAGATCAGAGACCTGAATATCCACCAGAAAGCTGTCTCCAAGGTCCCTTAGGGTAACATGCAACAGGCTGCATACACTGTCAAGGAGATTGTGTTTGCAGTATTGCACACCAGGCCCCCATGAGGGAAAGATCCTGGTTGGCTTAACTGGCTTCAGAGGGAAAAAAAATACCCAAGATTTATTTTTACGTACTTTCCTGCATGTATGTAATTACATTATGTGCATGCCGTACACTTGGAGGCCAGAACAGGACATGGGATCCCTTGGAACTGGAGCTATAGATGGTTGTTAGCTGTCGTGTGGGGGCTGAGAACTGAACTCAGGTCTTCTGCAAAAGCAATCAGTGTTCTTAATCACCGAGCCACCACCCCAGCCGGTCTGCAGTGCTCTTCACTCACTTCTAAAGTTCCATCTTTCTGTCTGGTGTCATTTCCCTTCGGCTTGAAGAACTTGATTGGACATCCTTTTCCCTGCAAGGCTGGGGGCAATGAGTGGTCTCTTCATTTATCTGAAAACATCTTTACTTTAGGGTATTGACGAGGTTTGCTTTGATTTTGGTTTTAGTCCTTTAAAGATGGTGTTCGGCTATCTTCTGGCCTCCGTGGTTTCTGACGGGAAGTCAAACCTCATTTGAATCGTTTCTTTGCATTCTATTTGTAATATGTCTTCTTGTGGCTACGTCAGACTTTTCTCTGGTTTATAGCAATTGGATCATGGTGTGCTTAGATGTTATTTTCTTTGTGTCTATTCTATTTGTGTTTTGCTCAGCTCCTTGCATATGTAAGGTGATGTTTTTCATCAAATTTATGAAATTCCTGGGACAGGAGAGATGCTCAGTGTTTAAGAGCACTGGTTACTTTTACAGAGGACCTGGGTTTGGTTCTCAGCACCCACATGGTAACTAACAGCCTTCAGTAACTGCAGTAGTATAGGATTTGACACTCTCTGGCTTCCTCAGGCATTGCATGCACATGGTGTGCTTACATATATGTAGGTCAAACACTCATACATACCAAAAAAATTTTAAAAAACTTTATGAAATTCCTAATCTGTGTTTATTGGAATCTTTTCCCATCTGATTCTCATCTCTTTTGGGATGGGAATTGCATTTTCCTTTTGTTCCTCAAACCAGCAAGGTAATTGTTTTCACTTTCTTTATTCTTCTAATTGGATACTTTGGATTTATCTTGAAGACCTCAAACATTTTTTTCTGTTTCCATCAATCTGAGAGTAAGCCCAAGCTGTGAATTTTAAATTTAGTTTTATTTCTCGTGTGTGTGTGTGTGTGTGTGTGTGTGTGTGAGAGAGAGAGAGAGAGAGAGAGAGAGAGAGAGAGAGAGAGAGAGAGACAGAGAGGTGATGGTGCCACAGCTTGAATGTGGAAACACTTTGGGCAGTTGGTTCTCTCTTTCCACCATGTGGATTCAGGGGATCGAATTCAGGTCACCAGGCTTGCATGGCAAGTGCTTTGACTGGCTGAGCCACCACACTGGCCCATGAATCAAATTTTTTTCTATTGGATTCTTTTTGTTTGAGATAGGGTCTCCCTGTAGCCCCAGCTGGCCTGAAACTCCATACATAGACTAAGGTGGTCTCTATCTCACAGAGATCTATCTGCCTCTGCCTCCCAAGTACTGGGAGTAGAGAGGTGTGCCCCACACCTGAGTAGTTGGTTCTCTTGAAAGCTTTCTTTTCCATTATATTTCTGGGTTGAAATTTACTTATCTTGGGGCTGGAGAGATGGCTCAGCAGTTAAGAGCACTGACTGCTCTTCCAGAGGATCTAGGTTCAAATCCTAGCACCCATTTCATGACAAGTGTGAACCACCATGCCTCGATATTTGTTTCTGAGCAGAGTGTTGATTTGTTGCCTAGGCTGACCTCAAACTCTTATCCCTCTCACGTCTAATCTTCTGAGTGCTGGAATTATAGGCATGTGCCACCATAGCCGGTTTAATTTTTATCTTTGTTCTGGACATTAAAGATTACATGCTGTGGTGGCTCTGCATTTTGTCTGCTGTCTTTGAAGACTGTTGCCATTTGTTCTAGCAGAAGATAAACCACTGGCTGGTTCTCTTGAACTTGTGGAGTTTTTATTTTATTCTGTTAGTGAAGATCCATTTTAATTTTAATTAATCTTTTTTATTAACAGTTCAGGCAAGTCAGGCGTGGAGGTACACGGCTGTAATACCAGCAGGAGGTAGTAGGAACAGAGAGTTCAAAATCATCCTTAGCTATATATGGAGTTCAGGGTCAGTCTAGACTACACGAGGCCGTGTCTCCTTAAAAAAAAAAATGTTTACAAAAGTTTAAGTTTAAAAATCTGTTGTTACTATCATAAAGATCTAAAGTTATCAAATTTGGAACAAGTATTTGGTAAGTTTTTCTCATATGTAAGCTGTAAAAATATTTTAGATCTAGGGGCTGAAGCAATAGGTCAGCAATTAAGATCACTTGCTGTTCTTCCCAAGGACCCAGGTTTGGTTCCCAGCACCCACATGGTGGCAAACGTCCTTAACTCAGGTTCCAGGGGCTCTAACACCCTCTTCTGGCCTCTTCAGGCATTGCATGCACATGTGGCACACTTACATTCATTCAGGCAAAACACTTATACACATAAAATAAAAATATTTAAAATCTGTTTTTCCTAGATACTGATCTTAAATACTCCTTTATTCTTTATTTGCCTTTGAGACCCCCTCTCCAGTACCCAATCATGAGGATCATATGACCTTCAGTGAGGTCAACATGTCAAACCAGGAAAACATCAGCAGGTGTTTCAGTGGGGACTGGAGTTTAGATCAACCTGAAATAGCCTTGCCTGTTGAAGTGCTCCCCACTGTCAGAGCATGCTTCCTCAGGATATCCCACTGTCCCTGCATCCCTTTCACTTCCTCCCTCCTGCTGGGCTTTGCCTCCAGGCCCATCTGAATTACTCCTGCCAGCAGGCCCTTTCTTTCAGCCCTGGCTTGTATGTCCCCTGTCCTCCTTGGAATGCAGTTATCACTTCCCCCTTGCATTGCTGTCCCCACCTCCTCACTGCTCTTCCCGCTGCTCCATGCTCGATCCATTCTTCATATTACAGTCTGAGCAATCTCAAACACATCCGAACATGTTCTCTCTCTCAAAGCCTTTAAGCCCTCTTCGCTGACCTTTAAAGACTAAATTCCTTACCCACACATACCTTGGCTTGGCTTGGTCTGATTCTTGCCCATTTCTCTAGTTTTGCTGGGAGATGTGTAAGAGACAGGCACCCAGCACCGGGCTGCTGAGGACTGTAGCAGGCAAGGAGTGAGTCAAGGATGATTCTTGGCTTCCTGGTTGGACAGAGGCAGCAAAGCTCATGGGCTTCTAATCTTCAGTATCTCTGGGGAATACCTCAGACAGCTACAACTCTCTCCTGAAGCAGAGCTCACACGTCCTCGCCCACTCTCCTCCACTCCTGCCTCTCCTCACTCTGCCTTTCAACTACTGATCAGCTAAGCAGAACATGTGAGGCTGAGCCCTAGCTGTGTCCTTGACTCTGTCACTTCCCCACCTAGAGCTCTGGTTTTCCATCGAGAAAGCAGGACTTACATTCCTGGCCCCATCTTTGTTTGTTTTGCTTTTGGAAAGCAAAGAGAAGATATATGACTTACTCATCTGTGGTCACATTGGGAAAAGGAATAAATAAAAGGGTCCAGCTAATATTGACATGAGGAAGGAGGGGCAGCGAGGACAAGCAGTCTACATAATTAGGTAAACCTGGGTAAGGTGTGGTCTGGTTGATCATTGTCTTTTTTTTTAGACAAAATCTCATTCTGTAGCCCTGGCTGGCTTGGTACTTGCTGTATAATACAGGATGGCTTTAAACTTGAGACAGTCCTCTTACTTCTGCCTCTCAAGTACTAGGATTGTTGGTGTGTGTGTATCTGTGCATGCATGTGTACCACCACACCTGGTCTCATTTGTGTGTGGGGTGTGTATGTTACATGTGAACATATGGATGTGTTTGCCTGAGTGTGCACATTGGATGCCAGAGGTTGACTTCAAGTTGACTTGAGGTGTCTTCCTCTGTCACTCTCCACCTTCCTTTTTCTTACGTTATTTCTGTGTCCATGGTGCACATGTCACTGTGAGTGGTGAGTGTGGGGGTCAGAGGACAACTTACAGGAGTCTGTTTTCTCTACCACATGAGTGCCAGAGACTGAACTTAGATCGTCAGGCTTGGTGACAAGTGCCCTTGCCCTCTTGCCATCTTGCCAGCCTGGACTCTCTTTTTTACCATCGATTTTTCTTTTTAATTATGTGTATTCATAATTAAATGTCTGAGTGGGGGTATGTACATGTGAGTGCAGGTTCCTAGGGAAGCCAGAGGTGTCATTGCTCTAGAATCTGGAGTTACAAGCAGTTGTGAGGTGCCCAACATGGTTGCTTGGAACTGAACTCAGATCCCCTGGAAGAGCAATACGTGCTCTTAACCTCTGTGAGCTTTTTTTTTTTTTTTAACATGAGTGTTTTGCCTGCATGTATGTAACCATACCTGTGCATGCAATACTCACAGAGGCAAGATGAGGGTGTTGGATCCCCTGGAACTAGAATTAAAGTAGGTTGTTGTCTACCATATGGGTGCTGAAACTGAACCTGAGTCTTCTGTCTTCTGTAAGAACAGCCAGTGCTCTTAACCTTCATTTTTTAATATAAGAAATTATCAGGGGGATGGAGATGAAGCTCATTGGAAAAGTGCTGGCCTAGCATGTACAAAGCCCTGGGTTTGATCTCTAGGACTGCAAAAACTGGGTACAGTGGCACATGCCTGTAATATCAGTACTCAGGAGGTGGAGGTAAGAGGATCAGAAGTTCAAGGTCATCTTTGGCTACACAGAGAATCAAGGCCAGCCTGGGCTACATGAGATAGTTTCTCAAAAAAAAAAAAATTAAGGCAAGAAATGATTATTGCCAGTGCTAAACTGAAGACACATGTCAGGCTCAAGTGGGGCAGAGCCTGTGAGCCTCAATAGTGGAGTCATTTGCCTTTAGGAACTTCTCTCTGGTGTTAGGGTGGAGGATGCATAGCAAGTAGGTTGATATAGGAATTGGGGAACTCTAGTTCTCTGGGCTAAGGCTTCTCTTGCAGAGATGCTGGAAGCGGAGGATCTGGGTGGCATTCTGAACAGACTGCCGTTAAGTCTCTGAGTTATCCTGAAACTTCCTCTCTGCACAGCTAATCCCTGAGCAGGTGAGCTGGCTCTACCTCCAAGCATAGCTGGGAGTCCTTTACTGTCTTCAGTTCTGGGGTCAGAGCCCTAGTCCACCCACTATGGTTCTATACTATACTAAACAGGGCATCCAGCTTCTGCTCTTGTCTTGCCCTAAGTCATCCCTATCCAGCAGTGGGCAGCAGGACCTTGGAAAACATAAAGCTGAGACTATTACTCGTCTGCCTACAGGGCAGGTCCAACCTTTTGACCTTAGAACACAACATGGCCACCTCCAGAATGACAAAAAAACCCTCAATGTTTTATCTAAGTTTATGATTTTGTGTTGGACTACATTCATGGCTATTCTTGGCTGCATGCAGCCCATGGGTCAAAGATTGCACACACCTAGGCCCTAAATCTTCTTCCTAAATTGGCTGCTTACCCTTCTTGCCCCTAATTATAATACCTGTGTAATCTGACCACTACCTGCCTTACCTACATCCATTTTCCTTGTTTGTCAAACTCAGGCATACCATCCTGATTCCCTCCTGTGACATCCCAAAGAGTTATTGGCTCCTTGATGCAGGTCCAGGGATACATCACTAAAATTATATTGTTGTCAGAGTTCTCATCATCAGTACTTTTCCAGTTTTGTTAATTTCATTACTGAGTGATACAAGAGTGTTTTCCGTAGGCCTGACAGGTAGAGAGAAAGCTCCCTGGTAATTCTCCCCATCCTAGATCTCTTCTGGGATTCAAAGCTCTGTTTGTCCTGTTTGTCTCGGACTTGTAAATTCCCAGAACTGGGCGTAGCACAATAGACAGTATTGAATAAACAGTGAGCCAGAAGTCAGATTCTGCCTCTACTCAGGGTTAGCTTGGCTATGAGGGAAGGCTGAGGAAGGAAGTTCAGAGGCTAGGGTCAAGAGGAGGCTCTGGTTTTGGGCAAACTACTTAGTTTCTCTGAGTATCAGTTTGTTCATTTATTTCAAAGAAGGGAACAGAGCATATATCTCATAAAACGGGGAGCATCGAGTAGTACCAGGCACACATCCAGCCCCTTGTGGAGCTTATAGGCTAGTGGGGATGTACTTGACATCTTGCACGTAGACTCCACTGTCTACCATTGTGTTCAGTATCCCTAAATGTTAGAGCCTTGCTTTCCAAACTGGGCAGGAAAGACTTATGTGGGGGTGTGTGGCTATCTGAAACCACCTGGGGTATCTTTCTGGACTGTTTTACTGGGAAGCCATGTAAAACATTATTTGTTAGAGTAACATAAGCACAGATATTTATTAAGTAGAATGAAGAATTTGCCTAAATGTTAAGATTCTGTTGCTTTGAGCATTAACATGGGCCACTGTACTGAAAGCGTCAGACTCGGGTGATACTGGGGTTCACAGGTAGGAAGCTGAAACCAGGAATACAGGACCAGGCCTCACCCATCCTGGTTAGGGGCCTTTCTGGCTCACAAAGAGAGCTTCCTTCTATCAACAAAGGATTCTTTCTATTCTGTTACTCTCAAGATTTCCCCAGCCATGCAGAGGGAGCAGGTGGCTTCCAGTTCTGCCTTTGGTGAGGGCAAGGGTGGAGCCCGGAGGATAAGAAAGGGCAGGTGGGGTTCCAGATCTTAATCTGTTTTCTCCTAGCTCTTACCATTGCCCAGACATGGACCACCCTGGCTGCCCATCAGCCTCCACCTCCCCTCCCTGTTCTGGACATAATTATAGTCATTAGACTAGGATATCATCACCAAGTCTATAAACAGCACACTCTATGTAAACAGCAAAGGTAACTGCTGCTGAACGTAATTACAGGAGATGTTTCCAGACCCACAATTGCATCAGAGTAAATGATAGCTTCCTTTCCTCCCATTAATACTGCAATATTAGGGACCTATCAGGGTCAATTAGTCAAACCCCAGTAGTAAGAGGGTGACAAAGACCTCACACTCTCACACCTGCCTGCAACAGAAGAAAGGAGCTGGGGCCAACACGACCCCTCAAGCTAGGAGAAAACTGATTAGGGCTATGAACCTTTCCCACTCAGTCTTAGCCTCTGGGCCCTACTGTTACCTGCTGATTCTGTTAGGTATCAGGATCTCGAGAGAAATGGAGATTTCCAAGGACACCCAAAAGGCTGTAGGCAGTGGACTAAGCTCTGCTAGATACCATTGTGTGCAGGTGCCCCAGAGGCTCACGGTCAAGTCCCTTCAACCTGTAACCGGTTTACCCAGAGACCCCACTGGCAGACCTGTGTCTAAGATGGCGGTGTCCTGCTGGGCCTGGGTGCTTTCCACGATGCTAGATGCTACTGGCTGGCAACGGTTAGCTCTTTTCCCTTCCTTATCTTCACTTCTCATCACTTCCTCTTTCTGCCTCCTGTACCCTTCCCACCCTTGTCAGCTCAGCAGCCTCCCATGGCTGCTCCTCCACCCCTTCTTCCTGTCCACTTGGGTTTGTTATCTCTCCAGGAGGGCGGGGCACGGAGGGTGGAGCAAAGGGTTGAAGGCCCTGCCAGGCTTCTGGGATCTCTCGCAGTCCCCACGCAGAGGCACTGCGGGTGGCTGGGCATCGGTGTCTGCGGATTTTCCGCTTGCTCCCACCCGCCTACACAAAGACCGGCCCAGGCGTGCGCACACACGCACAACTGCACAAAGAGGTGCATACCCCTGCACACACACAAACACATTCCCGACAGGCCCGCGCGCGCGCACACACACACACACACACACACACACACACACACACGCGCGCGCGCGCGCACGCCCTCGCGCGGACCTGCTGCGGCCGCCCTGCTCTGCTCGCAGGCTGCGCGCACACGCAGAGCTGCGCACGAGGGCACACTCGCGCGCACAGGGCGCGCTCCACGCCCCTGGCTGAGGCCGAGAGCTGTGCAGCAGCTCCGGCGACGGGCGGGGACCAGGCGGGGGCGGCGGCCACAGCGGAGGAGGCGGAGCGGGAGCAGGGAGCGGGCTGGCCCGCGCTCCTCCTGGCGGCCGGGGATTTTCCAGCCTGGGCGCAGACGCCGCCGACCTCCCTGCGGCCGCCGTGGACCATGGGCGACAAAGGGACACGGTGAGTGCGGGTGGCCGCCCTGTCCCGTGCGCAGAGGCGACCTGGACGAAGGCATGGGCAAGGAGGGGAGGGGTTTCCAGTTAGCGTCACCCGGGATCTGGTGCCTCGCTCTCTGTCCGAGGTCTCCTATTTGGTCGCCGGCAGGAGCCACGGGTAGGGGACCGAGACAGCCAGGGTGGGCCACCCTATCTGGCTTGTGGCTCCTGGCCCAGACACACATACACATACCCAGCACTGGCCGGCAGTTAGAGGGACTCTCCAGGCCAGACTGACACACGACACACGCGCTCCAGAACGCAGGCACACTCATGCTGACACACACTGACAGCCACAGCAGCACACTCTTCACATTCGGTGACAAGACGTCACACGTTCCCTGGCACACACTGGTCTGTCAACACATTCTTGCAGACAGACCTGTTCATGTACACGGGTCCCACTCCAACCTACCGTGGCCCTAACACACCCTCCTGCAGCCACATACATGTGGACATACTCAGACATACAAATCCTGTCACTTGGACTCTTACTAACACATGCTCTGGGTGGCACACATACGCTGTCACCCTGACCGACATGGCACCATGACATGATGGTGCCACGTCTTACTAACACAGGGGGAGACAAGAGCACACCTCCACAGATGTAAGTCAGAAAATGCCTGCAGAGCCTGGCAGCCAGAGCTGTGAATACACTCATTTCTGGCCCTCACTGACGTGAGTGGAGACACATGTCACAGAGTGGAGGGTTCTGTCTGGGTCCGGAGAAAGCAGGTCCATTTGCACTGCTTCCTTCCTCCTTGACCTCCAGAGCCCAGGGAACTGGCTGCAGGCTGTCAAGTTGAGGGGGGAGGGGCTCCTATTTTGTAGAGTCTGCCCTAACAGGAGAGGCTAGACCTCCAAAATAGAAACTAGGATAAAGTGGGAGGGTCTGGGGCAGGGGAGTCTATAGGGACAGCCCTTTTGACCCAGGCAAGCCCTGGTCAACCTCCTACCATTCTAGCCTCCTAGCCCCCGACAGTCCCACTTGTAGTCCTCTGGCCTGTGCTCCTTCCCAGCCCCTCCTCTGGCCTTGTTGCACCTGCTGTTTTTTCGTTGTTTTCTTTCATTAACCTCTCTTATCTTTGTGCCCTTCTCAATGACTTTCCATCCTTTCTTCTGATATTTAACTTCTGCTGTATACTAGGCACATTGTGGGGCATCAGAGATGCCCCCTGAAGGACCCAACCAACTAGATAGGAATCACTCCTGTGGTCACATTTTGAGACCCTTGAGCAAAGTGATTTCTCACCCACTGCCATCTGAGACTCTTCAACAGCCTGGGAAAGGGCCTCTGGAGGTTATTCCCACTTCCCAGGATAGACACTGAGGCACTAAGGTAACTCAGACTCCTCAGAGTTAGAGGCTGCTTCCTGCCAGCCTTTAGACTGATGACTCTTCCGGGAGGTTAATTTTCCTTTTCTGAAGAAGAACTGAAGGGTAAGAGAGGTCACTTGACTTGTGTAAGATAAAGAAGAGGCAGAGACAAGACCATGTGTCTGTGGCTCATTCTGGGGCCCTGCCAGGCACTGTGTGGACCCCAGGTGTGAGAACTGGCAGGGGTACCCACTCTGTGCACAGCATCAGAGACTGCAGAGGCTCATGAGGTGTCTTCACTCACCTTGAGGGCCAATCCCCAGGGCAGCTGGCTAGCCAGCATGGTGACCCGGGCTCTGTCCTTGTCGGAGGGGTGAGACTCCCTCTTCGGCCATATCCATCTCCCCACAGTCCAGATCCTCCTGCCCCAGAGGTCAGGCTTTGCACCCTTCAGGGCATAGTCAGGAGTCAGCGCTGTTGTCTTCTTTGTTCTCCTGTGCTGCTGGTGACCAGTGTGACTCAGCCCTGCTGAGCATCTCTGATCAGGGGAGGAATGTCAGCCCCAGCCAGCCTGAACTGACACAGGATGAAGACACTGTGGGCTGCCAGACACCTGTTAGAGACCCTGTTTGAGGCCATGGCTTTGTCTTTGACTTCCCTTGCTCTGCCTCTAACTCAAGGGCAGCTCTTGGGCTCATCTGAAGGTCACCTTGGCCTTTCTCACCTTAGGATGCCCGTCTGTAAATTGGAGCCTTCTACACTCCCTTTTCCATGGTTCTCCCCAGGCTTACTGAACTGAGTTGGCAGGTAGTGCCTAGGTCTGACTAAACAAACCCTGCCCTGCGGTGGCCCTGCTTGTCTGCTCACACTGCTTGTCTGCTCACACTGCTTGTCTGCTCACACTGCTTGTCTGCTCACACTCCCCTGCAGCCCCGTGAGGTCTGCCTCTCTCTCTTTCCAGACATAACTGGACGAGAAAAGCAAAAGCACAGATAGGCTTTTGCCATGATGAAATCCTACTTTATGGACTGGAAGAGGACTTTGTAAATGTATTTCATCTAGCCTGCCTGTCTCAAATTAGAGGAAAGTGAGGATGAAAATCAGACTGTCAATGCCCTCTGGGAAATCCCAGGGTCAAGGGAGAGGATGAGATGCAGGGCAGGAGCATGCTAGCATGATGATGGTGACCTAACAACATCCTGAGAACATATATTCATTCAACAAATGTTGATGGACTGGCTTCCATGTGCCCTGGGGCTGGGGTTCCCTGAGCCGAATCTCCAGAGGACTTAGAGCATATAGCAGGTGATCGTAATGCAGGGTGACAAGTGCTATGGGAGGTGGAAGAGGAATCCCCACCTGAGACCTGGGCAGGACATGACAGGAAGTTGTCCTGGGAAATCAGGGGTACTGAGCTTTCCTTGGGAGGATAAGGAGGCCAAGGCCAGGGTACAGAATGTCCAAAGGACTGGAGGTGTGGAGCAAGGCCTGCAGCCTGGGGGTGATGAATGAGTTTTAGTTGGTGAACACAGGCCAGTCATCCCCAACCTGGGAATGTTTGGTCAAGGGGACAGGATTTTCTCCCAAAGCTGGGGTTGATTGAAAGGAGAGGGTGAGTCATGGGAAGAACAGGAACAGATCTTCTCCTCATAGAGGTGCTTCTGATGGTGACCAGGAGGGTGGAGGGGAAGAGCAGGCCTGGAGGCAGGAACCTCCATGAGGAGGTTAGGGAGAAGCCTGAGAACCGAGGCTTGGGGAGGATTGGTCTGGAATGAATATATATATGCAGATGCAGATGCATATGAATAAAGAAGAGTCCATCAGGCCTCCTGGTTGATTGGACCTTTGCTGTTGGTGTTAGAATTATGTGCACTGGAGCTGGGGAGATGGCTCAGTCAGAAAAGTACTTGTGCTCAGCATGAGGACTTGAATTTGGATTCCCAGAACCCACATAAAAGCTGGTCACAGTGGTATGCGTCTCTAACCCTAGTGCTATGGGGAGAGCGTGGAGGCAGGCACATTTCTGGAGTTCTCAGGTCAGCCAATCTAGTAGTCGGGGTTAGTGGAATGCTGGCTCAAAAAATAAGGTAGAGAGAGTCTGAGGAAGACACTTGATATTGACTTCTGGTCTTTACATAGACTCACATACATGTACATAGACACACACAAGAAGTATGTGCATAATCTCACTGAATTCTCCCCCATGGGTAAGGTAAGGATTTCTGTTCCCATTTGACAAATGAGCAAATAGACTCAGAAAGATGAAGTCATTATGTCCATTGTCATTCAGCCAGCAGTCTGTCCATCAAATCTTCTCTGCCACTCTTTACATCTACTGAGGGGGAAAAGAACTTTCTTCCACAGCTGGCCTCCCAACTGCACCCAGATAACCCCTGCTGATAACCTACTAATTCTAAAGACAACCTGCAAGATCAGACTGAGGTAACAGCCTGGACTTCCTGAGAGGCCATGGGGCTGAAATAAAATTTCCTTTGCTGAAGATGTTGGTAAACTGCTCCCCCCCAGGGGGTTGGGAGAAGGCTAGGAGGGTGGTTGCAGCAAGGACCTGCAACCACCAGTTCTCTGTGAACCTTGGCTGTCGTTTCTCGAGGTGGTTAGGCACTGGGTGACCCATCTTGGCCGGAACATGGGGAAGTCCTGTGGCTTTGGCAGGATTGCTCCTAGACTGCTGGGTGTGGCAATGAGCCTGGCCCACTGTCCCTGATTCCTTGCTGGCCTCTGGGCTGCAGACTTCTCTGATGGCTCTATTCCTTCCAAGTCTGTGCCTTCTGGACTGGAGTTGAAGCCTCCAGTTGCCTCCTCCAGGACCTTTCACATGGGCTGCCGCGAGGGAAGCACAATAGACAGGGAGGCAAGAAGCTCTGAGCGACTCAGACTGTTGACCTCTGCCAGGCCATCCTCCACTGCTTGCTGGGGCAACCCTGCTAACTCTAGCTGAGGTCTGCGTGGGTGGCAGCAGGTGCCAGGGAAGCGAGGAGTGGGCTCTAGTCAGAGACTGAGGAAGATGAGGGAGACCCTGACAGATAGGTCTGTCTCTTGGGCTGGGGCAGAGGGGGCAGGTAGTGACAGTGTTCTCTGTGGATACAGCTAGTTGCCTTGGAGGATGCCGATGACCTTGCTATAGAGAAGATGATAGGATAGCAGAGCCCAGGACAGCATAGGTACTTGGGATGGAGAGAAGTGGAAGACAGCCTAGGACAGCTGGGTTTGGTGCTCCAGAAGCAGAGAAGGACTATAGAGGACAGAGGAGGGTCTGCGGCAAGATCCTTGCATGTATACAGAAGGTACTGGCTGTGGACTTGGGGGCTTTGGTGGAGTGCTCAGGGCATAGTTGGTACAGCAGGCAAAGGAAAGAGAGGTGCTCCCCGCTTTTCTTTAAGCCTCCAGGCCATTGGCCTGGGAACCTAGGGCTTATCCATCCACCTCTCCTCTGCAAAAAACAGTCACAAAGCCCTTGGAAATCCTTGTAGAATGGAAAAAGCATCCCATGGTGTGTGAGCTGGCCCAGGGGCAGGTGTGCTTCTGGAAGGAGGGTCCTCTGACTCCAGTGGAGGTGTAGAAAGGCTTCCTGCAGCAGGTGAGCCTGAACTGGGTACTGGAATATGAAGAAGGTCTGGGAGTATACTCTAGACATAAGGAAGAGTCCATGCCCAGGTACTGACACCAGCTCAGGTATGGAAATGAGAAGGCAAGGCTGAGAAAGGGGTGGCAGCCCTGGCCAGCAGGCCTGGGTGCTGCAATGTCAGCATATTCCTATTCACTCATACCCCAAGGACCCTTGGCTCTTCAGTTGGTAAACTTGCTTTGGTTTTGGCTATGTCTGCTTCTTGTTTGTGGGCCCACCAGCCTCCGGATCTGGTTCATGAAAGATACCCGACAGAGCTGTGGTGAACTGGACTGAACTCTTCTTGCCTCTGATCTCAGCCCTGGGAGCCCCCTAAGTGCTGAAATAAGTTCCATCTTTTCTATTAGGGAGCCCTCAGAACCCAAGTGCTGCTTCCCACATCAGACTGGGTGCTCAGAGGGGGATTTGTGGCTCCTTCTTCAGACTGGGAGGTCCCAGAAAGAGGATGTAGCAACCTGTCAGGCCAGATGCTGCTGAGGGGGTGATACCCCCAACGTCGCTCGGGGCTGCTCATGGGTGGGGCCTCATCCCTCTGTCTGAGCTTGGATGGAACAAGGGTCCTCCAAGTAGATTCTAGGCATGCCCTGCCATGTGCAGACTGGACCCTGTCCAGGGGGTGAGTGGGTGGCTTGAGTCCTAGAAATGGAGTGGAGAATGGAGTGGGGGTGGAAGGACAGGGTGGCTGGCTTAGAGCGGGAAACAAAGGCTCTGTTGTCCCAGCCCCTTCTCTGCCTCCCTTCTCACAGAGGAGCCCACAAAGGAGCCCTGCCTGGGTCATCTCTCAGGAGACAGCCTCCTTCCGGGGACTGGCCTCAGTCTCTAGAACTGTTTCAGAGGAACTTCTTGTTCCTGCTCAGGAGACCTGATGCCAGATGAGACCTGGGAGGCCAGGATCCCGGGGCTCTGAGCACAGGTCACCAGAGCTCTTTGTGACTGAAGTTGGCACCTCAAGGACAGGGCATTGCCTGACAGAGTCTTCCATGGGTCCCAGGCCCTGAAAAAAGTCTGGCTGTTTACTAAAAGAGCAAGACTGGGGCTATGACCCAGGTCAGGCCACCAGGAGGCGGGACTCCTCAATGCCTGACCCGTTCAGTGGCTGTGAGGCAGGACGTCTGTCCCATGCTTACTCTGGGTCTATGGATCCACAGTGGGTCCCCTTGCAGTGTCATCCTTCCCCTTAGCGTTCACCAATGGATGTGAAGAAGTTATGGAAAAGGGCTAAGGGCAGGGAAGAGGAGTAGACTGGGATAGACCATTATAGCAGCATCCAGCTTTTGCTCTACTGCTTACTCACTGCTGTGTGACTCAGGGTATGTCATTCACCCACTCTGAGCCCTGGTGTCTTTGTAGAAGTTAGACTGACTGCATGTCCCTTCTTGTTAGTGGTTTAGGGGATGGTCTGTCTTCTCAGGGCCCCAAATGGGGAATTGGACAGCTCAGGCCTCTGATATAGTCTGGTAAGGCAGAGATCGCCAATAGAGACTGCCAAGGAGCTAGATCCTTGGGGAGGTTGATGGTGGATGTTGAAGGTCAGGAAGGAGTCACTTCCTTCTTTCCAAGGAATCCTTCTTCAGCAGCAGCTTGTACTCTCTGGTCTCATCTCCAGCCACCAGAGACATCTAATTAACTAGTTATTGGCAGGTCCTTGAAGGTTAATCACCTTTACCCAGGCTGTTCCTTCTCTTCCCTTCAAGGATCTTCAAGGATCACTTCCTCCAGGAAGCCGCCTGAGTCTCCCAGGTGCTGTGGGGCCCTCCTCTAGGCCAGTCTCTCTAGGATGCTATCAGATCTATCAGGAAGAGATTAGTCGATGATTAGCATAGAGTTCAGGCTCTGAGAAGAACTAGATTTCAGGGTTTCAAATCTCAGTTCTGATATCAACAGCTGATTGTTTAACTCTTTCTCTGTTGCAGCTCCTTGACCTGTAAAGTAGGGTTGAGGTTGCCTTAAGGATTAAAAGTTGAAGCCAGTGTAGCTCAGAATTCTGGCACAGTATCAGTGAGAAGTATTAATCTTGGATGCTCTCCTTGGGTCTGCCTCCCTTATCAGGCTGAGCTCCCCTAAGAGGGCAAACCGGTGGACTCAAAGGCTCTGTCTTTAGCACCCAGGGGGTGATGTGGCCTCACACAATGCTCTTCTCAACTAACAAGGCCTGTATTCTTCCAGAAATCCCTCACGGATCTTCCAAGTGCATTTGGACCTCTTTGCCATTTTCACTTGCACACGTTCACCTCTCTTTCTGCTTGGGTCCTTGCTATTTGCACACTTGGGACATCCTCATATGAGGTCAAGGATTCTTCAAGGGCACCTGGCCCAGGCTGGCTTGTCCTTGCTATCCATGCAAGCCTGGCACGGCACTGAACTTCATAAATATTTGTTTAGTGAAAGAAACTGATTGTAGGCATTTTTAGTGGGAGAAGGTGTCCTCGGGGCAGAAAGGAGGGTGGGCAGGGTAGTTGATGAGGATGATGGGACGATGGGACATCATTGTTGGCTTCAAAATATCTCAGAGTAGCTCAGAGACACAGGGGTTAGATTAGGCTTGTGACCCGAAAGGCTGAGGTCACTGGATGACCAACTTTTCCTTGCTAAGAAGACATATTTTCTGACCATGGAGGTTCGTGGCAGGAGATTGGTGGTCCTTGCCACTGCTGATATCCCATGGCAGTGTTGCCTAACCTCTCTTTGTTTGTCCAAATCCCATGCCACTGGGGACTGAAGCTAGGGTCTCTTGCATGCTGGACAAGCACTCTTATTGTTGAGCTATAGCCTGAGCCCTGTTTTGTTTTTAGGTAGAATCTCTCTCTCAGACTGACTTTAAACTCCTGTAGCCAAGAATGATTTTCAACTTTCCATCCTCCTGCCTCTACCTCCAGAGTGCTGGGATTGCAGACATGGAGCAACATGGCTGGTTTATGTAGTACTGGGGATTGAACCCAAGGCTTTGTACATGTTAGGCAAGCACTCTGTCAACTGAGCTACACCCCCTCTCCAAATCCTACTTCTTAAAAATGTTATTAGTATTTTTTTTTCTTTGAGACAGGGTCTTCCTGTAGTCCCAGCTAGCCTGAAACTCCTTATGTAGACTAGGCCGGCCTTGAACTCAGAGATTTGCATGCCTCTGCCTCCTGAGTGCTGGGATTAAAGCATGCCCGGCATGCCACTACGCCTGACAAAAAATGTTTATTTTTTATGTGCATGAGTGTTTTGCCTGTATGTATATAAATGTGTCACATGTGTGCAATACCCATGGAGGCCGGAAGAGGGCATTGGATCCCCTGAATCTGGAATTAGGGATATTTGTGGGTTGTTAGGGTTCTTTCCATCATGTATTTGCTTAGAAATTCCCCGAGCCTTTCCCTGCTCTGGACACGAGGGGAACATGGCATCCCCATTGAGGATAGATATCTGGGTCTGGTGACAGTACACCCAGTGTGGTTTGACCTGGCTTGAGGAGGGGGCTATGGCTTCCTATGATCCACTCGGATCAAGGAGATCTTTATGCAGCTGGAGAGCCTTCCTTGGCTGGCAGAGCCCAGAACTCCCTGTTAGCTGCCCACTGGGCAAGTGCTCAGAACCCACCTCATTATAGGGGACAGAATTCTGGGCACTGAATCCAGCAGGCTGCGATCATAATCAGCTAATTAAACCACCCAAGAATGGCTGCTTGGCCCAGAAAAGTGGTGGTGGTGGTAGGGTGAGCCTGGGGAAGAGGGAGAACAAGGCTCAGAGCTGACCGTGATGGGCAAGGCTGGCAAAGGGAAACAGGAAGTGGGGAGAGGTGCTGGAGATCAGGGTAAGGGAAGATACAGAGAGGGTGCCATCTGAGGGGGCACCCTGGTGAGATGAGAATTGGAACCCCACTCTTTCACTGTCCTCATACCAGTGGCTTCTTTGATTTCTTAATGTATCAGACAGGAGTCCATCCTTTGGCCTGGATGGACTCTGGGATCTCTCCTCATTGTACAGGCTCCACAGTGAGGAGAAGAGAAGGGCCAAGCAGAGCTGTTCTGTGCCCAAGAGTAGAAGGCATGGCCTCTAGCACTGTGCCCTGTGAGATGCTGGACTCTGCTGGAACTTGTGAGTCTCCTCAGTCTTGGACTGGGTTGATAGGTTAACTGGGAGACTTGCCAGCAAGCCAGCTCCTTAGAAATATCCTGTCCCCAGACCAGGTCCTTCCTGGGACTGTCCTGTGGTTCCCAAGTAGTGTCCTTAGGGAGGAACTGTTTAAAGCTTGGGGTTCCCTCCCAGGGAGGGAGCAGTATCTTTTCTATCTCTATAGGAATTTCCCAGGTAGTACTCAGTGTGTGTGTGTGTGTGTGTGTGTGTGTGTGTGTGTGTGTGTGTTGACTGGTAGAGTTGAGGGAGGGACTCCCTTGAGTTGGAGCCCCAAGGTTTGCTGTATACATTTTATAGTCAGACAAACGAGGCTATTGCTCCTGAGCTTTATGGCCTTGGACAAGGTCTTGGACTCTCTGGGCCTCAGTTTTATGTTAAGGAAATTAATGCCCCTATCATACTGAGTAGTTGTGGGTCCATAAGTACAGGCTTGATAAAGTCAGTGTTATAAATGGACTTGGCCTGTGATTCCAGCACTCAGGAGGCTGAAACTAGAAGATTGCTGCAAATTTGAGGCCAAGCATGTAAAAACAAAACAAACTTGTCAAACATGGTAGTGTACACCTTTAATCGTAGCACTTGAAGAGGCAGAGACAGGCAGATCTCTGTGAGTTGAAAGCAAGCCTGGTCTACATGGTGAGTTCCAGGCCAGCCAAGGCTACATAGTAAGACCCCTTCTCGAAACAAAACCCCAAAGTGCCTGTGAGATGACTCAGCTGGTAAAGGCATTTGATGCCAAGCCTGGCTACCTGAGTTTGATCCCTGAAACCCATGTGGTAGAAGAAAAGAACCGATTCTCACATATAAACACACAAAGAAAAGTGTCATTTTAAAAAAGCCACTTGTTATTCAAGCCTGGGAAGTGGTCCTCAAGCTTTCCTCCTCCACTCATCCCTTCCCTGTGCCTCTCACCCTTCCTCTGGTTCCTCCCTGGATGGTGTCAGGAACTAAGCAAAGCTGGGTGGTGGTAGTCTAGGGCTGCGCAGGGCCAGAGGATAAGCTCAGTGATGGCAGGAAAGGGAAGTGCGATTGCCCTGGCAAGCAATGCAATTCTGGGGTGGGGCCTCTCCTCTTTGGCCCCTGTCTGCCAGAGCTGATTCTCTAGGAGGAAGTGAAGAGAGATTTCAGAGCCGGAAGCTGGGAGCTACTGTCAAGGGAGGGCTGTTAGCATGGCAGCACAGCCCTGGCTCCTTTAACCCTCACCCCCTGGTCAGAGCCCAGAGCCTGGTGTGCTGCCAGGGAAGCCAGCCGGCCTCTGTTTCACACACTTGGAAAACAACAGGCCTTCCTGGTTCCCAGCATCCAGCTGGAGGGGTCTGGAGGTCTCGGGGATTGTCAGCAGATGCCGGGAGGCTGCTGTTTTTCCCCAACAGCTCACCAGCCACAGAACTGGGCTGTAACCTGCCTCGAGTCAGGGCTCTGACCTGCTGAGCCTCTTACTCTGAGGAAGCCTAGGAAGCAGGTTACATAAGTGAGCAAGACTTTCTGCCTCCTTCCTTCCCTGGAGAGGACCCACAAGGAGGAGGCATGTGCTGCTTTGCTCAAAAGCCCCAGGCCCAGTGGGTCATGGTGATAGTCTTTGCTGGGGGTGGGGGGGTCTCACTGTCCATACCCGCTGGGAGAAGCCATGAGGGCTGCCTCAGTGCAGGCCACTGGGTTGGTGCTGAGCACTGCTTCCTCCCACACTCCCAGGAGTTGAGCTGCGAAGGGGAGAAGCTTCATTAGAGGAAATAAGGCAGCAGGCCTGAGATCATTTGCCTACAAACTGGCCCCAGAGGGGAGCTGGCCTCTGCAGCCAGAAGAACAAATCACCAACATTTTTCAGTTTGTTCCATTCCATTCCACAAACAGCTCTCCAGTGCTGGCTAATTGCCAGACCTCTACTACAAGCGTGTCCCTGGAGTGGCCCAGCCCATCGCAGTGGACATTTAGAGAGCAGCTCTGCTTCACGTTCTGCCAAAGGCTAGTCCCTTTCTCAGTAACTGACATCCTAGCCCTCCTGGGACCCTCATGAATGAAATGCCACCTCCTCTGTGCTAAGAGTTTGTAGGGGTGGCTTATACCCTTTCTACTGTCACTCCACTCCCCCCAGGAGGTATCTATGAACAGAGATTTCTCTGAGCATCCTTCAGGTCCCTAGCCCTGTGCCAGATACATAGGATGGGGTGTGAAAACAGCACCTCACGGCACTTACCTGTTTTGGGAGTGTGGGGGGGAGGGGGCAGGAAGTAAATGACTGTAACATTCTTAGGAGAGGGGTAAGGGGAATCAGTTTATGACCAGGCCCAACAATCCAGGATTAAGGTTCAGAGGCCACTTCATGGAGCAGGGGACTCTGGAACATGCTTTGGAAGATACATTTCTTTGATAGGAACCATAGGTGAGCTTCGTGATGGTGCTATCTCTGTGAAGAAGAGCCTTCTGTGTCCGGCAGAGTTCCATGGCTGTCTATAAATCTTGGGAATGCAGACTACTTCAGAACAAGAGGCTGGGGTAAAGCTGGTCATGGTACTGGATGCCTATAATCCCAGCACTCGAAGAGAAAGACAGGCAGGGAGGTTTGCTGCTAGTTTGAGGTCATCCTGGTCTATATAGTGAATTTCAGGCCAGCCAGGGCTACATAGCAAGTTCCTGCTTTTGTTTAAGTCAAGAAATCAAGGGTGAAAAGTGAAAATTTTGCTCCCTGGTATTACGGCAGGTATTTCAGTGGGAGGGGAAACAGGATGGGCATATCAAGAGACATTGGGCAAATAGCATTGGAAGCCAGGGTTGCCCAGGGTCTACCCTGGTCAGAGGTAGGGCATGCAAAGCTTCCTGCAAACTGAGCAGACCCTGAGAAGGGCCCTTGGGGGTTCTCACATGCTTGGGGAACTGTCTTAGGAGAAACTGCCCCAGTTTGAGGTCGTGGGCCAGGGAAGAGTGTGTGTGTTGGTCTCTACAGCTTAGGGGCTGTCTTTAGGGATCCTGAGGCCGTGCGGTGTGCTGGCGAGGGCAGCAGGATGGGGTTTTCACCTCCCCCTGCTACTGTGCCACTGTGTCTGTGGCTGAGATGCTCAGATTCTGGGGAGACTTCGCATTTTTTAATCTGTAGTATCTGTGCTAATGAGAGCACCCAGCACATTAGCAGGGCTTGTTGGATGGTGATTTTTGTCATGAATCTGTGAAGCCCCAGGGCTGTGGGAGAAAACTGAAAGCATTAAAAAAGACTTACTAAGGGGAATTTAAATTTTTTGGCAACAGTCTTTCTTTAGTATCTTAAAAAAAAATTGACAAAGCTGACAACACATTATAATCAGGTAGTTACAGGCACATGTTTCCTCACGTGTAGAATTCTGCCTTTTCTGCAGCAGCCACTCAGTAGACATAAGTGAAGTGAGCCAGCCATCGGAAATGTTCTCCATTTTGCAGAGTGAACTCTCTGGTAGGGAGAACTTTCAGAGAACCACGGTGAGCCCTGGCCAGGCTACAGGTGGTCCTAACTTCCTCTAGACACAGCTTCCATGTGAAGTAGAGCTGGGACAGGGGTGACCCAAGTTCCATGAATCCTGGAGAGACCCCCACTCCTGCCCTTGGGCAGCCCTATCTCCTGAATCCAATCTGGATTGTGGTGCATGCATGTCTTCTTGCTGCTGGTGCCATTCAGCCCCACTTCTGGCCCAGTGTTTGCACTCGTGTTCTGATGCCTGTCTCATTGCTCAGTATAAACCCCTCAAATCACCTAATTGTTCTAAAATGCATCAGACCATGTCCTTCATTGTGTGAAAGCTGATCAGTTTCTTTCCACCTCCTACAGGAGAGAAGCCATGGTTTTCAGGTGGTGCTGAAGGCCCTGGGCACCAGTCCCTTTCCACCAAGCTCTCTCCACACAGCACACACCAGCTTGTCCTCAACATCCATGGACTTTCTGCACCATTGTGCCTCTGTCAGAGTCATAGTTTTTCCTTGGACTACCCTTCCTCCTCTGAACTGTAGAACCTTCCTTATATCTTTGGGGTGTTCTTCAAGACAGGATCTCACTATACAACCCAAGCTAGCTTTGCACTCAAGGTAGTCCTTCTGCCTTAGCCTCCTGAGTACTAGAAGTACAAGTGCCATCATGCTTGCTGAGATAGGGGCTCATGTATCCCAGGCTGGCCTACAACTCACTATGTAGCCAAGGATGACCCTGAACTTGTGATTCCTGTGCCTCTACCTCTCAAGTGTGGGTATCATAGGTATGTGCCACCAGAATAAGTTTGTGTGCTTCTGGGAATCCCAGGGATTGAACCCAGACCCTTGTGCATGACAGACAAGCATTCTACCAACTGAGCTACATCCCAGGCCTTGCTTCCTTTTATTTACATATATGTATATATACACATACATAAACAAACATGTTTTAATTTTATGTGTATGGGTGTTGTGCCTGCATATACATAAGTATACCCATGTCATGCAGTGCCTGTGGAGGCCATTAGATGGCACTGAAGGGATTGGATCCCTTGGAACTGGAGTTGTGAATGGTTGTTAGTTGCTATGTGGGTGCTGGAATTGAACGCAGGTCCTCTGGAAGAGCAGCCAGTGATCTTAACCTCTGAACCGTCTCTCCAGTTCCCACCTTCTTTCTATTTTAAGTTTGAATTTTTACATTTATTTGGTCTTTTTGAGACAGGGTCTCCCTGAAGCCCTAACTGGCCTGGAGCTCACTATGGAGACCAGGCTGGCCTTGATCTCACAGAGATCTTACCTGCCTCTGCCTCCCGAGTGCTGGGAGTAAAGACGTGTGCCACTATGCCTGGCTTTAAAGACACCTCAATGCAGTTCAAGTGAACAGTTGCACAGTGCACCTTCTCCAGGCATGGAGCTTCCACTTGGCTCTGTTCTCCATCAAGAATGCTCCGTTGACACCTGGAGGGCCTTCTCGATGGCACTCCAGTAGGCTGGAGTAGGTTTCCTTTGCTCCTGATGGAAGCAGTGGGGCCAGAGTTAGGAAAGAGTGAGCCACAACAGTCCCTAGAGGAAGTGGGCCCGAGCTGCTGACTGAAAAGAGAACTCTCTCGCTTCCTTCCTGGTCCTCGTGCTGAAAGAAAGCAGATAGAACTGAGCATAAAACGGGAAATGGATATATTTTGAGCTAGGGCCTGAGCTCTCCTGGCTTGGAGATTATTAAAGAGGGCCTCAGCCTCTCTCCCTTCTTTCCTTTGTCCATACACTTTCTGACCACCTAGGACATGCAGACACAGGCTATAAAACCGAGTTAGAGGACTTCTTTATGTTTTTCTTTTTCCTTCATGTGTGTGCTAGAATCTGCCCTTCCCTTGATCTATTTCATTGGATCTAGGTTCAAGTCTTGACATGCCACTTGTAAATATGTGACTCTGGGAATGTCATATCACCTTTTAGAGTCTTAGTTTCATCTGTGTCTCATAGAAAAGATAATATCTTTCTTACAGGGTGGTGTTGATTTGTGGGTGAAGGGCTGAGCAGATGTCTTTGATGGAGCCTGTTCACTGAATGGAGGCCACTTTCAGGTCCAAAGCTTCTTGGGGGCAGCAACTATGAGCTAGTCCAGGGCCAGGCACATGATGCATCCAAGCCTTCTGGGACTGTCTCATTCTTGCACTTTAGGAGACTCCTGAGCTCAGGGCTGGGCACATTGGAACTGGGTCACTCTCTGTACATTTTCCATAAATGATTGTGGACTAGATTTGTCAATGAATTCATCATTAGTGCAGGGTTGTGGTGGAATTTGGACAGAAAAGAGCAAATTCTGGGTGCTGGTTTGTGGGATGAGACAGGAACTGGGTAAGAGGAAGTAACAAAAGTGTCTGGGAGGCCTTGGAGGTAGACAGTGGAGAACAGGGTGGGCAGTGGGAAGGGGGATGTACTGTAAGCCCTGAGTCTAAGTCTATCATTCCGAGGCCCATGGCTCTTTCTTTGATGTCCCAAGAGAAGGAAATGGTTGATTTCTGCTGCTCTAGGAAGACCTGTCAGGAATTCCCAGCTTCTCTCTGTCAGTAGTTCAGGTCCTCTCAGTCTGTCACCCACTGCCTTTCCTGTTGTGGGCTGAGCTGAGGCTGGACCAGGCCTAGGCTGTGAGGTGGAAGAGGGAAGCTTTAGGCCCATTTTCAGAAACAGAGGCCTCAGTTTCTCCACCTGTTCCACAGGAATACCTAAGTGTCTGTGTTATGGCACTTGTAGAAAGCCCACTGGTGTGTCTAGTACACAGTTGATATGAGACAGATGTCATTTATTGACCCCCTTTGCAAAATGTGGACAAAAATGTTCACTGTGCATACCTTCCCGGGGCAGTCTGTGCTTGCTGATAGGAGGGGTTCTTACCGTCTGGGTTGGAGGCACAGCTAAGAGTTGGTCCTGTAAGCCCAGTAGTGGAAGGATCCTCTCACGGATATACTTCAGGATCACCAAGAAATCCACTGGCCCTGCCTGGCAAGCAGGCACTGGACTCAGAACCGTGGGCAGACCCCGGACTCGCGCGCATCTATGGGCAGGCCCCAGATTCAGATGAGCTCGGCTGCTTCGGAACCTATGGCAAGACATGCAGACTTGGACGGCTGCAAGGAGTGTCCTCGGAGCTTCATCTGTCTGTTGGGCTGGGGGCAGGGCCTTTGTGAAGGCGGGTTGTGCTCAGATCGCCTCTGGGCCCTTCCTCCAGCCCCGAGGCAGATTCCCAGCGAGGCAAAGCTGCGCCCCAGCTTTAGGTCTTCCACGGTCCAGCGCCCTTCCAGCGCCTTACCCTGTGTCCCAGAGCTCAGGTGCTTCCTGAATTTTGTGAAAGGAAGATAACTTGTACTGCTCTTTTTTAAAGGTGTTTTTAAAAATAATAATTCTATTTTTATTTTATGTGTTATGAGTGTTTTGCCTGTATGTAAGTGCACTCGTGCATGTGTGCAATACCTACAGAGGCCAGAAGAGGGCATCGGATCTCCTGGAACTCGAGTAAGGGTGGTTGTTAACCCGCTAGGAACTCAACCTGGGTCCTCTGCAAGAGCAGCCAGTGCTCTTAACTGCTGAGCCATTTCTCCAGCCCCTTATTATCTTTTTAAAGCTTGGGATGTAGTTCAAGCACTTGGCCCTGGGTTCTTTTCCTTGAAACCAAAAACCATGTGTAGTGATGCACACCTGTAATCCCAGGACTTGAGAGGTAGAAGCACAACAATCAGAAATTCAGGGTCAATCCCTGGTCTTGTAGAGAGTTCAAGACCAGCCTGGGCTACACAAAAACCTTACTTAAAAAAAAAAAAAAAGAAAAAAAAAAGTGGGCTTCTAAATCTATAAGCTCCGTGTCTACAAGCCTACCTGTGTCTTCACAGCTAGAAGTGGGCTGCCACATCCCCAAGTGTCTTCAGGAAGCTGTCAGACCAAGTATGACCTGATCATCCTGAATCCTCCCTGCTGAGACATGACCTGAAAGGGGTCTGGGAGAGCCAGGCTAGACCCACAGCTCCTGCTTACTGCGTCAATGAAAGGCTAGTAAGATATAACCCTCCTCTAGCCTACTCACTTCCTCATTGGCTGAACAGTGGTGATGCCTATTCAAGGCTGAACTCCTAAATCCCAGGTGAAATCAGCCTCAGTTTATTCTAGAAAATTTGGAATGGAGGATGGAGGATGGAAGATGGAGGGATGGAGAGGGCACTGGGGCCACTCTGACTCTGGGATGGGCTCTGTTTTGCTGTTTGCCTCGCCACCTGCTCTGGGCTGTGCCTAGTGCTAGGTGCCATGACACAGGCTGTCTGTGGGTGGCAGGTGGGAGGGGTCGGATGAAGAATGTGGATGGGCCTATAACCTGCAGGGAACAGCTGGCCTGGGAAGGGACTATTGGAACCTGAATGGGGCCTTCTGTGGGGAAGGGACTGGAGAAAGTCTGGCCTAGTCTTCTCTGTTCCTGCAACTAGGGGAGGAGTCTGGTTGGTTTGGGGCCTGCAGCTCAGCTGAGCTTTCTTGTTCAGTAAGGAAGCCAGGCTGATAGGGTGTATGTACGGGTATACTCTTCTGCAGTTCCAAGGAGGTGAGTGTAGTCCCAGAAGTACCAGGCCACCTATCCTCCGACATCTCCCCTGTTCAGGATCAAGGAGACAGGGTGGGACTTGTAAGTAGAGAATAGGTGCTTGGTTATCCCGCTCAGTTCTCATCTCTAACTGAACATGGTGGCACACACCTGTAATGTTAGCACCAGTGAGGTTGAGGCTGCTGAGTCAGTTCAAGGCCATCCTCAACTACATAGTGAGTTCAAGGCTGACCTGGGTTATGTGAGACCCTGTCTCAAAAACAAACAAAAACCAAATTCTGCCTCTTCTGCCTATCATGTTTGTTATTGTTTAATAATTATGTAATTTTTTTCTGAACTTAGGTTTCCCCAGGGTTGTGGAAATGAGATATTATAGGGTTTAACACAGTGCCTGGCACACAATAGGTGCTTAATAAATGCTGATTATGCCTATCACCTTCCCATGACCATCAGCTTCTGTCTTGGACTTTGCTAGTCTGCCTGTGCCCCTAGTTAGATGTGGGCTTCCTGAGTTTTGTTCAGTCATTCTGACCTTCCTCAGCCCCAACACAGTGCCTTTGAGAACTTTTGGTGAGAAATGCACTGTCTCAAAGAAAAGAGCATTCAGTTTTAGCCAGTAACGCATGGACTGTGTGCCTACTGTGTGCCCCTGGCAGGGGACTACTGTGTGGGTTTTGCCTTGCAGAGCTCCAGTGGTCACTGTGAGTGTTCTGTGCTCCTCGACACCAGCAACTTTGTTCTTTGCAAAGCCTTCAGCAGCCTGTGATCAAATCACTGCTCAGCGAGCATCTGACATTCATTTCTTTCTGCCGGAATGTAAGCACCACGCGTGCTGTGTTGCCAGGTTCCAGCGCCTGGCACCCGAGGCACCAAACACATGTTCCATGCCCAGCGCAGGGCTGACATTTGATTTTCTCTTAAATAAGGCCTGCTTCCTCATCCAGCCCAGTCATGTTCTAGGTGGGGCAAGTCCCCTGTTTCTTTCAGTGTCAGTTTCCTCATGTCCAGATTGGGGAACCAGATACATCAAGTGTTCTACTGGGCCTGGATGGGAGGTAGTGCTGGAAGTGAGCTGTTGTTTTCAAAGGATTTCCCAGGGTCTGTCCATTCTGACCTGTGATCCGTCTTCCTGGGGTGGAGGGACTGACTGCAGGGACATTCCATTCTTAGCAGACCCTCTCTGATGGCCTCACAATGGAGGCCTGTGCAAAACTGTTTATGTTTCCACAGCAGAGTTTATTGCCCAGCCTGGCCTTCTGCAATTAATTATAAGCCAAGCAAATAACTTGTCTCTGGGAGGCTGGGCTTGGCATAAACATTTACATATAGCTGGGGGCCAGCCCAGGGGCTTCTTCTCCCTGGCCTCGGAAGGGAGGGGCAGGATGCGGTGGACCCTTTTCTGTCTAAGCCCTTGGGTGGGGACTGTGCTCATGTTTTATCTTCCAGTTTTCTAAATTATTCTGCAATAAGTTCCCTGTTTGTAAAGGGAGACTTAGATGGAGTTAGGTAGTTTGTAGGGAGAGTTGTTCGATCATCCATCTGTCCATTACTGGGCTCCTGTCACTTGGGAAGGGTTTGAGGGGGATAGTGATGGTTACTGTCCTTACACAGAATGCCAGAAACTTTCAGGTGGTTACATCAGTAGTCAGAAGTGGTGGCCTTGGGCCTGGGATATATGTCAGTTGATAGCTTGCCTAGCATTCCTAAAGCCTTGGGTTCAATTCCAGCCCCACATAAACTGGGCATGGTGGCAGATCCCTGTAATCCCAGCACTCTGGAAGTGGTAACAGGGATATATAAGACCCTATCTCAAAAAAATAAAACAAAAAAAAAAGTGGGAGGTCTCTTCTGGTCATCATTTCACTGCATCTTACGCAGAGATGACTTGAATGTGAGCAGTTCTAAACAGGAAGAGTAAGGTCAACCCTGCCCACCAATTCTGGAGGTCTGTGCAGGAAGAATATCCCTCATGCTTAGGACTAGAATGTTTTAGATTTGGAATTTTGGAATATTTGCACACACATATCTATATCGTGAGATTACTTGGGGGTGGGAACCAATACTCAACATGAAATATATTTGTTTTTATGCAAGTTGCCTGATGGTAGTTTTATACAGTTTGTGCGTGGTGGTGGTGGTTGTAAGGATTGAACACAGGGCCTTGTGCATGCTCGGCCAGGGTTCTAGCACTGAGTTATAGCCTTGGTTCTAGTTTTACACATATTTAGTAAATTTACCTTTGGAATGTAACGTGAGGTGTAGGTCAGGTGTGCAGTTTTCCATGTGTGGTACCCTGTTGATGCTCAGAAAGTTCCAGATTTTTCCACTTTGGGAATTTTTAGATTAAGAATGTTCAACCTGTCTCCTTAGTTTGGCCTCTGGGTGGAGATGGCAGAGGTGTGGTACAGCATTTCAAGGTTACAAGGCAGGAAGAAACAGTGAGGCTACACAAAGTTCTTTTTCCTGGTACATTTATGATTGAGAGGTTAAAGCTCTGGTTGGCACAGGAACCCTTCACTAGCAACTACTCCCAGGCCCTTCCCTTTCTAGGGCTCTGAGTTCTGCATTTTTCCGGATTCCAGTGCAGCCAATCCTGCTCACCAGTCTTGGCTGTATGGATCTCTGGAGCCATCTGGTGGGGGCAACCTTCCTCTTCTCAGGGAGGGAAATAGGCCAAGGGACAAAAGACTCTGAGTGCTGTTGCTTGTTCCTTGTTCCTTTGTTAGATGTGCCTGACCTCCGGCCTTGAGTTCTGGAGGCCCAGGAGCCCCCCAAGGGTGGGGCTATAGCCCCTGGGTTTCTGTGCCTTTGGTCTGTAGAGCAATGTGGGCTTAGCTTGAGCTGTTAGAACGTGTTGTTGGCCCCTTGCTGTGAACCTGGCATGTAGAAGAGTGGGATTGGTGGAGTGACAGAGTGCTGGGAAGGGCATCCAGGGCGTTGGTGTGTGTGGCTGGGGGTGGGGGGAGTTGGTCCAAGTTACCACTTGCACCATATCATTGCCTTCTGGGTAAAGAAACAAAATAATCCCCACTCATAGGGGTAAAGGGATGAGTCATAGATGATATCTGACTAGTGTCCTAAGTGTTCCTTACATAGACAAATGGTGATCTATCCATACCATAGAATGTTACTCCTCTGAAAAAAATGGTGATGTACTGATTCAAGCTGTAAAATGGGTGAATCATGAAGACAATCCGCTAAGTGATACAAGCCAGACACCAAAGGTCATATACCATATTAAAGACTGTGTGTGAAATATCAAGAATGGCTGAATCCATGAAGCTAGAAAGCAGGCATTGGTTAGTTGCCCAAGGCCAGGAGGGGGAAGATGGGGAGAAAAGATTTAATGGATGAGGGGGTGATGGGAAAGTGTTGTAAGTGGATAGGCTGTGGCTCTGCATGGCATTGTGAAGGTGCCACTACCGAGACCCTCACTTTTTACAAATGCTTGATCCTTTTTTGAGACAGGGACTCACTATGTAACCCTGGCTGACCTGAAACTCGCTATTTAAACCAAGTGGGCCTTCAACTCACAGAGATCTGCCTACCTCTGCCTTCTGAGTACTAGTGTTAAAGATGTGCACCACCACGTCCAGCACAAATGCTTAACTTTAAAAATATTTTTTAATTAGCTTAGTGTGTGTGCCCATGTGTATGTGGAGGCCGGGTTGATGCTGCGTGTTTTCTTCAGTCACAATCTACCTTATTTTGTGAGACAAGGTCACTCATTGAACCCAGAGCTCACTGATTCAGCTAGACTGCCGGGCTGGTGAGCCTCAGAGAGCCTCCTGTCTCTCCTTCCCAGTGCTGGGATTGTTGGCACACATTGTTGCCTTGCCTGGCTTTTTTTTTTTTTTTTCAAGTGGTTTCTAGGGGGTTCAAATTCAGGTCTTTATTTTGCTTCTGTGACAAACATTCCCTAGTCCCCAATCCTTAATTTTTATTTATTTTTAACAGCCTTTTGCTGTTTTTTTTTTAAATTTATTTTTATTTTATGTGCATGAGTGTATTGCCTGCGTGCAAGTAAGTGCACCTGTATTGTGCAGTGCCCGCCGAGGTCAGAAGGGGGTGTTGGATCCCCTGGAACTGTAGTTATGGATGGTTGTTAGCTGCCATGTGGGTCCTGGAAATTAAATCTGGGTCCTCTGCAAGAGCAGCCAGTGCTCTTAACTGCTGAGCCTTCTCTCCAGCCCCCACTTTTTGCTGTTCTTATAGATGCCATTTTATTGATTGATTGATTGTTTGATTGAGTGATTGATGAGGTCTCAGTATGTATCCCAGATGGACCTCAAACTTGTGATCCTCCCGCCTTACCCTCCCAAGTCTAAGATGCTAGATGTGTGCCAATGGGTCTGGTTCAAATTCTTAACTTTAAATGGTTAATTGTGTGTTACGTGAATTTTATCTCAATACAGTTGTGTTTTAAGCTGATAATAATTGTAAGAAAGGCAGCATCTATTGGAAGGAGGTACAGTGAACATGAGACCTGCTGAAGAAAAGGCAGAAGCAACAATGGCAGGTTAATGGTGTAGACTGGGAACAGTTTTTTACAGTGGGTAAGACCAATTTTGTTATTAGATTGTTTTCTGTTACTAGGGTAGAATTCCTGAGGCTGGGTACTTTATAAAGTAAAGAGGTTTATTTAACTCACAGTTTTGGAATTTCAAAGGCATTAGCATTGCCATGGGCTAGACTCTGGTAAAGGTCATAACAACTGTGCACGTGTGTTGTGTGTGTGTGTGTGTGTGAGCGCGCGCGCGTGTGTAGGGCCAGCCATCAATCTCAGGTATCATTCCACCCACTTTGGTTTTGGAGACAGGGTCTTTTACTGGCCCGCAGCCCACCAAGTAGGCTAGACTGGGTGCCAGTGAGCTCTAGGGGATTTTCCTGTCTTTACCTCGCCAGCACTGGGATTACAAGCAATTACCACCATGCCTGACTTTTGTATAAGGCTTTATTTCTGGGGATCGCAAGCACTTACTTATCTGTCTCCTTAGCCCACAACTCAGTTTTTCAAGTAATCCATGAGAACTACCTTACTTCCTTCTGAGGGCAGTGCCCCCAATGACCTAAGTCCCTCCCTCCTGCCCTCAGCTGGAACCCAGGGCTTCGTGTATGCTAGGCAAGCATTCTACCATCGCACTATATTCTGAGCCAGCCCCATCTCTTACAGATCCATCACCTCTCAACACCATTTCATTGGTGCCAGGCTTCCAATGCATGAACTTTAGGGGCAAACACTCAAGCCATATCCAAACCATAGCAGTTTTAGGGGACTGGAGAGAAAGCTCAGCAGTTAAGAGTGCTTTTTGCTCAAATTATCACTATACTTCAGATCCTAACATCCATATCAGCAGCTCTCAGATGCCTGTAACTCCAGCTCTAAGGGTTCTGATGCCCTCTTCTGGCCTCTGTAGATACCTGCACACACGTGCCCACATACACTATTACACATTAAAAAAAAGTCTTAAAAACAAACAATCATTCTAGGGCAAGGCCATCAGAATTCACCTTGGATCAGTTGTTTTTCCTTTCTTTGTTTTGATTTCTCTAGCTAGAAAATGGAAATAATGAAGTTTTTATTGTGGAAATTCTAATCTTTTATTATAAGAATCTTAAAGCTTTTGTGAAGATTAAATGAGTTAATATTTGTCAAGTGCTTGCCCATAGAAAGAACTCCATGTTAGCTGCTGTTGTTATCCCTCATTCATGGTTTTATTTGTTCATTTGCTGGACACCCACGGGGAGCCAGGGCTGGGAGAAAATTCTGGGGACACAGCTGTGAATGACTCAGCGCCTGCTCTTCGTAGCACCTCACATCCTGGTAGAGGAGTCAACACTCCCCACGTCCCCAATTGCACCTGCATCTTCAGCTGTTAATGAAAAGCCTTCATCTCCTGCTTCTCCGGAGCTGACAGAGCAGGCGCCTCCCCTGAGATCCAACAGACCTCCTTCATGGTTTGGAGCTGGAGTACTAGACTTAAGAAGGTCATCAGCAAAGTCCCAGGCCTTGGTTTCCTTGCCAGGCATGGACAGCTTCTTGCCATTTTCTGACTTTAGACCTTGTGACTAAACAGGGCAGAGTTGGACATAGGGTTTTTGCTGTAGTTTGTGAACATTGGCAGGGGCTGACCACAGAATGCTGGCGCTTGAGGTCCACAGGATTTCTGGTCCCCTGAAGTCTGGAAAAATGCCTGAGTTTGCTAAGAAGGTAACAATTAGCTTCTCTGGGAAGGGGCATTGGTGGTCCTGCCCACATCTGTCCTTTGCAGGACTAGGGGTTCATTAGTCTGTGATGTGGTGGACCTGAGCTCTCATCCTGTTGTGATTTAATTAGAAGTGGAATATCGGGGTTGGAGAGATGGCTCAGTGGTTAAGAGCACTGGCCACTTTTGCAGAGGACTGGGGTTTGATTCCCAGCATCCACATGGTGTCTAACAATTGTCTGTAACTCCAGTTCCTGGGGATCCGACACCCTCTTCTGATCTCCATGGGCATTGCATGACACGGGTGTACTTTCACACATGCAGGCAATATGCTCATACACATGTATTAAAAATAAGGGTTTTTTTTTTTTTTTTAAAGAGTGGAATATTTTGAGGAACTGCCATTTTGGCAGGATAGGAGTTGGAATGGAGGAATGGGGTTCCTGCTTGGTCTACTGTCTTGGAGGATGGGGACACATCTTCTGTGGATGAAGCTTTTCCTGTTGTATGTCCCTATGCTCACCTGCTAATCATTCAGGCCCAGTGAGACCTCAGCTATCCTGGAGAGAAAAATTGGATTCTAGCTGCTGTTCCTCCCCATTCTGTCAATCCATCTGGGTTTCTGTTCGTATGTTACACACTGCATCCTTAGTGGTCACTCTGATACTGTCACATGCCCACCCCCACTATGGTGACAACTGACAGACACACAGTGTCACCTGGCCCCAAGTCATTCCCAGCAGAGTCCTCAGGTCTATACTCCAAAAGTCCCCCTATCCAGGATGCTGAATGATTCTAATGCCTGCATCTCCCCTAACGTCCCGCTTTACCCACTAACCTCCCACTCTGCCCCCCCTTTTCAGCATGCACCTGTTGGCTTCCCTCAAGGTGCCTGTACCAGGGCTTGTCCTGTTAAGAGCGTTTAGAAAACCCATTATACGAAGGAGCTTGCTATCTTTTTGTTCCTGGTGGTGGTATAATGGCACATGCCTGTAATCCCACTACTCAAGAGTTTGAGGCAGGAAGATAAGGAATTCAAGGTCAAACTGGGATATATGAGACCTTGTCTGAAAACATAGAAAGGAAATAGGGCAGACAGGCTTGGTCAGGGGTTGAAGCTGCTTGCCTCTACGTCTGACAGCCTGAGCTCCATCCCTGGGAATACACATTGTGGAAGGAGAGAACTTATTTCTGCAAGTTGCCCTCTGACTTCCACATGAATGCCATGGCATATGTATCTACATGCATGCACACACCCACACACATGAATAAAATATAAGAAAAACCCCAGAATGGTTTTAAAGAAAGGAAATTAATAAACTGGATGTGGCAGTGCACATCTGTAATTTCAGTTCATGGGATGCAGGGGCAGGAAATTGTCGCTAATGTGAAGGCAGCCTGGTCTACATACAAGTTTAGGTAGCTAGGTCAGAAGAGGGAGTTGGATCCCCAGGAACTGGAGTTAATAGACAATTGTTAGCCACCATGTGAGTGCTGGGACTCAAACCCAGGTTCTCTGCAAGAGCAGCCAGTGCTCTTGAGCCATCTCTCCAGCTATGACCCTGTCACAGAATTAAACAAAATACAATAGCTACACGTGGAATGATGATGACACAGTAGGACTCATCCTCTGCAGTCTTCGGGGTTTCAAATGGGCGGAGCTGATGTGGAAAAGGAAGTGAAGACTCAGGGTCAGGATGGACCAAGCTCTTTGGGTTCTGAGATCCACTCCTCTCTCTTGCCCTGACTCCTCTTGTATGTCCACAGACCCCAGGTCTCAGGAACTTGTCATTCTAGGGCCAGGGGGTACTTTTGAATGGGTAGAGTCTCCATTTACTGAGCCCTTTATTGATCCATAGTCCTTTGCTAATACCTCCTTGGTAGCAGATCCCGATGTGAGCCCAGGGAGACACAGGCCAGACCTCTTCCTCATTTGACACGGATAAGGGAGACTCAGAGCTCATCTCCTCTAGATCTGGGAGAGGGCTGACACAGCCCCAGTTCAGAGGGCAGAGCTGGCTGGGCGTGGTGGCACGCATCTTTAATCTCAGCTCTCGGGAAGCAGAGGCTGGCAGATCTCTGAGAGATCAAGGCCAGCCTGGTCCGGGTAGTGACTTCCAGGCAGGCTGGGACTGGGGAGACCCTGTCAAAAACAAAACAAAACAAAAAAGCACAACAAAAAACAGAGGGCGCAACTAAAAGAAATAGCATGTCATTAAACAGCAACGACCACTCTTCACAGTTGGCTAAAGAAGATAGCAAGCCCTCATGATCCTGCCATTCAGAAGGAAGGCTTAAAACAAGTTTTCATGTTTGTCCTTCTGGATGTGCCTGCGTTTCATGCCTGGATTTGTGCTTTCAACACAATCGAGGTTAGATATTGTGAGACTGAATTGCTTCTTCCCCAGCCTGTGCCGGTTCCTCATAGCATTCATGTTACTGGTTGTCTAGATCA
This sequence comes from Eospalax fontanierii, assembly GCA_035773235.1. Taxonomy (NCBI): domain Eukaryota; kingdom Metazoa; phylum Chordata; class Mammalia; order Rodentia; family Spalacidae; genus Eospalax; species Eospalax fontanierii. The sequence continues at coordinate 165,431,152 of CM069524.1, forward strand.
TCCTGCAGAGGCTCCAAAGCTTATTGCTGCAGCCCCAGCTTACAGTATTTTCCATTTCCTTGTTGTTGTACATGATCCTGAACTGACAGGCTTTGAAGCTTTCTGACTATTTCCTGGGGCAGAGTCTAGAAGACCAGAGGTCCCAGGCCTGACTTTTCTGTCTTCCTCAGATCCTCTTACATTTTCTCCCTTCTTTCAGGCTCAGTGACTTCACCCTCTTTGCCCATGGGAGGAGGAGGTCATAGGACGACTTGCAGGAGTCAGTTCTTCCTTCTACCATGTAGGTAGTCCTGGGGATTGAACTTAGGTTGTTAGGTTTGGCGGCAGATACCTTTACCTGCTGACCTCGTTTTGTTTATTTTGAGACAGGAACTTGTGTAGCTTGGGCCTAGGATTATATCACAATATTCAGTTTTACTTGATGCTGGGGATCTAACCCAGGGCCTCCCAAGTACTTTACTAACTGAGCTATGTCCTCAGCCCATTTATCTTTTGCTATGTAACAGATCACCCCCAAACTGAGTAACTCTAAACACTACCGTTCATTTCATTATTATGCATGACTTCTGAGGGGCAGGATTTGGGGAAGAGTTGATCTGGGTATGATATTTGGGGTAGAGTCTTTTCATGGTTATAGATGGTGTTGGGGTTGGAGCAGACAGGGGATTGGAACACCTGTGAATGGTACAGCTGGAATCAGTCCCTTTCCTCATTGGACCTCCTGCATCTGGGCCACCTTTGTTCTTTACCTAGATAGATAATACCAGTTAAAATTTTTTTGTTTTGTTTTTATTTTATGTGTATGTGTGTATTACATGCATGTATGAGTACACCTGTGTTGTGCCATGCCCTTGGAAGACAGAAGAGGCTATCAGATCCCCTGGAACTGGAGGTATGGATGGTTGTTAGCCACCATGTGGGTGCTGGAAGTTGAACTTGGGTCCTTTGCAAGAGCAGCCAGTGCTCTTAACCACTGGGCCATCTCTCCAGTCCCCTCCATCCCTTGCTTTTAAAACATTTTAAGTAATTCTTTGAGAATTTCATACAACATATTTTAATCACATTTACCCCCAACTCCTCCCCTCTCCTCCACCAGATCTACCCCAGCCCTTGTGTTTTTGAGACAAGTTCTCACTATGTAGTCCAGGTTAACTTCAAACTCCTCCTTCCTGCCCTGCCTCCCAGTGTCTGGGGTTAAAGGCATGTATCGCCATGACCAGCTGGAGTTGATTACATATTAAAGTTGCTCACTTAATCTTTACAATATTCCAAGGAGATAGGTTCTGTTCCATTCTCCATTTCACAGAAGAGAAAACAGACTCTGAGAGGTCCACCAGCTGATGTTGTGTATATGGAATTTGAACCCAGAGTGATCTTTTTGCCCCCTACGTGGTTCCCCCTGTTTCTTCTTTAGCCTCTCTCCTTCCTTTCCTCGCCCAGACACCGGTGATGGCATATTAAAGCATGATAGCACGTCAGTTCCCAGCGGAGTCACTGCCCATGTCTTATCAGTGACAGTAGAAATCCAGAAGCCTGGCTAGGCCTTCTGGTGACAGATCCTGCTTGACACCTTGCTGCTGGCGTATCCATCTCCCTCTTCTCCTAGAACCTTTTTGTTGTGGGCTATTTTACATTTATTTATTTTCATGTGGTATATGTCACAGTGTGCATACACAGAGATTTCCACTAGGACATTCTGGTTCCTGAACTAAAGCAGTGAATGAAAGAACTCCACCCCAGCCGTGCCAAGCAGTGCAGAGCAGCCAGGCTGATGGTGCTAAAGAAGATCCCAGAACTTGCTGCTTCTTCCTTGAGGCCTGACTTTTACCTTGTGTTTCTGTTAAAAGGAAAAGAGGACGGGAAAGCTCCCAGTCCACAGTGAGGAGCTGTGGTGAACCTGGGAGGTTAAGGATTTGTTTAATTCATGGTTAGGCCCAGAGCTGGGTCCCAGGAAGCCTCTCAGGTCCAGCACTGTGTGTGTGTGTGCGTGCACGCATGTTTGAGTGTGTGAAGGGTGTTAGTGAAAATGTCTCTTCTTAGCCCTCATGCTTCCTCTGGTCTCCTCATCTCAACCTGTCAAGTCTTCATTCCAGTTTTGTGCCAGACCTGAAGTGCAGACCAGTTCCTGCTTGTCTGGAGTCCAGAACCATCTTTCAGCCAGCTCTCTCCTTCCGGCTCCTTGGATTCCAGTGGGTTCTGTGCTTTCTCTCAGTTTCCCTCCATTAGATCAGTTTCTCTCCACAGTAATTTTTGATTCTGTGCTAATTTCACTCAGCCCACAACTTGGGCATGGGGACTTTGAGGAGGAGTAGCCTTACTAGGCTGAGACCATCTCCTCTCACCCTCAAGCTTCCGTCGGCTCCGGCTCCCGCTCCTGAGGCTCCAGCTTCTTCCCCTCTCTCCTTCCTCACGGGTCTCCATCTGCTGGGGATTCTGTTTTGGTTGGAAGAAGGCGAGGGTGGTAAGGAGTTTGCATGTCTGGCTCTTTCCTCCCTCTTGTTCCTCCTCCCTTCCTCCCCGTGCTGCTCAAGATGTTTCCTCTGCCAGCCTGGCTCTACTCCAGCCTGTGTCTGCCTTGCGCAGGCAGGAGTCATCTCTCCACACGGGGCGTCTGTGGGCTGTGGCTTTCCAGAGTGGACCTTGATGCCTCTGGCCCTGTGGAGGGGTCCTCAAAGGGAGTCCCTCAGGGTGGGGCATGTCATCTGCTTTCTCTCTCCTCAGCATAAAACCCACCTTTGCTGAGGAGGCTCGGGTCATTCCAGGGCTGCCTTCTGCTCTGGGTGGACTGTGGGGTCATCCTTTCTCCCTCTGGCCTCTGTTTCCTAAAGTCTCAGCTAAGGGGCTTGTAGAGATCTTATCTTCCTTGCCAGGCATTTCCACTCCAGGCCTGAGGGCAATGGGTGGCCTGTCTCCAACCTCAGCAGTGGCCTGGAATATAAGATTGAGTACAGATCTTGCTCACTGCAGGAGCTCACTGGTCCTGTCCAGTGAAATTCACAAGCATGAAGTAGATACTCTGGCCTGACAGGGCTTGGCTCAGCCTTGGGTCATTGGCACCTTGCATTGTGCTGGAGGAGTGCAGGTGCTTAGTAAATACTGCTGGGAATGAATCAAGGAGCCAGAGAAGTTGAACCTGGGAAGCATGATCTGGCAATGAGGGCAGACCGGGGCCTGAGGGAGGTCTTGCCAGAGGAAGTGGAACTGATCTGAGTTTCAAAAAATTTTTTTAATTTATTTTTATTTTGTGTGTATATGTTTTGCCTGCATGTATGTAAATACACCATGTGCATGCAATGCCCGAGGACGTCAGAAAAGGGCATCAAATCCCTGGAACTGGAGCTACAGGCTGTTATTATGCGGGTTCTGGGAACCAAACCCAGGTCCTTTGCAAGAGCAGGCAGTACTTTGAACCACTGGACCATCTCTGTGGCCCCTGACCAAAGGGCAGAAGCAGAGAAGGGGGAGAGTTTTATGGCTCTTGGGAGCCTTCGACTGCACAAATCCTTCCTGAAGGTTTAGCTCTGCTTCCTGGGTGAGGAGGAAGTAGGATTTGAATGTACTAGGATCAGCTGTGGTTGAAACAGGTTTTCACCCACATGTGAGATGGAATCAGGTTCCACTGTTGTCGCCATCATTGTCTGGTTGTGACTGGGTGCATTACCAGCTTTGGTGAACTGCACTTGTCTCTGTGATGAGTATAACAGAGTCTATCTGGCTAGGGTGCTAAGAAAATTATCAAGGCAAACCGGGTGTAATTTTCCTATGTTCTTACTTCCGTCCTGTATTTTCCCCGCACTGTACTCCTCTTCTGCACAGGGCTGAGGACTGAGAACAATTTGAAAGACACTGGGCATCCTCAGGCCTGACAGCTTTCAGTTCTCACTGTCTGAGCTACAGCATCAGCATCTTCAAAAATGCAGCAGTTTCAAGGCCATCCTGGTCTACATAGGGAGTTCCAGGTCAGCCAGGGTTACATAGCAAGACCTTATCTTTAAATAAATAAATATTTTCTTCTTAAATGTAGAAGCTAGGGCTGAGGAGGTGGTTCAGTGGGTAAAGTGCAAGCCTGAGGACCTGAGTTTGGAGCCCCAGAACTCATGTAAAAATTTGGGTGTGGTGGTATACTTCTGTGACCTCAGTGCTGAGGAGGCAGAGACAAGCAGATTAATGGAGCTTGCTAGCCAGTCAGTGTAGCTGAATTAGTGAGCTCTGGATTCAATGAACACACCTGCTGCAAAAAGTAAGATGGAAAGTGACTGAGAAAGGCAACTGATATTGACCTCTGGCCTCTACCTGCATGTGCACACACAAGTGCACACACACAGGCAGGCACACACACATTTTTAACAGCTGCTAAAAATGCAAATTTCCAGCATCCCCTCCTAACACTGAGTAGAAGTTACGGAGGGCACAGCCATCTGTGCTTTAACAAGTCCTCTGGGAGATTCTGCACATCCTCACACGAGAGACCTGCTGCCTTATGGGATTTTTACCCTTGAACTTTTACCCTTGAACTTCTTAGAAGGAATGCCCTGAACTTGCAAAGAAGTGGGCAGCTTCACGGGAGGCAGGAGGCACACAGGATCTGCCATCCGAAAGGTTCCACCAGGGCTCTGACATTCTGCTGTTTCTGTCTTGACATCCACACAAGGAGCTCCACACTTTTCACTTGCACAGGTTCCATGATTTGTGTAGCCAACCTGGGTGCTGGTTCCAGCTGGGTTCTTGGTGAGCTGGGTAACCATGCAGAATTCCCTCTCTCTTTCTGCGTTTCCCTGTCCTCACCTGTACAAGGGTGCAGCCAATCCTCTCCCTCCTGAGTGACTCTGAGGATAGAAACTGATGCCTCATGCAGTTCTCAGCACAAGCCAGTGTGGGGTGACTTCCTGAGGCTGGGTGCCAGCTCCGGGTAGACCTTTGTCACACACATTCACTGTTCTTGGTCTGATGGTCTGCCATGGGGGGACAACCAGTCAGAAATGCACAGGGCATCAGTGCTGTAGGAAGTACACATATGCCTAGGGCCTGCTGCAGGCTCTGAAGTTCACTGAGAGCTCCCTGAGGTTTCTGAGTGAGCAACACCCTAAGATACTGTGGAGGGAACTGGATGTGGGGGTGCTGTGCACACTGAGGCACAGTATCTTCATGTGTTATGTCTACAGTAATTGACAGTCATTGATAAAAAGCCTCAGGGGAGGCTGAGGTGAAGGATGGGCAATGAGACGGGCTATGGACACTGAGGTGGGGTCCCAGGCCATCTCTAACCTGGGCCCTTTCCTTCCTCTTCAGGAGGGGAGCAGATCTTACCCCGGCCTCCTGGAGCAGCTAGGAGGAGCTCTATGTGCTCTGTATGAACTAACTGCTGGAAACCTCAGCTTCTTAAGAGACATAGGGTTAATCACACCCTTCCCTCAGGCTGCTGTGAAGTTCAAGTGAGAGATGACAGAACAGTGCCCACTGCAGGAAGTGCTCAGTGACTAGTCCCTTGTCAGTCTGGAAGCGGGGAGTTTTATTTTGGTTAAGACTTTCTGTAGCCCAGGCCTTCCCCCTCAGGCTAATGTAAGTATTTTTCTTTATCTGTTGAAAGCTGATGAACCCTCTTCTGGAGTTGGTCAGGTCAGGGCAATAACTAACCAGCCTTGGGATCCCTGAGACAGCTGCTCAGATAGCTAAGTACCCTCCCCTCTAGGAAGACCCCTGGACTTTGTCTCAGAGAGGGGGTATTGTAGTTTTTCTTATTTAGTCTCCAGGCTCTCTCTAAAGACAGTCTAAATACTAGCTCTGGCCTGCTGAGGCTCTGGGGAAGTTAACAGTGCTCCTTGTATGACATTCTTCTTTTTGAAAATTTGGGTTTTATTTGAATGTTTTGTGTGCATGTATGTCAGTGCACCATGCGTATACAATGCCTGAAGAGGCCAGAAAGAGGGAGGTTAGATTCCCCTGGAACTGGAGTTATGATTGGTTGTTAATTATTGTGTGAGTCCTAGGAACTGAACCTGGGTCTTCTGCAAGAGCAGCCAGTGCTCTTAACTGTCTAGCCATTTCTCCAGCCCCTGTGACATTTTCTTATCCTGGCACATGGTCTAATGCCTCAGTGTCTGATTTTGTGACTAGGTGTTCCTCTCACAGCAAGCTTGTTTGTGCCAGCAGGCATTCTTCTTATGTGTGCATGTGTGTGTCTGTGCATGCTTGCAGGTATGTGTGTGTGTGTGTGTGTGTGTGTGTGTGTGTGTGCCAGAGGTCAACTTTGGATATTGGTCCTCAGGAACTGTCCACTTTGTTTTTTTGAGGCAGGATCTCTCTCTGGGACCAGGGGTTCACTGAGTTTTCTAGGCTGGCTGGTCAGCAAGCTCCAGGAATCCTCCTGTCTCTGCCTCCCCAGATCTGGGATTTCAAGTATGTACCACCATGCCCAGCTTTTTACATGGGTTCCAGGGATAAAGCTCAGGTCCCCATGTTTGTCCAGAAAATACTTTGCCAATTGAGCCATCTTCTCAGTCCTGGTTTACTTACTTATTTTTGGAACAACATCTTGCCGCTGCTCTTAAACTCACAATCCTCCTGCCTTATTCTCTGAAATGTTGGGATTACATGCATGCACCACCATCCCCAGTTATGCATAGGCTTTTGTGACTCTTGTTAAACCTATGTCCATTTTATTCCTACCAAAATGGCCACTGTATTGGAGAACACTGGCTGGGGGGAGAGTTCCAGGTGGAAGGGTCAGGTGACACCCAAGGAAGTGACACAAGGAAGAGTGGAAATTATAGTGGTGTTTTATGACTCATCAACCTAGAGGGAGGGCAGCAGACCTCACTGGACCCAGAGGAAAGAAGAGCCATCTGGGACATGTCAGTGGGTGGGAGCCAAAGACGACCAGCAAGGGTCCTGTGCTACTAAAGCCTGTGTTGGGGCCAGGGTGTTGCCTAAGCAGGTTTCCGGTGGGGAGTTTTACATGGTGGGTTCAGTGAGTAGGCAGGGCATCCATGGAGACATGCTGTGGTTGAAAGGGGTCATGTGATATACCTGTGTAGGCCATGTAGGGTGTGGGAGGGGTCTGTGGAGTGAAGTAGGTTATATCTAGATGTCCTTTAGGGAGATGATGATCAGGAGCTGGTTATATAAGGCAAATAACCTGGATGGGTCCTATTGAGAAATAGAGAGACAGAGACCTAGAACCGAGTCCAGCATGACTGCGTTCTGCTTCTGTTCTTTGAAAGTCTGACAGATTCAGAATGAGTGTGAGGCAACAGAACACAGTAAGGCAGGGAATAAGCTTCCCCGCCCAGCACTGTGGGCAAGCTGAGACTGTGCTAATGGGACTCAAGTGGCCCTGCCACAGTCCCGACTCTCAATGGCTAGGAGCTTTCACTTGTCACGAGCCTCATGTGTTAGTAGAGAAAGGGGCATTGTTTTCCTTGAAGCCCCCCAGTCAGCCTTTAACTAGCACCCCGAGCCGACTTCTGGTCACATTGTGGGACTGGGAGCATGTCCTGCCTTCTCTGGGTCCCCATGTTGCCATGCACATCCCATGGGGGCACTGTTCGACAAGAACCCCAAATCCATGTCCTGAGGTCTGTGTTTCTGAAAGGGCCTGTCCTTTGAGGACAGCCTGGGGTATATAGTAAGTTTCAGGCCAGCTTGGGCTACATGGTGAGGCTCTATCCCAGCAATGTCAACTGCCTCCCCCCCCAAAAAAAACTAACAAAAGTGAACAAAATAACTATGGCTTATATGGGCTCACTCAGTTCAACCTCACAGACTTCCTGTCACCCAGGGCTAACCCCTGATCACTAGAAGAACAGGGGTGGCTAGGACTTCTGTGCATGTGTTTCTCTACTGCTGGGGCTAGAGTCCTGAGAGACTGACTCTATAATGGGAAAGCATTTGGAGGCTCCAGGAATCTGTGCAAATTCAGTGTGGCTAGAGCATATGTGAGATGAGGAGCTGGTAGGAGATGAGGCCTGAGGTTCAGCAGGGTCAGATTATGCAGGGCTTTAGGGAGTAGCTAGGGGTTCTTATGCAGAGGAAGAGCTTGATCAGGTACGCATCAAGAGCGATTGAGAACATGCCCACGACACTGAGTGTACACATTCAGTTGTCCTTAGTCCTGTGTGGATCTCTGGAAACAACAGGTCTTGTGGCCTGTGAGTGGAGAGTACTTGAACAAGCCACAGACCCCCAGGACTCATTTCTGTCCTGGCAGTACCCAAGGGGCTCTGTCAGATCAATGTAAAATAATGGGAAATCTCATCTAACCTACCATAACCCAGCAAGCACCCAGTCAATCAAGCCAGCTGTGGTATGTCAGGCAGGCCCAACCATGGGTTCTCAAGGGGTCTAACCTTGTTGGAAGCACAGAGCTTCAGCTTCTTCCCTTCCTACCTGTCTTCTCCTCAGACTCTGCAGCCTTGAAGCCCTGGATGGTACTGTGGAGCCCTAGGAGTCAGCTGAAGTTCCCAGTGGCCAGTGTCTGTGTGTGTGTGTGTGTGTGTGTGTGTGTGTGTGTGTGTCTGTCTGTCTGTCTGTATATGTGGAGTGTGGACCTCAGGAAATCATAACCCTTCTCTGAGCCTTGGTATTTCCTTGCTGACAAAATAGGAACGAAATACCTTCTGAATCAGTCTCCTAAGTGACTTAAAACAGTACAGACTCTCTTGTAGTTCTAGAATTCAGAAGTGCTAAAATGGGTCAGCAGGATTGCATCTGTTTTGAAGATTGCAGGGGAGAATGTTGACCCTTGTTGTGTTAGCTTTTAGATGCTCCTGGCCCCATCGTCCATGTTCAACACTAGAAGCAGAGTATCTTCCATGACTCTGAACCTATCATCACTTGTCTTTTTTCTCTGACTCTGTGATTGCTGTGGCCCTACTCACATAATGTAGGAAGCTGTTCCCATCTCAAAGTCCTTACCTAGACCACATGTACACTGATCCTCCACCGTAGTTCAGGATTAGGACAGTGGTACTTTGGGGGGCATTGTTCATCATACGAATTGTGGCATAGTTGTGCCTTGAACATGCCGATCAGTCCCTGGTGCGCTTTTTCCCCTCTATCTGGGTTTCTATCTCCCCATCTGTAAAGCAAAGCAAGCCCCCACCAGCTCCCACAATCTGAGCTCACCCTCTATAGAGTGCAGTACAGACAGGCATCATGTTCCTGGCTGCCCGGGGCTCAGGAAGCACAGACTTGATCCCTGCCCTGGGACAACAGCCTCTCCTGGCTCCCTGGAGCAGCCTCCTCTCAGTTCCTGGCCACGAGCACTTCCCATCATTCCAGAGCTGCTGATGGGAAAGGCTGAGCTCACTGCTCTCTAGGGAGGGTGAGGGGTGGAGGAAGGAGATGGGAGAGGCTGGCAGGCCTGAGCAGAATTACAGCGGGGAGGTCGAGGTTATCGGCACTCGGAGGGGTTGGAGTGAGGCCTCTTCCTCAGCTCTTAGAGAGACGTGCAGCTCTGTTCCTCTGCAGACCACCTTCCTGGGGTGGGTCCCTTAGGCAGGCATCAGGGCCTGGCTGAATGTTGGTGCGTACACAGGCATTTCAGTGGGGCCTCCACCCCCTCCCTCTGCCCAGAAACCAGTCACAGCTTGCCTTGGCTGGCCTCCTACTCTGTCTTCACTGAGCCTCACTTTTCTGATTCACCTATGTGTGTGCATGCACATGTGAGTGTGTGCATGTGTGTACATTTGCACTAGTGTGTTAATGACACCATTATGGAATGTGAGGGAACAGCACCAAGCTCACTTTGGATTGTGGGATGCTCACTCTGCTGTATAAGAATGTGGACACACACACACACACACACACACACACACACACACACCACTTCAGTGTCCTCCCTTACATACTCTGACATTTGGCAAACTCTTCTTCATCCTTCAAGTCCTAGCTTGGGTGCCTCTTGCTCTCTGTAACTTTCTCAGCTTCCCCTGCCCATCCCAGAAGATGGCTCTCTCTCTGGAGTTACCAACCCTCCTCTTAGCCACCCTTCCCTGGTACCTTTAGTTTCTGGGTTGTTTCTCCCCTATTATAAAATCAAGATGTCTGCTTAGCAGACCTCTTTGCTTCTTAAGGTCACTAGTTGAGGATGGACAGAGGCAGTTTGGCAAAGCCACTGGGGAATTAGCACTGTAGGGTCTGGTGGAGGGGAGATGACAAGAAAGCCACACAGCAGCCATCTAGTCTCTAGCCTTGAGCATGCCTTCATGGCTGACCCAGATTCATAAGAGGCCAAGCTAGGAGCAGGAGACCAATCACTTAGGCACTCGAACAGGTTTTCAAGGCACTACAGGGGCATGTTGGCCATGAAGTTTCCAGATAGGATGAAATCTGAGCCAAAGGAAGGGAGAGTCTTGAAGGAGATGCTGTCTAGGCCTCTGGGAAGTGTTTTCTATAAAGCCATCCACTGAACATCCAACTCCTCTGGGAAGCCCTTGTCTAGGGCCAAGGGCATGCTGGTCACACAACAAGTGCCCAGACAGCACTGGGAGACAGTGGGGTTTCCTGGGTGTTGTGCTCATGTGTTACTCCTGATATAGTTCTCCCAACTCACTGGGAAGTCCTCTGAAGACAGCATCCTCCATAGCCTGGTTCTGCTTGGTAATACTACTCTCTGTACATGAATTTTCCGTATTATTGAGCTTGGCTTATGTGCTTCGTGCATGCAGACACAAGCCCATTTATTCCCCTCAACACCAGGAGGTATGTTGTATCAACCCCTAGGCTAGATGAGGACAGATGAGGTGTGATGTCACGTGAGGCAGTGCCAGGGTGGAAATCTTTCCCTTCCTCTAGCTGCTCTTCATGATCATGTCCCTCTGTGCAGCTCTCCATGGGTTTGAGACCAAATAGTCTGTGTCTCTAGGCCAGGGTAATAGAGCTAGTTCTGGGGTGCTACCCTAGACAAACTAGTGGTTGAGAGGGGGTCAGTGTGGTTTCCTGGTTGGTTTCTTACCATCCATCCCAGGAGACAAAATGGAAGGGAAACTGAGGAATCGGTGGAACGTTTACAGTGGACTTGTGTACAGACGGGAAAGTTTCCTTGCGGGGCTTATTACCAAGTCCAACAGAAAGGTTTGGATGTGTTCTGGAATGTTCCTGCCTGCTCAGTGCCTTACTGTACAGCTATTCTCTGCCATGTCATTAAGCCTCTGTTCTTGGAAGTAATAGAAATGAATCTCTTTAAAATGTTCAATAATTAGCCTCATCTTACTAACGACCTTTGTCTCTGCCCTGCTCTTTGGTCATTCCCATTATTTCCTCCCAGCTGCCCAGACTCCTGTGAGGTCATGAGACTCCACTGAGAACCCCTGAGCCAGCTAAAGTCAAGAGGGACCTGCCCTGCCCAAGGCCACTCGGGAGTCTGTCTGCGCTAGCACTGTTAGGGTTATGGCCACTCACAGAGCCCAAGCTCTGGGCCAGAGCCTCGGGCCACACTCTGGGCAGCTGAGTTGCAAGTCCATGATGCCACAGGGCCATCTGATCCTACATCTGTGTCCTTTGCTCCTTTATGGTGCCCTTCTCTGTGTTCACCTCGGTCTTCTAGAGTGCTCCCACGTGTGAGTGTGAAAACAGTTTTAATAATAGTTTTGCACAAAATACATTCAGGTTGTTACTAGAGTCCAGCCACTTTGCTTTTCAGCTTTAGCTGATGTTCCTGTCATGCTGGCTCTAGGCTGGTTTGGGCCTTGATCTTGGGGTCTGATTTTCCAAACCTGGCTCAGCAGTTCCCTGACTACTTTGTGGTTCTGGGATCTTTAGTCTTGGTTTTCAGCTCTTGGTCCTGGTCCCTGGTACATGTGAATGAAGTTCAGCTCATGTTAAACTTGTAAAGTCTGCTTCCAATTGATGCTCCCTCAAGAGCAGCTCCCTCAAGCTGGTGACGGTAGGAAAGGAGGGAAGATGATGTGGAAGCTGCTTGGACCAGATTGGCTCCTAGAGAAGGCCAATGTTGCCCTCAAACAGGGACACGGGATTGGACCCGTTCTCCACGCTTTTGAAACATTTTTATTATTTTATGTGTATGACTGTTTTGCCTGCATGTATTTAAGTGCATCTGTGCATGCAATGCCTGTGGAAGCCAGAAGAAGGTGTTGAGTTACCTTGAAACTGGAGGTACAGATGGTTGTTAGTCACAATGTGAGTGCTGGGAACTGAACCTGGGTTATCTTCAAGAGCAGCCAGTGCTCTTAACAGCTGAGCCATCTCTTTAGTCAGCCCCTTTGTTGCCCTCTCTTCCTGGCTTCATGTCACTGTAGGCAGGAGTGGGTGCCAGCACTGTTTGGAGATGGAAGGTAGGATTACTAGCCATAGGGGAAATGATAGGCCCATAGAGACCCATCCAAGGCACACACCCAGTTGCCTCAAGGCCAGAACAAGGTGTGTGGCCTGCCTGGCATCCTCTTGTCAAGCCTCCCCTCCATCTCTCTAGAAGTGGATGGTCCTGATTGACTTGGTGGTTGCTGGCCTCTGCCTAGACACCTGTCAGCTTCAGTTCAGTTGAGGTGTGGATGGGAAGTTGGCATGGGACTCCAGGCAGGGGATGGTGTGGGCAAGATTTCTTCCATTTCTGTCCTGTGTCTCAGACTGAGTTGAAGTCTGTTCCAGGAACTATCGTGAGAGCTTCAGAGGGGGACTGTGCCCTCTGGGAGCTGCTGGTGTGATAGAGGAGGCATGGTTCTGTCTCTCCCATGATGGGCGAGCTTAGCTCCTGTTCCCTGGGAATCTTTATGCATGGAGGGGACAGAGTCCTCTTGTTTGAGGACAAACTCTCCTTTGTCCCGCAGGAGGCTCTGATCTAGTAGAGAAGTCATGGCCACTCTCCTCAGGGAGATGCTGTTTCAGGCCTGGCCTTCACCTCAGGAAGGACCCCTGTATGATGGGGCAGACACAGTCTGTCATTGCATATAAGAAACTGCATTTAGTGGGCTCTGACTTTGGGGCCTCCTCCCCTGCCTGACTCATGGTGAGTCCAGGTCCCATAGAGAGTAAGCACAGAATGAGTTGGGCAGTCAGGTATGGAAGGGAAGACAGACAGAAGATAGAGGCACTCCTGTGTCAAGCAAGAACACTACAGAAGGTTTCCAGGAGAGGTGCCTTTGTGGTAGACTCATGGACAGAAGGCGCTATTCGTAATTCAACTCGCTGGGGATTAAGGAGTGAAAGCTCCCTGGGCTGAAAAGGGAAGTTTGAGGGTCTCTCCAAGGAACCCACCTTCATGTAGCCCACACTGAAGGGGGTATGGAAGGAGGCTCAGGGAGATCTCACCACTGACTGGCTGCACACTGGCTAAGTGCTGCCAGCCCAGAGACATCCGCTCTCTGTGGTCCGAGAAGCCCAGACAAGGAGGAGAGGAAACAGGACGCATATCAGGAACGCCTTTTCCTTTTCTTTGTAACTGACCCTCATTTGGGACTGGGGAGAGCCATCTGCAGGGCTAGCCTTGCTGCAGCTGCCGGCAGCCCACAGATCTGGGTCTCACATAGGAACTCTGCCTCTGATTTACTTCTTCCCAGCACTGTGGCCCCACTGAGTCTGCAAAATGGGGTAAGGTTTTCCACCTACCTGGCCCAGAAGCAACTGTTTTCCTCTCCCTATGGGGTCACATCATTTATTCCTTGATTCCTGAGAGGTGCAGGGAGCACTTTCTATGTGCTGCTGCTGGGCTGGGCTGGGCAGAGAGCACAGGGGAGGAACAATGTGGGAGGAAGCTGGTTTAGGACTTGTCTGGGCGCTAGTGGCAATGACCTGAGGATGGTGAGGATGGGCCAGAGGATCTGGCTAGAGATGGAGATTTGGGTTTAGCTGTATCTATGGCAGCTGAGGTGTACCGGCTGATGGAATTCTGCAGGGTGCTGTTTGCTATCGGCCCCGGAATGGCAGAGGTCGATTCAGCTCTGGAGCTGGTCAGGGCCTCCAGGGCACTGAGATGAGACCACTGAGCTTGATCTACTCCCTGAGGGAAGGTTGAGACCCTTGCTTTAGGGGGTTAGTGTGTGTGGAGGTGGGGATGGTGGACCACAGAGGATGAGGGGTGACAGTGCTCAGACCTGGAGAGAGCAGCAGGCAGACGGTCTTTGTTTGGCTTTCCTCATTATTGCAGTTATTTGTCTGAGGTGGAGTGCGTGTGTGATAGTGTGTGTGGGGTCGGGGTGGTAGGTGATGTAGGTGGTGTGTAGTGTGGGGAGTGCTTGGTATTTGTATATATGCTGTGTGTGTGTGTGGTGTGTCTGTGGTATGCATGAGTGTCTGGGGCATCTATGGTGTGAGATACGAAATGGGCATGATAGGCAGCTTGTCTGTGACCTGCTCATGGTGTGGTGAGTGGTGTGTGGTGTGTTTGTGGTATGCTTATATGGATGCATTGGGGTTTCTGTGTATACATGTGGTGTCTTCAGGCACACACACAGCCATGCACTCTGGTCCTTTCAGGCTGGTACCTTGCTGCCCACTTGCACTGGAGCTGAGTGGAGGGTGTTCCTCACTTAGGGATGCACCCAATGTTGCTCTGAGAACCCACTGGAAAGAAGGTGGGGTATTGTAGCCTTCTCCCCCTTATTGTACTGTAAAATTTCCCATCATGGAGTTCATACTATTAACATGGTTGTCCTTGAATGAGTTGAGAGGGATGAACAGGAGAGACTGTTCCAGAGTCTTCTCACCTTAAGACACAGTGAATATAACCAACCTCAAAAGCAGAAGGGAAATTCTGTAAGATGATATATAAGAGTCAGGGTTGAGCCTAGCATCTTCATTTCTAAGGTAATTTACTCAATGCTAAGTGTGGATTGAGATTTCTTTCTTAACTTGGGACTTGTGGAGGCTTGGAGTGAGAGCGTTTGCTGGTCAAGGCTCTGCCCTGTGTGCTGTGCAAGCAGTTTCTCTAGCCCCTACCTATGAAAGCCAAATTACAACCAGATGTACTAAGTATCCCCTGCACTAAAAGCTCACCTCTAGCTTAGAACCGCTGGTGATGGCTATGTATAACTATTAGCTCAAAAATGTGGTGTCAGTCAGCTCAAGCATCCGGAGAAGCCAGCATCAGCTCACCAAAGGCACTGTGTTCTACTCAATATAGAGCGAAATTGTTTCTCAGAAAAGGCCCTGGCATTAGAGCTACTCAGCTCCTTGCCTGGCCACAGAGTGGCTGCCGTAGGCAGAGAGGAGCCTCTGTGCTCTGTCCCCTGTGACATCTTATAAAATGTGAGAGCAAGAAGAAAGTAATTGTTTCTGAATTTGTATTTTCATTGAATATGCTGTAGTATGTTATTCTAGATCCTGAAAGTTTGTACAGTCACATTGGCAAAAACAAAATGAAACCCAATCCTTCAAATAAAATCTGCCAGTTTTGGTGGCACATGTCTATAATCCCAGCACTCCAGAGGTAGACGCCTGAGGATGAGGAGTTCAAGACCCTCCTAAGCTACATAGCAAGTTCAAAGCCCAGCTTGGCTATATAGGATACTAGCTCAAAAAGAAAAATCAAGCCAGGTATGGTGGTGCATGTCTTTAACTCCAGCACTGGGAGGCAGAGGCAGGTGAGTCTCTATAAATTCAAGACCAGCATGCTCTACACAGTGAGTTCCAGGCCAACTGGGGCTACAGGGAGACCCTATCTCAAAAAATAAAATAAAAAAAAAGTCAAAATGAAATAGAATATGATCTTCCCATTGGAGAAATGAGGGACCGAACATCTTGTGAATGACTCTGTCTCCCAGCTCCATTGAGTTGCTCATCTACAAAGCTTCTATCCTGGTGGCCAGTCTGTCACCCATAATTTACTGCAAGGCCCAAGTCCCATGTTTCTGGGCCTCCAGCTCAGGGCTTGTCCCTCATTGGTTCATGTAGCCGTTTACTCAAAATGCTTGTAAAGCACCTATTATGTAGTGATGAAAATGCGCAGAGGAGGAGGAGGCCATTCCTAGCTCTCTGGAGTCTGCCATTTTTCTTCTCTATGATGGTTAATCTCAGTTATCAATCTGATATCTAGAATCCCAAGACAGACTTCTGGGCATGCCTGTGGCAGATCGTCTTGATTAGGTTTATTGAGGTGGTAAGACCTGTCCACAGCAGGTGGCATTATTTCCTGCACAGTCTAAAAAGGAGAAAATGATTTGAGCACAGGCGTTTACCACTCCCTGCTCTCTCACTGTGGTTTCAATGTGACCAGCTGCCTCAAGTTCCTGCCATCTTGACTTCCCTGTCATGATGGACTGGACCCTTATGAGCCAGAATGAACCCTTCCTTTCTTAAATTGATCTGTCATGGTATTTTAACACAGCAACAGGAAAAGAAACTCAGACACCTGTTGTCCATGCAGGCCCATGTGGGTGCTGAGAGGACTGTGGGAGAGTGGGGAAGGGGCTGATGTGGCTGGAGCCCAGCCAGGCCCATTGTACCACCTCTTACCCTCCAGCTGTGTCCCTAGGGAGACTTGACTGTTTATGGAGTGTCTGCCCTCACCCCATCCAGACCGTAGGTGCCCGGGGGCCGTATACATGATTCCAGGGCCTGTGTCCCTGAAGGTAAGAACAGTGACTAGAGTTTGGGTAGCCAGAGGGAAGAAATGAGAGAGAAATGGAAGGGAGAGGAGAGAAGTAAGGTCTCACGGGAAGGCAGAGGAGTCTGGTGGACAGCACTGTGTCTAGCAGTCAGGACAGACTTCCGGAGGAGCTGATGAAGTAAGAGGACTGTGGTTGGCACGCCTGACGGAGAGTTCGGCAGGAAGAAAGGGAAGCTCACCCTTGACCCACTGCCTCCTTCCTCTAGGTCTTCTCTGTACTGGAGTTTTAGGGTCAAAGCCTGGGTTCTGGAGGCCCTAACAGTCTAGGCTACGTTACCCATCCCAATATACCAACTAAAAAGAGCAGTAAGAGGGTTGAGGATGTGCCTCAGTCGGTAGGTTGCTTGACTTGCATGCATGAAGTCCTGGGTTCCATCCCCAGCACGCAAAATTGAGGCGTGGAGGACTAGAGAAATGACTACAGTGGTTAACAGCGCAAGCTACTCTTGCAGAGGACCGCAGTTTGATTCCCAGCACCCACATGGTGACTAACAACTGTCCATAACTCCAGTTTCAGAGGGATCTGACACCCTCTTCTGACCTCTGTGGGTATTGCACAGCATGGGTGCACTTACATGGAGGCAGTACACTCAGACACATTAAAAAATGAGGTATGGTTGTGCATTGCATGCTGTAATCCCAACACTTGGGAGGTGGAGGCAAGAGGATCAAGAGTTTGAGGTCATCTTCAGGTACCTAGGGGGTTTGAGGCCTGACTGGTCTCAGTGAGATCCTGCTTAAAACAAACAAAATAAAACAAAATAAAAACCAGAAAAGAAAACAAGAGAGATAAGTGATAGAGATAAGTGATTTACTCAATGAGGCCACATTAGGCAGGAGAGCAGATACAAAGGTCTAGAGACCCCTCCAAGCCCATCACTGGGACCCTGACATGAAGTTTAGTTTTAAATAGAGGCCAAGAGGTATGCATAACTAAGCAGTCCTGGTCAAGGTGTGGACCACCCAACTCTGACCATCCTTTCTTATGGCTGGCACTGTGCCTTCAGCTTTTCTCTTCTCCCAGCATGAAATTTATGATAAATTTTTCTCCTCTGGGGTCCATTGTTTCAATACTGTGGTATCTGTCTATAAAATACCTTCTCTCCCACTGGGATGGTCACCTTCTTACCTGAAGGCTTTGGCACTGACCGAGGTCCTGGTGACAGCAAACAGGAAGTATACTGCTGGCGATGTCCACGCCCTGTATGGAGTCCCAACTAGGTTCCAGGTCTTTGTGTTATCCTCGGGTGATTGGGAGCATGACACCTTTTCCATGAGAGAGGGAGTCTCAGAGGGGACAGTAAACTGGGCCAAATCATACCAGACTCAGCTGGGGCCTGCTTGCCTGGGCTTCTGGACCCTTCCTTCTGTGGCCTTCCCTTGCTGCCTCTCCACCCAACTCTCAGGAAGTCTGGGTAGGGTCAGAGGCTGCTTGTGGGCTCCACAGTATTCAGCTGTCAGTGGCTTGATGACATTTAGATTAGCCTTTGGTGTTCCATTCTCCAGTGTCATAGATTCCCAGGAGATAAACTGAGTTCTCTTCTGTCCAGGGCCGCCCAGTGGCTCCCCCTTTTCCTCAGTCTGCCCCTCCAGAAATCTTCACAAATAATGGATACTTTGGGGGCTTCTCTGCCCGAACACCTGCAGGAAGTTGGGAAGTTCTGGTATAAACCTATCCATGAACCTCACCTCTCAGGCCTGCCAGACACCATCCTGTACCCAGGGAGTGTACCAGGCCCAAAGGGAGTGTGGTTTTCTGCAGGCTCATGACTAGAACCAGGGCAGTGGAGACCTGGGATGCTTGTCTCAGCCAGGCTGGGCACAGTGGCAAATCTGAGTCTCTTTCCGGCCCCAGTGCAGACGCTGCTCCCTCCAGGCTTTGATTTCTCCGTCAGTGCAGGTGCTGTGGCCTGTCAGGCCCCCAGAGTGCGGGATCTGTGAGATGGGATGACATTTCCTGTCTGCCCGCCTGGGCTGACCTGAGAAGCAGGTGGGCTGAGCTCGTGATACGCGTTCTGGCTCCTTCCGCAAAGCAGACCAGCAGACCAGACTAGACAAGACACAAACAGCTCCTCCCAGGGAGAATGTGGTGAGCCCTGGGAGTCTCTTTGCTGTCACTGCCACCTGCTCCTCACGCCTCCCTGCTCCCTGATGGCTGTTCTCACACCCAGGAAAGTGGGTCAGAATGTAGGGCGGCAGTATCTGAGAGGCAGTGAACCCTTCCACAGGCCCCACCCTATACAACCGAGCCAGTACTGCCTCAGGGGCAGGGGCAGAGGAAGCTATGGGTTGTGGGAAGCATGTCTGTGTCCCCAACTCAGACCTGGCCATTACCTTCTCTCCCTCTCAATGCTCACAGCTCTGTTTTGCCTTCTGAATGTGGTCTAAGTGCCTTAGTCTGACATTTAAGGCCCCTTACAGTCCTCTACGCACTGTGCTACTCCTTGACCACACATAGAGATGATTTGTGACTCTGGGGAGTGATGGGCCCCTCTCTAGCTCAACCTCCTTCTCTAGGGTCCTCCCAGAGTCTAGGGACACTCTCTAGCTATTCCTAGCTGCTCCACATCTCTCAGGCACCCTGGAATCTCAGCTGCCTTCACCTCCGCGTCTGGCAAATCTCCATTCCCCATTGCTGTCTGCCTTTTTCTCCAGATGGCCACATAATGCCACTTCTCCAGCAGTACTGGGAGTGATTAAAAGCTCATTTGCAGTTGGGAGTGTTGGCACATGCCTATAATCCTAGAATTTGAGTGGTGGAGGCTGGAGGATCAGGAGTTCAAGGTCATCCTCAGAATGTGAAACCTGCCCCAAACAAAATAAAACAAAAAGCTATCAGGGTGTGGCAGCACATGCCTTTAATCCCAGCAGAGGCAGATGCAGGTGGATTTCTGGGAGATCTGGGCCAATCTGGTTTACATAGTGAGTTCTAGGCCAGCTGGGGCTACAGGGGAGACCCTGTCTCTCTCAGTCAGTCAGTCAGTCAATCAGTCAAACAATCCCCCCAAACCCAAACAACAGCAAAAAGTGTTTTCTGGAGCATGGTTTATGAGCTACAGTATCTCATTCTGTCCCATCTTACTTTGCGGCATAGGGAAAATGAGTCTTTCTCTGCTTCAGATTCCTCCTGTGTAAAATAGGAAAGGAGTGGCACTCCTTACAAAACTGGAGGCGGAACAGATGAGTTGTTATTTGTGACAAGGGTAGAGCAGGGACAGGCATTCGGGCTCTTTCCTGGGGAGTTTTTTGCTGTTGGCTGAAGCACGAATGAGTGAGTGGTGAGCCGAAGGTCTTCACACGTTCACTGGGTCAATAGGCAAAGTTGTTTCCAGTGCTCTTCTGATTCCTGGCAGTAGACCCACGTTCACGGATAGTATCTGATGTTGATCTGTCTCAGTGACTTCCCACAGGTGGGCCTGTGCATTTCTAACACTGCCTTGTGGCTTTTGACAAGTTTTCTGAGTCTTGAGTTTCTTCTGGAAATAGGAAATACTTGGATAGAATAATATAGCATGTGTGGTGTGGTCAGTACAGCTTTGGGCTAGCAGGGAAGGCTGGTGATGGTGGCCATGGTTCTTAATGGGGCTCTCATCAGCAGGGGCCATGTGCTCTTGAGTATGAGTCAGCCAGTGCCTGACACGAGCAGGGCTGGGTGAGTGATAGATGGGGTGCTCTTGGTCAGAACTGGACAGAGGCTTGTTTGGGAGTATCAGCAGTAATTGAGGCTCACTCTAGTGACTGTAATCTAAGCATTTTTAAGCCCAGTGCCTGCTAACCCCAACAACTAGGTAGAACAAAGCCAGAAGAACCCCCAGAGCCCACTCACCCAGAGCTGAGCAACAGCACCACCTGCATCCTCACACTTGCCTCTTCTCTCTTTGGACATCCATCCAGCAGCCTTCAACTTGTATTGATTCCCTGAGCACCTGCTCTGATCCGGCCACCACCCTGTGCCCCTGAGACCCTTTGGCAATAGCATCCATAAGACATTCACTCTCATTTCTGTTATAAAAGTGAAGTTGGCAGACCATTGCTGTGAGTGGGACATGCTGGATATGTAGCTAGGGTCAGGGAAGGCTTCTTGGAAACAGTAGTTGTGATAACAATGCTGCAGCTTGGGAGGGCCCTGAGGAATCACAAACATGTGGGCTGGGATCACATAGCCAGAGGACTGTGACATGCCAGAATTCAGACGTTAGCATCTGGGCTGGGGAGTTTCATCTCAGTAAAGTGCTTGCTTTGTAGAATGAGGTCCTGAGTTGATCCCAAGAACCCAAGTAAAAAAAGCCAGGGATGGTGGTATGCACTTGTGATCTTAGTACCGGGGAAGTGAAGATCAGGGCATCTCTGGGGTTCGCTGGCCACCCAGCCTGGCTTACTTGGTAAGTTCAAGGTGTGTCTCAAAAAGAGGTAGACTGGTACCAGAGGAGCAGCACCTGAGGTCATCTTCTGGTCTCCACATGCGTGTTTACGCGTGTGTGTGAACCCTCCCTCCATGAGCATCTGCACACACATGGGCAACACACACTCATACACCGCCACCTCAAATAAAACCACTGGCCAGCCAGAGGTTAGGACCTATTTTAGCTTGATTTTACTTACCATTTGTTTTTGGACTCTTTCCCTGAGACTTGAGAATCCTTGTCAGGGAGGCCCCAGCATCCCCATGAATGGTTCATGCCCAGCATACAATTCAGAAAAATAAGAGGAAGTATTTGGGCATCTTCTCCCCGTTTTAGTCACTCCTTACCTCTCTTCCTCACTCTGTAGCCTTGGCTGGCTGGAACTTGCGATATAGACCAGGCTGGTCTTGAATTCACAGAGATCCACTTGCCTCTGCCTCCTGAGTTGCTGGGACTAAAGACCACTACTCCCGGCTCTCTTTCTTTGAGACAGACTTTTATTATGTAGACCAGGCTGGCCTGGAACTCACAAAGATCTGTCTGCCTCTGTTTCAGAGCTAGGACTAAAGGCATGCTCCACCATGCCTAGCCTTTCTGTCTGTTTTGAAAATGCAATATAATTGGCTTACTATAATACCCACATCTTAGTGTTTAAATTATGGTTTTAGTATATCCACAAGACTTGTTACCATCACTACTATCTAGTTCCAGAATATTTCATCACTCCCCACCACAAAAGAAACTCTGGGTCCATGGGCACTCCGTCTTCTTTCTTCTCTATCCATCCCAGCTCCAAGTACCCAGCACCCACCAGCCACCAGTCTACTTTCTGTCTATGAATTTGCTTAATCTGGACTTCTCCTGCAGGTTGAATCAAACAATATGTGGTCTCTTCAACTGAACATAATGCTTTTGGAGTTCATATGTTGTAGCATGGGTCATTATTGCTGTGGCTATTCCATTGTCTGCATATGCCCTATTTGGTTTCTTGATAGTAACTCTTTTAGCACAGATATTATTTTATTTTATTTCTTCTTCCTTTAGTTGCTTGTGCTTCTGGTATCATGTTTAAGAAATCATTGCTCAGTTCAAGGTCATGAAGATTTATTTACGTACTATGCTTTAAGAGTTTTATGATTATAGCTTTTACATTTGGAGCTTTTGAACTAATTTTGTGTGTGGTGTGAGGGAAGGGTCTAACTTCATTCCTCTGTAGGTGAGTATCTAGTTGTCCCTTTATCATTCATTGAAAAGACTTTCTAGCAGGGGTGGTGACTCAAACCTGTGATTCCAGCTCTGAGGAGGCTGAGGCAGGAAGGCCTAGAATTTGAGGCCAGCCTGAATTACACAGGAAAAAACAGTTGTTCTTTCCTTCCATTGACTTATCTTGGCTCCCTTGTCAAAAATCAATTGCCATAAATATATGAGTTTATTTCTGTCCTTTCAATTCTCTTTCATTGATTTATATGTCTATATGTCAATGCCATACAATCTTAATTACTGTCTCTTTGCAATAAGTTTTGAAGTTGGGAAGTTTGAGTCTTCCAAATCTGTTTTTTCTTTTCAAGAGTGTTTTGGCAATCCTGGTCCCTTGTATTTCACGGTAAATTTTGGGATCAGCTCATCATAGGTATTCCCTGTGTTAGGTACTGGCTAGCTGCTCTACAGCAGCCACAAAATGCCTCAGGATTCTGTATTTTAAAATCATGGCTCTGACAAGGCTCAAGTGCTCTTTCTGTGCTGCCATGTAGCAGAAAAGCCGGAACATTGCTGATTTCAGCAGCTGTAGAGAGGTAGCGCAGGCAGACTGCTTCCTCAAAGATGTCCATTCTGTGGCCTCCGAATGGTGGTGCTGTGTGACAAAGGGTTGTGATAGTTGCAGATGGAGTTAAGGTTGATAATTAGCTGACCTTAAAACAGAGAGGTCATTTTGGGTGATCCAGCTGGGCCCAGTGTCATCTCAAGGGGTCTTTCAAAGCAGAAGAGGAAATCTGAGCAACACCATTTACTAAGATCTCCATCCATTCTTGCTGGCTTGGACGGTGGAGGGAGGAGACTATAAGACAGAAAAGAGAGCTTCTAGAGGCCAGAGTGTGCAGGGAAGCAGTGTCAGATGTGCATACCACATCCTCATGCTTATTTGGTGGGTGGTTTACTCATTGAGCCATATCTCCCCCCTCCCCCCAATATTTTAGAACCTCCAGCAGGAACCGAGAGCTGCTGACACTTTGATTTTAGCCCAAGAAGCCCACTCTGAACTTCTGAAGTAAGACTTGTAGGGTCATATATTTGTGTTGTTTGAAGGCACTGAGTTTGTGAAGCACTGTAATAGCGGCTGGAGAAAGTGAACATGGGGGCCTGGGGATTCATGTACCAGTTCGTCCGCGCCTCTGCCTGGAAGTGGCACGTGGCACTTGCACTGTTTCATTGGCCAGAGCAAGCCACATGGGCATGCCTCACTTCCTAGGACTAGAGATGTTTAATATTCCCTTATGCCTGGCCTTGGAGGGAAACAGAGTATTGGTGATTCTAGAAATGTCTGTTGTGTCTTGGCTACATGTAGGAGAGCTTATATACTCTGTTCTATTCCATTTCCTTAAAACCAAAACAAAACAAAACAAAAAAAATCCTGTGTATGTGCAGATGAACTCAACTTGTATATGTACATGGTGGCCAAATTAAGAAAAATTGCTTCCTTCCTTCCTTCCTTCCTTCCTTCCTTCCTTCCTTCCTTCCTTCCTTCCTTCCCTCCCTCCCTCCCTCCCTCCCTCCCTCCCTCCCTCCCTCCCTCCCTCCCTCCCTCCCTCCTTCCTTCCTTCCTTCCTTCCTTCCTTCCTTCCTTCCTTCCTTCCTTCATGTGTACATAATGCATGTGTGGAGACAGTATTCCAGAGTCAGTTCTCTCTCTCCACCATGTGGGTTCCAGGGATTGAACTCAGGTCACCAGGCTTGGTAATAGGTGCCTTTACCTGTAGAACCATTTTGCTGGCCCCTTCATCTTGTTTTTTGAGACAGGGTTTCTCATTGAATCTGGAGCTTGCTATTTAGGTTAGACTGATAGGGAAGAGAGACCCCCCACCCCACCCTTTTGTCTCTACCTCCCCAATGCTGGGGTTACAGATGTGCATACCACATCCTCGTGCTTGTTTGGCCGGTGGTTTACTTATTGAGCCATGTCTCCCTCAATATTTTAAGTTGATTTCCTTATCAATTAGTGGGTTGTGACCCCTGGCTCTGATAATACCAACCTACAGACCTTCTTTGGCTCCTGCCTCACCGACCTCAGGGCATACCCTGGACATAGGTGATTGGACCAGGGTGGGACACCTAGTCAAAGCTGACCAATCAGATTCCTCTCCTGGGACTTTGGAATTGGGCCATTCAGTCAGTTAGCAGTGGGAAGCTGAGTGAGAGGCAGGGTAGAAACCGGGCTGGAGTGTGAGTCACATGCGAGCCCGAAGGATGGAAGAGCGCAAAAGCCCTGAGTAAGCAGGCGAGCTGGTCCACAGAGACAATGGAGCAGCCCTATAGACAGCTGTGCGGCCAGCAGGACCTGCAGCCCCAGAAGGAGCAGCGGAGACCCGGAGCACAGGCCTGAGGCTTCTTGATGGCGTCCCCGTTCCGGACTCCAGCCCCGGCACGTCCTGCCTGCGCATCCTTCCCGTGAGATTTTGGCCTCCTTATTAGGACCCCATCCTTTCTCTCTTTGGCCACCCTGAGCCTTAATCAAGGAAGGATACTGCTGGTATTTCTCTTTGGGGATCTTAGCTGTGCCGAGGCTCAGGTTGTGGGACACAGGCAGGGCTGGGGGTGAACCAGATGCAGCCGCCCACACCTGCAAGGCTGTCTGTGATGACGGGGTTAGGTTACGTTGGTGCATGCACAGACCGAACCATCTGATTGGTGTTACACACATAGGGTCCTGGGAAACTGAGAGTACCCCACCAGAACCTCTTTTCTGACAGTGTTGGGAGCAACAAGCCAAGGAGTTTCATGGAAAGACTGGCAGTGTGATGGGCTGACTAGGATGTGGGCTCTGAAAGACCAGGGTGGCCTCTTTGAGCTTCAGTCTCCATCTCTGGATCTTCAAACTGGAATTGTTTAGGATCAGTATTGCCTTGGGGAAAATACTTAAAGGCATGATTGGGAATAACAAACAGCTGCTGTTGTTGTTTGAGGAAGCCACAAGAGTCCCTGTTTCCTGAAGGAGGTGGCCCCCGCTGCTGACTCAGGTGGTGGCAGGACATTCCCCACAGCTGGCTGTGCTTCCTGTCCCCACTATGCCCCTTGTCCCAGTCACCCATTCCTTTTTTCCTCTTCCCCTTTCCTCGGGTCCTCATTCTCTCTCTCTTCTGTTCTTCCTACTCTTGCTTAAATGAAGCTTTAGGAAACAAGTGGGTTGGATTAAGGCACCAGCCTCTGGGGACTCAGAAGAGGGTCTGGATCCTAACCTAGCCCCTTGCTGTGCTCCTGGGCAAATTAATGCTTCTCTCAGAGCCTCCAGTTAATTATCTAGGCAATGGGAGCTATAATTTCCATTCTACAGTGCTGCTGTGAGAAATAATTATGTATGCAAGAAACCCTTTTCTTCCCCTCCCTCCCTCCCTCCCTCTCTCTCTCCCTCCTTCCCTCCCTCCTTCCTTCCCAGGGTAAATACTGCTCCACTGGTGTGCCTAGATACCCCTCATTCCTTCCAGCAGCCACTGGAGTGGCTTTCCCACTCTGATATTTGAGGTGTGGTCTTTCCTTTCCCTCAGACCCTAGATTACCAAAGGCTGGAGGTGGCTAAGACTTGGAAGCCACAGGGGTCTCACTTCTCTGGTCTCTTAGACAAGTGTTGAGTTCCTAACCCCCTTCTTGGAGTTAGTTCAGACTGGTTCCTACTGAGTGATCTGTGTTTCTTTAGCAATTATCACACCCCAGCCAACTGTGGCATCTTCACACTACCAACACATAAATATTGATGATGAGGAGAGGCGCCCAGGGCCCGTGGGGGTGGGGATGGGGATGGGGAGGGCTGTGCCAAGCTCTTCTTTGCAAGCAATGCTCAGACCTAACAATGTTCCCTTAGCTCCAGGAGGGAGGGTGAGGTGGAGCCGGGGCTGCGGAGGCTGCACAGAGTCACTCCCTGGATGCCTGTAGATCTTCTTTCCGGAAGGTCTGGGCACAGGTCTTTGAGTCTTGTGGACCTCTTGCATCTTTCTCAGTCTGTCCTATCTCGCTCTGCTTCAGACTGTTTTATTCTCCTTCTTCCCACTTCTCGTTCATCTTTTTTTGTTCTTTCCTCTCCTCTCTTCCCCCTTTCTTTTCCTGCCTCCCTTCCATCTTCCAACACTGTTTCTCATTTCTGGATCTCTCTCTTTCACTTTTCTTCTGTCTCCCTCAAAAATGACTGGGACACTGAGCTGGATGATGGTAGATAGGTGCCGGGTCCCAGATAGCACTGGGAGTGGGAAGGGGTTGTTGTGAAAGGCAAGTGACACTTCTCATGATCCAGGGACTACATCACTGTCTGACCTCATGCCCAGTGCTTTGCTGTGTGACCACAGGGGTCTTCCATAACTTTCCCAAGTCTCTGTCTCTCAGTGTGCAAGGCAGTTCATTCATTTCCCTGTTGAATAGAATTAATACGCATTGAGCTCTTGCCACCTGCCACCATGAACACATATTTGTTGAACAGCAGTTAGGTATGCCCCGTGGGAGATTGGATTGCATCAAGGGACAGGAGAGTAAAGTGTCTGCCCTGTGGAGTGGGCATGCTAGTGGGGCAGACAGGCCAGGCATAGAATAGACAAAGTATGTGGAAGGTTGGATGGGTGGGTGCAGGGGAGAAAGGAAGAATGAAGCAAGAGAAGGACTGGGGGCTGGATGGGCACAGGTTGAAGCAGCCCACATGGCCGTGGGGTTGGGTTAGTGGGAATATGGGGAGGGCATCACGGGGCTGGAAGGCATCAAGGGAACCTGCCAGAGCAAAGACTGGGCACAGGATCCCCCCGGCCCCAACCTCCATGAGACGAAGAACAGCAAGAAGCAGTGAGCTGGAGAGGAGTGAGTGGCAGGAGGTGACACAGGCCTGGGAAGGGAGGAGTCCAGATCACTCACTTGTAGGCATTTGAGGCTTTTCCTGTGTGACAGCTTATAGGCCTATGAGACCCCCTCAGCCGATCTGAAGAACTGAAGGAGGGCTGCCGGGGACTGGGGTTCAGCCCAGGAGGGAGTGGTGGAGAAGGTGTAGGAGCTGTGCTGCTCTCCACGCTCAGCTGTTCCTGCAGGACGCTCCAGGCCCTTGTCTGTGGCCCGGCTCAGCAGAACCCACTAAACTCTCTTTCTCTCCACAGAGTGTTCAAGAAGGCGAGCCCCAATGGAAAGGTGAGTCTGTAGTGCACACTAGTTCCTCCCTGGGCGGATACTCTGGGGTCCATTGTGGGCCAGGAGAGGAAACATTGTTTCTAAGGGAAAGGCAGATATTGCTTGCTGTCTGGGATAACACAGCTCTGTTCTCAGGAGCTCTTAATTCAAATGTGGAGGGACCCTTCCTGCAAATTTTCTGTGTGGACTTCCAGGATCCTAGCCTCGGGGGAGATGGCTTGGCCTGCCCTAGAGAGACATGAGTGTGAATGTGAGAACAAGCAGGCCACAGAGTCCCCCGGTGTGAGAGGTCGTGTTGGTACCTTGTCCCTTCACTCTCCAGGGGCTCCCAGGGTCTGTGCCTCTTTTCTTCTTTCCCACAGGCTCCAGGATCTATCCTGCTTTGCTCTCTATTCAGCAAATAGACATTACTGACATCATTCTTTGCCAGGTCTGGGTCAGGTCCAATGGGGATTGGGGAGGGTGTACTGAGATGAGTCAGGCACAGTGCTCATGGTGCAGACATCAGCCCTCTCCACATGAAGTGCTAAGTGTGAGCTTCTGGGATGCCTAGGGGCTGACCCGGGCAGGGGTGGGGTTCAGCATGGCTAAAGGGGCACCCTAGGCTAAAGTATAAAATTCAAAGGAGTGTGAGGCAGGTGGGGAATGGAGCTGGGGGCATGCTAGGGCCTGGTGGCAGGAGTCCTGTGGTGGCAGGAGTCCTGTGGTGGCAGGAGTCCTTCGCAGCTTACACACCGTGAGTTGGCGGATAGCATCTGAGTTCCATATCTACATCCAGTGCCCACAGCAGACTTCACTAATCACCTTTCACCCCTTCCTGCTGTGCCAGAATCCCATCTTGGATTCCTTGGCAATACAGCCGCAACCAATCAATTAGATTGGATGCTTAGACTGAAACCCATTTGTCATCTTTACCCCCAGGCACAGAGGAACTGTTAAAGGGTTTTCAGATAGGCACAGCTGTCTGAAACAGCTGCTTGGTTAGATTTGCATTTTAGGTGTGGCTAAGGCGGAGTGAACAATCTGGAGCTCTGGAGACTGGAGGCTGCCGGGTGTCATGGGGTTAATGTGGTCTTCCTTGAGAAATGTGATGGCAGTAGAATGGTTAGGACTGAGGGATGGCAGAGGAGCATAGTTCAGCTTTGAGTTCTAGGAGGATGCTTAGTTTAACTTGGAACTCTAGTGTGGGGCTCTGCCTTATTGGCTGGTGACTTGGGGGGAACTTGCTCCTTGATTCCTCATGACTCACAAGAAAGTCCTCATGTAAGTGACTCTGCCCAGCCCAGGGAGGAGGAGCTGAAGAGCTCAGGGCCAACATCTGCACTGCATCTGCACTGAGTTCTTAGCCTCTTTGGCTTTCCTGGTCCCCTTCCCAGAATGCATGACTCTCCTGATCCTGACCTTTGTTGCAGCTCCATCCTTAATGGTGCTTGGCTTGAAGACATTCCCAGACTTCGGTGTCCTCTTCTGCACAATGGGAGCAATAACTCTTCCAAGGGGTTTTGGGAGGCAGAGGTGTTTTAAAACTTCAAAGGTTGGCTATCATTAATATTAGGGTTGGGGTATGAATGTACGTCTTGTTGTTCTAATAAGAGATAGGATTGGATCTAGGATATCTGCAGCATTTCCAGAGCAGGGGCCTGCATTCTCACGGCCCCAAACCTCTAACGTCCTTGTGCTTGTCCTTCCCAGCTCACTGTCTACCTGGGAAAGCGGGACTTTGTGGACCACATTGACCTCGTGGACCCTGTGGGTAAGTGCTGGGCAGTGGATGCCAGAGGGGTTCAGTATCCAGAATGGGTGGACATGGCTTCCTGTCCCAGGCAGCAAGCTTCTTAGCTGATCCCCATTCTACAGAGGCCTGTCCGATTACTGCAATGATGGAAGGAGGCTCTGATGGGGATGAGAGGACAGCAACAGCCACCACTTTATATAAGCCTTACTATGCAGGAGTGATTATTCCTGCTTTCCAGACAGGAGAAGGAAGCACAGAGAGGCTCAGTGGCTTGCTCCAGGTCTCAGAGCTAGTAGGTCAAAGGGACTGGATTCCAGTCCCTTGCTCTACTGTGTCCTGATGGTAAGCAGTACAGAGAAAACCCTTCTTATGAGTTCTGAGATGGGGAAGGGGTACTGTCCTCATGTACATGGGACTCTGTCACAGGAGATCTGGATCACAGCTGAAGTCAGTTCATAAGTTCTTGACTAGAGCTCCTCACTGTTGGCACTCTTGTTAATTTGGTTTGAATGAGTCTTTGGTGGTCAGGTCTGCCTTGTACACTGCAGCATGTTTTTTAGCATTCCTGGCCTTTGCCTATTAGGTGCCAGGACTGCCCCCACCTCCTTTGGAGGACAATTTGCTAAATGACTCTATAGGAGTGAATCAGCCATATTCAGAACATTGCTTTTGTAGGAAACCCTTGGCCTCTTTTCACACCATTAGAGGGAGGCCCAGAACCACCACAATTTACAAACAGATACACTGAGGCCAGAGAGGTTCAATTATTCTTAAAGAAGGACATGAACAAGACAGACTGATGCAGAAGAGGTGACAGGCCAGAAGGATGACTGTTGAAAACTGCAAACTGCCTGAGGCCAGGGCCAGGTGAAGAAACTGGGACCTGTGCTTGAAGTTGCCATGTTCTTGTGGGCTGTCCTGGAGTCAGAGGGTAGGAGTGATGCTTTTTGTTCCAGAGTGGAGGGGACAGTGCTTAGCAACAAGTTTCAGTCCAACAGGAGGAAGACCTTGTTAACTATAAGCAGGAGACCTGGGGCCCTGAGGTCCTATGCCCGTGAGCTGTTTGCAAGGCTGGGAAGCTACGACTCCCACTCTACTACAGGCCTCTTCCTCTATGACCTGGGGTGGGATCACCCTACTTCCTCTCCAACTCTGTCAGGGGACAATGCTTAGTGTCTTCTGATTCTCAGTTCTACCTTCTCCTGAACTTGCTTCTCTGGGCAGTGGGCCTGGTTATCCCCTATGCTGGGCTTTAAGAGGCGATGTCTTCTCAGGTCAGGTACCCTGAGGTCATGGTTGAACATGGCTTAACCCTGCTAGGGACAGCAGCAGAGTCTATGGGAGAGCCTGTGTAGGAGGGAACCAGCTCTCCAGCACACATGTTGGCACCTGAGCACCAGGTGGGTTCTGAGGTACTCTCCAGGTTTGGTCTCATGCTGCAGTGAGAAGTGAGATGCTCTGTCCATCATGCTGCTGCTCTTTCTCTGAGTTGGTCTTGTCCTCCCCACACTCCACCACCACCTTACACCTAGTGCTGGTCCAGGGCCCTTGCCCCAGCTGATGGAGCAGTTACCAACAGATCTGGGCATTCTCTTCTACCAGTCTCCAGGATTTATGCTCCCAGGCCTCTGGGGTGAGCTGTTCCCTCTGCCTATCTTGTCATACCCTTGGTCATCTAGTCAGTGACTCTTCCTTGCCCTGTGGGATATGGCTCCAGGTTTCCTTCCCCAGAAAGCCTTCACTGGGACACTGTACCAACCCTCCACTGAGCTCCAAGTGCCCAGTGCATGACATGACGCAAAGGTGATGCCTATCATGAATGGAGGAACATGCATGGGGCGTCCTGAGGATGAACTGGGAACATCCCAGTTTAGCGGACCCTCTGACCTGAGATCAAGGCACTCACTTTCTGTATCTGAGGTTCCCTGAGCAGTCAGTTACAGGGGCAACATGGGGTGGTATGGCAGCGTGTGAGAGGTGAGAGAGAGAGAGAGAGAGAGAGAGAGAGAGAGAGCGCTCATTTGGCTCGAGATGTCTAGGACTGCTAGACAAGGAGATGACCCTCGAACCAGTTTTCCCTAACTTCCTGGGGTGGGGGTGCTCAGCTGAGGAAATGTCCTCTGTGTACTGCTGGATGCTCCGCTTGTAAGGACAGACCTTGTGAGAGGGCACCTAGGCCCATTCCATGCTCGCCACACTTGGTGTGTGGGGCACTGTTTATTACTGTGACAAAATGCTTGAGAAAATCTACTTAAAGGTGGAAAGATTTTTTTTGGCTTGTGGCTCAGAAGTTTCAGTCTGTGGTCAACATTGTTGTTTCTGGGGCACTGTAGTGAGGCAGAGTATCATGGTGGGAGCGTAGAGTGGAACAAAGCTGCTCATCTTATGGTGTTCAGGAAGCAGAGAGGGAAGAAGGAACTGGGGACAAAATATACCTTCAAAGCCCATCCCTAGTGACTTACTTCCTCTAACTAGGCCCCCATCTCCTAAAGTTTCCACCACTTTCCAGCAACCCATTGAGCTTTAGCTATGAATCTATCCATTGACGGTTAGAGCCCTAATGAGCCAGATACCTTCCAAAGGCATTACTACATTGGAGATCAGCCTTCAACACACAAGCCTCTGGAAGACATTTAAGATCTAGACCATAACAGTCATATTTGCATATGCCGACGTCTGTCCAAGCACCTCCGCAGGTGACAGATTTTACACATGTTCATATTAATACAGACTACCCATTTGTCCTTATATGAGCCCTGAGAGGTTCATGTTACAAATCAGAGTCCTGATTCACAGACCCCAAATCCAGAAAGCTCTAAAAATCTCACTGTTCCCAAATTGTGCGGTCTGTTTATTGGAAAAGCTGACCTAAACTGACCCAAGGCCATTTACCTTAGTTGGTAAGTATGCAGTCATTTTATGAGACACATTCTGAGAAATGTCCTTATGTGTTTTTGTCTTTGTGTGAGGACACAGTGTACTTACACAAGCTAAACTGACCGTGATGTAACTAGGCAGTATAATCTTATGGGATCATCTCATGTATATGAGTTATTGAAGTACTGCTCTGCAGCCTGTGACTGTAGCTGTGTTTTCCTGCAGAGATGTCAACAGCTTTGATAGTAGGTACACCTCCTGCAGAGGGTGGAACCCAAATGAGCCATGTACCCTGTCATCTCTCTACCACTCAGAACTTCTGAAGTTCAATGAATATATGGTCCAGAGGTCTCAGATCTGTATTAACCATTATTAGCAGATAAAGAAGTGGAGTAATAACCTGCCCAAAGTCACACCTGATTCTGGTCTGTTGACTATCAAGTGTGCATGGGCAGAGTTGAGGCTGGGAGGTTAGGGTGTTGCTCCTGGGTGATGGCCTTCCTGTGTCTCTTGTGATGCTGTTGGAAGATGGCTAGGTTTAGGTTTGAGTGGGTGCTGGGGCTTGGGTTTGGGAGGTCAATTTGAGGGACTCTGTTCTTTGTCTTCCCCAGATGGTGTGGTCCTGGTGGATCCTGAGTATCTCAAAGAGAGGCGAGGTAAGCTGTGGTCTCCCTACCCACGGCATGCCAGGTGACCCTCCCCACTGACCTCTGCATATCACCTCCTTGACACCCAGGCAGGATCTCAGCTGGTCCCATGGCCTTTCCCCGTCCATCCGACCGATTCCTTGAATGTCCTAGTGCATACTGCAGTAGGAACTCTGCTTCTTCCAGTGACAGGCAGCCCTATCTCGTGCCCAATTTGGGAAAACTTACCAATGCCCTGAGCACTGTCTGTTGATATGTTAGCAAGACTTTGGGAACCAGAAGGGCAGGAGAGAGGGTCTTATTTTATAGAAGAATGAAAAGTCTATACAAGGTCGGGGTTGGGTTGGGTCAAGATTCCACACCTTATAGACATGGCCTCACGCATGCTTCTGTTCTCTGCTGTCTCCCTGCTCCTCTCCCCAGTCTGCCAGCCTAATCCAGCTGCCATTGTCACTGCCACCAGGCTTCCCAGCCATCCTTCCTGCTCCTCCATCTCCTGGGCTGGAGTAGGCTAGGGAGGACAGAACTGCCGAGGTCCCTAACAGAAGCCACATCATGGCGTCCTCCAGGGCACCCTGTATCAGACAGGCAGTGTGCCCACCCCACAGTAGCCTGAGACAGGCCTGTGGCCTCTGGTAGGGCAAACCCCAGGGCTGCAGCTGGAGCTCTGGGGGGGTTGTGTGCTGCCCTCCCAGGCCCTTCCTCAGTGCCCCTGCTCCTCACAGTCTACGTGACGCTGACATGCGCCTTCCGCTATGGCCGGGAAGACCTGGATGTCTTGGGCCTAACCTTTCGCAAGGACCTGTTTGTGGCCAATGTACAGTCTTTCCCACCAACCCCAGAGGACAAGAAACCGCTGACACGGCTACAGGAGCGGCTCATTAAGAAGCTGGGCGAGCATGCCTACCCTTTCACCTTTGAGGTCAGCCCCCTCTCCACCCCATTCCAGAAGCATCGCCTCTGCAACGTACTCACGGTGGGCACATGGGGTAGCGGGGAGGGGCAGCTGCCCTGAGTTCCCCAGCTCCCCAGTGGATGTTGGGACCTGGACACTGTCACTTATACTACCTGGTAGGTGTCTCTTCTCTGGCATCTGTGGGCTTCTCACCTTCACCTCTGGATCACTCTCCCAGCACACCTGCATCCAGGTCCCTGGAGAATGGAGGGCCCAGGGATGACTGAAGAAAAGGAAGAGGCCTTATCTGGCACTGGGTCACTATGGGAGACACTATGTGCCTCACTTCAGACAGGTTGCCACATGACCAGCCACCCCCCCCCCCCACCATTTCCACCGGGCCTCTTCCAATTTCGAGACCCCACAGTTAAGGATTTTATGTCTCCATGTTTCGGAGACTCCGTGATTCTTAGAGTTAGTACAGCATCCCCCTTTCTGTGAGAGCTAGATGTGGGAATTCGAGACTGAAAATGGGTACCTGGACCTCTTGCCATATCAGTGAGTTTACTTCCTCTGGCCGATGCCATAGGTGACCAGAAACATTGGTAGTGGAGATGGAAAGATGGCTCAGAAGTTATGAGTGTTTACTGCTCTATCAGATGATCAGAGTTTGGATCCCAGGACTCACACTGGCAGCTTAGAAATGCCTGGAACTCCAGATCCAAGCGATCTGACAACCTTTCTAGCTTCCATGGGCACCCACATGTATGTACACATATAACACACACAGACATAAATAAAATAACCAGTCATATTTTTTTTTAATTAATTAATTTATTTTTGGTCATTTTGAGACAGGGTCTCCCAGTTCCAGCTGGCCTGGAACTCACTATGTAGACCAGACTGGACCTGATCTCACAGAGAGCCACCTACCTCTGCCTCCTGAATGCTGGAATTAAAGGTCTACACCGCTAGGCCCAGCTAATCAATCTTTTTAAAAAGATTGGTAATTAAATACACCAATTAAAATGATAGTAATCAAACATCTTACAGTTCTGGATGAAGGTTAGCAATCCAAGATGGATCCTACAGGCTGAAATCAAGATGTCACAGGTGTGGTAAAAATTCTTTCTATGATGCTTGAGTGGAGTCCATCTCTGCCCGCTCTCTAGGTCCAGAACAACAAAGTGGAGGTATGCTTTCGCCAAAATACAGTTTGGGAAACCAGAGTTTATTTGGCCTTACTTACAGAGCAATTAGCGGGGAGGGGGAATTCCTCTACTGAGGCCATACAGCAAATTCTACATTTTCGCGGGGACTGGTGAGCTGCTGCCAGCTGCCCAAGATGGCAAAGGGGCTCGTCTCCTCCCTGCTTCCACCCCCGATCTCAGTCCCTCCCCCACGTACACCTCAGGTCACTGGTTGGTTGGGAGGAGTAGCTGATTCTCGGCTTCTGCAGTTTGTCTGACCCAAGCAGACAGGTGCAGCAGAATGCAGTCCATTTTGCCAGGCTACCAAGCAGAGGAAAAATCATACAACACGCAGGACAGTTTTCCTTCCAGAAGCCCTAGTATAGAACTTACCTTCATCCAGAACTGTAAGATGACTGGTCACCATCATTTTAATTGGTATATTTAATTACCGCCAATTTTTTAAAAGGATCGATTAGCCAGGCCTGGTGGTGTACACCTTTAATTCCAGCACTCAAGAGGCAGAGGCAGGTGACTGTCTGTGAGATCAAGGCCAGTTTAGTCTACATAGTGAGTTCCAGGACAGTTGTGACTACAGGGAGACCTTGTCTCAAAATGACCAAAATAAATAAATAAATGAAAAATCCTTTTCCTGACCTTTTGCCGGGTCCTATTCTTTGACTCTGGCCCCTCCCCCGTCCTCCAGGCCTGCAATGGTGGGCTGAGTCTTTCTCCTGTCTCTTCACTCCCCTCGGCCTCCTCCCTTTCTTTTAATGGCCCTCACTATTATGTGATAATATCAGGCCCAGCTGGATAATCCAGGCTTACTCTTCCCATCCTAGGATGCCTAATGCCAGGTCCCTTTGTCATGTAAGGTAACAGAGTCACAGGTTTGTGGATTAGTACATGGACATCTTTGGAAAGCTGCTATTCCACCAACCCCGGGAGACACAATGGCAGGATCTCTTCAACATTTCAACCCTGTGAGGATGGGCTGGGCAAAACTCTTAGGTAACGAACACTTAAATATTGAGACTACTCAAATCTTTCTCTTCCTTGAGCCATCTCTAGCCCTGTGTTGAGCTTGACTGGGAGAAAACCAGTTGATTCCAGGGCTCTTAGTCTGATGGGGTGGCATGGCCTGGGGACCTGGTCTCATGGGTATAATATAGCCACGGCAGAGGCAGGAGGCATAGGGAGAGGCAATGGCAGATGTGCCATGTAGCTCGTTCTGTTTATCTCCTGAACAGATTCCCCCAAACCTCCCCTGCTCTGTGACGTTGCAGCCAGGGCCTGAAGACACGGGGAAGGTATGTCACCCCAAGAGCATCTCTCTGGGTCCAAGCTCTCATGTTCCCAGGTTCCTGGCTTTCTCCCTGTGAGGTACTAGATACATAAAACTTCCCTTTCTGTTGAAGCTGCCTGGGCCAAGGTCTGGCTGATGTCCCTTAGATAACCAGTTCCCTCCTTCAAGGCTGCAGGTGCCTCCACATTCAGTGATATGTCACAGGCTCCCCTGTACCATTCTTGTCAATTGTGGTATTGACTGAGACAGAGCCCTAAAATTCCGACTACTTATATTTGGCTTCACATAGGGAATCACTGCTGTTCTACAGCTGTTTTAATCTACAAAGCAGAGACAGTGGATATGGTTCCTCATGCTGTTAGAGGGCCAGTGGTGGGGAGAATGCCACACCATCTAATACAGGGTCTTCACACTCAGTCCCCTCAGCACTGCTACCAGTAGTTATCTAGAGGCTGATCACTCAGACTGGGCCAGGAGTCCCAAGGCTGGTTGGGTTGACTGGTAGACCTACAGAAGCAGCTCTGAGGAACTTGGTGGGAGACGCAGCAGCAGGAAAAGGTTGACATTGGGTGCCAGGTTTCAGACCCACACCCAGGAGCCCCAGGTGGTGGAAGCTTGTGTTCTTGCCCTGTGTCCTAGCTTGTAAGATGGGGGGGGGCACACTGGGCGTGTGCTGGTGGCCCTGACTCTCCAGGGCCCTGGTGTCAGCATGATCTCCTCCATAGGCCTGTGGTGTGGACTACGAGGTGAAAGCCTTCTGTGCCGAGAACCTGGAGGAGAAGATCCATAAAAGGTGCACAGGATGCCGGTGGGAAAGGGGTCGGGGGAGCAAAAGCAAGTCCAAGGAGGAGCTATGGGGAGGGACTGTGCTCTGAGAAGACTCTGGAAGGCTGTGTCAGGTCATGGTGGGCTTCTAGGGGGAGGTGCCCTCAGTGGCTCAGGCTTCAGCCTCCACGAGCTGTGCAGCTTCGCCCCTCACGTCCGTGCCTTGGCCTCATCCCTCTAGACGCCAGCTTTTTGATTGATATTAGAAAGAGCCTAAGTTCAGTTAGCATTCAGTAGTGGAAGCGTGTCTCCAGGCCATCCACATTTCTCTGTTTGTCTAGTATGAGTGG
Organism: Eospalax fontanierii; assembly: GCA_035773235.1. Lineage (NCBI taxonomy): Eukaryota > Metazoa > Chordata > Mammalia > Rodentia > Spalacidae > Eospalax > Eospalax fontanierii. The sequence continues at coordinate 165,468,250 of CM069524.1, forward strand.
AGCCTGTGTGTCATGGAGGGTTCTGAGCAAGGGAGGGAAGTAGAGAATGTGAACTTGGGGGCAACTGTAGCTCCGAGAGAGGACGCTGTCCGATCTCTGCAGACAGAGCCCAGGCTGACCACCAGAAGCAACTAACCCTGACTGCTCATGCCTGTTCTTCCTGGGGTTCAGGACCTCTCATGTCCTGTCTCTTGGCCTCCTGCCTCCCTTGCCTCTGCTGCCCCAGGTTCTGGAGTCCATTTGCCTAGGATACGGCAGAGGGTACTGTAGCCACCTCTTGAGGGAATTTGCCTCCTGATGGTGACTAGGTGTACTTGTTACAAGTTATTTTACAAGTTATGTTACAAGGCATTTCTATCTGCCTCTTGGGCAGCTCCTAGGGGAAGGGGAGGCAAGACTCTTCTCTCTTGCTTCTCTGTCCCCTGTTTCCCCTTAAGACCTGAGATCGAGGCAGGGGCTCATGGTACTGTAGGGTGTGATAGGGATCTTGAACAGAATGAAGAGAAGCAACACTGAGAGTTATCCCTGTCCCCCTCCCAATGGAGCACCTAAGATTTAATGGTAATAACAGTTGTCAATTCTCAAGCATCATGGTTGCTAGTCATGTTAATAGTAATGGACTTAATCCTCAACAATAAGCGCTATTGTCACCATTTTACATATGAGAAAACTGAGGCACAGAGAGGTTAATTTGCTCAAGGTCATGCGGTTAGGAGGAGGAGAACTAGGAGTGCGCCCTTGACTCTCTAGTTCCAGCAGGTGGAGGTGGCTTATTGGATAAATGGGGATGCTGTCCCTCCCTGTGTACTACCAGAGTAGCCTCGCTGAGTCACTGTCCCCTTACTGCTCTATTTGTCCTTGTTCCTACACTGAGCCACTACTGAGTCTTTCTCATCTGTGGGCCTCCATCCCTCACTGAGTTGCCCACCTTTACTGACCTGAATCACAGAACCCAGCACCTCCCCAGGAGCCTGTCCCTTCTGCATATTTTCACTTAGCAGGTCTTTAACAGATGACTGCTGTAATGGCAGAGATTGTCACAGGTGCTGAGACTGTCCTAGTGAACAATTTAGACAAAGATTTTCATCTTTAAGCAGTTTAAGTTATCTGGTGACAGGAAGTGAAAGGGGTTCCTTTCTTACCATCCTGCTGGGTACCAGCACACACCTAAATGAAATGCTGCTGTGGGGTACCCAGAGACAGAATCGGGGAGGCTGGTGACAAAACCTCTACGTGAACCTCTGTGGTTGAGTGGATTAAAGGCAATGGGGAGCTGCAGTAGCCTCTCTCAGAGGCTGTAGGGATCGCAGAGAGAGGCGGTGGAGATCAGTAACTTTGGCTCTCTTTCTCCCCACCTATCTCTTAGGAATTCTGTGCGGCTAGTCATCCGGAAGGTTCAGTATGCCCCAGAGAGGCCTGGCCCCCAGCCCACAGCTGAGACCACTAGACAGTTTCTCATGTCAGACAAGCCCCTGCACTTAGAGGCATCTCTGGATAAGGAGGTAAGAGGCTCAGGCTCGGCAGAGGGTGGGGCTTCTCTGCCAAGCAGGGGCCTCAGGTCCCTCTTTCCTGACCTCCCTTGGGGGTTTGGGGAAGCCTGTTTGAAGGATTGGTAGAGGCGGACCTGTGAGTCTACCAGATGGGAAATGTACACCCTTTGGAAGGGTCCTGGCCGTCTAGACCTATATTCTGCTAATTGCTTCAGGTTGGGTAAAGACTACCCAGATTAGTATCAGACTATCAGAGCCCACAGGGACTTGAGACATGGCTCTAACCCCTTTCTACTGAATAAGGGAGGAAACTGAGGCAGATAACCTGTCCAAAGTTGTACAACCATTATCACCACTATCTGTCATTTTTTTCATTACTAATGGCCATACCAGGACTGGGCTGGAGTCTGGAGTCTGGAGTCAGGACTATCAGTTTTTTTTGTTTTTGTTTCGTTGGGTCTACCTGTAGCTGCAGCTGGCCTGGAACTCACTATGTAGGCCATGGTGCCCTTGATCTCATAGAGATCTTTCTCTCTATGCCTCTTGAGTGCTGGGATTAAAGGTGTGCACCACCATGCCTGACCCTGGGACACCATTCCACCTCCTTTGAGAGACAGTCTCTCATTAATCTGGAGCTCACCAATTCAGCTAGACTGGCTAGCCAGTGAGCCCAGAGAGCCTCCTCCCCCAGTATTGGGATTATAAGGGAGTGCTACCATACCCAACATTTTTATATGGGTCCTGGAGATTGAAGGCAGGTCTCATGCTTGCAGTGCAAACCCTTTACCAACTGAGTCATCCTGTAAGCCTGGAATGTCACCTTCTAATACAGATATCTCTGAAGAATTCCATGAAGGAACCAAAGGCCAATATGCTTAGTGGCTTCAGTGCCTCCTTTATGTCAGTGGGAAGTATCTGATGACCTTGGGGCAAAGGTTAGAATAACCAGTGTTTTGTAGTTCTTTTGGCTTCCCCTTCGCCTAAAATGTAGGTATGGCCCCTGCCCATGCTCTCCTGTCTTCTGCCTCCCAGATTTATTACCATGGAGAACCCATCAGTGTTAATGTTCATGTCACCAACAACACCAACAAGACCGTGAAGAAGATCAAGATCTCAGGTACCTGGGGAATCCTCCCAAGGTTTGGGATAGCTGTAGGCATGCATGTTAAAGGCCTCCCACCATCCATCAACAGCTGATGACACTGGGGCTTGTTCTCAGTCAAGATGGGCTTTGATGCTGGTGCCAGGCAACAGGTTTACTGCTTAAGGCCGCTTCTTTTACTTCTTTCCGTAGGTTTCTTGGGCCCTGGTCAGTCTGTCCTGGAAGGGAACACTTGGCTATGGAGGGGCATGGGCTTTGGCAGGACTCCCCCTTGGGTGGAGGCTAGGGTGGTATTTACCAAAGTACGCCCTCCCCCCATGGACTCTGGCGATTCTTTCAAACCGAGCGCCCCTACCTCAGGGAGGCTTGAGGTGCATCCTGGGAGCTGTCTCCTGGCTTATGTGCTTGCTTCTCTCTTGATCTCTAGTACGCCAGTATGCGGACATCTGCCTCTTCAACACAGCTCAGTACAAGTGCCCTGTGGCCATGGAGGAGGCCGAGTAAGTGTGTACAAGCTGAGCCTTGGGTGTGTGGGACTAGATGGGAAAAAGAGAGGCCCTGGGACCCAGGCCCAGGCAGCTCTTCTCCGGCTGGATCCCCCCTTTCCTTGCCATTCACAATAGATAGTAAGGAACATTTAACATTTTTTGTTTACATTTATTTATCATGTGTGTATGTGTGTGTATATATGTGTGCATACATGTATGTGTAGGGATGTGTGCCATGGTGTACACGTGAGAGGTCAGAGGACAACTTACAGAAGTCATTTCTCTTCTTCCATGTGGGTCCTGGGGTTGGAACCTTTCCCTGTCCCTTTACCTGCTGAGCTGTCTCCCTGGCCCCACGTGGAAGGGCCTTTTAGAAGCCATTCACCTTGGTCGGGGAATGTAACTCAATAGTACAGCACTTGTTCAGCATGTACAAGGCCCTGGGTTTGATTCCCAGTAATCTCAAACAACAAAAAATTAGTTACAGTTAATGACTAAGTTAAAGCCTGCCACCTCACCCCAAAGTGTATTGAATTAACAGACCCAGTAAAAACAGAATAGTGAAGCAAAAGCTAACGAATGGAAGGGAACTGGGTCATGGGGCAAGGACAGTGACACCAGAACTGTATGTGAAAGGGGAGACGAGCTGCTCTGAGCTCTTTGGGAGTGAGGCAGAGGGGGTAAGGTGTTAGGTACCCAGCTTCCCTTGTCTATGAGGGTGATCCAGCCCATTGAGTGCAAGTGGTTGCATGTGGGAGGGTAGAGAATAATTGGACATAAACAAAAAGTTGAATTTGGAGGTGAGCTGCTGTAGGTTGGTATGGAATTTGTCCTGGGCTTGCTGGCAGCTAAGTTTTTTGTCAAGAAAAATAGTTTTGCTTACTAGCGGAAGTGGATGCTCCCAATAGAAAACACATCCATTTTCTTCTTCTTCTGGCCTTGTAGGATTTTTTGTTTGGCAGTTGCATTTATGTGTGTATGTGTGTATATATATAATTGCAGTTAATATTTTTGTGACTTAACATTTAAAAATACTACTGCATAGTCTTTTATCCCCTTTGTTTTATTTAAAAAATTTTTATTACACTTATTTATATATATACATATGTGTGTGTGTATTGTGCTGGGGATTGAACCCAGGGCTTTGTGCATGCTAGGCAAACACTCAACCGCTGAGCTACATCCTCAGCCTTGATGTAGTTTTGAATGTCTTAGAGATGAATGTGCTATGGCTAAGCCAAATATTCCTGCATTATTGGATATTCTTATAACTACTGACTAAAATGAAACCCAAAGCTATAAGGCATAGATTCCTAGTGAGCGCTGGAGAAACTGTGGAATGACCCAGAGCCAGGTGGTGTGCTGTGACCCTGGAACTCCATGCCCTGTCAGTGGAGAGGGGAGCTGCCTGGCATGCTGTGCAGGATCTCCTGTAGGGTTGGAATTGGGGTTGAGATGTAGATGGCTTTGTGAGCAGAGCCAGCAAGAAGCAAATCTGGGGCTCACTCCAGGTGGGCACAGAATCCGTTGCATATACCTATCTCAACTCGTTGAAAAACAGGGTAGGAGGGGTGGGACTGAGCAGCATCAAACAAAAATTGAACAATTGAAATGGGGCTTGGGAGGTGAGTCAACGGTTCAAAGTACTTGAGTACTTGTTGCCCTTCCGGAGGACCTGAGTTTAAGTCCCAGTACCCAGGTCAGGCAGTTTACAGTAACTCCAAGTTCAGGGGATCCAGCACCCCTTCTGGTCACCATGGGTACCCCCGATGTCATTCATACATATACATGTTATGGTCTCTGAGTCGGGGTCCAGTTAGGCTCAGAGACGGATGTGTAGCAAGGCAAGAAATTTATTACGATTGCAATCAGGCCAACTCACTCTCCATGGGAGCAGGAGAGGAAAGCGGCCCTGAACTGAGCAACAGGGTCTTTTTATAGGTCTTTCATGACTTTCTGCAAGCAAGCAAAGCTGAATACAAAAGCAAGAATTTGCGGTTAATCATTAGCACAAACTTATAAAAATCTTATAAAGAGTCCCATGACATGGTGATCGATCAGCTTTGACTGGCCTCTATGGTCTAGTGATAAGAATACCCTTTGTTAATTTAACTGAAGAACACAGATGTCAGAAGAAAACCTTTACCTTTAGTAAGAACAGTAAGAACAGTAAGAACAGTAAGACTAATGATTTAACTTATATCAGAAACAAAGTTATAGGGAATTAACAGACATCAGAATGAGGTCAGCAAATTGCCAGCCTCTAACACACACATAAATAAAAATAGATCCCTGTTCATGATGGATAGATATGCCATACAGCAATGGATTTTTACGCATTGATTGACTGATTTGTGTGTGTATGCATGTGGAAGCATGTGTGTCACAGCGCGCATGTGTGTGTTTGTTGTGTGTTTGTGCGTGCACACAAGTCATAGTACAACCTGTGAGGGTTGGTTCTCTTCTATTTTGGGCCTGGAGATTTAACTCAGGTCCTCAGGCTTTGCTGTCCACTGAGTTATCTTGATGGCCCACAGGTAAAGTTTTAATTGTAGAACATAGTGAGGGAATGGCTTCTGAACATTTAATAGGTTCACTGCTCACTCATGGTTTGTTTGTATGTAGTGATACCTTTATGAATAAACTCGCCATTTAGCACCACGTGCTTTGCTAGCCCTGGGCAGTCCTGCTTGTGTGTGATATATATATGCCTCTTGTGACAGCGAGTTTTCTGTTAGAGCTGGGTCTGGCCCAAATGATCCTTGCATGTGGGAGACACAGGTTGTTGGCAAAGGGAGCTTTGGGCTGGGGCTAGGCAGACACCTTGGCTGGGTTGAGGCTGGCCATGGGGAGGACTGTCTTCATCCTCTCTCCCTTTTCCTCCAGTGACACAGTTGCACCCAGTTCGACATTCTGCAAAGTCTACACACTGACTCCCTTCCTGGCCAACAACAGAGAGAAACGGGGCCTTGCCTTGGATGGGAAGCTCAAGCATGAAGACACGAACCTGGCCTCCAGCACCCTGTGAGGACTCACTGTTCAAGCCCCAGGCTTCTGGGGTGCCCACCCTGCAACAGGGGTCCCACCAGTGAAAGGACAGGCTGCCCCTTTCCCACAGCCTTGCCCTAGGATCTGTCCTCAAGAGTCTGACCAGTCAAGGAGGCTATCTCCCTATTCCCAACTGCCCGGGAAACAGAGACCACTAGGTTCTGTCACTTGTCACTAGAAGCGGCAAACGGACAGGCTTTCTGTGAGAGGGGCAGCTCCTGCCCTGGAGTCCCGAGCCAGATGGGGGGTCCCTGAGGCATGGGAGGCTGAAGTGGGGAGGAAATGGTTCCATTAAGATCCTAGGAGGATATTAATGAGGAACTGGGGAGGCTGGAGAGAGCAGGAAGTGAGCTGGGTAGACAGATGTGGAGGCCCTGCCACATCAGGGACCATAAGATTATCTGGTTACTCTTGTCCCATGGGCATCACTGAGCCCTCAGGGTCGCTGCACTCTAACAGAGCCCTGGGAGAGTGAGAGACCCTTCTTACCTTCCCCAACAAGATCTGGCCCTCCGAGAAAGCTTTGATCTCCATATTTAGCACCCTAGCCCACCATTCCCAGCTCAGACTGTTGACCCAGGTTAGACCATTTCATCATTACCACCAACCACCTTTTGCTCCTTTTCTACCCTGACAAACAACCCACTTGCCCTCAAGACCCAGATAAGGTATTTATTACCTCTCCAGAGACACCTTTCCCTAGCTGCCCTCACCCCGGACTACCCTTGACTTCTGAGTTCTCAATCAGGTCCTTGCTGTCCATGAGATGCTGGGCACAAAACTGGGTGGGAGAAATGAATCATGGCAGGGTGCTTAGGGCCTGCCCTCGCTATGTTGTAGGGTGTGGCAGAGAAGAGAGTGGACCAGGGTCACAGAGCAAGGGCATCTCATAGCCAGACTTGGAAACCAGTGGTAGAGTAGGACTAGGCTCAGTGGTAGAGTACTTGCCTGTCATGTTTGAGGTCCTGGGTCTGCTCCTTAGTACCACAAACAGATTTACACCTTGAAACCCAGTGCTTCAAGTTCCAGCGCATTGAGGGCATAGCTCATGTTCTCTACTTGTGGGTTGCACATGGTGGCTCAGGAGAGTAATGGACAGTGATGTCCTCTGTGGCACCCCAGAGCCCGCCACATCCCACCTACCAGTGAGCCCCACAGACCGGCTCCCTTGTGTCTCCATGCAGGTTGAGGGAAGGAGCCAATCGTGAGATCCTGGGCATCATTGTTTCCTACAAAGTGAAAGTGAAGCTGGTGGTGTCTCGGGGCGGGTGAGTCCCTGCCTAGCTCATCTCCCTCTGGCCCATCCTGCCTGGCCTTGAAGTTGCATCTTCCTGTGGAGGAGAAATGGGGCTTGAGAACTTCCTGTTTCTCTCTTCCTCCTTCTGGTTCTTCGTCCTTCTCCACTGACTCAGCTCCTCCTCCCCTCCTGTGCCTCTCCCTTTCTCCTCTTTGTCTGAGGTCTGAGGCTGGCCCCGAGGATTGGGCACAGTCTATGAGAGGGGGGCATTCTCAGAGTGTGTACTGTGAATCCCAGGGGTTGTCATGCCTTCCTCACACCTCAGGGCATGGTGTCCACCCACATTCTTTGGAGCTCAGAATCCCAGATATGGGCTGGGAATATGTTAACTTGGCCAACTTTGGCCAAACAGAGGCCTAAACAGTTTCCTGTGCAGAGGACCAGACTCATTCCTTGTCCTAGAGCATAGTTTGGTGGAGGGTCAGAAAAACACTTCCATTTCTTTATATATTAGGTCCACATGTTAGACATAGAGAATTAAGGTTTCTAACTGTCCTAGTTACCTTCTATTGTTGTGCTAAAACATCAGACCAAATCCAAGTTGGGGAGGAAAGGGTTTGCTTTATTTGGCACTTCAGGTCACAGTCCATCACAGAGAATTCAGGGCAAGAACTCAAGGCAGGAGCCCAGAGGCAGGAGCTGGAGCAGGGACCATGGAGGACCAACACTTCCGGCTTGCTTCTCTTGGCTTGCTCAGCCATCCTTCTTATACAGCCAGGCCCACCCGACCAGGGATGGCACCACGCACAGTGGGTTGGGCCCTCTGGGTTGGGCCCTCCTACATCAATTAACAAGTAAGAAAATACCCCGTAGACATGCTCACAGGCCAGTCTGATGGAGGTTTCTTCTTTCCAGGTGACTAGTCTGTGTCAAGTTGACAAAAACTAACCAGCACACTAAGTTTTTAGAGGAACTTTTTTTTATGATTTAGTTTATTTGTTTCTGTGAAAACATTGAAAAACGAAATCTCTTTAAACATTAAGTCTGTTTATTAGAGTAATGGCTCTGAGCCAAGTATGAAGCACACTCCTGCAATCCTAGCACTTGGGAGGTAGAGACAGGAGGATCAGGAATTCAAGGCCAGTCTTGGCAACATAGTGAGTTTGAGGTCAGCCTGTACTGTATGAAAACCTGTCTCCACAGAACAAACAAACAAAGAATAGTGTCTCTGCAGGTGGCAGTGTATAGTACTGACTGTATATTATAGAACATTTCTAAATCCAGTGATGAATTCTGTGTTCTGTGATCTTGCAGGACCTATGTCTTCCCATATTCCTGGTAACCTCCCTCCCCCAGAGTTTTCTGTCTGCCATTAGACAGCCTGGGAGGGGGAAGATTACTTTTTATGATGAGGATTCCGGGATCCAGGAGGCCTGCAAGCTGGCCTGCCTCTCAGCACCCTGGATGAGAGTCAGCCACAGAGGGGTGGGAGCTTGCCCTGGGTCCACTGTGGATGAAGCTGCAGAGGTGTGAATGAATGTCCTTTCTCTTTTCTCCGGCTCTGCACTCTTTCCTGACCACTTCTTCTGCCTCCTCTGGCCCACTCAGCTTGTTGGGAGATCTTGCATCCAGGTAAAGTCCCTCCTTTTGTCCTACTTGAGCCACCTTCCTGGAGGGCCCAGGGACCACAGAAGCAGCTGACCAGAACCATGGGGTGCTGGGAAGGAAGAATCTAGTGGTTATTCAGATCACAGCCTCAGGGGTGTGCTGGAACCAGAACCATGTCAAGCTAGAATAAGGAGACACGGCCTCTCAGTAAAACACCTGTCCCAGCTTTCCTTCCCGCTCAGTGACAGGACCGTCATAGTGGTCTGGCAGCAGACCCTAGGAGCGTCAATTGACGTGCTGACCTAAATTCTAGGATGCTCCAGAGAAATGCAGTCTTTATGGTTTTCAAACTTCTATACTGCTGAGAATCCACAGCTGACTGTAGTCAGTTACAGCCAGCGAGTGACTTATGTGTATATACCCCAGAGACATGGCAGTTTGACCTCCCCCATCACTAGATAACAATGTCCCTCATCCTAACAAATCTGATGTGATGTGAGAGGTAAAGGTTATTTGATTCAGTATAATATCACCCAGCAAAGATGTTCTGAACCCAAACTTGTGACCAAGCCTGTGCCTGGAGTGGAAGTCCTAGGAGGAGCCAGAGCTCCAGTGCCCTTGTGACCTACGGTCTGACCATCACTGCTCTAGTCTTCCCCACTCCCAGCTGGGTCTGGGCAACAGGATCAGTGAGATGCAGCTGTGTCTGAAGGCACTCGTATTTTTGTGGGGAGTGGGGTCTCCTAGGGTGATGCCACCCTTAGCAGAGAGTAGCCTTCAGGGCTGTTTTTGTCTCAATTCTGTTTAAATCACTCAGTGGCTAAGGGGTGAATGATGGAGCCAAAATCCTCTTCACTTGCTGGTTTGTAACTGGGTAGCCTGAGGCAAGAGACTTAATCTTCTTGTGTCTCAGCTTCCTGATTCATGCTGTGGGGATAATAATAGGGGATTGTGAGGACTGCAGGGGTCTCTCTAAGGAGGGACTTGGAACAGTGCCTGGTAAGGTCTATACTATACAAGTGCCTGCTTCTGTTCTCAGCCTGTCTGCCAGGGACAGGGTTAGGGAAGGCTTGGTCACCAACACTGGCTGGTTCTACTTACCACCCCACCCCCACATACAAGATAATCAGACTCTGCACACACTGTGGACATGCCCGGGCCCTGGGTCCTCCAGCCTGAGGGCACTGCCCTCAACAGTGCCTCACGTAAATGCAGGGTGCTGGGGTCACATGAGCGCCTTTCTAGGAGGTTCCTGGGGTGTTGGGAGATGGGATAGGCTGGGAGTGGGTAGGGTGGGGGGGGGATTTGTAATGGCAGTGTCAGGAGGCTATGGTGGTTTGAGGTGACTAGGGCACCAGGACAGCTTGGTCACCCATTGACCACAGTGTACATCCCACGGGCTGTCTTTCTCCCGCCTGTGGGAATCCAACGATCCAGTGGAAGGGGGAGGGGCTGCTGCTCCCCCCCCCCCTCGGGTGAGGGAGCTTCTATTTCTTTGTAAAGGCAGGAAAAGAGGTGTCCTGCTGATGGTCAGAGGGGCACAACTAGGGTGGACCTGTCTCTCTCACCATGAACCTCCTCAGGCCAAAGACTGACAAGGAGGCAGGGTTCACTGCCCAAGGCTCCACTTGAAGATCATTGGGTTTGGATCTGTGTTTCAGTGACGTGGCTGTGGAACTTCCCTTTACCTTAATGCACCCCAAGCCTAAAGAGGAGCCCCCACATCGGGAAGGTGAGCAGGACCTGTGGGTCATTAGGGTGGGGTTTACTAGCTGCCCTGTTACCCCACCCCCACCTTCTTCTGCATTAACCTTTAGCTTACTGCCACCCTTTCCCCAGCATCCCATAGTCTTTGTGGGGCCTACAACTCAATTTGTATTTGCTTCTGACCCAACTAGGAGACAGAAAGCCATGGATCTTGTTTTCCATGGGAGGGAGAGGCTGAGTGGAGGACAGAGCATATGAGAGAATGTTTAAAAATGATAACAGATTGGCCATATTCCATTGAATTGAAGACTTTTAGTTGAAATGGACATTGTAGTGTTTCACAAATGAAGATGGCTCCTACAGTTAGATTGAAATGCTGCAGATTATAAAACACACCCCAAATTAGGAGAGGTCAAAACATGAAATGTAGCCAGGCATGGTGGCACACGCCTGCAGTCCCAGCAGGCAGGTCTGGTATGAAGCAGAGGATCATAAATGTGTCAGCCAGCCAGCAAAACAAAAACAAGACAAATGACTGGAGAGCTGGCTCAGCAGTTAAGAGCCCCCATATGGCCCCTAACAACCATCTGTAACTCCAGTTCCAGGGGAGCCGATGCCCTCTTCTGGCCTCCACAGGCATTGCATGACACGGGTGCACTTAATATACATGCAGCCACACTCATACACATAAAATAATAAATAAATAAATAAATAAAACAAAAAATATGGTCTTCTTAGAATTAATGAATCTCAGGCAGGCAGGAAATTAAAGAGGTTCATGCTGGAGACCTGTGTACTGCAGGGGCCTGGGGTAGGCATGAAAGCCTGCCTCCTTGCACCCACTGCCTTTGCGATGAATGAAATGTGGGTACCCCACTCTCCTTCTTTCCTTGCCCTCCCCATCTTAGCCCGGAAGCCCCAGGATGGGGACCCTGACCTATTCTCCCCCCTCACTTCCCACCCCACTAACCTCTGGGTGCCTCACCCACCCTGTGTTCAGTTCCAGAGAACGAGACTCCAGTAGACACCAATCTCATAGAACTTGATACCAAGTAAGCCGAACCTTTCTGCCTGTGGACAACTAGGGGTGGGCTTGGAGCGTAGGGTGTGAGATGGAGGGGTCATTTGCATATATGCTTATTAACCCCAGAGGAGCAGCTGGTTTAATTTGTCTGCTGAGAGCCACCTCTGCTCGCCTCTTCAGCTACCTGCTTAGTAGCATGTGACTTGAAGGGCCTTCTGTGCCTGTTCCACTTCCTCCTGCCTCGGTTTGTCTTCCTCCCTTGTCCTTGCACATTTGTCCATCAGTCGGTCCATCCATAGCATCTGCTCAGCTGGCTAGCACGGGCCGGTGCAGCTTGCTTTTCTTATCCGACCCACGCCGGTGGAGGCGGGCTGCGGGCTGGGGAAAGGTCTGGGTGCTGCTGCTTCTGACTCCTGTGGACCAACTGATTTGGAGTTCTCTGCCGTGCAAGGCCATGGAGGCACCAGACAGTGGCTGGATGGGGAGGACCTAGTCCAGTGGCTCAAATCACCTCTGGGGCCTGACCCGGTTTTCTCCTTCCAGCTCTTAAAATCTCCCTTTACTTCACCCACTGGGCAGATCTGGGAAATCGGGAAGGTGTTTCAAGTCACTTTTGAGGAAGCTCATTCAGCTGACTGAATTCCAAGGGGAAAGGACATTGTGGTTTTCCCTTCCCCTAAGTGCCATATTTTATGGAAAGTCGTCCTTAGTTCTGCAACGCCAGCCAGGCATCCCTCCCTCTTTCTTTGCCCGCGTATAGATTTGCCATCCCCTTCCCTGCCAGAGTCCCTAGGCATAGCATATGAGCTGCTCCTTCTGGGAGAAAGGGCTGGTGTAGGCTTTCTCTTCCCTAAACCCCAGCACTAATTTCTTGTCCAGAAACAGACATGCGTCCCAGGAACAGTCTTTTTTGTTCTTCTGAGGGGTGAGGTGGGTTTCTTGGACCTGTTCTGGGAGAATTCCAAATATTCTTTGAGATCACTGGTATCCCAGCCTCTCAAAGTTGGAACTTCTTCCTCTGGCCACAGCCGCACTGCTATGGCCCTGATGACACCTCCCCTGGCCCTGGCCCTGTCCCCGTCCCCTCAGGAACTGAGTCATTTTTCTAGCTTTAGGCATGAGAATCAAGCTTCTGTCTAGGTATGACTATTCCCACAGCCAGCAGTAGGCATGAAAACAGGCCAACCTGACAGGCCTTTCTGTCTGAGGTCATTCCAGAGATGCTGGAGAGTGTGGGGATCCCTCCTGAGTCCCTCTGTGTCCCACCAGTCCAGGCCCCTGAAAACACATGGCATTTTCCTTATCTCTCCCAATAGCGATGACGACATTGTATTTGAGGACTTTGCCCGTCAGAGGCTGAAAGGCATGAAGGATGACAAGGACGAAGAGGAGGATGCCACCGGCTCCCCACACCTCAACAACAGATAGACTGGGGCCAGCCTTCCCTGCAGCTCCAGGTCCGCTCTCGCACTCGGATGCTTTCTCGTCTCCTTCCTGTTCTGGTTCCCTCTTCCTTTTGTTCTTCCAGTTTCTACCAGGGGACCTCAGTGGTCTTCCAAGCCTCGGTGATGAACCTCTGGCCTCAGGACTGGCCCTGCATCGCCATGCCAACAGGACCGCAGCAGATACCCTCGTCCCTCTCTCTGTGGTCACCTGCCCACCCCTCTTTCCGTGCTCGCTCCCAGAAAGGTCACATGATCTGGTCTTGGGATTTGGCTTGAGGTGGGAGCAGAAAGGGGAGGGTGGAGCAGGAGGGCCACAGTGATGGTGGGCATGAAGACTTCGGGGGGGTACGGGGGCTCAAGACATGTGACAAGATGTCTGCGGTCTTAGGAGGTGACCTAGTTCTGGCAGCTAAATAACCATATTGAAGGCTGCTGTCTTCTGGCTGGAGGGGCGGAGCTGTACATAGATTCTCAATGCCTTTCTGTGGTCCAGGCCCACCAGAGATTTTTCCCTCCACCCTCATCCTTGGTCCATGTCCCTGCATCTCACAGTGGTATTGGTGAAGGCCCGCAGATCCTAGGAGTGGAGAAGAGCAGCAGACTGATGTTCTTACCAGCAAATACCTAGATTGAGGCAGGCTGCGTGAACCAGACATGCACAAGTCAGTACTGTCAGGATACGACATCTTAGCTTTGTTGCATTGGGGGGAGGGGAAGAGGGTCCTTAACAAACACCAGCCCCTAGGAGAGTAAGGCAAAGCTCCTGAGGTTTTCTGAGGGGCCTTTAAGAGGTGGGGGCAGGGCAGGAGGATGAGCATCCTCCTCTTTCCTGATGGAAAGTTCTGCGGAAAGCAAGGATGGAGGGCCAGAAGCAGCTGGAGCCCCCAGTAGCCCCCAGCTTTCCCCTGTCCTCCAAGGCTAAGCTAAATTGACCCTATAGGCTAGGAGAGAGTACCTGAGGCCACTATTTCCATTTTTAAAAAGACCCTTTTCCAGAAAGTGGCAAGCTCCATGGGCATGCACTCCCCCAGAGGGAAGGAGGCTACTTTCTTTAGGGAGTTGAGTCCATTAGTTTCCAGGGCCCTGAGTACTCAGCACCCATTAGCTGATGTTATTTTATCTGGACTGGAGTATGTCCAGGAAGCAGGGCAGACAAGTGTTAAAGCAGAAAGTGTTCAAAGGTATCCTCACCCGGTCTTGATGCTCACTTGTGTGACCTTGGGCAAGTCCCTGTCCCTCTTTGGGCCTCAGTTGCTCACTGAAAAGCCATGGAGTATGGGAAGAAGACCCCAAAGTGTTGACAGCCCTGGCTTCTGAGAATTTGTGGACTCCAGAACTTCTGGCTTGCTAGGTGGATCCAAGGCTTCCAACTGCTCACTCCATCTACCTTCAGAAGGGATTCATGGTACCTCAGAAGGTGCAGGGCTAGGCAGAACACCAAGTACACCCTCTGGCCTAGGAATGGCAAGCCCTTAGGCCCTTGGGTCTGAGGTCAATCTGTAGTCATACCTTTCATGGACTTCTCTGTTTTGGGCCTGGATATTACAGGGAGAGTCAGAGCTTACATTTACTGGGGCTTGGATGAGAAATATGTGGTCACCCTTGAGGTTACTCAAATATATTGATTGGCAGGGCAAAGGGACCTCACCTCGATTTCTGCTCCCTTCTGTCTTGGTTCCATACCTGCCTGAGACAGGAGACCACAGCTTTTATTTGTTTGTTTTTGAGACAGAGTCTCATAGAGTCCAGACTAGTCATGAACTCACTGTGTAGCCAAGGGTGATCTTGAATTCCTGATCCTCTTGCGTCCATCTGCCAAGTGCTGGGATTACAGTTGTGTGCCACCACTCCTGGCTTCACACTTTATTATACACATTGGATCCCAGCTCAGCACTTCAGGGACTACAAGCTTTTCCCACGGTGAAACAGTTTGGTTCCAGCCTGGCTGTGCTTCCTTGTAAATGTCACGAACAGTCAACTCAAGGTAACGATTTCCAAATCAGAACAGTCAACTTGGAGCAGTCATCTTCACTGGCTCGTCCTGGGATCCTAACTATAGGCTCCCTTAGAATCCATCTCTTGCCAGAGCTGGCTGGGCATTTTGCAGCTGTAGAATTGATGAAAATGATAGATAGCACAAGGCAAGTATGTGCCCTCCAGTGGCTCCCCCTGAAACCTTTGGGACTGATGCAAGACCCTTTAGCGTTGAGGTACTCCACCACAAGCCTCTTCCTCCATCCTTACCTTATGTAAGCAAAGGGTCTCCCAGGCTGGTTTCTTAAACGATCTGCTTCTCAGCAGCCCCAGTTACCCTTTGGGTTTATAACAAAGTTAACTGAAATTTCTTCAACTGCAGGGGAGCCCTAGAGCTGTGGTTCTCCTTTTGCTTTTTGAGGGCTACGGTGAAGTTTTATTCGATTCCAGACAAACCGTTCTTTTCTGACAGTGTTGCTACTTTATGCTGGGTCCTAGTAACACTGAGATGGGTCTGTGTAGCCCCATGGTCAGAGGAAAGTTAGAGGAGAGTGATGAGGGCTCTTTGGCTGCCATGGTCCATATAGTGCCTTGATGTGGATTCACGCACAGCGCCTCTTCCAGGTGGATTACAATCTACACTAGAATGCACAGCAGTGGGAGGCTGGATTTTGGTGTCACTTGCCTCTTGGAATCCTAGTCTGTTGTGGTGTGGTGCCATATTGTGTGACATACAAGCCAAAATTCATTGACTTCTTCCTCAGCAGGAGGCCTAGATCACCTGTCAAAGCCTCTGGTCTGCTCCTACGCCCTGCTGACCCTCAGCTCCTGACAGGACCCAGTGTTGCTCTCTCTGCAAGGTCCTCTCTCCATTCTGGAGTGAGCCTGGCTGAGCAACATCTGGGAGTGGAACTGGGGTAGAAGAACCTCAGAAGCCCCAGGCACTGTCCCCTGGTTCTATACTGAGTTGTTAAAGGCTCGTGCCACCAAGCAGCTGTCACTGGCACTTTCCATGGGAACAGGAGGGCTCATGTTGATGCCAGTCTGGGCAGGAAGAGCATACTTTGTTAAAAGTTGGTCAACGAGGATGACTGGACTTGCTTAGTACCCCAGCCAAGGGAAGAATTCAGTCCCAAAGGATTCAGGTGCTTGCCTGGACCCCATGGCTAGTTCAGCTTCATGGTCTGACTCAGCTGGAGAGTTGCTGACAACCTGATTCCTACCTAGTGCGATAAGAGGGACCCTGATCTGAAAGCCCTCAATTTTACCTCTCAGTCCCTGCCAGCTAGCCCTTTGCCTGTGTCACTCAAGACACTGCTATGAGGCCAAGATAGAGGAGAGCCAGGAATCAGAACTCTAGGTTACAACTTGTTGCTCAGGTGTGGCCCTGCTCCTGTAGACGCACAGTCTGAGTTCACACAGGACATTTCATGTGGAATGAGTTCTCTGCCCACCTGTCTCTTGTCTCTCGCTCTGCGTCTCCTAGGCAGACATCAACTGCAACGACAAGCAGCCGGTACGACCTTGGAGACTGCACTGGGGGGCAGGAGGGAGGGCAGGCGTATTGTCTAAGGGTGGGTCCCAGCAACCAGGACATGGAAGACATGGATATTGTCAGTGATTGGGGGTGGTGTATCTGGGACCCTGCAGGGCCTGGACTAACCCACCTCGCAAATCCCACAGAAGTCAAAAGGCCTGGGCTCTGACCACAGGTCAAGGAGCTGAATCTATCACTGAACTTCCAAGAAATCCAAGGCTGAGGGAGATAGATGTCGCCCACTCCTTGTCTTCTCAGTATAAGGTCCCATCCTGGATCAGCAGAGATACCACAGCTCCTTGGAGACGCTTGCAAACATCCCAGTCCTCTTTGAGAGCTGAGCACTGGCTGATCCACTTCCAGTAGCTTCTGCAGTCTCAAGGGGCAGCTTTCTCCCACCAGTGATTAAGACCTAATGTGCAGATCCCATTATCAGAGAGGGGTTCAGTTCTAATCTCGAACTCCTATAGGGTCTCCTGGATACAGGCTTGTACCTGTCCTGATACTACTGTTTTTAAACTTAAGGACCAAATAAGACTCCTCTGGTTTTTATTCACACAGCCTGCCTTGGGCCTGGTCCAGGCTGCTCCATCCCTTCTGCCCTCCTGACCTGAAGCTGCCACCCCTGGGGTAGATCCCCACCTCTGCCACCCCCATGAACACAGCTTCAATGGGAGGCCTGTGGAAGGGGGCTCATCCTCCCTTGACATTCCCAACTTGTTCCCCAAAGGGAAGTCAAAGCACAGGTCCTTGGGACCCACAATCTGCAGATACTCTTGACGTTGTTTTCCCAGCCAGGTACTGTGGCTGCCTCTGGTATTCCACATAGCCTTGCCAGGGGCTACTGCCACAGGAAGAAGGGGAAAGGGCCAAAGGCTGAGTCTCCAGCCCTCCCCTCATTCCCACTTCTGCCAGAACATCTCTGCTGTTATCTATTGAGGTTTCACTTTTAAACTCTATTTTGAAGAAACACTTCAAACCACTATTCTGCGGTTTGATCTTAGACCAGCAAGCACAGGTTCTATTCTTGCTTCCGTGTTGGAGTGGCTCTAGCATCCTAAAACAAGGTGTCTTGTATTGGAACTCAGGTCGCCCAGTCCAAGCATCTATACACACACACTTGGTTTTCTAATTGACCTACCCCGAAGTTCTGGCTGGAGTTTGATGTGGACAGGGCCTGGTGCTCAGTGAAGGTAGGGCTTGAACCTGATATTAGCCTGTGAAGCATGGGGCACCATGGAGTGAGGAAACAGGCCCAATCTCCACTCAGGACCTGTTCCCAGCCAAGGCCTGTGGCGCAACAGGAGGATCTGGGTGGTTTTTTACACACAACCAAGGGGTGGAGATTCAGGTTCACACAAAAGATGCACGAGGGGCAGGGTCTGTTATGCCCAAAGCCCCTCCCTCGAAGGCAGGATTCCTAGAGACATTTTAAGCAGCAAGTCTTCCTTGAGTAAATCTACTAGGATTCCACTCCCACATTTGTGGCCATTTCTCTGCACAACAGAAGGCTCTTGTGCCCAAAGAGGCTGGTCCCACCTGCCCACTGGCCTGCCCTGTCATGGGACTTGCTTGCTGGGCATCTCATTGAAGAGACTTGGACCAGCCTTTGGAATGAAGTCCTGCTTGGGCCCACCTCCTAGGGCCCACATTCTAGGTGAGAAAGGGAAGCTCAGGGTTCTGCCAATCACATGGCATGGGAGAAAGAATGCCAACTGGTATTATGTTCAATTTTAGTGTGCCTAGGAGACCCCCACCAACCTTAGGTTCCCTGTGTGTAAAGGGTTAGTGCCAGGCTCCGCCCACCTCACAGGGACCACTGCAAGCGTCATAGGGGTCATATGAGGTGGCAGCATAGGAGAGAGACGGTCAAGGTCCCCGCCTGCATCCCTGACATGCGGAGCCCGGGGTAGAATGAATGCAGGATGTGTGTTTTCCTGGACATCTCAGCTTGTTAAGGTCCAGTTGCAGATGCTACGGGGCTGCCTCCTAGGGAGCGGGAACTGGTGGTGTGTTCCGGGTGCGGCGGGAGGGAAGGCGGGGTGGTCTCTGTGAAGTGATGACTTGTGGCACTCTTGTTCCTGGACCACACCCAGGTCAACCTGTTGTACCTGTGGCATTCCTTATTCTGTGAAGTCGTTATAGTGTATTCAACTCCAACAGGACAAATGCGCAAAAGAACCACAAACAGGAGGCCATTAAAGGCCTTTTGTGACAGAACGGTGGCTGTGCTTTCATTCTTTCCTAAGTCCCAGCTGCACAAAGACCAAGAAGGGTCCTCCCATTGGTGGCAGGCGGCTCGGTGTTTCTGTGCCTTATCTGCGTGCCCACTCTTGAAGAGTGCCAAGCGATTTTTCGCATCCTCCTCCGGCCTGTGTCAAGTCTTAAGGCCTGGGAGAGCCACCAAGCTGATCCCTCTCAGAACTGGGTGGATTCCCTGACCCCTGGTTCGCTCCCGAGTTGAAGCCTCTGCCCCCATCTGTCGCTGTCATCTCTGCTGGGTCGTCAGCCGCGACTCGATTCTGTTCACGTTCCTTTGCTACTTCGCCAAGTCTTCTGGATGTTACTTCAGTTCCCTAAGTCTTTCCTGCCTTGGGCTAATGAAGCACAGGGAAGAGTTGGGACCTAGGTGAGGAGATGAGTCAACATTCTAACAGACTGCATTGTTTTCACATTATAGGGGAGGCTTCCTGGGCATGGTGGCTCATACCTTTAATCCCAGCACTTGGGGGACAGAGGCATACGGATCTCTGAATTTGATGGCAGCCTGGTCTACATACGAGATCCAGGCCAGCCCGAGCTACATAGTGAAGCCCTGTCTCAAAAGAAAAGTCTCATGAATATGATCATTTGCTATAAAATTGGCTATGTAAAGAAAAATTGTTTTTAAACATATTTTTATTTGCATGAGTGTATTACCTGCACTCATGTTGTGCAGTGCCCACAGAGGTCAGAAGAGGGCGTTGGAGTCCCCTGGAACCGGAGTTATGGAAGTTGTTAGCCACCATGTAGGTGCTGGGAACCAAATCCAGGTCCTCTGCAAGAGCAGCCAGTGCTCTTAACGTTGAGCCATCTCTCCAGCCCAGGGGTTCAGCCATTAAGAGCACTGACTGCTCTTGCAGAGGACCTGGTTCTGATTCCCAGCATCCACATTGCTGCTAGCAGCCATCTGTAACTCCAGTTCCAGAGGATCCAGCATCCTCTTCTGACCTCCATGGGCATTGCACATACAGGTACACTTACATTCAGGCAAAACACTCATACACATAATGTTTTCAAATTAGTTTTACATTCCTATAAAATAGTGTGAAACTCATGTCAAAGCCTTGCCCTCCTAGGTGGTGACAGGTAGCTTGTTCTCCCTGAAGTTTCCTTACAAAGCAGAGCAGTGGGAAGACACCAGATGTGAGCTAGAGCTTTTTACTGCTGCCCATCTCTGTCTAAACAGAGTGTCCCAGTAGTGCTTTTTGTTCTAGTGCTGGGGATTGAATCCAGGGTCCTGCACATGCTACACAAATGTTCTGTCAGTGTGCTGTACCCACAGCCAGATGCCAGAAGCTTATGTGGGGAAACTGGTTATTAAAATATTGGAGATGAAAGGGAAAATGGAATTTGAGGTCAGGTATTGGAAACCATCCTCACACTCAGGGTGAGCAGGGAAGAGGAGGTGGCAGTGCCCTAGCTGAGGAACCAGGGCAGCCCCGTGGGGACTTGGAGGGGAAAAGGCCTCTGAGGAAGGCAGAACACAAAAGAAACATAGGCTGCAATGGTTAATCTTTCTTTAGTCTTTCTCTGACATTTGGGAGGGGGATGTCAGGATCTCCCCAGCCCACCTGGAACTCACTAAATCAGGAAGGCCTGGATCTCACAGAGATCTACCTGTCTCTGCCTCCTGAGTGCTAGGATTAAAAGCCTGTGCCTCTACTCCTGGCATCTGCCATATTTTTTAAGATGTAGTTAGTCTCTTACTGAAACTGGAGCTCACTAATTTGGCCAGATCCTCAGATGAAGGAAGACCAAGAGAACATGTCACCATCACACTTTTAAAAAAAAGCTAAACCAGTTTTTATTTTGTGTTGAAGAAAAATGATGACAAAGATTAGCCCAGATCTTCAGGAATTAAAAGCCACAGATATGGTGATGACTTGAGTAAAGAAACAAGGTTCAATTGTCTTCAGTTCTTTAAAATAATGATCAATGAAAGGAAAAATTATAACATTAGCAAGTTTATCAGTATAGATAAGTAGTTGGAATACAAAAGACATCGATGGGCCTGGAGAGATGGCTCAGTGGTTAAGAGCACTGGCTATTCTTGCAGAAGACCCAGGTTCAAATCTCAGCACCCACATGTTGGCTAACAACTGTCCATAACACCAGAGAGTTGCCGTCTTCTGTCCTCTATGGCGCTGCACCACACAGGTGCACTCAGATGCAAGCATAACACTCATACACATAAGATAAAAATAATAAATTGTTTTATTTACATCCATAACATAAGATCGGTGAGGGAAGATAATGAAGCATATTTGCTCATAAGTCTTTTATATTTGAGGACTGGCAAGATGACTCAGTAAGTAAAGGTTGTTGCCACCAAGCCTGATGACGTGAATTCAATCACCAAATCCACTTGGTAGGAGAGAACCAACTTCTGTAAGTTGGTCTCTGATCTCCACCAGTGTGCTATGGCATGCATGCCCTCTCCCCATATACACACATGTACAAACACAAGTAAATAAATTTAAAACATATACTACTTGAAGTGGTAAAATATTAGTCCTTTGTAGACTGAGGAAAGTTATAGTTGTATATTGTGATCCCTGAAGCAAGAGCCAAAACTAGAAGTAAGTTAAAAAATAGCATATTAGAAAATTTTCCTTTAAAGCCATCACTTGGGAGGCAGAGTCAGGTGGATCTCTGTGAGATCAAGACCAGCCTGGTCTATATAAGTGAGTTCTAGCAGCTGGGTTACAAGGAGACCCTATCTCAAAAAAAAAAAAATTCCAAAAGAAGCCTGGAAATTTGAAATGAAAGAAATGGGAACAAAGGAAAAATAAAAGCAGTAAACCTAAAACCAATGATACCATTAGCTATATTAAATGAAAATCAATATGACAACTAAAAGACAGAAGTTGGCAGATTGGGTTTAACAGTATCATCTAACTGTATTCTGTAAGAACCTCACTTTAAAAAGACAGAGATAGGTTCAAATGTAAAGAATTGAGAATGTAATGTCTTATTCCTGTAATTTCAGCATTCAAGAGGTAGAGGCAGGAAGATTATGCTCAAGGATAGCTTTAGCTACATGGTTCCAGGTAAACCTGGACTATATAAGATACTGTCTTACAAAATAAAACAACCCTCCAACAGATGGAAAAGCTATACCATGCAAACAATAAAAAGATTAGCAGAAAAAAATACCTTACAGTAGACTTCAGAACGAAGAATGTTAACAGGAATAAAGAAACGCAAACACAATAGCAAACATGTCAACAAGATACAAGAATCCTAAATGCACTGCACCTGATCAGTGTGTTCTCAGATACAGGAAGCAAAAAAGGACAGCTGAAAGGATAAAAAGTACAAACCTATACTTTTCTCTCAGTAAGTGGAAGAGGCAGAAGACAGAACATCTGTACGGATACGGACGACCTGAATGACAACATCAATTAGCTTGACCTGATTGACATTATAGAATATTTTGTCTCAAAATAATAAAATATACACTCTTCAAGTACAAAGGTAGGCAACATTTTCTGTGCCTAAAAACCCTTAATAATGCCAGGCATGTTGATGCATGTCTTTAATCCCAGCACCCAGGAGGCAGAAAGCAGGAGGATCTCTATGAGATAGAGACTGTGTAGCATATATATCCAGTTCCACAACAGCCGGGGCTACAGGGAGACCCTGCTTCAAACAACCAGCCTCCCCCCAAACCTTAATAAACAACATTTTTAGGCAACAAAAATATGTTCTCTGGGGGCTGGAGCGATAGCTCAGCAGCAATTAAAGACCAGGGTTTGGTTCCTAGCACCCACATGGCGGCTCATAAGCACCTATGACTCCAGTTCCAGAGATTCAAAGCCCTTTTCTGACCTCTCAGGCCACTGTGCACACAAGTGGTGCATTACATAGATGTGGATTCGTACACAAAAAAAATCTTTTTAAAATGTTCTCTGATCATAATAAATACACTAGGAATTAACAAAAAGGTATCTTGGAAACTTGCAGATATTTAGAAATCAAGCCACACTTCTAAATGGCTCAAAAAAGGAATTCACAAGAAAGAATAGAAAATATTGTTCCATTAGGAAAAAATATTAGACTTAAATGAAGAAAAGATGGTGAGAAAGGGGACCATAGTTGAGTATTGGGGGCAGGGGATGGGACATGTGCTCAAAGTACATACATGTACTTGCATAAAGATGGCCTTATGTAACCCAGTATAGTATGATGATAATATAAAATGATTTTATTTCAGAACCCCCAAATTAAAATGGGAACAAATATTTAAATTCATGAGCTGCAGCTAAATGATGATTATCTTAGTAGATTCAGAAAAGATACTTGAAAAATTCAACATCTATGCATGAGTAGAAGCAAAAAACTCTTAGGAAACCTTCTTAACCAGATAAAGGCATCTATAAGACCCAACAGTGGGAGCAGCGAGCTGGCTCTGCGGGTAACCGTGCTTGATGCCAAGCCTGAGGATCTAAGTTCAACCCCCAGAACCCACATGGTAAAGGAGAGAACCGACTCTCACAAGTTGTCCTCTGACTCTATACACCCATCATGGCATGTGCACACAGAGACAGACACACAGAGGCACACACAGAAACACACACTAAATAAATAGATGTGCATTAAAAAGGCTACAGCTAACATCACAGTTAAGGCTAAGAGACCGAACACTTTTCTCTGAGATTGGAAATAGGCAAGGAAGAGTCCTCCGCCTACTCCTACTCAGTCGCATTGCTTCCAGCCAGTGCGATAAGGCAAGAAAAAGATATAAAGAGGACTACTGGTTGTAAAGGAAGAAATAAAATAGTGTCTACCCATAGACAACTTGATTATGATTATGCTTATAGTATTTAAAACCTCAAGAAACTTTCCAAAAAGGCTAGTAGAAATAAGTAAATTTATATGGAAACATGATCAATACACAGAAACTAATAGTACTTCTGTATACTGACTTGAACAACTGACTTGAAATTTAATCTTTTAATTAAATTTATTATTGTGTCTGTATATAGGATGTATGAGAGCATTCTACAACAAATGTACGGGGGACCGAGAACTATGTGGAGTCTGTTCTCTCCTTCCATATGGACATGGGTTCCAGAGATAGACCTCAGGTTCTCAGGCTTGTGTGACAAGTGCCTTTAATTGCTGTGCCATCTCACTGGCACTGAAATTGAAATGTCAAAGACAATACCATTTATAATTGCCCCTAAACCTGAAATACTTAGTTAAATGCTAGCAAAGTATGTAAATGATCTCTATGCTGAAAATTCAAAACTACTGATGAACGGGGCTATTGAAATGGCTTAGTGGCTCAGAGCACTGGCTGCTCTTGCAGCGGACCGGGGTTCTAATCCTAGCATTCACATGGCACCTAACAATGGTTCCAGGAGATCCAACACTCTCTTCTGACCTCTGCAGGCATTGCACAACACAGGTGCACTTAGATTAATGTAGGCAATAATCACACACATAAAAAAGTATAAATAAATAATTTTTTTAAGTGATGAAAGCAACCAAAGTAGGTTTCTAGTGTTTCTAGTGTTCTACTCTGCTTTCTATTGTTGTGATCAAACACTGACCACAACCAACTTGGGGAGGAAAGGATTTATCTGGCTTACACGTCCTGATCATAGATCGTCCTTAAGGGAACCAGGACAGGAACTTAGGGCATGAACCTAGAGGCAGCAACTAAAGCACAGAAATGGAGGAAGGCAGCTTACTGGCTTGCTCCACTGGCCTGTGCCCAGCCTGCTTTCTTACACAACACAGGACCACCTGCTGAGGCGCAACAACATAGTGGGCTGGACCCTCCCACCTCACTTAACCATCAAGAAAATGCCTCGCAGACGTGCGGGCCAGTTTGATGGAGGAAATACCTCAATTGATGTTCCCTCTTCCCAGAGGTATCAAGTTGTCAACTGAGGCTATTCAGCACAGTAGGTCTAAGTAAAAGGAGAACTATACCATGTTTACAGATCAGAGGACTTGATAGTGCTGAGTGCCTGTCTGAAACCCAGCTCCAGAGGCTGAGGATCATCCAGTCTAGAAGTTCAAGATTACCCTGGGCAACACAGCAAGATCCTGTTTCAAAAGAGATCAGTGATTTTATCTATTGATCCTCCTCAAACTGACAATCCAGTAAAATCTGAGACTTGGAAGGAATTTTTTGATACATGTAGATACACTGATTCTAAAAATCTCCGTGGTGAGGTAAAGAATTAAATTAGGCAAGCATTTATTTTTTAAAGAACAAAGTTGGGCCCAGTGTGGTGCCCCATGCCTTTAATCCCAGCACTTGGAAGACAGAAGAAGGAGAATCTCTGTGAAATCAAGGCCAGCCTGATCTATATAGTGAGTTGCAGGCCAGCTGGGGCTACCCTGTCTCAAAACAACAACAAAAAGCACACACACACACACACATACATACACACACACACACACAATGACAAAGTTGGGGCTGGGGGATGGTTCAGCGGTTAAAGTGCTTGCTGTGCAATTGTGGAACCCAAGTTTAGATCCCAAGAACCCACCTAAATGCCGGGTGTTGGTGGTGGCTGCCTGTAATTCCAGCCTTGGAAGGTAGAGACAGGGATCCCTGGAGCAAGCTGGCTAGTTAAACTAGCTGTATTGGTGAGCTCTGGGTTTGATTGCGAGACACTGCCTCTAGAACGGAGTAAAAGAGCAAGCAAGAATGATTTCCCACATCAACCTCAGGCCTCCACCTGCATGTGTGCATGCTCATCCACCCCCACACGTGCAAAAACATGCACACACATATACAACATGCACATGAAAAAAAATGTGAAGAAAAGGAACAAAGTTGGAAGCCTCCTGGTACCTGATTTTAAGAATCTCCCCAAAGCTCTAACAGTCAGGACTGTGATCATGGTGGCAGATCAAACACCACATCAATGGAGCAGGGCTGGGCGTCCAGAATTAGCCTGCACATATGTTGTCAATTGATTTGAGACAGATGAGCCAGGCAATTCAGCTG
Organism: Eospalax fontanierii; assembly: GCA_035773235.1. Taxonomy (NCBI): domain Eukaryota; kingdom Metazoa; phylum Chordata; class Mammalia; order Rodentia; family Spalacidae; genus Eospalax; species Eospalax fontanierii. Next base: position 165,494,145 of record CM069524.1, read on the forward strand.
CTGTTTTCAGCAGTGCTGGTGAGGATGGAGAGGACCTGGAACCCTGATGCATGGCTGGTGGGAACTGGAAATGATCCAGACACATCGGACAGCAGTTTGGAATTTTCTTATACATTTAAACTCAGCATTTCCGTACCCCAAAAGATACAAAAAGTAACAAACTCACGAACACCTTGCCATGGACACTTACAAGGGTGATATTCATAGTTGTCAAAAACTAGAAAGTTGGTTGCATAAAAGAGAACAATAGAAACTAAAACTAGAAAGAAGCCAAATGTTCTTTAACTACTGAATAGGTTTACTGTAGTACAACCATGCTATGGAATATTACTCAGCAGTAAACATAAACAAACTATCTACAATGTATATAATAATCTGAGTCTCTAACGAACTATGCTAAGTGATAGAAGATCGAAAAGGACAAATCTGCACTCTACTTATACATGAGGGCAAAGACAAACTACAGAGATGGAAAACAAGACTAGTACTTGCCAGTGGTTGGGGCTGGGTAAAGGCTGGTTCCAGGAGCTATCAGGAGGGTGATTTTTAGAAGACGATGGACTGTTGTATATTGTGTCAAAACTCATAGACTTACATGCCCCAAAGGGTGGACTTTACTGTACAAATTTCAACATAAAAGAAAAAAGAAGCTAGGTATGATAGTACATGCTTATAATCTCAGTACTCAGAAGGCTTAGGAGCACTGTGAGTTTGAGTCTAGTCTTGTCTGCTTAGGAAGACTCTGCCTCAAAAAGAAGAAAGAAGAGGAGGACGAGGATTGAGGAGGAGCAGGGGGAAGAGGGATTGGACAGTGAATTGCAAACATTTATTGGGCACGTACCATTTTCTGGGCTTGTGTTGGGGCCCAAAGAAACTAAGATAGATCAGGCAGCCTCTTTCTCCAATTGCTCACAGACTCATGGGGAAATAAAGCATGATGGCAAAGGTTTTCAGCTGCTGCTGAGGGCCCTGACGTGTAGTCACAACATGTGATGAGAAAACTAAGGAGGGTCTTCACCTTCTGAGATGGGGGTCAGCAGCCTTCTGGGAGGAAGAGAAGTTTGAAGTGAGTGTTGAAGGACAGGAAGGAGGTAGTTGGGTGAGGAGGGGCTGTAGACATTCCAGGAACACAGGAAAGAGGCTCATGGTGTGACAACCTGGACCTGCAGAAAAACTGTAATGATTTTATATGGCTGGGGTGAAGGGGACATGGAGAGCTGGCAGGCAGTCAGGCCAGAGGGATGGGAAGTCACAGACAATCATCCCAAGGAGCTTGGTCTTAACCAGCAGAGAGTGAGATGGCTACAGTGGAGAGGCAACCCATTCGTGCATTTCCACAGTCAGTCTGGTTGCATCATGGAACACAGATCAGAGGATGCCACAGACAGATGATTAGGCCGGAAGCTGGGCAAGATCCCAAAGAGAAATGCAAAGTCTGGGACCATTGCTGGGGGAGAAGAAGATAGACTGGAGAGATGCTTAGGGCCAGAGCTCACTTCTCAACTGACATGTTGGAAAATTTGACTTCAGCCTCTTGGCATTGGATGGTTTCTTCTGCTTGGCTTGGCCTTTCCTATGGCTGTTTACACAGTATGCTCCTTCCCGTTCTTTAGGATGTTCTGCTTTCTGAGGGGCCTTCTATGGCTATTCTTTTCAAAGGAGATTGCTTTGTGTCATTCTAACATACCTCTCCTTACTTACATCTTAAGAGGTATCTTGCTTATGATTTAAGAACATGACTATGGAGCAACACTGTCCGGATTCTAAGCCTATTGGCCTCTTATCAGTCATATGACCTTGAGCAAGCCATCCATTTTCCTGTACTCTACTGCCTCCATCTGTAAAGTGGAAGTAATGCCTACTTCATAGGGCCATCATTGGGGTAACTTGGCTTAATAGTAGTAAAATGTATGGTGACTGCAGAGATGGCTCAATGGTTAAGAGCACTGATTGCTCTTGCAGAGGATCTGGCTTCGAGTCCCAGCACCCACATGGATGCTAACAATCACCCATAACCCCAGTTTCAGGGGCTCCAACAATGTCTCTGACTTCTGCAGGTATTGCACGACATAATGCAGGCAATACACTCATACACATAAAAAAAGACAAATTTTTTTTAAAAAGGAAGTAAGATATATAAGGAATTTTTGGCGCATAGAAAATTCTGTATATGGTTATGATTTATTACTTTTGTCAGTTTTACTCAAAACTGTAGATGGTGCTTCAATACCTCTTGAATGGTCTGTGGACTGAAAGAAGAAAGGAACTTTCCTGTCTTCACCAGCAGATGGCACCTGTAGGCTGAGAAAAGAAGAAGCTGGCAGCACCTGGATGAATACATGTCTGCCAGCAGATGGCGCTGCAGCTTCCTGGGATGAAAGTCCAACCTAGTAAATCTTGGGCGGCATTCCTGTGGAATGGCTAGGCTGGCCTTGAATTCCAGATCCTCCTGTTTCTACCTGCCAAGAGCTGGGATCACAGGCGTTCCCACCATGTTTCTTCACGTAGAGCAGTAAGGAGGAGCTAGCCACCCAAGCGTCTTACATGATTGCAACCTCTGTTTAATGAAGTGGGAGGTTGTGGGAGTCAAAAGAAGTGCAGGGAGGGAGGTCAGAGCGCCCGTATAATGCCTCTCCCCCTGAATCTGTGTATCTGTGGGGTGGGACTGGGGCCAGGGGAGATTTGAAAAGTTTTACTGTTAACTGGGACTTGGGACCTAAAAGTGAGGCAGCTTAACCCCCGTCCTGATTGCAGACAGGGGGTTCTGGCCAATACAAATGAAGGTCCAGATGCACAGCACTGGGACACTGGGACAAGGTGAGGTAAGAGAAGCAGAGGGTTCTCAGCTGCCTAATGCTGACTGCACTGGGAAGAGAGTACTGTGATTATAGAGGCACAGGCAGGAGACCACTGGCTGGATCACTGGGATGTGAGGAACTGGCATGCGAGAGAGAGAGAGAGAGAGAGAGAGAGAGAGAGAGAGAGAGAGAGAGAGAGAGAGAGAGGAAGGGAGGCCATTAGCCACCCAGTGCTAGGAGACTAAGTAGTCCAGTCTAGTAGTTTAGAACATTTCCTCCCTCCTGGGGTTTTATTAAAAGTAGCTGGGTCTGAAGCCTCTGACCTATGCAGCCCCTCATTTAATCTTGTCCCTCCATGATTTTATATATATGTATATATGTGTATATATATGTACATGGGATATATATATATATATATATATATATATATATAATTTTTTGAGACAGGATTTCATGTAGTCCAAGGTGGCTTTGAATTTGCTATGTCACCAAGGATGATCTTGAACTCCCGATCCTCTTGTCTCTACTTCCCAAGTGTTGGGATTACAGACATGTGCTACTACATCCCATTTATGTAGTTCTAAGGGATCAAAACCAAGTCTTTGGGCATGCTAGGAAAACACTCCATCAGCTGGCCTGCACTCCTAGCCTGCCTACTTTTGTTTTAAAATTTTTTAAAGGTTTTATTTATGTCAGAGTGTGCCTGTGTGTATATGCCATGTGCAGGTGCCTGTGGAGGCCATAAGAGGGTGTCAGACTCCCTGGAGCTAATTAGAGGCAGTTGTGAGCTCCTTGATGGGGGTGCTGGGAACTGAACTCACGTCCTTGGGGAAAGCAGCAAACACGCTTAATTGCTAAGCTAACTATCCAGCTCCTGTTTTTGTTTTTTTTTTTTAAGATTTTATTTTTATTTATGAATATGTACATGTGTATATCTGTGTGTGGGCATGTGCATGTGTGTGCAAGTATCTGAGGAGACCAGAATAAGGCATCATATCTCCTGGACCTGAAGTTAGAGGCAGTTGTGAGTTGCCTGATGTGAGTGGTGGGGTCTGAACGCAGATCCTCTATGAAATCAGCACATACTCTTAACTACTGAGTCATCTCTCCAGCCCCTGTTTTTTGTTTAAGATCTCATTCTGTGGTCCAGGTTGCCCTCAAACTTACGGTGATCCTCCTGCCCCAGCCTCCCAAGTGCTAGGGTTATACGTGTACATCACTATGTCTGGCTTTCCCATGGGATGGTGATGATGATGATGGTTTTATTTCTCCCATGTGATTATTCATAGTGGCCCCTTTCATGCCAGTTGGCCAGTTTGGGGGACTAACTTAGTTAGAGACCTCCTTGGTGCGCTGTGCTTGTAGAGCCAGGTCTGTAGGGCAGAACCTGTGGCTGCATTTGAACCTAGGACAGGAGCAGATTCTGTTTCTTCCATGTGAGCCCCGTGCTCAGTAAGTGCTCAGCAGAGACTCAGGAGGGATGAACTCTAGGGCTCTGAGCTCAGGCATCCAGAGTTTGCCCCTTGCTTTCCTCAGGGTGGACACGGTCCCCAGCAGAGCTGCTGACCCCAAGAAACCAAAGCAGGGCTCCTGCCACCTCCTGGAGCTGCTCGTGGTGGGCACCCCCTCGTCTCCACTGCAGACATTTTTGTCTACCCTCTAGGCTTTCATGGCTTGGTCTAGCTGCTTGAAGCAGTGTCATAAAAGCAGGGGGATGCTAAGGTTAGAGGCAAGAGGGTGTGGGCTGTCAGGTTCTCAGACCCAGGGCAGGACAGGGATCCTATAGTGGGCATCCTGGCCTGCATGGGCTCCTGTAGGATCTGAACGTCTGTCTTCCTACCCACTGAGGAAGGGTGAGTTGAGACCCATCTATCCACAACTTCTGGAAGGCTGTTCTGCAGGATGCAGAGGGAAGTGAGTGGGTGCAGCGAGGGGGGGAGGGGCTCAGACCGGAGCCAAGTGCGTTACCACACCAATATTAACTGCCCGGGTCACTTCCAGACTGGGAAAGGCCATGCCTGTAAATTACGGCCAAGAGTCTGCCACGTCAGCTTAATGAATGGGCTTTAGTGGGAGCAGGCTGTACCTACAGAGGTCATAAGTCCAGCTTGGTCTGAACAGAAGGAACCTAGCTAGAGCTTCAGAAAGGCTGGTGAGGTTGGGGAGTTCCAGGGGACAGTGTTAGTCTGGGCCAGGAAGGCAGGAGCCAGCTTGGTAGGGTTCCCCAGAACACAGTAGGGATGTACCCAATATTTCTGTCCAAGGTTCTAAGTGACCTCTCAAGAGGGCTGTTTAGTTCAGACTCAAGCCCAGTCCTCAGGCTCAAGCCAGATCCTTTCTGGCTCCCATTCTAGATCTGAGGGCATGGGTAGGCTCAGGGACACCAACATGAGAAGCTTCTTGTGGAGAAGTTTGTGAAAGGCAATTTCATATTGCTTACGGGTCACAGAACCCTGGGAAGTCTGCCATGTCTCTCCAAGTGCACAGCGGGTTCATGTCTGCCACATTCTGACAGTTACGCCTGCGCTCGCCTTGTCCTGTGCCCACTTGCTGTCCTAACTTCTCCCTAAGGGGACATCCCGGAGGGATGTTCTCCCTCTGCCGCTTGGTTCCTGCCGCCCCCACCCTCTGGGTCTCTGCCCCACCTCTCACTTTCAGCAGCTTCGGGGAGGCTTTGGAGAGAGAGTGGGTGGCATCAGGGAGTCAGGGTGGCTCAGACCTGGAATCCCAGCACTAGGGAGGTTGAGGTGAGAGGGACTCTGTTCAAGGTCAGTTTGGGCTTCATAGTGAAATCCTGTCTCAAAACTAAAGGCTGCGAGTGTGGCTGGGAGAGCATTTACTTAACATGCCCCAAACCCTGGATTTGATCCCCAGCACTGTAAAAACAAAATGAACTCTGTCAGCTCAAATGTGACTTCTCCTACGAAGACTCTTAGGCTTTGTCGTAGTCTCTTACTCTGGTTCTCAAAGTTTCTTGGCATTTCTTTTTTCTAGACCTTGATTATACGACTCCTTCCTCAGGTCATCACCCTCCTTAGGACTGGCAGAGCTGCATTCGGTAAAGGCTGAGGGAATGGCTACATTTGTAGATGAGGAAAGCTGGGGCCCTGGCGTGGCAGACTGCAACCAGGGTAACAGACCAGAGATGACTTTTATGGAGTCTATGAAGACATAAAGGGAAAACACCAACTAATATGATGTAGGCATTCAATTGATTTTTGATACCTATTGCTACTTCATGGCTCCATAAAACTAACTTCTTAGGACTTAGTAGCACACTACAGTAGCACTCACGTAAAAGCCTCACATGTTTGCTGACAGCGAGCCCACAGCTAACCACATTTCATTTACCAGGATTTACTGTAGTCTTCGACTGCGTTACCAGAGTGTACACTTTTAGTACCAAGGAGGTGATCTGTTGGAGAGATGGTCCTCTAACCTGTGTTAGAACATCGCTATTTGTTCTAGGGGATGGTCAGGGTGTGTGCCGAAGGTCACTGACAGATGGGGACGTTCATGACTAGGAGAAGGAGTGCTGTGTTCTACTAAAGGAGGCTGTGTACTGTGTCCTATTAAAGACAGCTGAGGCTTCCCAACAGCCCTCTGATGGTCCTTTCATTCTAGAAGCATGACGCTGAGAGCTTCTAAAATACATTTCAGAATTCTTGACTGCTATCCCATGGGTCTAGGACTCCAAGACTCTGAATAGTAACCCAGTCTGAGAACACTGAAGTCAGAGGTAAACCCATCCTCTGGCTTGAAGCCTTCCTGTCCCCGACATTCACCTTCCTTAAGGGGTTACTTTGCTCCCACCCACCCCACTCAAGGCTGCCCATTCCTTGGCCCCTTGCACACCCAGTGTGCAAGTTCAGCTCTTCTATTCAGCCTGACCATATGCAAGCAGATGGTCCTGGAGTAGCCAATGGCTCCTCACACAGTTTGCCCCAGTGAACTGCCTCCCCTTTTCTTATAACTGGCCTCTTCCACAGAGGTTTATCTGAGTCTAGGTTTGTTAGTCTAATTACACTCCCATTCATCTCTCCACTTCAAACAAGGGGACAGAGGATGTAAAGGAAGCATAGGGTCCCACATTGGTTGTGGATACCCCATTTCAGACCATTAAAAAGGAAGCCGGTTTGGAGAATGATCAGAAGTCCCTCCATGTGTCTAACCTCAGAGCCTATTTCTTCTTCCACATCTCCAGAGAACACACATGGGTCAATTGTCCCAAATGCCCTCCTGTCACCCGCATACTCACCAGTGCCCAGAGGTCATCAGGAACAATACCACACCACTTAGAGAGCAGAGTATCAGAGATTATTGCAGACTTTATAGAAAACAGCCCAAGGGAGGTTCAGATTTCCGAGGGGAGGGTGGGAAGGCAAGCCTCGCGCATACACGGAGGAGGGAAACTTTCTGTGCAGTTAGTACAGGCCGGCTATTCTGCTTGACCTAGGGTGGGAGGCAGGGAGGCAGCCCCTCCCCACTCACCTTTGTGCTTTGGGATCATGCAGAAGGCAGGGCACTGCAGCCATGACTTTTACCAGGAGGGCTTGCGCCTGAGGCGGGAGGCCAGACCCTATCCTCTTCTGGAAGGCATAGGGGGTGGGCAGGGAGTCTCCAGGAGAGGAGCACAGTGGGTCGGGGAGGGCTAGGAGGAACTGGTGCTGGAAGCTCTTAGCCCCAGATGGACCAGAGACCCTGGTTTGGAAGCCCTGCCACCCTCTTTGCACACTTCACACTCTCCCTTCCCCACGAGAGTCTGCCTGTATTGGATGGGGTGCTTGCCCTTGTCCTGCAGGATGGAGAACTTCTAGAAGAGCAGCGGATAGCACCCCATAATGGGTGGATTCCACTCTGACCCGGCAGGTAGCAGGGTCAAGTACAAGTGCCAGCGATGAGTGTCAGGGGCACGGAGAACCTAAGACCGGTAGGGAAATGAAAATGAGGAGGAGATCTGAGTTTGGGATTGGGGACAAACACTGAGTGTTGGAGTGTTGGGACATTAGAGCTCAGGGAAGGGCAGAGGATGGACACTTCACTAAGGCTTGTCCCTGGATGAGAGAGATAGACTAGGAGCTGAGCTCCATGCCAGAGCCAAGGAGCGGAGGAACTTGAGCTAGGGCTGCGGTATGAAACACTTCTTCAGATGAGAAGCGACTGCCCAAGCCACGGGGGCCCCAGACATGGGTCTCCATGCAGGATGGAGAGTTCGGGGCTCTGGGGTGGGTCAAAAGGCTCAAGATCCACAAAAACCTTTGGATGAGACCAGAACCAGATGGGAGAGCCCTCAAGCTCTGGGAGAGGGGCAAAGGGAGCCCACCTGGGGCCAGGGTCCAATGCAGGTTAGCCAGGGTGTGTGGCTCAAAGCACAGAGTGGAGGAGAAAGTGTCAGAGCTTCCGAATGGAAGGGCAGGGTCTGTGTGTGAACCAGGACAGGGAGAAGGGCTTCCAGTGGTCCGGGAAGGCTGGGTTGGAGGCTGGATCGGCAGGGTTTGTTTCTGAAATCAGATGGCGGTGTCTCTGGGTTTTTGACCTGGGAGCTCTCAGGCCGAGGAGAAGGAGTACAGCTTGGAGTCTCAGAGTGGGAGAGATGCTACGATCCAAAGGTCTCAGAGATCCAAACTCGTGGGTGTCTCATCTCCACAGCTCAGGCCAGGCAGGGGCAGGTTGGGTGGCCCCAGTACGGTTATCAGCTGGCAGGGACAGCTTCCCATCGGTGGAAGGTGAAGCTCAGAGACCCGAGCCGGGGGAGGTGGCGCGGGAGCCGGCAGGGGCGGCCGGGGCGGGCGCGCGGCGCGGGTCGGCGTCCTGCTCGTAGCGGTAGTGGTAACCCTCCATCTGGTCCCTACAGGCCTCACGCAAGTTGCGCATCCAGCGCTGGATGCCGCGGCGGTTTAGGTAGAGCACCATGAGGAAGATGAGGCCGATGAGTGCCAGCACCAGCCCGAAAAAGACGTAAGAAGCTTCCAACTCCGGGCTGGCGACGTCCACCTCTTCCCCGCGCTCCTTCGCATCGCCGTCGGCGCAGCGCAGCCGCGCCTCGTCCAGGTCCAGCAAAGGCCGGTCGAGCAGCGGGGGCGGGGAGGCGCAGCGCAAGCGGCGCGCGTCCGGCACCCGCTCGGTGGCGTTGCGCAGCCAGGCCAGCAGGGGGCGCGAGGCGCATCCGCAGCGCAGGGGGTTGTCGGCCAGCAGCAGGCGCGGCCCGGGCAGGCCGCCATCGCGCTCGAGCGCGCGCAGCTCGTCGGGGCTCAGGCCGTCCAGCGCGTTGAGACGCGCGTCCAGCTGCTCCAGGCGCGGCAGGCGCAGCGCGGCGGGCGGCAGGCGGCTCAGTGCATTGTCGGCTAGGCCCAGCAGGCGCAGCTCGGTCAGAGAGGCGAGCGCCGCGTCCAGCGCGTCCAGCAGCGCGGGGCGGCCGCGCAGCAGCGCGTGGTTGAGCTGCAGGGAGCGCAGGGCGGGCAAGCCGCGGAAGGCGCCGCCGCCCAGGGCGCGCAGCGGGTTGTGGCTCAGATCGAGCGCCGCCAGACTGGGCAGCCCGTCGAAGGCGCCGTCCTCCACCACCTCGATGTTGTTGTGCGTGAGGCGCAGCGCGGTGAGGAGCGGCAAGCGCACGCCGTCGGGCGCCTCCTCGCCCCCGTCCCCGTCCCCGTCCCCGCCCGCGAAGGCGGCCGCGCGCAGCACCGTCAGGTTGGCGCCCACGATGGTGAGGTTGCGCGCGTCGGGCGGCACGTCCCGCGGCGGCTGCCGGAGCTCGGCGCCCGACGCGCAGCGCAATAGCAGCTTGGGGCTGCCGAAGCAGTAGCACTGGAAGGGACAGGGCGCGGCGGGCCGGCTCAGCGCCACGGCCACGAGCAGCAGCCCCGGCAGCGGGCCCCAGAGCCCCGGCTGTCCCGCGTGCGGGGCCATCGCGGCCGTCCCCACATCCAGCGCCCGGGCCGCTGCGCTCGCCAGTGAGTTGGGAGCGCCTCGGTGATGAGGAGGAGGGAGGCACGGGTGGGGCAAGACCTTGACCTGGAGCGGCTGGCAGTCCCCGATCGGTCGGTCCTCAGCCTGTGAAGTCCTAGGAGCCTTCACTTTGCGGGCTGGGGGAGGGTGACAGGGGTCAGGAGGGGAGCCGAGCCCCCCGCCCCCGGTGTCCTCGTCGTCCTGAGCGCCGGTCTCCGACTTCCGCGCCGTTCCGGGCTCCGAGCCGAGTGGGCAGGGTTTGCCTCCCCCTCCCCGCCTCCCGGCCGCCTCCTCCGCCCCCAGCGGTGTCTCCGCGCCTCCTCGCTCGGGGAGGCGGGGTGGGAGGCTCCGGAGAAGCAGAAGGCTTTGAGCCGCCGCGCGCTCTCCGGCTCCCTTGCTCTCCAGTCCCGTGGCTGCTTAGAAGTTTGGTTCCCTGAGGTCCGTCCGTCCGTCCCCCCCGCCCCCGCCCTCTTTCACCCGGTTTAAGCTGTTTCTTTCCTTCTCCTTCGGTGGCACGTGTGAGGCGGGGCCCTCTGGGTTGAACTGGCTGGTGGGTCTCTGTGCCCTGCTGGCAAAGAATCTTAGAGCTGTTCCTAAGAGCTGCTCCTAGAAGGGGAGGCAGGGCTGAGGGATGGGTCGAGAAAGTTACCCTTCTTACGGGTTCTCTTCTTAGCATCCATTCTTTCTATGCTAAGGGTGATGAGAGTCTGGAAAATCCCCAGCATTGCCTACCTCCCCTGCGACCCCAATTCCCCTAGGCCAGGCTATGTCCCCACCTCTCCAGGTCCTGTGCGACCAGCCTTTTCTCAAATCCATTCCATGCTCCAGGAAACTCTGCATTACTCCCTCCCTACTTTCTACACGTCCTACCTCGCGGCGCCCCCAACTTGGGGCCTCTGCCAGGACATCGCTCTGGGTTCCATCCAGCACGCTGAATTCTTCCAGGCACTGTCCTAGGTCCAGGGTAGGTGGATGGAGTGATTCAGCTTTTTGCTTTCCCTCCCTGCCCCAGCACTTGGGCACTCCAGGACAGCCTGACCCCTTCCCTCAAGTCTTCCCTGTCTGTCAGTGTTGAATGGGTGGAAAGTTGGGGGTGGGGCTCCAGGAGCAGGGAGACCAGGAACTGCTTTTGCCTTATGGAGTAGGGGTGTGTTACGGTGTAGGACTGAAGTGGGGGCTGAGCTGTTTATGGGTTTGTTTTGTTCTGGATTTCTATTCATTTATTTATTTTGCAGAACTGGGAAGCTCCAGACCTGATTTAAAGAGACAGACTCCTGAGAAGGGAGCATTCCTCCTGGCCTTGGCATGAATTATTCAGGTTGGAGAAGCTGTCATTTGATCTGCAGGCCATTCGAGTATCTCACTCTGCAGAGAGCTGGTTGGGATAGAGGCTCTCCGCATCCCCCCCCCCCCCCGCCCCCAAGAATCAGTCTCTTTCTCCTGAATTGGGAATGGCTATTGCTTAACTTCTTCCCTGAGGTTATAGTTAACAGATCCACCAATAGATGGAAACCAAAGAGGCAGACCCTACAGAGCCCTGGGTTTCAGGCAAGAACCAACATTAAGGACCAGGATGGTGATGCTGGGGATCTCCCAGCTCCTGTTGACCCAATCCTCTTCCTCCTGTCTCCACGATTGCTCTTCCAGGTACCATAGATAACAACAGTAACTTTCACATTCAGAGTTGGACATGTCTGTACATATGCCCACATGAGTTTAGACATACACATATGCCTCTACATGTAAAGGCAAGCTTTACACAAGCAAACCTACATAAGTCCACATGTGATTTCACATACGGATTCATGCTTAATTGGATGTTCATACACGTGCACAGAAATCTTGTATAAGATCGTACATAGCTCCAAGCCGGCTCGTGGCTCATTTGCACAAATGCATATAGACATGTGACTCTGAGTGCATCTTGATATATGTCCATAGATCAGAAGCACACACATGTGCTTGAATGTGTACATGCTGAGACAGTCTAGGTTACTGCTGCTGTCTCTGAGGTTCAGCTTGCAGGCTCATGTGCAAGTGCATGCATGCAATCTGAGCCAACACCTGCCCTGCACTGTGCTCTTGGTCTACGGTGCTCACATGGCATAAATGCTCAACTAATAACTGACCAGAAGAGTTCACTTCTTTGGAACACTGCATGGAGACCTGCCTCCAGCTCTGCTTGCCAGAGCTCGGTCAGGTTTTCATGGTGACTGGCTTCTGATTCCTGCTGACCATCTCTCCCAGGGAAAGGGGCTGCAGGGCAGCAGGCAGCCTTCATTGATGGGTGCTAGATGCCTCTGTTAGGGAACAGAAGCCCAGGAAGAGCCTATAATCATTAAGGAAGAGGACTCACATTCCCGATGTTGTATGAATGGGGAAGTTGCTCTGTTTTGTGGACAAACAGCTCTCTTCCTTAGGGAGTTTTCTGTGTGTGGTATGCAATAGGTGTTCAATAAATGTATGTCCCTTTGAGCCTGAGGCTGTGTCTGTTCTCTGATGCAGTCAATGGAACTTCCTTTTCCTGGACTGTTTGCCCCATTTGAGATGGTGTCCCTTGGCTGTGCTTCTCCAGTCTCCCTCTGGAACTTTAATTAGTGATCAAAGTGCTAGAACTCTTCTGGGCCCTTTAACTGTTAGTAATGAGGATCAGACCAGTCTGATTCCTAGGCTGTCAGGACACAGTTCATGGTTCTACACAGAGCGGGTACCTGGAAATGAACCTTCACTGAATGACTGGCTTGAGATCAGCTAGGTGAGGATCCCTCATCTGTACTATACCAGGAGACCTTCACTCAAAAGGTTAAGTCCTTCTTCCCAGGTTGCACAGCTGCCTGGGACCAGAACCCCCCAGGGGCTCAGGTTTCTGTATGTCCTTTGCCATAGTGGTCTTCTGTGTCTCAGGCGCCCTCTCTTTGGAGTGTGACTGGGAGGCTGTGGGCAGTGAGGTAAGCCTCCACAACTTTCCTCAGAACTAAGCAGGGCAGGCACCCCATGGTACCCAAGCAGAGTAACTGGCTGTCCAACACCCGGGCCAGAACTCCCCTCGTCAGCAACACTAGGCTTCAGTCCTCGAGTTTCTTAGTCCATTAGACCCCTGGTCCCCTCTCTTAGCCTTGCAAGGTGCTGTCCCTGCTGCTCCTCAAGCTCCCTCGCTTGGGCCTCTTGTCTTCTCAAGAAGACCCTGCTTCCTATAAGCGTCACTGTACCTTGGTAGAAAGCATAGAAGTTTGGTAACTCCCTGGGATCACCCAAAAGGTACCTCCTTTCCTAGCAGGCTCCCACTCCTCTGTGCCCTTAGAGATGTCTGAAGACCACTAACATATGTGGGCAAATCTGTTTCCAAACCTCAGTTTCCCTAACTGAAAAAAAAGGAAAAGAAAAGAAAAAAAGTGTACAGATCAAGAACCTTTTAGTCCTGTGGTTTAATTGTTTTAGGGATGAAGGTCAGGGAGAGGAGAGTAATAATATAACTTACCCAAATTGGCACCACCACCTTCATGTGTGACCTTGAACTTGACTCCATGGCAGTTAAGCCCTTGGTTTGCTTAACCATACAGTGATGTGTGTGTGTGTGTGTGTGTGTGCATGTGTGTGGGGGGGTGAGGGGTGGTCCCTTCCAGGTGTGACTCTCTCCTCCCCAGCTCTCTGTCCATCTTTTTCTGAGGCAAATGGAGGCACAGCGCAGCAGCCTGGTCCGATGAAGTTCTGACAGTGGGGAGGGCTAACCTGCTCCTCTCCTCTTAGGAAGCCTCTGCACTGGCCTGCCTGGGAAGGGGGAACTTCACCGCAGGCCTCACTGTTTCATCACTCATCACAGCCTCCCTCCTCCTCCACTGCCTTGAGACACAGGAAAATCCATAGGCTCGAGATTCATTTTCTCCGTTGAGTCAGCAGAGGCCACACTCTGCTTGGGAGGGGCAGGCAATTGGCTTTTAAATAACTCTCTGATATTTAATACCCTCCTCCACTCTGTGGCCTGGCCTCTGGGGAAAGGCTAATATAAATGACTGAGTTGAATCCTCGGGCAGTGGAAGTGCTCTCATCCCATCTCCTTCCTTCAGTAGGCTCTCAGGCCACTGCAAAAGGTGATTCTCTTACTACCTTGTACTGAGTTTGATGGCGTTCAGATGGCGCCCAGGGCTGGGCTTGTGATTCCATTTCGAATTGGTAACTGAAGTTGAGCAAAGGGAAGGCAATCCAGCAGCTTTTAGTCCTGGTTCTCTGCTAGCTGCCTGTGTGATTGAGCAGGCTATGGGTCCTTCCTGAGTTTCTAGTTCCTCATCTGTGCCACGAGGTTGTTTGGCCAATGGGTTGCCACTAGTCCATCTGTAGCAGTGAAATGTCTGATTTGCTGTTGTTGCTCTAGGCCTCCTTCCCTTGGAGTCACTGTGCTTTTATATTGCTTATTTTGGAGAAGCCGAAGGGCAGAATCTCAAGGCTAGTGAGGGGTTGGCCCAGGACTCTAGTGTAGACATATTGAGTCAGGGATAGGAATGGGTGAAGACAAGGAATAGAGAGGGTCCTTTCCTTTCCCTCCCCCTCCTGTGCCCCCTTCTCCTTTCTTTGGTAGGTAAAAGTAGAGACCAAGAGCAATCCCCCATTAGAATCTTGGTTCCTTTGAAACTTCAATGAGGGTCTCAGCAGCTGGAGATGACGTCTCAGCTGCGTCAGAGTCCAGGCTCCTGAGAATGGAACTGAGTGAGCTTGGTTCTTCTGGCTTTGCCACGGTGCCTATCACTCAGAAAACCATTGATATAAGAGATTACTGGCAGGTTAATAGCTGTGTTTGAGTGGCTGAGTGGTAGAACACTTTCCTGGCATGCACCAGGCCCTGGGTTTGAATCCCAGCACTGTGCTCCTCTTGTAGAGGACCTGAGTTTGATTTTGAGCATCCACCTTGTGCAGCTCACAATTGCCTGTATGTCCAGGATATCCAGTGCCCTCTTCTGGCCTGTGTGGATACCTATATTGCACTCATATGCACCCATACACATAATTTTAAGAGAAGAGAGAGAGAGAGAGAGAAAGAGAGAGAGAGAGAGAGAGAGAGAGAGAGAGAGAGAGAGAGAGAGATGCTGTGCTTAGGGTCATCCCAGGAAAGTGATGACACAGCCTGCATTCTAGTTTTCTGATTCCCAACTTGGTGCCAATGTCATTTCCTTGATCCCTGCATGGAGCTGAAGGCTGAGGGCTGGGAGACACAGGTAGATGTCTGCTCAAGTCTTGGAGGGCCCTTCCTTTGCCTGACTTCCTGAGCCTCCTCTTAGGATCTCATACCCTTTCTCAGCTACAGTCTTCCTTCTGTTTCTAGAATCACAGAATGTTGACATCAAAACACTGCATTCTAAGAACCACAGCCTCAGGGACCCGTAGCACCATGGTGATTCTGACCCAGAACATGGACTGTCATGGTGTTGGTAATAGGAATGGTGGAGAATCAACCATAGTGAGTCCACGGGAGGCTGTTCTCTGCATGTTCCTAGATGTAACCTGCCACTCTGATCTATATTATCCTGCTGTGCTTTTCCACACTGACTTTGGTTGGAGAGATGTCAGCGAGTATGATATAAGCAGAAGGTTAGCAAGTGCCTATACTCTCGGGTCCCCTCTTTTAGCTTCCCTGGAATTGCTGTGTGTCAAAATCCAAGGATGGGACCAGAAGTGAGCCATCTCAGCTGAAGACTCCAAGACCAACCAGCTTCCAGATGATCTACCTGACTGGACTGCCTGTGTGACCCCCTCTTGGCAGCAGCAGCACCTGCCTGACCTAAGCCCCAATTGTTGACTCACAGAGTTGAAAATTGGTGGTGGTTTTAAGCTCCTGAGTCTTACAGGGACGTGTTACACAGAAGGCAACAGAAGATGCATAGCCTTAGAACTGGAAGCATAAAATTCCAGGAACAGATTTCTTATACCCTAACAATGAGCATCAGAAGCTAGAACCACTGAGCCCAACCCACCTTCCTTAACTGACACCCAGTGCTAACCCATCCTTTCATTCATAGAACAGTTGATCCGTTCACTGAGCCCTCCCCACCCCTACAGTGCCTTATTTTTCACTTTTGTCCATCGGTCATGTAGTCTTGCTATTCCCCTCCCCAAACTTCTCCTTAGAAGCCTTCTCATGTTGATCTGCTTCCTCTGGCCCTGGGACCTCAAAATGGACTTTGCAGACATTTATGGAGCACAGGTCCTGATGCTGAGCATTGCCACCACCACAAAACTGATCTTAACCTGTAGGGTGCTGTCCACTGTCGGCTCTGTAGTGTTGTCCTTGGTGTTGAATTTTTTTTTCTGCTTGCTGCTGAGTTGGAATGGTTTCTCCTCCTCTTCCTTTTCTTCTTTCTTCCTTCTTCTTTGTATGTACCCATGTGGGGGATACATTTTAGTTTGTGTGTATGTGTGTGCACATGTGCATCTGTGCATGTGGAGGCCAGAGGACAAGGGTTTCATTCGCACCCACATAGTGGCTAACAACCATCCATCACTCCAGTTCCAAGGGATCTGATGTCCTCTTCTGACCTCTGTGGGCATTGCATGACATGGGTGCACTTACATACACGTAGGCAATACGCTCATACACATAAAAATAAAACAATTTTAAAAATCTAGATTCTACATATTTGAAAGCATGTGATAATTGTCCTGGGTCTGGCTTCCTTCACTTAAACATAATGATCTCTAGTTCGATCCATTTTCTTGTAAATGTCATAATTTCACTCATCTTTATGACTGAATATAATTGAACTGTATGTACTACATTTTCTTTATCCATTCATGTTTTGATGGACATCTAGGCTAGTTCTACTTCCTGATTATTGTGAAAAGTGCATCAGTAAGCATGGATGTGCAGGTGTCTGTCTCTGTAGCATAGCTAGGTCATATACTGTCTTCAGTTTTTTGAGGACCCTCCATATTGTTTCCACAGGGCCGCACTGGTTTACATTCCCACTAGCAGTGAATAAGCACTCCTCCTTGCCCACATCCTTGCCATCTTTTGTTCCACTTCTTTTCCTAATTGTTGCCCTGGAATGGGACTACTTCTCATGGCAAGGACCCTGCCGCATCCTAGTGTTCTCCCCAGACTTCTTAGAGAGATTACTGACCTGGACTACTCAATGAAAGCTAGTATGTGGTGATGGTGATGTATAATAATTAAGATTAGGTCCAGTTGCATATCAGGATTCCCAAAGAGCAGCCTTCTAAATGATCTAAAGATAGAAGTTGATTATTTTCTTTCATAAGGAAGTACAAAAGCAGCCTGGAGTCCTAATTAATTTTTCACTTTCATGAGGGTCCCAAACTTCCAGCCTCCCGCTCTGTCCTCCTTGGGGTGTGGTTCTTCATGTTGCCCAAATGGCTGCTAAAGCACCAGCTACCAGGTTAAACCACAGGTGGAGGAAAAAGTCTCCCTTTCCCTTTATGGGCCCCTCCCCTAATTTAATTAAACACGTTCACTTACATGGCACACCCAAATAGCTTCAAAGGGTCTGGGAAATACGGAAGAGTTGTAATCCTTGCTGCTGAAGAAGCTAGAGAAATAGCTATTGAAAAACCACCTGGTAGGGGCGGGGTTTACTGTTGGTTCTGCAGTGCGGCTCTTGATCTGTCCATGGTGCTGAATATCTTTTCCTGTTTGCCACGGTCTGGATTAGAACGGTTTCTTGAAGGAGATAAGGGCGAATGGGGTGATAAGACATCTTGGTGTCTATATAAGCTCAGGTCCAGAATTCCACATTCAGTTACACATCAGTCTGGCCTGGAAAATAGGAAATGGACTCAGTGTACTTCAAATGTCTATAGCCTTGAGGCCTGCTCCTAGACTTTTAAGTGATTTCTGGCATTTCTGTTGCTTGCAGTTCACCAGGCACAGCCCTCCTGCCTCCTTGAGCACAAGCCACTGCTAGCACAGTATGAATCAGACTCCCCTGTATTGGGCTGGAGATAACTCAGGGACGGAGACTTTAGGCTGTCAGGAAATAAAACAGGAAGGACAATATTGGACTTCCATTTATTAGACAATAAACACTGATGAAATTTGCTGTTATACACGAGGAAATCTTTGAAGTGAAATGCAGAGAAAATGCAGGGACACTTCAGGGATATAGAGAATCATGACAAAGACAAATGAGCAGAGAGTTTTATAGGCAGAGACAGAAACAGGCCACACTCACAGACCCACAGGCTCTGCCACACTTGTTGCAGAAGAATGCTCATGTCAAGGTTGCTACCCAGAGAGGCTGGCTGTCTAGTGATCTTATTCCAAAGGATGACATCTGTGTGACTAACTGGGCCCCACACAGTAAAAACAGAAATGACAGCTGTGGGTCAGGGGTCAGACACCAATCAGAAGTCTGCCTTCAATGCTCCTCCCATGCACCATGGTCTGAACTATGCTCTGCAGCTGAAGGTGACCAAGGGATGGGACTTGGGTTGGAGCAGGTGTGTCCTCCAGGAAATTTTCCCCTCAGGGGCCCAAGGACACATCTGGAAGCCATTAGCAGCAGCTCTGGCTCCAGGTGAGAAGGCATGACGGGAACATGTGGCGGTTTCCCCACTCACTGGCATTAGTGCATGAGGACACCTTGATGCTAAGTAACTTCAGCATCATTCTTCCAATATCAGCCAGGAGCACAGAGCAGTACAGACCCTGGAGCTCCACCAGGGGATCATTGATGATCCCCCTTCAGTTCCTCCCAGACTTTGACAGCAGATTTCCCAGCCTTCTCAGTGGCAGTCCTCTTCAGAAAGACAGCCTGCTTAAGCTTGGAGCTCCTGTGGGCCATCATCCTGACTCATTACTCTTCCTTTTGACCCATGCTTCTTTGCAAGTGGCATCCTTATTCAGATCCAGCTGCCACAGCCCTCCTCTGCCTTGCTGGGTCATCTCACTTGCACTATAGTTGTAGTCCTTTCCCAGTGATTAGGACTGGTGTGCATCTCACATGGGAGCTCATCACTCCTTGCTGCTGTTAATCTTTAGCCCTGAGACTGGGGCTCATGATTATATTTTTCTTACCACTGGGTAACTCATGATCCAGTCCCCAAAGCCTGCCCTTTGCAGGCTATCTACTGCCAGCAGCCTAAACCTGAAGAATGGAGTTCCTATCACCCCAGGTCCTTCTCTCCCTTCCCTACTTTATGTTGGCCATTTGCCAGGATGGTCTATTGATGGTTTACCCGTTGAATCTAGGTTCTTGGATTTTCCTGAATGTGCTCCCAAATGAGACAGTGCCCATTCCCAGATGAAGCTGAGAGAGTGTCCCCCTTCCTCCATAGGTTGTCCCTGGAGATCGCTGTGTGCTCATCTCACCCTGGAAGGCTGTAGATGGGCAAGAAGCCCCCAAAGCTTGGCCAGAACAGTGATTCTTATTGCCTCTGTGTTACTGGGCTTAGGGAAGGAGCCTCAAAACGGCAGGAGGGTGGTGACTGAACAGACAAAGCTCACTGTAGGGTAACCCTCTGCCTCTCTTCTTCGGAGTTCCCAGGATGCATCAGGATAAGCAGCTCTTCCCATCCCTAGTGCAGGGCCTGGCCTGCCTTAGCTTTCTCAGCCAATATGTCCCAGCCCTGCTCCCAGAGGCAGGCGGGGCGGCGGGGAAAGGAGCCAATTGGAAGTTCAGAAAAGGAAAGGCTAAAAAGGAGCCCACAATGCGCACTAATTAGCCACTGGGAGAAAGGAAAAAGAGGTCAGAGGGCTGTGTCTCTTTCGGAAAGAAAGCACCTGGCAGGCAAAACTGGCTGCCTTAAGCTGCGCAGCACAGAGCTTTGGTCCCCAGTCCTCATCTGATGTGAGCTTCAGCTGGAGCTGGACACCACAGCTATCCACAGAACCTGCCGTGGCCATATCTGAAGGCAGATGTCTGAACAGAATAGGGATGGAGGAGGCTGCAGGAGGAGGGAAGGCACTGTGCATCCACTGTGTGTCCTGTGCACTCCCTAGAGAGCTTTACTTAGGATTCCATTTGCTTCTCAATGGCTCTGAAATGTAGTTCATGCCCCTAAATTTTAAATACAGAGATAGACATTCAGGTGCAGTGGTTGATTCAAGACCGTGTGTTTTGAAATGAGCCCAGAGGAGGAGAGCTGGGCTCAGGCTGCAGCCTGTTTTAGGTGTCATAATAGGAGCACTTATAGGGCAGAATCCTGGCCTGTAGCACCCCAGTGTCCTCAGTGCTCAGCTCAAGGAGGGTCAGGCACATGGTGAATTCTGAGAACAGCTGCTTCTGAGCTTCCTAGGCAGGAGACACCAGGCCAGGGAAGGACACAAAAAGAGGGATCAGAGAGGAATAGTGGAAGCACTCCAGGGACAGACAGGGAGACCTCTCCCAACCCTGGGACACCATGCAGAGGATCCCAGGAGCCTACATCAGTGCCTGACTGAGAAGCTCGTACCCAGACACAGGTGGAAAGGTAGAGCTCCTTCTTTACCAACCCCCATGCCCTAGATGGCTAATCTGAAGCAGAAAACAAAATGAAGAACCTTTAGCCCTCGCTGGAGCCAAGCCACTCCAGCTGGACATATCACCAGCAGGCCAGATGCTTGGAGCCAGGCTGTGGTTCCAGGTTATGTGATGGTCACTGTGTAACAGAGGGTCTGCTGGGCTCTAGGCAAGGCTACCACGGTCACCATGTACCACATGGAACTGAATGCCCCTAACAAGGAGTTAAGGGAATAGGAAATGGGATGTCTGTTGTCTCTGCCTATGAGCACCCCAGTAGCAACTGAGGACAAAAACAGACATGCTGAGGGTCAGGCTGACAATGTAGAGCTGATTCAACTTTCATAACCATCATAGCCTGGAAAATATAATTCGGTTGGTAGAGTGCTTACCTAGCAAGCACGAAGCCTCAGGTTTGATTTCCAATACTGCATACACTGGACATGGTAGTGTGTGTCTGTAATCGCAACATTCAGGATGTGGTGGTGGAAAGAAGATCAGGAATTCAAATTAATCCTGGACTACAGAGTGAATTCAAGACCAGCCTGGGATACAAAGGCCCAGTTTCAAATAAGACACAACACAGCAAATCATACTTAATCAAAGCAAAACAAAAATACCACCACCACCCTTGGAGGTAGAGGTAAGCTCTGAGTTTAAAGATAGGGAAACCAGCTCAGTGTGGTAGTGCACACTGCTGTAATTCCAACACTCATGGGGCACAGACAGACTCATGTTGAATTTGAAGCTAGCCTGGGCTACATTGTGAGACCCTCTATCCAAAACCAAAACCAAACAAAATAAAGAGATGATAGAGGCAGAGAGGTCACAGAGGTGGAGAGAGAGAGAGAGAGAGAGAGAGAGAGAGAGAGAGAGAGAGAGAGAACGAACATCATGCTGGGATCACCCTCTGGCTGTTGACTCTGAGTTTTTCATCCTTGTGATCTCAGAGAAGCAGTTGAAAGCCCGACTGTCTCCACCCACTGGTAATTAGGCCCCTTGGTATCATGAAAAATACCAGTGAAGTGTGTCTGATTAGGCTCATCAGTGCCCAGCATGGGACATGCGTGCACTCAAGATGGATCACTGTTATTCTTGACCAAGGAATAGTGGTCAAGGTGTGGCGTGCGGCTTTCTAATCATGAATTACGCCCACTGGATTCCATTATGTTTCCTCTTCTGTTGGCTTTTTGAATTCTCAATAATCACACAAATTTCGAAAATCCTGGTGGGCAAGTTTATTTTCTAGGTCTTAAAATATGCAAATCAGTTTTTATTAAGACACAGTATCATATTTCTAGAAAGTGAATGCCTGATGCAATGACATTAACACAAGGCAGTAATTACTTGAATTTCTCCATCCCACACTTAGAATGACTCAGAACAAGACAGACATTTATCTTCCTCTTGAAGAACTCCATTCATTTAGAGAGCAGATTTCCTGTGGTGCAAGGGGTTTTACTTAAGTGTTTTCAATTGTTTTTAGCCAACACCCAGCTGTTATAGGCAAGTAGCCAGAATCCTTTTTGAGTGTGACTCTTCACTGACCACTGGACATGGTGGCACACACCTATGATCTCAGCATGAGAGGCGAAGGCAAAATATCAGAAGTTCAGTGTTGGGCTGGGAAAATGACTCAGTAAGAGCTCTCTCTGTGCATGAGGACCAGAGTTTGAACCCCCAGCACCCAAGTAAAAGCTGAATGTGTCCTTGCATGCTTATTCCCCCAGCATTGGGGGGTGTTGGGGGTCCCTGTGCTCGGTGCCAGCCCGAGCAGGATGGAAGGGTCTTTGCCACGGCGGGGTGGGGGAAGGGCACAGAATCAACACACAGATTCCGGGGTCTGAGTTAGAAGCAGGCAGTGGCAAGCTGCTGTAAGCACCGTTTATTCAAGGAAGTGCAAAGGGTCTTATAGGCCTGGTTAGCCAGTGGCCTTATGGGGTGGGGTCCCGAATGCAGCCAATCATAGTCTGTCTCCAGGTAAGCAGGCTCTTTCCAGATGCTGGGCAGCAGCTGGTCTCACGACTAGCCAGAGCAGAGTGCCATGCCCATGGGAGCCATTCCTCTATTCCTCATAGGAGGTGACCTGGCTAAGGCCCATCCTGCATTGTGCCATACAGGGGGACAGAGACTAGTGGATAGCTGGAGCTCACTGGCTAACCAGCCTAGCTGAAAAGACAAGCTTGAGATTTGGTGAGAGACCCTGTCTCCAGGGGATTAAAGTGGAGCATGACAGAGAAAGACACTACATGAGTGTGCATTAGCCTAGGCTTCATGAGACCCTGTCTCCAAAAGCAGGAAAAGAAGCCATCTCTCTTGCTGATGGAATCTTGATTTACAAAGACACTGGCTTTTCACAGTCTTTTGGTGGGAATCTGGAGGCTGGCTCAAACAGTGATAGATGGGGCTACTTGGCTGCCTGGTTAGTGGGTTGAGAGAAGATCAGTGAGTCCGTGACAGTTGGAAAGAGGACCAGTGACCTGCTTGGGGTGCAGACCACCATGCCATCTCATCCAATCTGATACATTTTGAGGGATTTGGATGAGACCAAACAAAGTACTCTTATTAGGTCTGTGGCCAGGCTAGTGATGATGTCAGACGGAGCACTGGGCTTCAGAATGGTCCATAGAGGAAGACTGTAGTTCAAGTTCATGGGGATAAATGCCAAGTTCCCATCAGGACTTGAAGGTTGGGGCTAGGCGAGGAGAAGAAATTGCCGCCACGGCTTCACTTAAGATGGCTCACTTAACTGTGAAAACCCTAAGAGGGAACGGTCATTTGCAAAGTAGAGATGGATGTTACTTAGATAAAAATCCAGGTTCATCAGAGCCCAGGATAGATTCTTCATGGAAAGTTCAGGACATAGGAAACAGAGCTCAATAGCAGTTTGTGTGAAAACAGTTGCACATGTCAGCACCGAACTGGTTGGCAGAGCCTTCCTAGTCTCTCTTTGGGCCTCTTCTTGAGCCAGGCTTGGGCTGCTGAAAGAGAAACCCCCAGGTCTGGAGCAAGCTGAACTGGTCTTGGAGAAGAGACTCCCTCCAACCCCACGGAGTGACAACAGGTGACTGCGAATGTGACAGTGCTGAGGGTACAGAAAGGTGTGGGGGTTCAAAGAAAACCAAGGCCTCTGGCTTCAGGGCTCCCACAAACTGCAGAGGAGCCAGTGTGTGGCCTAAGTACAAAGACCAGTGGGCTTGGCTAGGAGTCAGAGAAGAGGACCCGTCTAGGCACCTCATTGGTGAGGGGCACGGAGGCCCATTCCAAGGCTCTGGGAAGAGAGAGACTGAGGGAGGGAGGCTTGCCAGGCCCCCACCCTTGGCTCACCTCTGATAAATGGGAGAAGGGAGCAGGGAGTGGGTGGCAGCCCTGGAGGGCCCTGGGAACCAGTTAGGGATGTGCCTCTGGGTATACTAGTCGTAGGACCTTGGCCTCTGAACACTTTTACTTTGTATCTCCCCTGCTGTGCCCTGCAGCTGTTCCTGCAGATGGAAAGGGCTGGGGACTGGTGTTCAGGAGCAGGAAACATGTGAGAACAGATGTCTTTGGAGTCATTTAGAGAGGAAAAGAGAGCGGTCCAAGTCTTGTGCCTACTGGGGAGACAAGGTGGATAAAATGTACAAAGGTTTCTAAGGTGGGTACAAGAAGTGTCTCTAGGTGGACTGGAGACAAGGGGTCAAGAGAGGATGGAGATAGCAACAGAAGTCACAGAAGCACCCTGCAGTCTACTCTGCATATCGTTTTCTCTGTTCCTAACCCCCTCGCCACTCCAAGGTTCCCAGTGCTTCCCCGTGGCCTCCCTTGGATGGCCAACTCTAAGTGTAAAGACCACATTCGTCCTGTGTCCTCAGGGTCCAGAACAGGTCCTGGCATGGAGGAGGCCTTGAGGACCCCTAACAATTGATATGTGAGCTACTTGGCAGGGTAGCTGCCGTGGGAGCAAGTAATCTTCTTGCCCCAGAAGGCTTGGAGTCCATAGACCAGTAGAGGAAACTTCTTTGGTGGGGAGGGAGTGCTGGAAACTAAATTCCAGGGCATCACACGCGCTAGTCAAGTGCTCTACCACTGAGCTCGATCCTCAGTCCACTAGAGGAGACTCCTATATCCAGCAGGTATCCTTTCGGGGGGAGGGTGTCTGTCCACACCGGATTCTAGGTGCCTTGAGTCACCCACCTCCAAGACTCAGAAGCATCCTTCCCACCTATCCCTGAGTCTGGAGTTAGACTCTGGTTCTCTGCAGCCTCCTCCTCTTTCAGAGAGGTTTGCTGACCTCAGCAGGACACCTGCCCCGCTCTAGCCTCTCCAGGCCTGGGGCTGCCACCCAAGTGTAGATTCCGGCCTCCAGTTTAGCAGAAGTTGCTGAGGTAGCACTGACTTGGGCTGTTAGTCTGGCTGTCTGCCTTGCTCAGCCTCCTTGACCTCAGCCTTGGTCTGGGCCCCTGTCCTCCCCAGCCCCCACTCCACTGCATCTCCGTCTGCAGCACTCAGCTGTAGGAGACAGTGACCCAGCCTGGATATTCTAGGGGTAGAAAGTAGTGTACTTGAAGGAGCGGGGAAGGGGGCCAAGAGGAGAGGGCTCGGGGAAGAGGCAAAAAGAGACATAGAATGTGCCTATTGGGCAGGAAGACCTCCAGATCAGCCACTTTTGCTCAGGAAAAATACCAAGGTACAGAGGGGGAAGCAACCGGCCAGAGAATGCACAGCACATCAAAAAAACTTGAACTTAGGAAGGGGAGGGAAGGAGAGGGGCTCTGGAGAATGCCATGAGAGGGACACTGTCCTACTTGGAATGGGAGGTCTAGGTTCCCCGGAAAGACTGGTTCAGGCCTTCAAGGCTGGCTGAGACAGACTTCTTTCTGTGCACATCCACCTCCACCCGCACTGTCCTATCTCCCCACCACACTGGGAGTTCCTGCCTCCCTTCATCTGATCAGGACATCCATAAAGGGGTGCGGAATAGCTTTCCCATTAGCCTGGAGTCCTCTGAGGCTTCAGAACTGGCCCAGATCTCTACCATCTCTCAATCTGAGCAAATGGATGTCTCCGAGTAGAGGCAGCAGGGAGAAAGGGAGTAGAGCTTGCAGCCCAGATAAGATGATGTAGAAAGAGCCTCAGAGGAGCCTGAAATCCACAGTGGAACAGTCTTGCCCCACTTGTGGAGGGATAACCAAACTCAAGCCTGGGAAATAGGAGATAAAACCAGAGGGGGCTAGCCCCTCCCCAGAACTGGATCCTTCCAGCACATAACGACCTGATAACATACACATTGTTACAAGAGGTGGGAGCTCTGGGCTCTTCCCACAGGCTCAGTGCTGGGCCCGAGATAAACTGGTTCCTGGAATCTGCTGCAGCTGCATCAGCTCTTGACTGCAGTCACTATGGAGCCTCCAGGCTGCCCAGAGAATGCCCAGCTGCCTGTACATCCAGAGCACTGTCTGCTCCAGCTCTGAGAGTGTAGAGGACCAAGCTTTGATAGTCCCTTCACCTTAATGATCGTTGTGCTTTTTCCTTGTTTGTTATTATCATTATTATTACTACTATTATTTTGGTCTTCTTCAGACAGGGTCTCCCTGTAGCCCCAGCTGGGCTGGAACTCACAGATATCCACCTGCCTCTGCCTCCCAAGTGCTGAAATTATCGTGTACCACTAGGCCTCGCTATTATTATTTTATGTATATAAAATATGAGTATATTCCTACACACATGTAAGTACATCTGTGTTGTGCAATACCCATGGAGGTCAGAAGAAGGAGTTGGATCCCCTGGAACTAGAGTTATGGACAGCTGTTAGCTGTCATATGGGTGCTGGGAACTGAACCACGGTCCTCTGTAAAAGCAGCCAGTGCTCTTAACCAATCTTTCCAATCCCTTGTTTTTTTGTTTGCTTGTTTTTGAAACAAGGTCTCTCTGTAACCTTAGCTGGTCTGGAAGTCACTATGCAGACCTGAACAGAGATCTACCTGCCTCTGCCTCCTGAGTACTGGGACTAAAGGTGTGTGCCACCATGCCTGACCCTTGTTTTTGTTTTTTGAGACAAGGTCTCACTATGTATTTCAGGCAGCCCCAGAAGTTTCTATATAGACCACACTGGCCTCAGGCTCCCAGAGATCTGCTTGCCTCTGCCTCCTGAGTGCTGGGATTGAAGATATGTACCACCACACCTGACCTGCCTGGATTTTATTTTTATTATTTCAGGGCTTTAAATATTTACTTTATTTTTATTTCTGTGTATGTGACCATGTGCTTGTGGTGCTGGTGGAGGCCAGAAGAGGGTGTCAGATCTCCTGGAGTTAAAGGTATAATTTGTGTTCCCAAATGTCCTTCAGTGTGGGTCCATCCGCTGGAGCTTGGCTAATCTACCAAGAGGGCCATCCCTGAGAAAGACTCTTTCTGTCTCCCAGCAGCCGTCCGTTGCCACTGCTGCCTTAGGTTGGCTTGGGATTTCTTACCCCAGTCCTCATGTCTGTGCTGGGATTTTTTCCTGGCTTGAGCTTGCTTGGGACTTGTGCATGCTGTCGCCGTTGCTGTTTGGAAAGCTCTGTTTCCTTGTGGTCGTCTACCATCTCTGGTTCTCACTGTCTTCGTCCCCCTCTTCCAAAGCGACCCCTGAGCCTCGGGTGGCAGAAGTCTGACATGGGCGTCCTGTTCAGGGACAAGCACTCTGCGGCCTCTTCTTCCATGTACATTCAGCCTTATTATTCTTTTATTTTTAAAATTTTATTCATTTGTTTTTATTTAATGTTTTTGAATGTATTTCCTGCATGTATGTAAGTGCACCTGTGTTGTGCAATGCCCTGGAAATGGAGCTCTGAATGGTTGTTAGCTGCCATATGGGTGCTGGGATTGGAACCCAGGTCTTCTGCAAGAGCAGCCAGTGCTCTTAACCACTGAGCCATCTCTCCAGCCCCAAAGTCCTATTATTTTTTAAGTCAATATTTTTGCGAATTCTTTGAGAAGTTCATTCAACGTATTTTGATCAGATTCACCCCAACTCCTCCCAGACACACCCTCACTCCCACACGATTCCATTTATTCAGACTATATACTTCTGTCGTGGGGCCTACCAGGAGCCACGCCCTTAAAGAAAACTGACTCTCCCTCCCACAGAAGTCATCAACTGTCAATAGAGTTAGTAGTGGGGCTGCTTGGTTTTTAAAATAAGATTCTATTTTTTTCTTTACAGAGTGTGTTCAGTAGAAAAATAGAATTAGAGGGCAATAAAAACATGTCTGTCTGACAAATTTCCATCTACTATTTTTCTAGACTTATTTCTCTCATAATTATGCTAACACTCCCATTTTGAAACTGTTTTCACTTTAATTTTCTTTGCCTAATTAAGCTGTGTGCTTTTTTTTTTTAAAAAAAGGGAATGTACAGGAAAACAAAACAAAGGAAAAACATTACTCTGTATCTTATTATCATATCATTTTGTGAAGACATTGGGTCCTTCCCTTCTCTCCCCTCCCTTCCCTCTCCCTCCCCTCCCCTCCCCTCCTCTCCCCCTCCTTCCTGGCACTGGGACCAGTTGCTCTATGATCTTGTCTGTGGATCCAGCTGTCTGCTCATTTGCTTCTCCAGCTTTTTCAGCCATTCTGAGCTGCCTGTTGGAACTGTCAACAAGATTTTCCCCCATTTTGCTCAATCAGAGTTGGTTTCGGTTGCTTGCTACCACAAAGGTTAGTCCTTAAATCTTTTCAACAAGAGAATGAATTTGAAGAACGTGGTTCATTTCCCAGATCAAGCTTTGTATGCAGCAAAGCCCCGGGCGCTCTTCTGCACTGCGTGCTGGCCTTATAGACAAAGGACAGGTGGCTCTGAGGTCTGTGCCTCCCTGCTCAACCCAGAGCCAACCTGAAGGGAAGGTTTCAGAGAAAGCAGCTGAAGGAAAGAATGAAAGAGGCTGTGGAGTAAAATAGGGCTTCCGTCTGAGGCAGCCAGCACCTGCAGCAGCTTCTGGGTGGTTCACTTGGCCTTCTCGGTACCCCCAGATTCCAGCTGATGCATTCTGAGAGCTGAGCAGGTTCAAGCCCTCACAACTCATTCTTTCCTTCTGATACTGTGTTCTCATATTTTCCAGGGGACAACATGACTCAAGATAAGCTCCAAGTATCACCCAACAGGCTGTCTGGCTCTCTCCTCTCTGCTAGTAGGTAGACCTTCGTGAATCCACCCTATCCCACGTGTATTTACTGCCCCATCCTGCTGGTATTTCATCTGTTTGCATTTGTTCATGAGGCCCTTGCTCACTGCAACCTTCAGTGGCCAACGAGGTGTCAGATGCTGCTGCCCAGAAGTCAGACCCTCTTTGACCAGAAAGGCAGCATGGTCTAGGTATCTTGGCCCTTTGGCAAGGAGCTGCAGGCAGGCCTAACCAACCAAGAGCTCCAGAAGTACCAAGCCAGGCCCAGATCCCACTTGGAACTAACTGAACCTAATCAGATTTGTCAGGGAGAATGTTTGTGCGCCCTTCTAGAACTCCTGGGGGTAGAATACTAGTCAGGTTCATCTCTGCTCCCTTCACTCCTGATTCCAGGACAGGTTCCAGGCATACTGTCAGGAAGTCAGACTTGTCAGAGACTTTGTGATCCCCACCTCAGTCCTATATTGGCATGTCATCAAAGTCAGACCTGGACCCAGACAGACCTTCTACCTCATCACCTCATCCTTGTCTCACACTTGAGGCTTTATCTGTCAGAACTGTTTGGAGCTCCCTGACTCTGTGCTAAACTGCCTCACAACCATGCTATGCCCTTGAACAGTCTGTTCCCTCCACCCCCACCCACTCCGAGTCAGGTCCACCTGGTGAACTCCTGCTAACCCATCCTTCCTTTATGCCTCGGTGTGTGTAAGTACTGCTTCCTCTAGGGACTCGTTTAGAACTGGCCCTGGAGACCTTCCTCACTTGTGGCCCTTCTGTGCTTTGCCCATATAGAACTCTGTTTCACCTCTTGGCACAGAGTGTGGTAGGCACAGAGGGTACCAGGACACAGTGGCTGCTTCTCTGTCTACCCCTCCCCCATGCAGAAGATGCAGCAGGAGAGATTACAAGACTTTGACTATGAGGCTAAGGATAGAAGTTTGGGTAGACTGCGTAAGTGAAGGACCCTAGTGTCCAGAGCACCTTCATTTGTGGACTTGACACAGTGATCTTTCAATTAGGCCCTCTGCCAGTCCAGAGAACAGGGGGCTGGGTGTCAGCGGGAAGATGAGGTAGGCATGGATTCTCCATCCCCTCTTCCTGTGCGTTGGTTCTCAGATCCGGCAGTGCCCCCTGTGAAGGCACAGCTGAGATTCACACTCCTTCCCTCAAGGGCCAAGCCCAAACCTCATTCCCCTGTTATGTAAGTGAATTATCCTCTGTCCCTGACCAGCGCCAGCCAGATCTCCTCCTCCTCCTAATTGATTTAATCTCCTCATACAGAGAGCTAGGCCAGGGTTGAAGAGATGGCGTTGATCAGGAGCCAACCTGTCAGTGACGTAGGTGCATTCATTACAGAGAATCTGGGTCATGGATTGGCTCTGAGTGGCTCTGATCCTCCTCTCCAGTCATTTGGGTGCATGAAAGGACATTTCCAGTAACTCCTCGTTCCTCAAGTCCCAGGCTTCTGTGGAGGGAAGCTAAGAGTCCCGTAAGACTCCATGTACTTTTCAGATCTCCCCCAAGCCTCAGCTCTGGACAGACATTCCCTGTATTCCACTCAGCACAGGGCGCAGATAAACCTAATTTGTTGAGGAATGAAGAGATGAACAGATGGTTTAATTTGAGAGGGAAGAGACCTTAATTTACCTTCTGCATCGAGCAAGTCTGCATTTTGCTGCTTCCTTGATGGAGGGCGTCCTGACCCTGCTGAGAGCTCTCAGGAACGGGAGGCTCACTCTGGGACTGTCCTTCACTGTACAGGGCACCACGTGGCGAAGTCCTTTCCCACATAAGCAGGGATGTCGGTCTTGCCACTTGTCTTGGGAACCAGTCTTACCTCTGAAACCTAAAACAGCCAGACCCTGTGACATGGTGATCATCTCCCCGAGTTCGTTCTCCTCCGGGATGAACACTCTTGGCTGTCACTAGTCCCTTGACTTTCGAGATAACTCCTGTATGTCCTATGTGCTCAGGTCTTAGATATCACACTAGACTCCAGGGAAATGTGAACAGGTCAGGTTGGGGCAGAATTATCAGTCTGTGTTTTAAAAATTATTAGTAAATTCCCATCGATAAGCCTGCAACCACTGGGACCTTAGCATTTTCCACTTTTGACTCAGCTTAAGCAGAGTCAGCAAAGGCCCAAAGTCATTCTTCTAGCACCAACATGTCTCCATGAAAAAGACTTTGGGTCTGTCAGGGTGGCCCAGCAGATGAAGGCACTTGCAAACAAGTTTGACAATCTGAGTTCTATCTCTGGGACCGACATGGTAGAAAGGGAGAACTAATTCCCCCAAGTTGTCCTTTGACCTTCACAATACTCTGTGTCGTGTGCATGTGCTCTCTCACACAGTAAATAAATAAATGTAAGAAAAAGACCTTTGTGATTTTAAGTACATCTATATATTTTTCCCCTCTGTAAAACTATCTACCCTGACATTTATTGTCTTGTATGATAATGCAATTATTAATCTACTAATTATCCTCACACCTATCCAACTATATACAAATCCCTTATCTCTACCTTTCTATTAGTCTACCCATAGACTCACTCAAATGTCAGCCACCTTCTCTTTCACCCACACACCTTCCAATCATCTTACTTTCCATCCATTTTCTATTTCATCCAACGGTCAGTCTGCCAATCTATTCATTCACCCCAAATCCACCTATATACCCACTCACCCAATTCACATATTTATCTCTTCAACTTCTCTGTTTTGTAGTTTCCTATACACCAATATTCACCATTCATTCATCCATCTACCAATCAATCCATTCATCCTTCATCTCTTCACCCATCCATACAGTCTCTTTTCATCCTGTACTTACTGAGGTTCTATTACACAGTAAGACTTGTGTTGAGTATTCTGAGGAACTCCAAGTTGGATAAAATATATTTGCAGTCTCTCTCTCTCTCTCCACTATTCTTTAGAGGAGGGGGGAGCATCAGATAAAGAAATGATGCTAAATATAATAAAACAGGAACAAAGTGTTTTGGAGATTCAGAGGGAGGAAGACATATCACCTAAATGAGACAATGGATGCCTTCTGGCAGGGAGGTGTTTGGTCCTAGTCTTGACAGAATAGAAGCATTTGAATGCATAAGTACACTGAACATAATTCCAAGTGGAAGAAGCACAGTGAAGACATGGTGCTCAGAGCATGCTAGACATGTCTCATTCTTTATATTCTTGCCCGAGACCTGGACACACTACAGACACCTAAAATGTATTTACTTTCAGTGTTTTCTTTCCTCCCTCTTCTGACAGGGTCATCCCAGGCTTGATTAGGATAAGAATTCACTCTTTTTTTTATCAGATAATTCTACAGAGGGTTGGGGATGTAACACATTTGGCAGAAGGCTTGCCTAGCATGTATGAAGTCTTAGCTTCTATCTTCAATACTGTATAAATACTGGGAATGGTGGTACACATC
Organism: Eospalax fontanierii; assembly: GCA_035773235.1. NCBI lineage: Eukaryota > Metazoa > Chordata > Mammalia > Rodentia > Spalacidae > Eospalax > Eospalax fontanierii. The sequence goes on from CM069524.1 coordinate 165,525,911, forward strand.
TGTAATCCCAGCACTCAGGAGATGGAGGCAGGAGGATCAGGATCAAGGTCATCCTTGATTATATAGTCAGATCCTGAAGAGGGAGGAAGGGAGGGAAGAAGGACGAGAGAGGAGAGAGAGAGAGAGAGAGAGAGAGAGAGAGAGAGAGAGAGAGAGAGAGAGAGAGGTTATACAGCTGCCTTGGTGGATGGCCTTGACAAACCTCCAAACACCTCTCTGGTTTATATTCATCTAAGGCTGAATGTCTGTCTCTCTCAGATGGTCATTATTTAGTGACTTGTGCTGTACTCTACTCTCTTTCAAGACGCTTTACATGCCTTAAATCTTACTTTCTTTTGCTGACATCAATTAATATAATCTTACCTGTCTTCAACTTTCTAAATCTTCATTCCCAAACAAGGAAGTCTGTGATACAGATGAAGGGATGAATTCTGTCCAGGGGAATTACTGTTGAGTAGAAACCAGAAGCCATGAATTCCAGCCCACTTTTGCCGTGAGCTTGCTGTATGACCTTGGACAGGTCTCTTTCCCTCTGTTTTAAAGGTTTCTTTCCAAAGGATCTTAGTACCAAATGCAGCATTTTACATTGTACAGTCCAATGTCTTCATCTTATAAATGTAAAATCAAGTTCCAAAAGAAAATCACATGACTTGCTCTAGGTCTAGAACCCTATCTAATTAGTGGCAAAGTCAGAAATAAACTCTAAATTTCCTGACCTTTAGTTTAGAGGTATCTTTCTCCAACTACAATGTTTCAGTTTCTGTACACAGCCTATGTTTATCTTGAAGATAAAACTGCCTAGGAGGAAACCTGTGAGCCTTCCAAGTGCTCTGGCTGTGTGCTACTGATTCATACTTGGGTGGGGGCTGGGCAGGCAGTATTTAAGAGCAAGTATCCCCAGCCTAACAGAGTTAATTATGTTCATCAGGAAGAGAGAAGAGAAAGGAACAAGGCGCTCTGGTTATCTACTGAGCTTTAATCAAATTGAGGAATGAGGAAATCCATCACCCAGGAGCGGAGGGAGTTGGAGCGCGTCGCTTCCGCTGGCTCAGAGTCCTGTAATGGGCTGGGTGCTGTCCAAGGTGCTGACATCTTCACTTGCTCTGAGTTCCTGGGAGAAGCCGGGAAGAGGACCATTCAGGCTTCTAGGAGATGGTGCAGAAGAGACCCTAGAGAGGGTCTGGAGATGTTAGCAGAGGCTTGAGTTCCTATTCTTATTCCTGAATTTTTCTTTAAAAATATGTTTGTCTGCTTTAAGGAAATCATCCCTTCTTATAGTCAGAATCCTAGACTGAGATGAAAGGAATGTATAGTTTGGAAAAGCCCTAGGTTTCTTATCGTTAGTGAGATTCCTGGTGCAGTTTGAGTATGCAGACATAGCTCATAACCTTGGGGACCTCTTATCTTAAAGAGACATGTGCGCTCTGATTTTATGCAATCCTCAGTTCAATGACAGAGGCATAGCTTGCCTTTGGGAATTTATTGATTTGGGAGAGGGACATCATTCAACCTCTCACTCTAGTTCAAGAATAATATAAGGGGGCTGTGATCCGTGCCTCCATGGAGCCTCCAGTCTGATAGGAAAATAAGCTCCCAAGCCTAGCCAAAGATTCAGAGGGAAATCTTGTACAGACAGGGAGACAGAATAGACAGATAAATTACTTGTGTACACAATAACTAACTTAAAATCTGAGAGCTCCACACTTGTGGTTCAGGATATGGTGTTAGATATTTAGTGTCAATAATGGAGGCTTCCTTGTAGAGGTAAGTTCCAACTGGGTTTAAACAAAAGCAATAAGGACGTGTCAATGCTAGGCCTTTAAGTCCAGCACTCAGGAGGCTAAGGCAGGAAGATTGTGAGTTTGAAGTCAGCCTAGGCTACATGGAGAAACCCTGGCTCAAAATGAAAGGAAAAAAGGAGGAAATGAAAAGAAACAAAAAGAAAAGAAAGAGACATGTGTTCTTAAATCTTGGGCTCTTTGAGAACTCTGGCCAAGTCTTCATGTTCTTTTCTGTCCCCTTTGGAGTAACTATAAACTTAGTTATAGTGAAGGTTCTTGTCTAACATCTAGCATCCAAGATGGAGGAGCATGAAGTATCCATCTGGCGTGTGGGAGACAGCAGAGTGGGGGATAGGGCAGGGATCCAGGAGACTGTTGCCCAGTTGGGAGGAAGGGCCTGAGACTGGGGTAGCATGGACAGTGGAGCGTGGTGGACACACAAAGGAGCTCAGTGTGTGCCCAGGTCACTGAAGCACAGCATCTGCAACAATTCCCTCTTGTGTCTGGGCGTGATGAGAGGCACTTTATCAAACCTTAAATCATCAAAGATAGAGGCTATTAAATCTCACAATCACAGGCTTCTCAGTTTTTCAAACCACACAGTCATCACGACAAGTTAAAGTATCAAAACTATAGCATCGTAAGACGGCAGAACCAAGATGCTTTAAAATCACAGAACTGCAGAATGTTAGAGCCATAGAGAAAAGAAAACATACTGGAGAATTTTAAAGTCCAAGAGTTTCAGTGTCAAAGGGAAAAAAATCCAAAAAATTATTGACTATTTGCCCACCATGGTGCTGGGAGTCTGGTCCTCTTGTCCTATTTAATTACTACCACAAGTTGTAAAGTCGTTTCTGTCCCTGCACAATGCCAGTCTCTGTCAAAGCTTTGTCAAACACAAGCTTGTATCATCTCTGTGAAAGGAGGTTTTTACCTCTGAGCTCTACCTTACCCTGACAAATGGCAATGGAGGGTTTTCCTTATGTACACGTTGCATTCCCATCTCCCTGTGGTGTCTCCACACTGGTCCAGCTCATGTCCTCTGAGCCACATTGTGCAAGTCTGATCTGCCACATGACAGCTGTTCAGATGGTTAAGGACAACCCCTGTTTCTTCTCTCAGCTAAGCTGACTTGTTGATCATCTAGCTAGAAATGGGACAGCAAATCAAAGAATATTTGGACTGGAGAGGCCCTTAGAGGGCACCTTGTTTTGAGGCTTCTTTTTACTGCCTGGCAATATAGTGTCAATGATTGTGAGCCTGAACTTTGGAGGAAGACAAGCCTGAATTTGGAATCAAGAGATCCAGCGTGAACTTACTGTGCAACCTCATGTCTCAGCCTCTAGTCTCCTTAACCATGGAGTAAGGAGGCTAGCAATACTGACATAATAGAGTTGATGCGAGGATAAGCAGGATAATGCAATGGAAGCTCTTAGCAGAGTGCTTGGCACACAACAGGCAGTCAATAAATATTAGCTATAATTGTTGGAGGCCCTGTGGGGCAGGGACTTGCTCAGGATCACAGAGTAGCTCAAAGGCAAAGCTAGAGTTAGGTCAAGGACTTCTGTCTACAAGCCCAGGGCCCTTCCTTGTCCCTGTCTTTTCTCTGTCTTCCCAGTGAGATGCAGGATCGGTTCAAACACAAGAAACAGAACCTGCCCTAGAGAGACTTAAATCTTTTATTTTTCTAATGAAGTGGCCAGAGGGAGGTGGCTCAGGACCTGAGCAGGTGCTTGAACAATGTTTCCGATGATCTGGGCTTTTCCCCTTCTGAGCTGTGGGGCAGATCCCTCTTGTAATCACAAGGTGGCTGACGGGGTATCAAGTGCAGAAAGAAAAGACATATTGGCAGGAAAGGCCATCGTCTTTCCCATTCACCCTCTTCTCTGGGAGGACAGATCATCCTTTCATCTTGCCCATCAACATGAGTCACATGTCGCCCCCAGACCCCTCACTGGCAAAAGGGAACAGCATGGCCATTGCTGACCTGGGTTATCCCTCAGGCTCAGCACCTTGCTACTGGACAAAGAAGACGACACTGGTGATGAATGTTGTATTAATTACTTTTCCCATCACTGTGACCAAATATCTGACAAGGAGCAACTTAAGACAGCAATTTATTTTGGCTCCCAGGAGTCACAGGATTTATTTGGGGGGGGGATACAGTCTATCATGGTGGGTAAAACATGATGGCAGGAGTGGCTCATGGCGGTGGCAGGGGAACATGAGATGGCTGGTTACATCAGGTCAGAGGGCAGGAGGCAGAGAATGCAGGTAGAACTGGAGCTGGGCTCTAAAGTGACCTCCTCTGATATACTTCCACCAGCAAGGTCATGCCTCTTAAAGGCTCCACAATCTCCCAAAACAATGCTACCAGATGGGGACCAAATATTTAAACTCATGAACCTGTTGCAGGGGATGGGGGAACTTCACATCCAAGCCACGACAGATGGCAGCTAGTAATTTCTGCCCGACTCCTCTGTCTTCTCTCAGAATTGCTGTGCACCTGTTGTCTGCCTCTGCCAGGAAGTCCTTCCTGGTTGCATCCTTTATCTAGTGCACCTTCTCTGAGCATACAATTGAGCATTGCCTACTTAGAGTTGCTTTCCCCTTTGCCATGGCTTTTTCATTTCTCATGTCCAAATCTTGTCCTCCCAGTTGAGCTGTAATCATTGCGGCAGTAATAGAAGTCTCTGACGAAGAAGCACCTACTGTGTGTCAGGTGTTATTCTGCATGTGTGTGGGAGATACCTTTCCCAGTGACATGCGTACACCTCTTGGAGGTTGTACGCTTTTGCATTCTTCTATATTTCACAAGGGGTAGTCTGGCGTTGAATGGTGTGTGGCAAGGGTTACAGTGTGTCACCTCAAAGGTACAAAGGCTTCCATCTTTGGTAGCACATCTTTTCTTTCTTGGGTCATTCATTCTAAGGGAAGTTCATTTCCATGGGATGAGCAGATTTGGGAGAGGCCATGTATAAAGAAACTGAAGCCTTTGACCAACTGATGGCTTGAAAGTGAATCTCCAGCCTCAGCTGAGCCTTACTGCTACTACTGCTACTATTTGGTTGTGTGTGTGTTTATGTGGGCATGTACTTGTCATGACACATGTGTAGAGGTCACAGGAGTTAGTTCTTTCCTTTCACCATGCAGGTTCTAGGGATCGAACTCTGAGTGACAGGCTTAGCAGCAAGTGCCTTTATCCAATGAGCCATCTCATTTATTTAATTTTTTGAAGTAAGGTCTCAATATGTAGCTCTGGTTAGCCTGGTACTCCATATCTCGACCGGGCCAACCTGGAACTCATTTAGATCTGCCTGCCTCTGCCTCTCAAGAATTGGGAGTGCTGGGCACTACCACGCTGTGCCCTGTTTACTTGTCTCTGAGCAGAGGTCTGGCTCTACAACTCTGTCTTGACTCTTGTAGGTCAGGATGGCCTCAAACTAGCGGCAGTCCTTCTGCCTTTGTGTCCTGAATGCTGGAATTCCAGGCCTTTGTCACCATCCCTGGTCCCTAACTGAGCCTTTTGGTGACTGTGGTCCTGGCAGATACTTGACTACAGCTTTGGAAAAGACCCTGAGCTAGCAGCTCCCACTTAACCCAACTGTGGGTGCTTGACTCTCAAAAACTGTGTTAAGATAAAAAGTACTTGTTGCTTTAAGCTGCTACATTTGGGGGTCATTTGTCACTCAGTAATAGATGGCCACTATGCTGCTACAGTTTCACATTCAATCCCTAACTGTTTTGATGGTTGGAGTTTATCACTCCTTATTTATGAATGAAAAAATAAAACGCAGCTGCATGTGGTGATTTCACACATCTGGTAAATGACAGGGCTGAGGTCTGCCCTCCAAAGCAGAGGCCTCCTGACTGTGTTTTCGAATATCTAGCATGAAGGCTGAAGAAATACAGACATGGAAAATAAATCAGTCTGATATGTTTTTTTTCTAGCCCCTTCCATCCCACCTACATTATTTAGCATCTACTACATTTACTAACAGTGTGGTGATTCAAAGACATGCACGGGGATTTGAAGATGGAGATACTGGGAATTTCCAATGACCTTGGACAAGTCCCTGGACTTTATTTCTTTTTTAAAAAGGATTTATTCTTTATTTGTGAGTGTGAGTGTGTGTGTGTACATGCATGTGCATGCATGCACATTTTTTGGAGTCCAGAAGAGGGTATCAGATTCCCTGGAGTTGGAATTACAAGCAATTGTGAATCACCTGATGCGGGTACTTGGAACTCAATGTAGGGTCTCTGGAAGAGCAGAAAAGTGCTCTTAACCACTAAACCATCTCTTCAGCTTTTGCTGTTTTGTTTGTTTACAGATAGGGTCTCATGTAATAGCTCAGGCTAGCCTAAAACTCTCTATGTAACTGAGATTAATCTTGAACTCTTGATATGCCACCCTTCACCTTCCAAGTGCCGGAATAAACAGGCAACTGTCATAATGCTTAGCCTGACAAGTACCTGCACTTTGGGGGCCTCAGTTGTTTTATCTTTTCCACAGGAAGAATGGCCCATTTTTGCCTTCCTTTCCGAAATATCTTGCCGTGCTGTAAACATGGAAGGGCTGTTTTGAGAAGAAGCATCCTGACCTGGGGCCCCCAGGCTAGCCCAGCTACTTCTGTGCTTTCCTAGCTCTTCCTGCGTCCAGGTTCAAGAGACAGAAGACACTGAGTGGCCTCAAGGGCGTGACCCACTTCTTCATCCTCTGACCCCTCTCATTCCCTCTCCGGCCATGCTGAGCCCTTCAGAACTAGTGGAAATTTCCTCAGTCTGCCAGGAGCTTTCTGCGTGCTTTTCCCTTATCTCTGCCGCTCCTTCCGCCTGGACACCCTTCCAGATTCCTCCCGGTGCATTTCGACTCATCTTTCAAAACCTGGCCTGGCTGTCCCACTTCCGGGGTACTGCTTCTGACGCGGCTTGAGGCCTTCCGGTTATCACTCCAGTCTCCTGCCTAAGCTCCTGACCTGAAGCTTCTCTCTCCCACCCTAATGCCCCCCTGATGCAGTCAGTAACCTTTCTGAAATACAAATCTTGTGCTGTCATTGCTTGCTTAAAATAACTGGTCAATGGAATAATCCATCAATCAATGCTTCAAGGGCTCCTCCTTGCCCTCAGGAAGGCGTCCAAAGCCTTGTGCTGGAACTCCAGGCGTGGGCCCTGCTGTTTCTCCGTTTCCTGATTGTTCTGCACCCACCACACACCTGGAGCTTCCTGAGAGTAGATATGCCTAACACACAGCTGTGCCTCTAGCTCCTGTAGGATCCATTGGTTGAGCCGTGGGTGAGTGAATGTGAATGGGGCTGAACCCGTGCTTGAACCATCATTTCTTACCGGCCCCAGAGCTGCTGTTTCCCACGTGGACCCACTTTATGACCAACATGGAGGCAGAAAGGAGCGACTGCTCTGGAGAGGAGAAAGAAAACCAATAAAAATGTAAATCTGGTGGAGAAAAGCTGTCCCAAGCTGGCTGTGGGGAGAGATAAGACTGGGCTAGCTGAGCCCTGGCTGACAGCAGGGAAGAGATTAGGGGACAAGAGAGAGCGCTGCAGCCAGGGCAGGGCACAGGGGAGAGCATCCTCCCTCTGTCTTCCCTGCGCCCCACCCCCTCCACGCTCCTGCTTCAGGTGTTCATTAAATCCTCTAGGGGCAAGAGAAAGGAAAGAAACTTGTAAATCCTGATCATGAGGTGCTGAGCCTGTGAGCTCAGGATGGAATCTCAACTGTCTTTAGGACCATGGGAGGTGGAGGCAGTGGATCCTCCTCACCTCACAGGCGAGGAGGCTGGGCGCAGAGGAGTTTGGTACCCAGATGTCCCTCAGTGCAAATTCATACACTGGAGTCTCGTCAGCCTCTCCAGAGACTGTAAGGCCTATTCTCCTTCACCCAGTAGTAATATTTTTGCTCATGAGTAAAAATTGAGGTAGTAGCCTCTGAGGAAGTCTCTACTGGGCTTTAGAGGGTTCCCATTCCTGAGACTGAATGCACCATCATGTATGTTTGGGGAGATGTTAAATTTTATTTATTTGGTTTTTTGAGACAAGGTATTTACTATGTGGCCCAGGCTGGCCTCAAATTTACCATCCTCCTGTCTCAGACTCCTGAGTGATGGGATTATAGGCATGTACCACCACACTTGGTTTAGTTTATAACTATATATAACTATATATATATATTTTACATGTATGTGTGAGCATGTATGTGTGCCACATATGTGCAGGAGCCTGAAGAGGTCAGAAGAGGGCATTGGAGTCTCTGGAACTGGTGTTACAGGCAGTTCAGAGTTGCCAAGTGGGTTCTGGGAACCAAACCTGTGTCCTCTGCAAGAGCAGCAAATGCTCTTAACCACTGGGCTGTCTCCCCAGTTCCAAACTTAATTTGTAAAAGTAAAGTCTATGTCTTTAATCAGGCCACCCCACCCCATCTTGCCCCTTCATTGCCATCCCATGCTGCCTCCCTGGAGGTGGTGGCCTTTGAACTAGGCTTTGATAAGGAGTAGGACTTGATGAAGTGGGGACGGAGAGATGAGCAATGGAAGGAACGAAGAAGGCAGCTGGTGTGTCAAGAGGAAGAGTTCAGTGTATCCGTGATGAAGGAGCCCGACACAGCAGCATTGCTGATCATGGCTCCCAGCACCACCTCCCGAGGGGCAGCGGCCTGCCCAGCAACTTCCCAGCTTCTCCAAGCAAAAGGAACCAAAGGGCAGGCGTCCTGTGGGTTCTGTTGCCTGTCGTGCTTGCTGCTAGCTTTCCCAGCAGTAGAATCTGGAGCAGGGTGGAAGAACGTGGGCTCATCGCAGACGCAGATGCTCATGGCTCTTCACTGACCAGAGACTAGGTTTATGTGTGCATATGTACCTGTCTGTGTGTGTCTATGTGAGTATGTATATGAGTGTATACAAATATGTTCCTGTGATTGTGTGTACATGCATGTGAGTTTGTGAATGATTATGTGTTGGTGTGTGCAAATCTGTGTGCATGTGTTGAATGTATGCATGTGTGTTTGAGTGCATTTGTGTGTCTGTGTACACGAGTGTTTGCCTATTTGTATATATGTGCACGTGTATGTGCATGCAGATGTGTGTGCACATGTACATTCATGCACATGCATTCATGTGTGTTTGTCATGTGTGCATGTATTTTATGCACCTATACATATGCATTATGTGCATGTTTATGCACACATCTCTGTGTGAAAGTATGTTTGTACACATACATGTTTGTGGATCCATGAGTGTGTATGCTTGTGTACCTGTGTATTTGTGCAAACACGTGTGTGCATGTCTGTGTACATGCATACTTATGTACATGTATGTGTATGTGTGCTAGTGTGTGCTTGTACATATGTGCACACTGCATGTGTGAGTGTGTGTGTCTGTGTTCTGTCACCCCACAGTCCTGGGAAACTCTTCTCACCCACTCTGTTCCACCTCTGTTTTGGGTTCTTGGCCACATATCTCCCTCACCAGTTCAAATACAGGGACAAGGACTTGGTCTCCAGCTCTTGGTGCCCCCTAGAGTGAGCTCCCAGTGAGGCAAATGGTTCTTGGGCATCTGGGCCTCTCCTTCGGCTCCAGGAGGTGTCTCAGCAAAGGTACGTCTCGTCAGAGTCTGTGAAATCTGCAAAGGCAGCATTTGACCCACTTCTCTCTCCCCGACCTCCCCGTCACTTGCTGGTGGCCGCTAGCGTCCCAAAAGCCAGTCAAGGAGTTGGGGGTGGGCTCAGCTTGGGCTCACTGGACTGTAGTTATGTCTACCCCAGTCTTCTCTGTCTCAGGGAAGTCACTGAGGCCATCTCTGTAGATGAGGGCTTGAAACATTCTCATCCACTCTCTACCTCACTTGGCATTGTAACATTAAAGTGTCAAATACGAGGTCATGGTTCTGTTTGTGGCATGTGGCCCTGGAAACATAAAGGCAGTAGAGGAAGAAGAGAAATATCCAAAATGTATGGAGCCAGAAGCGAGTCCATGGGAAATCCTAATCACCAGGGGGAAATACAGCTTAGAAGTATGCAAAGCAGTTAATTTTTAAAATATGCCATTTTTCTGGATGGAATGAATGGGTTTTTTTTCATTCTAGGCAAATGTTCACTTTCTTATCTAATTTTGTACAGGTCGAATATCCCTAATATGAAAATCTACCATTTGAAATGTTCTTTCATCCAAACTTTCTGAGCGCTAACATGACAGCACAAGCAGGAAATTCCGGCCTAACCTCAGGTGAGGAGCTCAAGCTGCACACAGAACCAAACACACTGTGTAAAACGACATTCAGGAGGGGGAGAAGGCTCAGAAATGAAAAGCACTGGCTATTCTTGCAGAGTACTTGGGTTCAGTTCCTACCACTCACACGGCATCCAATTCCAGGGGATCTGATGCCCTCTTCTGGCCTCTTCAGGCATTGCACGATACCAGTGCACTTACATACACGCAGGCAAAACATTCATACACCTAAAATAAGAATAAATTTTAAAAATGACTTTCAAGCTACATGTATAAGCTGTATATGAAGCCCAGATGCATTTTGTATTTAGAGTACATCTCATTCCCATGAAAACTATGCACATATTTAAAAATCTTTTTAAAAATCCAATTCAAATACTCCAAAACCAATTCAAAATACTTCTGAGCTGGGCGTAGTGGTACACGTCTTTAGTCACAACATCTGAAAGGCAAGGGCAAGCAGATTTCTGTGATATCAAGGCTAGCCTGGTCTACATAATTGAGTTCTGGGTACCTGGGCTAAAAGGGAGAACCTCAAACAAACAGCTTGAAATACTTCTGGTTCTGGTCCTGGGCTAATAAAACATAGCCAGTATATTCAACTGTGTTCCTAATTTTTGTAATTTTTTTCCACAAAGAGAACTCTTGAGTTGTGTTAGTTTTTGTTCCCAAAGATCTGGATCCAGCTCTCACCCATCATTAATTTATATTATTGTATTATTATTGTAGTATATATTGTATTATTATAGTCTTCGGCAAGTCATTTAACCTTCCTGGGCTGGTTCCTTTTCTATTAAATGTGAATAACATTTGAGTTAGGTGGGGATCCACATGGCCTCGTGACCTCACTCCATTTTTGAAACTATTACTAGAGGAAATAGTTCAGCCGAAGGAAAAATTAGACCAGGATATAAAGAGAGAGAGGGATACAAGAAGCCAATGATGGTGAGTGAATGAACCGGGTGCAATTGGAATCTAAATAACTGGAAACAATGTGGTTGACGCAAACCTCTAACGCAATTTAGAAGGAGAAATTCTTGTAATAGAAGAGACATTATGCAAAGGTAAATTTAATAATAAGCTGTATGTATACTTCCAGATTGTTTCTGCACAACCTCGGGAACAGGAAAGAAGGAATGAAAACATACTCAGAGGCTTGACATGATGGAGGAGGCTGAAATTCTTGACACTGATTAGTATCGGCTCAGGTATCGGTTAAACACAGTCAACGAGAGACCAGAATAAGAATTAAGTCCTCCTCCTCCTCCTCCTCCTCCTCCTCCTCCTCCTCCTCCTCCTCCCCTCCTCCTCCTCCTCCCCTCCTCCTCCTTCTCCTCCTCCTCCCTTTCCTCCTCCTCCTCCTTCTCCTCCTCCTCCTCCTCCCCTCCTCCTCCTCCCCTCCTCCTCCTCCTCCTCCCTTTCCTCCTTCTCCTCCTCCTCCTCCTCCCTTTCCTCCTCCTCCTCCTCCTCCCCCCCCCCCCTCCTCCCCTCCTCCTCCTCCTCCTCCTCCTTCTCCTCCCCTTCTCCTCCTCCTTCTCCTTCCTCTCATTTTTGATTTTGGAGTCATTCTCCTGTAGTCCAGAGTAGACTCAAACTCACTGTGCAGCTGAGCTTGGCCTTGAACTCTCGATCTTCCTGCCTCCACCTCCCAAGTGCCAGGATTACCATGCCCAGAAAAAACAAGAGTTTCTGTACCTCCTTCTTCTGTACGGAGGACACGTGCCTTGCCTCCCAGCTCAGAGCTGGGCACACAAGGCAGGGAGGCTGCCGCCAGCTCCCTGTTGCCTCTGTCTTTGGCACAGGCCCTACCCAGGTGGGGTGTACAGTGCTGACAGCTGAGCTGGGAACAGACCAGTTCAATGTCCTCCTTCCTGGAAACAACCAGGCCAGATAAGACTGGCCAAAAAGCAGGACAAGGCCTGACTGGGAGAATGATCTAGGGTTCCAGTGGTTCTGACCCAAGAATGCTATGCCACAGCTCACTGTGCAGAGCTGGGAATCGATCTTTCCTGTGCCAGGCCCAGGCCTCATACTGACCTAGGCATCTCAGAGAACTAGAAACCATCCCCAATTTAGCTGTTATGGAATAATATATTAGCTACAAATCCTCAGGAATGTGGACAGGCACGGGTTCCGGGGGCAAACTAGGATTCTGTTTACTCCAGTCACAGTGACTTTGGAGGCCGCTGGTCCAGTATGGGAGATTCTGACGGCAGGTAGAGAGTCGGGGCAAGTCCAAGTATATGTTTGATGTATGAAGTTACAGGGCTTCCAAGATGAGGGAGTGATGGCTTCACTCCCAAACTGTGATTCTTTGATGATAAAGGCTGGCACTTTCTGAGTCAGAGAGCCTCCTGCCCCCACTAAGTCTCCTCCATCACCCCTCAAGGCCCTGTCAAACTTGTCCTGAGTAGGCCAGTTCCCTCTTGCCCAAGGGGCTCCCCTTAGAGTCAGCTCTGAGATCTGCCTGCAGGGGGCACCAAATAGACACCTCTTGAAGGCAGCCTGGGGTTGAGGAGAGCTGAGTTTGCCCCGACTGCACAGATGTTCACAGCTGGAGCCCGAGAACTGGAACCCACTCCCACTGGGGGACTGGGAAGGGTCTTCAGGTATATGGTAGAGCTGGGCTGAAGCTCTATTCTGGTCTGGCCAGCGTCATCTTAGAGTCAGACGGAAGGTGTGCAGGTGCAGTTCCTTCCCTCAGCGCATGTGGCTCCAGGTCTGTTGTCTGACTGGGGGAGGAATGAGGAAGACCCCTCTTGGTTGAGAAGTGGTCAACATAGGAACCCCCCAACAACTCCTTCCAACAAGCAAGCAAAAGCCCAGAGAGGGCCAGCAGCTTGTTCAAAAGTCACACCACAATTTAGTGGAGGAGCCAGAACTGGAACACAGTGCTTCTGATGGCCCCATCTTGGGCAAAGGGCTGAGAGGATACACAGCTGTGGCTGCCACTCTTGGCTAGGGTGGGGCTGGGACAGCTCACACTCTGGAATCCTCAGGCTTCTTCTCCAGCCCTGATGTTAAGAGCTGCTGCTGTAGGCCAGGGTTGGATACGGTGGCCTTGGTGCCTGCCTCTTTGTTTTGCTGTCTCAAGATGGCCAAAACCAAGATGAAGCACACCAGAGAGCCGGTTTTGAAGAAGAACTGTAAGCCGATGAATCTGAGGGAAGAAGCCTCGAATTCAGGAGCAGGGCTTTGGGACTTGGGTGGCCTCAAGCTAGAAAGAGTAGAGGCCACCAACATCACCCCAAGTGCGATTAGAGATGCCGAGGCCTGGAGGAACATGGACCCTGACGCTGCAGGGACTCTGGGTGGATAAAAAAGACTGAGCATCCTGCTTAGTCTGCCCCTGATTGCGGTGTGCCCCAGGCCAGCCCTGCCTCTCCCTGGGCCTGTGGAAGAGCTCAGGGAGCCTGACAGACAGGATTCCCTTCTCCTGTTTACCTCATGAAGGCCCCTATTTGACTTTTCTTCTGTGGGGAAGCCTCCCTGGACAGTCCCAGCCTGGAGGACCAATGTTCTGTGGCACAGAGCTTCAGGTAACCAGATCTCTCTGCCTGCAAGTCCTCCCCACATCCACCCAGTCTACGGAGTCTATGCCTTTGGCCTCCTCTGAGCTCTCTATTATGCAGATGGTCATTTTAAACCTAGAGGCAAGGGCAGAGCTCTCTCCTCCAAGTTCCTGCAAGGACTCTGCCTTCTGACAGCCTGAGGTGTGGCGTGCTCTGCCAGTTATGCCATCACCTGGGACCTTACCTGAGCTCTTATTTACCATATCTATAAACAGGGGAGCTAGATATGTGGTGGCTTATACCTGCAAACCTAGCACTCCAGGGGCTGAGTTGGGCTCGGTACAGGCCCTGACACAGACGCCTCCCCACCTCCACCCCACCCCGCCACGTTGCTTACCGGTTTCGGAGCAGGTCGTGATCATAGTAGCGGCAGACGGCTCGCCGCCCACAGTTCAGGGCCCAGTGCACACAAGTGGTATCGATGGCACTACCGTGGATCACAGGGCTGGGCATCCAGGCTAGAAAAGGAAAGGGCTCAGGGGACAGTAACGGTCCTGCGTTCCCTAGTCCTTCATCCTGGCACACATGATTCACAGTGGTGCTAGGCCTCTTGGCTCATAAGGCTTTGGCTTCGGTCAGTCTCTTAGCCCACATTGGAGGGAGTCTCCTCAGACTAGGTGGGACCCAGGCACACCACCTCCAGATATATAAGTCAACTCTGTCACCCCCTGCATCTGTGAGCCCTGAGGTCAGGGACTGGGTCCCACTCAAGCCTGTGTCTCTCAGGCATGGCATGCAGCAGCTCTCTGGATCCCTTCACCACCGCCAAGGGGCCCCAGGTAGGCTCTTTACCCAGCACTCTCAGAAGCATGAACTGTATTCCCACAGCCAGGGTCTTGTCTTCTTTCTTCACTCCCCTATCAAGGACATGGCAGGTTGAGGACTGACTGAGAGGCTCCAGCCCCAGCTGCGTGTTGGGCCATGTTGGTCTCCAAGACTGAAGGTCTAGGCTGGGGGCTCTGTCGCTCACCTGTCACCTCTGTCTGTACAGCCTGCTCTCAACTCCCTGTGGGCATCAGCTCCCCTACATTCTTTCTCACTGATCTGATTTCTACATATCTGAGTGTCTTCTAATATTCTCTTCTAACTTTCTAGGAAGTAGATAGTGAATATAAAAACCCAGTAGTATGAAAAATTGGAATTATCTTGCTCTGAGGTCTCCTTGTCCCAGCCCCCAGACCAGAGCATCCCAGATGACAATTTGTTGGACCCAGTGACTCAGGTCAACAGAAAGTAAGATCTTGGGTCAAGAAGCAGCATTCTGCAGGGCTGGATCCACAGTGGGCTTTTACTTTATGCTCTGTGCCTTGCAGGACAGGCAGGACCAGACCACAAGGATGTGGCTGGTTTCCTAGATGGCCTGCAAGAGAGCAAATCCACCTCCTTCTCATTAGAGAGCACTCTCCTTAGAGGGAAGCTAGAACAGGCGCCTAAGCCTCCCCTCCCCCGAGGCGAGTAAGGGCCTGGGCTATGAAACTGGGACCAGTTCCTGAATTTCCTGAGCTTCTCTGAGCCCAGGCTCCTTGTCTGTAAGATGAAGAAGCCTCATTCCAGCAGGCAGCCAGGAGGATGGAGACAGGACAGGAAAGGGATGCTCTGTCATGGAGGTCTGGGACAACTGGGTGGCCTTACTCCTTCAACTCTTCCTTTGACCATCTCATCCTGGCTGTGGCTGAGGGCATCTTGGTACCCACCCACCCGGCCTGCCCTGCGGTCACCTCAGAATGAGCATGAAGGAGGGCGTGTGGGTGACACTGGCCACTGCTGACCCCAGGCTGACCAAGAGAATGAAGGGCAGCACCAGGCGGCTGCAGGCTGACTCACAGGAACCGGCAGACACTGGGCCATCCCCGGCCACACAGCTGCAGTTGGTATAGAAAACCTGGGATTGGGGAGAAGATGGAGAAGAGCTTTCAGGAGCCTCCAAGGGCAGCATCTGGCTAAGGGCCTGAGGCTGGGGAAGCTGCTGAGAGGCCCAGGGGCCCACAGCCAGTAGGGCAGAGCTGGCTAGAGTCCCAGACTTTGACTGTCAGCTGAGTTCTGATCACTCGATGAGCCAAGCAAGGTGTGTGGACACAGACTGGCTATGCTCAGACTGGGCCATGGCTGTGGGGTAGAGAGACTGTCCCTAGGCATGGTGAGTTTGATGGCAGCCTGCAAACCTCTTGCCAGGGAGCAGTTAAGAAGTGGTCTGGCTACCAGCACCCTTTGGTACCTGACAGGAACAAGGCCAAACCAGCAAGCTTGGGTTTCTCTTTTCTTTCCCATGGTCAGAGCTTTCATCTAACATGAATCTGTATGTCTGTCTGTCTATCTATCTATCTATCTGTATGGGTCTGTGTTTGGGTCTGTACATGTATGTGAGTACAGGTACACATGGAGGCCAGAAAAGGCTATCAGATCTTCAGGAGTGAGAGTTACAGGTGGTTGATGAGCTACCCAATGTGGGTGTGAGCTGAACTCAGATCTTTTGCATGTGTACATGCTCTTAACTGTTGAGCCTTCTCTCCAGCCCCAGGTCAGAGCTTCTTGACCAGTGGATCCCAGCTATCTGGGGTCCCAGCCAGCTATGTAGGCATGGGTTCCATCAGTTCTCAAAATGGCCCTGCTGACTTGGGTATCTGGAGCCCTCTGGGCTTTTCGTCTCTCTCTATGGAAGCCTCAGATAATTCTCAGTTTGAGAAGAGCTGAAAAGCTCAAGGCAGAGACTGGGGGCCTTGGAAGGATTTAAGCTCAGTGGACTAGATGGGAAGGCAGAAGAGCTCCATGGTCAGGATGGGTGGGTAAAGGGTTTGGAGGTGAAGATTTTTGGAGATGGAATTTGGAAGAACTCTGGGACTTGGGTAGTTGGACACCCAAGAAGTGACAGATGAGGGCAGGCCTTCCGTCTCTCCCTCAAGGTTGATTCTACCTTGGGAGCCTGAGATCCAGCCAGTGCCCACCTTTCCCCATCTCAACCTGTTGCCCACCCATGCATATACAGTCCCAGAGTGCTCTTTGGGCGTGGACCAGCCCATTGCAGAGCTGAGGGGTGCACATGGCAAGACTGTGGGTGCCGCCTGGCCCTTTTCTGTCTTCATTTCCTGCCTGTACAAGGAGCAAAATATGAATTGCTTATAGTGTGCGCTAACATAAGTTCTGTGGGAAGAACTTTTTTGGGCAAAATCATGTGACTCTTCACTTCTTAGTTAATGAGCTCACCCAGGTAAATCATTCACTCAGCACAAGGCCTGCTGTCTAGGAAGCCCATGCGTACTGTACGTTCTTTCAGATCTTTACATATACTGTTGCCCCTGCATGGGAAGTCCTTTCCTCCCAAGTCCTAGCTTGCCTATTCACCATGGAAGATCCCCACAGACATCACATCCCTTGGAACCTTCTGGGACCCTCCCAGGTGGGCTATGTCCTCTCCATTCGTGTATGAACTGGTAGGGTCCACTTTGGCCCATCTGCAGCCTGGAATCCTGGGGGCAGTTTCCTTGAGTATATCTACTGCAGGGGCAGCTGAGAGCGGGCTCTGGCTCACCTTGCTGGGCCCTGGCTGGCAATGAAACTCACTGAGAGAATCATACTTCACACCTGCCAAAGCAGAGGAGAGAGGGAAGAGAGCCAGAGAGCAAAGGAGCTCAGAGCCGCGGAGTGACAGGCCCCACAGACTGAGAGAGGCAGAGGTTGTGCTGGAGATCGGCCTACCTGGCTTTTACCCAGAGTCTCCTGGATTCTGCAGCCTGTGCATCCGGCATGGCAGGGCGTGATGTACTCCACATGGGCGCTGGTGTCGCACACAGGGTTAAAGTCATCCGATTGGCAAGAGCAAGGCTCTGCACAGCCAGGAAATAGGCTTGGCTCTGGCTGGGTGCTGAACAGAGAGAAGGCAGACGAGGCTGGTTCAATTCTCTTCCCTGGGGCCTTTCACCCTGCAGCCTGGCTCTCACTCTGAGAGCAATGGCCCGTGATTTCAGCTGTGGCTACTCTCTGAGGGACAAGGGCTGAAGCTCAGGAGACCTGAGTGTGGGGATCTAGGCCAGAGGCCAGTAATCAGGGTTTCCAACCCCTGATGCTATTTATGCATCTTGGAGATTCTGCAAATGTCCTTGTACCTTGGTGGAACACCAGAGAAATGCCTCTCAGAAGTAAGTGCCAGATGCAGAGGCTTCTGTCTCCATGAGCTAGGTCATTGCCATGTCTCAGGAAAGGATAGCTGTGCACAGGGCCCGAGTGGAGAGTTCAACCAGCTGTGGGGACTCCAATCTGTGCCTGCACCCCCCTCTGGGGCCTGAGTTCTCTTAGCTGATCTGGGGCTCCCTTCTCCCTGTCAGCCTCCTGAAGTCTCACATCCTCTCTGTTCACTCCACTCTCGTGTTCACTGTTCTCAGATCCCAGAGGTGCCCGGCTGGCCAGGACAAGGTGCAGGTGGACAGAAGCAGGAGCTCAGAGAGAGGTTTAGTTTGAAGGAGGCAGACCACTCTGCGGCTAGACAGGGAGATGAACTCTGAGACACAGGCTGACCTGTGAGCCTCTGAGCACAGCGGCTGGGAACAGAGGTCCAGAGAGGCTGACGAGTCACACAGGGTCACACAAGGGGCCAGTGGCCAGCTGCAGAGAAGGGACCAGTGGGAGAAGCTAGAGGTCATCCTGTTGGAGTTTTCAGGAGAACAGAGCAGTGACTCAGGTTGATCGATGGGCCTAGCAAGCTTAGTGAAATCTCAGTTCCATCAGAAGAGGGTTGGCAGGGGCTTGAGAGGCCGGTAGAGAATGATTGTTGATATGGTCCTGAGACAGCCTGGGGGAGGGGAGGTAGTCATGAGGCAAGGATGAGTGCCTCCTTTCTGAGTGAGGGAGGAAGGCTCACTGGCCAGCACAGTACTGTCCTCCCTTCTTCTAGTCATGCAGCGCTCCAGTGTCTGACAGTTTGATGGCACTTCCCCCATAGGAGGGAGACAGATTGGCACTCCTGGAGCTGAGTACCCCCAGAAGGCTGTCCAGGCATTTCCCAGAACTTATGTTAACAGCTAGAAGGCTGAGCAGGTGTGGGTGGGATCATGAGTTCTTCCTTAACCCTTTCTCTGTCCTTGATTGCCTGCTTGCTTCTGCAGGAAGAATCCCAGCTCCAGGCTCTGCCATGCCCCCTTGCTGAGCCTCACTATATACATCTGTAAAGTGGGCACAATGATAGGACTTATTATAGAAATTGCATGGGGATTCAATGGGACTTAAGAGGGAAGCCATGAACCTTCGGGATGTGTAGGAGACTTCAGCTCTGGCAGTTGTCCATATCAGTGTTTGTAAAGGAATATGAGAGATTTTCCTCAGTTTACTTGATTGGTCTTAAAAATCTTCAATGAACTACAACCCAGAGCTCATAAAATAACTTTAGGAATATTGGTGAGAGATATGATGTCAAAGCTAAAGAGAAGGGGAAGAGGAAAGAGATAGGACCAGGTAGGATGACTTTTAGAGACATTGTGGTAAGGGGGCTGGAGAGACGGCTCAGTCACTCAGAACACTTCTAGAGCATCCAGATTTGGTTCCCAGCACCCACAATGGTGACTAACTAATGTCCTTACATCCAGTTCCAGGAGACTTGACGCCCTCTTCTGGCCTCTGTGGGCATTGCACACATGGCTACACTTACATATATGCAGGCAAAATACACATAAAATACAAATAAATTCTAAGAAAGGAGAAAAAGGAGAGGGAGGGATAAAGAGAGAGAGAGAGAGAGAGAGAGAGAGAGAGAGAGGAGGGAATATGATGGATAAATGTCCATTTACTTTTTACTTGAAAAATCATTGAGAGAACATGGCCCTTGGTCAGACTGGGGGCTTCCCCAGGGCTCATCTGCAGGGTCTAGGGTAGGCTAGCTCTGCACATGGAAGAAAAAACTCTTAACAGCTTGGCTGTTTGGGAAATGGAGAGGAGGAGAAAGAAGGGGCCAGGTGCTGAGGGTGGGGCCCGAGGCGATTGGCGCTGAGGCCTCCAGTCATGTATAGGAGCCCAGGTGAGGGAACCTGGCACCTAAGCGAGGGAGGATATGCCAAGGAAGAGGCAGGACAGGAAAGCTGAGAAGTCTAGCTGGGTATTGAGCCAACCTAAGCCTAGAACAGTTTCCAGGAAAAATGAGATCATTGTAGGACTAAGAGGCAGGACTGGAATTTCTAACAACCTTTCCAAGAAGGTTCCCAAGGGGAAAGGCTTGTGTGATCTGGAAGGGAGGAGAGTGCAGGGGTGAGAGAAAGGCACTAGGAAGCTTTCTTCAGGACAGTGGAGCAAGGCATTCTGGGACGTCAAGGAACAACAGAACTGGAGATGAGTCTTGAAGAATGTGGAGTCTATATGCTATCCAAGTCTGAAGTTCCCTCTGCAGCCCCTTTGAGAAGTACCCTTCCAGCCACGTCCATCTCTTGCCCCTTTTAGGTCAGACTTAATCTCAGATGGGAGCAAAAGCTTCTCTCTGGCAGGGCTGAGTCTTGCTGCCTATATGTGGCCTCTGTGTGCTTCTGCTGGCCCATGGGGACTAGCCTCCCTGGAGATGCCATCCCACAGGTGTCTATTCCTCTGGCCCATCTCAGGCCTGAGCTCTTCTGTCCTTGATGCCTTCCAGAGAGGCCACTGCTTGTTCCTGAGCTTAGGGAGGGACTTATATAGAGCCTCTTAGGCACTGGGAGACATGGTGTCCCAGGGGAGGTGACAGCACGGTAGGTGGCCCATGGATGTGGGTCTACTTGCCTCTGTATGCATCCTCACATACACACGCCTACTCACCCTGGGTGCTGGGTGATGCCTGCGATCTGATGGGTAGAGCAACCGATGAAGAAGAGCGGCAGGCTGAGCAGTAGGCATAACACTGCCCCCAGCAGGCAAAGGGCAGCACAGCGCATGGGACTTAGGTGGAGACGCTTGACCAGGACACCTCCTACCACAATGCCCATGATGGCCAAGGGGATTGTGAGGCAGCCAAGGAGCAGGTTGGCAAAGGAGGCTGTGATGGAAAACTGGCGCTCCAGGAACTTAGGCAGGAAGGTGGCCATGCCAGCCGCCATAGATGACGTGCACACCTGGGACAGGACAACCAGCAGGAAGATGGGGTGGCGCAGGGTCCGCAGCAGCACCCTGGGGAAGACTGTTGGGATAAGCGGGGAGGTCAGCACAGCCAGCCAGCCACACCACCGTGTCTGTCTGCCTGCTTTCTGTTCCTTCCGTCCCATCCCGATACGTGGGGCTCCTTTCCAATCTACTCCAGTTTTGAAATGCTATTCATATCTTCCATTCCATTGTGCTAGATGGAATTTTATTTAAGGTATTTATTTCTGCTCAGTTCTGTCGAACATGCTGTCTTACCCGAGTCTGTTACATTCACCCCATCTCGTTGCATTTTTTTCATTTCTATCGAATCATCTCCCCTTCCCCCCTTCTCCCACTGAGTCCTTTTCATCTTGTACTACTGTAGTTCTTTCCAAGATAATGTGGCTTTGGATCTTCCCCTCTGTGTCCTCAATCCAGGTCCCTACTGCCACTCTGATCTCACCACTGGCCTGTTTCCCCAGAGCACTTTACTGAACAGACTACACATTCCACTCACTTAGTTGTTTTATTGCCACCCTGTGCCCATTTTATTTTAGAGCAGAGGTTTCATTGTGTTAATTGCTTTATCTCTAGAGTCCCAGGCATAATAAGCTCTTAGTAAATACTGTTTAATGAATGAAGACATGGACATACAGATCAGATCAAGTGTCCAAATGCCTGGGGCAGAATCTCATATCTTTAGAGAAGATGAACCCTGGATATCCTTGGGCTGGGAGGTTTCCTAGAGGAAGGGCAGAGCTGGAGAATGGAGGAGGGGTCTGGAGGGGCAGAACAGGAGGAGACGGCATCGCTGTGTGGCCAGAACAACAACTAGAGACCGGCAGCTATTCTACCACCGAGGACCTCTCCAGGGGCCTCGTTTAGGCTGTCCTCCCTGAAAGTCTGCTAAACCCAAGGATTCAGAATGATGAACAAGTAAGTCCCTTCTCTCCTGGATTCAGTGTCTTCATGAGAAGGGATGCCCAGTGATGTCTGAGGACACTTTCCATTCTGGCATGGGTGACCCGCTCTCTAATGTTAACTATGAGGTATGGGAAGGGGAAGAGAAGCAAGTTATTAACCAGGCTGAGCTGGTGTGGAGAGGCAGCCATGGGGTCAGGTAGGGAGAAGGTCTTCTGTTTTTGCAACAGCTGGACCAGGGTTGTAGGAAATTAGTTCAGTCTGTCCTCAGAGCATGATGGAGCCAGCTAGGTCCCTAGACCCGGAGGCTGGGCTAGGAGCTATTTCTTTTGGAGCCAGGAAATCAAGGTAGTCTGGGAATAGTGGGCGGGGGCTGGGGCTGTGGGATTCCCCCTCCTTCAAGTCTTACCCTGCTTCCTGTCTCTAGTCCCCTGCACCAAACAGTGTGCTCAGCTAGCATTTGGAATGGGATAAGTGGCCCTGACCCTGACCCCAGGTAGCTGCTAAAAGTCCTCCCTCCCTCCCTTCCTCCTTCCTTTCTCTTCACCCCCTACCCCCGCTTGTAGGCTGCCTAGGATATCTGATGTGCCTCATAAGCCAAGGGCTTTTGCCCTTCACTGCAAGGGAGAGGCAGGGACATGCCCAGGCTTACACAGGGAGGCCAGGGCAAAACCAGGAGTTCCCCAGCTCTCTTGGCTCCTAGCACAGATCCCCCACACCCTTCCACCCTTCCAATTCCATTCCTGTCCTCTCTGGCAGCCTGGCTCCAGAGGGCTCTTTCTCTGTCCTGCTCATTCTGCAGCATTGATCATTGCGGTGGACCGTCAGCCAATCCCCCATCTCTCCTCAGCAGCCCAGCTTTCTCCTCAAGGGATGGAAAATTCCCGGAGGGCAGGGCTTTCACTTTGCTACCTGAAGGGGAATTCCAGGGCCTGCCTCCAGCTCAGAAGCACATCTTCCTGTTAGGACAAGGTCTCCTCCATCAGACGCGCCAGGGTCCCCCTCAGCTCGGTGACTGCCTTCCTTACCTGCCTTGCTCATCTCAGATGCCAGGTGCTGGTCTTAGATAAGATGAATGTGCCCTCAGTTCAGTGCTATATTTTCTCCCGTGAGTCAAGGCTCTCCCTTAACTCAAGGACCATGTCTCTCCCATCTTCTAGCATCTTGGTCAAGTCTTTCATTAGATAGCTAGGCTCTCTCTCCATTTGCAGACTGTAAGAGTATGTCTCGCCCATCAAACAGGAGCCCTTCTCCCATCTCCCACAGCTAGGAACCGAGTTCCCTTAAGAGTTTCTTCCTGCTCCCCCAAGGCTTTGGGTAGTCAAGGCCAGACCCTTTGGTCAGAATGACTTTTCTTTAGCTCTGCAGGCCATAGGCTACTTATAGGCTGAATAACCAACCATAGAGCCTGTGGTCAGCCCAGCTTCTGTCTCCTATGGAAGCTGAGTCTTCCAGAGATAAGCTGGCCTAGAACCATCTTGGCTCTAAGAGTCAGTTTGAGCTACCAACCCCAACTGCTCTCTGTGCAGGAGCCAAAGCAGTGATTAATAAGCTCTTCCACGGTGCGGTGTGCAGAGGCCTTCTAGCAGCTGGAGGTAATCTGAGGTCAGGAGTGCAGAGCCCTGCCTTTAGGCCTAGCCCCACGGAATTTGGGTGTTCCCTTCCCCTGGGAATGCTGGAGAAGCGGAGGCTAGATTATGGATAACCTAACATCAAGTCTTAGGAAAGCTTGCTGTAGAACTGGATCCAATTCTTTCTTGCTGCAAATGTCCCTGAGAAGGGTTAAGGTCCCTTTGGGTAAGGCCTTCCTAAACCACAGTGGCTACTATCTGGGCATGAATAAACACACGGTAGGGGACTGGAGAGACGGCTCAGTGGTTAAGAGCACCAGCTGCTCTTGCAGAGGACCTAGTTCAGGTTCCCAGCACCCACATGATGGCTAACAGCCATCTGTAGCTCCAGTTCTAGGGGATCTGATGTCCTCTTCTGACCTCCATGGGCACTGATGACACGGGTGCACTTACATGCATGCAGGCAATATACTCATACACATAAAATTAAAACTAACAAATGAAATATGAAAAGAAGAACACAGGGTAGGCATGGTCCCGGGAAAACCTTAGATAAGCACTGTTTAGAACAGCAGACAGGGCTGTTCCCTGTCCCATTGGGCCATATACTAATCCTTGAGCGAGGCAAAGCAAAGATTGCCCCCCAAGTCTTTTAGTTGAGGAAACGAGGTTAGGAATAGAAAGTAATTCTACAAGACTACACATTGATTGACCGGTGTCTGGCAGGGCTCATAGTCTTCTGACTCGCTACCCAGTTCTCTCTAAGAGCCTAGCACATAGCAAACACTAATTAATGTCTGTGGGATTGGATTTGTTAAAAAGTACTGCCTGGTCTCTCAGTGGGCTCTGGTTACTGACTGATTGATTTCATAGTGCCGGGATCAGACTTCCATGAAGTTTACATCAGTGGGTCTGAGAATTTGTTTTGGGAAATTGAGGTCCACAGAGAACCAAGAATCAAGAACAAAGAACTAGGTTTCTGGATTTCATGCCATGTCACAGCCCGGGGGGTTAATAGAATTTGCCAAGGGCTTCTGCCTGCAGGCTCAGTGGGGATGCAAGAAGAGCACAGGCCTTGGCCTTCAGGCTACCATTTGTGACCCAAGGACTTAACAGACAGCTGAGCTGGTATGGAAGCCCTGAGCAGGCGGAGACCTTGAGGAAGCAGGGATGCGGTCCTGTTCCCTGTGGACAGAGGGTTCTTGAACTTGACCTAGAGGGACAAGGGAGATTGTGACAGACAGATATTCTTGACAGAGAGGGATGCATGAGCCTTCACTAGGAGTACCCAGTGCTTATGAGAAGCCTGTAAGTGCAGAAGGCAAATGAAGAAAATCTTCAGGGGCTGCATCCTGCATAGCCTCACGAGTCCCTCCGACTACCGCTCCCTTCCCTGCTCTGAGTTTACTTACCTTTGATGAACTGGATCACAGTCAAGTCTGGAGTAATCTGGGCCAGGCCTTCCTTCTTCTTTGAGAGCTCCTTCTCAGAGGAGGGCTCCTCACCCTAGGAAAACACGTAACCAGGTCCACTTAGGTGGATGCAGGAAATCCTACTTGGAGATGGCAGTGAGGTGGGCAAAGGCACTCTAGGATGGGGAGAGGGTGGGAACTCTGTCACCTCATCCAGTGTTCAATTGGTTCTTAGTCTTATAGGCACTTAACAAGGAGTTCTGAAAGACTGAATGAAATTCTTGCCATTAAACACTGTCATTTCATCATTAACATGCTAATTGTCATCAGCATTGTGCTGAAAATTATCCCCATAGCTACCACCAACATCAGTCCTATCACTGTGACTGTCCTGCCCCCCTCCCCCACATCAGCAACAGCGTCACAACCAGTTAGGTGACCCATTTATTCACAATACTCTCATCATATGATTATCTTTGATTCTGTCCTAGCCACAGGCTCCATTATTGTCATTATTACCTGAACCTTCAGAAGCACAGTCAACATCATAATTATCATATCAAGATCACTGTCTTTAGTACCAATATCTTCACCAGTATCAATGTCACCAACCTCATCTTCATGACCACCATTGTCACCAAGAAACACCATCCACTTAGTCCTATCACTACTGTTGTCATCAGTTGTTGATGTCATTACCAAAGTCACTGGTAATGACCACCAAGGTCACCTATCCCATCACTGCTATCAGCCATCATCAATGTCGCTGTCACCATTAGCAGCATCTTCACTACACTTAGTATCAACATTACCTAACATAACTACCCAACTGCGTATGTGAATCTGACATCAGTACATTTTTCTATGCAGCTTGAAGTTAGAGTTAGCAGTAGGCAATTTCTGGGAAGAAGACTTTGGCCCAGGGTAAGGAGAAGCTTGGGAGAAGCTATCCCCGAAGGGAGACAGTTCTCTAGAACTAGATGTGTGGACCAGGATGCGAAAAACCACCAAGAGAGTGGGCTGGACGTCTCTAGTTCTTCTCCTGCCCTTTGTTATCTCTTGATGTCCCCACAGGACTCATCCTGTGGTTGATTCTAGCACCTCTTTCTGGACTTGTTTCATTATTCTCCTCTTTTGAGACAGGCTCATTATGTAACACTGGCTGGCTTGAAATTCACAGTGTAGACCAGGCTGGTCTCAAACTGTGCCAAGGTGATCTCCCTACCTCTAAGATTACAGACATGAGCCATTATGACTGGCTTTCCATCTCATTTTTCAAGTGAGCCACATAAGGCAAATACCAGTTTTCCCTGTTTCAGAACCCGTGGAGGGCCGCCCCCTGAGAACGCTTGTCCAAGCTTCCTCTGGCTGACACTGGCTGCCAGAGCCTGGCCTGCCCCAGCAGGCAATTCATTCAAATATTAATCCATGCATGCCATCTCCCTTGGGCTCTGCCCTTCTTGCTTCTTACATTTCAGTAGGGAGCTGCTCTGGGTTCCCTGGTTTCAAAGGGAGGTTTGTGGCATGGGCAGAAGGCACTAATGGGTTTTGTCATTCTCACAATGATGAAAAACAGAAATGAGAAGCAAATGGGCCCTGGGCAGCCCTTGGGTTCTATTAGCAGCAGGGAGCCATGTACCTCTGAGACCCAGCCCAGAGAAGCAGGTTTCCCAAATTCCCAGCTGTACCAAGACTTCTCTGCTCCAAATCTGCTAAAAGGGACAGAATGGGTGGTAGGTGGCAGAATGACAGGTAGGCATTACCGTAGTGACTAGGGTGACCTGAAGATATTTCCTTATGAGTAAAGCTAGGGCCTCTGTGGTGCCTGAGTACTGGGCAAAACCTCAGGACCTTTGCTGCAGTGTGGGAGAGCCCTGAGAAACTGAGGCTGAGTTTCTGAATGATCTGGAAGACTGGGAATTCTGAATATAAAATAAGCTGATGTCTAGGGAAAAGAGAAATATCTATTCTGCTAACACTTGGGTCTGAGTCAAACCTTGTTTGGTATCTGTCTTCTCTGCTGGACTGAGTTCTGCATAAACACTTTGTGTTTATATTGTTCTCTGTTGAAACGTGATGAAATAGTGAGTATCAGATAAATTTCCATTGAAAGGAGAAGCAGTAGCTCTGATCAGCAGTGTCTGTAGCTGAAGCCCAGACTCTTAGGAGAAAAGTGAGAACAAGAGGGAACAACTGTTGTGCTAAGAGAAGCTCTTGGTTCAAGATGCCCTAGAGATAGCAGTGAATTCCAGAGTGGGCTAGCAGAACCGAGATGCCGGGAGGTGCCAAACCTTGGATGTGTGGGCTCAGGCTGTGCATGAACAAACTTGTTTTCTTTTCCCTGGCACCTGCAAAGGCAGGAGTCCTGTACTTCTTCACACATGAGCAAACGTGTTCTGAGAATGGATGACATGTTCAACTAGAAAGTGACAGAACTCAGACGAGTCTAGTTTGCCTGAGGGAAAACTCAGACTTTATCCACTAAACCCCATGAACCAGTGGCCCTGGCAGGACAGGCAGTTCAGAGGCACTTCTGTGATGTGATTGATTTGAAGAGGCTGGGCCCTGAAATCTCCCATTTAAGTTTTCTGTAATTGAGGTTCTTGCTTCAATTACTCTCTATACATTGCAGGCATGGCCAGCCTTTTGACCCTGCAAAACACTGTAGCCATTTGCAATGTTCATGTTTGAGAATCATATAGTTGAGTTAAAAAAATCACAAAAGATTTTTATAAATTTTTTTTTAGATAGGATCTCAATATGTAGCCCTGGCTGGACTAGAACTGCTCTGGAGTGCTGAGTTTAAGGACTGGGCCATCCATGCCCAGCTTCAGAAAAAATCAGAATGTTTTAAGTAACTTTATAATTCTGTGTTGGGCTGCAGTCATAGCTATTCTGGGGTGCCTGCGGCCTGTGGATTATGACTGTGAGAGCCACACTATCTAATGGAGCAGCCACCAGCCACATGTCTCTCTTGAGCATCTAAATTTTAGACATAGTGGTATTTGTATATGTTGACAGAATCACATGAAGTCCAGGCTGACTGAGGATGAGCTTGAATTATTTATGTTTTTTTCCTGAGACAGAGACTGATTGTGTAGTTTAGGCTGGCCCAGAGTTTACAATGTATACCACTTAGCTCTGGCTGGCCTCCAACTCATGGTGATCTTTCTGCCTCAGCTGACAGGGTTCTGGGATTACTGGCGTGAGCTACCACATCCAGCTGACTGAACTGATCCTCCTGCCTCCACCTCTCAAGTGCTGGGATTACATGTGACACCAGACTCAGCCTAAATTTATTATCAAAATGAACTTTCTTGGGTGCTGGAGAGATGGCTCAGCTGTTACGAACACTCAAACTTATAAGGCAGCTAACAATCGCCTGTAATTCCGGTTTCAGAGGAATCAACCCCTTTTTCTGACCGCCGCAGACACTAAATGACACAGGTGCACTTTCACACATAGGTAACACACTCGTATACATAAAATAAAATAATATAAAAATAATAAATTTTTAAAAAGTGAACTTTGTTGAGTTTTAATGTGGCTAATGGAGAATCTAGACTCACTCACACAAGTGAGTCTGAGATCACTCTTGGCCATGGCGGATCAGAGTATCTCCTTTGGCCTGACAGGCATGAGGGGCCAGGAGAGCAGAGGCAGGTATCAACTGGAATGGGGTACAGTCCAGGAAGAAAGTCAGGGAGCCTAGAAATAGACTGATAACTGCTTCTTGTCAGGGAGGGCAAGCTCACTCTTGTGAGACAGGCAGAGTCTTGTGAACTTCCTGTCCCCAGGTCACACCTCGCCTGCCCCACAGGCACATCCCTAATCAGGTTCGCTGCACTTTCTCACCCACCCAGTCATTTCAGCTCAGTTCAGCACAGGCCTATTGATTACACTCATTTTACAGAAGATCACATGCAGGAGACATGCCACCAGGGTGTGTAGGCAGACAGATCCTCAAACCCAGGCTCTCTGGCACCCCTGGCCAGGCTGTGAAAACGGTTATGGAGTTTGGAGACAAGAGAGGAGGACCGCAGGGACTGGGGTTGTAGAAGGCACATAGAGAGGAGTGTGACTGAGATTGCATAGACGGGAAGGGAGAGGTGACTGAGCGGGGGCACGGTGTGAACGGGGAACCTCCGAGATGGAAAGAACTTGCATGGGGCAGACAGTGGAGACTCCAACCTGACTGACTGACTTCAGTAAGGACGCGCTAGCGCAGCAAGTAGGGACAAATGACTGAGGAGAGCTAGACCTGGGAGGTCTGAACCCGGATGAGAGGACATGGGCTTTATTCGGGGTTGTCATGAGGCTCTAGCTATCCCTGGCTCCTGTCCTCTGAGCTCTCAGTAAGTCTCTCCCTCTTGCCCTTCATTTGTTTTGAGGACTGCTGACTAACAGCGGGTTCCTCAGACAGGAAATGCTGTGCTTCTGCTCAAAGCAGAGCTTGGGGTGGCCCATCTGGACTGTGGTTTGCCCAGGTCAGCAGGACTGGCAGAACTTCCTCTCTTGGGGCTCTATGCTGACAACTGAAAGCCCATGGGACACCCATACTGTAAGCTATGACTCGCTGTGGCCATTCAGCCTATGCAAGACCCTGCTGGCTACTGGGCTTCCATTGATCGTGGAGCTATCCTTGGGAGCATTGGAGGTCCTGTAAGGCTTCATCTTGGGTTGGGTCCTGAATCCCATGGAGCCAGAGCTGACTACCATCCCCCAGTGCCTACCTTGTATCACCATAGAACGCAGCCACAGGGAAGGGCTCTCTGAGAGCTTGTAGCCCTCTAAGGGGTTCCAGAGCACCTGGAAACCTAGCCTTCAGTTTCTTTCAGAGAGGGTCATATAGCTGGACATTTGTCTTTCTCTGTGACCATCTGAAGCTTTGAGCCCAGTCAGCGACTCACCTGTGCCGCCTGAGTTGATCTTTCTGCTACGCATCGATATGTCTCCTTCTCGCTCTACGAACCTTTGCTCCTATTCATGTTTTTCCTGCTCTTTCATCTTGATTGATCAATTGAGCACAGGCACTGGAACTGAACCTCAGCAGCATTTACTAGCCATGTGACCAGGTTATTTGCTCTCTGCAGTTCAAGTCCCTTGGGTGTAAACAGGACCCGAAAACTGTACCTGCTGCACAAACGGACCATGAAGGTTAAATGAGATAATACATCTAAAGTCCTAGCACAGGAATACAGAAAACATAATGTTAGCCTCAGTCCCTAGTATTTTACTAGCAACATACCTGGGTTTAGTTGGAGCTGCTTTAAATTCTCTACAGATATAATGGAAGTAGGATTTTGAAAAGTAATAAGCACAGTCCCCTCATACGGTCACAAGCATGTCCTCGCTCCAGTCAGAATGGTTAGTTTAAAGAAGACAAAGGCTAACAAGTGCTGTGAGGCTGCTGAGGAAGGGACCCTTGCACATCATTGGTGGGCCTGCGCATTAATACAGTCATCAGTAGGGAAGTGCCTCAGAAAAACTAAACATTGGGCAAGGATGTAGCTCAGTTGGTAAAGCGCTTTGCATGACATTCACGAAGTCCTGGGTTCGAGTCCCAGCACCACATAAATTGAGCATAGAGGGCCATGCCTGTAATCCCAGAATACAGAAGGTGGAGGTAGAAGGATCTGCAGGTCAAGGTCCTCTTTGGCTACACAGTGAGTCTTGTCTCGAAAAGAAAAAGTAAAAAATAGGGCTGACAATATAGCTCAGCGGTAAAGGACTTGCCCAGCATGCACAAGGTCCTGGGTTTAATCTCTAGTACCACAAAAGTAAAGAGGTAAATAATGTGTTAGAGAGCGATCTATTCCAATGTTCATTGCAGCATTATTCATAATTACCAATGGAGTCAATCTGTGTCCATCCACAGTCCACCAACAGATGAACGGATGAAGACAGTGTGGTGTGCAAGAACAAGGAATGAAAAATTTTCATTTGTCATGCCATAGATGCACCTGGTGTACACTGTGTTACGTGCAAGAAGCCAGACACAGAAAGATCTATTTTCATTGTTGCTTTTTAGACTGAGTCTCCCTGTAGCCACAGATGACTTGGAACCCACTATGTAGTGTGGGGATCTGGTTACTGAGCAAGCCAAGCAACTGCAGATACCCTAAAGGGATGGCAGGTGTCTGACCTGCTCTGCCTGATGTGATATGAATCTTCCTTTCCCCCACCCCAGACCAGAACCAGGTTTTTGGGTTTCGTTTCCTCATTCCTGAACTTCCACAACCTTCCTGCCTTTACCCCAACACCCCACCTTTCCCGCCTTCTATAACGGTCAGAGAGGCTTCCCTATATAAGCCCCTGCATTGGCTCTAATAACCGAACTACCCACCGACGTAGTCTCCCGGGAGGGAACTCCTCCCGCCGCACTCTGAGCCACCTGAGGTCCCGTTCCATCGTCCTCCATTCTCTGGCATGGCTGGAGCACAACAGCCGTGCTGGAGATGGAGATGCACCCACAATGTAGACCAGGCTGGGCTTGATCTCACAGAGGTCTACCTGCCTCTGCCTTCCGAGGGCTGGGGTGAAAACTGTATACCACCCACCACACCTGGCAAGATCTTACTTTTGATGGAGTCTAAGGAAATGGAACTCAGAGAGGCAAGGGCTACTGTGACAATTCCCAGGGCCTGGTGGGGGGCACTGGGGGGCTGCTGGTGAGAATACGCAAGCTGCTCATCCACAGGAGGAACACATTCAAGGGGACTATTATATATCATGCTGATGACAGTGACTTAGCATGATGTAGTATACTTGAGGATTTCTGAGTGAATAGGTTTGTAAGTGTCCTCACGGGATAATCATGCGAGGTAATGCATATGCTAAACAGCTTGAGTTAGCCACAGTACACAGTATGCATAGATCAAAATGTCTGGTATATCATACATATGCATGGGTTTTACTGTTTATTTAAAGATTAATTTGAGAAGTAAAGAAATGTCTCGGTGGCTAGGAGCACTTGCTTCTTGTGATGAAGACCCAAGTTTGGTTCCCAGATCCATAACTCCAGTTCTATGGGACCCAACACCCTCTTCTGGCCTCTGAGGGCACTGCATGCACGAGTGCATGTATATACATGCAAGCAAATAGTCAGACATATAAAATAGTCTTTTAGAAAGGTTAATTTGAAAACAAGATCAATTAGGAATGAGGAAAAATAAAAGTATTTAAAAAGAATACTAGGGTACAGGTGGTCTCTGCTTTCTTCTCCACCCTTCCCTTAAAAGCTGACCTGATAGACAAAGGTGCCAAGAGCAAGTGTTCCTGTTTACTGAGCCTGTGCATCGGGCATTGAACCACCAACCGCCACACTTTACCTCATTCATCCTTATAAGGTGGTGATGTTCTGTTTATACCCATTTACAGATTCCGGAGTTAGTACATCACTGGGTGCATGGTGCAGATATCGTGAGTCTCCTTAGCGCCCTGATTGCCACCCGGGTTGCCTCAGATACCACAGAAACTTGCATGGGATCTCATGGGCTAGAGCAGCGGTCTCTTATCTCTCTGTATATCTATGTCTCTGTCTGTCTCTTTCCTTTTTGCTTATGTGTATCTGTGTGTGTGTGTGTGTGTGTGTGTAGACAGAGTCTCACTCTGTAGCCTAGGTAGGTCTAGAACTTACTATGCTGCCCAGTCTGGTCTCACATTTGTGGCTAGCCTCCTGCCTCAGCCTCCCAAGTGCTAGAATTACAAGTATGAGCCACCACAACCGGTCAGTCTCTTCTTTTCTTATCCTCTGTCTTCTGTGTCAAATGTAGTCAGTCTAGATCAACTGGTTCTTAGCACACAACCCTTTCTTCAAGTGAGGCCTCATTCTAATGACTAAGAAACAGTATAGAACCCTCCAAAGAACAATGCTTGCTTAGCATTGCCTGAGACCAGAGAAACAAACACATACACTGGTATAAAACCACAAAATAGACCTGCTGTAACGAGGGGGGGGGGGCCCTTAGCCTTGCATGGCGACGTCTTCATTTTCTCTCTGGTTCTAGGGGGTACAGTTTGGGAACTAGTCAAATACATTTCCCCAAAAGGGGCTCCAGTTCTGATGTGTGAGGAAGGGGAGATTGTTACCTGCCCTTTGGGACCAGAACCTAGCCACATACAGATCAGTCAAAGGGCGACTACACTCCGGCATCTCCTGGTCCCTCTGTGGGCTCAGTCCTTTCTCCTGTGAGATGAGCGGGGGAGTGGATGCTCACTTAGAGAGAGGCGGCAGGGTAGTTAGGATACAAAGGGCTCCGAGGCTGTCTGGGAGAGGTCTAGAGGCAGAGCTTACAAAGGGGGGAGGGCAGGTGACAAAGAAGCCCAGTGTCCCCTTGGTACTCCAGGAGGCTGCAGGAACAGAAGTCCCAGGGGACATGGGCAGATCCAGCTGGCCAGACCTAAGTCTTGGGTTTTAAGGTCCTTGGCACCTCCTGTTCTTGGCCCCCATCCCTGGCCATTGTCCTAAAAAGGTACATCAAGGTTAAAGACTAGAAGACAATAGGCTTCATGGACTTGCAGGCTCTTAGTCACATTAGGGCCATTTAGGAAAGTGGATTTGGGGAATCAAATTCTTTTTCAGCCAGGTTCTGAAGAGAGCTCAGTCAGTAAATTGCTTGCTTTACAAATATAAAGACCTTAGTTTGATGTCCAGAACCCACATAAAAAAGCTGGGTGCCATGGTGCATGCTTGTAATCACAAAGCAGGGGAGGTGGAGACAGGCAGGTCCTTAGTGCCTGGGGAGTCCCAAGCCAATGAGAGATCTTGTCTGAAAAACAAAGAATAACACCCAAGGCTGTTCTCTGCCTCTACAGATATGCACATATCTATAAACCTGCACCTATATACACATGAACACACACACATACATAAACATGTGTACACAAACACACAGAGTCCTCAGATTCTAAAACATAAGAACTTGAAAATCCCCAACCATCAGAAACGCAGAACTTTAGCTGGGTGTGGGAGCTCATGCTTGTAATTCTAACACTTGGGAGGTTGAGGCAGGAGGATCATCCCGAGTTTGGGCCCAGTCTGGACTACATAGTGAGTTTTAGGCTAGCCCTCATTGAGACCCAAGTGTCCAAAAAACCTCCCAATCAATCAACAACAAATACATACAAAAATCAGATAATTCAGATCATGTTTTTAGAATTCCAGACTTAGAATTATCCTAGGTAGAAAGAACAAACAAATGTCTGGGAGATACGACTCAAGCGAAGGTAATAGCATCCAGTAGTGCTCAGAGACTGGGCAGGGCCAGGATCCTTGATGCTCCTCCTAGTCCCTGACCCAGCCCCAAAAGCAGGTTCTCAGAAGAACCAGCAAACACTGGAGTGCTGGCTGAACGGACCACTGCTAACAGGACAGATGGAACCCGGGACCTTCCAGTGAGGCACCTAAGAGACCATTTTTACCTCAGGGACCCTGCAGAGCTCTGTCCCCAGGTATAGAATGCCATTGTCCCCGAACTGTCTTCCAGGCACCCCATGTCTCCCCACACCTGGTCTTCCCTCCCAGAGCTCCTCAGCGGATATGGGATGTGGGGCACCTCCCTTAACTCCCGCGCAAAACAAGCAGTGACACGGAGTCAGTTATAGGGGACAGCCTCACATCTGCAGAGCTGGCAGATCTCCGATCAGCTGCTTGCCCATTAGACACACAGGGAAACCAAGGCCAGACCTTCTTGGGGTCATATAGGCTTTATATTATGTACCACTATCTCGGGATACCATCAACAGCTGCATTTATTTTTAGGGCATTCCGGGGGCTCCTGAACCCTAAGTTTGGGAGAAGATGTTTGAGAGAGTTTCCAAAACAGACCGACTTTAATTATTTCTTCTCTTACTCCTTCCCTTTCCTTGAGGGAGACACAAGCAGTTTCTAACAGCCAAGTCCACCTAGTCAGACCTCTCCTTCTTTGGTTCCCACTCCAGTAATGACCCTAATGAGCCAGCCTTACTGTAAGCATCCTGGCAGGTCCTAGAAGGGTGGAGAGGTGGAGGACCGATTCCTCCCACATCAATGTTTATTGCCTGAGAGCTTCTAGAAGCAGATCATCCTGTTCTCAGCCTTCGGTTCTCTCTTAAGAACCTCTTACTCCCTCCCTCCTTGCACTCCATGAGCTGACAGAAGTAGATGCCAACAGCAAGACAAGTTCACAAGTGGGACCAGCGTCACAAGGCTTTGCAGTATACCACTCTCAAAAGCTGCCTCTGGGAAGCACACTAGTTAGGATCGCACATTCTCAGAACCGGAGGCACATGGAGATCGCTCAGGAATTGAACCTCTCTGCACCTTATATGCACCATTTATGACAGCAAAGAATGGGAAAATGACTTGCTGCCAAGCTACACGGCTGACATGTGACTGAGTCCAGCGGACAGTCACCATCCCTGCTACCTCCACCTCTGCTGACCAATCACCCACCACTGCTGTTCTCTGCCCAACTCAGAGCATCTGTCAGCAGCAGCATAGCGCCTCACCTCCCTGTGGGCCTCCCTCTTCCAAAGACTCCCCCAAGTTCCAGGAATTCTGTCTTGGACTGGACTAAGCAGAATCGGGTAGGACGATCTGAAGTTCCAAGCTGTCTTTTTTTCTCTGAAATGTCCCCTCCCTCATCCCCCCCGCCCCCGGCCTCTCAGCCAGAACACACAGGGCTAGGCCAGCCCTTTGTTGCATCTGGGGTCACTGCCAAGGAACAGCGCCATGTCTTAGCAAGTCCTGCTCCGGGCCAGCAGCATCTGGACCCATCCCGTCCCATGCTTTGCTGTGTGCTCTTGTCACGGGCATCATGGTCTTGGTGGCTTCTCTCCATATGCATTCCTTTCCCTCAATCCTTAAACTCCCACCACCTGGTAAAGGACGCTCCTTGCTTCCCATCCTTCCAGGGTCACCAGTTGGTCTTGGCCCTGGATAACTGTCTTAGCCTCAGCTGTCCTTGGCTTTGGGGTGGAGCATAGGTTCTGTAGGGCAGTTGGACCTGGAGCTCAGACAGACTTGAGGCCACATCCTACCAAATTGACTCTAAATAAAAAAGGAAACAACAACAAAAAGGATGCCCTCTTCAGGTCTACTTCCTCCGTCAAACTTTTTACTCTAAAAAGGAGGTCCTCTCCCACACAGCAGCAACCATATTCAGATGTCCAGATCTGCCATGTTAGGTATGGATTCTTTTTGCTGTAGGACTTTTATAACTTTCTCTTTTGAAATTAGAATTACTTAGCAACAAGCACCTTAATTAAGTAGCTTACTTAATTTATAATTAAAAATTTTTTGTGTGACAAGGTCTCCCTACAGCTCCAACTGGCCTGGAACTCACTATGTAGACCAGGCTGGCTTTGAACTCATAGAGATCCATCTGCCTCTGCCTCCCAGGTGCTGAGATTAAAGGCTCACACCTGATACTAAATTTTTTAAATTTATTATTTATTATTATTTTATGTGTATGAGTGCTTTGCCTGTATGTATGTTAAGTGTACCCCTGCATGCAGTGCCTGTGGAGACCAGAAGAAGGCATTAGATTCCCTGGAACTGGAGTTACAGACTGTGGTTAGCTGCCATGTTGATTCTGGGAACTGAGCCTGGATCCTCTGTAAGAACAGTCAGTGCTATTAGCCACTGAGCCATCTCTCCAGTCCTTAATTTATAATTTTAAGGTTTCAACAACTACCTCCTATGCTTGTGAAAAGAGAAAATACAATGTATAAAACTTCAGAATGTAATGATGTGTATGTATTAAAAGTATTAATAGAGTTGAATTTATGATTTATGTTGTAAAATTAAGCTTTTAAAAAGCATTTCTTGGGCCAGCGATACATGGTGTTTGCCAAGCATGTGTTAAGATGTGAGAGGTTCAAGTCCAGTACTGGGGTGGGGTGGGGGCACTTCTTCTTCTCTCTCTCCCTTTTTTTGTGTCATTTCCTTTTCCATATAGAATCAATTTATTGTTTTTAGGGAGTCATATTTTTGAGAATGCCTGGAAAGCATGGAGTTCCTGGCTGAGACTCAGTCTGCCATCTGGTTCACAGACTCCTACCCCATATTCCAGTTATGTGACATTGAACAAGGCTCTTCTTCCCGGCTGTCTTTGTGATGTCATGTGAGGGGAAGTTCAGCTCCCTTGAGAGCTCTGAGGGGGTTGACGGATAAGCAGGAGCCCTCTTCGGTAACTATTTCTCACCCGCCAGTCTGCTCTTGCTGGGCCAAGCCCATTTTAGGAGTGGAGACCAAGCCCGGTGTGGTGATGCATTCCTTTAATCCCAGCACTCAGGAGGCAGAGGCAAGCGGATCTCTGTGAGTTCAAGGCCAGCCTGGTCTACAGAGCCAGTTCCAGGTCAGCTGGGGCTACAGGGAGACCCTGTCTCAAAAAGACAAGAAAGAGAAAGGAAAGAAAGAAAGAAAGAAAGGAAGGAAGGAAGGAAGGAAGGAAGGAAGGAAGGAAGGAAGGAAGGAAGGAAGGAAGAATAGAGACCACGTACTGGCTCCTCAGATCTAGCCTGGAGCCTGGCCCAGAATAGGTGCTCAGTGCATATTTGGCCCCATCACTGTGCCTGGAAGTGCCAGATTCATGTCTGTAGTTAAGCCCTTTGTTGAGTTGTTTGCACGCAGAATCCTACCACTCCTCCCTTTTCTGTGCATCTCAGAGTCCTCGAATGTCTAGCTGAAATCTCCACTCCTCCAGGTAGTCTTCCTAGACCCATGCTCCACAGTCTACACTTCTTAGCAATCCAGAATTAGCATGTTCAGAATTTCCAAAGCTCTCAGTTACCAGCTGAGAGGCACAGATTCCAGCAGGCCTGAATTCTCACTCCAGTGCTTCTGGCTGGCACACTGAACCTAGGCAAATCACTTCTTTCTACTTCCTGCCCTATACCCCGGGGTGTCACGAAAGGGGCCTGTGATAGTCACTGTGCAGAGCTACTGGGAGGACGCAGTGGAGCTGTGTAGGAAGGAGCTTGGTAATCTTGCAGGGCCCAGCAAGGATGAGGGCTGTGCTTTAAAGTTCTGTGGGTGGAGACCGGAGTCAGAACTGGGGCAGGGACACAGAGGGTGCTTACCTTGCTGACAGGTAAGACTGCACCTGCCAAGACCTTCCGCCTGAAGTGAAGCTCGTACTTCTCCTTGGGCATTTCTTTGGGGAAGAAGAAGTAAGGGATGGCAGCTAGGGCCACCAGGCCAGCAGCAATGAGGAAGCCCAGCCACCAGGCACCCACCCATCGGGGGTCCTTTGAGGTCAAGCTGATACCCCCTGCAAGAGAAAACCATGGTAACATTTGAGTTAGGATGAACTGTCATTTCTATGTCTAAGCACTGTGAATCACTAAGTCAATGTAGTATGGGGTCGCTGCAGTCTAATAATAACTTACAATCTTGGGCAAGGTACTTAGCATTTGTGCCTCAGTTTCTTCCTCTGTGAGATACAGATACTAATAGTGTAATATATAAAGACCTTTATATCACAGGGTTGTTGTAAGGATTATAGAAACTAATATATGTAAAGCTGAAAAAGTAAATTTAATTTAAAAATTAATTCCAAGATGGGTAGAGTAGTGTACGCCTATAATCCCAACACTTGGGAAGTAGATACATTAAGATCAGAAATTCACAGGTTATCCTCAGCTGTGTATTGAGGTTGTAGCCCAACCTGGGCTACATGAGGTCCTGTATCAAAAACTGAACAAGGGCTGCAGAGATAAGCTCAGTGGTTAAGAACACTTGCTGTTCTTCCAAAGGATCTGGGTTCAGTTCCTAGCACCCACATGGCAGCTAACAACCATCCGAACTCCAGTTCCAGGGGATCCGATAATCTTTTCTGGCCTCTGTGGGCTTTTCACAACATGGCTGCACTTTACATACATGCAGGCAAAACATTCATACACATAAAATAAAAAAAAATAAATAAAATATTTAAGAACAAACAAAAAATTTAAGTTTATGAAAGAAAAAGATGCAAAGCACGTAAAAGAATATGTGTTTTAGAGGCCTTGCTCTTCATCCTCCTCTTCTGTGACGATTTCTATTGTAATGATCATTATTAAATGTAAGTGTTATTACTGAATTCAATGAAGATAAGCTTGCTGTTGCTGCTTTCAGACCAGCATGGTAAGGTTATCAGGACTGAAGACCTGTCTTCCAATGACCCCAGGATAAGTGAAACGGTAACAGAAGAATGGGTTCCTTTAACAAGTCCCATCTCCAAGCTTGTGACTCCCCTACCTGTTTTAATTAGGACTGAATTATCACCTTCTTGTCAGAGTGTCCAATCACCCATAAAACTTCTGAAGCCTGAGGCTGAGGTCTGGATAACCTCCCCTGTCTCCTGATGTTGGGTGTCTAGTTCCTTTGAATCAAAACGTTTCCTCTCCTACTAAAGGAAGACTCAGGAAGCTCAGAAACTCAGAAGGTTTACAAGGCTCCTCTCCAAGGTTATAAAAGCAGTAAAATTTCCAGGAGGGAAGAGCCTTTCAGGCGGAGTAGCCTGCAAGTTGTGCAGGGAGCTAAGGGACCAGCTTTCCTGAGCCTCTCCATAATGCGGCTGTTTGACTCATCCGCGCTCCTAAAAAGTAACCTTAATACATTTCTTTGCTCACCAAACTAGACCTGGGTGGGACTGCCACTTTGGTCTGTGCCCTCTTTGAGGTAGAGACATTCATTCACTTCCCCCCAGGAAAAATCACACAGCACTCCAGCCTCACAGGTACTTCATATATAAAAAAAAGAATTCTCAGCAGCACCAGGCACTGGCTCCTGCAGCCTGCTCTCCAGTGCTAGATTCTGAGCTGATCTAGGGAAGGGTGAGGGAGCACAGCTGGTCCTTGGCAAATATGTCTTCAGAGCTGGTGAAGGGTGTGGCTTTTATACTAATGATCCTCAAGTCCTTCCTTGTTCCTGTCTGCTCTGGGTCCATACCAGACAGGAGAGAGTCTCAAATGCATCACCTTGCTCCTCTGCATGCAAATGCCAACCTGTGCCTGCAGCAGGCAAGAACCACCCGCCCTTCAAATCCCCCATGAAGAAAGAAGGACTGGGATGCACTCCAAGGCAGCCCCATGTGCCAGGATGATGTAAACAGGAGCAGAAAGCACACCCCTCCCGGCATGTGGAGGTGGGGCTGGGAAACTTCAGACACCTGACTCCCAGGGCCAGGGGCTACTATCGGAGTCCAGGTCTGCTGCTGGGACCCAATGTTCTAGAAGGAAGGGAGACGGAGCAGCATTGTCCCTGGTGACTGTTGTAGTGGAGAACTGCTTAGACCTGTCCTGGCAGGAAGAACCTGGGGCCAAAACTAGAATGCCTATCAGCCAAACATGTGTCACTGGCAACTTCTAAAACCTGCTGGAAAATTTCCAAGTGAGAGACAGGGATATGAGTAGCAGGAGGCAGAAGGCACTCTGGGCATCCACAGAGGCTGGTGTGACAAACGGGCAGCTGAGATGCCGTGGTGACATTGACATGCTAACAGAATATCCCATTCCCCCTAGGACCTTCACACTCCCCTTCCTGGTCACCTTCAGATCAAGCTTTAGACCCCTACTCCTTGACCCACTTGAATCTCTAACTGGTTCTGAGACTACTGTTTCCCAAATGGTACCCTAAACAGTTTCTCAAACTAGAAGGGCTAGAAGAGTCATTGAGGTCCTCCCCGAGGCCGTGTCCCAGTTGGAGAGTCCTAAGGGAAAATACACAAGTCACCATGTTCTGTTCTAAGTTGGTTCAGCATGTTATGGTTTTTCTGGTGTCTAGAAGCTGCTTCCCCTAAAAACTGTAAACCCTACAGGTCAAGAGGACATGTTTTAATGTCTGCCCACAGCATGCTTGTATCTGAGGAGGACAGGCATGAAACAAGGTAGGGTTGGTACTACTGGTGATTGACAGGACAGAGCTCCTCAACAGATGGCTCCTTACAGTTTATCTCCATCACTTCAACTCTCATGGGAGAAAGGCAGGACAGAGATTATCTCAAAGATGAGGAGATTAAGGTACAGAGAGCAGAAGGAAATGGCTTGTCCATGGTCAGTGCTGACACTAGATTTCCTGTAGGTCATTGGTTCTATGCTTACTATAAGATCATTGATCAATTACTGAGTGTTATCGTGCCCCTGGGGACAAGCAAACACTTTAGAAGCTCACCTTCTGGCATCCGGTCAATGTCCACATAAAGGCGTAGCATGAGGCTGCCCAGTCCATAGGCCATGCCCGGCCCCATCATGGTTACTGCAAACAGGATCCCTGCAGCACAAAGCCTCAGTGAGGTTCCCACAGCCCTGCCTTTCATGGGATCAATAAGACCCTGCTTGACCTCAGCAGGTTCCTGTAGACCCTCAGTGGGTCTTCCTGCCCAGTCTTCCATGTCAAAAGCAGTTATATCTCCCAGTCACCCCAGCTGGGAAGCTCTCCAGGGCTTCTCCAGAATTTTCTTGACCCCACCTTCATTCTGGGCTTCTCTTCCCTCTACCTGGGCCTGACCTGACTCTAAGGGTCCAAGGGGTGAGACCATACTCACCAAGGTAGAGAGGTGAGTTGCTATGATGGGCAAAGTCATCAATGTAGGAGATGCCAAAGGGCTGGATGGGCACACCGCCTATACCGAGCAGGGTCTGTGCTGTGAACATGATTCCCACCATGGTCAGATGCTTGGCCTCTGTGTGGCTGGAGCAGTTGTCATTGGAGAGGGCAGAGGCTGGGGTAACAGTCCTGGGCAGGCACAGGGAAGCCTCAAAGTCCTGCGGTATATCTTCTGAGAGAGAAGAAAGAATAGTTGAGACAGAAACCATTTAGTTAATACAAAGTGCTATTCTGCGTGCTATGGGTAAGTCATCTGATCCTCAAGCCTAGGGGAGGGGTGCCCCCTACTTCACAGACTAAGAAAACTGGCAATCAGCTGGGCCAGATGAGTTGGCTTCATAGCCCCTGCCCTTAAACTGTCCTGGGCCACCTTTCTGAGGGGCATTTGGAAGGCTCATGGTAACTGTGGCTCTTGGGTAGAGGTAGAAAGAGGCAGAATTTGAACTTTGTTCAGAATGACAGATAGGAGTTTTATAGAAAGAAAGGGAAGGAAGGATGCTTCAGGGAGATATCACAGTAGGGGTAAACCCAGGACCTTGAAAGGGCACTGTGTGGGAGAACGAGACGTTCCAAACGGCAGTCACAAAGTAGGGTCAGGCCAGGGCTTCAGGCAGGGCTGGGCAGGGGAAGAAAGCCACCAGACCATGGAGGGCTCTGGTGTCCTTGGCACTCGTTTTGAGGGGGAGTGGTGTCAGCTCGGGACACAGACATAGAGTGCAGGAAAGGAGAGTTTCTTAATTTAGTGCCAGGCATTTATTCCTCAGCCAATATTTGGTGAGCAAACCTGAGGAGACCCTTGTACTATTATTATTCTGAATGTGGGTGAAGTGGCCTTCTTTGCTCAACCTTCCCTTTGTGAGAGCAGGGACTTGGAGGGTGTCAACCTAACCCTGAGAGCCACATCCTGACACTGAAAATAACCATGCAACCAAAGTCATCAGAGGCTGCACCAGTTGCCCTCACCGGGTGACTCAGATATACCCTTGCTCTGTGGTCTCTCAGACTCACCTATGTGTCTCCCAGAACTGTTGTTCTTGAGCGATGAGAAGTTCAAATGCAGAACTATTGAGCAATTACTGATGGGGCTATGTGTACAGTTCTAGCTGTGAGCCTAGGGCTGCACCTCTCTCTTTGACCTCAACGCCCTGAGGAAATAGCCATAGCATCTACCTCATGGGTTTGTGGGCATTGAACAGTGAATGGTACCCCTGCCTGGTTCCCGGTTAGATACCATGGTTATCCTAGAGATTGTGTCAGCCCTTTCTAATCCAGGGTCTCCAGAGTCTTGTAGAGTGCCTGGCCCATCCCATAGCTGTGGTCTGGAGCATCAGAAGAAGAGGAAGATCCTAAGCTTAGAGTCTACTCTTTGAGCTAATCTTGCGAACACCAAAGCTCAGATAGGAGAAGGGCTTTGTTTAGAGTTGGCAGAGAAGATAAAGTGTGAACTTACATAGAAAAAAAAAATCTCTGCTAAAGAGGGTGCTCTGAGCAAAGAACTACGATAAAGTATTGCTTTCCAAGCTGCCTGTTGGCAACTGTCTAGCTCTGGATACCCACTCAGTATTCCTCTTTTTCCTAGGGTGAGACAAGATCTCATATGTGACCCAGGCTGGCCTGGAACTCACTGTGTGTGGTTACCTGCTATGAGGATTAAAGAAGTGGCCCCTGCATCTGGAGAGAACCTGTATCCTTCTGGAGATGAACCACCCCATAGGGGGTTGGCCCACCAAACCTATAAAACCCTCTGCACCTCCTTGAATAAACGAGTTTTGCTGTGGCTCGCCATCCACATGCATTCCACCCAACTCCCGGAGTTTGTATCTTAACTCCACACCTCTCACCCCCTTTCCACGGCGGTGAACCCATGTCCCCCTCTCGGGCCTGCGCCAAGCAGAGGGACCCCAACAACCATGTAGCCTAAGGTGGTCTCAAACTTGTGGTAATCTTCCTACCTCAGCTTTCTGAGTGCTAGGATTATATGTTTAAGGCATCAGTCTTGGTTCCCATTATTCCTTCTTCATGCACTTTGCACGTTTCCACTTTGGGGGGCTCTGTCCATCCCCCATGCCCTGCAATGCTCACCTTCTCTCCCATGCCATTCCCTCCAGCCCTCTGCAGTTTCTTCCAGCTGCCAGTGTCCTTTCCCTACCCGGGGCTCCAGTGGCTTCCTCTCCTGTCTCCCAGGCAGCCTGGCTCTACGCCTTGTAGCAGATGCCCATGCTTGTTCTATCTCATAATCCAGGACATGTCTGCTTCACTGTCCCACTTCCTGGTCTTCACACTACAGAGGTGAAACTGACATGCTGGGTTTTCTGTTTGTCTCCCAGACTGGGAGCTTCCCAGAAGCAAGGACTGAGTGCCCTGAGAGGAGCTGGATAGAAAGTAGGCAGCATTAAGGATCTGTTATATGTACCATTGGATGGATGGATAGATAGATAGATAGATAGATAGATAGATAGATAGATAAGTAGGTAGGCAAGTAGGTAGATAGATGAATGGCTGGGCAGGCAGATGGATAGATAAATGAATGAGTGGATGAATGAGTAGGTGGTTAGATAGATGGAAGGATGAATGGGTGGATGAATGAATGGGTCACTGGGCCAATAGATGGGTAGGTGGATGAACGGAAGGAAGGTTGAACAGATGGATGAGTGGATTGATGGATAGGTAGATGAATGGATGGGTGGATTGATGGACAGGAGGGGGAAGTGAATACTCAGGCTGCATGTATCGTTCTCTAATGGCCTATTTATTTATTGGTCAACTAAGCTCTCAACTAAATCCTACCAGGCTGAACAACCCCGTCTAAAATTCTTTTATTTTTTTTTAGTTGGGCATG
The DNA here is from genome assembly GCA_035773235.1 of Eospalax fontanierii. Taxonomy (NCBI): domain Eukaryota; kingdom Metazoa; phylum Chordata; class Mammalia; order Rodentia; family Spalacidae; genus Eospalax; species Eospalax fontanierii. Next base: position 165,569,881 of record CM069524.1, read on the forward strand.
GTAGCACATGCCTTTAGTCCCCAAATTTGGGAAGCAGAGGTAGGTGGAGCTCTATAAGATCGAGGCTAGCCTGGTCATCATAGTGAGTTCTAGGCTAGCTAGAGCTACAGGGAGACCCTGTCTCAAAAAAAAAAGTTCTATTTCTTAACACATTCATCCACTCATCCAATCATCATCATCATCATCATTATTATTTTAGGAAGGTCTCATGCATCCCAGGGTACCCCTGAACTCACTATGTTGCTAAGGATGGCTTGGAATTTGACCTTCCTCACCCCTCTGTCTCCCAAATACTAGGATTACATGTGTGTGCCACCAAGCATCCTCATTCTTTTATCAATGTTTTGGATGTCTGTGAGAATAAAATACACAAAGTACTTCAATCTTTGTGTGATACCTAGAAAGCAGTGTGTGATACTGTTAACACTGCACAGGCATTTCCTAAGGAGCTACTATGTGCCAGGCCATAAATAGGCTTTATTACAAATTCACTCCCACTGGGGCTGGAGAGATGGCTCAGCAGTTAAGAGCATTGGCTGCTCTTGCAGAGGACCTGGGTTCCATTCCCAGAACCCACATGACGACTGAGAACAGTCTGTAACTCCCGTCCCAGGGGATCTGATAACCTCTTCTGACCTCCGTGGGCACTGCATGACATGGGTAAACTTACATGGGTAAACTTGCAGGCATAACACTCATACACATAAAATAAAAATAATAAATAAAATATTTTTAAAAACAAATTCTCTCCTACTTCAAAGAAGCCATAGTAACATATGAGCAGGCTCCTTTCTAGAAAGGACTAGAAGACTTCACCCCTGCCCTATGGTTCCCCTCCCCCTCCTGGACTGGGATCAGAAAGACAGAGTTTGGGGTGGAGAGGACTATCAGGTGTACTGGACAGTGATAGCCACACTGGACGCAGGCTTGTGGATGGGCTCCAGGGCTCAGGACTGCAGTGCCTCAGTCATCTCTGCCCAGTGCCTCTGTGTCTTACCAGGGCTGCTGTTGTCGTAGCGGTATGGCTCCGAGATGAAGTGTGGGAGCGCCATGAGCAGGCCTGCCAGGGCCACCAGGACAGCTCCAAAGCCAATCATACGGGGCCGGTGTACTCGGCTGCCGAAGTAGCTCACGAACACAATCAAGGTGGTGTTCCCCACCTGCAGAGGGTGAGGTGATCACTGAAGTGGGGCGGAGCCCAAGGCCAAGGGCCCACATTATCCTTTCTGTTACCACCCTCCGTTTTCTATCTATGTAATGGACTGACTGGTTAAATAAGAATCGTCTGGGTTTTTCTTTCGAATGAGGATTCCAAGGCAGGTGTGGTAGCTCAGGCCTGTAATTCCAGTGCCTGGGAGACTAGGAAAGTCAGGAGGGTCAATGAGAGGCACAAGTCAAGTCTGAAGCTTCAGTCGGGAGGCTTGGAACTGCAAGTCTTAGATTCACAATCCCAGGATGCCGTGCGGTGGGAGCAGGTTGGGTGTGTGCTTGACTCCCCTGTTTCCTGTCTGGTGAACATGGGTGATCTCTACGATCCTTAAGGGGTGTGGGCATTATCAACAGGGATTTGTGGAGTATTGTGGGAAGGATGGATATTTTCCATTTACTAGACGGGCTGACTTTCTCTCCTCATCTGCAAGATCTGACAGTAGCATGCTGAGACTCATTCTGGGATGGGACTCTGTGCTGCTGGTGGACTGGGCTGTGTGCCGGGAGGAATGTAACTTATTACCCAAGGGAGAGAATTTCACAGAAATCTGCTGGGGCCAGGCAGAGGAGACAGCTCTTCTTCTCCGAGAGTGACAACATCTGGTGGGGAATGGCGGGGGCCCAGATGAACTGATCTCTAATCGCCACGGAGCAGCCCAGCCTCTCTTTATGCCTGGCTGAGGGCCGTGGCAGAGGCCTGTGAGTCCAGGCAGCACTGAGGTCAGACCTCCACTGCAGTATCACCCTTCATCTTGCCTCTCCAAGGTCGTTCAGAGAGTGTCTGGGAGGTAATTTAAGCCTCAATGGAGACAGGAGAAGTGACTTTCTGTGATTCCTTTCTAGGACAGCCCAAGACACAAAAGGAGCCACCAGGAGGGTGGCTGTTTATCGGACCCTGGCCAATTGGAAGACATCTATGTCCCTCAGCAACAGGCTCCTAACGGCAGGATGGCTGGGTCCTTTCCCCTACTAGGAAGACCCTGGGCAGGACGAGGCTACTCTGGGGCCTCCTCACTATGGGAGGAGAGCTAAGAAGGCATCAGAGAGCAGGCTATGCTGGGGCCTTCACGAGGGCATGGGGAAGGAAGGGTCTGTGAGTAGAAAGGAGGCTGAGGGAAGGTAAGCTCATAAGGCTCCCTCAGCATCCACCTGTAGTTGGAGCTGGGGATGGTACCTCATTGAAGGCGGCCAGCAGTCCCGAGGTCTGGCTGGAGAGCCCGAAGCGCTTCTCCAGTGTGGAGATGGAGCTCTTGAGGTAGCCGGATATCATGAGCTGCGCCAGCTGCAAGATGCTGTGGCACAGAATGAAGAACTGCCAGAGAAGCAGTGACAGCAGCAGGTGAAGGGACGCCATCAGAGGTGGGTTGTGGTCGGGGAGACAGAGAAACAGAATCGGAGGCAGAGGGAGAATAAGACCCAGAGATGAGTGAGGAATAGAGGTGTGGGGGAGAGTCAGAGGAGACAGAGACATGAAAGGAGAAAGGGGGAGGGAGAGATGAGAGAGAGGGAGGGGGGAATTGTGGGAAAAGGGAGAGAAAGACAGTTAACTGGAGTAGCCATGGCATCTCGCACAGGGTGACACACTAGGGTACAACTTGGAGACCTGGGGGCTACCAAAGACATACATGACTAAGAACAGGAATAGTAGGGGTCCTTCTGACCCTCTGATCTCCCCAGGGACTGGGCTAGACCTTCCTTCCTATTCTATAACACTTCCTCCAGGAAGTTCTCCTAGATTCCCTCAGCTCCATCTCCACTCCACTCCCACCCCAGTTTTCCCCTAAGGCTGCTCTGGGACACTTCTTCCTCTGACTTTTCAAGCTGCCCCACCCTGCCTCACCCCAAACAACCCAGCCTGCCTGAAAAACTGGCAGAATTCCTACAAGAAAAACTTCTTTCAAAGAATTAAACTATAAGTATATTTGTGCCAGAGCCAAATATGTTTGCTCAATACTTCTGAGTCTGGCTTTCTTCATCTGTACAAGGACAATGGCCCCACCTCCTGTGGTTATTGAGGAAACTCAAATCATGAGGGTTGGCATGGGGCTCAGTGATGGAACACATGCCTAGCATGCGCAAGGTCTAGGTTTCTATCCTCACTACCCAAAACAACAACAAAAATGATCATATGTGCATACACTGCAAAGGGCCTGACACTCAGTGTCTGCCAGTGAATATTCAGACCTCCACTTGTGGAGCCAGAACTCTGATATTCACACAGGGTTGGGTCATAAAGCATTTCTCCATTTCTTTGGAAGAATGAGGGACAAAGAGTATTGTTCCCCATTATCTATAGAGTAGCCCCTATCAGCCTCTGCAAGGAGAAAACCTGGCCCTTTTCTCTGTGTTCAGAATTGATCTAAGAGCTTCTGAGGACCATTCCTTTGAGCTTTCCAGCAACCCATTCTCCCAATGAGGAAGCAGGAAGGTGGACACTTGCTTGGCAGTCCACACCCTTGCTCTGTTGGACTCTGTTGTCCTGTCTGGCCCCCACGACAGGTACCTTGATACTGTGGAACACCCCTGGCCGCACATCCTGAGACGAGTCCTGAGGCTTTGTGCTGACTTTGCTTTCACACGCGTCTTCTGTGTCCATTGTGGTCTTGGTGTTCTTGTCTGGTATCTGGGGCCCCTCGCTTGCTGGCCCTGTGAGATGTCCAGCCAAGTGATGAGATAGAATCCCAGAGAATGGGCCTGACCCAGGCAGCCCTCACACGCTGAGTGTTTCAGGGGGAAGTAACATTAGTGAAGGTTTGAGAATCAAAGCCCCATCAGTCTTTCTGGCTCCTGGGTGACAGTGCTGGGAGGGGCCTTCCTGAGAGGCCACCTATCCCATGTGTCACTGCTGGGGTCTCTCACTCCTTTACCAGCACACACCACCTTTAAAAGAGAAGTCATTTACTTCCCCACACAGCAGCCCCTGGAGCAACCATTCCCATATTAAATATGAGCTGTGTAGTCTCCCAGTAAGCCTTGGGATAAAGGCTTTTCCTGAGTGTGTTTGGGATAGATTCTCCTCACCTTCATAGGGCACTATCCTGTGTGTATACACAGAACCAAACAGTCAAGTCCCCAAATTGTACATTGAAGCACACAGCAATTCAGTGAATAAAGGCCATCAGAACCCTGCCATTTAACCCCACCCTGACAAACAGGCCCCACTGACTCAAGAAGCCGAGCTGTTTTGGACCCCTGACCTCATTGCCATGTTGGATTTCTTCATGGGTAATTATGGTAACCTGTCCACAATCATCTCCTGGAATCTCCTGCTGCTGACTCTTGGTGGGAAGCCTGGGAGTCTAGCCTGCAACATTCCACCCCATCCTTTCAGATGGAGCTCAGAGCCTTCCTTCCCCAGAGGCTCCACTTCCTAAGGGAAGCATCCTCCATTGTTTTATGTCCCTCTCGCCACAGGCCAGTTTCCCCTCATTCAGCAGGGCCTGCTGGAGGCTGGAAAGTGACCTGGGAATACCTTTGACTCCCTAGAATGTGGATGCCCTCCACCCCATCTCCAGCACCTAGGAGGCAAACTCAGGGAGGGCTGCTGAGGCCTCGCCTCCCCAGGCCAAGCTTCTGTGTTCTTCACACAAGGTGCTTGGGAATCTGGAGACTATTTTCTTAACTGAAAAAAGTGATGGCTAATCTTGGTTCTCAACTTGGTCAGATTTAGAATCACCTAGGAGGCACATCTCTAGGTGTGTCTGCGAGGGGAATTCTAGAGGAGGGACAATCTACTCAGAATACGGATAGCATCATCCTGCGGGCTGGAGTTTTAGACTGAAGAAGAAGCAGAAAGCTTTTCTTCAATGGAGTGGCAGTATTCATCTCTGCCTGCAGACATAATGAGCCGCCTCACATGCCTGCCACCAGGCCTTCTTCACTATGACAGACCATACGCTCAAACTGTGAGCCAAAAGACCTCCTGTAAGTTGCTTTCTGCCAGGTATTTGTGATGACAACAAGAGAAATAGCAAATACAGTATGTAATCCACATGCCATAAAACCCCTCCTAAACACATAACGCAGATTTTTGGTATATTCACAGAGTTGCACAACCATCACCTCTATCCAGCTCCAGAACATTCCCTTACCACAGCAAGAAGTCTGATACCACCCCATTCCTTTTTCCCATAGTTCCTAGAAATCCCTAACCTACTTTCTGGCTTTGTGGATTTCCTATTCTGGAGATTTCACATAAATGAAATCTTATACATATATAGTCATCTATAACTAATTTATTTTAATTCCATATAATATTTTCACAATTGCTGTTCATGTTGCATATATCAACACTTCATGCTTTTGTATGGCTGAATATCATTCCACCGCATATATAGAGCATATTCTTTGTGCACTCATCAGCTAATAAACACTTAGGTGATTTCAGGTATGAACAGTCATTACAACATTTTATATGACATGCATCTTTAGTTCTCTTGGGCATGCATCTATGAATGGGATTTCTGGGTTCTTTGACAGTTCTGTTTGAGGAATCATTAAACTTTTCCACAGTGCCCACTAGAATGTCCCCATTTCTCTCCATTTTTTCTAATACTTGTTATGGTGTGACATGGTAACTGTACCATTTGACTAAGGATACTGAGCAACTTTTGATGTTCATATTGGTCATTTATGTAGCTCTTTGGAGAAATGCCTAGACAAGTAACGGGAAGAATTTGAGGAAACGGAAGTGCGTATGTCTGGAGAGAGTTCCTTTTGGGCCACAAACACCCAGAGGAAACAAGGAAAAGCAACACCTGGCTGGGAGATGAGGGGTTCCCCTTGGAAGGAAGAGGGAGCCAGGGGCGACTGCTTGAGGTCACCTGAAGAAGAGGAGGCACGAACATGCAAAGCAAATGTCCCCTCCAGGACACTGAAGGGACCATTTTCCAGTCTCAGCTCTTTCACCAGTGGAGGATGGCCATCTGCTACAGTCTAGGTCTGTGCCATGTGCACTTTATGAATGAGCCTATGAATTTCTTCAAAGCTCGGTTCCCTTTGTTTTTTTCTATCTCCAGGCTTCTGATAGAGACACCCAGCGCAGGCACAGAAGCCCAGGCATTAAACTCCACATCCCTCCATGACCCTTTCATAGGTCTAACAAGGGCACGATGCTCAATGCCCAAGCCTACCCCAGCCTAGCTGTCACCTCAGAAGCAGTGCCAGCCTGCCCAGAGGCCAGGCAAGGATGGAAGGACAGTGGCTAGCTCTGAACTTGCAGCTCCAGCATGCAAACCTTGGCTCCTGGGCACGCAGGGACCCATCCTCCCTGTGCCCTGTTCGTCGCCCTTCCCCTCCCTCTCATCTGCTCACTCCTCAAGCCTGCTCACCTGCGTCAGGTAAACTCTCTTCTGGTTTTCTTGAAGTTTCCACCTCAGTTTATCTGCTCAAAGTCTTCCTGGCTTATTCTGCCCATTAATAATATGACTGTTTCTGGGGGGACAAAGTCTACAAAGCTCTTGCTTCTGAGTGGAGGAGGAAGTCCAGGCCACAATGCTCTGGGCTCTGAGAGGAGCCATTGCCTTGGCTGGCTGCCCGTCGAAAACCCTGTTTATCAGGTGGTTGGCGGGTGAGAGACTTGGCTCGCATGCTCAGGTGTTTACTCCAGCCACAGCCAGGGGACCAGGGGTGGTCAGCCTGTCCCCTTTCTGTGCTCATTCTTTTCTGAGAAGGCTCGGGACCATGCCCCAATACAAAGAAATCCCCCACCCCACAGTGACAGGTTGCAAAAAGCAATCCCTGGGAAAATGGAAAGCTGATATATGCTTCTTCCGGCTTGAGTTGGACGCCCAGCACCCCTGCCAGCTCATGTGAGGGCAAACGTGCCTCTAGATCTTTCTGAGATACAGTTTTCCTCAGCCTACAGCTGAGGATGACAGAATCCACAGATAGGGCTAAGGACACACTGCTCCCAAACACAGGCATCTGAGAAGACAGCAAGAGCCAGAAGGTCCCTCTTACCTCCACTCCCCTCCTCTCTCTTGCAGCAGGTGGTGAGACCTAGGAAGGTCACTCTCTGACCTTCTCCCTCACTTCTCTTCTGAAACAAATCAAAACGGGCTTGGCTAATTCCCCTTCAGTCTGTACCGTCAGATCACTCCCCCTTTGTCCGGCTGGCCCCTACGCAGGTAAATACGTCACCCGACCTATCATAAAAACGCATAGTTCTCCCTGTTGTTTCAGCCTTTTACTGAGGTCTCGGCATCACGTGAACTTTATACTAAATAACTCTATGCTTCTTATCTTGCTAATCTGTCTTTTCTTAAGAGTATTTAAGCCAGAAACCTAGGAACTGGGGAGCACAGAAAATCTCTCCTCTCCTCCACCGCCTCGGGGCAGTAAGGCACGTATCTACCAGATCTGACCTGTCTGACCAACACCCACCGAGGACCATTTCTCTTCCATTCCAAATAAATGGATGTCCAAGGCTGCACAGCTCTATTGCAGCCCCTCCTGCCTCCTGCCTCCAAGTTCACTTCTTGTCCTGACAGAACCCATCCATCACTGAATTACCTCTCTCCCTCCTATCCAAGCTCCAGTCAACCACAAAACCTGAGGGAACTGCACCCTTCTCCTTGAGAAGACTCCCTGCTCTAGATGCTGCGACCCAGTCAGGAGTGCCTGCTGCAACCCAGCCATGTGGCCTTAGATCTGCAATATCACTTGGAGTGCAGGGACAGCAGAGCCCCCTCTCCAGCACAGAAGGTGCCTTTGAGAACCCAAACCATTGGACCTGTGCACCAAAGCGTCCACAAGCCCCCCGCCCCCCATCTGTCCCTGTTAACAAGATACTGCTATTCCATGGTCTTCATACGCATTTTTATTTCTCTTCCCAGCTTGTCCAATTCAAGCAATTGGGTAAACTTTTCAGTATGAAGACTTCATGAATCTGATCCATTCATCAAGAGGAATTATCAAAAGAGATCTAACCCTCAGCTCCTCTCCCTCACTCCCTCCCTTCCTCCTTCCCTCTCCCTTTCTTTTATTCCCACTCTACCCTCCTCCCTCTTTCCTTCCTTTCCTTTGACAGGGTCTTACCATGTAGTGCAAACTGCCTCCAAACTTACAATCCTCCTGCTTCAGCCTCCTGAGTCCTGGGATTACCTGCGTGCACAAGCATGCCTAGCTTCCTCAGATTCTTTGAGTTCTTCCTGCCCCAAGCCCATACCTTCCTCTCATCTCCACCAATCCTGAACTGTCACGTTGTGATTCTCACCTTATCCCAATCAAATCCCCTGCCAACTTTCCTCCCCACCTCCTCCTGAAATGTTCTGAAACAAATTTCCAGTTTTATAATCTCCAGCTGAGACATGGCCAAAGCAGAAAGCTGTGCTGTAGTCTCTTAGCTTGGTTCACAATATGCTTTATGTCAGTGGTGGGTCGTGTTGGCCAAACTTGCTGTTGACACGATGCACTAACTAGGACTCTCTGCCCAGTCAGTCAGTCAGTCCTGCCAGTAATCAGTCCTCCTGCATCAAACCTCACCAGATTCCACCCATGTGTCCTTCCAGACCTGCTTTGTAGCTGTAACAAGTATGCTACATCTAGAACCACAGAACCGAGCTGAAACTCACCAAAAAGACTGGGGAGGGTATGATCAAAGGCCCTGCCAGTTAGAAATGGGCAGGAAGCCCCATAAGGACTCTGCCCTGCATCTTGATCTGAGGGGAAGCAGGGCTATCACAGATAAGCTTCACGTGAACTTTATGCCTTCAAGAGAATAGCAACCATTGGCAACAAATGGCAAGGCAGATCCCAGGAGAGTTCATTTGTGCTGAGGGCAACTCTAGGTTGGCCTCTGAGAGGGTATGGGCCAGGGAGGGTGAAGGTATGGCTCTCTCTAGAATGTTCTAGTACGTCCCTCACAAAGAGCAGAGCTAGGACCACTGAGACGTTGGCAGTCAGATGACTCTGAGCTTTAGTAAGATGGGAATGATGAGCCCTGCCTCACACCTGCTGCATGGGATAAGGTCCTCAAGTTGACTCAAAGGTAACTCAGAGGCTAGCTTTGTTCACCTTGGCTCCAAACTCACCAGCGAGTTTGTTTGCAGGTCTCACCACCAGGGCTTGGAATCTTATTTTCCTTCTTGTGGAAGGCTTAGTCTAGTTACCTTTTCACCTCCTCCTGATACAAAAGGCAGCCCAGACCTCCCTGGCAGGCCTCCCCCTGTGGCTCCTTGTCCCACACTGCATCAACCCAAGTTCCTGCACAGTCTTTACCAGTCACATTCCAGGACTTCTGTGTTTTTTTCCAAATTTCACAAACAAGAAGAACCACCCCAACTCCTCCACACATGATGCCACCCCCTCCCACACATATACACTGTGTGAGACCCACACACACAGAAGGTAAAACAAAGGCTGTCGCTGGGGGATCCTGGCCCAAGGCCACCATGCTGTGGACGTATATTGAAGCAGATGGCACCCTCTGTGTTTGTGTTGCCAGGATCAGTCTTAGAACTTGCAGAATGCTGGCTTGCTGAGTGTTTGAACATTAGTTGCCAGCATTTAAAAAATCAGGAAATCTCACATCAAACAGCAGATTTTTGGTTTTGTCCTAAAAGATCAGCACATCTGGCATGCCGAGCCTACTTTCCTGTATGACAGTGCTCAACAGTTGGTCCTGGGCCTGCACCCCGTCCCCGCTGGGGGTGACCTTTGCCCATTCCTGGGCCCCTCTCACCACCTATGGGCTTCCATGTCTGACAGCCCTGGCAGCACTTTATGCTGGAGAGCCAGCCAGTTAACCACTTTGAAGGTGAGGAAACAAGGCCAAAGGAGCCCAGAACTTGCCGAGAGTCACCATGGCAGGAACGGGGCTGGTGCTCAGCTGGTTCTGGAAGTGAGTGAAGACTCATTACAGGACCAGGGAGATGGCTCAGCGGGTAAAGGTACTTGCTGCCAAGACTGACGATCTAAGTTCTGTCCCTAGAACTCACATGCTGGAAGGAGAGAACTAACTCTTGCAAACTGTCCTCTGACCTCCACGAGTGCACAGTCAAATGTGCGCAGTGCACAGTCAAATGTGCGATGGCAGGTTTTGCAAAAACAGCAATAACACGCACAATAAAAAAATAAATAAAACAGACAAATGTTTTAAAAAGGAGAAGAAACTCAGGTTCAGACTCATGACAGATACTCAGTGCCGTGGTACCGGGTCTAGTAAAGGGTATGAAATAACGAAGTCCTGGCCTCACATGGAGGTGCTGGAGTGCTTCCTGGAAGAAGAAACGTCAGAGAAAAAGGAAGTAGTATGAAAATTAAAGGTTGCTTAGGGGGCAAATGCCACAAGGTTGGAGCAGAGAGGAGGGATAGGGCTGAGGCTGGCGAGGCTGGCGGGTTCAAGAGATGGCACTGACTTAGAAAGGCTCAGCTTTCCACCTCAGCATGCCACTGTGGAGAGCCGGGGTTCCTGAGAACCAGAATGGTGGTAGTGTGCCCAGCAGTGGCCAGAGGGCTAGGTGGCAGAGGTTCCTGGGGTGACAGGGGTCCTCAGGAGGTTATAACTCCGGGCTGTAGCCTGGAATCACATGTCTCAGGGTTCGGGGAGGCACGTTGAATATGAAGGTGACAAACCAGTGTCTGGACCTGCCTGGAGACAGAAGGGCTTGTCCCGTGCCCCAACTGAGAGCAGTGAGGAAGGACACCCATGTTTCAGGTGTCAAGGCTAGGAGACTGGGTCGCTGGAAAGGCTACGAGTCCCCAGCACTAACAAACCCGGTATCTGAGCCAGGTGACGATGGTGAGTAAGCCACCCTTTAAGATGGCGGCAGACCCCTTCCCACAGGTCAAGTTTAAGGTGATTAAACCTTGCCTGAGTCTTACCTTGTTAAATTGCCTGGCCTCCTCTGGCCCACAGTGCTTTGCTCAGCTCTGGAGTCCTGGCTGGTTCTCCCTCCATGAGGTGTTCCCCCCACACAGGGCAGTTCCACAGCCCTTCTCCAGTTCTGTCTGGCTACTATGCCTTTCTCTTCTTATTGACCTGATTAGGAGGTACACTCCCCCAGAGCTGTCCTATCCTATCCCTCTATTGGGAAAGATTAAGCTCTGTCTCTGCTGAAACCCTCATAGCAAAAGACTTTGGATTCACATATTTGTTTTGGCCTTACTGTAGTAGTGTGACCTTGGGTGATTTGTTCAACTTAAGCTTTAGTTTCCTTCTCTTAGAGAGCATACTTTATTCTCTTAGCAAACACTCTGGGCCTGGTAATCTGCAGTCCTCAGTGGCCGTCTCCTCCCTTCTTCCTGAACTCTCTGTCACACCACTGATCCAGATTCCAGACTCAAGTTCAAGGCCCCTGGGAGTCTCAGCTCTCATCTACCCACCCTTAAAGAACATGATTCTCTGGCCCCAGTAAATCTTTGCTGTCCCCCAAAAGTCATCAGGTTCTTTCTGTGTCCTCAGCCTTTATACATGCTGTACTGTGACTGACTGTCCTTCCTCCCCAGCCAACCTCTTCTCGTCTCTCAGACCCAGCCCAGCTGAGGAGGGCACTACTGAACTGAGCTTGCTGGACTGAAGGAAAGAACATGGCTACAGCATGGGCCATAAGAGTTGGGGGCTGCTAGGGTACCACGGAGTGGGGTCGTGTGGAGCCTGAGGCTCCAGTTCCCAGTATGATCTAGACCAGCACTGTGGCTAGGAAAGAGTCAAAGACAGAAAGGGGCGGGAAGTCTCCAGGGCATGAATTGGACTTGGCTGTCATTTTTGGGAAATTCCTCCTGGAAGGACCCTTTGGTGGTCTGTCAGCAGGAAAGCAGATCTTGAAGTCCAGCTGTTGTTTCTTGAGGGAGCTCAGTCAGGATGGGGGAGGGACAGGCATTCTGGTGGTTTCTGAGTTGGGTCAGGGACCCTGTGCTGGAACTTTCTGTTCCCAGTTCTGGCCCTGACTACCCCATCTAGACCCATGATGACCTTAAAAATAGGGACTGATAAGGAGGGGGATGTCCTGAGCCCATGGGGAAGCAGACAGTCTCCTTAGGTCTAAACAACGAACCATTGGCCAAAGGCCATGCTGCCTCCCTCTCTACAGGGCCCCAGCCCATCACTCACTCTGTGTTTGAACTGTCTTTGGAAAGCATCCGTACAACCAGCTTTGCGTCAAAACATGAGTCTGAAGTCTCTGGTAAGGTTCAGCTGTCACACACAAGGTTGTCCCTTGACTTAGAGCTCTCAGATACCAGAGACCAAGGTGCTCAGAAGTCAGACCCTTGGGTCTAATTCCACCAGCTCGGGGCTAGACACATGGGAGCCTGCAGTGTGACTCTGAGGACAGAAGACAGGGGAAGCCACTGAGGCCTTGACTCAGCAGGGGTCCGAGTGCCACTGGCTCTGCTGCTGCTGACCAGCTGTGTGGCCTGGAACAGGGTTCCTGGGTTCCTTCTTGCTTTGTTTTCCTCATTTGCCAATTGGACATGAGACTAACTTGAGCTCATAAAACCATTGCATATTTGAGTGAGGATCTGATGGGTGTTCCTGGGACACAGATGCTCTGCATCATTGGAGCATGGCCACTGCTCCCCTCAAATATCTTCTATAGCTCTCAATTGCCTCAAAGCCAACATATACAATATATATTATGTGTATGTACATATATATATATATATATATATATATAGTGTGTGTGTGTGTGTGTAACTTGCTACATAAGCAGTTTGTGGTCGAGCCCCATCACCTTTGGCTTAATTTTCTGAGATATTGCCCAATGACCTCAGTGATTGCTCAGTGAGCCCACAAACATGCCAGGTCCATTTGCCTTCTAGAATGCATGTTCTGGCCTTGCTGATGCTCTTGGAACCCTACTCACCCCACTTGGGGTCAGATCACGATTCTCAGCTGTTGCTTGACTATTTCTTCCTATTTCAAACTTTGGTTGTTTTTTTTTTTTCTCTTTCCTTTCCTTTTCTCTGTCTTTGGAGTGGTGTGTGTGTGTGTGTGTGTGTGTGTGTGTGTGTGTGTGTGTGTGTATGTGTGTGTGTGTGTGTGAGAGAGAGAGAGAGAGAGAGAGAGAGGAGAGAGAGAGAAAGTTACTGAAGATTGAACCTAGAGCTTTGTACATGCTAGGCAAGCACTCTATTACTGGGCTAGTTGTCCAGGCCAGCCCTGAACATTAATCCTCCTGCCACAGCCTCTTGAATAACTTAGATGTCAGACCTGTGCCATGGGCTTGCTAAGCTTTGGCATATTTTTTTTTCATGTGGCTTGTGTTTATGACTCCACAGAGGGACATCACAGAGCTGAGACCTGAGACATGGAACACAGTTTACTCACTGAACAGCATCTCATCATCCCAGCTCTGATTGGGTCCAAAGCCTCAGGAATGGACAGAATCGGGTCAGCCCTGGGAGTTCCCAGTATACTTAGGTGGGCTCTTTCTCTAGCATTTTAGAGCCAGTGGTAGGTCGGGGCTACGGCCTGCTAGGGTGCAACACTCTACCCATGACACCTCATGCTGCAATCCCCCATGCTGATGAAAGGCCCACCTGTCCCTTCAGAGAAGTCTTTTCCACTGCCCCCTCCAGAGACCAAGCGTATAAGTACATCTAGGGACAAAGTGACTATCGTTACCACCTACTGCCAAGATAGAGAAACTGAGTCCCAGGAAGGGATAGGAACAGACTGGGCACTGACTGCATGGCATCCTATGATGGGTTCAAGGCCAGCTCACCATCTGGTTCTTAGCTGACCTAGAAGACACTGCCCGGACCAGTCTGGAAGGAAGTAACACACACACTGGTTCCTTAGTCAGTGGCACCCAAAGAACAGTTCGCTTTGCCTGAGGTCAGTGGAGCATGTCCAAGGCAGGTGAAAGTGCACCAGGGTGGAGTCAGGAAGGAAGAGGCAGCCCCAGGTAAGTGACAGAGACCCTGCCTCAGGAAGACCTGTGTTCTGGCCCCAGCTTTCCTGCTTACTTGCTGGATGACTTTGGATGAGTCATTTGCCCTCTCTGAGCATCTATTTTTAAAAGGTGAGGACATTTCACTGAATTCTCATAAAGCCCTTGGGGCAGAGCTGGGACTGGAATATAAGGCTGCTGGTTCATGCTGTCAACTTATCCATCTGCCCTGGGAGGACCAAATTGGAACACAGGTCCACAGAGAGCAATAGCAGTCCCACCTGCATCAAGGCTGAATGGAGCTTGGGTCCAGAAGCACGGGTGATGGATGTTTCTTCCTGCTGGGAGGCCCCCAGATTGGTGTGGGAAGAACCACATTTCTCTGGAACAGGCTGTGGGTAGGGATTCCCCAAGCATGGGCGTCATGGCCAGAGAGAGGCTTCCCTGGATCCCACCACGGGAACGGAGATTAGTTTCTACCCTGCCCAGACAGGAAAGCTCTGCCTGTCACCTAAAGGCATGTGCAAGCGTGCAAGCTGGTAGGGTGGCTCTGTGCGAGTCACGTCTGACCCTCTGTCAGGGACAGCTGGCCGACTTTCATCCAGCCCTGGACAGAAGGAGAGTCTGCTTCCTTCTCCACTTTCCCCCCTCCTTCGTCCTCTCATCCCCTGCACTGAACCCGACCAGAGCCCAGGAGGAGGCTGAGGAAGCATAGCTAGAGGTGGCTTCTAGTGACTCAGTGGACAGATCTTGGGATCAATTTCCTGTTATATGTGTGCCAAGGGGCGGTTAGAGATCTCACAGCAAAGCCTTACATAAAAATAGCCCTGGCAGATAAGAAGAGGCAGGTGCCGAACTGAGGTTGCTGGGTTTTCCTGAGCCACAATGTTTCCAATCCTTGAATTTGTACAGAGCTGAGGCTGACTGGAAATTCGGTTTGCCAATAGCTTATTCACCCCCTTAAAAGTATCCCCACTATGTCAGGTGCAGTGGACAGCTGTCCTCCTATGATTCCTCCTGCTGGAGATGGGAGGTGGGAAAACTGCAAGCTGGAGATGAGTTTGGGTTTCATAGCAAAACCGTAAGTCGACAACCAAACAAACCAAACAAAACCCAAACCTCACCCTCCCAGATCCGACCTCACTCTCTACTCTGTCTTTGTGCCTGGGCAGCCCCCTGAGAGGAAGCACCCTCTCCTGGCAGGCTAGTATCCCCAGGCTGTGTTTCAGCGGTGGGTCTGGCTCTTCTGCCTGAATTCAGTCCTCACTGCAGCCTCCCGGGAACAAGCCCAGCCTTGCCTGAGTGGGTGTGAGGCTGACACCACAGCAGACTGGGACGCCAAGGGTGACTGTGGGCCACCCGCCCAGCCACCCTGTCTAAAGAGCCTTTGTTTCTTCCACCACTGTCATGGATATGTGGGTTTGTCACTCTGCTCGCTAAAGCACGGTTCACACTGCTTCGTGCTTTCTTTATCCAATTCCCAAGTTTGGCTTCTAGAGGCTTCCAGACATTTCCCCTCCAGCCTCCGCACAGCCCATCACCATTCACCCAGGTGGGTGTCTGCAGGCCTGTCTCTGAGACCTCTCTGTCTGCATGGATCCTGTGGGTTCTGTCTGTAGTCCGTCTGTCAAGCCCTTGGGCATTTGCCCCTGTGCATTGGTGGTCCTTTCTGGCTCACACGCACGGTCTTCTGTTTCTCTCTCTGTTGCCATCTTCCTCCAGGGCTGCCCTCCCCTTTTGCCCAAGGTCCTGACACCTGTTGGTAGCCTGCCGCATCTCTGCGTGTCTTCTCTCTGGCTTCTTCTCTGCCTGTCTGTCTGTTTCTAGCTGTCTCCATCACACAGGGGGCCAGCTTGATGGGGAGCTTTGGGTCTCTAGTCCACCAGAGAGGTTTGGCTGGGCTTGCTGCCTCCAGCTGAGTAAACAGCTTCCCTTCCTGCCTCTCTTTCATCCATAATAACCTCTCTCTGCTCCAGGACTGACTATTCCTGTGCAGAGCTAAGCCACCTCCCCAGCACCCCACCTCCCAATGCCGTCCCTTCCTTTAGCTGGACTTACCTATCCTGGGTCCCATGATTGTTGGAGTGCACTGACTTACAGCCCCGAGTTCAACCTGGAGTTAAGCAGAGAGGAAGTGAGCCTATTAGGAGGGATCCTGGAGATGGCTTCAGAGAGAGCAACAGCAGCGACAGTCAGTGCAGGGACTTCCTGCATTGGGCGATGCTTCATTGGCCACACTGGACAGCAGCTGCCTTTCCAAGCAGAGGTGGTAGAGCCCTGCTCCCTGAGGGCCTGTTTCTCTGGGCCACTTGCTTCTCCCTCTGGCTCTCTGCCTTGATACTTGCTGCGCCTGCCTCTCTGTCTCTCTGAATTCTTCTGATCTCTGGCTGGGACAGCCCCGGGCCAAAGGTATAAAGGAGGAGGGTTTGTTTAAGTCCAGCCCCCATTCTGGGCGGATGCTCCCTTCCTGAAGCCCAGATGGGTTACTTCCCAGCTTCTGTCTCTTGGATATTTCCCCTATTTTGTTAGCAGCAGAGAGGCAGGAGAGGATGTTGATGACTGTCCTCAAGCCCCAGGGTCATTTAGGCGACAAATGCTCTAGTATGTTCCGTCTACTCGCTGCAGTCCCAGTCCCCGTCTGGGCCCCTTTCCTGTGTACTGTGGTCCCTCTGGCCCTCCCTGCACCCTGCAGAGAGCCCTCACTTCCCTACTGAGCCAGGTCCTCCCTCACTTCAGTCCTATACTGTTTCCTTCATCCTTCACAATACCCCCATCAGCTCCGAAGATCCAGACTAAAGAGCTGCTGTCACCAGAAGCACCTCGGTCAGCCCACTGGGAGAACTCCTGGTAGAAGCCTGATCAGTCACTGGCCACCTCGATGGAAGGAGGAAGAAAGAGAGCGAAAATGTGAAATTCTTAGAGATTTCTTGGACAGAGGATTAGAGACCTTGTAGACATCAGGGAGTGTCCCATTCTAGTGCCCAGGCTAAGGGTGTGGGCAAGTTCCTTCACTGCTCTAAGTATCAGGATCTGCATAGGACAACAGCAATTCTGCCTTGCAGGGCTGTTGTGAAAGTTAAGTGAACCAATAGAGAAGTGACGCCTGGAGGCTAGAAGCCCAGCTGGAGGGAGGCAGGGCCCAATCTGGCAGAAGAGAAAATAAATTACTTTGCATAGCACATCATGCATGTGAGGCTACCTGGGCCCATTCACCCTGCAGTCCTGGGGATCCCCCATTTTACAGATGAGATTCTGGGTCTCAGTCACTTGTTTCAGAGCACCCCGTTAGTTGGGGCGCTATGTCTTGACCCTCTGATGTTGGAGCCAGGCTTTTCCCCTTCAACTCAAGCTGTCTTCTCAGAAAAAGATTCAGGACCTGGAAGTGATCCTGACTCCATCTTAGAGACAGGAACTTTGCAAGGAACAGAGATGTGGGTTTGGAGTCTATAGCTTCCTTTAGCCCACTTGGGCCTAGAGGTAACATGAGGATGCTGGTAGAAAGCAGAGGACATCTGAGGTATAGATCTGCCTGGCACTCCGTAGGCCTTCAGGTGAATACCCAATATTTTGTGAATGGAAGAGTCTGTAAGAGACCAGCAATGTGAGCATGTGACCATGGAGGAAGGACAGCAGGTGTCTTGGATTGACAGAAAGAAAGGACAGATCCTGATCCTGCTTGGAAAGCCAGATTAGATCTGTGGCTCTAAGCCCATTGTTCTAAAGTCAGTACTGTGTATCCTCATAGAGACCAGCAGAGTTACAACCTCCCACACTCCAAACCACTGGTCCACATGTATGGGCAAGATCCCTTAGACATCTGGAAGCTCCTTCCTCCATCTTAGCCCCAGAGACTGAAGTTCTAAATATAGAACCAGGATGTTCTTGAACTTGGAGTTGTGGAACTAAAGCAAAGATCAGGGATTGTCAAGAGCCTATGAAACTAGCTAATAGGCCTCAGACCTGCCCCCAGCCTAAACAGTTCAGTGAGGTTCAGCTACGGGAGGCCCGGGCTTGAGGTATGAACATACTGCCTTGAACTCTGGCTTAACCTGCTTGAGAACACGTGACATTTGATGCAATGTGCACATTTTGTACAGTCCCACCTGTGTGCGGTTCTCAACACCATCTGTGGACTCCTATCATTTGCAAAACTTGATGCCTTTTTTAGAGTCTGCTGCTGTTGGCGTGGCTTGCAGAACTCTGCAGCTCCCAGGGTCCGTGACGTTTGCACAGCCTTGTGCCTCACGTTAAGCCTGATGCTGCTGTAAGCCTTGTTACTGGTGGCAGAACCCAAGTCCTTCTTTCTGAGTGACTGAGAGACCGGCCTTTCTGTAAACCTGGCATGCAGAGGAGTCGCCTTCTGGAACCATCCGCTTTGGGGTACAAAAAATGATGCTGGGATCTAGATAGATTGCAGAGCTCGAATCTGCTTCCAGCTCTTGTCACAACCCCACTGTGGGACATTAGACCACTCCTCTGTCCTTTAGGACTCAGTCTTACTATCTGTTAAGTGACCATGGTATCAAACCACCACCCTTCAGGACTGTCCTGGCGGTCACTAGGACCTTGCTCAGAAGATAGGGAGACAAGAAAGGGAAGAGAGACCAGAGACTCCTTCCCCTGAAAGGCTTCAAACTGCCCCCTCAGCACCTTTGCCCCCACTTCCCTCTGGCCTGTTAGTCAGGAAGTGGATATCTATAAACGAGCCCTCGGCCAGCTGGGCAGCAAGCGAGGGCCTCTAATGAGCCCGGGCCTCCCCAGCTTCAGATGTGCCCCACTGTGCAGACTGCTCTGTCCGCGGAAAGCAATGTCATACTTACTTCACCTATAAGGACACTGCCACTCAGAGAGGTGATTCACTCAGGACCATCCCCGGCCCCAAGTCTACCTACAAGAGGAGGTGGGCTGTGAGCCAAGGACATGGAAGATGGATCCATTGTACTGTCAGCGTGAGAAGGAACACAGAACTGAACATCCCCTTCTCCAGTATCAGAGATTAAAGCCATAGAGTGCAGCGAATACAGGAGTCACTGTCTACCTTTCCCTGGGCTTCTTTCCCTACCAAGAATCAGGGCACCCCTACTTGCTGGTCGGTCCTCTCTAACCTGATGAGATGCAACTAATGATGCAGTCAAACACATGAGAAGCACTGGCTTATAGACCCCAGGAGGGTCCAGAGGGGCAGCAGCTTATGCCCCTTTTCTCAGCCTGGCCCCTGGTACTTTCAGCATGTTCAGCCACCTGTGTGTGCTGAGGCTGCTTAATCCACCTGCAGGCTCCTCCCACCCCCTAGCCCACAGGAAACCATTCACTCCGGGCTCCATTGCTCCAGCAGCAGCTGTCCCTGAGTCGCACTGCTCCCGTGCTGTGCTAGAAACAGCATCTCCCTTCGGAAATGGTAGCCCTGTGCACCAGGGAAGGCATGAGCTTAGTCACCTGGCAGTTTTAGGTCCTAGGATGCTTCATCCTGGCCCAGCAAGAATTTCCTTAAGCTCAGTGACCTCCTCCACGGCATAAAAGGTAAGCAACCTCCTGGAACAGCCACGCAGAACCTCATCCTCTTGCCCCCATCTCCTTAAAAAGTGGTTAGCTTTTCTCTGGAGAGATTAAACTCTCCAAGGAGGCCTCTCTGGGTGACTTGGGCCAGTCACTTGCCCTCTCTGATCGTCTGTGCCCTTCCTTGTCTATGAAATGCTCTCCAGAGCTGTCAAGGCTGGGATGAACTGATGGATGGACTGGTACTTGCTAAGTTCTGAGAGCTGAGCAGACACAGCCATTATTAATATGGCAGCCATGGCAATGGTAATGACTTGTGATTCTGGAAGGAGAAGAGGAGGAAGTCAATCAAAACAGGTGTGTGTCAGTTCAATGTGACCGGACTGACAGTTCTGTGGCAATAAATCACCAGAAATACCCCCCCCCCCCGAGGTGGGAGGGAAGTCAAGGGCAAACTGGACGCTCAGCAGGGAGGCTTGGTGGTCCATGTTAACATGAAGCTCTGTGGGAGCTGCTGCACAGTACCTCTCACGAGACTCAGCAGGACACTGGCTGGCTTAGAACTCTCAGCCCTAGCTCTTCCACCTCTGTGCTGGGCATTGGTCAGGTCCTGCCCCTGCCTGGTCTTTGTTTTCTTTGTGAGATGGGGAGAGGGCTGGAAGGGGTTTTATTCTTCTCCATCTTTTGGAAGGAGTATGTAAGTTGATGTATATATCACTGTTCATAGTCAACTGTGGAATTGTACCTATGAATAATTTGTGTCCTTGGGAAGACAACATTGATGGGTACAGCAAAATTAAATGGGACACAGTGTTGGAATCGGGGTGCAGATGGGGTGGGGACCAGGGTGTGAACAGAATGGGGTTAAGAGTAGAAACCAGAGTGGGCCAGGAAGTAATAGTTCAGGAGCGTCTAACTTCCTGAAGATTTTGCAACACTGCCCCCCTGGAGGCAGAGGGGAGGTCTGCACCCAGGCTTTCCTCCTAGATTCCAGTGAAGGAGGTCTTTAGAAAGACCACTGCCAGACAGAGAGGCTTTGCTTGGGTTTGAATCCTGGCTTCTCCACTTGGCAGCTTATTTCTTCATTTTTATAATGGCAAAAAGTATGCACAGAGTTTACCATTGCCTTTAAATTTTATTTTAATTTTTATTCTATTTTTTATTTTATTTTATTTTTGAGACAAGGTCTCAGGATGTAGATCTGACTAGCCTGGAACTCATTATGGAGACCAGGTTGGCTTTGAGCTCACAGAGATCTACCTGCCTCTGCTGCCTGAGTTTTGGGTCTAAACGTGTGTAACACCTTGTCTGGCTAAATTTTTTAAGGCAGAGTCTCACTGTATAGCCCTGTATGGCTTGGAACTTACAGTGATCCTCCTGTTTCAGCCTCTTGAGTGCTGGTATTTCAATTGTGAGCCTCCAGACCCAGCTTACCATCTCCCGCTAACACCCCACACACTTTTTTTGAAGCAGAGTCTCATATAGCCCAGGCTAGCCCCAGACTCACACGATGTAGCCGAGGATGGCCTTGCTGTCTTGATCCTCCTCCGTTTACA
Organism: Eospalax fontanierii; assembly: GCA_035773235.1. Lineage (NCBI taxonomy): Eukaryota > Metazoa > Chordata > Mammalia > Rodentia > Spalacidae > Eospalax > Eospalax fontanierii. The sequence continues at coordinate 165,590,978 of CM069524.1, forward strand.
CAGGCATGTGCCACCATGTTCCACTCATTTTGGCTATTTTTAGGTGTATGGTTGGGTAGTGTTGAGAACATGGGTTGGGTGGTGAACTGTCTCCACCATCTATCCCCAGAACTCTTTGTCCCCAGCCCATGTGTTACTTAATTCTTCGCTCCTCTGTCTTTTTTCCCTGAAGAGTGGGATTGGCTGAACTGGCATCCAGTGCCCAGTTGAGGAGTAGTAGGTGTTCATCTAACACTGCAGTTGCCTTCTTCTCCTAAGGAAACTGCTCTGGAAAGCAAGCAGTGAAACTCACATCCACAGGGTGAGGCCTCATTACAAGGCTCTCAGGGGCTATGACAGCTGCTGGGAAGCACACCAACAGCTTCATCCAGGAAGATGAGTCACTTCCTCCCTGATGGGTTGTAAGCCTGAAGATGGAAGGCAGGAAGCTCAGTACTGCAGCTACTGCTGGTGGATACTCTCTCAGAGGGCCTGGGTCACACAGCACTTCCAGAAGGACTTTGACGTCGGGGCCAAAGCTAGGCTAGGTCGGGTACCCAACATTCTGGAGAGAGGAGGGCAGGATATGGACCAGCATCCTTGTACCCATCAGTGCTATGTATCAAAAGCCTTGTCAGCTCACATCTGGAGATCCCTGAGTCATTCCAGAACACACCCTCTCTTTAGCACACACAATCTCCAGATTCTCACTCCTGCAGTTCTGGAGCACATGTCCAAAGTGCTCTGGGTGAGGTGGACTGTGTGAGAATGCTGTCCTCTCTTCATCCTCTAAGTGGAGAAAAGGGTGGCAAGGTCTCAGGCCTTCCAAATAGAGTGGCCACTCCTTGGCAAGGACAGGGGATAGGTTTCTCCCAGCAAACAAGCCTGACAGTGTGCTGGAATCAGAGCTGAGCCCAGATCTGGTGTATGTGGAGCAACAGAATCCTGCATGGAGACTCCAGTCTGTCTGTCTCTTTTTGTTTTTAACCTGGGTGAGGGGTACACATGTGCCTAGGCATGCATGTGGAGGTCAGAGGACAATCTGGGGTGTCAGTGCTTACCTTCTACCCTGTTTGTGACAGGGTCTTTGTTCACCACAGACTATGCCAGGTTAGGTGTCCTGAGAGCTTCTAGGGAATCTCCTGTTCTGCTCCCATCTCACGGTAGGAGCATGGGGATTACAGACTTGGGCCATCGCAGCCAGCTTTATGTGGCCTCTAGGGATCTGAATTCGAGTCTTTGTGCTTAGCCAGGAAGTGTTTTACCCACTGAGCCATCTCCCTAGCACCCCAGTCTCTTGAGTGAAAGTTCTCGAAGCCATCTTCTAGAATTAAGTACCAAGTTAATTCCAGACAGGGAGAGCGGGTTTTGCATAAATAAGCCAATCTTGTCTTTGGAGCAACTTGGGTCTGAGCTCAGCCAACAACTAGCCACATGGCAGTCAGCAGCTATTTAATTTGTTCTAAGCCTCAGTCTCCTTGACTATAAAAGAGATGTGTTGCCAAGCATTGGGGTATAGGCCTGAAATTCCAGCACTCGGGGGGTCGAGGCAGGAGGCTCACTGTGTGTTCAAGGCCAATCTGAGCTACATAAGAAGTTTGAGGCAAACTTGGGCTACATAGTAAGACTCTGCCTCAAAATCACTAAAATAAACAGAATAATAAAATGGGAGCATTAATGACTGACATTCATCATGTGTTGAGCAGTGTTCTTGGTACATGTGTTGACTTAGTTAGTACTCCTACAACCTACGAGAATCTGAAATGTACACGAGGAAGCTGAAGGACAGAGACGCTAAGGCACTTGTTCAAGGCTACACAGCTGGTGAGGGACAGACCAGAATCCGAACCCAGGCAGTCTGGCCCCAGAGGCCAGATCCTAGGCAGAGCCCTAATGCGTGAGGGCCAGTTTGTAGACTCAATCATCAGCCACCAGTCCTTAAGTCTTAGGTTGAATACTGAGTTGAGCACTGAGGAAGTGTCTTTGGCTGGGTTCCAGGCCTGATCTACCGATGACTGTCTGAGCGACATAAGCATGTAACTTACAGTGAGCCTCCTGCTTCAACCTCCTGAGTGCTGGGATTTCAGGCCTACACCACAATGCCTGGCAACACATCCATTTTATAGTCAAGGAGACTGAGGCTTAGAACAAATATAACTGCTGGCTGCCATGGGGCTAGTTGTTGGCTGAGCTCAGACCCAAGTTGCTCCAAAGACAAGATTGGCTTATTTATGCAAAACCCGCTCTCCCTGTCTGGAATTAACTTGGTACTTAGTTCTAGAAGATGGCTTCGAGAACTTTCACTCAAGAGACTGGGGTGCTAGGGAGATGGCTCAGTGGGTAAAACACTTCCTGGCTAAGCACAAAGACTCGAATTCAGATCCCTAGAGGCCACATAAAGCTGGCTGCGATGGCCCAAGTCTGTAATCCCCATGCTCCTACCGTGAGATGGGAGCAGAACAGGAGATTCCCTAGAAGCTCTCAGGACACCTAACCTGGCATAGTCTGTGGTGAACAAAGACCCTGTCACAAACAGGTAGAAGGTAAAGACTGACATCCCAGATTGTCCTCTGACCTCCACATGCATGCCTAGGCACATGTGTACCCCTCACCCAAGGTTAAAAACAAAAAGAGAGACAGACTGGAGTCTCCATGCAAAGGCCACTAAGGCAGGATTCTGAAGCCCACCATACTCTCCCTCTTCTAAGGCCCTAGGCTAAGAACGGGGGTGCCCCAAGGTTCCTGTCACAGGGCAGCACAATTCAAAGAGAAGCAAGTGGAAGATCTCAGCCTTTCCAGCACAAAGCCTGAGAGGGAGAGATGTGTGTGTATGTGTATGTATACACGTGTATGTGTGTGCATATGCATATATATGTATGCGTGTGCAATGTATGTATGTGTGCGTATGTGTATGTTTGCACATATGTGTGTTTGTGTGTGTGTGTATGTGTGTACATGTATTCTGTGGCTATGGGGTGACGACTGCCCAAGTCTTCACGGTTTGCCAAGTATTCACCCACGCAGAGTATCTCACTAAACTTCCAGTCAAGTCAACAGTGCTGTGTGACTGCCTCATATACAAAGAGGAAACAAAGGCAGAAAGGGGCGGAGTCACCTGTCCAGGATTCACAGCTGCATCCTGGTCACCCTACTCTTGGTGGGAGAACAAGGCTGACCATACTAGAGGTCCTGACCTATGGAGTTTGGACTCTCCTCTTCAGAGCTCTGTGGCTGGAAGGAGCCCAGGCTCTCCCTAGATTATTTATAATTCCTTTCTTCCTTGGCACTTTCCTTTCCCAGCCTGTCATGTCTGTCAGAGCCTCACACCTCTGTAAGGGTGGAGGTGATGGTGAGGAGCAGTGAGAGCGAGACAGAGACAGACAGCGAGAGCGTGTCACCATTCCCTCATCTAGGGCAGGGCAGTGCCCAGGTGGTGTAGACAGCTGGCCTCTGCTTGGCTGAGAACTGAACTATTTACTTTTCTTTTTTCTTAAACTGTTTTACATTTTATTTAGTATGTGTGTGTGTGTGTGTGTTCTCGTGCATGTGCCATCTTGTATATGTGGAGATCAGAGGACAATTCTTAGAAATTGTTCTCTCCTTGCAGCATGTGGGTAGCCCCACGGGGAGCTAACTGAGGTTGTCAGGCTTGGTAGCACTTCACCCACTGAGCCATTTCACCCTCCGACTACTTTTTGATTTGAACATGCTTACATTCCCGTGACGTGTGGGCTCCTCCTAGAGAGATCCCAGGACTTCTCCACTCCCTGACGAGGAAGAGAATGGTAGTCGCGGATGACAGGGACAGAGACTATGTCACATGACTGTACCGTCACCTCGTTTTAACTCTCACCGTGTCAACACAGGGCTCGAACTTAAGAACTCCTCATTCAATGAACAATTCCCTATTTTATAGTAAAGAAAACAAATTCTCAGATGTGCAAGGCTTGGGTCCAAGTCAGCCAGGCACTGACATCTAAGTCTGGTCCACTCTGCTGCTCGAGTCCCACCAGATTGTAAGCTAATACACCTCCGCATTATCACCAAATTCTCCCCCAGCTCAGATCACAAAGGAACCTCATCCCCAGCCTGCATCCCAACCTGTAGTTCCCCTTAGTCCTTTTTGCCTTTACCTGCTTCTCTCCCAGCCAGTGCCCAGATCCTGGGTTCAAAGCACTTCTGCTCTGATCACCATCCTCTTCCTCCTTGTGATGGTTAATATTGGTCATCCACTTGACGGGACCTATTACATCTATAACTTAGGACACAAGCCTCCGGACACATCGGTGAGAGTTTCCAGACTGGGTTAATTCAGGTGGGAAGACCCATCCCACACACAGTTCCCTTCCATGGCCTGGGTCCTGGACTGAATGAAAAAGAGAAAGAGAAAGATTGCTGAGCACCACCATTCATCACTCTCTGCTTCCTGACTGGGGACACAATGTGACAGGTCGGCTCACACTCCTGTTACCATGCCCCCCACCGTGAAGGACTGCACCTGCAAGCTGTGGTCCAAATAAACCCTTCCTCCCTTAAGCTGTTTTGTCAGGGTTTTCTATCACAATAATGAGAAAAGTAACGAATGGACGCTCTCCTTCCTTCATCCTCTCCCCTCACACTGTCCCACCAACCAGTGGCGGGAAGTATGTGCAAACAGTCCCAGTTTTAGAACCACAAGACTCCCCCAGTCCTTAGCTCTTTTCTTTGCTCTGAATGTTTGTATTCCCCCCCATTCTGACACTGAAACCTGACCTGCAGTGTGCCCCTAGGAAGAGCTGAGACCTTTGGCAGGCAGTTAGATCACAAGAGCAGGTAGATCTCTGCGAGAATGAGGAAGCCTGGTCTACATAGTGAATTCCAGATCAGCTGGAGCTATAGGAAGACTCTGTTCCAAACAAACAAACAAACAAACAAATAAATGCTGGGAGTAGCTTGTCTGGACCTCAGCATGCAACGACACAGCCAGAAGAGGCCATCTATAAAGCAGGGAGCAAGCTCTCACAAGCCACTAAGTCTGCTGGTACTTTGACCTTGGGATTCTCAGATCCGTGAGCAATGTGTTTCTGTTGTCTGTAAATTACTCAAGCTGAAGCAATTTGCTATAACAATCTGAGTATACTCAGATACTTCTGTTTCCATCCAGATCCAGATACTTACCTTCCCAGCCAGACATCCCAGAAATCCAGAAGATGTCATTCTCTCTCGCGCGTGCTCTCTCTCTCTCTCTCTTTCTCTCTCTCTGTCCCTCCCTCCCTCCCTCCCTCCCTTCATTTACTTAACCTTCATATTCACTGTTCCACTGTACCTATTTGCTCTGGGGTGGGCACACTTTATTCAAATCTCATCCTTCCTGTCAGTAGGGGTGCCTTATTGGTGGGTTAGTTGATGTTTGAGACAAGGTCTTTCTATATAGCTCAAGCTGGCCTTGAATTTGCAAAGTAGCCAAGACTGAGCTTGAACTTGAAAACCTCCTACCTCAGTATCTCAGGTGCTTATATTACAGGTGTGTGCCAATGTGCTTGGCTCCATCAGTAGTGTTCAATGTTGTTGACCACAGCTGTCCATTGGCAGTCCATGGGGACAGTAGATGCCTTTTCCTGCATCTGTGACACCCTCTCCTGCTTTTGTGTCCCTCTCTGGACAGTGCTTCTCATGGTTGTTTGCAGATATTTCTTGCTGTATTTCAACCTCAAGCTTCTCCCGGGTTCCGTCTTTTTACCTCAGGGTCTCTCCTTAGGGGGTCCTATCCATTATCACCAGCCTAGACCTTCCTAACGTTTGCATGCAACTCTGGTCTTTTCTGAGTTCAGGTGTGGACCCCTAAATAGCCTCTAGACATCTCCACATGGATGGCCACAGGCTCCTCAAATGCACCATGTCCTAGACTGAACTCGTTGCCGTCCTTCAGCCCTCCACTTCAGCTGCCTGCTCGCCACCACCATGTTTATATATCATTTAATATCAATACCTTCGGTCTTGCCGCCTGAGCTGGGCCTCCTCCTAAAGCCTTCCATAATCAGCTCCCCTGTCTCCTGAAAACCTCTCTAATCCCTCATGGTTAAAGGGCAGAGCCTTTCCAGACGGAATGGACTCTTAACAGCAACACACTATTGGCCCAGGGGAGTGACTAAGGCAGGGTTGGTTACTTAATCTCTCTGAGAGTTTTCATCTTATAAAACAAGGTGTCTTAATGAGCTTTCCATCACGGTAGCAAAATACCTGAAGAAAAGAACTGAAAAAAAGAAAGACTTGTTTTCTCCCACAGGTTCACAGGTTTCAGTGTATGGCCACTTGGCCCTATCCCTGTAGGCCCATGGCAAAGCAGAGAATCGGGGAGGAAGAGCAGAGAAAGCTGCTCACCTTACGAGGGCCAGGAAAGGGTGGAAGGACGGGGGCATGGAGAGCCTGGCACAAGAGAATCCCTTCAAGGGCTTGTTACCTTCTTCCGGGTTATCCCCGTTACCTTCTTCTTCCAACTGGGCCTAGAAGCCCAGCCAGCTACAAACTTTTCAATGGATTCATCCAACGATGAGATTAGCACCCTCTCGATCCATTTATTTCTCAGTTGTACCACCAGTTGGGAGCCAAGTCTTCAGCACACAAACCTTGTGTGTGTGTGTGTGTGTGTATGTTCATGTTGGTGTGTCCATGTGAGTTTACATGCATGTGTGCATAATGTGCATGAGGGTATTCATGTGGGTGTTTGCACATGTGCATGTGTGTGTATGTGTGTGTGTTCATGTGTGCATGTGAGTGTGCATGCACATGTGTGATGTGCATGCATGTGTTCATGTGGGTGTGCACACGTGTGGGTGCGAATGTGAGTGTGTGTGGGGGATGCAGGCCATAGGTTGATGTTAGATGTCTTTCTTGATTCCTCTTCAGCTTGGTATTTTGAGACAGGGCCTCTCACTGAGCCTGGGACACTGAACCTGGCCAGTGAGCTCCAGGCACCCAGCTGTTCTCATCTCCCGGTCATACTGGTCTTACAGACATGTTCTGCTGCTCCTGGTTTTTGCATGGGTTCTCAGGATCCAAACTCAGGTTCTTATTCATGTGTGGCGGGCACATTACTGACTAAGCCATCTTCCTAGTCCCCAAAATTACAATAAAACTAAAAATGACTGCTCAGATTAAATGAAGTCCATGAGCCCCGGGGAACAGCCGTCAGCACAGGTAGGCACTGCCTCGGACCAGCATGTTCTCTGCTCACTGGCCCATCCCCTCTGCTTACAACCAGCATCCTGGTGGTCCTCCTGCTTCAAGGCCTTCCTGCTCTAACCCATTCTACTTGCTTTAGAAACCATGGTCTTTCTGGCACGTGTTGCTGACCATGTTAGTCCCTCTCTCAAAGATGAGGCTGACTTCCAGCATGATGAGGCTGACTTCCAGCATGCTCTCATGCTAATTCTTACCCTCACCCTGGAACTGAAAACCCTCCTTACTCTGGCCCCTATTGTTGGCCTCTTTAGCCTCATCTTCTGAGATTCCAAACTCTCTTCTCTCTCTCTCTCTCTCTCTCTCTCTCGCTCTGTTTCTCTGTCTCTGTCTCTGTCTCTCTCTCTGTCCTAACATCACAGATAGTTGGGTATGGTGGTTGGTTCACACCTTCAAATTCAGTACTGGGGAGGTTGAGGCAGGAGGATCCTGGGTTCAAGGCCAGCCTTGAATGAGTACCAGGCAAGCCCCAGATACACAGTGATACCTCGCTCTCTTTCTCTCTCTCTCTCTCCCTTTTTCAACTCCCTTTGTCCTTCTACCCTTTCCTTTAATTAATTCAATTAACTTATAATTAAAATTAACTTATAATTAATTCATTAAAAGACAGGTGTGGTCACACATGCCTATAATCCCAGCACTTGGGTGACAGAGGCAGGAGGATCAAAAGTTCAAGGTCATCCTCAGTTACATAGCCAGTTTGAGGCTAGCCTGGACTATATGAGATGCTGTTTCAAAAAACGATGAAGAAATAAAATAAATTAATGAAAGATAAATAAATTGCATCCCAAGCAAACTTCTGTCTGTCTGACACACTTCCTGAGTTTTCAGGCCTCTGTCGTGTCTCCTATCTCTTGCTTATCGGCCTCGGCGAACTCTCCCTCACCCACTTGTGTTTTCTGATTGGAAAGGTCTCTTCCATGAGGCAAGCCTGCTTTGTTCCCTGATCTGGGTCTCCCAGCTCATAGTATACAGATCACAGAGGCTAGGATGCCAGGTTTGACACTGGCTGCTCCATCAAATTTCCAGTTCACTATGACCAAGCCAGCTTCATTCAAGGCAGATCGGCTGATGAAGCACAATTCTCCAGATCTTGAAATCAGAAGTGTTCCTGGCTGGGCCTGGTTGCCCCGGGATAGAAGGAGCACGCCGGGAGCGGGAGGAAGACGAAGTCATGGAGGGCTCTCTAGAGGAGGGTGCACTTAGACTATTCATAAACTATCTAAGAAAGAGCAGGAGAGAACAGGTGGGTGACTGAAATTGAAGACGGGGAACTGAACACCTCTCTATTCTGTCACACGTGTTTGGTACAGTCAGAACACTCAGAAGGTTCTTGTAGGCCAAGAACACAAGTCCTCTACAGGCCCAGAGAGAATTCTCATACTCTTCTCATTGTGTCACTGGGTGACATGGAAACTAGACTGAGAATTAGCAAATGGGGCGCTCCAGGTGTGTCCCAGTGAGGACTGTTGATCTTGTTCTACTTATCAGCAAAGCCCAATGATAGCAGCTAACAAGCCACCTGGGAATGCCCCCCAAATGTGACTCAAAGCCCCAGGAGAAGAGGTCTCTGGTAGTCAAGATCTCATCAGCCAGGAGGAAGTGGAACTCAGGGGATTAGTGGTACTGGCTCCATCGTGAGGCAGCACTGGGTGGAAGAAGAGGAGAGAGCTACTGGGTGGCCTGGGCCAAGCTTCAGGCGGGAAAACTAAAAAAGAATTCAGCGTAGCCCAGGGAGAGCTGGGCGTAACCCAAGGAAGGAGCTGGGTATAGCCCAAGGAGGACCCAGCTCTGGGAGGACATGTCTGAGAAGGCAGATGGTGGGAGATGTGCAGCTATAAGAGGTGGAGATGGCTACTCTCTCCTGTTCTAATTTATTCCAGGGGTCTGGCTCCATGGCCTTGTTGCACACTGAGTGATTTATACCACCTCAGGGGAACTGGACCAGAGGTTCTCTACAGAGTCGACTGCAGGCAATTTTATAGTAGAACTGGCCACAAAGCTCTGAAGTTGTTAGGACAGCAGAGACCAATCTCTGTCTGCGGGAAATAAGGAAGCAAGGGGCCTGGGCACCTCTGGCAGGTTGGTTTTATAGGAGAATGATCCAGGAACCCCCAGGATGGTAAGAGAAATGAATGCCTACCTAGTCAACAGCCTCCACACTGACAGACTTCAGGGATTCTTCAATGGCAGACCTCCTGGTGGCTGGGAGAGAGCAGGCTTTCCGTATAGCTGCCATCAACTCTATGTGATCTTGTTCAAGTCACTTCCTTCTCTGAGCCATTCTTATTGAAAAACAGAAAAGCTGGGTAGAGGGGAAGCAGAGGTTGGATGTTAGATGTAACTGCAACTGCTTGCTTAAAAACAAACAAACAACAACAACAACAAAAACAAAAAACCACCTCAGCTCTGATGTTCTGGGATCTCCCAGAAAAATTTGCACATGATCTTAGTTTGCGTGGGACAACTTTTCAGAACTATAGCAACTTTTAGAGATGTATGGTTTAGAAAAGCAAAGAAATTTAAAAAGGAAAGAAAAATCTCTGTTGACTGGCCCATTAAGGGAAACATTTTAGTTTAACTCATGTTAGATCCTTTGTTAACGAACTCATCTATCTAAAAATATTTCTGGAGGTTCATGGTGACCCAAGATGTATTCCCAAACATTTATGCCCAGGATGTCAAGTGACTGCCAGAACTTTTCTACAGGAAGATGTGGTTAGTCTCTCTCTTCCTTAAGTTATTTCTGCAGAACAGGGTTTCTCTAGCTATTTAGAGCCTCTCTTTAGCACCCAGACCATCTGAACCTGTTTTAAAATTCCCTCAGAACAAACCTGAAATTTCTACTTGTCTCAGACACTACCCTAAGAAACAGAGAAGAAAAGAAAACCTTTGCCCTAATTTCTCCCCAGGTGCAAACCAGGATCTCCAAGTGCTCTGGGGAGATTGGCTTGCTGGAAAAAGAGCCAAGGCCATGGAAACCTGGTTAGTAGACTAGCTCTGACCCAGACCTGACTCTGACCAGACCTCATACTCCGTGCAACCCTGTCAGTCTGATTCTGTACTTGGAAGGAAGGACATGAATGCAACTCTTCGCAGCGTCATAGCCCCCGTTACACTAGGAAGACTTTGTTAGAAGGGAGAAAACACAGGTGGAATTGCTCAAGCCCCACTGGGTTAGAAAGAGCAGCAATCCAGAGGTCAACACCACCCCACCTTAGATGACGACCAGAGGAGCAAATCCAGGGTCAAGGCCAGGTTGACATCTTCCCGAAGCTCAGTTCTGCAGGCTGGAAAAGCTTATTTCAGTAGTCTTGGAGGTTAGGCTTTTAGTCTAGCTTCCAAGCATTAAATCTCTGTCATTCCAGTCAAGCAGACTGTAGCTTTCCATGTGTATTATTATATGGAACTGACTAATTTCCAAGCCTGTCTTTTGCATTATGAGATAGTTCGGATGGAAAGACACTTCTCTAAGTGTGACTGAGCTCTGGGTCCCTGAAGCTTCTGTCACCGAGCCCAGGCCTTTGTAAATATTGTTCTTTTCCTTCATGGACCTTTAGGTGTTTCTATTCTGCCAAATGGGACCAGCTCTTTCGGTAGTTGCTGTTAGATGTCTCACAGTCCTGAGCATCTTAATTGTGCAATAACCTTTCTAGCGTGGGGGCTGAGCTGGCTCAGTTGGTGAACGACTTGCCATGCAAGCATGAGGACGTGGGTTTGGATCTCCAGCACCCATGTAAAAAATCAGGTGCAGTGGCATGTACCTATCATCACAGCACGACAAAGGCAGAGACGGGGATACCTGGGATTTTCTGGCTAGACAGTCTGGCCTAATTGTCAAGCTCAAGATTCAGTGAGAGACCTTGTCTCTCGAGAGGTAGAGGCAGGTGAATCTCTGTGAATTCAAGGCCAGCCTGGTCTATATAGAGAGTTCCAGGCCAGCTGGGACTACAGGGAGACCCTGTCTCAAAAAGACCAAAAGAGAAAAGAAATCCTTAGGGCTGGCTCAGCAGTTAAGAGCACTGTCTTCTCTTGCAGAGGACCTGGGTTCAAATCCAAGCACCCATATGGCAGCTAGAAACCATCTGTAACTCCAGTTCCAGAGGATCTGAGGCCCTCCTCTGACCTCTTTAGGCATTCTACCACAGGGGTGCACTTACACATGTGCAGGCAATATACTCATATACATAAAAAATTAAAAATTTTTAAATTAAGAAAAATAAGGTGGAAAGCAATTGCGAAAGACACCCATCATTAACCCCTGGCTCCACATACAAACACATGTGTACATGCACACACACTCCCACATACAGAACATTGGGATAATATTCCATAATAGGAAAGGAAACCATGCATATTCTACTTAAATTTACATCTCAAGGCATCCCTGATTATTCTGGTTTCCAGATTTATCCTGATGTTCCCAGTTCTTTCTGCAGACCACCAGCTCTGATCTTCGTTGGAAGGCTGCTGTGGTTTGAATGTGACCAAAGAGACGTCATGTCCTAACTACTTGGTCCCCAGCTAGCTGTGCTGTTTTGGAAGGTAATAGAAACTTTAGGAGGAAGGGCCTTCCTTGTTAGAGAAGGTAGATGACTGAGAGTGTGTCTTTGAGGGTAGTCATGGGCTCCAGGTCCCGTCTCCTTTTAGGCTTCCTGTCCTCCATGAGGTGAGGAACTTCTGCTCTATGCTCTTGCGAGGATGCTGCTCCACTCAAGCAAGTGAAACCAAGCAGTCATGCACTGAAACCTCGGAGACTGTGAGCCAAACAAATCTTTCCTCCTTTAAGAGGCTCTCTAAGGGGAGGTGGCTCAGTGGTTAACAGCACTGGCTGCTCTTGCAGAGGACCTGGGTTCAATTGCCAGCCCCCACATGGTGCTGGCTAACAAATGTCTGTAACTCCAGGTCCAGGTGATCAATCTGATGCCCTCTTCTGATCTCCGTGGGCATTGCACAGCACAGGTATACCTACATACATGCACTCATACACATAAAATAAAAATAATAAATAAAATATTTTAAAAAGAGGTTCTCTAAGGTATTTTGGTCGTGGGTGTGCAAAAGTAAAAAAAAGAAGACAAAGCTGAAGTGGATCAGGACTCCTCTCCATCCCTGCCTGGTGGCCCTCCCCTCCCTTCCAGAGTCCCTGGTTACCCTTTTTTTTATCTTGATTTGCTTGTTTTTATTATAACTTCCTCATCTTCTCCTTCTACTCCTCTTTTTTTAACTGTTTAGAAAAACACACAAGTACAAAATGAAGGATTTGGGACTGGTGAGATGGCTCAATGGTTGAATATTTGCTGCTGTTCCAGAGGACCCAAGTTCTGTTCCCATCACCCATATTAGTCAGTTCACAACTATTCGTAAGCCCAGCTCCAGGGTATATAACACCCTCTTCTGGCCTCTGTGGGCACCTGCACTCATGTGGCATACACTCATACAGACACATACACAAAAATTTTAAGAAGAAAAATAAATTTAAAATGAAAGAATTCACTGGACTAGGAATTGACTTGACTAGTAAAAGCAAAATGGGTCTCTGTGAGATCAAGGCCAGTCTGCTCTATGTAGTGAGTTCCAGATCAGCTGCTGCTATCGGGAGACCCTGTCTCAAAAAACAAAAATAAGAGAATTGCATGCCTGTTCAACAACATGGAGTGTGGGGATCTGGTTATTGAGCAAGGCAAGCAACTCCAGATACCCTAAAGAGATGGCAGGTGTCTGGCCTGCTCTGCCCGATGTGATAACCTGGCCCCAGGAAATCACTGTAGATATGAATCTTCCTTTCTCCCACCCCAGACCAGAACCAGGTTTTTGGGTTTCATTTCCTCATTCCTGAACTTCCACATCAGCCCTAGAACCTTCCCACCTTTACCCCAAAACCCCACCTTTAACTTTCCTGCCTTCTGTAATGGTCAGGAAGGCCTCCCTATATAAACCCCTGCATTGGCTCTACTAACCGAACTACCCACCACCGTAGTCTCCTGGGAGGGAACTCCTCCTGCCGCACTCTGAGCCACCTGAGGTCCTGTTCTACCGTCCTCCATTCTCTGGCATGGCTGGAGCACAACAGCCATGCTGGAGATGGAGACCCACCACAATGGAGAAATCTCAGTGTTGAACAAAAGGATTAAGAATCAAAATGATATATATTGATCGGTTTTGTGTTACTTTAACAAATACCTGCAATAAATCAGCTTAAGAAGAGAAAAATTTGCTCATATTTTTGAAAGTTCAGTCCGTGATGGATTAACTCAATTGCCACTGGCCTGAGGCCACACATATGGCAGAGGAAATGTTCATCTTGTAGCCAGGAGCCAAAGAGAAGAGAGGAACTAAGTGTGGTGATGCAATCTTGTAATCCCAGAGTTTGGGAGGTGGAGCTGGAGGACCCGGAGTTTAAGGTCATCCTCAGCTACATAGTGAATTCTAGGCTAACCTGAGTTACATGAGCCCCTATCTCAAAAAAAAGAAAAGAAGAGGAAGAAGAGGAGGAAGAGAAAGAAGAGGAAGCAGCAGTGGAGGGGAGAAGAGGAAAAGGAAGAGGGAGCAGGAGGAGGAAGAGGAGGAGGAGGAAGAGGAGGAGGCGGCCGCTAAGGCCTCACAATGGCTTTGAGGGCACATCCCCAATGACCTAAATCTTCCCTTTAAGTCTCAACTTTAAAAAGTGTTTTACTGATTTGAAGATTTCACACAATGCACTTTGATCGTATTCAGAACCCCTCTCCCGTCTCACCTCACTCCACCAGAATTCATGATTTCCTTGTGTCTTTTTTAAAGGCCCATTGAGTCTAATCTGTTTTTACAAAGTACTCCTGTATGTGGGTCTATGCCTTGGACTCTGGTCAACCCACCAGGTTAGGAAAACTGACTCCCTGTCCCAGCAGCTATCAATTGCCAATAGATCCTCAACTGCATGGGGCTTCCTACCACCTCTCCCATCTGTGCTGAATTTTTGTCTGGCTTGGACTTGCACAGGTCTTGTGCATGCTGCCACAGAAGCTATGGGTTCATATGTGCAACTGCTCTGTGGTGTCCAGACAGCACAGTTTCCTTGTATTCATCTACCTACCTCTGGCTCTTACAATCCCAGGTCTTCTGCAAGAGCAGTCAGTTCTCTTAACACTGAGCCATCTCCAGCCACTTATCTCTCTCTCTCTTTTCTTTTCTCCCCAAACTCTCAATATGTCATGTTTGGAGTTTTTGAACTGATTTTCTCTTGGTATTCCTATACAATAAGATGGATCTGGGTCTGTGTCTTTCTCATCGTCAGGACATGCTTAAGGCTATGAGCACTTCAAGGTAGGACTCTGCTGATGATCTCACTGAAAGTTCTTCTCTCTATATATTTATTATTAAATTTATCTTCTAGACATTTTTTTCTCAGTGAAGTATGAGACTATATAAACTACATTTGCTAGGGAGCAAAAAATAAAAAAGACTTTGATTAAATAGTCATCAATATAATGGTTAGTTAGACTGTTTCAGCTTTCCCAAAGAATACTTGCAGATATATATTTATGAGTACATTCTTACTCATAAATATGTGCTGATGTGTTACCACAACTCTTCCTGCAGTGTGAGTTCATGAATTTTATTGATACATAGGTAAGTACATCTGAACATTTTAATATCTCTAGCCAGTCTTTCAACTTTTATTTTACAGTTGAGCTGTTGCCCAAAGGTGTGAGCAACACTTGAAACTCCTTTGCAACCCTGAGCATGTCTCACTTATTTTCAATCCTATTTATTTATTTATTTATTTATTTTATTGTGGTGCTCAGGATCGAACATATGGCCTTGCACATGATAAGCAAATGCTTTATCACTAGGCTGCTTCTCTAGGTCTCTGGACTTGTTTCAGAGGACAGACTAGGCCAGAACCATGTCATCTGGTATACAATGTGGTCTGGCTCTCTGTTTGGTCTTCTATCAAAGAAATTTTTTTAAATATCACAATTGGGACAGTTAGTAGAGTACTTGCCTTGTAGGTATGAAGCCCTGGGCTTATATATATATATATATATATATATATATATATATATAGAGAGAGAGAGAGAGAGAGAGAGAGAGAGAGAGAGAGAAACCAATGCAATGAAGAGACTTGATAAGTAGAAGATATATGCACAGCTGCTAACATCACATATTGGTTATAGGAAATGCCTTTTTATGAGTACACTCAAAGTCATGATTAAAAGTACAGTATAGTTAATACATAAAATAGTAACAGCTGTTTTTTATCATTATCAAGTATTACATGCTATATATATCATATGAATGCAGGAGGTTTGTTCACAGCAGTATCACCATAGACAAAAGAAATGCCTTTTACCTATGACTTATGACATCACTAGGCAAAAAAAAAAACTGAATAGCTCAATTATAATTTATGAAACCAACATCTTGTATGCAGTCTATGGTTGACCAAAACATCACTATGTGGTACATGGCTGTCAGTCAGGCCTTCTGTGTCTGTGATAAACAGAGGGGGATATATTTATATCAGCTCACAGTTTCAGAGGTCCATGGTCTGCTGGCTCCATTGCTATGAGATTGTGGTGAGGAGGAACATCATAGTGGCAGGTAGGTATGCTGGAGCAAAGCTGCTCAACCTACAGAAGACAGGAAGCAGAGAGTGACAGGGAAAGACTGATGCCCTCTGACCTGTTGCTTCTAACCAGGTCCCACCTCCTAGTCTCCATGACCTAATAACACCATCGAATTGTGAGTCCATCGGTTAGTTTCCATTGGTAAACTCACAGCTCCCATGATCCAGTCACTTCCCCTAAGCCCCATCAGCTGTCAATTAAGCTTTTAACACAGCTTTCCAGGAGACATTTCATATCCAACTATGACAGTATATAGTTTTGTTCCATGTGGATACTATACTTTGAAACAATCTCTCATAGCAGAGAGAAGCCCAACAGTAGTTCTCAGTGTTTGGTCCAGATCTTCCTATGAGTATAATGTACTAGAGTGAGTTTTTTTCTTCTTCCCTCTTTGTTACCTCCTTCCTCCCCTCCTTCCTTCCTTCCTCCCTGTTTCCTTCCTTTCTTCCTTCTTTCCTTCCTTCCTTCCTAGGTTTCATATAACCCAGGCTGGTATCAAACTCTACACAATTGAGGATGACCTTGAACTTCTGTTCAAGTGTTGGGATTACAGTTATGTGCCATCATGCCCATCTCCTGTGGGTGCAACGGATGCTGAAGCTCTTCGTGTTCACAGCAAGAATCAGGCTGCTCTGGGTCATTTTCCCTCATGTCCACTCATTTAAGAAGCATTTGTATTTGCTGAACTTTGGGAGATGCTGGACCATGCAAGAAGAATGAAAGACCAAAAGACAGAACAGGTACTGTCCTCAAGATGGTCCCAGTTCAGTGAAGGAGACAGACCGGAGCACAAACAGTGTCATGTGGGAGGTGCCGTTGCTGAGGGGAACACAGGGTGGGGCAGAGACTGGTGATCGGTCATAAGAAAAGTCATAAGCCTTCTTGTGAATGCTTCAACCTATGGCCCCTGACAGTGCTTGTCGGGAGCCTGATGGAGTTCACAGTGTGGCAGGTGTGAAGTGATTAGACAGAGGAATTTCTGAGCTGCTCCCACCAGAGGAGAGACTTCATTCGATTGCAATGGGGATGCAGGACGGTCCCTTTGTTCCTAGTAGCAGAGACTGACTGATTTTTAACTTGGACCATCCTATTGTGCATTCATTTAAACCCCAAGGACTTCACCACTCAGATCCTGTGGAATGACACAGGTCAGAAAGGAGTCTGCTGAGAGCAGTGTGGGTAGACCCTATTCCCCCAGAGGCAGGAAGAAAATTACTTCTAGAAAAATGAATGAGGGTAGGAGATATAGCTCAAGGGTAGACCATTTGCCTAGCAAAAACAAGAGTCTGGATTTCAGGTTACTGCCTTTCATCTTGTTTGCCTACAAGAACTGGATGGTAAGACCCTATTGCTGAAAGCATAATATACCTTAGATGCAGGACATAGAGAAATCCCATTGGAATTAAGCTGGAAGCTTCCTCCCTGATCGTTAGCTTTCATAGTGATAGAAGTTGCTATGCAGCTCAGCTGAAGAAGAAAAGTCATACAGTTTTCCCCAGCAATGGGCCTTGTATGCTACAATTCCACTCTGCAAGGCAAGATGAGCCCACGGGTGCAATAGTGCCATAGCTATTATGAGAGTAACCAATCTGATGGGATCTGAGGCCTACTGTACAGAGGGAAATTCATGCCTCATACTGTGGACTTGGTCAATGGTCTATGGCTAGGGAGGTCATAGGTCCTAGGAGTGAACCTACTGCTTTTCTTGTCCTAATGACATATCCTCAAACTGCCTCCTTAAACTGCCTCCTTAAACTGCCTCCTCAGCCTTGGCCAAAGAAGCTCCTTTTTTGCAATAAACAGCAGTTAATAGAGTGTAATGGCTAGTCAAGGGACTAAGAGTAAGCAACTATTGAGTGTTCAGCCCTCAATGGAATATCCATTTTGTCCCTTCCAAGGCTAAGGGAACATGACGAAAAAGGAGGCAGAAAAATAATGTCAAGAGCTGGATGATGGGGGGGCGGGGAGCTGTGAAACAGATCTTCTTGTCATGAAGTGGTTCTTGCACTTGTAACTCACAGTATCCATAGTTTCCTGCACAAGACTGGGCCTGCTACTATTCAATATGGAACGGATGCTACCATTCATAAAGTCCAGCCTCTCCCCAGGGAGCTATTAGCAGTTGACAGCTACTGGGGCAGATGGAGTCATTGTGGTGTAACCCTTGTGAGTTGCCTGTGCTCCAGTGGATAGCTTCACAGCCAGGACCATGCAGGTGTCCCCTGGTTAAACTTAGTGAGTCACGGAACAAAAAGACACAAAATAGGAAAGAACTTGTTAGGAAGAACGGTGAAAGGAATAGGAGTTAGTGGGAAGAGCGAATGCGGCCACAATATATTATGTACATATGTGAAACTGTTAAATAAATTAATAAAATATTAAGTGGGAAATTCTAGAAATAAACAACTCATAACTTTTAAAAAGAGTCTGGGATTGGTAAGAGAGATAGGAGAGAAGGGAGCAAGGGGGAAGAGAGAAGGGAGAGAGAAAGAAGAGATAAAGAGAGATGCCTGGTATAGACATTATCATTTTCTTGGCACATGTTAAAAGGAAAGAAAATGTGACATTTTACCCAGGACTTTGAACAAGGGCATTGACAGAGTGAGACTTTCAGCAAATAATAGTAATGAGGTTCTTCATACAGGATTTTCAAAGTCACAATTATAACCAGTTTGAGTGAAATTATGAAGCAAGACATTTGTAGTGAATTCCAGGCTCCATTTATGCTTTGCATACCCCACTTTTATTCTTCTTTCCATTTTAACCTAAGTAAATGTAGAAATTTGTACAAATGTACATAATATATAATTATGTTCACATTATATATAAATATATAGTTGTATTTCTAAGTTCTTTTGGGGACATGGTCTCCCTATGTAGCCCTTCTGGTCTGGGAACACTCTATGGAGACTAAGCTCAAACTCACAAAGATCTGCTTGCTCCTGCCCCTGAGTGTTGTGATTAAAGGTATGCACCACCACACCCAATCTATTTCTATTGTTTTATATAAAACCAGTAACATACTATAACTTTCTTCTTCAGCTTAATTAAAAACAGTTTAATTTTTAAAAACTTGGGGGTTTTTGTTTGGGGGGTTTTGTTTCCTCTTCAGGAAAGGCTGGTCTAGAACTCTCAAATCCTCTGCCTTTGCTTCCCACGTGTGGGGATTACAGACAGAAGCCACTATGGATGGTGATATAAATTTTTTAAATTGATAGTTCATGCAATCTTTGTTAAAGATGAAACAATAGCATGCTTATATAGTATGGGATTGGCCCAGGAGACAGCAAGCCCATAGGACAGCATAGGATCAAGGGTACAGTGTTAGAATGTCTGGCTGTGAATGGGCTTGTGTTGTGTTGAGTGCATTCCTGGTAACAATGTATTAGTTACTTTTCTGCTGCTGTGATAAAAGACCATGACCAAAAGCAACTTATGGAAGAAAGAGCTTATTTTGGCTTACAATTCTAGAGGGAGAGTCCATCATGGTGACATGACAGAAAACAGCAGGCATGGTATCTGGAGTAGGAAGCTGACAGTTCACATTTTCAAGCACACATGCATGATTCAGAGAAAGCGTAAACTAAAGTGGGATGAGGTAGTTAGCTCCCAAAGCCTGTCCCAGTGACAAACTTCTCTAGGAAGGCTGCATTTCTTAATCCTTCTAAAATTGTGCCACCAATTGGAACCAAGCATTCAAGTACATCCGCTTATAGTGAACATTCTCATTCAACCACCACATTCCACTCTGGCCCCCATAGGCTAATGGCCATATCATAATACAAAATGCATTTAGAACAACTTTAAAAGTCCTCCATAGTCTTTAACAGTCTACACACTGTCCAAAAGTCTAAACTCCAAGTCTCTTTTGATACTTAAAGCAATCTTTTAACTGTGACAACCCCCCCTATAAAATAAAAAACAAATTGCACACTTCCAACATATGTAGCACAGAATATACATTTCCAATCCAAACCAGCAGGTCAATACCAAATCCTATAGCTCCATATCCAGTGTTTGGGACTTCAGTTCTAAAGGACTTAAATGACTCCACCCCTCCTGGCTTTTGTATCTTCTGGTTTTCTAGAAGTGGAAAACTCCTTAGGGTTTCTCCTTTCACAAGCTGGAAACTTGTCTGGGTGGTTTCTTGCCCCTTCCATTGTTGTAATATACAGCTTCTCCTTCATGCGTCTAATCTCCTTAGCAATGAAAGCCTCTTCTCTTTTTAAAATTTTTTAAATACTTTATTATTCATCATTTTATTTTGTGTACCTACATGTATGTAAATGCACCCATCTCACACAATGTCTGTGAAGTTCAGAAGAGGGTGTCAGATTCCCTGGAACTGGAGTTATGGACAACTGTCAGCTGCAATATGGGCACTGGGAATCTAGCCCAGGTCCTCTGCAAGAGCAGTCATTCTTTTAACTGCTGAGCCATCTCTCCACCCACTAAAAGCCTCTTTTCTAGCACAAGACTTGGCTGCAGCATTCAGCTTTCTCGTGCCCTTTTCTGTTCCAAACTGTACCTTTATATTTCTTTCTGCCCTCCTTGTTCTTTTTCACTGTAGACTTGAATAGACATCACCATTAACAATCACATCATAGATTCAATGCTATGCTATCTTGAAATTTCCTCCACCAAAAGTCTCAGGCAAGTTCTTAGGTCATGGTCATAAGGCAGCGAGATTCTTTGCCAATATATGACGGGAATTGCCATTAAATCTGATTTGCTATTAAAGCCCTGGAAAATCTTGAGTCACATTGCGTTCAGCACTGCAATCTTTCAGGCTTGTACCGGAATGGCCATTAAGCTCCGCTTACAGCATTCAACCACATTTCTAGCCCAAAGTTCCAAAATCTTCCACATTCTTCTGATGATCAGCATGATCAGGTTCCTCACAGCAACAGCCCACTCTCTGATACCAACTTCTATTTTAGTTACTTTTCTGTTCCTGTGATAAAAGACCATGATCAAAACAACTTAGGAAGAAAGAGTTTATTTGGGCTTACAGTTCTGGAGGGAGAGTCCATCATGGTGACATGACAGAAAGCAGAAGGCATGGTGTCCAGAGCAGGAAGCTGATGGTTCACATCTTCAAGCACACAGGAAGCACAGAGAGTGAACTAGAAGTAGGAAAAGACTATGAACTCTCAAAGCCTGGCCACCCGTGGCACACTGCCTCCAGCAAGGTTATACTTCTAAAGATTCTATGACCACACCAATCAGCGACACCATCTGTGCCTATATACCAAGTGTTTAGATACTTCAGTCTATGGGGACATTTCTCATTCCAACCACCACAGACAGGAAGGCTGACAGTACAGGTGCAGAGCCCAACTGGATGGCAAATGTGAGATGGTAACTGTGAGAGGTTCCTTTTGATTGGTGGCAGTGACGTAGGAAGAAGTGTGGGTAGACTGAGGAGAGAGAAGATGTGATGTGGAAGAGGAGATGAGGGCACCTAGCAGTAACACAGGGTGAGCCCAGCAGTACTGAGGTCCCACGTGAGTCAAGTCTGATGCTTGAGGTGGTCTCTCATATCAGACTCAGATGAGGCACATTTACATCAGGAAAACATGTTCATACATTGGACCTCATCTTTTCAAACCTCAGAGTATAATGCTCATCCTGAATCATTAATCAATCTCTAATGGTCCTGATTTTGATAATTCTCTCTGGTGGGAATTTTATTTTTTGTTTAAAAACTAAACATTAGTATAACCACATGAGCCAACTTATCTTACAGTCAGAGGCAATCTGATTTTTCCTTAATTATTTGTCTGTCCTCAAAGTGGCTACCTAAACTTCTTTATAAAAAATAAAAATAAAAACTAGCTGGGCCTGGTGGCACACACCTTTAATTCCAGCACTCTGGAGGCAGAGGAAGGCAGATCTCTGAAAGTTCGAGGCCAACCTGGTCTACATAGTGAGTTCCAGGCCATCCAGGATGTATTTGTCACCTTTCTGTTGTGATAGAAGCACTGACCAAAGGAACTTACAAAAGGAAGAGCTTATTCAGCTTACAGTTCCCAAGGGGCAAGAGTCCATCATGGTGGGGAGGCGTGGCAGCAGAGGTGGCTAGAAGCTAAATGCTCACATCTTCAAGCAGGCACAGGAAGCAGAGGGTGTCTGGAGATCCAGCAAGGCTGAAGAACTCTCTAAGCCCACCCCCAGTGGCCCAACAGGGCCACACTTTCTAAAATCTCCCAAAATAGTGCCACCAACTTCCCAAAATGTCCAAATACTTACAGCCTATGGGGGACATTCTCATTCAAACCACCACACAGGGTTACATAGTAAGACTCTGTCTCAAAAACCAACAGACCAGGCATGGTGGTACACACCTTTAATCCCAGCACTTGGGAGGCAAAGGCAGGCAGATTTCTGTGAGATTAAGACCAACTTGATCTCCATAGCTAGTTTCAGGCCAGCTGGGGCTACACAGAGAATGTTTTTAAAAAAACCCAACCCAACCAAACAAAAACAACAAAAAAGAAACTAGAAACTGTCAACTAAATGAAATAGGGTGACATTCATTTAGTAAGAATGTCTAATATTTGATATAGGGCTAGTGAGGCGATTGAGTGGGTAAAGATGCTTGTTGCCAAGTTTAATGACCTGAGTTTGATACTTGGGACCCACATGACGAAAGGATGATCAATTTCTGCAAGTCATCCTCTGACCTCCACACATGTGCCGTGGCATGTAGGTGCTAGCTCACATATACATATCCAAAATGAATAAATAAAAATGTTAAAGAACATGTGTCATAAACCAACTATGCTATGTTTTATCCATTGTTGGTATTACTGGGAGGGGGTAGGAAGAAGAAAGAAGAAAACATATTTTGTGTGTGTGCATGCATGTATGTGTGTGTGCTTGCCGTGGAGTGCATGTGGAGATTGGAGGATAGCCTCAGAGGTTGGTCCTTGCCTTCCACCTTGTTTGAGATGAGGTCTCTGCCATTCACTGCTGTGTTTTCTAGGCTACCTGCCTTTGAGCTTCTAGAAATTCTCCTGTCTCCATCTCCCATCTCCTGCAGAAACACTGGGTTACAGACCCATGTTACCACGCCTGGATCACGGGGATCCAAACCCACATCTTCATGCTTGTGCATCATATGCTTTACTAAGACCGAGCCATCTCCCAAGCCCTTCCCCAAAGATATTCTTTAACCATCTTTATCATGATTCCAAAGAGATTAACACCCTATGAGGGAGGCCACTCAATGGGGTGAGAACAGTCTCCTCAACAGCTGGTGCTGGGACAATTGGGTGTTCACATGCCAAAGGACTATTTGATCCCTAACTCCCATCAGACAATATTAACACGGAATGCACCATAAACCTAAATATAATAGCTAATGCCATAAAACTCTTAGCAGAAAACTGAGTAAATCTTCATAAGTTTGGTGATTTTTTTGATGGTTTCTGAGCAGACACCAAAACATAAGCAGCAAAAGAGTAATGTGATGATGTGACCCTCATCAAAGTTAGAAATTCCTGTGCATCAGAAACATTACAGAGGGGCTGGAGAGACGGCTCAGCAGGCAGGAGCACAGGCTGCACTTTCAGGGAACCCACATTTGGTTCCCAGCACTCACACTGAGAGATGCACAAACAGGTACAACTTCAATTCCAGGGGAGTCTGCACCCTCTTCTGGCCTCCACAAACACCCATACATTCACACCCACACAAAGACACTCATGCATACACATCATTAAAAAACAAAAATGAAAAAAATCTTTAAAAAGCAAGTCTTACAACTAGTAGAGAAGAAGTCTTAGAACAAGTGGCAAGATTGTGGAAAATCTGAAACTCTTTGACATTTCTGGAAGGGGCGTGGAGAAATTCAGACACTCTGGTTGTTCAATGGCTTCTCTAAAAGTTAAATAAAATTAAAATGACAGCACAAGTCTACCTTGATACATGCACAGAAGCAATGGAAGACAGATATTAAAACAAGTACATGTGTGTACATGCTCATGGTAGCATGACTTGCAATAACCAAAACGTGGAAGCAGTCCAAATGTCCATCAGCCAATGAATGGATAAACAATTGAACCATATACATACAATGGAGTGTTATTTAGCCATGAGATGTCCTGAGATGTACTACAACATGGATGGACCTCAAAAACATGCTAAGTGAGAAAAGCCAGAAAAGCTACATATTGTCTGACTCCATTATACACAATATCCAGAACAGATAAACCCAGAAACAGCAAAGTTGGTGACAATCAGGAGATGAGTGTGTTAGGTTATTATCACCATGATGAAATACCTGAGGAAATTAACTTATAGAAGAAAAGATTTGTTTTAGCTCATGGTTTTGAAGTTTCTCACCCTTGACAGGTTGGTCTTGTCGCAAGGCAACATATAGTGAGAACATGTAACAGATCATAGCCATTTGCCTCATGTCAAAGAAGCAAACAGGAAAGAGAAAGGTTTTGGTGCCTGTGATGTTGAATTGCCAACTTGAACACAATCTAGACTCACCTGGGAAGAGAGTTTCAATGAGGGATTGTCTAGACCAGGTTAGCCTGTGGGCATGTCTGTAGGGGATTGTCTTGATTGCCACTGTGGGTGGCAGCTTTCCTTAGTTTGGGGGTCCTGGTCTGTAATTGGAGTAGAGAAAGATAACTGAGGACTAAGCATACACGTGTTCGTTCCTCTCTGCTCTGTGTATGTGATGTGACTAGCCGCTTCAAGTCCTGCTGCCTCGAGTTCCCAGCAATACTGAACTATAGCTCACAACTGTGAGCCAAATAAACGCTTTCTCTCCTAAGTTGCGAGTTCCCAGCAATACTGAACTATAGCTCACAACTGTGAGCCAAATAAACGCTTTCTCTCCTAAGTTGCTTTAAATATCTTTCCTAAATATAATACCTGTCCTAAGAGTATTTCATCACAGCAACAGAAATGTAACTCAGACAGCGTCCACAGAGTCCTACTATCCTCCTCAAGGGCACACACTAAATGATCCTAAAGATCTGCTACTAGAGTTTACTTTCTAGAGGTTCCATTACCTCCCAATAGCATCACCTTGGGTACCAAGCCTTTATGTGGATGTTGGAGAGCATTTAACATCTGAACTATAGAAATGGGTGAGAGACTTTCTTTTGGGATGATGGGAACATTGTAGAGCTAAACCAAAGTGGTGGTTTTGTGAAATTGTAAATGTACTAAGTGCCATTAAAATTTTCACTGTAAAATGTTTAATTTTTGTGTTATAAGAATGTCATCTCAACAAGTAATTTATTTAGAAAAAAATGAATTCTAAGTAACCTAGTTTGAAACACTTCTAATCTTAACTAAAATGTAAAGCTATAAAATTGACTTCAAATATATAGTGTAAACGTACTTATTGTTATAATTTGGATGTGAAAATTTCCCAAAGCCTTGAGTGTTGAAGGCTTGGTCTCCTATGCAGCATGTTCAGAGATGGGGCTTTTGAGACACGATTACATCATGAGGACTCTGACTTTATCAGTGGGTTAATTCATGGGTTCATAATTTGATGGGTTGTTGGGATGTGAAGAAAACATACCAGGTTGGACCCAGTTAAAGGCAAGAAGTCCATGAAGGGGCTTTGAAACTGTATCTTGTCATTGGCCTTTCCTTCTCTGATCCTCTCTGCTTTCTGACCACCACAAGGTGAGCAACTTCCCTCTGCTGTGCCTTCTGCTGCGATGGCTCTGCTTCACCACAACCCTATAAGAATGGCAACACTGACCAGGGACGGAAACCTCTGAAATAATAGGTTAGAATAAGACCTTTTTTCCTTTAAGTTTATTTTCTCGGGTGTTTTGTCACAATAATGGAATTCTGGCTAAATTATGCATATGTAGGCACTTTGAAGCCATGAGGTGATAACTTTATTACAAAAATTATATTTATAAAGATGCCATTTTTCAATGTATAATCTTGGTAGCAAATAAAACACAAATATTAAATTCATATTTAGTGTTTTCTCTTTATGTTTCAAATAGTATGATTCTTTTCAATTACTAGCCACGTCTTTGTTTTCTTCAAAATACATTCCCAGATTTGTCCTCACTAAAATCTGATTTCTTCTTTGAAGACTTCATTATTTCATACACTAGCTTTTTTGTTGTTGTTTTTGTTCGATGAAACATGTTTTGAATAATCTTCCCACTGCTTGTGATATTTTTATTGAGATGGGGATCTCTTTGTGTTGCCAAGGCTGGCCTTCAACTCACAATCCTCCTGTCTCAGCTTTACACGTAGCTAGGATTACAGGTATATACCACCATATCTGACTTCTATATGATCTTTAAAGTTATGGAGATGGAGAGCTAACTCAGCAGTTAAGAGCACTGGCTGCTCTTGCAGATGATCTGGGTTCAAATTCCAGCACCCACATGGTGGCTAACAACTGTGCATAAGTACAGTTCCACCTTTTTCTTTGTGGGCATAGCACTGCATGGATGTACTTTCACATACATCATACACTAAAATGAAAAATTATGAGTTATAAAAAGGTCTATCACCAAATGCTACTTCCACAAACCTCTGGAAATTATACAACACACTTCTAAATAATTAGCAGTTCAAAGAAGAAGCCACAAATGAAATTATAAAATAGTTGGAGAGGACTGAAAATGAGAACAATCTACCAAACTTTATGGGATACAGTCAAAGTAGTGCTTAGAGGTGAATTCATAGTTGTAAGTGCCCATTTTAAACAGAAGAACAAAATATCAAATCACTCATGTAACTTTTCACTTTAAGAACTTAGAAAATCAGAGCAAACTAAACTCTAATAAGCAATAACATGATAAAAATTAGAGCAGAAATAAATGAAAGAGAAAAAGCAAAAGAGACAAAAACAAAGCCTATGTCAGTCCTTTGGATATAGCAACATTTAGTTAGGCTAAATGTAGTTAGTTAGTTAGTTAGTTAATTAGTTAGTTAGTTAGTTAATAGTTAGTTAGAATAAAAGAGAGAAGACTCTACTTGTCACATAAGAAATGAAACAGGGGGTCACTACTACTGACTATATAGAAGGTTACACTATTGCTCATTGTCTGAAACAAAAGGCTGGATTTGTCACTAGCTCTGGTGATTAGTTTTAATTGTCAACTTGGGGTTTGTCTTCGTTATGTTTCCTGATGGGAGGACCAGCCCACTCTGGGTCCTGGACTGTCTGAGTGGAGAAAGTGAGATGTGCAGTAAACACACGTGCATGCATTCTCTCTCTTCCTGACTGTGGATGTGACTAATTGTTGCTTCATGTTCCTGCTGCCTTGTCTTCCTCACATTGATGGACTGTAACCTGGAATTGTGAACTAAAATTTCTCACCCAAGTTTCATTTAGTCAGGGTCTTTTATCACAGCAACAGCAAACAAAACTAGGAAACTAGCTTAAGCATGGGAATGCTGTGCTATATGGCACTGCGGTCTTCTGAGCAACACAGGTGGGCTGTGAAAAACGTGCTGTATTAGTTAACTTTCTTAGAACTGTGACAGATATACCTGACAGAAACAACTTGACGGAGGAATAATTTGTTTGGTTCACAGTTTCAGAGGGCTTGGTTCACGGTTGCTTGCTTTCATGTGTCTGGACAGAAATGTCATGTGAGAAGGTAAGAGAGGAGATTCTTCACCTCATTATAAAGAGGATGGAGTGGGGGGAGGAGTTAGACAGAGACACTGAATAAGGGAATATAGCCACAAGGACAGGTGCCCACAGTCTACTTCCTCCAGCCAGGCTCCACTTCTTATTCATTGCTGCCTCTCAATAATGTTCTCATTATCATGAATCCATCAAGCAACTGATTAGATCAAAACCCTCAGGATCCAATTGCTTCCCCTAAGCCTGTCAGCTGGCAACCAGGCTCATAATACGTGAGGCTCTGGGGAACATTTTGTATTCAGACTGGAATATGTAGAGTCCAGGGGTTGGTGGGCCTGCAGGATGGGAATGTTTGGCCTGCCTCCAGCTGCAGAAATGTGGTTATTGGAGGGAAGGTGTTTTGAGTCACCGACATTCAGAAGCGCTTCTACTGACAGCTATCACTGAACAGTTGCACAGGTTTTAAACAAGGTGTGATGGTTGTTAGCATAGCTACGAGCAACCGGTCATTTCCTAGAGGCATGAGAGCAGTTTTATCTTCTGAGGAAATAACACAAATCCTATTTCAACCCATAATATTTCAAGGGTGTATCTTAGAATGTTGGCTTTTATGAAGAACTCTTTGCCAACAGTTTTAATCTCTTGTGTTAAACAAAATGAGGCAGGAATCTAAATCTTCGTTTTTGTTTGTTTTTCTTTCTGCAGTTCTGCCAGCTGTTGCCTTCTGTGGGTTCTTCTGGCTCGAGTCATTTTCCTAGTTCCAGCCACACATATCAAAAGTCTTTAGTCATTCTCCTGCTGCCAAAAGATGGCTATCTAAAGCTTCTTGGGGATCTCTGCTCTGTCTGAGAAACAGGAAACAGCAAGAAAACCCATCCAACAGTCTGGTGAATCTGCAGAATTACTTTCTTTTTCGATGTATATTTTTATCGAATTTTTGTGCATTTCATACAATAGCTCTTAATCATATTTAGACCTTTCCCCTATGCACACCCCAATAGCCTGCCCACAGGATTTCATACATTCTTTCATACATATTAAGGCCTATCGAATCAAGTTTGTGTATCTAGATGTCCCTCAGTGTGAGTTCCTCCACTGGAGCCTAGTCAGCCTATCTAGCACTACTCCCTTGAAGATCAACTCTCCTTACCCAGCAGTGATCAGCTGTCAACAGTTCCTCAGCTAAGGTTGGGTCCTTCTCCCCATTTCCCCAGCTCTGTGCTGGTTTTTACCTGATTGGGTTTGCATGGGTCTTGTGAATGCTGTCACCATTGCTGTAAATTCATATGAACAAGTCCTCAGGAGTCTGAAGGACTCTGTTTCCTTATGGTCATGAACCACCCCTGCCTCTTCCAATCTTTCTGCCCCCTCTTCTGCAAAGGTCCCTGAGCTGCGGGTGGGTGAGGTTTAATTCGGGAGTTTTAACCAGGGACAAGCACACTGCAGTCTTCTTTTCTCTACATTTTGACCAGTTGTGGCCTTCTGTGTTCATTGCCTGCTGTTGCATGAGGAAGCTTCATTATATTTGAGAAGTGCATTAGTATTCTTTCTACTCCCTGTTCCACTATGTTCCATGAGCCTTAGGTGTAGAGATTCCATTGTAGATGTGTTGCTTAGAGCTGGGCATCTCACAGACACTTATTCTCTGTGTGTGACCAGCTGTAGAATTCTATAATAGTCTCCATCTACTACATAAATAAGCTTCTTTGATGAGTGGTGACTTGTATAGTTGTCTTTACATATTTATATTGTTTGTAAATATTTGTATTTACAGAATTATTTTTAACTTAAGAGCGACTAGAATTCTCCGGAAATAAGCTCATTCAAGTCTTTTGGGGTAAGACAGCAGGTGAGCATCTGTGCCGAGTGATGCAGTGAATGAAAAGAACCATGTTTACAAGGAATAGACTTATTCTAAAGAGAGAAAGTGCTGAAGAACATCGGAAAACACCAAGGGGCGACAGCAGTCCTAAAAACACAGGAGAGCAGAGAGCCACACACTGGAAAAGAGGCAGCACCCAGCTCCGGCTGCAGCTCCCCCCTGTGGGGAGAAACACAGAAGCCTCATCAGAGAGCTAGGCCGACAGCCCTGGGGAACAGACACTGACGGTCCTGCTCGCAGGACCAGCCTGAAGTTTTAGCAAGCATCTGCTAGCCACCTGGGGGACTGGTGAAGCAGTGAAGTCCCTTCTGTCACTCTCCATGGCCTGGAGAGAAGTGACCTGGCACCAAGATGCTCTGGGGGACTGAAAACAAATTAGGGAGTCTAGGGACCTGCCACAGCCTCAGAGGGGAGACATCTGCAGAAGGCAGTTACGGAGAGGTGTAGGGCTAGACACCTGAGTGGGTCAGGTGGTAGGAGCTCAGGGGGAAGGGCATGGTGACCATCTTATTCCCTGAGGGTAACTGAGAAGACATATAGCCCAGGCTTGAGGTCAGTGGGTGGCTTGATATCTGGAGTCAGCTATCTGGTGAATGAGTCACTGTTGGGAGGACTAGAAATTCTGAAGCTTGGATCCCACAAAGCTCTCCATGTCTACTGGCTCCCTACAACCCAGGCTGTACAATGCTGAATCAGATTTGAAAACGCCAAGACTGGCCTCCAGTGCCTGTGCTCTGTTCCATTCACTCTGCTCACTAAGAAGATCCACAAATAAAACTGGAAGTCATAACCATGCCAACAGATGCGCAAACTGCAACACGGAAACACCAGGCACATGAAACACAAGGCACTATGATGCCTTCAGAAGAGCATGACACCTTAATTACAGAACTCAGAGATAGAAAACAAAGAAACACAACTCACATGCAAAGACAAACCCATTACCACACAACTAGATCTAATTTCAGAAACCCCAAAAGTTCAAGTATGTATTTATTATATCCAAGAAAGCAGCTTTAGAAAGTTCACAGTGGTTAGAGAGGGCATGGCAGAGGAGCAGGAACCTGTCTGGTTACATTTCCATCCACACACATGAGAGAGAGGGAGGGGGAGAGAGAAGAGAGAGAGACAGACTAAGGCTATAAACCCTCAAAACCCACCCCAGTGACATATTTCTTCTAGCAAGGCTCCACTTCCTAAAGATTCTATAACTGCTCCAAACACCACCACCAGGAGGAGACTAGATGTTCAGATACACGAACCTATGGAGAAAATTTTCATTCAAACCACCCCACTCAGAAAACATAGATCAATATACTTCACATCCTGAAAGTAAGTAACCGCCAAGCATGATTACTAGATCCATCAAAGTTATTTTTTAAAATTGATAGAGAAGCAAGGCTACCCCAGGACAAGGACATATCAAAGTAATTCATTACCACCAAGTCACCAGGGAGGAAGAGTCCGATTCAAAAATCAGAGGAAAGAATACACTTCATGAAAGGAATAATGAACAAAGGAGAAAACTAGGAAAGGAACTAGGAACTTGGAACTAGGAAAGAATCAGTCGTGTCTAACACAGTAAAACAGCAGCCCTTTAATATGAATAAAGAAGAAAGAAAAGAATAAATAATATTCTAACCAAATAGGAAACAACCTACAAAATACAGGTATCAGTAATTCCCTCTTAACAATAACCCTGAATGTACTGGTCTTAGCTCTCCAGCTGAAAAATGTAGATTAGATGACCAGACAAAAAAACAATATCTTTTCCTTCTATGGAAGAAAAGTACTCACTAGTAAAGACACACAGACAGAAAGGGAAAGAAGTCAATACACCAAATGGTTGGAAGCCATTTGATGTTCTACAAGGGTGTCAGCAGTGCACATTGAGAGAAGACCACTGGTTCAACAAATGGGGCTGGGAAAACCTGCTATTCACATGCAAAAGAATGGAACCAGATCCCTATCTCTCACCCTATACAAAACTCAATTGAAAATGGGTCAAAGATATTAATGGGAAACTTGAAACTCTGAAATTTCCAGGGGAAAACACTTCGAGATGCAGGAACAGGCAAAGACTTTCCAAAAAGGAAATAAGAAATAACAGCAAGAATTAACACGTAGGATTACGTGAAATTAAAAAGCTTCTGCACATAAAAGGAAACCATGAATAGAGCAAAGAACCGCCTACAGAATGGGAGAAATATTTTGCCAGCTATACATCCAACAGCACATCAATATCTAGACTATACAAAGAACTAAAAAAGTTGAATGCCCCAAATCAAATAATTCAGTCTACGAAGGAGCCAACAAACTGAACAGACAACTCTCAAATGTGGAAATACATATGAAAAAACGTTCAACATCCTTAGCCATCAGGGAAATGAAAATCAAACTGCACTGAGATGTTGTCTCACCCTGTCAGAATGGCTATCATCAAACAGCAAGGCCAGCCAGATGGCTCAGTGGGTAAAAGTGCTTGCCACATAATCCTGACCACCTGAACTCATATCTGAATTCTTTATTTTTCTTTCTTCTTTCTTCCATTTTTTTGGAGGCAAGTTTTCACTACGTAACTTTGATTGACCTGGAGCTCACTATATAAACCAGGCTGGCCTTGAACTCACAGAGTTCCATCTGCCTGTGCCTCCTGAGTGCTGGGACTAAAGGTGTACACCACTATGCCCAGCCAATCCCTGAATTATATGGTGAAAGAAGAAAACCAACTC
Source organism: Eospalax fontanierii (assembly GCA_035773235.1). NCBI lineage: Eukaryota > Metazoa > Chordata > Mammalia > Rodentia > Spalacidae > Eospalax > Eospalax fontanierii. Next base: position 165,623,000 of record CM069524.1, read on the forward strand.
CTTAAAGCTGACCTCTGACTGACACACACCATACCTTCACACACACAGACACAGACACACACACACAGACACAGATACAACACACACATACACACATTTAAAATTAAAAATAAAAATGAAAGAACTCAACCAAAAGAAATACTGATAAACAGAAAAAGAAGCCCATGAACACTGCAGGTAAGAATGTAAATTAGTACAGTCAATGCAGAAATTAGTAAGGAGGTTCCTGAAAAAGCTAAAAGTAGAACTACCAGCTGGTATAGCTATTCTTCTTCTGGGTATGGAATAGATACTTATGTGTCTGTCCTTACTGAAGAACTATTTACAAAGCCAAGACTCGGAATCAGCCTCTGTGCCCAGGAGCAGGTGAATGGGTAGAGAAAGTCTGATTTATGTATACAGTGGGGTTTATTGGCTGTAAATACATATTATGCCATTTAAAGGAAAACAGATGGAAGTGAAGTTCATCAGGGTAAATTAAATGAACCAAATTCAGATAAACATCTGTTTTCTCTCATATGCAGAATCAAAATTTAAATGTAAATGCATTTATATGACATGAAAACAAAAGGAGAATCAGTTGGATGAAAGAAAGGGTCTAAAGGGAGGGGAGAGAGAGTGCTTGAGGACAAAAGAAACAGCTCATGTTTTCGCTTACTTGTAGAGTCTAGATTTAATTCCACATATATTTATAATGAAAGCAGAGGGGGCACTACTTTGGAGAAAGAGAGTGACTAGTGAGAGGGGGACAATAGAGGGATTGGGGGTGAGTAGGGGCAAAGTATGATGGTGCACACACATGAAATTTTCATGATAGAGCCCGTGAAATGCTAAGTAAATTTTTTTAATAATTAGAAATAATTAATTTAAAAATTCCAAGACTTACTATACAAATTAAAGTACGTTATACAATAAGTACAAAGTGATTTATGTTAAAAGAAAAATAACGGGACTGAAGAGATGGCTCAGCGGTTAAGAGCACTGGTTGTTCTTGCTGAAAAGCCAGGTTCAAATGCCTGCACTCTCATGGTGGCTAACAACCATCCTTAACCCCAGTTCCAGGATATCCACGCCCTGTTCTGGTCTTTGTAGGCAATGCATGCATGTGGTGCATTAAAATGCAGGTAAAACATACATGTGAAAAATAAAAATAAAAACATGAATAATTAAAAGTTTACAATGAGACTATTTGTGAAAAGTTTAAAAGCATTGGCATTTTATGTGTATGTATAAAAGAGTAAGAAAGTCAGAAACAGTACAGAAGTCAAAGGAAGGAACAGGAAAGACAGGTGGGGAGCAGAATGATCACACTCACACAGCCCAGTTCCCTACTCTGGACGGTTAAACTCTCTCTTGTTGAGTGCTTATTGATGAACAGGTTTAGGGCTAAGCCCCTATCCTGCCCTGTAGCCCCCTGAGTTAGAACGCATCACAACATCATTAAACCTTTTTTGCACACAAGTAGTTGGAGACTCAGTCAGACTCGGGTCTCAGTCAATAGATGTCGTGCCTTTGAATTGCTGGACCAGAACTGAAGCCTTGGCCTCAGTCCTACCTCTGCCACTCTGCACTCCCTCCCACAAGTTTGGGTAAATCACCCCACTTCCCTAGACCTGCTGTCCATCTTTAGGGGACAGGGCTGTGGATCATCCATCTCCAAATGCCTCCTCTGGCTTGTGAGTGAGTGCACAAACAATCTTGACTTCTCTTCCCTTGGAGATGTGAAATCAAGACGGAAAAATTATAATAGAACTGTTTCAGGGGTGATAAAGTTCTGGAACCCACGAGGCTTGTTAATGATATTGTTTTCATTATCAGCAACCCTAGAGCCAAGATTTCTAATCTACCGCGGGAAGTTGCTGGCTGGCTGGTAGCTCTGTGGTCCCATAGGAGGGCCAGCTTGAGGGAAGGGTCCCAGCAGGCCTGCCTTCAGGAAAGTGATGAGGGTTTAATGGGCTGAGGCTCAGTTCCTATGTTAGTATTTCCACTAAAGTCAAATGTAATGACTCCACAGAAGATAGCTAGATGTGTCAGATCTGGCAGGTATGTGGGCTGGAGCTAGAGTGCTCAGAAGCAGTAGAGGCCGGGGCAGGAGGCAGGCTCAAGGATATTGGGAACATGTAGGGCAACAGTGCGGTCCGAGAACACACACCTGGTCTGTGACTGTCCCAATCCCAGGAGACACATCACTTGCGCATCTGGTCTGTCTGGATCAGACACTGTGATTGGCCAGTTGAGATGTGCAGTTGTCTGAAGGTGGCTGAAGATCTGGGAGGAGGAAATTGCCAGGAGGAAAAGTCCATGACGGTAGAGACTTTGAGATATTTAACGAGGGCACCTTTGAATTTTGAGAGTCACAGGTGGGGGATCTGCAGGAAAGGGTAGCACAGCCAGAATAGAAACCAAGCCTCTCTAACTTCAAAGCTAATGGAAAGCTAATTTCAAGGTTATGCTACACACACACACACACACACACACACACACACACACCCTTCAAGAAACCTTGTGAGAGCCTTACATGTATTTGCAGGGTATAGCGAGCACAATAGTACAATGTCTGAAGGATCAAATTTGCATATAAAGTGCTTGCCACGCAGATAAGTACCTGAGTTCAGATCCCCAGAATCCTCATAAAAGCTGGGCAGAGTAGTGGCTATAGCCTCAGCACTAGGGAAGGAGCAGGGACTGAGGAAGACATCCAATATTGACCTATGGCCTCCAAATGCACACAAACACACCTTCACACATACCTGCCGAAACATGGATGGACACATACACACAAGTACAACATACATATAACACAGACACACACACACACAAACACACACACACACACATGGAGGGTGCATGAACTGAGAGAGTTCTTGCTGTCCATCTTTAGGGGTTTGGACTATGAGGTAGCCACCTCTAAAGACCTTTTTCATCCAGATGCATAGGGGAACTCGAAAAATATTTATTGACCTGGAGGAGAACATGTCTTCTAAAGCCCACGCCCCTTTTTAATGTATGTGAGTGTTTTGTCTGTATGTATGTAAGTGCACCTGTGCAATGCCCATGGAGGTCAGAAGAGGGCATTGGATCCCTGGAACTGGAGTTATGGATGGTTATTAGCTGCCACATGGGTTCTGGGAATCGAACCCAAGTCCTCTGGAAGAGCAGCCAGTGATCTTAACTGCTGAGCCATCTCTTCAGACCTAAAGCCCTCATTTTACAGATGGAAAGACTGAGGTACAGAAGTCCAGAGACATACCAAATAAGTAAGGTGAATGGAAGACTGGTCTAGAGGCAAGGACTCTTGGTTGTCAGGTGGGATCAGATCTTTGCCGTAGACTGCCTACAGAAACAACCTCTCTGACCCTGTCCTTGGGCAATGGCCTAGCCTTAGCTGACCCTCACGTTCTTCATTTGCTGGGGGAGCATATCCACTCCCAGGAGGATTGTATGGTAAGAGATGCTGTCCACAAACTGCATCATCAACGTAAACATTTAGGTGATGGGTTTCTCTTCCTCTCTGGCACAGTACCTGGCTCTTAGAGAATTTCCAGCCAGGAAAATCCTACCAGGGAAGTAGTCCCTTCCAAATACCATTAGTATCCCAAAGCACCCAAAAACCCCTCCTAATGTGTAATTCAGAATAAAATCACTTATCTTTGAGTTACAAAATAAAGGCAAAAATAAGTCCCAAAAGTTCTAATTTTTGTTAAAAGACTGTGCCAATGCTTTTAAAATATATTAAATGCCAAATTCTTTCGAAAGTATTTATAATGCTCCTCTTTGTCTGGTGCTCCTAGACCCTGTCTGGTGCTCATGCATGCTCTTCTGGAATAGCAGTTTAGTGCTTTGACACAAAAGCTTCACCTAGTTGGTCTGTCCTGTGGTCCAAGTAGATGGGCAAGCAGGCTCCCTGTGGAGCGATCCCTAGCCCAAAGCGAGCTGACAATGGAAACTTACTGATAGTCTATTTCTGGTTCTAATAGTCCACTTTCCCTGTGACCTTAGGACAATCACAGCCCATTTCTAAGCCTTCTTCTGTGTCCCTATTCATATGATAAAGGGGTTAGGTTAAAACAATTTCATTGATTTCATCACTAATGGCTCTTTCATTGCTATTTCATGATCATCAGCAAAATGAGGGGAGTTGGAGGAGCTGCACGGTGGCTCCTGCATGCAGTGCCAGCTCTGGGGAAGGCAGAAGTGCATTATTCAGTAGAAACAATCAGATTCCATTACCACCCTGAAAGTGCTGCTGGCTGGTGGAGCCATAGCCGCATTAATAGACTAGACTGGGCCAATCCCGCGTGATTGCAATGATGGCAAAGGGAAGCACTGAGACCCTGAGAGCCCCTAAGCCAGCCAGGAACAGGGCAGACTTAGGGAAGGTAACATCTGAGCTAGTGTCACAGAAGCACAAGATGAGAACAAGGCATAGTGGACAGAATAGGGAACCATACTGCTCCAAAGGAATGCTGAGTGGGAGCCAGGACATCTGGGCTTTAAGACCTATCTCTTCAAGGAATTTGCTGGTTTCTTTGGTTCTGGGCTTCAGCACCTACATCTCTCACCATTTTGTAGGAATGAAAGAGAGAAGGGGCGCCTGCAATTGGACTCAGTGGCTTTGAATTTCTGCCCGAGTCCCAGCTTGGCCCAAGTTCACAAAATTTAATCCAAAGTTGAATTCTTCAAGCTTTAAAGACATTCATGGAAGTGTAGGCCGCATCTCTTTGGGTTTTTGGTACCCAGTGGGTACAGGCAGATTGGGTCTGGGTCACTGTGAGCTAATTCTCTGTAGTTTGGCTTTCCTGTTTGGATAGAGGAGTGACCCTCAGGCACTCTTTCAAGAGGGCATCCACTGTGGAAGGTCTGGCCCATCTATCAGAAAAACATGTTACCAGCCTTCATTGTTAATGGAGAGTCAGGCCATATCTCACAAGTGGGAAGCTGACAAATGTCCTCTGATATATGATAATCAGTTGATGAAACGATGTTGTCAGTCACAGGACTGGAGAAAGAAAAGGAAAATCTCTCCCCATCCCTCTTCTTACGAATCCTGGGCTTCCAGACTCCCAGAGGAGCAGGTTAGATGAGACAGATGGTGGGTGAGGAGAGACCCTTGCTCGTTCCTATCTCTGTGGTCAACTGTTCACGTAAACTTAACTAAGACCCGTTCAATGACTTATTTCAAATATTGGATACTTTGGTTGTAGAAGACTTCTTAATAAATTCCAATTTTCTCTTGAAATTCTCTATTTTTAGTCAAATTTATCAACATTTTCCTCTATAAACTATAACTACAGTTATAGTGATGTTGCTTACTTATCTAGGTTTCTATATTTTAATTAACTTTTTCTTTTTTATTGAATTTTTGAGATTTTCATACAGCATAATTGGATGGTATTTAGGTCCCCTCCCCTAGCCTCTCCTCTTCTTATTGCCCCACCCAATTTAATGCACTCTGTTATATATAAAATAAGATTTACAGAGTCTAATTTGTGTTCTCGAACACACTTCACTGTGAGTTCATCCACTGGAGTCTGGTTAACCTACCAAGACTCCCGTGCATGAAAGGGACTGTCTCCACCCTTCCCAACAGCCATCTATTGCCACAATTTCCATAGGTGGGATTGATTGGAGCTTCTTACCCACTTCCTCATGTCTATGCTGGGATTTTGTCTGGTTTGAGCTTTCATGGTACTTTTCCATGCTGTCACCATTGCTGTGAATTCATATGAATAACTGACAAGCAAGCAGGAAAACTCTGCTTCTCTGCAGTCATCTACCATCTCAGGTTCTTACAATCTTTCCACTCCCTCTTCCACAATGATCCCTGAGCCTTGGGTGACAGAAGTTTGGTAGATGTGTCCTAATCAGAGATAATCATTCTGTAGCCTCTTGTTCTCTGCACACTGGCCAGTGGTGGGTTTCTGTGTTAATCACCATTTTCTGCATAAGAAAACTTCACTGGTGAGAGTTGAGAGATGCATTAATCTATGAGTATAACAAGAAATCATTAGGGGTCCATCTAATAAAGTAATTATTTAGTATAAAACTAGTGTGAGGCTCTTCCCTATGTCCTGTGACCTGCCTAGCCTCAGGTTCCCAATACCTGGTATCAATGTCAGGTATACGCTCCATTCTATGAAGTAGACCTTAAATTCAATTAAAGAGCAGTTGGTTACTCTCATCATATTTGTGCCACTATTGCACCAGTGGGCATATCTTATCAGGCCAGTTGTTACTGTAGTTCACAGGATTCACAGCTGGGTAGAATTGATGACTATGTTTTCCTCTGGTAGCATGAATAGTACCTTCCAGCACTATGGACTCTAGTCAGTAGAGGTGAAGAAGTCAACATCAGTTTGATTTTTCCTTATTTGTTCAATAGTTCACATATGTAGTGTCTTAAGCAATAGGGTCTTAACATCCAGCTCTGGTGGACAACCAAGAGCAGGGGCAATGGCCAGTATTGTTTGAGGTATATGGGACTCTCTGGTTAAGAACTTCTAGAGAGAATCCATTCCTGGCTTTGAGCTTTATTTAACCTATGATACCTAGAAGGGGGAAATGTCTCCCTAATATAGAGTAGCTCCTTTTAATCTCTTTTTATAATGTGCACGTATATACTTCAAGAAGCTTCTGTCGTGGTAGATTTTCAGGTGGATTTTTCTAAAGACCTTTAATGTTACGCATCCTCCGCACAGGTCCTCCTCTGCCCTGCCCTTCCACTCCCCTCCTCACTTAACCCTTCCCACTCTAATGTTCCCCTTTCGCTCACCATATCACTGCATTCCACCTCTCCTCTCAGAAAGCACCTCCCAAACCCATGGCTGTTCATTAGTTTCTTGACCTCCCTGAATTTTCAAATTGAAACATGCAAATCTAAGATTTCAAAGCTAGCATCTAGCCATTGGAAAAAGCATATGACACAATAATTTTTATATTTTATTTTATTTTACTTTATTTTTCAATACTGGGGATTGAATCCAGGGTCTTGTATATGCTAGGCAAGTGCTCTACCACTGAGCACACCGCTGGTCTTAGATCATTTATACGTTATTTTATAGTATATTTTTCCTCTTGGGCATATTTTTCTGGGTTTGCATACGTGATCATTTTTATTATAGGCTGAATATTACGTAGAGCAGATTAATTAAATACTTCAGATGACATTCATGTCTCACCAGACACACTTCCCCTTTCTCTCTTAGGTAGGTAGAGTAAGGGCCTGAACACTCCCTGCTAATTGGTACTTAAATTAGGTTTCCGGCTGCTTCATTCCTGGTAGAGTCTATCCTTCCCTGAGAGGATCCTCTTTGGTTACGGGTTGATTACCTAGCTATCTCCTGACAGGCTGTAGGGAATTTATTCCATCATTTTAGAAGGCACCGGTACAGTTTCAGCTGTCCTTCCCACGCTGCCTCCCACGCTGCCTCCCACGCTGCCTCCCAATGCTGTCTCCCACGCTGCCTCCCACGCTGCCTCCCAATGCTGTCTCCCACGCTGCCTCCCACGCTGCCTCCCACGCTGCCTCCCAATGCTGCCTCCCACGCTGCCTCCCACGCTGCCTCCCAATGCTGTCTCCCAATGCTGCCTCCCCACATCCACACACAACTTCAAATATCTGGGAAATATCAAGAGGGGACAAGGATGTGTGTTTGCGACAAACCCTCCCTTCTTCTCTTTTACGTATTAGTGGATCTTTCTTTTAGACGTCCTCAGCCTCCCCCTCCAGGTCCCGTGCATAGTCCCAGAATTCAGATGACTGTGGGGAAGAGCAGTTATACAGGTAGGATGATGTTTTAACTTTCTAATCTGCTTTGTAAGTGTCTTTTGACTGACAAAATGTCTGCTGCTTTCTCTCATCTCCGTGTTTCCCTGCCCCATTATGGTCAGAAGAAGAGAAGAGCTGGTGACTGTAAGTTCACTCTGTAAGGCCCTTTAAGTCTGTGCAGTTCCAGTTCCTTCAAACCTTATTGCATTTATCCTTCTTGATATATTTTTTAATGTATCCAGGTACGGTGTTGTATACCTGTATCCTCGGCATGTGGTAGTCTGAGGCAGGAGGATCAGGAGTTCAAGATCAGCCTCAGGTACATTCAAATCCAACCTAGGATATCTGAGATCCTGACTCAAAACAATTATGATTTGTGTATTTTATCCCAGTTTCCTAGTTGTTGCAGTTGAAGTTGCTGCCTTGGTCTCTTATATCCTATTCAGGAACAGATACTCAGACACCCAACTTGTGAAAAGTCAGGAAGAGTCATAATTCTAGGAACACAAGAGAGGAGGAAGCTTAAGGAGTGTGTGAATGACAGCATAATCACAAGAACCTTGAATCAGCTGCCCCTCCAAAGCCACATGGTGGAACTTTGAATGCAGAAGCAGAGGTACAATTTTAAGACTTGGTGCCAGAGATCAACAACTTTAACCATAGTGTGGACTTTGAGTGAGGATCAGAGGAAAGCTTTCCAACGCATTTTTATCATCACAATCCAATAATCAACCATTTACTTATGACTTTTCAATAGGAAAGTCAGGAATTTTTGCCTGTCTTTTAAACTTTCCTTGTCATCTAAACCATATATAAAAATACTAATTTCATAGACGATTAATTGATATTTGGCAGATTTGGGCTTCACATAGTAGAAATCAACACCATAACATGAGTCCTTTGGAGTTGGTTGTAAATACTTGTACTCATATTGACTAAGAAACATTATGGAATTATCATCCCTTTGCTTCTCTAGTTTCCAGATGTTCCCAGTATCCAGATGTTATGTTCCAGTTGCCCATTACTCATCCCTGCAGCTCTGACCCCTATGGAGGCTACAACCTGTAATGGATCAGCAGATGGCTCAACCGTCTTCTATCTGGTGGGCATCCCCTCCCTGCCAGAGGCCTTCCACCTTCATGTGTTCTTTATTTTCCTCGTCTTCTACCTGCTCATCCTGGTGGGTAACACCCTGATCCTGGCGGTTGTGGTGGCGGAGCCCAACCTCCACAAGCCCATGTACTTCTTCCTCATCAATCTCTCAGCCCTGGACATCCTTTTCACTACAACCACTGTCCCTAAGATGCTATCCCTGTTCCTGCTGGGAGACCACTTCCTCCGCTTCCCTTCTTGCTTATTGCAGATGTACCTCTTCCAAAGCTTTACATGCTCAGAAGCCTTCATCCTGGTGGTCATGGCCTATGACCGCTATGTGGCTATCTGCCGCCCGCTACACTACCCTGTCCACATGACCCCACAGACCAACGCTGTACTGGCAGCCAGTGCTTGGATCATCGCCCTCCTGCTGCCCATCCCAGCAGTCGTGAAGACTTCCCAGATGGTATATAACAGTATTGCCTACATCTACCACTGCTTCTGTGACCACCTGGCTCTTGTCCAGTCTTCCTGCTCAGACACCAGCCCCCAGACCCTCATGGGCTTCTGCATCGCCATGGTGGTGTCCTTCCTCCCCCTCCTCCTGGTGCTTGTCTCCTATGCTCACATCCTGGCCTCGGTGCTTCGCATCAGATCCAGGGAAGGGCGTTCCAAAGCCTTCTCCACCTGCAGCTCCCACCTGCTGGTGGTGGGCACCTACTATTCATCCATCGCCATAGCCTATGTGGCCTACAGGGCCGACCTGCCGCTAGACTTCCACATCATGGGCAACGTGGTGTACTCTATTCTCACACCAATCCTCAACCCACTCATCTACACCCTGAGGAACAGGGATGTGAAAGCAGCCATTATCAAAATTGCATATTTCAAAAATGAGGTGTGTTTGACCTAATGTAGCTAATTCTGCCCCTGGGGCACCAAACAGCAAAGTTTAGCTCAGAGAAGAATGCTCCAAGTGGTACAATGCTTAGCGTGGAAACTCAGAAAATATCATGGCTAAATTAATGAATATAGCACAGTACAATAAAAGTTCACTCAAGCAAATACCCCCAACATCAGTCTTCATACTTTGGTTTATGGCTTTTCCCTTGGTATAATGAAATAACATTAACTTTGATTCTCTAAGAATCTGAAGTTGTATAAAAATTTTACCACTTACTAAAAAAAAGAGAATCTGAATGGCACAAAAACTTTATAAGCAAAGCATATTTTAAAAATTGAGGCCTAGGGGCTGGAGAGATGACTCAGCAATTAAAAGTATGTATTGAATTTCCAGAGGACCTCAGTTCAGTTCCATCACCAGTGTCGGGCAGTTCACAGTTGCCTCTAACTCTAGGGGATCCAGTACCTTCATTTGACCTCCACAGGCACACACACAGACACACAATTTTTAAAAATGAAATCAGGCATTGGTGGCACACACCTTTAATCCTAGCCCTTGGGAAGCAGAGGCAGGTGGATTTCTGTGAGTTCAAGTCCAACCTGATCTCTGTAGCAAGTTGGAGGCAAGCTAGGGCTACATAGTAAGATCCCTTCTCAAAAAACAAAGAAAAATGAAGTAGAGACATTGGCCTACTGCATAAAGCACTTGCTGTTCAAGCATGTGAACCTGAACTCAGATCCCCAGAATCAACCTAAGGTCGGACATAGTGGCATGCATCTGAAGTCCCAGTGCTCCCATGGCAAGATGAGAAGTGGAGACGGGGGAGTCCCCAGAAACTCCCAGCACAGCTAACCTGCCAGCCTTGCATACATAGTAGTGAACAAGAAACCCTATCTCAAACAAGGTGAATCTTGAAAACCAGCATCTGAGGTTGTCCCCTGACCTCCACATATGTGTCATAGCATATGTACACACAAACACTCAAACGCACAGGTTTTTAAAATCTGCATGCCAAGGCTAGTGCATGCCTTTAGTCCCAGCCCCTAGGAGGCAGAAACACGAGGATCTCTGTAAGATAGAGGCCAGCCTGGTCTACATAGCAAGTTCCAAGTCAGCTGGGGCTATAGGGAGACCCTGTCTCAAAAACAAACAAATGAAATTCTGCATGTCAAAAAAATATCAACAAAGGGAAAAAGAAAAAACATGTTGCTTGTCTAACATGTATGAAGCTCTGGGTTCAGTCTCCAACACTACAAAAAAAAGATACATAACACACAAAGAGCTCAAGGAAAAATAACATTTGTTACAGGAAAAATATAACATTTCAATATAAAATGTTCAAATATGTGAGCAGAGAGGTGACCACAAGTGTCCTTGAATAATAAAAGATTTATCTTGTTTATGGTTTCAGAATGGTTTCCTGGTCTCACACACTCGGGCAGAACATCGTGGTAAGAATATGTGGGGGATGAGGCTGCTGGCCTCAGGGCAGACAAACAGCAGAAAGGGAGACAGGTGTGATGGCACCCATCTTTAATCCCAGCACTTGGGAGGCAGAGATGGGTGGATCTCTGTGAAATTGATGCCAGCCTGGTCTATAGAGCAAGTTCCAGACTGTCTGGGGCTATAGGAGAGCTCTGTCTCAAAGCAACAACAACAAATGAAAACAAACAAAAAACAGAAAAGGAAATTCAGGAAAGGGCCAGAACAAGGTATATCCTTTTAGACACTCGCCTCATGGCTTACCTTCTCTAGCCAGACCTAGTTTCCAGAGCCTCTACAAACAAAACCACCCACTGGGCACCAAGCACATGAGCCTGTGGTGGATGTGTTATATTGAAACCATAACATTCCACCTTGGCCTCCAAAAGCTCATGGCTATATCACAGTGCAAAATGCACTTAGTTTTCTAAAGTCTTAACAGTTCCAATATTGCTCGAAAGTCCAAAGTCTATTTTAAGACTCAAGGCAAGTTCTTAGCTATGAGCTCTTGTAATATCAAAATCAAGTTACATGCTCCCAAGATAAAATGCCACATTCCCATTCCAAACCAAGATGGAACTTGCTGTTGGAGAAACCAAGCCTATCGGTCCATGTTCTGAGGCATCTGGGAACATGTGGCAGAGGAGAATGTCCATCTCCTTCCAGATAGGAACCCAAGGGGGGGGAGCATGAAAGGACCAGGATGTGGTACGCCCTTCAGTGACATATCTCCAGTGACGTACTTTCTCTGATCCGGTCTCATCTTCAAAGATTTCCAGAATCGCCATCAGCTAGGGTCCAATAATTCAGTGCATGAACTGTGGGAACATTTCAAATTCAAAACACAACAGGCTCCCAGACACCTTTCATAAATTTTTTATTAATTTGAACACAATATAAATATTGGAATATAAAACTGGACCTGTACAAAAGCGTGCCACCATCAGGTAGAGGTAGCAAGGGTCATATCAGTCTCAAACAAACCAGGGTCTGGGTTCAAATCCTAGCACCCACATGGTGACTAACCACCATCTTAACTCTAGTTCCAGGAGATCTGACACCCTATTCTGACCTCCACAGGCATTGCCCAACATGGGTGAACTTACATACACGCAAGCAGTACACTCATGCACATAAAATAATAAATAAAAGATGAATAAAATATTTTTAAAAGATTAGAAAGCTGCCTAAATAGATGTTCTGGCTTTTAGAATTTGTTTTGACGTCAACCTGAAACAGTGACACAGTGTGATCATACCCAGTGACTATCAGCACCGTGTACAAGGATGGAACTGCAGCACATACAGCCAAGTAGTGGCAGGTGCTTCAAGGTCAGCATGCTGGCAGTTCTCCCAGATTCCTCTTGTTATGGATATGAAATTCCCAGTCTTTGACAACAAATCATCTTCTTCTTCATGTTCGCCATCAGAAGATGTTTTCTGTTTACCAATCTTTGCCTATGGAAGCACTCCCTGCCCCCTTGGCATGCTGGCATCCAACTCTCTTCTGAAGTTTCTTTTTCTTTTTTGAGCCACGGTCTTACTAGGTAGCCCAGGCTTATCTGGAATTCTGGAATTCCTGATCCTCTAGCCTCCAGCTCTTAAATCCTGGAATTACTTACTGGCTATACACTACAACACTCAATTTAGAAGTTTATTTATTCAAGGTTTACGTTTGCTGGTATTTCCCGTATCTTTTGAAGTTGGTTGCTCATTGTGTCAATTATTTCCCTATCTTCATCCACTTCTTTTGTTTCATTCTCCACTTCAGAGTCATGCAAGTGTCCAGGTAGTTGAACCCGTAGGCTCCACAACAGGTCATCTTCACCATCTTCCTCAATATCACGGGCTGGCTTCTCCAGCACTGGTCCAAGGCTAGTTTCTCCAACTCCAGGATCAATGGCTCCAGCACAGGGGCCAGCAATGTAACCCCACCGCGGCTGGTGCCTGTGGGGACCCCATGTGGCTCTGACAGGGTATCTATTCATAGAAAAAGTTCTCCAGAATGAGCAGGAACAGGCAAAGAAAGTTACTAAGATGATCCGGCCCTGAGGGGTTAAAGATGTGTTGCTTTGAAACATCTCAGCATTTGTTCATAAGATCCATGACATCTGTGTTCATGCAACCAGCCCTAATTCAATTCAGTAGGTCACAAAAAGAAAACAAGGGGCTGGAGAGAAGGCTCAGCAATTAAGAGCACTGGCTGCTCTTGCAGAGGACCTGGGTTCAATACCCAACACCCACATGATAGATAGTTAACAATCACCCATATTTTCAGTTCCAAGGGAATTCGATGCTTTCTTCTGACTTCTGCGGGCATCACACAACATGGGTGCACTTACATACATGCAGGCAATACACTTATACACATAAAATAAAAATAAATAAAATACTTAAAACAAAACAGAAAACATAAAAAAGGGAGGGAATTTTTTAGGAAGAAGAAAGGATTCGGCAGGAGTTGGGGGCGGGGAATCCGAGAGAGTAACAGGGGTAAAAATGACCTAAATTCATTTTATACACCTAGGAAATTGTCAAAGAATAAGACTTTTTTTAAAGATTCATGAATAAAAGGCCACAAGAGTATGGATAGAGGCTTAATATGGGTTCATCAAGGCTGATCTGGCTCAGCTTCTGCTAACTAACTAAAATGTTAACAAAGACTAATACTGAGCCTTTAATCTGAAGGAACTGCTCAAAGAAACCAGCTAGTTGTAAATTTCACTGCATGTCTTTCATCATCAAGGGACACTGTTTCTCTTTACAGAACAGAAATCCATTCCGGATGTGAATTTGCCCTTCTTGTTCACAGTGCTTCTGCCAGCACCACTTTCTATGCATTAATCAATGCCTTAAGTGTCAGTCACTCCTCCTCATAACTGTGACAAAATATCAGCAATCAACGTAAGGAAGAAGGGTTGACTGGAGCTGCCAGTTTCAGAGATTTCACTTCATGGTTGCTTGGTCCCATTTCTGTGGACTTGTGTTGAGGCAGGACCTTGTGTCAGGGGACATGTGGTAGAGAAAAGCTGTTCACATCGTGGAAGACATGAACAGGGCAAGTTAAACCTCTATAGGGTATATATACTTCTAGTGATCACTTTCTGAAACCAGACTCTAATTCTTAGTGTACATCACTTTCCAACAATGTTATCAGATTAGGAATCCGGTACTGAATAAATCCACTGAAGAGGAGAGAGTTGTTGGGATCGAACCATTTTCCAGAAGTACAGTGGCAGGCAGCCAAGCCTTTAACACACAAGCCTCCTGGGAATATTTCATATTCAAACCGAAGTAACTTATCCATCACTATGCTATTCCATATGACCTTGCTTTTGACAAAGGCACACAATTCATAGTGAAAGAGGTAAAGCAGTAAATCTCACGCACACAAGAGTCACAGATCTTACACTACATTCCATCACTCAGAAGCAAGCAGCCGGGATAAATGGAGGACTGAAGACTCATTTTAGCTGCTGCCTGGAAGACAATGACCAGAGGGCACATGGGTGCTGGCAGAGTCGTCACAATATGTACTCTTAATCATCAACAAGTATATAGAGCATTTTCCAGTCTGTGTAGGGTACATAGGTCCAGGATGTGAGGTAGGAAGTAGGTTTGCCTCTCACTACCCCTAAGAACCCAAATGTTTCCTTCCTTCCCCTCCAGTTTAGATTCTGTTTCTCTAAAAACTGTTGCTCCTAAAAACACATAAATCTACCAGGACTGAAATAGTACTTCTATTGGCCTAGAAGCTGAGATTGTGCTATTAAATTGGGGGTCCATATACCCCTGAATCAATAAACAAAGAATACATCTAATATGCTGATTCCAAAGAGGAAGAACTATTTCTGGCACCAGAGACTTCTCTGGAAGTTATATTAGTGTTTCTATGAATAATGATAAAAGTTAATGGAAAACCAGCAAACCAACACAGAAGGTGTTTAATATTTGATAGCCCTGATCCCTTCCTCTTGAGCACTGAGCAATCTCTTAGAACGGGCAATGCTAGGGATGAAATAGAGCTCCCAGTCAGAAAACTATGCCTCTGGCCATCACTGTTGAAGCAGGTAAGCTATTTCACTCCCCAGGTCTCATTTTCCTTCTTTTGGACTTCCTGTTATACATTATGGCTACCTCTTGTCTCTTCTGTTGTTATGACAATCAGATAAGATAATGAGAACCAAGGTTATATCATCATGTAGCATCCTGGGCCCTTGAGGCTTGTTAATGACAATCTTACCATTATTATCAGCAAAGCTCAGGGACAAATCTTGCTCCCTCAAACACATGTTCTAGGAGATGCCAGCAAGAGATCCCTGAAGACGCTGGGGTAGAGCGAGGGAAGAAGCACCCTAAAGAAAGACCCAAGAGACCTGCCTGAAAGGAGGAACTGAGGGTTTAATGGTCATGGCTCAGCCCAGGCTGGCACTTCCACCAAACCTGGTGTGGAGAGCCACGGCAGGCATCAGTGTGGACCAGACCCAACAGGTGAGCCTTGCTGGGCATAGAGATAAGAAGAGAAAGTTAAAGTGGACAGACAGAGACGGGAGTCCACGGAATCTAGACCTGTTGGGGAGGGTACAAACAGAGGCAGGCTCCCAGGATCTAGAGTCATTGCATACACAGGAGCAGTGAGACTTTCAGATAGATATACCTGCAGGTGAGGGCAGGGGCGTGTGCCCACAAGTGAGAGTCCAGCTATCTAGGCTGAGGATTTCCCACAGAAGGACAAAGCTGATGACAACAACAGCCATTGGGAGTGCCAACAAACCGAGTTCTTATGAGGTCCAGACTATTTTTTTGAATTATTTTTATGTTATGTGTATGAGTGAATTACCTGCATGAATGTAAGTGTCAGGCAATATCCACGGAGGCCAGCACCACGTGGAGCTGGGACTTGAACCTGGGTCCTCTGCAAGAGCTGCCAGTACTCTTAACCACTGAGCCATCTCTGCAGCCCCAAGGTCCAGCCTCTTTGTAAGCATTGTATACACACTGCCTACATAAAGAAAACTCTTCAAGATCACAGACAAGAGAGACAGGGCTCAAAGGAAGAGATGGTCTGCAGAAGGCCACACAGCAGGAGGTAGAGCAGGGATTCACATTTACAACTCACATTCAGCTACTACAGTGGGTGTGGCATAGTAAGGCAAAGTCTGGCTTTGCAGTACAAAAAGAGTCTCTTCCTCCCTTAGGCATGGGTCAGGTGACATCTGTCTCTACAGTCCCAATTCTTCCTGACCAGGGGCCACTCAGAAGGTAGTTCATCGAACTGGAAACCCTTCGGAGATCTTTCCCTCAAACCCTCACTGTATAAATGAGAAAAACAATGCTGACGGTCACAGCCAGAGGTTGGCAGGATGGTCCAGCAGCGGGACTTGTGGTTGACAGGTAGGGCTCGGACCTTTGAGGCAGGCTGGCTGCGGGAAGAAGCCCTGCTTTCACTCCTCAGCCCTGTGGCCCTGGACAAGGGCCTGTCTTCTGCCCTCAGTGTCTTCCTTTCTTTAGTTTGATTTCATTTATTATTATTTTGGTGCAGTCATATGCATGCCGCAGCACTTGTACACAGGGAAGGACAGCGTGTGGGAGTCAGTTCTCTTCTTCCAGTGTGGGTCCCGGGGATAAAGCTCATCAGGCTTGTTTGGCGAGAGCTTACACCTGCTCAGCCATCTTGCCAGCCCAATTTCTTCTTTTTAAAGGAGCTTATTCAGCAGGGAGATTCTGGGATGGGAGGAGATGGTGAACATCAAGAGTGGATTGACATTCATGTGACTAGTGTATTTGTCCTTCTCTCTCCACCAGCACTAGAAAAGTGTCTAAACCATCCCTACCAGGGAGGTCCTCAGGGGCCAGGCCTTTTGGTCCCAGGAATAGGACTATATTACTTAGATGTAACGTATAATTCAAGATTTTAAAGCAACCCTGTTATAAGAAAGTGTAGGAAAGTCCAGAGTTGGCTTTTCCTGTAATGAGCTGTTTTGCTATTCTCTGAAGCATCAAATATCAAATTATTGAAGTAAGTATGTGACTTTGGTGCCTGTGCCTTTGCTAATGGGGTTCAGGCTTGGGCTGCCTGGTCAATAATCCAACACCATTCAGCAGTGAAAATCCATAGACTATTTCTCCTCCTGGGGCTCAGCATTCATGTCTCCATCATCAATCAGTGGACAGAGGAAGAGATGGACTTGATGGTCTCCTGGGACCTGTCTGCCTTTACCCTCTGCGTTTTAGTCCCCCCAAACCTGCCAGCTCAGGATAACTCTGTAAGGATAGCCCATGACTGACTGAGTACAGCAGAGTCTGGGCAGAATAGTTCATGGCCCTTGGGATATGCAGTAACCCATTTGAGTCTGTTGGGAAGGGGTTCTGGTTCATAGATTCCAAACGCTTTCAATGATGTACACAGTTGTCAGGTCAAGGACATATGGCCAAGGAAGTATTTGCATTTCCAGGCACCAATTTAAGTTCTATTATACAGAGACCCAGAGAAAGATCTGAAACTTAGTCTTGACACACGTTATCAACTGAAAAAACAAAAGGAAAGTAAAAATCCCTTGTCCAAATATTTTCCCTTGGAAACTTGTTGTCTGGATTCTTCAGGAAAGATGGACAGGAGGAAGAGCCTTGTCCTAGAAATCAAAGACTCAGCACAACCTTCCTGGCATTGCAGCCTGCTGGCTGTGGCACCTGTGAAAGTTCCTCTCCTTCTCTGCAAAGTCTCTGGCCTATAAGGGGAAACTGGAAAATAATTCTTAATATGATATGATTGTTTAAGCATAAGGAATGCTTTATTAGAAGATGGGAAAATAGTAATGACTTTATAGAAAATAGGAAGTTCATCATGGAATCATTGGGATTAAAGATGTAGTAGAAACAACATCCGTATACACTTGCGTGACTTGAAGGGTCACTTAGTCCAGGGGACAAGTCTACATTTGAGAATAAGCCACTATTTTCTTTAGCTTAAATTCCCTACATCTGTGAACTGAAACGCTCACTTCTGATTCCTCTGAGAGGAGATATCTTCCCTAGGAGCTGCTACAAACACATCTCAAAATCTTCTCTACAAACGATGACCCCAAAGCCAGGATGCCATGGCCTCTGCTGAGCAGGAACTAAATAGGCCTACTACATTGTAGCACCTTCTGGGCTGCTGCAGCCATTGGAGAGCAGCAGTCACTGGACCTTCAGAGAGACTGTTATGGTTTCTGTCTTGCTGCACAATTGTGGGAATACCATCAACAGAACCCTGACTTGATAAAGGACCTAGCACATTTTCAGGGACACTCCCTTCCCCTAACAATAACAGAGAGCCCCCCACCCCAGAGTCAGGAGCCAGGTACCTCAACCAAGAAGGAGACAGCAGATGGCACCAAGCAAACAGAGAGAAAGGAGCCAGGAGCTGGTTAATTATGGTGGGAAGGCAGCATGTTTTAGGAAAGCTCAGAGGCATCCATCTTCCCTAACTGCAAGCTGACAGAGGTATCATCTAAAAATAACTTGAGACAAATTTCAAAGAGAAAGTAGATTAGTTAATTGGCTTAAGAGATCTGATATCATCCAAAGAATCATACTGGATATCGGAAGGAGAACCAGAAGAATGTCTTCCATGGCACTTAACACAGATACAATTACATAATGAGGCCACTTGTTGCTTACTGTCTTTCTTTACCGTGAGACTTTCGTCCTATATGATCAACAAATATACATCAATCAAGCAAATGGCACCTAGTTTTTATATTCCAAGAATTCTTTATAACTTTATAGTGCAAGTGCTTTTTCTATCCTGTTTGTATTGCAAGTACTTTACATTTGGTTTTAAAAGGAGAGAGGGAATTATGGAATAGGATGAGGAATTTGGGACAAGACAGACCTGCTGTGCTTCCTCTAGAATTGGTGGTAAGTAAACTGGTTATCATGATTAGACAATGATCTTTATGTGATTCTCACTCTAGGATCTCTGGTTCTGTTACAGATGGGCTTGATTTCAGATGTCCTTCCCGCTGAGCATCCAACTTTAACCCGCAATGGGGGCTGTAACCTGTAATCGATCACAGGACTCCCAGACCATCTTCCACCTTATGGGAATCCCTCTCTGCAACAATCCCTCTTCCTTCCTCTCTTCTTCATCTTCTCCTCCTCTACCTGCTCATCCTGGTGGGTAACACCCTGATCCTGGTGGCTGTGGTGGTGGAGACCAGCCTCCACAAGCCCATGGACTTCTTCCTCATCAATCTCTCATCCCTGGACATCCTTTTCACCACAACCACTGTCCCTAAGATGCTGTCCCTGTTCCTGCTGGGAGACCATTTCCTCAGCTTCCCTGCCTGCTTTCTGCAGATGTACTTCTTTCATGGCCTCAGTTGCTCAGAAGCCTTCATCCTGGTGGTCATGGCCTGTGACTGCTATGTGGCTGTCTGCCGCCCACTACACTACCCTGTCCACATGGCCCCACAGACCAACGCTGTACTGGCAGCCAGTGCTTGGATCACCGCCCTCCTGCTGCCCATCCCAGCAGTCGTGAAGACTTCCCAGATGGCATTTGACAGCACTGCCTACATCTACCACTGCTCTGTGACCACCTGGCTCTTGTCCAGTCTTCTTGCTCAGACACCAGGCCCCAGACCCTCATGGGCTTCTGCATCGCCATGGTGGTGTCCTTCCTCCCCCTCCTCCTGGTGCTTGTCTCCTATGCTCACATCCTGGCCTCGGTGCTTCGCATCAGATCCAGGGAAGGGCGTTCCAAAGCCTTCTCCACCTGCAGCTCCCACCTGCTGGTGGTGGGCACCTACTATTCATCCATCACCATAGCCTATGTGGCCTACAGGGCTGACCTGCCGCTAGACTTCCACATCGTGGGCAATGTGGTATATGCTATTCTCACACCTGTTCTCAACCCGCTCATCTACACCCTGAGGAACAAGGATGGCAAGGCAGCCATCATTAAAATCGCGCATCTCAAAAATCATGCTGTGACGGATGCACTGAGCTTTAAATCTAGCTGATTCTGCTCCCAAGACAGCAGACAATAGTGCTTAGCATATACTAGAACACTTGGCATAGTCTCTGTAAATACTGTTGAATGATTAAATTATTATGAATATACAACATCAAAACAAAATTCAGTTGAGTTCATAGTTCCAACTCCAGTTTTCATCTTTTAGTCTAGGGCTTTGTCTCTCATGCAATGGGGTATTATTAATCTTTACAGGAATCTCAAGTTCTTATATAAAATTTATTACTAAATAATTTGAGAAACCTTTACTAATGTTAAAAAAATTCCCCTAGATCAAAATTTAAAATTCTTCATTACAAAAAACATGACTATCATAGAAAAAGACAGCTGCTTATACATATATACAAAGAGCTAATACTATAGAAGAAATAGTCTAACATTTAAATATAAAATATGTAAATAGATTATTCGAGAACGGTCTTTTTTTAATTTAAGTTGGTCTCAAAAATTCAAATGCTACATGCTTTCTCTCATATGTGATTCCTAGATTTTATATAGATACATAAAATTATATACACATACACACACATACATATGACATAAAAATAGACGCAAAATTGTCTAGGGAGAGAAAGGAAACAATGGAGGAGAAACAAGAGAGCAGGGAAAATACGCTCAGCGGGGAAATACTTGTATAAAAACTGAAAATGCAAATAAAAATTTTAATTATTTTTATTTTGTATGTGTATGAGTGTACTGCCTGCATGTATGTAAATGTGCCTGTGTGGTGCAATGCCCATATTCCTCAGAAGAGAGCATCGGATCCCCTGGAACTGGACCTTTGTCAGATGGTTGTTAGCCACCAGGTGGATCCTGGGAACCGAACACGGGTCCTCCACAAGGGCAGCCAGAGCTCTTAACCACTGAGCCATCTCTTTAGCCCACAAATAAAGATTTTAAAAGTGACCTTTAAACTATGGAAAGGTATTCCAGCAACTATCTTTAGAAAAAGTAAAACCCAAAACTCTGCTGGGACATCATTTATCACTTAATCAGATCAGCAGCTGTCTAATACTTTGATAACACACATACAGAAAAACAGGAGTCTTGGGAGGATACTAATTGATAGCCCATTGCTGTGCTGTCTACCCAAGTAGATGTCCACTTACCCTTTGGCTCAGCAACCTCAAGTCCAGAGACTCACTACTCACCTTTCCCTAGTTATTCCCAAGAGATGGGCTGAGTAAACTGTTAAGGATGCATAATGCCTCTATAAGGAGGAAATGATGTCAGTCTCCTCAAACTGATATGGTGTCATCACTAGAATATGTTAAGTAAGAGCAAGCTACGGTGGTGTTTTCCCAAGAAAAGAGCTAACTATCCTAACATTTCTGAGAAAAACAAAATAAGCTAGGGAAAATAAAAACACCCTGGACTAATAAACCCCTAAGGAGAGGGAGGGATAGGTAGTGGGACAGGAGTGGAAGCCAGACCAACTCTACCATGCATTCTGGCTACAAGTACAGACAAAAAATCAAACTTAAAACTGTTCTAAAAATAAAGGTTTCTAATTAGAAAAGAGTAATGAGTGTTTCCTGCAATATTCTTCACTTGGTAATTTTCTCCTGCATGGACTTGAGCTGTAGGCTTTGGAGAAGAGGACATAAGTGACATTATCACATTGTGCCACATCATATCAGAATGAAAACTATATCAATCTACCGTATTAACCAAGGGCTGCTAAGGCTGGCTATATTAGTAGTATTTGTTTAGCTTAATGAGAAACTGTAGTGACCGTCCTTGTCCTTTATGAACAATAGTGCTTGCTCACTAATAGTTAACAGGCTCCTGTCCTTGGCTCACTAAGAGTCAACAGACTTCTTCGATGTAGAGGATTAAACGGGTGGCAGTTTGCTCATAGAATGCTGGGAAGAAAGCCAGACAGCTGTTTTTGGGATGCAAGGGCAGGTGTAGCCCCCTTTTATGTTTCTACATACATCAAAGGAGCCGTGTTACTGGGCCAGTCTCCACAGCCTTGGGTTCTCTGTGCTTGCTTTCTCATCATTATAGTGGGAAAATTCCTATGTGTTTTGTACTGCTTGAGCACTTATCATATGTAAACTCTGTGTGAACTTCAAACACTGAGCCTCCAATAAAAGCTCTCAAGATGAAAGTGAAATGCTCTTGAGCAGACAAAATGCCAAGGATCCCCTGGTCTAATCTGTTTTCAGGAACAGACACCATGGTGGGCTTCTACAAGCAAACAACCATTTGTTCCTGCGTGGTTCTGATTGCGCATTCCCACTTGCAATGAACAAGTGTGCCTGTGCTGTGCTCTCAACAGCATTTAGTGTTGATTTTTTGTTGTTATTGTTTTGTTTTAGCCATTCTAGTTAACATGTAATGGCACCTCATTGTGATCTAAAAAAATGGAGGACCAGGGAGATGACTGTCAGTAAAATGTTTAAAGACCTGAGTTCAGGGTCACCAGCACCCATGTTAAAAGCCAGATGAATAGCACAATGGTTGCAGTCCTAGCATTGGGGGAGAAAAAGACAGGAGGATGCCCAGGGCTTGGTTGTTAGCCAACCTAGATGAATTGGTGAGCTCCAAGCTTCAGTGAGAGACCCTGTGTCAAAATTAAGGTAGAGAGCAATTGAGAATTTTGGGTTTTGTCTTTTCCTAGTTTTGAAAAATTCATTCTTTGACAATTTCATACACATGTAGAATGTATTTTGATCATATTAATTCCCCATTGTCCTCTCTTAGCCCCTTCCCGCTCCCCCTCAATTCTTCCCACTAAGTTCTGTGGCTACTCTTGTTTTATTATACAGCTATCGCAGATAGAAAAGCAGCAAAGGCAGCAGCCTGTGTTTAGGTTATCTCTGGAGTCCTCTCTGACCAACTCCTAAGGAATTATTACACACCTGTTGCCTTTGCGCTTGTGTTTCTTATGTTACTGTGTCAGAGTTTACCCATCTGGTATTATTTTGTGGCTTGGTTTTGTTGTGTTTCTTTTTTTTTTTCTATCAGCAATATCCTTTAATTGAAATTTTTTATAGTAAGCATAGAGAATTGCAAATTTACATTCTAAAATACAATTACATGTTTTTAGTTTGAAAGTTACATCAGCTTAATTACTAAAGTACTTTAATTTTTTTAACTCTCTGGAATGTGATTGTTATCTTCAGAAGTTCAGTTTAGGGTTTTACACTTTATGTTGGTCACAGGTGAAGGTACACCTGGTCTGTAGGAGAGTAATAAAGAGATGATGGAAAACTTCTTGGTGCCTGAGAATGCAAAAGTTTCAATGTCAAGGCCTGGATGTCCAGGACCACATGTGGAGCCAAGGCCACAGCTGACCATCAAGGAAGGTGGGAGTTTCATTCTAGAGAATCAGTTCTCCCAAGACTAGAATTTCCAAATGACAGAAACCTCACCTGTCCCCAGGACAAACCCAAAACAGAGGCAGAGCCACTGCCACGCACAACCTTGGACCTCAAGGGAAAGTGCTGCGGGGAATGCAGTCATTCAAAGAAGGTCAAAAACTATTGCCCAACTAATATTAGGAAGTCCAACATCCTCCAATACGCTCAACCACTGACCCACCAGCAGAGGACTATGTAACCATGGCTCACAGTTGGGGACCACAGATCCAGTTGCACAAGAGGGGAGCACAGCTCCAACTCACTCACACGAGGGGCCCACAAATCTGCCTCACTGGAGGGGACCACAGCTCTTTTTCACAGTAGTGGATCACAGCTCCAACTCATGGGAAGGGACCACAAATCTAGCTCACAGGAGGGAACTATAGGTCCAGTTTCACAACAGGGGACTACAGCCCCAAGTCATAGGGACCACAATTCTGGCTCACCAGTGAGCTAGGTTCATGGGAGGAAAACATAAGAGAGAGTTACAACTCCAGGTACACAAGAGGAAACCACAGCTCCAGTCATTGTTCAGGCCCATGGGAGGGGACTGCAACTTCAGGCTCACAGGAGGGAACCACAGCTCCAGGTTCATTAGAGAGGACCATAGCTCCAGGCACATGGGAGACAACCATAGGGACAGGTTCACAGAAGGGAACCCCAAGCAAGAGGTTCATGAGAGACAACCAGAGCACCAAATTCACTGGAGAAACCACAACCCAGGGTTCATGGAATGTGACCACAGACTCTGGCCTACAGGAGACAACCCACAGTTCAGTACTCATTACACATAAGATAAAAATAATAAAAAAGAACCAACTTTTTTTTCGTTCCTTTTTGTGTATTAGTAGACTATAGTGTCTACTTCATTTCGTTCTGCTCTGATATTTATTATTTAGTCCCTTCTACTGATTTGGGGTTTGGTTTGTTCTTGTTTCATTGGAGACTGTGAGTTGTGCCATTATTTATTTGAGACCTCTCTGATTGTTTAAATGTAGGCCCCATGCATTTGCTATGTCCTAATTCTGATATATGATGTTTCAATTTTCATTGATTCTATGAATTTTCTAATTTCTCCTTATACACAGCAGAGGTATATGATTCAGCATGTATTTGTATAGTTTCTCTTGCTGTTAACTTTAAGTTTTCTACCATTATGATCAAAATGCAATGTTATTCATTTTCTGTATTTGTCATGATTTAAGATCTATTGTAGAAAAGGTTGCATGAACTCATGTAAAGAATATATATTCTTCCTCTGTTGGATGAAATTTTCTGTATTTATCTATTAAGTCCATTTGATTTAAAGTATATTTAATTCTAGTGTTTCTTTGTTGATCTTTATCTGGAGGATCTATCTATTGATGAGAGTAAGGAATTGAAACCTCCTTTTAATATTATTATATAGGGGCATTTCTTCCTGGATGTCCACTGTTATATGTTTTTATAAAATTTGGTTCTATCAATGTTATATCTTCTTAGTTGAGTGTTCTTACAGTATGTAAGAACCTTCTCTTCTGATTTTAGCTAGAAATTTTTTTTGTCAGACATGATAATCCTCCTGCTTGCTTTCTTGGAATATCATTTCCCATGCACTCACTGGCAGAATATGTATTTCCATGTGCTGGGGAGATAAATTTTTTTGCAGGCAGCAAATTGTTAGCTCTTGCTTCTTAATTCAGGCAGTCTGCATCTTTTAATTGAATAATTTAGATCACTGGCATTCAGAGTTATTATTGAAATGAATGTACTGGTTCCTGAAATTGTATGGTTTTTCTTATGACTGCTGTGAATAATCCATGTTCATTTCTTTTTCCATTATTCATTTTAGAGTTTTGATGGCCTACTGAATTAATAATGATTGATTTTTTCCTGCTTCTCATTCGATTATCTATTCTTTTAGTGTTATTTTTTTTATCATGTTCTCATGAGTAAGTCTACTTTGCTTCCCCTTTTGGGTGTAGGATTCCTTTAGGTATTTTCTGCAATGCTGGTTTGGTAATCATGAATTCCTTCAGTGTTTGCTTGTCTTGGAAGGTCATTATTTTTTAAGAGTAACTTTACTAGATGTATAATCTAGGTTGGCATTTATTTGCTTCAAGGCTTGGAAGAGATCGTTTTACATTTTCTTACTCTTTTTCATTTCTGTTGATATTCTGGCAGGTTTGCCTTTCTTTGTGACTTGATGATTCCTGTAATTTTCAATATTATTTCTTTGATCTTTAGTTTGGTAGTTTAACCCTAAAGTGTCATGGAAAGACTTTTTTCTGATCAGGTCTATCTGGGGTTCTAATGCCACCCATACTGGGGTGCACATACCTTTCTCAAGATTTAGGGCCTATGTCATTAGGATTTCCCTGTTTCCTGTCCCTCTGGTATCTATCTCTGTCTGGCTGGCTGGCTTTCTATATGATTGCTCTTCTAATGGTCTTTTATAAGTTGTGTTCTGTTCATTCTCTCTTTCTTGTCTCCCTGTGATATTTTATGAATCCCCATTTTGAAGAATTTTTGTTTTTTACTTCTATGTGTATGAGTGCCTTGCCAGTATATATGTAAGTGCACCACATGCTTACAGTGCCCATAGAGACCAGGAGAGGATGTCAGGTCCCCATCATTAGGATGGTTGTTAGCTGCCATGTTGGTGTTGGGAACCTAACTTGGGTTCTCTGCAAGAGTAGTAAGTGCTCTTAATCCCGTGGAGCCATCTCCCTAGTCCCTAAGAACTTCTTTTTAAGTCCTGATATTTTCTTCCAGTTTGCCTAATATATTGGTGAGGCTTTCCACTGACTACTCTGTTTGACTCACTGAGCTTCTTATTTCCTAGATTTCTATTTGGTTCTTTCTCAGAATATCTTTATCCAATTTTTTTCTAAGTATTCCATTGTCTTCCTTCACTCACTTAGCTGTTTGTGGCCTCTTTGAGTTCACTGATTTTTTAAAATAATAATTCTTTTAGGCAGGTGTGGTGGCACACACCTTTAATTCCAGCACTCGAGAAGCAGAAGGAGAGGGATCTCTGTAAGACTGAGGCCAACCTAGTCTACATAGTGAGTTCCAAGCCAGCTGGGACTATAGGGAGACCCTGTCTCAAAGCACACATACACACAGACACAGACACACACACACACACACACACCACCACCACCATTCACAATTGTTTTTAATTGTCTAATTTTCATCCACTTCAATATCATTCAAATAAATTTTAAGAGAGTTTTGGATGCTCTGAGTCATGTTGCCTTGTTCTGTCATTTTTCTTCTGATTCTATGTTGATAATTGTGCATCTGTTGACAGAAACCTCGTCCACTTTTATATGAAGGTCTTCTGAGGGACTGTCCATCTCTTGACATGCCTGGGATGTTGGCTTGTTGTACAGTGTATTTCTTGCATTGATTTTGTGTGCATGTCCACATATGCATATAGCACAGCATACACGTGGAGGCCGGAGGACAACTTGCAGGAATTAGTTCTTTCCTTCCATCATGTGAGTTCCTGGGATCAAATTCATGTCATCAGATTTGGCAGCAAATATCTTTACCCAATGAACCATCTTGCCACCCCTGTGTAATGTATTTCATTCTAAAAGCAGGTCTTAACATTGTTTACTCTAGACTGTCTTGTTTTGATGGCTTCTTAAATGTGTAGGTTGATGTTTGTAATCAGTTTTGGTAATTTTTCAGATATTATCTCTACAAATTGCTTCTGAATCATATTCTCCCCGCCCCTTCTCTTCCACTTCTGGGACTTGAATTGTATATATATATAATCATTTTGAGCACGTCCTACAGTATTTTTTAAATTATTTTTCCCTGATTGATTCCATTTGGTCATTTCTTCTATATTTTTCATTTTTATTGAATTTTTGTGTTTCATACGATAGATTTTGATCATATTTAGGTCCCCTCCCCATCTGCACCCCAAATGCACCCCCACTGGTTTTCCATGTACTTGGTCATATATATTAAGGTCTGTTGAGCCAAGTTTGTGTTCCTAAATGTCCTTCAGTGTGCATCCATCCGCTGGAGCCTGGTGAACCTATCGAGCGCCACACCCTTAAAGAAAACCACGTCTCCCTCTCCCAGTAGTTATTGGTTACCCATAGTTTCTCAACTAAGGTTTTGGTTTCTTACCTCACCTCTGTGAGGGATTTTATCTGGTCTGGGTCTTTATCAAGACCGTAGGGGCTTGCGCATGTGGTCACCATTGCTGAGTTCATATGAGTAACTCCTCAGCTGTCTAGAAAACTGTTTCCTTATAGTCATCCACCACATCTGGCTCTGACAATCCTTCTGTCTCTTCTTCCATAATGGTCCCTGAGCCTTATGTGGCAGGTCTCTTATTCGCTTCACTTTGACCAGTTGTGGCTTCCTGGGTTAACATCATCTGTGGCATGAGGAAGTTTTGCTGAGAGATGCAATAATATTCTTTCTGTTCCCTGTTCCACTGTGTTCTCTGAGCATTAGGTGTAGAAGTTGCATTATAGATATGTCATTTAGGGCTGGGCATCTCACAGACACTTATGCTCTGTGTTTGAACAGTTGTGGAACTTTGTAATAGTCTCTATCTGTTGCAAAAAAAAGAGGTTTCTTTGACGAGAGGTGCACTTGTCTGTAAATATAAGGATCCATATTCAGAACACAATAAGAAATGAAGCAGCTGTTGGTCTAGGATCTATGACCTCTTCAGCCATGTGTATTTGGCTGTTTACAGTACCACACATGATTCCTCTCATTGAGTGGGTCTTAACTCTAATTACACAGCCGTTGGCTACTCCCAAGATAAAAGTATCACTACTGTACCATAGTGATAGTTTACCGGGCTGGTCATCACTGTGGGTCATAGACATTATAGCTTGATGGGATCATTCGTTGTTCTTCACCCTTAGCAGCTTGCATAGTTTCCTCTGGTAACTCTGGGAACTGGTTCATATATATTCTTTTAAACAAAAACATATTCCTCTGGTTTTTCATACCGCCTAAGCATCGTTTATCTCTCGTCTTTCTCCTTTTGCCCTGTATAACTCCCTCTCCCTCCCAGGTTAAAGCATCCCTGTTCTTCTCGTTTCCTCTTGGTAACACCTGTCTCCTAATATCTCCCTCTCTTGAGCTCCTTCTTTGCGCCCATGGTTCCTTCCCATTTTTTTCTGG
Organism: Eospalax fontanierii; assembly: GCA_035773235.1. Lineage (NCBI taxonomy): Eukaryota > Metazoa > Chordata > Mammalia > Rodentia > Spalacidae > Eospalax > Eospalax fontanierii. The sequence continues at coordinate 165,651,783 of CM069524.1, forward strand.
CTCCTGCAGTTATATCAAGATATATACTCACTCATATGTAAGGATCTGGAGCTAAGATCGATCCACAAATGAGAGAAAACATAAGTTTCTAGCTTTTCTGAGTCTATTATTTCCCTTAGTTTCTAGTTTCATCCATTTATCTAATAATTTAATGATTTTGTTTTTCTTTACCACTGAGTAGAACTCCATTGTGTAAATGTACCATGTTTTTCTTTCCCATTCTTCAGCTGAGGGACATTTAGGTTGTTTCCATTTCCTAACTATTGTGAGAAGAACAGCAGTCAACATGGCTGTGCAAGCATCTCTGTATGGTGAGTCAGTCCTTTGGGTATATGGCAAGGTGCTATATATAACCCGGGAGATGTAAGCCAAATAAACCCTATCCTCCCCAAGTTGATGTTGATCAGAGTATTTTGTCATGGTAACTGAAAGCAAACTAGAATGCGAGGTCAAAGAAATCAAATGATTTTAAAGAACACACAGATAAACAAAATTCCTGTCTGAAGCTCAAGAAAATACAAATATATGACTGAATGAAATGATAAAGACAATTTACGATTTGAAAGTGGATTCACAAAAGGGATAGAAATAGTATAGAAAATTCAAGCTGAAATGAAAATGGAGTTGAAAACTCAATAAGCCAATTTGAAATGACAGGAGAAAACCTCAGTGAACGAATCAGATGGAAAACAGAATATCAAGACTGAACGATATTCAGTTGCCTGGAGCACTCAGGCAAAGAATATGAAAAAAGATAAAACATGGGAATAGAACATTCAGGAAATGTAGGACTCCATGAAAAGAACAGATCTATGCATTACAGGCATAGAAGACGGAGATCTCAGGTCATTGTTATTGACCAGATCTTGAACAGGATATAGAGGAAAGCTTCCCTAAATTAAGTAAAGACACATCCATATGGATATACAAAAGGCACACAGGACACCAGCTACACAGGACCAGAACAGGAACTCCTCACAGCACATCGTAGTAAAAACATCAAATGTACAGAACAGAGAGGGTACTGAAAGCTGCAAAAGGAAAACAAGTTACATACAACGGAGAACTCATCAGAATTACAGCTAAGTTTTCAACACAAACTATACAAGCAAGAAGAGCCTGGAGCAAAGCATTCTAAATGAGCATAGACGCCAACCCATAATACTTTACCCAGCAAAACTATCCGTCATAGTCAAAGGAGAAAACAAGTGAAGGTAGAATTATGGAAACACAAAATAGGACTAAGAGCGCAAACAGAAAATAAAATGATGGTTACTAATATACACCTTTCAGTTATAATTTTAAATATCAGTGTCTTCAACTCCCCAGCTAAAAGACACAGACTACTTGAATGGATTAAGAAACAAAATTGTTGCCATCTTGCCTCCAGGTAGACATATGCATTAATGTTCAGACATCATGAGTGCATTTATCAGGGGGTTTCAGAGCCAACACATTTCCCTCTAACTTCCCAACCCCGCCCCCAAGATCCATTCATCTCTACTTTCTCTTCTCCAGCCAACCCCCTTCTCACTCCCCAGTCTGCGGTGGTTTGAATAAGACTGTCCTCCATAGGCTGTAATTTATTTGAGTATTTTGTTCCCAGTTGGTGTCCCTGTTTGGAGAAGTCTTAGAAGCTGTGGCCCTGCTGGAGGAGACATACCACTGAGGGCAGGCTTAGAGAGTTCTTATTCTTGCTGAATTTCCAGTCACACTCTGCTTCCTGTGCCTGCGTGAAGATCTGAGCCTCCGCTTTCTGCTCCTACTTCAGCCACCTCTGCCACGACGCCTGCCCATCATGATGGACTCTGGCTCCTTTGGAACCGTAAGCTAAAGAACCTCTTCCCTTGGTCATGAGTGTTTTATCACAGCAACATAAAAGTAACTAATACACAGTCCAAGTGCCCCACTCTCCCCACCTCCCCCCTGTAACACCTGTTCCCTACCATCCCCCTCTTTGGGCCTCATTCTTTCCCTTTACCTCCGTGTTTCCTTTCCGTTTTCCTGACTCTTGGTGTTACATTAGGATATACACCAACAAACAAGGCATTGGAGCCTATGATCCGCAAAAGAGGGAGAACATGCTCATGGACTGGTAGAATTAATATCGTGTCCAAAGTATGTCCTGTATGGCGAGAAGCCCAGTGCCAGACAGCAAAGACCTACCTTCAAGTGGTTGGTCAGAGTAGACCAAGAGACTCCCCAAATAACACAAGCTACTGCCAGAGCTCTTCATTATCTCCCAGAACTCAAAGATAAGACGCTACTGTTGAAGAGAGGACATACTTCCGACATAGAACTTGGAGCAATGGAGCAGGAACTCACCTGGAAGCCCTCTACATAAAAGTTAGCTCTCATAGTTTTAGAAGATACCATGCAAGTTGCTAAGGGAGAAAATCAATTAACGGTCCAACCCAGCCCTCAAGCCTAATAATCATAGTGACTGGCCCAATAGACTCCCTCTACTGATGCAGTAATGACACTGCTGTCTGGGTGCTGACTAACAGCTATCTAATTGGACTTAAAGCCCCTCAGTCAGAATGAACTCATGAGTGCCACTGTAAACACGACCAAATATACACGACTGGAGAGGTCATAGATTCTAGAGAAAACCCTCTTTGCCACATCTCTAGACAAATGAAATTCTTACCGTATGCTAAATAGAGATCTTTATATTTACAGACAAACCTACAGCACACCACTCATCAAAGAGGTTTCTTTTTGCAACAGATAGAAGCTACTGAGAGTCCCACAATTGGTCACATACAGAGGATATATGTCTGAGAGATGCCCCGTCCTAGGTGACATGTCTACAGTGGAACTCTACATCTAAGGCTCATGGAACATAGTGGAACAGAGAGCAGAGAGAAAACTAGGATATCCCTCAACTCTCATCAGCGAAGCTTCCTTATATAACATAGTGTGATGCACATAGAAGGCCACAACTGACAAACTTTTAGAGAATAAGAGACTATGGGGTATGTGTCCCTGGATAGTAATCCTATATTTAAACACCACCCACTCACAGCTCAGGCTCCATTGTGGAAAAGGAGGTGAAAAGATTGTAAGAGCCAGGGTTGATCCATGAACACTGGGAAACAGAGGCTTTCAGGCCACTGGAAGCTGCACATGTGAACCTGGGGCAATGGTGAGCACAAGACCCACACCAGCTCAAAGAAATGGGTGGCAGAGACCCTGGTCTAGGAGCTGCTGGACTGATTACTGCTGGTGAGGGAGAGTGGACTTCACTTATGATCTCTAGATAGACTGACTAGACTCCAGTGGATGAATTTGCACTGAAGGACATCTGGGTACAATTTCTTGACTGGATAGGACCTAACATGTATGATGAATGCACGGGGTCTGGTGGTGGGGAGTAGCGGGTATGGTGGCTGTGCAGACACGAATGAGGGAGGCAGTCTAAATCTGATTAACAACTGTTGTATGAAAAGTACAAAAGATCAATAAAAAAATTTTTTTAAAGAAACAAAATATTGTCACCTACAAGAAACTCATCTTACCTTCAAGTATAGGTAACACCTTAGGGTGAAGGGATGTAAAAAATATTCCAAGAAAACGGCACTAAGAAACAAGTAGGCATCCCTATGCTAATATCTGATAAAATAGACTTCAAACTAAAATTAATCAGATGTGATAAAGAAAGCCACTTCATTCTGAACAGGGAAACAATCAACCAAGAAGACTTTACGATCAAGAATATATATGTACCAAACTCTAAGGCACCAAGTTTCATAAAGGAGTACTACTGGACTTCAAGACACAGAGTAACCCAACTCAGTAATAGTAGGTGGATTCAATGCCCCAATTTCTCCAATAAATAGGTCATATGGACAAAGAATTGGCAAAAAAAAATCTGAATTAAATGATATATCAAATAGATATCTACAGAATATTCCATCAAGCACCAAAGAATACACAGTCTACTCAGAAGTCTATGGAAGTTTTAAAATAGATCATACACTAGGGCACAAAATAAACCTTGACAAATAAAAAATTTGAAACAATTGCATGAATTTTATCAGGCCACAATGCAATAAAGCTTAAAAATTAACAGCAAAAGAAGATCTAGTAACTACTCATGGAGATTTAACAACACACTCCTGAATGATGAATGGATCAAAGAAGTCAAGAAAGAAATAAAAGTATTCCTGGAATAATTAATAATAAATGAAAATGATAACACAACACAACAAAACCTCTGCGACTCATTAAAAGCAGTCATAAGAGGGAAGTTTTTAGCTCTAAGTGCCTACATTTAAAAATCAGAAAGGGCATAAATAAATGACCTAATGGCACAACTCAAGATTCTGGAAAAGCAAGAACAAACCAAACCCAAACCCAGCAGACTAGAAGAAACAATGAAAATCAGAGTAGAAATCAATGAAATAGAAACAAAGAATCAATGAATCAAAGAGCTGGTTCTTTGAAAAGATAAACAAGATAGACAGACCCTTAGCCCAGTTAACCAAATGAAAGAGCAAATTCAAATCAACAATATTAGAAATGAAAGAGGAAACATTACAACAGACACCAAAAAGATCCAGAATTTTATTAGGGAATGCTTTAAAAACCCATACTCTATTAAATTAGAAAATCTAAAAGAAACAGATAAATTTCTAAATTCAATAGGACCAATAAATTAAACCCAGAAGAGATAAAAGACTTAAACAAGCTCATAACAAATAAGGAAATTGAAACAGCAATACAAAGTCTCTTGACTTAAAAAAGTCCAGGTCTAGAGGGATTCACAGTGGAGCTGTATCAGAACTTCAAAGAAGATCTACAACCAATACTGCTTAAATTATTAAAGATAGAAACAGAGGCAGAACTCCTATTTGGATATTTTTACCAATTTTTCTTGAAGTTGACTCATTTATTTATACCCAAACATTCTCAAGTTCAGATACTATATATTTTTTTTTAAGTTATGGGACATTCATTCATTTTTAAAATAGATTTCTAGTCTCTCTTTAAATTCTCCATTTCCTGCATTTTGTGTATCTTTTCCTGTTTGGGGAATATATTAATCACAGGTACTTACTGTAAGATTCCTGACTAATAATGTCTGTGTCATGAGGGCACCTATTTCTATTATATCTCTTGACATTTTTGTTCCTTTAGTTTGTCTGTCTATCTGTCTGTAATCAATGACCACATATATCCTTTCTGATTGAGTACTGAAAATTGAAAATTTTAAAATTTTAAAGCTCTGGATACTTATCTTCTTCTAACAAACCATATCAGTGGACAGTCCTTGTTGGAACTTGGCTTTGAGCTAAATTGTGGCTCATTTGTTTTCGTTTTATTTTTAGGATTTAACCATTATTCCTAGAATCTGGCATTTCCAGGGTCTCGACTGCAAGCCCTCCACTCAAAAAGGGCAGAAGTCCAACCACTAACTCCTCCACATCACATGGCTGTTCAGATATTTCTACAGCTTTAGCCTCCTAGCTGCTCCATCCAGGATTTTCCAGATTTTGCTTCTGCGGTTTTTAAAAGAAATTTTAATTTATTTTTTATGTTTATGAGTGTTATGCCTGCATGTACATAAGTGCACCCCATATAGTGCAATGCCCATGGGCATCAGAAGAAGTCAGGTGCCTCGGAACTGGAGTTATGGACTGTTGTTAGTTGCCATGCGGGTGCTAGGATTTGAACCTGTGTCCTCTGGAGGAGCAACCAATGCTCTTAATTGCTGAGCCATTTCTACAGAGCCAGCTTTTTGTGGTTTTTTTTTTTTTATGTTTTGTGAATATCACACAATATATTTAGATCATAATTAGAGTCCTTCCCTGTGGGTGGGTCTCCATCTCCAGCATGGCTGTTGTGCTCCAGCCATCCCAGAGAATGGAGGACAATCAAACAGGGCCTCAGGTGGCTCAGAGTGTGGTGGGAGGAGTTCCCGGGATACTGCATTGGTGGGCAGTTCAGTCATAAAAACCAAGGCAGGGGTTTATATAGAGAGGCCTTTCTGACCATTACAGAAGGCAGGAAAGTTAAAGGTGGGGTCTTTAGGTAAAGGCAGGAAGGTTGTAGGGCTGATGTGGAAATTAGGAATGAGGAAACGAAACCCAAACACCTGGTTCTGGTCTGGGGTGATCTTCGTCGGGGAGAAGAAGATTCGTATCTACAGTGGCTTCCTGGGGCCAGGTTATCGCATCAGGCAGTGCAGGCCAGACTCCTACTGTCCCTTCAGGGTACCGGGGTTGCTTGGCTTTGCTAAGCACCTTGTAAGATAGGCCCAGTCCCCACACCTTCCCATATCTGCACCTCCATTCCTAATCCTCCACCAAATTTCTGTATATATCATCTATAGAAGACTTAGGTCTGTGTCCAAATGCCCTTGGGTGTGATAAGTTCTTCGGTTTTTGTCTGTTTACACCCCGGGTTGGTGATTTGAAAGGACTCTGTATCTCAACTGCGGTTTTTCTAGGCCATATCCCCTTCTCTTGGAATTTGCCTCCTAATTCCCAGTCACTTCAGCCACTCAAAATCCAACCTTCATCTCCTCAGACTAGTAGAATTTCTGTTTTCTGACTTTACTTTGTTTTTTTACTCTGCAAGTTGGAAAATGGATGGGCTGGTGTCAACACATCAGGTGTGTCTCTTCTCTCAAGGTATGCAGTCCTTCAAGGCCTACCACAGGGCAGCACTCTAGAGATTTTAACCACTGTTTTAGATATGTCCAGTTTTAGCGGGTTTTTTGGTAGATTTTAATGAAATTTTGATCTCAAACAAACTACTCTCTCATAGCTCAAACTTAAAAATTCTCTTGAATTTTTGAGGCAATATGCATTGTTAATAGAAGAATAACTGCCCCCTAGTATTTTAGAAATAACCTGGTTTTTCGTATAGATAACCATTGTTCTTTTGAGTGATAATGCTGGCCCTGGTCAGGAGCAGTAAATGAATATAGGTCCCTGGGTTTTCTTTATGAACTGGTTATTAAATTGAACACAAAAGATATAAATAAAACTGGACACATATAAAAACCTCCCATCATTATTTGAACACACAGAAGATAAATTTGGACCTGTGGAAAAGTCTCCCATCGTCAGCTGGAAGTTATAAATGTCATGTTGGACTTAGAGGCCCTAGGGGCACAGAAACTTGTATGAGCAGATAGTTCAAACCCAGTGGTACTCAGGCCCACTGCATCACATTTTATCAACTCTTAAATATGGCCTCATGGGAAATCCTTACATCCTATCATCAATTCCCTCAGGAAGAAAACAGTTTAAGCCTAAAACTGTGAATAGTTCTTTAAAATACACCTAAGGCTGGGATGCCACTGCACTGCATCTCCTCAGATGCTGAGCCATTCCAGTGTTCACTCAAAAGGTCCAGCAAAAAAAGAGGCCACTATGGTAAAATGGAGCCTGAACATGGGTTCCTCAAGGCTGATCTGGCTCATCTGTCAAATACCCCAAATGCCAGCAACATGATCAACACAGTCTTTGACGTGAGTGACCCTCTCCCGCACCAGGCAACCAGCCACCTGTGGATGATGCCGGATTTCCTTCATCATCAAGGAGGATTTGTCCTTTGCAGAACACAAGTCTGTTGTAGATATGAATTTGCCCTTCTTTCTCGCAGGGCTTCTGCCAATACCACCTGCTATGCTAGTCACGTTTTTGTCACTTTGGCAAAATAATAGAAAATTCACTTGAGGAAAGCTTGATTGTGGCCCGTGGCTACTTGGTTCCAATTCTCCGGGTTATGTTAAGGCAGAACACCAGAGCTGGGAATACATGGTAAAGTAAACTATTTTCCTCATGGCACTAGGAAACCAGAAGGGGAATGGGTGGTTGGGGACAGACTAGGTTCTTCCAGGGCATGCTCTCAGTGACTTACTTCCTGTAACTAAGCACCTACCGACTGGTTTCCATAGCCCTCACCAATGCCACCAAATTATGGCCCCATCAACAGCTTAACCCACCAGTGAAATGAGAGCATTCGTAATCCAATCACTTCCCCAAAGCCTATCAGCTGGGAACCAAGACTTTAACAGAGGACTCTGCAAAAGACGTTTCAGATTCAAATCTAATACTTCATTCGTGATGATATCCTGAAGCCTTGCTTCACACTTAGAAACACAATTCATGGCCAAAGAAGTGAAACAGTAAGTCTTGTGCCCACAGGAGTCTCGGGTCTGTAATGTACTCCATCGCTCAGAAGCAAGCAGCCTGGGCAGCTGGAAGAATAACTGAACACTCAGCTTAAGCACTGTAGCCAGTAGTGAATATGGTTTCTGTCTAATTAGTCAAATACATACTTTCAGTCAGTAGTCAATATATAAAGCAAGATAGATGGCTCAAGATTAAGGGCAAAACACACGGGTCTGGGAACTGAGGAAGGAAGTAGGAGTGTCTCCTCTCACTAACCCTAAAAACCTGGTTCTCAAATATTTGACTCCTTCTCCACAGTGGGTTCTCCTCCCTAATCCACTTACATTCCAAAGCATAATGCATCTACTAGGACTGGAATAATCATTTGGTTAAGTTGGATGCTGAGATGGCCACCTGAAATTTTAGGGTTTCTGAATCAACAGGCAGAGAAGGGTACTGCTAATCTATTTGATTATAAACAGGAAACAGAGTTGTGGCTGTGTAATGAGAGGATGGAGGACTATTTCTGGAACCAGAGACTTCTCAGGAAGGCATATTAGTATTTCTATGAGTGATGATAAAAGTTAATGGAAAACCAGCAAACCAACACAGGAGATTCTTTAATATTTAATAACCTCAGGTCATCTTATTGAGTGCTGAGCAGTCTATTTAATGGTCAATGCTTGGCAGGAAATAGAGCTCCTGGTCAGAAACTAACTATGCCTCTGGCCATCGCTGTTGAAGCAGGTAAGCTATTTCACTCCCCAGGTCTCATTTTCCTTCTTTTGGACTTCCTGTTATACACTATTGCTACCTCTTGTCTCTTCTGTTGTTATGACGATCAGATAAGATAATGAGAACCAAGGTTATATCATCATGTAGCATCCTGGGCCCTTGAGGCTTGTTAATGACAATCTTACCATTATTATCAGCAAAGCTCAGGGACAAATCTTGCTCCCTCAAACACATGTTCTAGGAGATGCCAGCAAGAGATCCCTGAAGACGCTGGGGTAGAGCGAGGGAAGAAGCACCCTAAAGAAAGACCCAAGAGACCTGCCTGAAAGGAGGAACTGAGGGTTTAATGGTCATGGCTCAGCCCAGGCTGGCACTTCCACCAACCCTGGTGTGGAGAGCCACGGCAGGCATCAGTGTGGACCAGACCCAACAGGTGAGCCTTGCTGGGCATAGAGATAAGAAGAGAAAGTTAAAGTGGAGAGACAGAGACGGGGGTCCACGGAATCTAGACCTGTTGGGGAGGGTACAAACAGAGGCAGGCTCCCAGGATCTAGAGTCATTGCATACACAGGAGCAGTGAGACTTTCAGATAGATATACCTGCAGGTGAGGGCAGGGGCGTGTGCCCACAAGTGAGAGTCCAGCTATCTAGGCTGAGGATTTCCCACAGAAGGACAAAGCTGATGACAACAACAGCCATTGGGAGTGCCAACGAACCGAGTTCTTATGAGGTCCAGACTATTTTTTTGAATTATTTTTATGTTATGTGTATGAGTGAATTACCTGCATGAATGTAAGTGTCAGGCAATATCCACGGAGGCCAGCACCACGTGGAGCTGGGACTTGAACCTGGGTCCTCTGCAAGAGCTGCCAGTACTCTTAACCACTGAGCCATCTCTGCAGCCCCAAGGTCCAGCCTCTTTGTAAGCATTGTATACACACTGCCTACATAAAGAAAACTCTTCAAGATCACAGACAAGAGAGACAGGGCTCAAAGGAAGAGATGGTCTGCAGAAGGCCACACAGCAGGAGGTAGAGCAGGGATTCACATTTACAACTCACATTCAGCTACTACAGTGGGTGTGGCATAGTAAGGCAAAGTCTGGCTTTGCAGTACAAAAAGAGTCTCTTCCTCCCTTAGGCATGGGTCAGGTGACATCTGTCTCTGCAGTCCCAATTCTTCCTGACCAGGGGCCACTCAGAAGGTAGTTCATCGAACTGGAAACCCTTCGGAGATCTTTCCCTCAAACCCTCACTGTATAAATGAGAAAAACAATGCTGACGGTCACAGCCAGAGGTTGGCAGGATGGTCCAGCAGCGGGACTTGTGGTTGACAGGTAGGGCTCGGACCTTTGAGGCGGGCTGGCTGCGGGAAGAAGCCCTGCTTTCACTCCTCAGCCCTGTGGCCCTGGACAAGGGCCTGTCTTCTGCCCTCAGTGTCTTCCTTTCTTTAGTTTGATTTCATTTATTATTATTTTGGTGCAGTCATATGCATGCCGCAGCACTTGTACACAGGGAAGGACAGCGTGTGGGAGTCAGTTCTCTTCTTCCAGTGTGGGTCCCGGGGATAAAGCTCATCAGGCTTGTTTGGCGAGAGCTTACACCTGCTCAGCCATCTTGCCAGCCCAATTTCTTCTTTTTAAAGGAGCTTATTCAGCAGGGAGATTCTGGGATGGGAGGAGATGGTGAACATCAAGAGTGGATTGACATTCATGTGACTAGTGTATTTGTCCTTCTCTCTCCACCAGCACTAGAAATGTGTCTAAACTGTCTTCAGGGGCCAGTCCTTTTGGTACTAAGCGTAGAACTGCATTATTTAGATGTAACTTACAATTCAAGATTTTAAAAGAACCCCTTTATAAAGTAAGTGTAGGAAAGTCCAGGAATAGCTTTTTCTATGAAGGACTGATTGGCTGTTCTCTGAAATATCAAATATCAAACATACTAGGAAAGTATTTACCTTTGTTGCCCATGCTTTTGCTGCTGGTCTAGTCTGGGCTACCTTGTAAATAATCTAGTACCAACTGGCAGTAAAAATCCATGGACCACCTCTCCAGTAGCTCCTCAGCATCCACATCTCCATCATCAAACATTGGACAGAGGAGGGAGAGGAGAGACAGCTGGACTTGGTGATCCCTTGGGGCCACTCTTGTTTTATCCTCTCATAGTCCCTCCAAGATCCCCAGCTCAGGCTAACTCTGGTAGGACAGCTCCTGACTGACTGAATACAGCAATGGTCAGGCAGGGCAGTTTGTGTCCCTTAAGGTGTGCAGAAACAGGAGCTACTGAACCTACTGAGAAAGAGATCTGGTTCATGGAGACAAAAACACTCTCAGTCATGTACAAAGCTGTCTGTTTCTGTTTTCAGGTCAGGGAGACATTGGCAAGGAAATATTTGTATTGCCAGGCACCAATTTAAATGGTTCTACCAAATAGAGACCCAGAGAAAAATCTGAAACTTAGTCTTGACACATATTATCAACTGAAAAAAATAAAAGAGAAATAAAACCCACTTGTCCAAATAGAAACTTGATGTTCGGATTCTTCAGGGAAGATCGATAGAAGAGCCTTATCCTAGAAATCAAAGACTCAGCACCACCTTCCTGGCATTGAAGCCAGCTGGCTGTGGCACCTGTGAAAGTCTCTCTCCTTCTGTACAGTCTCTGGCCAATGAGGGTAAACTTGAAAATAATTCTTAACATAATATGTTGGGTTAAGCATAAAGAATGTTTTGTTAGAAGATGGGAAAATAGAACTGACTTTATACAAAGGAAGAAGCAGAACATGGAATCCCTGGGGTTAAGGATATAGTAATACCAATGACAGTATACACTTGCCTGAAGGGTTACTTAGTCCAAGAGACAAGCCTAAGGCTGAGAATAAATTATTGTTTTCCTTTAGCTTAAACTTCCTATATCTCTGAATTAGAAACACTCACTTCTGATTCTTCTGGAAGGAGTTATTTTCCCTAAAAGCAGTTACAAACATACCTCAAATTCTTCTGTACGAATTATGACCCCCAAGTCTTCCCAGGATGTCATGGCATCTATCAAATATGGACCAGGGACATCTGCTGCATTGTGGCATGCATGCTGGCAATGCCCAAGTCAATCAGGGCACCTTCTGGGCTGCTGCAGCCATTGGAGAGCAGCAGTCACTGGACCTTCAGAGAGACTGTTATGGTTTCTGTCTTGCTACAGAATTGTGGGGACACTGTCAACAGAACCCTGACCTGATAAAGGACCTAGCACATTTTCAGGGACACTCCCTTCCCCTAACAATAACAGAGAGCCCCCCACCCAGAGTCAGGAGCCAGGTACCTCAACCAAGAAGGAGACAGCAGATGGCACCAAGCAAACAGAGAGAAAGGAGCCAGGAGCTGGTTAATTATGGTGGGAAGGCAGCATGTTTTAGGAAAGCTCAGAGGCATCCATCTTCCCTAACTGCAAGCTGACAGAGGTATCATCTAAAAATAACTTAAGACAAATTTCAAAAAGAAAGTAGATTAGTTAGTTGACTTAAGAGATCTAATATCACCCAAAGAATCATACTGGATATCGGAAGGAGAACCAGAAGAATGTCTTCCACGGCACTTAAAACAGGTGTAATTACATAATGAGGCCACTTGTTGCTTAGTGTCTTTCTTTACCATGAGATTTGCGCCCTATATGATCAACAAATATGCATCAATCGAGCAAATGGCACCTAGTTTTTATATTCCAAGCATTTTTTATAACTTTATAGTGCAAGTGCCTTTTCTATCCTGTTTGTATTGCAAGTACTTTACATTTGGTTTTAAAAGGAGAGAGGGAATTCTGGAATAGGATGAGGAATTTGGGACAAGACAGACCTGCTGTGCTTCCTCTAGAATTGGTGGTAAGTAAACTGGTTATCATAATTAGACAATGATCTTTATGTGATTCTCACTCTAGGATCTCTGGTTCTGTTACAGATGGGCTTGATTTCAGATGTCCTTCCCGCTGAGCATCCAACTTTAACCCGCAATGGAGGCCGTAGCCTCAAACGGATCAGAGGACTCCCAGACCATCTTCCACCTTATGGGAATCCCTCTCTGCAACAATCCCTCTTTCTTCCTCTCTTCTTCATCTCCTCCTCCTCTACCTGCTCACCCTAGTGGGTAACACCCTGATCCTGGCGGCTGTGGTGGCAGAGCCCAACCTCCACAAGCCCATGGACTTCTTCCTCATCAATCTCTCATCCCTGGACATCCTTTTCTCCACAACCACTGTCCCTAAGATGCTGTCCCTGTTCCTGCTGGGAGATCACTTCCTCCGCTTCCCTTCTTGCTTATTGAAGATGTACCTCTTCCAAAGCTTTACATGCTCAGAAGCCTTCATCCTGGTGGTCATGGCCTATGACCGCTATGTGGCTATCTGCCGCCCGCTACACTACCCTGTCCACATGGCCCCACAGACCAACACTGTACTGGCAGCCAGTGCTTGGATCACCGCCCTCCTGCTGCCCATCCCAGCAGTCATGAAGACTTCCCAGATGGTATATAACAGCATTGCCTACATCTACCACTGCTTCTGTGACCATCTGGCTCTTGTCCAGCCCCCAGACACCAGCCCCCAGACCCTCATGGGCTTCTGCATCGCCATGGTGGTGTCCTTCCTCCCCCTCCTCCTGGTGCTTTTCTCCTATGCTCACATCCTGGCCTCGGTGCTTCGCATCAGATCCAGGGAAGGGCGTTCCAAAGCCTTCTCCACCTGCAGCTCCCATCTGCTGGTGGTGGGCACCTACTATTCATCCATCGCCATAGCCTATGTGACCTACAGGGCTGACCTGCCGCTAGACTTCCACATCGTGGGCAATGTGGTATATGCTATTCTCACACCTGTTCTCAACCCGCTCATCTACACCCTGAGGAACAAGAATGTCAAGGCAGCCATCGCTAAAATGGCATGTCACCCTGAGCCAAAGAACACTGGAAACCCCTGAATTTACCTCTGATGAAGTAATTTTTCAAAATATTAACAATAGTAGAGGGAAATGTGGAAAATTCAGTCAGCCAAATAATTAGTAATTCTCAAAATACAGAACTATGTTTCCTCCATTGTAATTAAACATACTTTTTCTATTTCTTAAACTAATGGGGAGGTTTTTTGTTCCATTTCTAAGTTGTGACCTTCATGTTTCAGGAGACAGTGAATATAACTGAGCATCGTATTTCCATCAACTTAAACAACTGATTAGATCAAACCATTGATTTCAGAGACTCCAGTATTTGGCTGACAAATAATTCATTCTTTTCTCTTGGCTCTAGTCTTTTAACTTTCTGAAAATCCCCAGCATTTCTGACATGTCAATGTGAATCACTCTTGCCCTCTTTGCAGAAGTAACTGCTTAGAAATACCCCTCAAGGGAAAAATTGGAACTTCCATCATAGCTGCCTCCACATCTACAGTCACCACCAGCATTGCAATGGCGTCCCACAGGATGTCTGTGCTGCTCTCCAGATCCTTGTGGTGTCACAGGAGCAGAGGCTGGCCCCCACCCCAGCTAACCTATGCTCAGTTTACTTAGACTGAATGCTAAGTTGAGAAGTTTCTCATTAGTATGTGGTTCCCAGAGCTACCATTCTTTCTCAAAATATTGTCTTCTTATTTCTCTTTCCGGACTTAGAAGCCAATCCGGTCCCCACATTCCCCTGTGGTAAGTTTCCTTCTAAAGATCTGTCAGGTTTGTCCAGTCAGGGGCCCGAAGAACAATACATAGGATTTGATTGGCAGGAAGTGGGAGGATTCAAGTGTCTGATACTCCCCTTTCTGCTCTTCACTTTCAGTCCTATTCCACAATCTAGAAGTTCTGCCAATCAAGTCACAAACCACTTTCCTGTTGCATAAACCTCAGTGTAGAGGGGAGCTCAGATGATGACGCAACTCAACAGAAGGTATAGTTTGTCTCTGGACTCCACTGTCAGTAGTCCCAGATCCTGCTGAGTCAAAAAAGGGCTTCTTTTTGGTTTGGTTTGGTTTCATTTTGATCTTTTTTGAGACAAGGTCTCTATTACATAGGACTGTCCTCTGATATACAGACCATGGACAGATGCCTTCTTCCCAAACTTGGTTGCACCTGCTTGCCTAGGATCATCACCACTAAGTTTGTTGGTGTCTCAGCAGAAAAGGAGGGCCAGGGAGAGTTAACCACACTTTCCAACCAAGTTGGCCCTAGTTTCATGGGGGGGAGAGGTTAAGGGTTTATAAACTGCAGAAGCCATGGGAGGGTCTCTGATCATTTTGTTTAGCTGTGGGAAAGTCGAGATCCATACCTGGGTGGAGACTTTCCAGGGCACTCTTAGGAGGGGAGCACCCCACTCATGTGTGTGTATATATATATATATATACATATATATATATATATATATGTATGTATATATATATATATATATATCCTCACCCATTGCTCAACTCACTGGCTTCCCAGACTGCAGTTTGGCAAAATCAGACCCGGATTTGTCTACAGACCAAGAGAGCGGGGGGCTGGATATCATTTGCAACTCCCAGAAGGAATTTTAACAACAGTTTCCTTGTAGCCCCAGCTGGCCTGGAATTCACTATGTAGAACAGGCTGGCCTTGATTTCATAGAGATCTACCTGCCTCTGCCTCCTGAGTGCTGGAATTAAAGTTGTCTCCCACCACACCTGGCTCAAAAAGAGCTTCTGGAAGCCAAGGAAAATAAGAATTCTAGATTTCCTTGTTCACTGACCCTGGAAAGCTGTCATTGGAACTCATGTTCCTCTATCTGACCTGAGTGACTCTGAACTATGTCTGCTCCTCACTCCTTAAAGCTGATATCTAAACTTCAAGGACCACGATCCTTGAGTTCAAAGGAGAAAGGAGACAGAGTAACCAGTGCAGTCCCTGAGTTCCATGAACTATTTTAATTTAACCTAAGGATGTGGAGAGGAATTCTTTCTCTTTCCCTTCCACTACCACCTAATAAACAATTTCATAATGACCTCCCACCCATGCTACTACCTGAGTTCTGTTCGGGATTCTCCATCCAGAACCTCTCTTCTGGCATCAACTGGGAGTCTGCTAATTCAGACCCACTCACCGCATCTCTAGTCCATTCCTCCGGCTCGTCCCACCCTGTCCCCTGCTAGCCCTGACTGCAGCTTTACTCCATTTCCTCCCCCTCAGATCTCTGGACTAGCTTCTTAATCCAGACTAGCTAAACTCACTATCATAGACTCCACTGGCTTCTGATCTATCTGACACAGACCAGTCCTCCTACTAACCTGACCAGCCTACCTACTACCCTGTGTTACCAACCACCCAAATCAGTGTAGCACCCTGCAAGAACTTGAAACGTGCACCAGTTTATTTTCCATTCCTAAACAACAAAAAAAAACCAAGTTATACAAACAATATAAACAAAACCAAAACTAAATTAAACAAAAGCAGAGTAGAAATTCCTGCTAGACACATAACCACAAAAGAACATTCATATGACCAAACAGCATCACAGAATCACAAAGAATATGAAAAACCATGAGACTATGTCTCCAACAAAGCCTACCAGTCCTACAGAAGTGCACTACAGTGAGAACCACCCTGAGCCAAAAAAAAAAAGGATGCAGAATTTAAAAGAATAATTATAAACACGATCAAAGAACATAAAGAAAACACAGGCAAACAACTCAATGAACTCAAAGAGGAAAAGCATAAGCTTGTGATAGAGGCCCACGAATATACAAATACATGGCTTAATAAAATATCAAAAACAATTCATTACTTGAAAAGTGAATTCACAAAGGAAATAGAAATAGTGAAGAAACCTCAAACGGAAATGAGCATGACACTTAAAAAACTCAATAAGTCGATTGGAAACAAGAACAGAAAGCATCACAGGCAAAGTGAATGAAATAGAAAATACAATATCAAGACTGGATGACAAATTGAAGATTCAGACTCCTTAAGCAAAGACTACGTAAACTTTTTTTAAACACAGGAATGGAATACTCAAGACATGTGGGACAACACAATAAAACCAAATCTATAAATTATAGGCATACAGGAAGGAGAAGAATCTCAGGCCAATGGCATTGAACAGATCTTCAACAGAAATATAGAAGTAAACTTCCTTAAATTAAGGAAAAACCTACCTATAGAAATTCAGGAAACATGTAGACCACTAATTAGACATGACCAGAACAGAAACTACCCACAGCATATCACAGTAAAAACATTAAATGTACAGAACAAAGAGAGAGTACTGAAAGCTGCTAGAGAAAAACAAATTACAAATAAAGGAGAATCAATCAGAATTATAGCTGACATTTCCATGCAAACTGTGAAAGCCAGAAGAGCTGGACAAAAATATTCTCAGCTCTAAACAAACATGGATGCCAACCCCGAATACCTTATCCAGTAAAACTGTCTATCATGGTCAAAGGGGAATGGAAAACTTTTCATGACACAATGAGTCTAAAAGATTTCATGTCCACTAAACCATCCCTACAGACAGTACTCAAAGCAATACGAAGAACCAAAGAAAGGAATGAGTATACCCAAGAGGCTACAGAAAGAAAACAAAGAAAAGTATAATAATGGAAATACACAATAGGGACACAAACTCAAAGAAATTAAAATGACAGTATCCAATACACTATAATAGCACTAAATATCAATGGCCTCAACGCCCCTATTAAAAGACACAGGTCAGCTGAATGGATCAAGAAAGAAAACCCATCTTTCTGTTGCCTTCAAGAAACTCATCTCACCTTCAAGGATAGACACTACCTTAGGGTGAAAGGATAGAAAAAAATATTCCAAGTAAACGGCTCTAAGAAGCAAGCAGGTGTTGCAATTCTAATATCTGACAAAATAGATTTCAAATTAAAACTAGTTAGAAGAGATAAAGATGGTCACTCCATTCTAATCAAAGGAACAATAGGTCAAGATAATATTACTATCATGAACATATATACACCAAACTCTGGAACACCCAATTTCATGAAAAGAGTACTCCAGGACTATAAAACACAGATTAACCCCAACTCAGTAACAGTAGATGGCTTTAATACCCCATTATCTTCAATAGACAGGTCACAGGACAAAGAATAAACAAAGGCATCTGAATTAAATGACATCTTACATGAAATAGACCTAATAAACATCTATAGAATATTCTACCCAAGCACCAAAGAATACACCTTCTACTCAGCAGTCCATGCAAGTTTTCCAAAATTGACCTCACATTCTGGGACACAAAACAAATCTCAACAAATACAAAAAAACTGAAATAATTCCATGCATTCTATCAGACCATACTGCAAAAGAAGCTCAAGTAATTATATAAAACTCATGGAGATTAAACAACACACTCCTGAATGACAAATGGGTTAAAGAAGAAATTAAGAAAGAAATAAAAGTATTGTTGGAAGTAAATGAAACATCTCATCTCAAAAGCAGTCCTAAGAGGGAAGAGCAAATATAAATGACAACTATACAACTCAAGACTCTGGAAAGGCAAGAACAAACCAACCCCAAAGCTAGCAAATGAGAAGAAATAACAAAAATCAGAGCAGAAATTAATGAAGTAGAAACAAAGAAAACAATACCAAAAAAAACAATCGATCGGTCTAAGAGCTGGTTCTTTGAAAGGTTAAACAAGATAAACAGACCCTTAGCCCAGTTAACTAAAAGAAAGAAAGAGCAAATCCAAATCAACAAAATCAGAGACAAAAAGGCAAACCACAACAGACACCCCAAAAATTCACAACATTTTAGGGAATACTTTAAAAATCTATACTCCATTAAATTTGAAAATCTAAAAGAAATGAATTAATTTCTAAAATCATAGACATCACCGAAGTTAAACCAAAAACAGAGCAACAGCTTAAACAGACCTATTACAAGTAAGGAAATTGAAAGAGTAGTATAAAACCTCCCAACTAAAAAAAGCCCAGGCCCAGATGGATCCACAGCAGAGTTCTATCAGACATTCTAAGAAGATCTGCAATCAATATTGCTTAAATTATTTAAAAAGATAAAAACAGCAGGAGAATTCCCAAACTACTTCTATGAAACCAGTATCACTCTAATATCAAAACCAGGTATAGATATAACAAAAAAAGAAATCTATAGGCCCGTATCTTTAACGAATATAGATGTAAAGACACTCAACAAAATTTTCACAAACGTATACATCTACAATGATCAAGTTGGCTTTGTTACAGATGCACAGATGGTTCAATATACGTAAGTCAATAAATGTAATAAAATTATAAATGGATTTAAAAACAAAAAACACAGGGTCATCTCAACAGCTGTAGAAAAGGCCTTTGACAAAAATCCAACACGCATTCATGTTAAATGTCCTAGAAGGAATTGGTCTGGAGGGAATGTACCTCAACGTAATTAAAGCTATATACAAAAATGCCACAACCCACAACAAACTGGAAGCATTCCCATTAAAATCAGGAACCAGACAAGGCTGTCCACTGCCTCCACTCCTTTTTAATATAGTGCTTGAAACTCTTGTAAGAGCAATAAGACAAGAGAAGAAAATTAAAGGAGCAATAATTGGAAAGAAGAGGTCAATGATCTCTATTTACAGATGATATGATATTATACATAAATAGCCTCAAAATTCCTCCAGAAAACTGTTAGAAATCATTAATGCTTTCAGTAAAGTGGCAGGTTACAAAATCAAATTACAAAAATTAATAGCTTTTCTATTTACCAATAACAAGCAATCAGAAAAAGCATTCAAGGAAACTCTTCCATTCACAGTAACCTCAAAAAAATATTGAGGATCAAACTTAAGTAAAGACATTAACGATCTCTACAATGAAAATTTCAAATCTTTAAAGAAAGAAATAATGGACAACACTAGGAAATGGGAAGACTTACTGTGCTCATCATGGTTGGTAGAATCAATATTGTGAAAATGACCATCTTACCAAAAACAATCTATAGATTCAATGCAATGCCAATCAAAATACCCATGACATTCTTCATAGAACTAGAAAAAAATCATCCTAAAATTCATATGGAGTCAAAAAAGACCCCAGATAGTCAAAGCAAGCTTGGGTAAAAAGAGCAATTCCAGAGGGAATACCATACCAGATTTCAGACTATATTACAGAACTATAGTCATAAAAACAATATGGCACAAAAATAGACGTGTAGATCAATGGAACATAATAGAAGACCTAAACATGAGTACATGCATTTCAGTCACTTGATATTAACAAAGGTGACAAGAACCCACAATGGAGGAAAGACAGCATCTTCAACAAATAGTGCTGGCAAAACTGGATCTCCATCTATAGAATAATGAAACTGGATCCCTATCTTTCACCCTGCACAAAAGTCAACTCCAAATGGATCAAAGACCTCAATATAAAACCTGAAACTCTGAAACTGCTAGAATA
This sequence comes from Eospalax fontanierii, assembly GCA_035773235.1. NCBI lineage: Eukaryota > Metazoa > Chordata > Mammalia > Rodentia > Spalacidae > Eospalax > Eospalax fontanierii. The sequence goes on from CM069524.1 coordinate 165,672,054, forward strand.
AAACATAGGCAGTACCCTTCAAGATATAGGCATAAGAAAGGACTTTCTAAATTGGACAACTGCTGCTCAGGCATTAAGGTCAAGAATCAATAAGTGGGACCTCATTAAGCTACAAAGCTTCTGAAAGCAAAAGAAACAACCAAGGAAGAGAAGAGGAAACCCACTGAGTGGGAGAAAATCTTTACTAGCTACACATCTGACAGGGGATTAATATCCAAAATATACAAAGAATTCAGAAAACCAAGAAGAAATAAATGACCTAATAAAAAGGGCTATAGACCTAACAGAGAGTTGTCAAATGAAGAAATAAAAATGACTAAGAAACACCTTAAAAAGTGCTCAACATCCTTAACAATTAGAGAAATGAAGATAAAATCCACTTTAAGATTCTATCTCACCCCAGTCAGACTGGCTAAGATCAAGAGAACAAAAGACACCAAATGCTGGAGAGGATGTGGAGAAAGGGGAACGCTCATGCTGCTGGTGGGAATGGAAACTTGTGCACCCACTATGAGAGTAATGTGGAGAACTCTCAAAAAATTAACAATGAATTTACCATATGATCCAGTTATACCACTCCTTGACATCTACGCAAAGGACTCATCCTACTGTAGAGATACTTGTATATCCATGTCTGTTGATGCACTCTTCACAATAGCTAAGAAATGGAAACAACCTAAATGCCCCTCAATTGATGAATGGATATGAAAATGTGGTACCTTTGTGCGATGGAGTTCTACTCAGCTGTAAGAAAAGATGAAATTCTCAGATAAATGAATGGAACTAAAGAGTGTTCTACTAAATGAAGGAACATAAATACAGGAAAGCAAGCAACGTATGTGCTCCCTCGTTTGTAGATTGTGGCACCAATTCCCTATATGTGAGTCTGTATCCTGATGTAACACCAGGAGCCAGGAAAGGATACACAGAGGTAAAGGGAGAAAAAGAACCCGGAAAAGTGGCATATCGTAGGAAACAGATGTTACCAGGAGAGAGGCGGGGAAAGTGGGGGTGTTTGGCTGGAGGAGAGGAGGGAGCGACATGCAGGAGGTCATGGTGGGAGGATTCACAAGAGGGGGTATGGAGAGAGGCAGGTGTTACTGGGGGGAGGCTGGGGAAAATGCGGGTGCTGGGACTGGGAAGGGAGGAGGAAGGTTAGATGGGAGGAAAAAGTGCAGAGATGATTGAATCTTGGAGGCCTAGGAAACCAGGAGGGAAATGCGATGCCACTGAGACCCCCTGAGAAATGCAGTGTGCAAACATTAGTGCATCTTTCTACCCGGGGGCCGTTTAGCAAGGAACGTAGTCCTAGACAGAAGAAACCTCCTTTGTGTGGTTGAGGAGAGTGGTCTAAGAGACTCCCAAAATAATATAGGCTATTGCCAAAGCTCTTGGTCATCTCCCAGAACTAGACGATAATACCGTACAGCGGAGGACTGGACATAATTCAGATACAAGACTTGGAGCAATAGAGCAGGAACTGACCTGGAAGCCTTCTACCTGAAGTTTAGCTCCCATAATCCTAGATGACAACATGCAAACTGCTAAGGGGAAAAATCAATCAATGGTTCAACCCAACCCTAAATTCTAATAACTGTAACAACCGGCACAGTCCCCTGTGTCTGAGACAGTAGTAGCCAGTAGTAGCACCATCATCTAAGAGGTAATCACTGTCATCTGAGGGACTTAGAGCCTTCTCAATCAGAGTGAATCCACGGGCGGAACTGTAAACTCCGTCAAATGCACATGATTGGAAGAGATATACACCCTAGAGAAAACACTATCTCTGTCCTATCTCTAGAGAAATGAAATCACTTATCACAGGCTAAATATGGATCCTTGTATTTACAGACGAGCATAGAGTACACCACTCATCACCACTCATCAAAGTAGCTTCTTTTTCCAACAGGTGGAGGCTAAAGCAGAACTTCACAACTGATCAGACTCAGAGAATATATGTCTGGGAGATGCCAAGTCCTATGAGACACATCTACAGTTGAAGCTCTACACCTAAGGTTCATAGAACACAGAAGAATGAGGTGTAGAGAGAAAACTAATGCACCCCTCAACTCTCACCAGTGAAGCTTCCTTAAACAACGTAGTGCTGTCCACACAGAAGGCCGCAACTGGCCAAGTTTTAAAGAATATGAGACTGCAGAGTGTGTACCCCTAGACAGGACTCCTGTATTGAACTCACACAGTCATACCTCAGGGATCATTGAGGGGAGGGCCTGGGAAGGTTATGAAAGCCAGGACTTGTTCATGAATTTGGGGAAGTGGAGGCTTTCAGGCCACCGGAAGCTTGTGCATGTGAATTTGCGGCCATGGTGCTGGCATCGAGCCGGACCCACACCAACTCAGATTAGATAAGGGCTCAGAGCGGAGCGCTAGAAATTGGTGGTGGGCCAGACTTAGACTGAGAACTATTGGCAACTGATTACTACCGGGAGAGGGAGAGCATGCCTTATGTATGATCTCTAGGTAGCCTGACCCGTGAATGGCTTTGCACTAAAGGGCATCCGGGCACAAATGCTTGACTGGATAGGACTTAACATGTCTGGTGGAATACACGAGTCCTGGTGGAGGTTTGAAGGGGGTGGATGGGAGAAGCGCTCTAAATTTGATTAAGAACTGTTGTATGAAATATATAAAACTCAATAAAAATTAAAAATCGAAGTAAATAAAAAGATTAAAGTGGAGAGGAGGAAGACAGGGGATGTAGCTCAGTGATATACCACATACCTGATACGCCAGAAACACACACACACCATCATCTATCTTATATCTAGATAGATAGATAGATAGATAGATAGATCTAGAGAGGGAGAGGGAGAGAGGGAGAGAGAGAGAGAGAGAGAGAGAAAGACTTGGACAGACATTTCCCTGAAGAAGATATAGACATGGCGAATAGGCACAAGAAAATATCAGCATCTCTAACCACTGGAAAAATGCAAATCAAAACCTCAACGAAACATCACCAAACATTCATCAGGATGGCTGCATTCAAAACAAAAATAACTTTTAGAGGCTAATGAGATGGGTCCACCAATGGACATTTGTCACAAAGCTGGATGACCTGAGTTTGATCCCCAGGACCACATGGTAGAAGAGAACTGAGTCCCACAGTTGTCCCCTGACCTCCACATGAACACTGTGGCACAAGTGTGTCTGTACACACACACGCACATGAGCACACAAGTAAGTAAATAAATGTATTAAACACTGTTTAAAAATAAGTTAGGGTAGGATGTGGAGAAATGGGCACTCAGGCATTGCTGTGGGAAATTATTAGAGCTGTTACGGAAGATGCTGTGACAGTGCCTCAAAAAATCAAACAGACTGAATGTGATGCTCTGGCTATCCAAAAGAACTAAAGCAGGATTCTGCAGAGGTATTTGTTTATCTGTGTTCATAAACACCATCATTTACTCAAGAGGTGGAAAGTACCTAACTGTCCACCAACGGATGAGCGGAGAAGCACAATGTGGTGTGTGGTGTATTTTTTTTCACATTTCTGTACTAATTTTTCTGTGATTTTTTTTTTTCAGCTTAACCACAACCCCTCCGTGGAACATCTAGCACAGCAGTGCAGTAGAGTGTGTCTACATGCAAGAAGGCTGTGGTGTGCCTACAGGGTAGCATGTATGTCAGAGGAGCTCTGTCCAGACATGAATCATGGCACTGTTGGCACGACATCTGATGAACTGACAACACATATTAAATATGATGTCTTTAAACACAGACACACGAAGGTAAGGTTATGGAACTGTAGACTTGCAAGAATTTAACTCTCCATGTCCCCTAGAGCAATGACTATGTCCACTGATTCAATGCTGCAGTAACTTCACAGAATTATTGCAAATAGCAAAATTGGCTGTGCTTTGAGATTGTTTCCTCGCAGAATGGCTATGCCATCTACACATCCAGAAGAAACTGATTATGTTTCCACCTTTCCATATGCTTAGCAACAATTGATATTATCCAATTTAAATTTTTTGTCATTCTTTTTTCCCATGTGTGTATGTAAGTATATGTGTTTACGTATGTGTTTATGTACGCACACACAAGTGTATGGGTGCATACGGAGGACAGAGGTTGATGTTGGGTGTCTTCTTCAATCCTTAATTTTTCAGGCAGGGTCATTCATTAAACTAGCTGGCCAAAAGCTCTATGGATCCACCTGTCTGTGTCTTCCCAGTGCTAGGATTATAGGCATACACCAACATACATGGTGATTGCTGGGGATCCAAACTCAGGTCCTCATGTTTGCAAAGCAAGCACTTTACTAAGCCGACTTCCTAGCCTGAAATGTTCGTCATTATTTCAAGCTGAAGAACTACCTTGCTCTGCCCAATTTGCATCTCTCTGGTTCCTAATGAATGTGGATACCTCTGTTTACTTGTTAGCAGTCAGCAAGTCTGTGCAATTGCTTATGGAGAAGCTCAGCTCACCACTTCCTATTTCACTGCTTTGCAGGGCTTCTGCCTGTTTGCTCATTACCAACTTTAAACGTTACAAGTGCTATCCCATTTTGCAATCTTTCCTTCATTAAGAGGACATCCTTGATTTGATGTCGCAGATCCATCCCATTTATAATGCATGAGTTTTCAGCCTGTCCATCTGTCTATATCACAAAGGTACTCACTGTTCACCAAGTCTCTTTCCTGAGTATCCTAGTTTTATCATTTACATTTATAAATACATGTAGAGTTTCTATCTGTTTAAGGCATAAGAAAGGAATTCTTCCTTTTTCCTATTGGAAGTATTTTTTTTCTCAAATTCTTCTATTAAAAAAGAAAGTCTGTCCTGGAGACTGGAGAGATGGCTCAGTGGTTAAGAGTACTTGTTGCTCTTGCAGAACAGAGTTCAGATCCCAGTTTCCACATCAAGTGTTTTACAACTGCCTGTAACTGATGCCCTCTTCTAGCCTCTGTGGGCATCCACACACATGCATATACCCACTCACAGACGACACACACATACACATAAAAATTTTAAAGCCATCCTTCATAAATAAATAAATAAATAAATCTGTCTATAAAATTCCCATATACATTGCCTACATCTGAGTTAGTTTTTTATTATCAATTTGTCCCTTGCAATTCTAGAACAGTGTTGTTTCATTATAGTTTTCAAATATATAAGAGGTTTTCCTATTGGATATAGAGGGATGCCTCTTCAGTCTTATCATATTTTTCAGCGCTTACTTAGCTATTTGCTTTTTTATGTATGCCATTATTGTGAAAAACACTTAAAAGTGATTTTTTCCTAGTAATTTTATAAAGAAAAAAAACACTTTCTAGCCAGAATGTAGGCTCCCAACCACAGCCCCACAGAATTGGATTAAGGATATCTTGCTAATACTTGTATGTATTCTTCATTAGAAAAGTCACATCAGGTGGGCTGGAGAGATGGCAGTTAAGAGCACTGATGGCTCTTGGAGAGGACCAGGTCCAGTTTCCAGCGTCCATATGACCGCTAACAACTGTCTTTAATACCAGTTCAAGGGATCTGATGCCCTCTTCTGGTCTTTTCAGGAATTGCATGACAAGAATGTACATAAATGCAAGCAAAACAGTCGTACACATAAAATAAAAAGTAAATAAAAAATAAACTAAAAAAAGAAAAGTCACATGAGGGTAGGAACTGGGTCTGTATTTTTCATGTTTCTGTCTCTCGAGCTCTCATAAGGCCTTTCCGTCTTTGGCACAGTGTCATTCAAGGGCTGGTGAGATGGTTTGTTACAGAAGCCTAAGGACCTGAGTTCCATCTTAGAACCCACAGTAGAAGCAAAGATCCAATTTCTGAAAGTACTATGACCTCCACACGTATGCTGTGACATGCATGTACCTACCTTCACACACACACACACACACACACACACACACGCAGACACACACACACACCCCATAATAAGATAAAATTTAAGAAAAAAAGTCCATCACTGAGCACTCACACAATCATCTTCATTAGATCTTGCATTTCATAGATAGACATACTCAGGTCCATGGAGAGAGACTATGCATTTCTGAAAGACTCAGATCAAATTAGAGAAAACCTGTAGCTACAGTTGAGTTCCCTGGCTGAGGTCCGTTTCATCCCATGCAGTCCTCTCTGTCCATTAGGCCCCTCTCTTGCCCTTACAGAAAAAGCAGATGACAGATTTATACTTAAGAACAAAGTCAGAATGCCGGAGAGATGACTAAGTGATTACAAGTACAAGTGGATGGGATTCAATGCCTTCTTCTGGCCTCCATGGGCACCTACACACACGTGGTAAACATACATAAACTCAGGCACACACACACACATAACATACACATAAAATAAATAAACAAAAGTTTAGGAACAAAGTTGGGGTTTTCTTAAAAGACTGAAAGACCCAAGGGTAGTATGCAGGGACACGGAATCCCAAGCTTCCTCTCATTCTCCAGACCTCAATACCGTGCTCAAACTTTACTGTTCACATAAGTCATACTGGAGGTTTACTAAAACACAGGCACTAGGCTCCCACATGACTTTTTGGATCCAGTACATACTGAGTGAGGCCCAAAGGTTTGCATTTCTAACACAAAAGAGCAGGCAGTAAGCACTTGGTCTGTACTAGGTTTTACTTTTATTGTGTAGAACAACAGCAAATTCGCCATAGTGTCTGGCGTGGTACGTGGCATGGCTCTATAACTTTCTCCTTACTGAGGTGGAAGAAAAAGTTCTATCCTGAAGTAAACTTAGTGTCCTTTCCTTTGCCAGGTAAGGGCATCCTTCATACCCCACCAGATTCTTTTTTGCTTTGGCTGACAGGAACTCAGAGCCTGTTTCTCATCTTTTGCACCTTTCTTTCTTAAGTGCCTAAAAATACCCACTGTTCTTCTCCCTCCCTTTAAATTATTTTTGTTAGATTTTGCCCTATTTTACATTGTCTTCTACAGCTGTCTCAAAGCTTTCTTATACACCGAATAGAAATAAACATATATAAATGCATTGGCATAATTATGAAGATACCTACCTAACAAAATAATGACCACCAGAAAAGCTTACAGATACTGGACTGGAGGGATGTCTCAACGGTTAAGAGTATTGGCTACTCTTGCAGAAGACCTGGGTTCAGTTCCCATCACCTACACAGCAGTTAACAACTATCCATAACTTCAATACACCCTCTTCTGATCTCCACAGGCATCGCACAACATTTGTGCACTTACATACATGCAGGCAAAACACTTATACACATAAAATTAAAATAAATAAAAATATTTTAAAATTATTTTACGGTGTTTTTTTTTTAATTAGTGAACTATTTAATTAATGTTCCTACTGGAAAAGTGGTTATCAATCCTGAATAACATGGAGGATGTTTGAGGTATGTTCTGGTTAGTTTAAATTACCAACCTGACACAATCTAGAAGATTGGGGGAAGAGAGTCAATGAGGAATTATCTATACCAGGATGGCCTGTGAATATGTACATATCAGATTGTCTTGTCTGCTCAGTGGTATAGGAAGACCCAGCCTGTTAAGAGGTACCATTCCAAAGGTGGGGTCCTGGCGACTGTAAGAGAGGAGAAAGCTAGCTGAGAGCAAGCAACCAGGAAGATAGGCTCACATGCATTTATTCTCACTTTGTTCTTGACTGTGGGTGCGATGTGACTTGCTACTTGAGTACCTGCCTTGGTTTCCCCTCGGTGATGCACTGCAACCTGGAACTGTAAATGGAAGAAATCCTTTCTCCCTTAAGTTGTTTTGAGTCAGGATATTTTACCACAGCAGCAGAAATGACACTGGGACCAGGAAACCTTGAGGATTAGGGTCTATGCAGAACCAACAGTGGCTGCTATTGTGTGTTGCAAGAGCTCGATGAGGTTCCCTGGTACTTCTCTGTCATGTTGGAGGCCTCCTCCCAGGCCAGGGGCCACTGCATTTCAGTTGCCAGCTGGCCAATAGTCAGAGAAGAGCTTCTCACTTCTGAGGGGGTTGTGGGAAAAGGCCTGGGAGGAGCTTTTGCTCTCTTCTACCGCTTCATCTACCCAGTTTGGGATCCTGTTCATTACTGGTCATTGGGAAAGACAAGGCATCCTTCCCCCGAAGAAGAGGAGGAAAGGCCCTGTGCAGATGCCATGGGCTGTGGATGTGGTGGTACATGTTCTAGGTGGTGAAGAGTGCAGGTCACTGGGCAAAGGGCGGGTCAGGTTCAGGATTTGATGCTAAGAACAGAGTCTGGTCCCTGGGACTCTAAGCTCCCTACCCACCCAGTGCTTCCTGATGACCTTAGATGCCGAATAAGGTGAATCCCTGATAGCTCAAAGGCCCAAGGTCAAGAAACTAAGTAGTCATCTGAGTTGAGTCCCAGTTTCTTTTATTCCCAAGGCAAGTTTCTGAGAGCAATATTTAAAATACCCTAATGTACACACACACGCACACATGTGACATGGTAAACTTCTTTTGGGTCCTCATCTCCTACCTTTGAGACAGGGTCTATCTTTGCATAGACCAGGTTATCCAGCCCCAGTAGCTTCTGGTGAGTCTCCTGTGTCCACCTCCCAGCTCCCCACAGGAGCACTGGGATTGCTGATGCACACTGTTGCATCCAGCTGCTATGTGGATTCTGGGAATCTGAACTCTGGTCACCAGGCTTGCACAGCAAATGCATTTCATTATCCCCTAAGCCATCTCCCCAACTTTATCCTAATATTTTATTGTATTATTAAACCATAGAGTATGATATTCAAAATTCTCAGATTTAAGGGTCCATGACTTAAAATTGATTTCCAATTTAGAAAAAAGTCAAAATAAAGAATAAAAATCTAAAATTCCATGATTTCAATATGTGTGAAATCTAAACTACTGAAGTTCCAATGTCTTCCAATGTTCCAAGCTCAAATCTTAAACTCTGAATTCCAATGTCTCTAAAACTGTTGGGGGTGGGGCCTAGAGATGATCCATGTAGCCCAAGATGACCTTGAACTTGCTATATAGTAGGGGATAACCTTGACTTTCTTATCCTCTTACCTCCATCTCCACAGTGCTGGGGTAATGGGCATGTGCCACCACACCTAGTTTATGTGTTTATGAGGATTGAACCCAGGGCTTCATGTATTCCGGGCAGACACTCTACCAACTGAGTTACATTCTCAGCCCTGCAATTTTTGTGGGGTGGGAGGAAATTTCTCAATATATAACTCAGGCTGTCCTAGAACTCATAATCCCCCTTCCTCAGCCTCCAGAGTGTTGGCATTATGGGAGTATATCGCCATGCCTGGTTTCCAACAACTCTAAATTCTTAAAACTTAAGCCTAAGAGCAAAAAATTCTTCTATCTTTAGTCGCATGACTTTATAGCTAATTATTAGTGAACTTGAACAATAAATAGCAACAAGTCAACTTTCCAGGGTAACTACCAGCACATACTTTACACCTTACAAGATGAGACACAGAGGAACTCTGAGGGACAGTCACAACTTTGAATTAGCTCAGGCAGTTCCTGGAAAGGCCACAGTGTTTATGATGGTGGAGTCAGCTCTGTCTTTAGTACCTTCACTGTAGTACTAGAGCGGACCTCTGTTATTTCTCTGTGTCTAGGATCTGTTCTTTCTAGGATCCCCCATTCCTCAGCTCCAGACTTTCCTTACCTCAGATGAGTATATGGTCAGTTAATGAGGGAAAACTCACATCCTGAACACAGCAGTTCTTCTACAAGTGAACAGAAGGATTTGCTATATTACATACAATGTTATGTTACATACAATGGGAGAAAGCCAGGCATGGTGCTACATGCCTTTAACATCAGTTCTCAGAGGCAGAGGGAGGCAAATCTCCATGAATTCAAGGCCAGCCTGGGCTACACTGAGAGTTCCAGGCCTTTCAGGGCTACATAGTGAGTCCCTATCTCAAACAAACAAACAAAAATATACAATGGGAGAGAGCATTAAGGACTCCCATCACCTGGAATTATGAGATACAAGGTCACTGTAATAACTGTGAGTCAAGATTTGATGCTGGCTAACTTTTCTGTCAGGCAGAAAGAAACACAGCTGACTTACTAGATATAACATGACAGTGCTTAGAGTCCACCACACCTTCAGGGGCCCATGAAAATGCTTTCATTTCTCTTAAAATGAGAAGAAAAGTAATATAATCTCTGGATTATGTTCATCTCTATGCTACTGTAATTGTGAAATGTACATTTTTAATAGCTTCTTATGGAAGAGGCCCCGCAAAAGCAAAAGCACTGGGAGCTCATGAAAGTTGTTACACTGGGAAGAGAAAGATGTTACGAATGGGAAAACGCCTTTGAAAGATGGAGCGGGGCCAGCAGAGCGATCATGTAAAGCCCCAGGTCAGCCATACCCGAAGCCAAACCTTCCCCTCAGCCTTCCCAGTTAAGTGAGAACATCAATTCCTATTTGCTCAAGTTAGTGTGTTGGATACTGCTGTGCTGACTGCCCAGAATATTCCTACATTTAGGGTGCTCTCCACCTCCTCTGCTCACTAATGAGGCTTGCACTTGCTCTCCAGCATCCCCTGCAATCAATACCTGGCATGTGATACAGAGTTTCTGATTCTACAGAGATTTTGCAAGTTACCAGTGTTTCTTTAAGTAAAACTCTTTGTTGCTTAAGTCAACCAAAGTTGCTCTCTATTATATTCAGACAGGACCTCAAGAGTCACTGGGAGCTTAAGAAGTTAGGCTTCTGTCACTTGCAACAAAAAAGGCTTTGGTTAATATAAAGCAGAAATGTCTTCTGCTCCTACCCCCTCCTTGCCATTCAGAGTCAATCACTGGTCATATTTTTCTAACAGCTCCACTTCTTTGTCTCTGGAGAGGATGGTCAGGCTGAGTCCTAGTCAGGACAGGACCACAGGGGATGGGGCTAGTTGGTGAACACACTGAAACATCAGTATGGCAAGACTCTTTGGTGTCTTTTTGTTCCCCTGCTCCAGCCTCTTTACTCAAAATCTTCCCCCTGACATCATCTTTAGGAGTTGGGATGCAAAACAAATATTTTATTTGTTCCTTTCTCCCATCCACAAGCAGTTCAGACATCTCCCGCAGTGAAGCATAAGGAACTGTTATCTGAACTGATGGACCTGCAGACAAAATAAAGACCAGCTGTTGAAGAAAAAAAGCTTGGGAATAGGAAATGCAGCCTGAAGGGACAAAAGGACAGGCAAAGGAGTTCAGCTCTACAGTTCAGTCTAGGTGCCAGTAATGAGGCCTCTCCACTCTACAGTCAGATGCCACATCACCTCCTTCATGGCCACCATCTCAGTCCTTTCTCCCCACACCTGATCCTCCTGTCCTGAAGATCCCAATTCCTCATTTGCTTCACATTGATGGTCTCTTATCTCTTGTACAGATGGGATACTACGTATCTGTATCAACTTCCTCATTTGATGATGGGCCCTACCTTCCTCTTAGACTACTTTGCTTCTCTCAATTCTGTCTCCTCTTCTGATTGGCTTGCCGTCTTGTCATCCTGCAATGCCTGGAGGCAGAGACCAAATATGAGTTCTTGTGCTCAGCACAAAGAGCAGTAGCTAAATAAATTTTGTTTATATGTGGGGGTTGGGGGGCTTGTTTTGATCTTATAGTGCAGTCCAGAATAGCCTTGAACTTAAAATTCTCCTGCCTCAGCCCTCTTGGGTGCTGGGCTTGTAGATGTACACCATCATGCCATACCAGTCCCTGGCCAAGGGCTAAGTGTGAGTTAAGTAGTATGGTAATAGTAGGTCATCAGTGGCTGTTGTAGGGAGGGACAGAATGGGGCGGGGACTGACTGCCCCTCTTAAATCAAAATAGAGGGAAGTTAATAAGTATGGAAGAAAATGTTTCTCTTAATGCTATTTGGGCTGGGCATACAGCTCAGTGATAGAACACTTACTTAGCATGCAGGCATGAAGCCTTAGGTTCAACTCCCAATGCCATAAACAGTCTTTCCATTTATAAAGGTAGTGGGTGTCTTTGAAGTAAAGATGTCAGTGAGTGCAATGGAAAGAGTATTCAAAGATAAATAACAAGAGTGTTCCATGACACAAAGAACTAATTCTACGGCATTGAAGAACATCGTATATTTCAAGAAATATTGAAATGGGGAATATTGATACTTATAATACTTTATCAAACTTCAAAGAGGAAAAAAATATTTTGAATACTTAGGGGGAAAAGTCACTTTTCCTCAGCATCAGTGTCACAACATGATGGAATAATGTTGATTCAAGCCTAAAGGTAACCAGACACATATTTCCAGACACAAGAAACTTGAGCAATACAGCACCTACAGGCTCTGCATTGAAAACCTCTTCCGTGGGCTGGAGAGATGTCTCAGTGCTTTAGAGGACCTGAGCTCAGTTCCCAGCACCCACATGGTGGCTAACAACCATCTGTAACTCGAGTTCCAGGGTATCTTCTGCCTCCTGAAGGCACTCATGTAGACACACACACACATAGAAAGAGGAAAAAAGAAACTTATTCTATAGGAAATCCCAACACCCAATAGATGAATCAAAATAAAGAACTGCCAGAGTTAAGTAACAGTGATAGAAATGACACAGATGAGTACACTTAAATATAGACGAGATAGAAGCATGCTGGGAACCATGACGACAGAATATAAATTAATGTTCCAGACTTTGACAAAGTAAAATTAATGACACAGCTATCATTTTTCAGGATCAAAAGGAAGTAAGAACCAGTATACAAAGTTGATATCCCTTAAAATAAAAGTGAGAAATTAAAAAATAATGACTCCAGTCTATTAATGTTTTTCATCATCTTCCTGACCTCGTGCTTCACTGAGGCGCTAACATCTCCTGAGCTGATGATAGCCATCTTTGTTGTTTTTTGAAGGTGAACATACAGAGTCCTGATGAAACCCATGTGCCTGGTTCTCATTGGTTCCCTTCCCCATCCCTCCCCTGCCCGCCCCCAACCCTCCGAACTCCAGCCACTTCCTTCTTCTCCCATCACTCCCCCTTCGGCACTCCTGTCACACGTAACTGTAAGGTCTCTTCCTCTCCCTCATAATCCTTCTAGCTTCAGGACCCAAAAGAATACACATATACAAGTACACAAGCATATATATTTTAACTTTAGGTTCTGAATAGGAGGCAAAACATAACAGTATGTGTCTTTGTCTAGCTTATTTCACTTAGCACAATGATTTTCAGTTGCATCCATTTTATTGAAAATGTCATGATTTTGTTTTTGTTTACAGCTGTATAAAATTCCAGTGTATCATGTACCTCATTTTCTTTATTCGTTCATCTGCTGGTGGGCACCTAGACTAGTTCCATTTCCTGTCTATTGTACAGAGTGTAGCTATAAACATTAATGTGCCAGTATCTCTGTGATATGTTGACCTAATATCAACATTCTTGGGGTGTACATTCAAGTGGGGTATAACTGTACCATGCAGCATATAGTATAACTGTACCTTTTAGAGCAGTAAAGTTGCTGGGTACAAGACTGGCACACAGGAATCAGTTGTTTGTGCAGGTTACCACCATAAAGCAATTCGAAGAGTAAATCGAGAGAACTGTTGCACTCACAACGGCATGAACAGAACAAAATACTTGCAAAGAAATCTGATAAAGGAGATGTGAGACTTGAAGAGTCTGAAAACTACAGAATATTGCTGGAGGAAATTAAAGTAGATTTAAATGAAACAACAGCCTCTTCGTTGATTGGAAAATTCAGCATTGCTAAGATGGCAGCATCCTTTCTACAGAGCCACTGTAACCACTTTCAGATTCTAGCTGCCTTTTTGACAGAAATAGAAAATGTAATGCTAAACTTCATATGAAATGGCAAGGGGTCAAAACCTCGAGGAAGAACAAACCTAAGAATCCTCACTTCTCAGTTTTAAAACGTACTCTGACAGAATGTGGTGCAGCACAAGAATAGCCACGCAGATCGCTGGACTAGAACTGAAGCTTTAGAACTAAGCCTACACATTTATGGTCAACTTACTTTCAACAGGGGGTGTCAAGACCAATCAATGAAAAAATGACAGTGTCTTCAGCAAAATGGGCTAAGACAACTGGTTGACCTTACACAAAAGAATAGATTTGGAGGGTTAGGGAGATGGCTTAGTTGATTAAGTGCTTATTGCTCAAGTATGAGGACCTGAGTTGGATCCTTGGCAACCAAGTGAAAAAAAAAAAAGAGCTGGGCACATTGGCATGTATCTATAGTTCCAGTTCTGGAGAGGCAGAGACAGGAGGCTCTCTGGGGCTTGGCCATTTAGTCTAGCCCAATTGGCAAGCTCCAGGTTCAGCGAAAGACTCTGCCTCAAAATATAAGGTGGAGAACAATTAAGGAAAATACTGATATCAACCTCTGGCCTCTACATATATCCATACACATGTGCACACACAGAGAATGAACTTGGACTCTTATACATTATATACAGAACTTAGACATTATGCATAAATGATATACATATAGTGTATGATTATATTTATAATACAATATATAATTATATGTGACCGAAAATAGGTCAGAGATCTAAATGTATAAAGTAAAACCTAGTGAAAAAAAACAGTATATTTTCATGACCTTGGATTTGGTCATTATCTCTTAGCTATGAAACAAAAAGAACAAACCAATAAAGGAAAATAAACTGGAAATTTTAATATTGTTAGGATGGCAATACTCATAAAAAGTTTTAAATATTGTGCTTGAAAAGTCCTCATTCTGTAAAGTGAAAAAAAACTACAAAATGAGAGAAAAATGAAAGTTATGTATCTGATACAATGCTTGCATCTCGAATCCATCAGCAATTCCTACAACATAAGCAATAGCAGAAAACTCCATATTAAATGGGTAAGGGACCTGGGGGCACATTCTTCCAAAGAAAATACAGATGAATAATAGGCACTTTAAAAAGATATTGATATCATTGGTCATTAAGAAAAATGTGTGTCAAAGGTACAAAGAAACACTTCACACCTGCTAGAACTGCTATCATTTAAAAAGGAAAAATACTAGGAGGCTGAGGCGAGGGGAACATCCAGAGGTAAAGACCAGCCTCGGCTACATAGTTCTAGGTCAGCCTGAGCTATATAATATATTGATGAAGATGTGGAGAAATTAGAATCTTCCTCCATTGCAGAAGACATAGTTATTACCGAAAACAGTCTAGTAGTTCCTCAGTTAATTAAACTCAGAATTGTCACATAACCCAGCAATCTACCTCTGGGTAAATGGTCAAAATAGTGACAGTGGGTGTTCCTATAAAAATGTGTGCACCGGGGCTAAGGAGACAGGTGTCAGGGGACAGGCAAGACAGTTTGCCTGACAAACATGAGGATGTGAATTTGAGTCCCAGAACCTACATTAAAATGACAGGTGGATGGTATGAGCTTGTAATCCCAGTGCTGGGGAGACTCAGACAAGAAGCTCTCTGGGGTTCATTGGCCAGGTAGTCTAGCCTAATTGGTAGATTCTTTGGCCAATGAAAAATCTTTTCTCAAAGGCGGTAGAAGCCTTCCTGGGGATGGCAATAGAGATTGTCCTCTGGCTTCCACATGCACACACACACATGTGCACATGCATCTGCATAAACACAGACACACATGTACACACACATCCACACATCCATAAAAAGGGTGCATGACAGCACTATTTGCAAAAGCTGTAAAGTAGAAACCACTGAACTGCGTAACAAGGATGAAAAGACAAACAAAATTTAGAAAATACACAGAGCGGGTGTTTTGGAATATTCTGAGCTATAAAAAGGAATGAAGCTTTTATATATGGTTTAACATAGATGAACCTTTAATAGATCTGTGAAATAATCTAGACATAAAAGGACAAAGACTGCATGAATATGTATATGAGGTACCTAAAACAGGCAAATTCGTGACACAGAAAATAGATTAGGAATTAGCAGGGGAGGATCTGAGATGACGGAGAGGTATTATTTAATGGTTAGAGAGTTTTGTTTGAAGACATGAGAAGACTTTGGGAATAATGGCGATGCCTGCACGGCACTGTCCGTGTGACTAATGCTACAGAACCACACACTTGAAAACAGCTTAAACGGCTAATTCTTCTCTATTTCACCATAGGTTTAAAAATTAACTGTAAAATGGGTTTGGTAGTCAACTATAATCCCAACACATGTGAAGTAGAAGCAGGAAGGTCAGAAGTTCAATGTCATCCTTAGTTACATAGTGAGTTCAAGTCTAGCCTGAATTACATGAGATGCTGCCTTAAACACACACACACACACACACACACACGCATGCGCACACACTCACATACACAAAGGCACACACACACCCCAAGACCCACTGAACTGAATACTTAAATGAGTGAAAATGTGAATCATACTTAAAGGAGTATATTGGTAATGAACACCATAGAAGACTCTTGAAAGCATTCTAAGTGAATTAAGCAAGTTACAAAAGACCACATGTCACCTGGTGTCATTCACTTGAGATGACCAGGCCAGGATAGGCACAGACATAGGCAGTATATTCTGGTGCATGGGTCTGGAATGAGTTAAAGGGGAAGGGAAGTCATTGCCTATGAGTACAGAATGTTTTCTGTGGAGGGTGGTAACGGTGGTGGGGTATTATTAAAAGTGATTTGAGGGCTGGAGCAATGGCTCAGCTGTTAAGAAAGTTCAAGTTTCTAGCTTCCATGTAACTCCAACTCCAGGGAGTTACATCCTGGAGTGACACCCTGTTCTGGACTCTTCAGGTACCTGCACTCACACATGCATATACCTACACACACACACACGCACACACACACACACACATGCGCACACACTCACACATGCATGCACGCACACATACATGCACGCACACACATGCACACACACACACGCATATATATGTGTGTGCACAACCATGCTCATGCTCTAATTTAATATTTTTAAAAAGTTAAAATAAGTGATTTGGACAATTGTTGCACAAATTCCATGATATATTGAGGTGCATGCTTTCAATGGATGACTAATTATATGTGAATTCTCAGTAAAGCTGTTTGTTAAAGTGAGATCATGACAGCAAAGGCCCAGCTTGGTACAAGTCAGTTACCATGGAGATGAGAGTGATTCTGAGAAGACAGCATGCACTTCAGACAGGGCAGCACGAGAGCCTTGCTCGTAGCTGATGAAAACAATCCTGACTCCTCTTGGCAACTGTACTTTTACTGTGATAGTCTATCTATCTCCAGGGGCCCAGCTCCACCAAGGACCAAAGGGTCTATCTCCAGCATAGGCACAAATGTTTACCTCCCCTCTACTCAGCTCTCAACCTCCTAGTTGCTTTAATTGGCCCCTGAAAGGGAAACAGATCTCATTGACAGGCCCTAATGAATCCCTAGGAATCTGGCCCCCACTTGCCCAACTCCCCAGTTACTTGTTCCAGACAAGCAAAGAACTTTGCAGACTCCCCAAGGAAAGTGAGGCCTTGGGAAAGGGCCACATGTGCGGTCTGCACTGACTGGTAATAAGGCCCAAGAGACCCTGCCTCATGACAGCAGACCCAGCACTTAGTGCATGGCAAATGTCTTTCCCTGGCCCCTGCAGAGTGCTGGCCCACACCCACCTTTGGCCCTTGTTTATACTAGTCTTCCCATCCGGCTTCCCCATGGGTGTCTCTGTTCATGTTGTGGATTCTGGAGTATGGTTCTCAGGTAGGGTCTAGGTCACTGCACACCCTGGAGGTCCTGCCCTCACAAGAACCAATTCACACTTCTGTTCGTCCTTCGAGGTCTGGGAAAAGGCTTCTCTGTGACATCCCAGCCACACAGGCTATCCTGCCCTGCCTAGGGCACCCATAGCTTGTGGCTCCTGGCCCAGGACTTTGCATTGCAGATCTGGAACAGAACTGACTAGATACATGAATCACACTTCCAAATCAGCCCAAATCCACAACGTGCAGAGGCTGGATCGGAGGCAGACAAAGTCTCAGGCTCAGCTGTGCCCTAAAGCTGTCTTTCCTCCTCAGAGGAGTGTTCTACAGTGTGTTCATAGCCATTTCTTACAAATGGGGTCTGTAGTTAAATATTAATAAAATTATAAAATCAGACATCCAGCTTCCCTGACTGCAGGACTCCTCAGAGCCTTCACTATGCTGATACTGCCCATGTATAAGAAGGGTCTTCAACTGTTGACTATAGAATCACTTTCTTTCTACTTTTAACCTCTTAGGAGATGAGTATCCTGTAGACTCTCTGAAAAGTTCTGACCTTGATGACAAATGAGGTCATGAAATCTCACACTGTCTACCCAAACGAACCAAAGGAGAATGAAATAATTATATGTGGAAATGAAACTAGAAAAATTAAAGGAAAACAACTCAAAAGAAACATGTAAGCAATGCCTTTGGACTCTGGAACCTGGCACTGAGCTTGGTCATGGTGATCTGTAAGTGTTTGTAGAAAGAATACAGGGTCTGTGAGACCACCAACAGATGGGCTATATGGGAAACATTCAAGTCTGCTTTCTGAACAGGCTGACTGGGCTGCTAGACTCACTAGCTTCCATGTTGGTTGGATTCTCCACAGAAAGTTCCAGCTAGAAAACTAATAAGTTCACACCTGGAAAGTTCTCACAGGGGCCACTCCCTGGGACTGTCACATCAGGCTGCTCTCGACTGCTGAGGCATAAGCTAGCTTTCCTTTTCTTTTTTGAATTTTATTATTGTTGTGTGCATACATGTGAAATGTGCATGCCACAGTACACGTGTGGAGATCAGAGGACAGCTTGGCGGCGTTGGTTCTTTCCTTCCACCTGTCCATCAGTTCCTAGGATGGAGCTCAGGTTTCAGGGCTTGTACGGCAAGTGCCTCTACCCACTGAGCCATCTTGCCAGCCCACAGCTTTTTATCTAAAGCTGTGATTTCCACCCGAGCTGATGGTTCTGACTGATGGCTGTCTGGGAGGTGCTCCAGACCAAACATAGACTCTATCTTTCACTCCTCTCATCCAACAATTTAGTGTTAACCTTGGGTTCAGCAACAGTCAGAGCATCTCCCGAATCATCCCCATGATCTCTGCTTACACTGAGCCTTGTTATCCTTCTCTGACGCCATGGCCTCAGCCTCCTCTCTAATCTTGCCTTCTCTGACTCCCTCTAATCCTCCTTCCTTGCTACACATCAGAAATGTTTCTAGAACACAAATGACCATGCCATTCCCTCCCTGAAAATCACTGTCTTCATCTCTTGTAAGAAAGTTCAAGCTCCTTGGTCTGACACTCAGAACCTTATCCAGTCTGATTCCAACTGACTGAGATACAGAGGCCACACAGCCTATGCCCCACTGGCCTAGGTCACAGTCTTTGTGTAAGTCCCTCATGACAGGGGTGCATCAAACCCCCCTTTCCTAGGGAAGTGATTAGAAAATTTTCCACTGAGCACAGAAGCACACACACACACAGTTTCCTAAGTGCCATGAGGGCGATATAGTGCCTTTGCTGTTAACAGGAATACACAGATACACAGTATCATATAGGAAGGGCCTATGTGGTTTCCCCTTGCCTTGTCTCTTACTCTGAACTCTTGAGTTCCTACAAGATTTCTTTTCACCCAGCACACGCCTTTGTCATCAGTTGCTCTTTTCTGCCTTTAAAACCTCAGTGCATGGGACCCCGCAGTGTCCCTACATTATACAGAGGAGGTGCAGCACGTGGGAAAGTTTCAGACCAAGACCCAGGGCTTTGCATTCTGGACACAAGATCCAGCTCTAACGTGCTGGGGCAGCTAGGGACACTCTGACCTTCCCCAAGTCTTCGTTGCCCATCTTGACTCTCTAAGGACAGGATTCAGTGAATGAAGCTCTGAGAAAGAGCATGTTATACTGAGAGGATCCAGATACCACATCACATGACAAGACATAAATCCTGGAAAACAAAGCAAGCCCTGTCTCCCTGCAAGGAGACTGGAGACCCCGAAGGACACCCTGTAGAGATGCTACTTTCTCCTAGAGCCCTCTGAGGCTCTAAGGGAACAAAGTCTCTTGCATGGGCCCAGCTGCCACCCAAAGAAGATGCTGCTGCAGGAGACAGTGAGTACCTGTCACAGGGTGGACAAGATATGCCAGCCAGGCACATGACTGATACTGTAGAGATCCCCACAGCTCTGAGAGTCAATGTTCCAGGTGACTGCCTTCGTTGTCCAATTCCCTGTGTTTCCTTCCTAGTCCAGGAAGGCTGGATATGTGGTCAGGAGCTAGAGTTCAGAGATCAGGAGCCTCTAGGAGTCAGAAGTTCCTGGAGGTCCTAGAAAGAGAATTTTAATTAGTACAATCTCTTTTCCCTTCCCTGAATCTTTCCTAATTCCAGCCTCTACTGACCGATCTGACAACGGGTAAGAAAGATGGATGCCCCCTGCTGCCCAAGCCCACAGTGTGTTCATTGTTAGCAGCCTGGGGTCTCTACACTAGACAACACAAGCAGGAGCCCCTGCCCTGACTCTGCCCTGACTCATTGTGTGACCCATTATCTTCCCTGGGCCATTTTTCCATCTAACAATGGGGAATTACAGGAGGTCATCTCTGGGGCTTCTTAGCTCAGTCAGTCACTGGTCAGCAGCAGCAGGAGAATAGGAAGCATCATTTTTGCCAAAGGCTCTAGGAGCAGACTCAGAACTTCAGAAGCCTCTGGAAGGGCAGAGTTGGACAGGCACAAACCTGACCCCACCAACTGCAGTCTTCAGGACCACAGGGCCTCCAAGTGGCCTGTTTGGGAAGGCCTAATCTTAGAGTCAGATGGGGCACAGGAGTGTGAGAAAAGACAAGTGCGTGAAGGTGGGCAGAAATGCAGGACTTTCAAACCCATGCCAAGAGCCTGACTAAGGGGTACTGGGAGCAGAGGAAGGGTTGGTCCAGGGAAAAGCAGGGTCTGCACACTTTTATCCACATATCTGGGCCTCTGTTCTCTCCCTTTTCCTTTTTTTGAGACAGTCTTATGTAGCCCAGGCTGGCTTCAAACTTGTTATATAGCCAAGAGTGACTGAAATTTGTTGCCCCCAACCTCCTGACAGCTGGAGGTGTTCAAGAACCCACCCAAAGACTCACAGCAAGGTAATGGTAGGAATGGTCCAGAATTCAGCCAGAACTTGACTTTCAGACTTCCAGACCCATTTTCCTGACAATGACACCAACAGTAAATATAAAACTGCAGGTTTCACAAAGTCTTGAATGCCAAACCTGGGAATCTGGACCATTTCCATAGCAACTGGGAGCCATGGCAGGTTCTTGATATTTGGCAGCATTTCTTCTTTACCTTCTCTGAGCAGGAACTTTTCTATTGCTGGTGCTAAAATGCAAAGCTGGCTGCCTCTGGGCCAAACAAACCTGCTCAATGTTTATTCAGAAGAGAAAAGGTTCCTTTCCTTTTTGCAAAGAGAAAGCACTTAAAACCCAAGAGAGGTAAAGGGACTCACCTAAAGCTTCACATAGAATCGGTGCCTCAGATTTCCCCAAATTCTGTAACCATTTTCCTATACCCTGGCTAAGAAATACAGAAGCCTGAAGTCACGGCCTGGACAGGACAGCAGCTGGTCCGCAGTCCTCACAAGTGAGGGGCAAAGCCAGATCTTGAGCCTAAGAGAGATCCCTGGGGTCCCCTCAGCAGCTAGCTAGCTGCCGCCTCTCCAGATCTGCACTCCTGTGAGGAAGTCTGTGTCCTGACTCCTTCTTTCAGCATCACTGTGCGGCCATCTATCTTGTCGGGGACCAGTGCCGGGACATCTCCAGGCTGCCTTCAATTATGAGGCAATAAATATGAGATGCGCTGCGCGGTGAGCGCCACTTGGGCCGCCAGCCCTGCTCCCATCTTCACCAGCCTCCACGCCAAGAAGATTGGATTTTGTGTCGTTCATTTTTTATCTCTCGTCCATGTCGGATGGGGAGATACAGGACATGGGAAGTGGATAATTTGATCCTTCTCCCACTTATTGGTGCATTGAGATGGGATGTGTGATGTCCTCAAGCTGCCCTCACACAGAAAGGCTCTCCCGACCCCCACACACACCAGCCTGGGCAGCACTGGGTAGAATCAGGTGCAGAGGAAGGGTCCTGTGCAGGAAGACAGGGAGACCTGAGTCCCAGCCTTGACCCCATTGCCTGGCCCACTGTCTGATGTTGGACAAGTGCTTGGAGATGTCTTGGGAGGCCTGCTTCTGAGACAGCCCCTGTTCAGACAGGCAGGGGCCACACCGAAGAGCCAGACCTGCTCCAGCCCCCACGGAGCTAGCACCAAGTAAACAGACATTCCCATGGAGGAGTACCCAGTGTGAAAGGTGAGGATGTGCCAGGCAGGAGCAGAGGGAGGAAAAGGAGAGACAGCCAGGCAGGAGCAGAGGTGAACAAGCTACTCCCCGAACAACTGGAGGGAGAAATCACCTGCTCAGAGACCAGAAAGTGTGGCAGAGACACAGAGCAGGTAGAGAGTGGGGAGAAGAGTTTTAAGTGTGTCCCCATAAGAGTTGCATTTTAGAACAATCTTCAATGAGAAAGCGGATGCAGTGGTCCAGGAGAGAGAAGGCTCTGTCCTAGATCAGAGCAATGACAGTGGATCAGAAAATATTACTCTTACAGCACTTGGGAGGCAGAGAGAGGCAGACAGATTTCTGTGATCCTGAGACCATACATAGCGAGTTCTACATACTGAGTTCCAGCCCATCTGAAGCTATAGGAAAGAAAAAAAAAAGGAAGGAAGGAAGGAAAGAAAAGAATCACTATTATTATCCAGGCTTGGTAGCATACACCTTTAAACCCAGGACTTGGGAAGCAGAGACAAGTAGATCTCTGTGAGTTTGAGGCCACCCTGGTATACATAGTAAGTTACAGACCAGGCAGAACTATACAGTGAAATTCCATCTCAAACAAATAAAAAGAAAAACAATACTATTATTGGGGACGGAGAAGTAGCTTAGTGGTCAAGTATGCTTACTGCTCTTAACCAGAGGACCAGAGTTTGAGTCCCAGCACCCATGTTGAGCATCTAATAACTGCCTGCAACTCCAGCTGCAGGGCACCCTACACCTCTGGCTTCTGCAGGCCCCTGAACTCACATGCACATATCCCCCACGCACATGCACATAATTAAAAATAATAAAAATGCATCTTTTAAATATTTTTTATTATTTTTATTTTATGTGTATGAGTATATTGCCAGCATAGATGTAAGTGCACCCATGTCATGCAGTACCCACAGAGGTCAGAAGATGGCATTTGGGTCCTGGAACTGGAGTTATGAATGGTTGTTAGTCACCATGTGGGTGCTGAAAATCGATCTGGATCCTCTGCAAGAGCAGCCAGTGCTCTTAGCTCCTGAGCCATCTCTCCAGCCCCATGAAAATTAATCTGAAAAACAAAATACTGTTCTCACCATTAGTCTAATGAATGCTATCATTAAATGTTAAAAGGAGATGGGCACAGTGCTAGATATGTACATCATTGCTTTCTACCTCTCCCAATAATGATCTTCAAATATATTATTATCCCCCTTTAGTAGACAAAGAAATTAAGGATGTGCCCAAAGTTGTAGCCAATAAGAGCCAGATATCAACAGATCTATCCAACCTGATACCCCACCTGTCCCACTCAAGTCTCCACTTTTTTCTGCTTTCTGGAAAGGAAGGTCGTTTTCCAGGAGCCTGACAGGGCACAGACTCCCTCTGACTTTTGTGATTCTTTGGATGTCAGAAAGGAGGGAAGGACGGCTGCAGGCTTCTGACCAGAAAGAGAAGTGGAAGAACAGAGAGCAGAGGAAGAACAGGAGTGGGGGAAGAGACATGGAGTATGGTCTTTGCTAATGAAAGCAGAGGAAATTATTGGTCAAAGATGGCTGCAGTTGTGTGACTGGGTGAGGTTGTTAAGGGGAATGCATACAGTGGTTGGAAGATCAAGGACTTTGGAGAGTTCCACCCTCAGAGGATGAGGACAAGAGGACAACTGGAGAATCCAAGTGGAGCTATAGCAAGTCAATCAAGGAGGAATGGAACAGTTTCCAGAAGGTTCCCACTGCTACTGAGGGGTCAGTAAGATGAAAACAGACAGAGGACCAGATGTATTCAAGCAGACACGGGAACCTCGGCAAAGTAGTCTTCATGGACATAGTGTCACCAAACAATTGAAGGGGACTGTAACACCCTGTTCACGGCCTTGAGTTACGTCTTCGTGCATTAGGCACGGGACAACCATTTTGTTCTCATATGTTAGTGACTCCTAGTCAGCCCTGGATGACATTTTGGTAACTGTCTTTACCCATGAATGGCACCATGGCTGGGTCTAACAGGCAATGCACTTGAGCAGGAAAAGCCAGACTTCAGCTGGGTGGAGAAGGCTCGGGCGAAGGGTCACTGTCATGGTTGACTGAGAGTTTCTCTTTGCTCACCTTCTCACTCTTGATGAAAGAGTTCGCAGAGCTACAGGGACTGTGCTATGCTTTACAGCTACAAAGCTGATATGCTTGATTGACAGTCTTTTTAGGCTGCTGAAAGGAATCAGGTTTTTTCCTAGAAATACAGAGATTCAAACTCCATAAGTTTAGGGAGGTTTAGGTGGGAGAGGCATCGGAAATGGAGGCGAGTTTAAAGAGCAAGAAGAAAGTATAGACAATTACAGAGGATCTCAAGAAATGGTGCTGTCATAGTGAGGAAAGAGGCGTTGGTGGCTGGATTGAGGACACTTGACGTCAGAAAGCTGTAATCACACAAAATACTAACAGCCAGTGGAGAGAGAAGCTGTGCCTGGAGGAAGCAGGGAGAAATGGACTGAGCCTTGAGCTGGAGTGAGACTTCACTTCTAAACATTGTATTGCAATATAGAAGTTAAGAGTGCAGGATCTGCAGCCAGATGGTCTGGCTGTAAATGGCCCCTCTAGAGAGTATGACTTTGGTAAGTTATTTAAAGCCAGGCTTTGTAAAAGAGAGATACTGATAATGTCTATCCTGTAGAGTTATTAAGGAGCTGGAGCAAGTTGATATGGAAGTTGGACTCAGAACAGTGCTTGGTGCACATGAAGTGCTTGATGAAGTTACCTGTTAGTGGTCAGTCAAGTTAGCTGTTAGGTGATTCATTTTACAAAGCTAGAGAGAAGGGGGAGATACTGCTGTGGCTTGTGGGAATACCACTTGGATGGGAGAAATGAAGAGTTCCCATTAACAGATTTGCTCTTGAGCCAAGGATTTTGAGTTAGAGCTATGTTCACAGCACTTTATGCTAAATCTCCACTTGTCCATCTGGAGAAAGCTCCCTATTAAGAGGGGCTGTGGTGTTGATAAGGTACTTGCCATGCATGTATGAAACCCCGGGCTCCATTCCCAACAACCAGGTATGGAGATAGAAGCCTATAATCCCATCACTTAAGAGATGAGACAGGAGGATCAGAAATTCAAAGATATCCTTGGCTACCTAGTGAATTTGAGGTCAGCTGAGGCTACTTGAGACCCTGTCCCTGTTTCTAATTAATTAAATGAATGAAGGACTAGGCGCTGTGGTCCATGCCATTAATCCCAGCACTTGGGAGGCAGAAGCAGGTGGATCTCTGTAAGTTTTAGGGCAGCCTGATCTACATAGTGAGTTCCAGGCCAGCCAGGGCCACATAGTGAGACACTGTCTCAAATAACAAACAAACAAACAAACAAACAAATAAATAAATAAATAAATAAATAGGACTGTGAAGAGGTCAAGCCACATGTGGTAAAGCACAACTTGAAGACTGTAAAGGCAAGCTTTGCTGAGATATAGGGTGCTACTGAGGGTCTAACAGGAGAATCAGCTCAAGTCCAGGCTGGCCAGGGAAGGAAGAGAGACTGAGAAAGTGGAAGCAGGGGTGGTCTAAGACTGAAAGGAAGGAAGACGAGCCAGAAGAGTCTATGGTAGGATAGGATCTCTGAGTTTCATCCTGATATGACAGGTGACATGTTGCACTGTATTAGTTTGCTTTCTGATGCTGTGATAGAAACACTGACCCAGGAAACTTATGAAAGGAAGAGTTTATTCAGCTTTCAGTTCCAAAGGGTCAAGAGTCCATGATGGCAGGGAGGCATGGCAGCAGACATGGCTGGAGTAGACCCTGAAGCCAAGTGTTCACATCTTCAAGCAGGCACAGGAAGCAGAGAACAACTGGAGATCCAGCAAGGTTTAAGAACTCTCTAAGCCCGCCCCCAGTGACGTGTTCCTCCAGCATGGCCACACCTAAGACTTCCCAAAACAGTGCCACCAACCGTCCAAAATGTCCAAATACTTAGAACCAATAGGGGACATTTCCATTCAAACCACCACATTCCACTCCCTGTCCACCATAGGCTCGTGACCATATAAAATGCAAAATGCATTTAGTCCAAAATTAAAAGTCCCCATGGTCTATATTAGCCTCAATACTATTCAAAAGTCCACAGTCCAAAGTCTCTTCTGAGACTCAGAGCAATCTCTTAACTCTAAGCACCCGTAAAATCAGAAGACAAGTTACACACTCCCAACATACAATGGAACTGAATACACATTCCTATTCCAAAATGGAGGAATAGAGGCATAAGGAGGAAATACCAGACCAAAACAAGACCAAAACCCAGCAGGGCAAACACCAAATCAAATAGCTCCATGTCTGAATTCTGGGACTTTACTCACAAAGGGCTTAGATGGTTTAACTCCTCCAGTTTTGCTTTGTGCAACACACATCTCTCTCTCGGGCTGGTACCACTCCCTGTATGCGGTTCTCCTTGGCAGATGTCTCACAGCTCTGGCATAATGAGTGTCTTCTCGTGGTCTCCACTGCCAACCAGGCTTCACTCTCACAGCTTCATGAAATGGCTATCAGGACTCTGTGGCCTGTCGGGGCCTTCTTCATGCAGGGACACCCTGCTACACGTTGCCTGGCCTTCGTGGCTCTCTGAAACTGGGGACAGAACCGATGACCCCTTTAGTCTTGCATCTTTCATGCCTCTAAAGCCAGAACCAGGTGAACAACAACTGCCAAGTTTGGCTGCGGGTTTGGGATGGACCCCAGGGAACTTCATCTAGTTTCAAAACTTTTCTCTTCAGTAATTTTCTAGTAGAAAACTCTTGCAGCTTTCTCCTTTCTCAAGTTGGAGGCTTGGCTGGGTGTGGTCTTGCCCTGGAGCCACTCTCTCCACGGTTTAAGTGCAGGTCTCTAGGCCTCTCCTTAATCACTTCGATCTCCTTGTCAAAGGGATCCTCTCCTTCCGCACATGCCTTGGCACCAACATTAATCTTCCTAGAGCTCCTTTTCGATCCAAAGTATACATTCTGCATTTCTTTCTGCCCCATTTGCTCTTTTCACCATTAATAGCCATGCCACCATTTCTACATGAGGCTGCCTTGAACTGTCCTCCACCAAAGAATTTAGTCCATTGCTTTTCAACTTAGCCTCATGCAAGCTTTTTGGCTGTGGGCAGACTTCAGTCAGACTCTTAGCTAAAATATCCCAATTGTTGCTTAAGTCCTTATTTCCTTCTGGAACTAGGTTGTTCTCAGCACTACTTTCTTTCAGGCTCCTATTAGAATGACCTGATAAGCTCTGCTTACAGCAGTCAATGGCTTTTCTAACCCAAACTTCCAAAGTTTCCCACATTCTTCTGTAATGGTCTCAGAGTCAGGATCCAATTAGGTTCAGAGACGGACATGTAGCAAAGCAAGGAATTTATTACGATTGCAATAGGGCCTACCCACTCTCCGCGGAAGTAGGAGAGAGCAGCCCTGAACTGAAGCAACAGGGTCTTTTTATAGGTCTTTCATGACTTTCTGCAACCAAGCAAAGCCAAGTACAAAAGCAAGAATTTTCAGTTAATCATTAGCACAAATGTATTATAAAATCTTATAAAGAGTCCCATGACATGATAATCAATCAGTTTCGGGAAGCACACTCTACAAGTCATGGTCTGCTGACTTAAAAATACCTTCTATAATAGAAGAAAAACATAAAATCCTATTTCAATAGTATACTGGTCGGTCTGTTCTGACCAGCCTCTATGGTCCACTGATTATAATACCCTTTGTTAATTTAATATGAAGAACACAGATGTCAGAGAAAAAAACCTTTACCTTTAATAAGAACAGTAAGAACAGCAAGACTAATAATTCAATTTATATCAAACACAAAGCTGCAGGGAAAAACAAAAAATAGGGGAATTAACAGAAGTTAGGCTGAGGTCAGCAAAGTGCCAGCTTCTAACACTTCCAAAAACCCACATGGTCAGATTCTTCATAGCCAACATCCCATTCCTACTACCAATTACTATATTAGTTTTCTTTCCATTGCTGTGATAGAAACACTGACTAAGGGAACTTATAAAAGGAAGAGTTTATTTAGCTTATGGTTCCAAAGGGGCAAGAGTCCATCATGGCGGGGAGGCATGGCAGCAGAAGTGGCTGGAGTAGACAGTGAAGCTAAGCGCTCACATCTTCAAGCAGTCACAGGAAGCAAAGAGCAACTGGATACCCAGCAAAGCTTAAGAACTTTCTAAGCCAGCCCCTAGTGATATACTTCCTCCAGCATGGCCACACCTTCTAAGACCTCCCGCAACCTTGCCACCAACTGGGGACAAAATATCTCAATACTTAAAGCCTATGGGGACATTCTCATTCAAACTACCACATGCACTTTATATGTGTGATCTAATACAACTCAACTCACCCACAATCCCAGAGCATGTTAGTCCAGCCCATCCCTCTCTCAGATCAGTGCAGATCATACAAAAATGTGCATCTCATAAGGAGTTCTACAATCTCTGGTAAGGAGGATAGGAAAAATGAGCAGGGTTAATCAGAATTCTGCTGCATGCAGATGTACCAGGAAGGATGAGGAGCATCTGGAGGTGAGAGCCCAGAGCAAGGAACCATGGAGCTGAGCTGCAATCAGGAGCAGTCCGTATAAGTACTAGAGCAGGATTTCTGAGGAAGGAGCAGCTGTGAGAGAGAAGTGCCTGGGGGAGAGGAAGAAACAGCCTGTGAGGAATGGAGTGAGTGGATAGCCACAGAAACCCACTGACAGAGAGGGGACCCAGGAGCCACCCCCACATGGCTTCCATTCCCCCAGGGTTTGGGGTCCCGCTCCATCCCTACAGGTAGTGCATATTCAATCCCATATTGACTAGATGGCTCAAGTGATCTTCTGTTCTTCAGAACGACAGCAATCCAAATAAATCTGTGCCGGTTCTTCAGATGGGAAAACAAGGACTGGGAGGACAATGACCACGTGGCAGAGGGGGACTGGAATCCAACAGTTGTCTTTCTTCAGAGTCACCTCTTCTCTCCCTCTAGTCGGGGTCTCTTCACTATGTTTCCAGGACTTCCAGTCCCCAATGCCCCTGAGAGGGGGTAAGGCCAGGTGCAGGTAGAGCCATGTGCCAGCCAGGGGTCCCCTAGCCTTTGGGGTGGAGGTAAACCTAGGATCGATTCTGTTGCCCAAATTTTCCTCCTTAAGGTTTCTTCTTGGGGACCCCATCCCCACCCCCACCCTGCCAACCCATAGTCTCCTTTAGCTTTCTTCATCCTGCTAGGGAGATTGACACCCTTATAGAAAGCACCCACAGGGACTGAGCATCAAGTTTTAGGGTGCTGTGGAGGGACTGACGGTTCACAGGCCCAGGCAGGGCAGACCTGAGTAGGCAAGTAAGAATAAAGGTTTATCTAGAGTAGTCTCAGATCTAACAGGACCAAACAATCTCCTTGAGCCTTACCACCTCCTAGTCAAATCTGCACAAACGTCATTTCCGCTGTACCGCTGGGGAAGCTGAGGCCTGAAACACTGACGTCATCTGCCCAAGGCCACAAAGGGACAAATTAGGGATTTCCCTTCTAGCCACAGGCTCCATGCCCAGGGACGTCCTGCTGCTGGGACTGCCCATCGCCCTCACGGCGAAGGCAAGCTCCCCTCCTGCTCTGCTGTGCGATGACTGCGGCATCATCACTCCACGCTGAGAGTCCCGGCCGAAGGGGAACGGGTCTCCTACACTTGAAGTCAGTCTGCCTGCTCCTCCAGGGGTTGCAGTCTCTCTGCAGCTGGGTGAACTCCAGGCCACTCCCGACCCATCTCCTCTCCCCATAATGAGTCTCCAGCCAGCAGGCCCAGCTGCAGTGCTTTCATCATCCAATTACCGGAGCTGCTGGCACAATAAATCTTGGTCACACAAATGCAGGCAAATCTGCAGCTATTTTCATAGCCATTACCGTGCATAGGACATTGGGACTCAGGTCATGCGCTTTACTGACATGGTATCTCTGCCTCCAAGCCCCTACCATCTTCCTTGCCTTCTTCATTTCTCATTGGCAATTGTTCCCATCCCCCTTCCTCTCATTAGCCCCCTCCCACACACACCCAGCACCTGTTTCTCCTTTCCCTAGGCTGTGGGCCAAGATCAGAAGATTTGGTATGACCTTGGCCAAGTCCTTTCCTGGCTTCGGTTTCTTCCTCTGTAAAACAGAAATGGTATCAGTGACTTTAGAGGGGTTTGTGAAAATTGACTCAACCAAGCACATGGTACACCCCTCACTGGTGGTACCAAGGGTGCTTATCTGTATTCTTTGTTCGTTTTTAAATAGCTATGTATTTATCATAATGTGCATTAGGAAAAGATATGATACACCAAGCCTTTGAGTATCACTGCTTAAGAGACCATGAAATTAGATATTTACGTAAAGTATGCTAAAGGAAAATATTGAAAAAATGCACAGGTTTAGCTAGTAATGGAGGAAGCATGGGAGGGAGAGAAGAGTGGAAAAACCTGAAATAACAGCTGTGCAGTGCTTGCCTTCAGAAATATCCATTCCCCACCCTGCCCCACTTCTGGCAGAGGACCTCTCCTGATAAGAGGGGAGGCACTGGCTTATCTAAAGCATCCAGGGCACCTCAGCGCCCTTGGTTCACATAAGAAACTGTTCCCAGGCTTTTCCCATGCAGATCCCCAGCTTGGTGCTGGGGACAAGAGCCCGATGGCAATGTCTCCCTTAGAAAGCTCCCAGAGGAGCAGGCTGGCACACACAGAGCACTTAGGAGGGAAGGGCCCTTCAACCCTGTGAGGAGGCCGCATTCATGCTGAGCCTCTACTACCCTGGGGGAGGTAGAGAACACTCTAGAGCTCCCCCGTGGGAGCCTTGCATGTCTACCTGAAGGAGAACCTCACCTCATGCTAGGAAGACAGCTGACTGACCCAGGGACTCATGGGCCTATCCCGGGACTGTCACTGGACAGCAGAGAGACTGGGATGAGGTATCCAGTAGAGATGGTTAGGGATGGGAGCCCACTGAAGGGATGTTCCGGCCAGAGTGCTTAGATGGAAAGAGGTGAAGCATTCCAGAAAGAATGCAGAGGTCTCCTTCCCAGTACTTTCTACTGTAGGCAGGGATGGAGGAAGATCACAGCAGTTCCCTCCTCCACAAAACAGAGCTCATAGGTTAGAGTGCAGCCTAATGGCAGCAAACCAAGTTGGGCTGACTATCTAAACTATGATAGAGTTGAAGGAAAACTCACAGTTCTGCCTAAGGAGGAAAAGCAGAAACTAGAAACTGCAGGAAAATCAGGCCTATCAACTCCCAGCTAATCCCACGTCAACAGTCACCAGTCTGACTGAACCAGATTGAGAAAGAGAGAGAGAGAGAGAGAGAGAGAGAGAGAGAGAGAGACCGAATTTCGTCCTTGGAAACAACAGAGTTAATAAATAATGCCTCAAAGCAGCTTTGAAAGTCCAGGCAGGGGCCCTGGAGAGCTGGCTCAGCAGTTAAGAGCACTTGCTGCTCTTGCAGAGGAACCAAGTTCAGTTCTCAGTACATTCACATGCCACTCCACAACCATATGCAATTCCAATTCCAGGGGATCTGACTCCCTTCTGGCCTCCTTAGGCCCCAGATACATGGTACATATGCATAAATTGAGGCAGAACACTCATGCATATAATACAAAAATAAATAACTTTTTTTAAAAACAAGAAATAAGCCCAGACTTCTGTTCTCCCAACAGACATTGCAAGGTTGCCTGTGGCCTGCAGGGAATTGGGAGAAGACTGCCACCTGGTGGTTGAGGTCGGCAGTGTCTTGAACAGAGCTATAAAGCTTGTCCGGATTATTGACGTTTTACAGAGGCTTCAGATTTTAGACTTTTGTCCTGCTGGTCCCAATCGTGCAGATAACATTCTAATTTCTGGAAACAAGTTAAGATCTAGTCTCCACATCTCCATAGAGGACTCTCTACTTGGGGACAGAACCATTTGCCACAGACCTGTAGCTGCCCACTCACCCCGATATTTTCACACATATGCAAATACATCCAACAAGCCCCACGAGCTCATACTTAGTGCCAGGACCTAGGATGGTCTCTCGAGAGATGAAATGGTTCAAACATGGTCTCTGCCCCTAGGCAGCTCAGCCTAGAAAAGGACGAATGCATAGATAGCCAGAGAACATCTCACACAGCAATCACAGTGCTGTGTGATTGGGGACATGGGAGGCCAGAGGTGGGGCCTATCTTGATGTGGGAACTGGGCATGAACCTTAGTAGATAAAAAATCTACTAAACTTAGACCTTGGGAAGGAAAAGAGTTCTCTTACCAGAGAAGAGAGAAAGAGAAAGGGCAGTTCAGGCAATAAGAACCATAGAGAGGCAGAAATACTGGTCTGTTTGCGAATAGACAGCTGTGTGTGAAAACTTATTGTGAAAGGTGAGGTAGAAAGGTAGACCGGGCTGGGCATAGTGGCCCACACCTTTAGTCCCAGCACTGGGAGGCAGAGGCAGGTGGAGCTCTGTGAGACTGAGGTAAGCCTGGTCTACATAGTGGGTTCCAGTCCCTCTATAGAGGGACCCTGTCAAAAGAAAGGAAAAAAAGAAAGAAAGAAAGAAAGAAAGAAAGAAAGAAAGAAAGAAAGAAAGAAAGAAAGAAAGAAAGGAGGAGGGAGGGAGATAGATCAGCTATTGAAGAGGACACCCAGTGTCAGCCTCTGGCCTCCACACACAAATATATGCACAAGAGAAACTTTACCTCTGGTTCAACTCCCTCTTGATGCCCAGCATCTCTAGTTCCGTGTATTTGCTCTGTTTGATATGGATTTATTAACCATTTTCATAAACGCCACTTAAGTGCTTGTTCCCCTTCTCTGCCAGTCTTGTGATAGAAAATATATTTTAATGATCCCTCTCCTTAGGCCAGAGATCTTGTAGTCAAATCCAGAGACTTCTTCATGTCTTCCAGAATTTTCCATATCTACATGGCAGATATATCCCAGGCTGTAGGGGGAGGGGGAACTCACTCTGACTCACCCAAAGGCTTAGGTTGGCCTTTAGCCCCAGCCTCCCAAATGAAGTCAGGTACAGACTTCCCAACCGAGGCCTCTCAGGCAACTGTGATTAGTCCTACCCCAGATACTAAAAACCAAGGTTTCCCAAAAGGTGTTCCTCTGAGCATTGGAAAGCTCCACTCAGCTGGATTTAAGTCCCATGTAGCTCTTGGTCAAGTACAAAAGCAGCAGTCCCTACCCAAACGTATCCACCTGCCTGAGCTCCTGAATCTGAAGTCATCTGTCCCTAGCTGGCAGGATCGGCCCTAGCTCCTAAGCTAAGGTACATATGTGCCTACTCTGAATCTTGTCAAGCCCCATTGAGCTCAAGGAGATCTGTGAGGCCTGCCTTGGTTCTTCCACTGGAACACTAATATGCTTGCTCCTTTGTCTGGAAAGCAATGATGGACTCCTACCCATAAGCCCCCTCGTCAGAGATGTAAGGAAATTGCAATTGTTCTCCAAGAGCATCTTTACATGAGGGGTAGAGCGCAGCCAACACACCAGGCTCTGGCCTCCAATCTATCTTCCCCTTCAGATCCTCTCTGATGCCTACTGTCACCACCACACTGCCCCGTGGAAGCCTCACTGTCCACTCTCAAGGTCAGGGCCAAATGTGCTCATATCTAGCATTCCTTAACACTAATAATGTGGCAGATACAAGGCTGGAGTGCAAGGCCAGGCTTCAGGAAGAGCTTCCAAGTAATAGCGAAAAACATGGGACATACCTGTGTTGCTGGAATGACAAAGTAGACCCCTTAGCTGCAGCCTGGGGTCCTCCTAGTGGCACTCTCTGAACCCAGGGTTCACTTTACTTCAGGCCACCAGAGAACATCCTTGGGGTCATTTCAGAACTATGAAGTCTCAAGTCAAGTGAGCTCCAGAGGGGCAGAAGTGGCTCGATATTGAAGGAGCCCTACTTCCTCCAGTGACTGAAACTGGATTGGTTGCTCATTCATTCAGTCAACAAATAGCAAATCTCTACTGTGCTCGAAGAACAACAAATAGACTTGACACCCTTCCCTCAAACCTCATATCTACCCATAAATCAAGTCCCACGGCCTTCATTTTCATTACAGAAACTGAGTTTCCAAGCCAGGCACAGAGCACAGGTGAAAGGGCACTGCCACTTTCTGGCAATTTCCCAATACCTTGACCCCAAAGAAACCCGAGTCTGAGGCCCCAGAGGAATGGGATCTACTCAAAACTTCCTGAATTCACACCGAGGGTGTGATGAGGGACAAGGGTTGGGAATCTTCTTTTAAACCTCTGCAGGTGATTCATATGTATGTACTAGTTTGAAAAATACTACTCCAGCACCATCTTAGTTCATCCTACTGTAACAGTGTTACACCTTAGACTGGGGAATTTATAAACAACAGGAATATCACATTCTTGAGACTGGGCAATCCAAGAACAATGTACCAGCAAATTTGGTGTCTGGTGAGAGTTTGGTGAGGCTCTGGTGAGGCTTGAAGGAGACTTGTTTTCTGCTTCGTAAATGTCACCTTGCAGCTGCAGTCTCCATGGCTGAAGGGCCAAAGGACTAACAGGGTCCTTCAGATCTTTTTAGGCATTAAGCCATTCTCCAGGGTAAGCCCTCATGATCCTATTAGGTCCCAAACACCCTCTCTCTTATTTAGGAAGACAAATACATTCAGACTTCAGTACATACTGTGCATGTGATAGGCTAATAGGATTACTTTAGGAAAAAAATCATCACAGCAATTCCCATTTCTGAACATCTACTATGGGCTAGTTTTTGCTTGTTTGTTTGGGTCTCATTGTTTAGCCCAGACTGGCCTTAAACTATGTAGGCTAGGATGATCCTGAATTCCCCATCCTCCTGCTTCGACCTCTCAAATGCTATGACCACAGGCATGTGCAACTACACCCAGCTATATCATAACTTCATAACTTCTATTTAAGTTTAAGCCTCGTCTCCATCCCTACAACTCTCTCAGTTTTATTATCCTACATTTACAGATAAATAAACTGTAAAGATACTTGACCAAGTCAGTTAACCTTTCCTTTTTAATATTTTATCTATTTTTATGTGTATGACGGTATTGCCTGTGTATTTGTAAGTGCACCCATGTCATGCAATCATGATCAGAAGATGACATCAGATCCCCAGGAACTGGAGTTATAGACAGTTGTTAGGCTGCCATGTTGGTGCTGGAACCAAACCTGGGTCTTCTGCAAGAGCAGCCTATGCTCTTAACCACTGAGCCATCTCTCCAGTCCCCTGTTAGCCTTTCTAATGCTCAGCAGTTTCTTCCTCTGTACACTGGGGCAATTCTTGTTTTTTTGTTTGTTTGTTTGTTTTGTTTTTTTTTGTTGTTGTTGTTAGAAGAATTAGGGATAATGTGTGGCAGTCCATCTACATTGCATGGGGAGACTCAGACCAAGCCACTACACACACCTCCAGAGATCCATAGTGGAGAACAGCAGAGGTTGAGGTAGAAGCCCCAAACAAAACCTCTAAGTTAAAGTTCTGAGGGCTGCTTCGTTGGCACTAATTCAACTTCACCTGCTCTCAGGCTTTAGGTTTCTTCCTTAAGGGAATCCATGTTCTCCTTTCTGATTCTCTTTCCAGTTGATTAAATAAAAATCAAAATATTCAGAAAGACTCTAGGTCTTAAAAAGCAGTGCTTGGTAGGTTGGGTGCACCAGAAACAATCGTATCAGGTCTGGGATTCTGAGCATAAGCATGCATTTATCCTGAGTGAAACAGAAATGAAAGACCCTTGATCTGAGAGGCAACTATAATGTAACCAGGATTCACATTATTACAGAGATCTTACCAGCTGCCGAATGCCCACCATATTCCGAAGACCTAAGAGGTACTAGCTCTGCCTCTTGCCAACCTGAGAATTAAGCATTGCCAAGCTCTGTCCTTTCTTTGCTGAATGACCAAAACAAGGTTTAAAATAGATTGTCTCCATCACTTACTGATTGTCACTGAGAATATCATGTACTTTATGGAATCTAGCTTTTGTACGTCTAAAATAGAGCTATTTAATTAAATGAGAGAATGTATAGCTTAAAGCACATAGTAGGCACTTAACAAAAGTTTTCCCCATTAAATTGATCTTGCTGACTATAATTAGTTGGCCATATGGTAGGCACAGATGCCTAAGACAACTCAGACCGAGTCCCTTCCCAAACTGCTCGGAGCTTCTTTCATGCCCAGGAGGTCATTCTTCATAGGAAGGTTGATTAAAATCACCAGTGTGCTTTGGAAATGGCAATCCACCTTCGCATGCCCTCCTCAGTGGGGTCTGCCTTCTTCCCTTCATCGCCTTGTTCTCAGCATTCAGCTATTGAATGCTGCCCGAGCTGAGGATGATGTGCTAAGCCCTTTAAAGGACTCCCTGGCCAATCAGACCTAGCTAGCACCCCTCTTGCTGCCTTGAGTGGCAGGTTAAGGATGTGCTCAGACTGTAGCTTTTTCATACTCCATTTTGTGATAACGGTGGTTTATAACTGGATCAATCACACTGTCCTACTTACGGTGTTTGAAATGTTCAAAAGGATCAGCTCTACTAAAGTGGGAATAGGTACTCATGTTTAAAACAATTTATTCAAATTTGCCATTATTTAAATATTTAATAGGTCTTAATAAAATATTAGTTAAATAAATTGAGTCACAAAGGTTTACACAGATTTGATTATTTTTCTCATGCTCACAGAGCAATCTAATAAAAATGCAAAAATAAAATAAAATAGGTCAGGATTTTTTTTTTTGTTTTAAATGATTGTGTAAATAATTGTAAAACTATTTTAAGAGGTACGTTAGTAGCTATCTGAATGTTATCTTCCTCATTATGGGTCCTCAGTATTATGAGAAAAGCTACGCTTATTTGTGGCTTTTTCAAAAATGAATTTAAGAAAGCATACTGACTCACTGAGAGAATATAAGTTGTACTGAAATATTTGGTCAAATCCGATAGTACCGTGTAAGCATCCCCAAGGAACATATGCTGTTAACATCAGGAGAGAAGTTAAAACTATGTCCCTTTCACACACATAAATATTTGGGACCTTGTCAGTCAGCTTGACAGTAAGTTCAAGGTGCTTTGAAAACGCAGTAAGATATGCAAGAAGCTCTGGAGCTGAGGTCAGGGGTCCCTCTTCATACATGGGCTCCTCCACTTAAAAACCACGCTGTCCGCTCCCATTCTCAAACCAGCCACTGTAATCCTGGCCCCGTCCTTCCCACTGTTTAAGTGAAAATGTATGAAAATACAAAAGATTAAAGTTTTATGAGAGCTAAAGTTCTTAGGAAAAGAATAAATTGCCTCAGATTTGCTTTTTGAAAGATGTTTAGTACAAACTATTAGTAGATATTAGGGTGTTGATGTCAGTTTCTTTAACAACAAAACAGTAAATCACCAAAATTAAGATCTTTATGCATCTTTATTGGTTCTAGTTTGGTATAGTGCTGGCATTAAAGCAAGACTCAGAACATGCTGAGCTCAGCATCTACTTTGGAGTTCTAGAGTGTGGTGATTACAGATGATCCAATCAGGGACGGAAGGGAAAATGCCAGTGAAATGGGAGCCCCGCGTCATGGCTAGGCTTGGGCTTGGGACTGCTCCGGAGACAAGCCCAACCTAGAGAGAAGCAGAGCCACAGAAAGCAGCCAGCACAATAACACTCATTCAGGGTGAATATCCAGCAGCTTCTGAATGCTGCGTGACCCACAGAGAGATGGATAGAGCATTCCTGCTGTGGCAGAACTCCCCTGGGCTTCCTTGGTGCAGCTGAAACAGGCCAAGAATCTTTGACTCATTCATTCATTCAACCTTCCTTCTGCTGACTACTGTTTCAAACCCTTCGCTGGGTGCAGAGACATCACATTAGGGAATTCAGAATGTGATAGACAAAGTGTGTATCTGTAGATAAGTCACTGTGACTCAAGGTAAAAAGGACAAAGCACATTCCCCCTTCCCACCTCCACCTAGCAGAGGCCTAGCTGGCACAGCAGACAAACTCTGGCGACACAAAGGGATGCAAGACATCCCTAAATAATGCAATGGGGTAAATTCACAGCCTTCTGGAGAAGAGTGACCAGCTGAATAGGGCCGGAGTGGGGTTCACCAAATCCTTCAGCCTCAGGCTGACCTTGTGGGTCCTTTTGTTCATGCTACTTCATGATATCCTCTGGCTCTCTGAGGAGAGCCTTGTGACCGAGACAGAGGTCCAAATATGGCACTAAACAACACATGTCTGAGGTATATGTTAAGGAGCATGAGCAGAGCCAGAAGGTTGAGCAGTTGGAAGGCCCCTTCTTTTGCACTCCAGGGTGAGCTATGTGTGTTGGACAGATCCATTCTAAGGGCCCAAGGGACACACTGAGAGCCTCTGAGGGCAAAGCCTATGTGTTTTTCTCTTCCCATCAAGACTATGGGATTCCTGCCCCCCCCCCCCCCCCCCGTCTTTTCTACTCTGCTAACCTGAAGGTGGCTGAAGCAGCTCCAGTGGTAGTTACCACAGCATGGGGCGCATCCCAGGGCCCTGCAAGCCTCGGGTGCCTGGCACAGCTGCAGGGCCTACCGCTGTCTTTGTTGGTCACCTGAAACATGAACAAACTGAGGCAGCGTAACAGTACAGGGTTGGGTTGGGCCTCCTCTGGAGCCTGAACAGCAGGCTTGTGTAGGTCTCTCTCCCATGAGTTTCAAAAAAACAATTCCAGCCTGCTGTCATTCCTTCTTCACTGAGCCACCACCTACACCGTCTCTCCAGCCTGCACCTCAGACCTGTTCTTTCTCTTTATAGCTACCATCACCCTTCTGTCCCCCTCTAGTCTTTGTCTGGACTTTCTGGGCCTCCAACCCTCTTTTCTTTTCTGAAATAAGTACACTTATTTCACTGCTGGTCACTAAGTAGAAACAAACAGAAAGCAAAGAGGGAGGGAGAAAGGGAGGGTCATTCAGACACCAGGATCAGCACGGTTAGCATGAGCTGTCAACTTACACAAACCTACCGTCATCTGGGAAGAGGGGACCTCAACTGAGGAATTTCCCCTATGGCCTATGGGCCTGTCTGTGGGGCACTTTCTTGATTGTGGGAAGGCCCAGTTCACAGTGGGTGGTGCTATCCCTGAGCAGGTGGGCCTGGGCTATATAAGAAAGGTAGTTGAGCAAGCCAGGAAGAGCAAGCCAAAAAGCAGTGTTTGTTCCTCCATGGTCTGTGCTTCGTCCCTGTCTTGAACAGCTGCCTGTATTTTCACAACCTGTGAGCTTAAATAAATCCTTTGAAGTTGCTTTCGGTCGCCATTTTATCACAGCAACGGAAATCCTGACATTCTGCTTTGCATTTTTCAGCCATTGTGCCCACCCCTATCTAACTGGGGGTGTAGTGTGAGGAAAGTTGTTCCTACTTCTAAGGAAGCTTTCATTCTCTTGTCCTTTCCAATTGCCCCCTGCTGTCACCAACCCTATTCACACTTGGACCCTGGTGGCCCTTTAATTTCCAACATGAGAGAGGTCTTCATTGACAGCTTCACATAAGAAAGTTAAAGTGAAATATTTGTGCATTCATTACTTTAATCCCAAACTAAAATATCTGTATGCCAGGCTGATTAGGAGCCCATCCTTCAGTAATCAATGGAGAACTGCAAATGATTTTGAGCCAAGGATCAATAGTAAGTACCTTATGTTGTGCATATCCTCTCAAGAAATAATTATACAAACATACAAGTGAGTGAATAATCAATGTTCATAACTATATACAGGGAAGGTTATTTTGCCAATGTATGAGAGGCAAAAGGAATGTTTTAAGGCTAGTTTTAAGTAATATGCTGAAACAGTCAGAGGAAATCCCTTTCATCCTGTAGGACTCTACCTGACTGGTAAGTATATCTGCAATCCTAATCTCCTAGGTACATACCAGGACTCAAGGAGACCTGGTCACTACTAGGCACCAAATATACTTAGTAGGTAACTTAAGGCAGTATCCTTCCCAAATAAGGATTAAAAACAGGGATAAAGAATAAATCTCTTGGGGACTGGAAAGATGGCTCAGCAGTTAAGAGCACTGGCTGCTCTTATAAAGGACCCAGGTTTTGTTCCCAGCACCTACATAGCAACCATCCATAACTCCAGTTCCAGGGGATCTAACACCCTCTTCTGACCTCCGTGGGCACTGAACACTGTGGGTGCACTTATATATATGCAGGCAATACTCATACACATAAAATACAAATACAAATAACAAAGTATATTTTAAAAGAATAAATTTCTCATGATAGAAGTTCTGTCACAATAATAGGAGGTATTTCTAATACAGAAACAACCAATCTAGTTCAACTGAGAGATCTCATACTGGCCAAGTGCATCCCTACGGCTATTAGATGAGGAGAATCTTCAATCAGGTATGAGGCCAGTCAGTCCAAACAAATTGGACTGATATAGAAGTTTGAAGGGACGGAGAGCTTCCTAGTAGTGAAGATGCAACAAACAATGATATTAAGAGTTGTCACCACTCCAACCTACAGCCCAACATCTGCAAACTGTCCACTACCAGCATTTTCTCCTGAAATCTTATTCTTCTTCTGGCCTCACCAACTGTGGGCTCCTAGAGGGCAGAGACCAGGGGAATTTTTTGTTTGGTTGGTTGGTTTTTTAGATAGGGTCTCACTATATTGCCCAGGATGGCCTTGACTTCTTAGGATAAAGAAATTCTCCTGCCTCAGTCTCCACCACAGTGGCCATCTTGCACAATTCTTTAAAATCCTAATCCATATCCTTTCCCATCAGGAAGCATTCTAATTAAAGGAACTTCAGATTCCTATTTCATTGAGGTAAGGGCATCAAAGCAATAAGCACATTATCAAGGGCAGTTGACATGGGTTTCCCGTTTTTCTCCCTGGAAACGATATTTTCTGGAAGAGGAAGGGAAGGCTGAGCATCAAAGCTGGAAAACGTAGGTGCATGCGTTGGTTTTCTGTTGCTGTGATAGAAACACTGACCAATGGAACTTATAAAAGGAAGAGTTTATTTAGCTTATGGTTCCAAAAGAGGCAAGAATCCATCATGGCGGGGAGGCGTGGCGGCAGAGGTGGCCAGAGTAGATGCAGAAGCTAAGCGCTCACATCTTCAAGCAGCCACAGACAGCAGAGAGCTGCTGGAGATCCAGCAAGCCTTCAGAACTCTTCAAGCCTGCTCCCATTGGCCTGCTTCCTCCAGCATGGCCACACCTTCTAAGACCTCCCAAAACAGGGCCACACAATGTCCCAATACTGAGCACCTATCGGGGACATCCTCATTCAAACCACCACAGTAGGTGACCTAATGACACTTGCTTAATTCTTCTAGGAGAGGGAACTTTCAGAGCTCTGAGCATGATCAGAAGGATGAGAGTGTTTTTCTTGTTAAAAATGGAACAGATCTTGCTTCTTGTCAAAATACCTGCATGTCCCTCACACCCGAATGAGGAGTGAATCATTTGAGAAGTTCTCTGACTTCTCTTCAAGAGCAGAGTCCTTTACACAGTCAGTTTGCTGATCACAGAGGGAGCGGGCACTCGGCTTTCCTAATAGGAACACAAGAATCACAAACCAATCCTCTCATTTTTCAAATGGAGACCTGATGCCCAAAGAGTTCGGGGCATGCACCCAAAGTCCTAAAACAGGCCAGTAGCAGATCCAGGACTACAGGATGCTCTCCAAATTCCCAGGTCAATAGTCTTATTGCTGCAAGATATGTGGCACAACTTTCATGTGGCTCCTTGGAGAAAGAGAAGTAAAAAAATGCAGGGAGCAGAATAGTAAGTTTTGGGTTCTCTACAGACATCAGTGGCCTTTGTTATCCTGGTTATAGATATCTTTCCCTTCTGTGGAAAGTGGGTGTTCAGCCCATCAGTCAGTCTTCATTTGGCTTGGGCTCCTACCAGGGCTGCTGCAGTCTTCCTGCACATAGCTCAGGACCTCTTGGTGTGAAAACAGACGGAAGGCAATCTGCTCACACTCCTGCTTTGACCCACACTCAAACAGACAAGCAAACAAGCCTTGCTCTTCCACAGTAGCCAGATCAGAGTAGCCACAGGGCCCACAATGCAAAATCCAGGGGCGGGACCAGTAGGCAGTCTCCAAAGGTTTCTGATTACAGTAGATGCCTAGGTTGGTTCTCCGTTTCTTACCAGTTGGATGTGAGTACAAGAGCCATGTTCCCAATGGTGTTCCAGCTCCTTCCTCCAGGTTCAGAGAACTGTCTGGCAGAGGGTTCTTCTGAGTAGTGGGAACATCTTCACCACTAAGGCTCTGGCATGTATGGGGCAGTTTCGAGGGCTGGAAGCTCACTACACTGCCTTGGCAGCCATGAGGAGGCTCACAAAGCTGTGGGTTCAGGGTTGGTGTCTGAAAGTAGTCACCACAATCAGTGCTAAAAGCCTCTGCCCGGAATCTGCTTGCTGTCCGGGCGCTACAGTAGAGCACAGGGTTGCCAGCCCTCCAAGTCACCTCTGCCACCTGGCACTCCACTGTCTCCAGGGGCCTAATGAGGCTGCCGTGGTGCCATGTGGTCCCTAAGTCATCACTGTAAATCATCAAGGAGTGAGGCTTGACTGAGCACGGCAGCGGGAAGCACAGGAACCAGTAGGAGAAGTAGTAGGCGTAGGCAGGGATGACCAGCCTTCCTGACTGCAACTGGATGCCGTGACCGGGGCCCACGGCAAATGTGGCCCAGTGCTTCATCTCTGGGCCAATGACCTCCTCAGTCAGGTCCTTCACCTCACTCCACGAGCATCCAGCATCCTTACTGCAAATGAAGCAGAGGCGAGCAGCGTTCCTGCCCCAACGAATCTGCCGACGTTCAGTCACATGGCTCTTCACACAGATGAAAAACAGGTATACACAGCCAATCTTCTGCTCCCACACAGGACAGGGGTTCATGGTCCTATGCCCGGGTAATGTGGCTTCCATCAGTGGCTTTAGGGGCCCCCACTAATAAGGAGTAAGAGAGAGAGACAGGGAAAGAGAGAGAGAGAGAGAGAGAGAGGATGAATATGCAGGTGAGATACTAACAGGCAGACATGAGACTCATTAAAAGCACTATTATTCTTCATAAACATGAAAAAATGATATTGAAATCAACAAAATCTTAAGGGTGCAAATTCCCAAATACTATAAGGTGATTTTAAAAGCTGAAGAAAGACAATGCGAGATATCACACAAGGTGTGCTCTCTCTAGACTGCGCCTCCTTATTTCATCTGGACTCCCAAATTATTTTCCAATACCCAAGTTCAATGTCTCCTTCTTTGGTAAACCTTCCTTGAAACTCCCTGCCTTTTTCTTATAAGTACCAGCAAATATGTGACACTATAATTTTCAGTAACTGTCTCCCTTCAATTGAGCCTTTTAAGTAGGACCCAAATTATACTCGCTTGTATCTCTGGTA
Organism: Eospalax fontanierii; assembly: GCA_035773235.1. Taxonomy (NCBI): domain Eukaryota; kingdom Metazoa; phylum Chordata; class Mammalia; order Rodentia; family Spalacidae; genus Eospalax; species Eospalax fontanierii. The sequence continues at coordinate 165,715,705 of CM069524.1, forward strand.
CCTGGCACATTGATAGCAGCTAAATGAAATTTTACAAAAAAGAAAATGAGGGCCAGCGAAATGGCTCAGAGGTAGAGGTTTTTGCTGCCAAGCCTGATAACCCAAGTTCAATCCCTGGGACCCACATGGTAGAAGGAGAGAACCAACTCCTGTAACTGCCCTCTGACTACTACACACGCACCCGGCTACCTGTGAAAAGTGGAGCCAGGGGAGAGAAAATAAAATTTAAAAAAAGATGCTGGGGCTGGAGAAACGGCTCAGCAGTTCAGAGCACTGGCTGCTCTTGTAGAGGACCCAGGTTTGGTTCCCAGCACCCACATGGCAACTAACAATCACCCTTACTCCAATTCCAATGGATCCAACACCCTCTCTGCCCCCTGTGGACACAGCACAACATAGGTGCACCTACTTACATGCAGGCAAAACACTCATATACATACAATAAAATAAACTTTTAAAATATTTTTAAAAGATGAAGAAAGAGAAAAGGGAGAAAAGCAAGGCCAGAAAATAGGGATAGTTTAGGCAAAAATGGAAGTTCAAGACTAAAGAATATTCCTCCTCTTTCTACACTTCCTGAGGAGGTGATTCATAACAGTATTATTAAAGGCACAGGCAGAATCAGGCAGCTCTTCACACCCTGCCTTGAGCACCATTGTTAAACACTGGGCATGCCTGCTACCCATTAATTCATCAAATGGAGACCAACAAAGAAGTTATTGAAAAAACAATGAAATACTGTCTAAAGAAAGGCTTCATCTCCTTAATCAGAATCTGGTAAGTTTCCAGACCCCAACAGAAATGGGCAAAAGGCAAATAAGACCTATTACAGAAAGAGAAAAAAAAGTTCAATCACATAGAAAAATGAAACAGAAATTGAAATTAAACTGATAGCATTTTAAATCTCACAATTTTTTAAATCATAAAGTTTGATACTATTCTGTTAGTAAAAATATCAAGAAACAAGCTCCTTTATCTATGGATTAGAATACAAATGAATCAATCTTTATGTACAGATACATCTGTCTCTTACCAGGATGCCCAGTTCTAGAAATACACATACACATCCTAAGATATATGTGTTCACTGAATCAAAGGCTGGGATATTTTAGGATAAAGCACCTGCCTAGCATATGTAGGGCCCCGAGTTCAATCCTAGCACCACACACACAAAGAAAAAATACAAGATGATTCAGTGGTGAGTTAAACAAACTTCTTTTCTTTAAAAAAAAATTAAATATTTCATGGTAGCTTTGCTTGTAATAGTAAATACTTCAAATATTCAGCATGGGACTGGTTGACTGGGTTTTAAAAGATGGGAAAAATGAACTTTTGTCCATAAAGATTGGTATGGAAATATTTATATAAAATATTAAGCTACACTGCCTGAAAGCCTTGACCCAGGCACGCAGGCCGATCTATTCCACATGGTCAATTTTGCTCCAGGAGCCAGCATACTGAACTAAGGGGAGAACCCAGTTTTCCCCTGCTTAGGTCTACCTGTACCACTTAGGAACTTACTACACAGGAAACTGGTATCTCAGTGCTACCAAGACTTGTTCAGTCCTCCCCTAATATTGCAAATGTCTCCACCGAAAGAAGACAAGCAACTTGAACCAAAAAAAAGTAGGAAAAACTCAGCCAACAAACTACTCCAGATGTGCAAATCCCAGTGCAGAAGCAAAACCAACACACAAAAAAAGACATGTCTCCTTTACAAATTTCTAACTCCATAACAGCACCAATGAAAATGACCTGAAAGAACTTCAAGACAAAGAATTCAAAAGAACAATTATAATTATGTCCAAACAACTCAAAGAAGACATGTCTATACTCTGAGAATAAAAACAAAGAGATAAATGAAATAAGCAAATCAATACAAGATAAGAAAACAGAATTTAATAAAGAGATAGAATTACTGGGGGGAAAGGCCAAACTAAAATGATGCTGGAAACAAAATCTCATTAAGCCAAATAAAACTCTCAGGAAAAAAAAAACTCACTAATAGACTGGATCAGGAAGAAAACACATCAGTGCTAGAAGATGAGGTAGAAGAATTGAATCACTCAGTAAATGTCAATGATAAACCTAATAACTTTATGAACAGATAATGGGAGAGCTCTGAGACCACTGTGAAAAGACCTTTGGATTATGGGCAGAGAAAAAGAATGCCATACTAAAGGCATAGAAAATATTTTCAATAAAATTATAAAAGAAAAAAATTTCAAACATAAAGAAAGAAATGCCTATGTACCTCTATAAAGGCCTACAGAAAACCAAACAGACAGGAGCAGAGAAGAAACACCCCACGACATAGTATAGGAAAAACATTTTTGAAAAACAAAATAAAGAAAGGTTATTCAAAGCCGCAAGGGGGGAAGGTCAAGTCACATAAAAGCAGATTCATCAAAATAATACCCAATTGCTCAAGAGAAATATTTAAAGCCAGAGGGCCTGGAAAGATGTATTCTAAGTTCTGAAGATCACATGTGTCAACCCAGGCTATTATACCCAGGAAAACTATCTACTAAAATTAATGGAGAAATACTTTTTTTAAAAAAACTTTCCATGATAAAAGCAGATTAAAGAAATTTATAACCACTAAGCCAGTTCTACAGAGGACCCCAGAAGGAATATTGCAGTCTGAAGAGAAAGATAAGCACACCAAGAGGTTACAGGAAATAAACAATGTCAGGACAATTAATCAAAAGAGATCTCAGAAACAATTTTCAATTTTATCTTTCAACAATAACTAAAGAGTAACAATCTGAATATCCCCAATAAAAAGACCAGAAGACTGGGTTAGAAGACAGAAATCCTCCTTCCTTCTCCCTCCAAGAAACACATCTCACCATCAATGATGATACCACTTTGTGGTAAAAGGATAGAAAATGGTATTTCAAGTAAATATAGGCATAGCTATTCTAATATGTGGCAAAATGAACTTCAAACCAAAGCTGGTCAGAAGAGATATGGTCACTTCATACTCATAAAGAAACAATCCACCAAAAAGATATTATATTTCTAAACATAGGTATACCCAATTTCATAAAAGAAATTCTACCTGACCTAAAACCAGAGACTTCCCACAACACACTGATAGTGGGTGACTTCAATACCCCACTCTCACAAATAGACAGGTCATCTAGACAAAAACTAATCAGAGAAATACTGGAGTTAAATGACATCATACATCAAATGGACCTAACAGACATCGACAGAACATTCCGCCCAAACACTAAAGAATACAAATTCTTCTCATTATTCCATGGAACATTCTCTAAAAATCAACCACATACTAGGACACAAAGGAAGTCTACAAATATAGGAAAATTTAAATAACATCCTGTATTCAACCTGACCACAATGGAATAATGCTAGACAGCAACAGCAAAAGAAACTAAAGAAAGTACACAAACTCATGGAGACCAAACAACACACTACTGAATGAAAAGTGGGTCAAGGAAGAAACCAAGAAGAAAAATGCAAAATTCCTAGAACTGAAAAATGAAAATCTCTGGGACATAATGAAGGTACTCCTAAGAGGAAAGTTTATAGCATTAAGTGCTTCCATCAAAAATTTTGAGAGATACCAAAATAATAAGTTAATGATGCACCTTAAGTCCATGAAAAAAAAAAAAAAAAAAGACGAAACCAAACCCAAAAACAGTACACAGGAAGAGATGATCAAACTCTGACTGAAATCAATTGAGATTAAAAAAAAAAAAACAAAAAAAAAAAAACAAAGAGTAAATGAAATGAAGAACTAATTCTTTGAAAAGATAAACAAGACTGACAAACTCTTAAATTAGCTAAAAGAGAGAGAAGACCCAAATCAATAAAATTAGAAGGGAGACCTTACAATAGATACTAACAAAATTCAAAAAATCATAAGGAAATACTTGAAAAAAACCTCTATTCCACTAAGTTGGAAAATCTTAAATAGGTACATTTCTAAAAGTATGCAACACCCCAAAGTTAAATCAAGATTAAAAAATAATTTAAGCACATCTATAACCAGCAATGAGACCAAAGTAGTAATAAAAATCCTCCCAACTTTAAAAAATGCCAAGGACAGGTTGGATTTACCTTAGAATTCTACCAGAAGAAACAACACCAATACACTTAAATTAGTCCATAAAACAGAAAAGGCAAGAAGGCTTCTAACTCTTTTTATGAAGCCAGTATTACCCTGGTACCCAAACCAGATAAAGACAACATACACACACACTATAGACCCACCTCCCTGATGAACATATATGTAAAAATTCCTAAGAAAATACTGGCAAACCAAATTCAAGATCATAGCAAAAAGATCATGACAAAATGAAATCATGAAACTTGTAGGTAAATGGATGGAACTGGAGAAAATTATACTGAGTGAGGTCACCTGAGCCCCAAAAGACAAACACTCGTGTTCTCTCTCATATAAATAGAGAGGGGGGAATGTAGGGCACAGTAAGATTCAATAAGGAAGGGAAGTGATGGAGACCAGATCTCTGTGAGTTCAAGGCCAGCCTATTCTACATAGTGAGACCTTGTCTCAAAAAACAAAACAAAAGAAACAAAATCCCCAAAGAAGTGAGGCAAATGCTAATTTGGGGGCTGGAGAGACAGCTCAGCAGTTAAGAACACTGGCTGCCCTTGTAAAAGGATCTGGTTTGGTTCCCAGCATCCACATGGTTGCTAACTACTGTTTGTAACTCCAGTTCCAGTGGATCCAATGCCCTCTTCTGGTCTCCATGGGTATTGCATACATGTGGTACTTACATACCTGCAGGCAAAACACCCATACATATAAAATATAAATAAATAATTTTTTTAAAAAAGAGAAAGGACACGAAGTCAGGAGGGAGATTTATTGGGGGGTCAGGGAGAGTTGGGGGGGAGAGGTAGGAGATGGATATGACTATACTGTATACATGCATGAAATGTTCAAAAAATAAATTCTTAAAAATATATTGTTAAGTGGACCAACCAAAATATATAACAGTATGTGTGATTTTCCCCTTTTTGCAGAAGAAATATAGAGGAAAACAACTTCAGGTAATGGCAAACTAAGTAATCAGACCAGCTCATTTATTTACAACTAGAAAAGATAGATCAAATATTAAACCAAAGACCAAAAAAAAATTGTTTGAAAAGACAAGAGAATGAAGAAGGCAATGATAAACTACGGCCCAAAGCAGAGAGCTCGATCAGAGAACGCAGCTGGGTATTCCAAGTCTGTCTTCCCCTCAGGGTCCCTATTAGTTCTCAAAGGCATAACTGAAAGGCCCAGGAGGTGAAAGAGAGAGGGAGTCCATAGGAGCACTTTCTCTGGTGCTGGCAACATTCTTTTTCTTGGACTATGGGCAGTGAATTTGGTGAGTAGTGAATTCATAAGTAGTGGCTTTATCATAATTTACAGATCTAAATTCACGTTTGAGCATTTGACATTTTCTGTTATGCTTTTACATTTATATTTTATATTTTTAAAAGTTTAATTTTTTTTTAGGAACAACAAATGTGAAAAAGACTTGGAGGTTTTTAACTGACCATCTACTAAATGTTTGTCAACTGTGCTGCAATTTTTACTTCAGACTGCATTAAAGCATGACTTACCTCCTTGCTGAACTGGCCAATCTACCAGGCATGTCCATTTGGAACTGTGATACAGTGCGGTCATCTACAAAGTTCGTGCTCAAAAATCATGCAACAAAGTCACAAAAATACTAGAAAAAAAATCTCATATTTTAAATAAGTTTTATAATTTTGTGTTGGGCCACATTCGTGACTATCCGTGGCCACATGGGCTTGCAAGCACTATGTTGGACATGCTTAGTACACTTAGAGTCCTTAGGTTCATTTCCAAGTATCACAGTTTGAAAAACAGTGCTGACATCTCAAACAGGATCCCAGGATCACAGTTTTTAAGAGACCAGAAACCAAATCAGGACTGTGCCACTAAAAGAAGCAAGAGAGCTGTTTAGTACAGAACACAGAAGCCTCAGAGGACACGAACCCTTTCTAGGCACATCAAAGAGTAGTTCTCTGCAAAAGGGACTTTATATTATATATAGATCAAACACCCCCAGATGGCAGAACAAGATTAATGGCAGTTATACCAAGTAGAGACTATGTCATTTAGAGGACAGTACATTGCCAAGGATTAAAATCTTCATTCGAAGAATTATGAAAACAGACCTTTTGAGGAAAAGGACTAGTGTCGAGTTCTTACTAAGTAGTTATATTATCAGTTACCTACAGGTGATGCGACAGAAGACTCAAGTACAAGGTTACAAATCCACAGGGGTGTGTGGTGACTGACTCTGAAGCTATGCTCCTGATCACTAAGCTGTCGGCCAGTACTATTGGAATCTAGAGTTCTATATTGAGAAATATTCTCATTGCAAAACTCTACCATTAAGTAAACTAAAGAATGAAAATAAATACAATAAAGAGAAAATAAAATGAAAATGTGTGACTACTGGACAATGAAGTTATACAACAGGTTAGACACAACAACAAGATACACACACACACACACACACACATATACACCCTGCAGCTCCAAAGCCAACAGACAACAACCACTCTTTCCATAATAACAAGCTAGCAAAGCTATACTACATAAGGGCAAAGGCGCCAACTCTATTTCTACTACTTATTGGGTGTGTGCCCAAAGCAAATCACTTTAATTCTCAGGCCAAGTCCTCTTATAAAAATGGACCCTAATATATCTCTCATAGAAAGCATTCAGTAGTAGTAACATGGCTGTTACTTTTATCTCCTCACCCTCTGTTATTTACTAAATGTGGTCTTAAACAAGTTGCTTACCTTACTGAAGCCAACAGGATCCCTGACCAGCAAAGCTGGACTAACAATGCTTCTTTCCCTGGGTGATTATACCAGGGATCAGAAATGAAAAGCATGTCACATGTTAGCTGTATCTGCAGGAACCATAGAGGCCTCTGGAGTTGAACCTGAGTTTGAAGTCTGTTTCTACTGCTGTATTATACCTACATGACTTTCATAAATGACAAACTCTTTGAGCCTCGGTGTCCTCATGTGCTAAATATGACTGTCAAGAGTATCTAGAGCACAGAATGGCTGTGAAGATTCAAGGTATTCCTCAGATCCCCACACAGAGATTTGCTGCCAATGATGGAAAAAAGATCAGACCCAGAAATGCATTCAATTCTGGGGAGAGAAGATGAAACTGAGACCCAGATCTGGGATGAGTCACCTGTACTGAGCGTCCAGTCATCAACCCTTGCCTGAGCACAAGGTAGAGCGCATCCTCATCTCTGGCCGTGGAACGTTTCTCTGCAAAGGCCAGAAAGGTGTTGGCGGGAGGAATGTAGAGCAGGGCTGGGATGCGGTAGGTGATCCCTTCTTGCTGGAACAGAGTGGTGCTGAGGGAGCACGATGCCACATCTTCCATGACTTCTATAAGGATAGGAAAGAGCTCAAAAGCTGGCCTGCATACAAGTTATCTGTCAGTTTATCACTAGAGGGAGACATGATTACACTTACATCTATTATATATATATAATGTATGTATATAAAGAGGGACCATCAGTCTCAAGAGCACCAATAAGCACTATCATTCAACAAATCTATTCTCCAGGCTGTGAGTATGCAGCATGTGTCAAGTGTCTCTCTCTCCGGACAGGCTCTGCATCTGCCTTTGTCCAGTGCTGAGGTTGGGGGCAGTATATTTTCAGAGCACATCTGTGCCCCAACTTCAGGCCCTCCTTCCATGGAAGTACACCTCTCTCTGAGTCACACTGCTGTAATGGTTAAAAGGGTCTGGCCCAGAGTACTACATGCTCTTGGGCATGTTATTTAACTTCTCTATGCTTTAGGATCCTCATCTATAAAGTGAGTTAAAGTCCTCATAAAGAGAATTAAAGAGCTTTAAGTAGCTGTTAAAAAGCCTATCACATACGAGCACAGTTCATAACAGTTATTATTTCTTGATTACAAATCATTACATATTATTCCTCGCCCTCATCTTCAGCTTTTTGAGACAATGTCTCAATATGTAGTCCATACTGGTCTTGAACATTCTTTCCTCTAGCCTGAGCCTCCTGCGTACTAGGATTACAGACGTGTACCACCATGCCAAACAGAGCACAGTGGTACATTATTCCTTGAATCCTGCAAATAATAGCGGTGGTCATGATCTGCATATCATGTAAGTTAATGATGGACCACATATATGATAGTCCCATAAGATTATAATCGTGCTGAAAAATTCCTATTGCCTAATGACATCTCAGCCATCAATGTCACAACACAATCCATTATTCTCACGCTTGTGAAGTTTTGTTTGTTACCTACTGAGATACCAGTCACATATATAAAAATACAGCACAATTATGTACAGCTCATAAAACTTGAACTAATAAGCTATGCTACAAGTTTATATATATTTACTATACTTTTTTTTGTCTTGTGGGGTTTGCTTTTGTTTTTGTTTTATTCTGATACAACGTCTCTCTATGCAGCCCTGGCCCATCTGGAACTCACTATGTAGACCAGGCTGGCCTCAGATTCACAAAAATCACCTTGCCTCTGCCTCTCAAGTGCTGGAATTAAAGAAATGCTTTATAAACTTTAAGGCACAATACAAATAGAAGTCTTTAATTATTGTAGATGTTGGCCATTTTACAATTTCACTTTTGGTTCTGTTATCACTACAATTGCCATCATTAATTTTTATTAATTATGATTATGCTGATAATATTGATGACAGTGATAACATAGGTAGAGGTTCTGGCATTGGGATCTAAACTTCACTCAAGCCATGTGCTATGAACTAGGTAGGGACAGAGAAGGATCAAGTATGTATGTGGCCAGGTGTGGTGGCGCACACCTTTAATCCCAGCGTTTGGGAGGCAGAAGCACTGGATCTCTGTGAGAGCAAAATCAGCCTGGTCTACACAGCGAGTTCCAGGCTACCTGGGGTTACAAGGAGACCCTGTCTAAAAACTACACCATACACGCGCGCGCGTGTTTATTTCATCAGAGAAACCTAATTATCACCTCCCAATCAAGTCTTCCTGCTGTTCAGCTGGAGGAGAGACTACACTGCAGCATGGGTTCTGCCTTGTGTTGGAGAAAGAAAACCTTAGATGTAAACTTACACCAAGTTCCAAATCTCATAAAGTCCACTTCGGAACTTTTTTTTGGCCGCCTACAGATGCCTCTGCTGTAAGAAGAAGTTTCCTAGTCTCCGTTCCCACTTCATTTCCACACTTAAACTACTATTTAAGTGCGGCTTCAGTGGAAAGAAAACAAAAATAGAACAGCCAAGAACACTCTGGCTGTCCGTCTCTGGCTCTGACCCAGTAGTCCCTTATGACTGCATTTTCTAAGCGCGGAAGGAGCTGCTGAACCACAGATCCAGGGCGCTCTTCGGTGTGATCCCCTCCCCGCCCAGCTCACCTGCGTGAGACCCCAGCTCCGCGGTGTCTCTCCAGGCTGAGCGCCGCGAGGTCTTCCGTGGGGCTCGGGTAGAGCGTCAGGTCTCCGACACCCAAGTACCGGAGAAGGGCCTGCAGCAGGGCTGGGAGATGGAGACACACGGGGACAGGGACACCAGAGCTGCGGACGCAGAGAATAGCTGGGAGCTGGCAAGAAAGACACAGTGACGCAAGGGGAGCCGGCGCCCGCACAGAGCAGCGGCGGGCCCCGGCAGGCAGCAGCCAGGGCCCGCTCCCCGCTCGTCCCAGCCCCGCCCCCTCGCCAGACAGTCCCCGCCCACCGATTGCGTCTCTGGTCTCCGGCGGTAATCTCTCTGTGGGTAAGTAAAAGGTACCCCTCCTAAAACTTCCCTGGACAGCGAAGAGTAGAGCAAAGGTTCCGGGCCTCGGAAGGGACTACATAAAGGGCAATTTGGAAGGGGGTGTGTTTACACAACATCTTGGCCACTCTCCTTGCAAAGAGAAAGAAAAGTATAATTTAGCCCGGGCTGGTGGCGCAGGACCATTAACCCAGCTAGCCTGGAGGCTGAAGTTGAAGGATTGTGAGTTTAAGGGCTGACTGGATTACAGAATGAGTTCAAGGCCACCCTAAGCAACTTAGCCAGAAAACCCTATTTAGATTTAAAAAAAAAAAAAAAAAAAAAGTAAAAACAGGGGCTGGAGGAATGGCTCAGCGCTTAAGAGCACTGGCTGCTCTTGCAGAGGACCGGGGTCGACTCCCAGCACCCACATGGCGACTAACAACCGGCCGTGACTCCAGTTTCAGGACATTGGACATCCTCTTCCAACTCTGTGGGTATTTCAGGACATGGGTACACTTACATACATGCAGGCAAAACACTCATATCCATAAAATAAAAATAATATATATATATATTTTAAAGCAAAAACAGAGTTGAGAAGAGATAGCTCAGTGGCAAAGCACTTGCCTGGCATGTGCAAGGTCCTAGGTCCAGTCTCTAGTGTTGTATGTAATCTATTATGCATGGTATACACAACCACATACATGTGTCTGTCACTGAGTACTGAATCCATGCTCTTGTTTCACAATCATGGAATCCAAGGGTCACCCTATTCTTGCCCCTCCCCTCCCCAAATTAAAAGAGGAAACGGCTCGTCTTGACAGAATTCGGCATCTAAGAGGGTCAGCAAATGATGGCAGGCAAAGAAAGCCTAAAAAGTCTCCATCTTCAAAAATTATATGATCCCAGAAATAGGAGATTCAAAAAAGCAAACAGAAATGAAAAAACAAGTAGTCAAGTTCACTGGCTTCAAAATCCACACAGCAGCTAGTTATAAGGAAATAAACTAAGACATTTAATTAATTTCCCTTGCTCTGAAATAACAGTAGTGGCATTTGACCTGGTGAGGGACATGAGTTTGGTTAGAATGGTCACTATGGTGCACTACAGTAGCCTTATTATGTAATACTAAAAATCACATCCCCAAGTGGAGATTTAACCGTTATGAGACCAGAGACACAGAACAAGGCAAGCTCAGGAGTAGCTGGAAGGCCATCTTTCACCTGTGATGATACCAAGAGAGCAGGCTCTTTGTTACCTTTATAGCATCTGAGTCAGCTTTAGATTTTCTTTCCCATAGGGTGGCTCCCTTTTCTCCAGGATAAGAATACAGAATTTTATCCCTCTGAAGTGAAGCCATTTGATTCTTCTGATTAGAATTCACTGAGTGACTAACACTCTAAAGTCACTTTTTGGTGGAGCCAAGTGCAACACAAAGGACAAAAAGACAATAAAGAAAAGGGCAGAGTGCTAACTTGAAGCTGTAAAAATGAAATTTTAACTTCTGTTAAGTTTGACTTCACAAGGCAGCAAAAATACAAGATGGGCATTGGATGGGGGGAGGGCATAAACTGAGAGCTCAAAATTTGAGGGTGGGCTCTCCTAAGAGGAACACAAAAGCCAACCCGAATGCAACCCGATGTGTTTTGTTGTTGTTTAAGGAGGACTATAATCAGAGACTGACCCAATAGCACTGAGCCCAAATAAAACTATTTCCTCCTGAAAAGAACCAAGGCCTCATGGGAAAATGGCTGATTTCAGATATAGGGAAGAAAACGTACAACATAAGCCTATAATAACATGTCCTACCAGAATGCAAAGAAGTCAGAAAAAACTAATGGGGCCAAGAGCTCACTTAAAGATGGACCCTACTGGCCAAATATAGGAAAGAAATAATTGGCAAGCATGGTGGTACACATCTGTTCAAACATTCCTGAAGCAAAGGTAGGAGGATTATCTCAGATTTGAAACCAACTTGGTCTATGTAGTGAGCTCCACAGCACTCAGGGCTACAAATGGAGATCATGTCTCAAAGAAGAAAAAAAAAGAATGTCTTCCAAATTATCGAATTAAATATTTTAAATTACAAGGATCATATTGACACATGGAGAAAAAAGAATCTGGATGCCTCAGAGGCTGCCAATGAGAGACCCAAACTACAGTAAAAGCAGAATAAAGTCTTTTCTATAAAAATCACACTTTAGGGTGACTAAATGTCAGTGTATAAGAGTTCTCTCCTTATAATACTAATTGACAAAAGAATTATATAATTTCTTCATTTTTGCAACCTTTAAAAAAAAACTGTCTCTTTATTTCTATTTTATGTGTATGTATGTATTACGTGCATGTATGCAAATGCACCCATGTCATGCAATGCCCATAGAGAAGAGGGTGTCAGATCCCCTGGAATTGGAGTTATGAATGGTTGTTAGCTGCCATGTGGGTGCTGGGAATTGAACCCAGGTCTTTTGCAAGAACAGCCAGTGCTCTTAATTGCTGAGCCATCTCTCCAGCCCTAGCAAGCTTTTAAAATTTTTTATTTTTTTTTTATTTTATGTGTATAAGTGTATTGCCTACATATATGTAAGTGCATCTGTCTTGTGCAATGCCCTCAGAGGCCAGAAGATCCCCAGGAATTGGAGTTACGAACAGTCATTAGCCACCATGTGGGTGCTGGGAATTGAACCCAGGTCCGCTGCAAGAGCAGTCAGAGCTCTTAACTGCTGGGCCATCTCTCTCTAGTCCCCCATTTTGCAACCTTTAATGAAATAATGAGTATAGGCAATACTTCAGTGGCTGTTAAGACCATTAGATGAACAAACACAAAATTTTTGTAACAGATGAATCAAACCAGAAACATTTGAGCCTACTATGTAATTATAACATCACAAATGGAGACCAGATCTTGTGCAACCTCCTCTATGAAGTCTTACTGCCAACTGGTGAGGATTAACTTCATGATAAGCAGACAGGGCCCCTAATGAGTAATAAAAATAGCACACTTTCTGCTTCTTCTTGTTTTGAGACAAAGGCCTGGGGAACGCCCCTCCACCTAGCTATGAGGGCCCCTTTTCCAGCCCAGATCAATCTAGATAAAACAAGGCCAGACTTTTATAACTCACTTGGCTTAGATCTGTGAACTGGGGGCTGTCTCTTCTTTTTTATGCTGACCAATCCAAAATTAGGGCATGAGGACATGCCCTGTACCATCCAGAACATTGAAAAGGCCTTCTTATGGATTTTTCAGTTTTTGATTCCCCTGTCCACTTGTAGAGCAATGTTTTTCTCTGTGTGAGCGTGTGTGTGTGTGTTTCTTTAATAAAGTTTGTTACCTATTGCTTTCTGTCTGAGATTTTTTCTGCCTTTTAATTCTTGAAAAAGTGGAAAAAATTAACCTGATCAAGAATGCCACCCCCAGACAGTAACATTTGGGATGGCAGTGAGGGTTGCACACTCGGGATTTCTTCCAAGGATCACTGACTCTTAAAGGCCAGTACTTGCCAAGTCAAACCCAAGAGGAACCAGAGAGTCCTTGAAGTGGTAGGGGAAAGCCAAACTTAGCATAACTGAACTCTCAAGCAGGTAATTTTATTTTCTTCTTTCTAAAAAGGATGTTCCCTTTAGAAACCACTCCTTCCAGCTCTATAGCATCACAAAATAATCCTTTCAGACTTTCTGGAGGTATATAGCAGCTGGAGCAAGGAAAAATAACAAGCTGAGCATGGGCTATCTTGTAGCACTAAAAAGTAAGAAAAAGGCCACAAAGTAACAGCTACTTCTCTCATAGGAGCTCCTTATTGGCCAAAGCTGGAACTAACTGGGTTCGAAGACATCAGTGCTAGAGTTGGAGACATGGCTCAGTGGTTAAGAATACTTGCCACCCTTCCCGTGGACCCAAGTTCTGTTCCCAGCACCCACATCAGGCAGCTCACAACTACCTGTAAATCCAGCTCCAGGGGATCTGGCACCTCTTCTGGCTTCTGCAAGCATGAATACAGGTAGCATACATTCACAGAGACACACACTCATACACATAAAGTGAAAATTTTAAAGTAATAAAAGAAATAGGTAGAATGAGGCTGTACCTCATAGAAATAAAACAAAGTCCACACTGAAATTAATATTAATTATACAAATAAACCTGGGAGAAAGATAGTTTTTCTGAGAGAATTTCAATTAATAAACATGGGAGGAAAAAACAGAAAATTACCATCCGTTTCTGTTATAGTATGAATGAGAATGTGCCCATAGGTGCTAAGTATTTGGACATTCTGTCCCCAGTGGGAGGCACTGTTTTGGGAGGTCTTGGAGGCCATGCTGGAGGAACACGTCACTAGGGGTGGGCTTAGAGAGTTCCTAAGCCTTGCTGGATCTCGGGGAACTCTCTGTTTCCTGTGCCTGCCTGAGGATGTAAATGCCTAGCCGTTGCGTCTTCTATAGCCACCTCTGCTGCCCTGCCTCACTGCCATGATGGACCCTGGCCCCTTTGAAACCATAAGCTAAAAATGAACTCTTCCCTTTATAAGTTCCCTTGGTTAGTGTTTCTATCACAGCAAAGGAAAGCAAACTAATACAGTTTCCCTTTAATGTTTGGCAAAAGGATTCCATTTATCCTCACAAGATGTTATAAAAAATAAAATTTTATTTCTAAAACATTAAAATGATTCAGAGTCCTTTTTCTAGGGCTTTGCATTATGAGTTGGGACCCTGCCAGAGCATGGGTCAACTCTGTTTTTGTTTTTTGAGACAGGGTCTCACTATGTAACTCTAGCTGGCATGGAACTCGTTATGTACAGCAACCTGGCCTCAAACTTACAAAGACCCATCTGCCTCTGCCTCCTTAGTGCTGAGATTAGAGGCATGTGCCACCATGCCCAGAAAACTCTGTTTTTCTGGTGTGATACAGTAATAGAATACTGGGACACACTTTGGAGGTCCTTCTTCAAGGTCCATGACCACAGTTGCATGGAGTGATATCAGGAGGGTCTTCAGTTATCAAATCATTCATGGTTTTCCTCAGCCACAGAAAGCTGCCTTCCCCAAAGTCGTGCCTTTTCCTCAGGTTGGTCCACATCCACCATCAATAACTACACAAGGTGAAGGTATTAAAGTTCTGGCCATTATCAGCCAACTTATCTTCAGAGCCACTAGCAGTCAGTGACGGTGGTCTGCAGAAGGCCTGAGCCATTTCTAAACTACCTCTGCTCCATTTTGCTTGACTGTCTTCTTCACAAGTGGCAATGCCAAGGGCACTGTTAATAAACACCTTGCCAAACTCCACCCACAGCCTGTTTATGAGGGAGCCTAACCACAACACCTGAATGGCACCTGGGTTATGTACAAACTGATACCGTGTTTTCCATTATACATGGTACTGTTATATAAAGATATTTTCATACAAGTATATATTGTCCTTTGACCTTATTTTCCTCTAACCTCTCCATTCTTACTCTTTGTTTCCCTAGATAGTTTCATTTCTACTTTTCTGGCATATATACATACAAAATCTTATGTGTCTATATAAAAACCAGGAACCAGAAATGAGAGAAAACATACAATATTTGTCTTTCCAAGACTGGCTTAATGGGATTGTATCACTGCATCATCACCTTACTGCAAATGATGTAGCTTCGTTCTTTTTTATGGCTGAAAAGTTCTATTGTGCATATCCACCACATTTTCTAATCCACTCCTCTGTTGTTCGACATGTGACTTGATTCTATTACTGTATTAGTTTGCTTTCCGTTGCTGTGATAGAAACACTAAGGGATCTTATAAAAGGAAGAGTTTATTTAGCTTACAGTTCCAAAGGGGCCCGAGTTCATTGTGATGGGGAGACATAGCAGCTGTGGGGGCTCGAGTAGATCCAGAAGCTAGGTGCTCACATCTTCAAGCAGGCACAGGAAGAAGAGAGCAACTGGAGGTACGGCAAGGCTTAAGAACTCTCTAAGCCTGCCCCTATGACCGGCTTCTAAGACCTCCCTAAACAGCGCCACCAACTGGGGACCAAATGTCCAAATACTTAGAGCCTGTGGGGAACATTCTCATTCAAACCACCACAATAGCTGAGCTACTATTAATAGTACTGCAATAAAAAATTGCATCTCTGTGATATGTTGACTAGGTATCTATTGGGGAAGTACCTAGGGCAATAGAGCTAGGTCATAGGGTAGACCTATTTTTGTTTTTTTGAGGAATCTCAGGAAATTAGGAGAGTCAAGAAACCAGCAGCCAAAGTCAGAAAAGGAGAGGGAGCTTAATTTTACACTAGTGGACTGGCACCAGGATCATTCCATAATGGTGTCAACCCCTTGCACAAGTTTTGGGGGACATTTATACTCATATGTAAGGAATGCAAGCAAAGGTAAACAGCACATATGTAATTATTAAGTGATATACAGGTAACATATATCGTCTCAAAAGTTACAGGAATGTGGCCATTTTGGAAAACAAGCACTACAATTCTGGATAAGAGCAAGGGGTGGGGGAAGGTTCTGTTTTACCACCCGCCCCATTCTTACCTCAGAGCCTTTTAGTGTCCAAAGTTCCTAGCAACCATTCAAAGTTCTTAGCAACCATCCAGACTTTCATTACCATCACAGTGCAGCACTTTTAGTTACTGTATGGATGGATACCTTTACATTCCCTGCTCTTCATTAACATAATCCCTTAAATTTACTACACAAGATCTGAACAGAAGAGTTAACAGAACCATGACTCTTGGGCCTGTTAGTGAGACTAGCCAGGGGACTCAAGTCTATGAGTCACTTTTTTTTTTCTTGGCCATTATTTTCTCTAGTAGCTGCCTTGCACTTTCTCTACCTATGCCGATTGAGTTGCATAAAATAGCACAGACACCTCCCTTTTCTAGTCTCTAGTCTGGCATCTCTAGTCTCAGGTAGGGATAAGTTTACTGGCAGATCCAAGGAAATTTCCAGTTCTCAGCTAAGAAAGAAACCAGTCACATTTGGTGGGGGGCGGTGTCTTAACCCTAAAATGACTACTTAATTTCTACCTCCTATTCTCATTACTCCTCTCTCTGAAGAGGTAACCCTAATCGCCAGTAAGGAATTGGAAGACTGGTTATTCTGGCTTCTTCCATGCCAAAGAGAGACACTGGGTGTGGCAAATGGGTTGTTTAAATCTAAAAGACTCTAGGAATATAGCTATAGAGAAAAAGAAAGTCCTTGACTGGAGCCTGTGAAGAAGTAAAGGCAAAAGTAAAGTTAGTCAGGGTTCTAGGCAGAGAACCAGGAGAAGTCAGAATAGGGTGAATTTTAAATATCTAAATTAAGTCCCATTAGAATTTCTTAATAAGGGCTTCCAAAAGCATCCATTTTCAGGTTTCTCCTCAATTTTCTTTTGGCTGTCACGGCTGGACTCAGGATCTGCTTTGTAGGCATTTTGATAGCTGTTAGAGGGACTAAAGTAACACTATGAGTGCCCTCTTAAATGACTTTTAGACAGAGTGAGAGAAGAAATTTAACCATCATTTAATTTTGATAAGAACAGTAGTGGCTTGTCCTTTTTGGTTGCAAGTGGTACTGCAGTGTTGAACTAGGCCAAGATCTGGAGTCTTGTATCTGAGGGGTATTTTTATCACAGAGAAAATCTTAGTGAGAATTTAATTAATTAAATAGCATCTCATGCAAACTTTTAAGCCTGATGTCTGGGAAGCACAATTTCTTGGCCTTTAAAAGAAATATTCTGATCACTTTAATCTTTGGATATATTTTCCTTGAGTATATTCCTTGGGTATTTCCTTTGGGTGTTTAAGGCCATTCAGTTGGCCCAAATTAACCAAGTTTATGTTTTTCTCAAGGTCAGTTAAGGAGCTGACCTGGCTCCTTTGGGAAGCCCCTGGCTCCTTTGCCTTTCTTTTACTAGTTCCATTTATATGAGGATAGGTCAGGAGATCCTGCTTGACCGTGGCTTCACTTAGATGCATGGAGGAAACTTTTTCTTGGTCTTGATCCTCCTCTTTTAGAGACTGCACACTGGTTTGAGTCCCTCTGGTGGGGTCTCCATGACCTCCCTGAACAAGAGGACAGGTGACTCCTTACAATTACAGGACATTTTGAGAGATGCCCCATGGTCCCCCGGGACCTAGTCAACCTTAGAGGGCAAAGAACAAAACTGTCCCTAAAGTCCCTCCAACCAGATTTGCACAGGCCTCAAGTATGGTCATCAAACATCCAAGTTCAGTTATACCAGTCTGGTACCTTTAATTGCTGTGTAATATGTATATAAAGTTTGAATAAAAACCCAAACATTCTTGAATAAACCCTGACTGGAAGAGATTTAACATAACATGTTAAGTGGGCACAGCCCAGGAAAGGGATTTAAACAATTTTCTTAGATCTGCCTCAAATAAAGGCTGTTCTATTACAAACAGAAGCAGTTTCCTTTTGTTTCCAGTCCCCATACCCTGATTTACAGTTTTTCAGAAGGAAGGGAGGGGTGATATCACATACCTACAGACAAGAAATAAGATGATCAGGATTGAGAACAAGCTCACCGAAACTGTTTCATTCTGGACTGTATACATCTGGTTCAAGGAGGTAAAAACTAGCTCCTCTCATGGGACTGGAGAGATGACTCAGTGGTTAAGAGCACTGGCTGCTCTTGCAGAAGACCCAGCAACCTTACACGGTGACTAACAACATCCCTAACTACAATTCCAGGGGTTCTGATGCCCTCTTCAGACATCCACAGAACAACATGAGACACGCGGTCACTTACATGCAGACAATGCACCCATACATATAACATAAAATAAAAATAAACCTAGCTCCTCTTGAGACAAATTATCTTGTTATAGGCAAAGGAAAGTACCTTGCATGATACAGAGAAGCATATAGGACATCTTTATGCATCAGTAACACAATACTTGTCTGTACCCATTTAATCTGACTATAATTGGTTGTGCGGTACAAGCCAGGGGAGTGGACTGAAAATTTGGCTTCCAATCTTGGGGATTCTTCCCAATATTGACCTTATATCAAGGCATTTGACTTCACAGAAAGTTTTTAATTTGAGGGTTCTATCTTAATGCCATAATCTCCTGCATACTCTACAGTTGTCCAGGTAGAACCATTCTTTTTACTCACATTTATACACAATCATTCAGAGTTTAAGATTTTTGTTCCCTAGTCATTCCCATTAAATTCCTGTTCTACCTAAACGGGTCAGCACCTCAGAATCACATCGATGTTAATTGTGGTCTCCTTTCCTTCCTGATTGGAGGCCAGTGCCATCTTAGAATCACACTGAGACTTTGTAGGAAACCTTTTAAGGAGGATCAGCCCTTGGTGCTGGCTTCTACCTGTCCACCCTGGGAAGCCCTTACCTGGATGTCGATTCTGGTTCTCTGTCTCACTTCACCTGGTGAGAGGTTCCGGCTGGAGCCCTTTCTGGCCTCCTGGAAGTAGACCTCAGCAATTCTTCGTGAGTGTGCACTTCTCTGTTCTAGGGTACCAAGGGGTCTGGAGGGCCCAAGTGCCTACTCCTGTTACCAACAACGGGTACAGCAGCTTGATCTTGCTACGATCTCCGGAAATGTTATGGAACAATTAGGAGAGTCAAGAGACCAGCAGGCAAAGACAGGTGAGGAGAGGTTTAATTTTACATTAGCGGACTGGCACCCAGATCATTCAGTAATGGTGTCAACCCCTTGCTCAAGTTTTGGGGACATTTATACCCATATGAGGAATGCAAGCAAAAGGCAAATAGCACATATGTGATGATAAGCAAGTGGTTTACAGGAAACATATGGTCTCAAAGATTATAGGAATGTGGTAGCTTTGTAAAATGAAAACTTCAATCCTGGGTAACCACAGGGGAAAGGGGAAGGTTCCTGGCCCCAAACCCCATTCTTATTTTGGGACCTTTCAGGGGCCAAAGTTCCTAGCAACCATCCAAAGGATTTCATAGTCATCACACTGCAAAAACTTTTAGCAACTCTATCAATCACCTTTACACCTCCAGGATGACGTCTATAGTGGCCAGACTAGTTTACATTCTCCCCAGTAGGGTATAGGGGTTAATTTGGTCTCCATCCTCACCAGCATTTCTTGTTTTCTTAGTGACTGCCATTCTGACTGGGGTGAGATGGAATCAATTTGCATTTCTCCTTTAGTTAGTGAGGTTGAACATTCTTCCATGTTTATTGGCCATCTGTATTCCATGAGGTTGAACATTTTTCCATGTTTATTGGCCATCTGTATTCCATCTTTTGAGAATTGCCTATTAATTATCCTTTTATTGATTGGCTGGATGATTTCTTAGCCTACTTTGATTTAATTGTCAACTTGACACAACCTGTAGTCATCTGAGAAGAAAGCTTCTATTGAGGAACTTCCTAGATCAGATTGGCCTGCGGGCATGTTTACGGAGGACCGTCTTGAGTGTTAACTGATGTAGAAGGGGACCTGGCCCCTTCTACATCAGTAATAGCTTAGGAAAATGGGATAAAAACTTTCATTTTGTGGTTTGTCCAGACTTCAAAGTGTGCTGGTGCTTGACCTTTGTCAAACCCCTCCTAGTGGCACACGCAGAAAGGAGTGACCTTGTAAACTCCAAAAACTGGCCCGACCACACCCCATGTGGTGTTCTAATCTGGGAGGGACATGTGTGAATAGCTAACCCCCTGGTCTGTTTTTGTTAGAAATGTGCCCACGAGAAATTTTGTAAAATGCTTAATTCTTCTTATTGCATGTTGCAAATTGTAACCAGCCCCCGCTACCGAGATCCTATAAAAGTGTCTTTCTAAGTATAATGAGGGTTTGACATAAGCGGCCCTGGCTGGTCGAAAATAAAATACCTTGTTATTCCACATGGTGTTGGCTTTTTATCTCAACCCATTACAGTCCTGGCTGTGTAAGAAAGCTGTATAAGAACGCATGAGCCTGAGAGTCAGTCAGCAAGCATCATTCCTCCATAGTTTCTGTTTCAAGTTCCTGCATGAATTTCTGTCTTGACATCCCTCAATGATGGACTGCTACTGTAAGCTGAAATAAACCCTTCTATCCATTAAGCTGCTTTTGGTCAATGTTTTATCACAGCAACAGAAAGGAAACCAGAACATTTCTTAGTTTTTTGAGTTAATAAGATATTCTAGACATTAATCCTCTCAATTGTTGAGAGGGGGATATTGAACTCACACACATTATTGTGTTGGAGTTAATCTGTGACTTAATATCTAATAGGCTTTATTTACTTGGGTGCATTCATGTTTGGTGCATGTATGTTTAAAACTAATGTCCTTAATCATTATGAAATGATCTTTATCTCTTCTGATTAGTTTTGAAGTTTACTTTGTCAGATATTAGAACAGTGGCACCTGCTTGTAACCTAGTTCCATTTTCTGGGAATCTCTTTTTTCATCCTTTTAACCTTAAGGTAGCATCTATCTTTGAATGGTGATGTGTGTTTCTTGGCAGTAACAAATAGATGGATCCTTTTTTAAGTCTGACCTGCCATTCTATTGCCTTTTGATTGGAGAATTGAGATCATTAACATTCAGATTTATTGAAACGTGGAAATTCCTGGCACTTTGTCGATTTTTCAGTTATTTTCCTATTCCTTGATTACAGTTAGGTAGGAAACTGATACTTCTTTCTGTTGTTGTGTGGTTGGGGGAGGTGGAGTTAGGGAGCTTTTTAAAAAAATCAATGTGAGAATTTTGAGACTGTTGCTAAAAACACGTGATAACCTCTCCCTCTCTATCACACATATTCTCTGCAATGACTTCGTAGAAAACCTATGTTGTCAAATATTTATATAAACAGAGTCATCATTAACTTGATAATGGTTAAGTGCATCTGGAAATCCCATCCACCAGTGAGCCTCATCCAATGGCTCTTTGAGCTGCCTATCTCAATATACCAGCTTCCTCGCCCCTCAGACAGTTTTCACTACTCCCCTGTGGTAAGGGCCTTCCTTCCAGGAAACAGGAGAACAACAACATGTCTGTGTGTGCTTATACAACCCTGTGTCATGCACCTCCTAGTCAGAATGCATGTTACCAGATAAGAGTGACAAAGAACTCAGATAAAGAAAAGATAACAAAGGGCATGTTGCTAAAATTCCTTCTGGGAGGTGTCCAGCTCCCTCCTCCCTCTCTAGGTCCCTAATGACAGAGTGAGGTATAACTTCACCAAATTACAGTTTGGGAAAGTAGTTTATTTTGTGCTTACTTATGGGAGTGGGGGGGAGGACTCCCCTGCTGAGGCCACACAGCATATTCTACATCCCGGCAGGTGCCCTGTGCCCTACTGGAAACTGCCCAAGATGGCAAAGGGGCTAGCCTCTCTCCAGCTTCCTCTTATATCCTTAACCCCCGCCCACCACCACATGTATAACTCAAGCCACTGGTTGGTTAGAAGACATGACTGACTCTTTCAGCCCCTCCCTTCCCATGGAGCCTACAGTCACGTTTATTCAAGCAGGTGGATGCAAGCAGATGCAGTCCAACTTGCCAGGTGGAGGACGAGTCCATGTAACAGGGTGTAATTAGCAATGCCCTACTGCACTTGGAGGTCATCCTTTGGATGTGAATCTCCTAGATCCTGGTACCTAAACACTGCTTTCTGGCTCAAATATTCTTGCTGAGTAACTTGGGTACCCTACAACACCCCAAGAGAATTAGTATATTTCCTACTTTAGTAAGCTTCCTTGATAAAGTTCCTTTTAGCAACAACCTTCTTTCCTACCCCATATTCACATGTTCTTGTGGTGTTCTTCCCATCTCCCAATCTGCCTGAGAACAAGGGGCATTTACATATGAACTAGATGTTGATTGGTGACATTCATGATTTGGGTTTATAGACCCAAAGAGAACTATCTTTAATGTGTCAGCCATTAGACTTCCATGTGGCAGACCAAAAGATCAGGCAACAGCCCTAGTGAACAAAACTGTAGTATGTCTAGGTCCTAGGAAGACAATCAATAGTCAAGGGTAACAGAATTAAGTTCATTGTTCTCATGGGTTCTTCATTTTCCTTTAACTGGGATACAACTAGGGAACCTGATGGGACTTTTGGTAGTTGTCAAGTCTGTATTAACATGGCCCAAAATGGGGATGGAATATTAGGCCAGAGTTAAGACTTCCACAGGTCAAAAACTCAGTTGCAAAAAACTTCCTAGTAAAGAGCTCTCCATCTTTCTAAAAGGGTGGACCATACATAGTGCCTGCAAAGCAGAGGTAGCCCTAGGTGCACAAGGTCAAGCCTGCGTACTCCAGGAGTGACTGAGTTTTCAATTAGTGCTGATTCTTTTCCTCTTGGAATTCTGTAGCAGTTCATGCTCAACTACACCTTTCTGCCAGTCTCCAAGTGAGGGACTTAGAAGCATTCCCATGTTAAGCAAGTATACAGCTGGCATCATACTTTTGAGTGAAAGTCACAGAACAGCAGTGCAGTACCATCCCTTTGGTGGCTCAACACACTTTCTTTGCCCATTGTAAACTTTACCTAAAAGTTTGAATCCTATCAGCTAAACTATGGCAACACAAAGCAATCATTTAAAGATAAATATGTTGGAAGTCATATCCACTGCCACCATGAAAATGTTATCTCCTAGCCAGGCATGTGGGGGCATCAAGGGATGGGAAGGGTTGGGTTCACTGGAATGCCTTTATCTCCTTTAACACCTTGCTCCAGGACTTGCTGTCCATAGCCTTATTTACCTGACACACATAGGGTTCAATGGGTCCTTTAGGGTTTTTTGTTACCATGAGTGAGACTGTACCTCCATTCTAATCCCCAGGGTTTCCCAACCACCTCCTCAAAACACACAACTTTTCTCTCTAAAACAATGAAAAGGGACAAAATGGTTTTCAGTCAGTGAGGCCACGTATTTCCTTGATTCACATGGTTATCTGCCCGAGCTCAAGTAACATGGAATGCTTTTCCATTCTTTGAAAGCTCTGCATCGTTCCTGCTGCCTTCAACCTAGCGACTGGGCGACAATCTAAGTACCATCCAAGCAGTGTGCTTCAATCCCACCTCTTGCTACTTAGCATCAAAATAACAGGGGACTGGGCTCAGCCATTAAGAATACCGGTTGCTCTTGCAGAGGACCCAGGTTCAAATCCCAGCACCCACATGGCAGCTAAGAACTGTAACTCCAGTTCCAGGGGATCCTATGATCTCTTCTGACCTCTGTGAGCACTGCACAGCATGAGTGTACTTACGTTCATGCAGGCAACATATTCATACACATAAAATAAAAATGGGGCGGAAGAGATGAGGATCTAAGTTCAAATTCCTGGCACCCATCTAAAAAGGTGGGTTTTACATGCATACCTACAAGCCAGGAATGTGGCGGGGTAACAAGAGTTCAAGGCTTGCTAGCTGCCAGGTTCATTGGCGAATTCTGTCTCAAAGGAATAAAGTGTAATGACAAAACAGGACATCCATTCCCAGGACAATGGAGTCCTTTATTCTCCTCCCCTCTTCCTGATAGCATTTGCTACCAGACCCTGAGAATCTCAAACCCCCAACTGAGCCATTAAGATCCTTGCCTTTTTTCCTTTCGAGAAAATGTTAGGAGTCCATTTATTATTAAAAATTTCATGCAAAGTCTAAAATTTTATTGTATTTATAAGCTACCAAGTTAGCCTGCTATTCTTTCATGAACTGTGAGACAAAACAAGGCTCCCGGATCAGAACTTTCTTACCTACCGCACACCAAGCAACATGAACATGATGTCTGCACCAGTTCTGTGGTCGACCCTGAGCTGTGAGCATTCAACCCTTTTACAGGGTTACAGTGTACAATATGAAAATCTGTCCTTCTGAACTGCCAACACAAGACAAGGCCCAGGAACAGTGAGTGATAAGGGTCTTGCTCTCACAAGAATGTACAGGAACACTAAGGGTCATGGCACTGCCCCTTTAGTAAGTCACCTTTACCTTTACAGCATTGTTCCAGAACACTAAAAACCTAAATGTAACAATTCTCATTAGCAGTTTCCCAGCATTTGTCACAGGAAGATCCTGTAAAAGCCACAGCTCCTTATGAGATCCACTGCAAAATGTTTTGGGACCTTTCCAGTTGTGTGTATATGGGTCTGAAGCTGAAATGAGCTTTATGTATAGGGTTGGGGTGGAGACAGTCAGGACAGGGCTGCCTATGGAGAACAGCAGTAGCCATAGTTATTAACTGGGCTGACTGCCAGAGATGAGTCACCCTGTCCAGGGAGAAAGAAACTCCTAGATAATTCCCACTACTCAGAATCTACAACCACTTCCCTAATACCTCAGTATTCCTCAGGAGGAAATTACATAGACATGCAAAACATTCTAAGATGAGGGTCAGAGACACCAACAACGTCAGGTCCAGGGCTTCTGTGTGACACAGGATCTCACTATGCAGCCCTGGCTGGCCTCAAGCATGGCGATTCTTCTGCCTCTGCCTCCCTAGTGCTAGAATTACAGATGTGCATCATCACACCAAGCTTAGAACATTACAGATGTGCATCATCACACCAAGCTTAGAACATTACAGATGTGCATCATCACACCAAGCTTAGAACATTACAGATGTGCATCATCACACCAAGCTTAGAACATTACAGATGTGCATCATCACACCAAGCTTAGAACATTACAGATGTGCATCATCACACCAAGCTTAGAACATTACAGATGTGCATCATCACACCAAGCTTAGAACACCAGGTTTATAAGCCTCGTTTTAAAAAAAGATTTTGTGTGTATGAATGTTTTGCCTACATGCATCTAAGGGTACCATGTGTGTGTCTGGTGCCCATGGAAGCCGAAAGTTCCCCTGGAACTGGAGTTAACGATGGTTGTTAGCTGCCATGTGGGTGCTGGGAACTGAACCTAGGTTCTCTGGAAGAGCAGTCAGTCAGTTCTCTTAACTGCTGAATCATCTCAACAGCCCCTTTGTTGTGTGGACATCGGAAGACACCTAAGTAGGCACACCTTTAACTGGGTTAAGACTATTCCAGTTTAATAGCAGACAATGTCATCAGTGAGAGCAGGCATACCATAAAAAAAACAAAACAGTATGACTGTAAGACCTGTAGCTTTCCCCAACAACATCCAGCACGGAGGGAGATGAAGCGTGGGGTCCAGGGTGGGTTAGTCAGGGTGGGGACAAGTATAGTCTAAGAGCTTCTCCCAGAAGAGGAACTTGGACCAAACACAGGTTTTGTGTATCAAAGAGAAACTTTGCACCTTCCATTCCCTAATGTTCTAAAGCAAAGTGTCGGCTCTAAAAATATTCTACAAACATTAGACATTAGTAGCTGAAAGCTGCAAATAAAGAAAAACATTAGTGATCTTTTCACCTCTTTAGTGGTTCTTTCTGCTTGAGAAGACTTAAGTCCACTTGAAGTTGGTGTGAAGAGCTGAAAAACCAAGAGGATGTGTTGAATACTAGGGTTTCCTGATGGAGAGGACATTGCAGAGGGCTAGAAGCAGTCTAGCAGCATCCCAAACAGGTGGCACTGACCATTCTTCAGATGGCTGTCGACGGCCAGTGAGAGGTGCTCTGCAGCCTCACAGGTGGCCAGTCATGAGCCTTGAGCCTGTTGAGTATCTTTGGTTTATATGAGGAACGACTGTCCTAAAATGTTACAAGTGCAAAATGGGGGCTGGGGCCGGGGGGGTGGAATAGGACATGACAGGACAACTGAAACTGATCTTCATATCTAAACTGCTTTGAACTGCCTTCTGAGTTAGAGAAAAACCTTAAGAGATCCCTCCAGGCAAATCTCTAAGTGGGTTTAAGGGAACCTTTAGTAATTATGGCACTCCTACTGTTTATATGCTTTATATATGGGCATTTCTAGGGGTTATGGCACCATCACATGAAAGTATCTCAAAAGGATACTTTCTAAAACCTCTTTAATGAGAGATTTCAGCACAGAAAACGGCATTTGCTCCAGTTAGACTACAGCTATAAACAACCCAAGTCTCAGGCCTCTCATTGGAGGGCCTGCTCCCTCCTCTTCCTACCTGTACTCCTCTTGGGACAGTGAACAACTAAGAAGAAAAAAAAATTACCTATCAATCTATTGCCATCGATAAGGGAGTTGATTAAAACCACTAACACTAAGGAATATGCAGTTATTAAAAATGAGTTTGACCTATATCCACACTGAGAGGGAAGTAATAAACATCATGCTTAGAAACAAACTACAAAGCCAGGGACGATGACAGGTGCCTGTAGTCCCAGTTACTACAATGCTGAGGCACACATAAATTTGAGACCAGTCTTGGTAACACAGTGAGACTTCCATCTCAAAAACAAAGGTAATTTCAAGGACATATATCAACATAACTGGAATTTTCATTAAAAAAAAAAAAAAGCCCACATATAGATGTATGTTTGGGGCTGGGGATGTAGCTTAGTTGGTAGAGCACGTGCCTGAGGCTGAGCTTCAGCGCTGCAAAAAACAAAAACAAAGCCATATGTTTCTATAAACTAAGAAAAAGATACGGCAGGTATGAAGTAACTCTAGGGGACATCATGAAAAGTCAGCCACTCCATAAGCAATGGAGCCCCTGTGTCTAACAGTAGTAACTCTGGCCCCAGAAAAGCATAATTACCTGATTACACATGTTCAAAAGCCGTAAGTGAGCCAGGTGTGGTAGCTCACTGGATTAGAACCATCACCTGTGTCTATATAAGCTAGTGGACAATCGTCAGTGATCAATGGCCAGAGTCTTCCCTGATCGTTCTCCACCTTGTCTTTTGAGACATGGGTTCTCACTGAACCTGAAACTTGCTATTTCAGCTAGACAGCAAGATGCCAGGATCTGCTTATCACCACTCCCCAACACTGGGAGTACAGACATGCCACACCACTCACAGCTTTCATGTGGGTTCTGCGATCCAATTTCGGGTCCTTACGCTCACACAGCAAGCACTTTATTCACTGAATCATTTCTCCAGTCTTTGTTCTTAGGCTGGCTGGCCAACAACCCCAGGGATTCTCCTGTATCAATCTCCGCAACACTAGGATCACAAACATGTCAACATGCTCTTTTTTTCATACCGATTCTAGGGGCTAAACTCAGGTTCTCAGGCTTGCAAATAAGCTCACCAAATAAGCAACGTTCTCAGTCCTGTATGATCACCGTTTTCCCACCGCCGCCCCTCCACCATACACATCTGGGAAGGAAAAAAGACTTTAGATGTTCAAAGAAATTGGGTAGTGTTAGGCAGGACAACATTCCCAAGTCAAACAGCAAACACTCTATGGGTAATTTCTTATCAAATGATTGTAGTTTTGGGTACCAGGCTCAGCTAGAATTATATTTCTGTAAGGCTAGAGGGACAATATTCCTAAAGATCACAGACCTGAACAAGTGTCCAGATTGTCTCTGATCAGGCTGGAAAAATGCTGAACATAAATGCTGAAGATTTAAGTTCCTATTCTATTACTAGCTGTATGATAAAGTATTCTCTTTTTTTTGGTCCCAGCTTTCTCACTTATAAAACAGACAGAATGGTTCCTGCCTCTTAGGGACTGCTGTGAGCATTAGTGAGTTAAGGCATGTAAAGTGCCTAGAGTATAAAGCAGTACTAAGTGTGTCTCACTTGGCTGACAGTCCCTCCTCGAGGGGTTCTCAGGGGCCTCTGCAGTGAACCAGCCTAGAACCCAACTAAGACAGTAGTGAGGTGAGGCACTTGCTGTACTGTTCCTTCTTTCAAGACTATGACTCCATTTTATCGTATTGTCTCTCCTTTTATTGAAAAAAATTTTAGAAAATAGCAGTTAATAAAGGGCACAAACAAATCAACAGGAACCTACAGTGGGAAACATAGACAATATAAAACTAAAAATGCCGCTGGCTTCTTTAATTGGGTAAGAGCACAAAATGTAACAGGCAGAAGGTCTGTTTTAAACAAATTAAAAAGCTGTTTTGCTTTTTTCAAAATAATTCTCCCCAAGTCAGATATATATATATATATATATGTATATACACACACCCACAAAAATGGTGTGTGAAGGAAAGCTGTCATACATAAGAAGTTGTATCCTGAATTCAAGGCAATAGTTATTGAAGCAGGGATTAACACAAAGTCAGCAAAAAATAAACAACCACTCCTTCAAGACAGGTTCTCGCTATGTGGCCCAGGATGGCTTCAAACTCATAATCCTCCTTCCTCAGTCTCCCAAGTGCTGGGATTTTAGGTGTACTATGTCCAGCAAGGTTGACAGTTCTTAAGAACAGAGCGTTCAAATGTTTCATGGCACAAAGCTATGCTACATGAAGTCTAGTAAATACAAAGGGAAAAGTTTGCACGGCTTTTTTGCAAAAACGCTTCTCCAAAAGCAAATAAAAAAACACAATGGGCAGACCCAGGAAGCTACAGTTAGACACCAGAGCTCCAACTTCTCACTTCTGTGCTAGGAAAACCTATTTATCCAGAATGGACTAAATTTTCAGGAAAAAACAGGGACAGTTTTAACATTTCATACTTTACCCAGTTTAAGTTTTCTGTTTCTACCCCCCACCCACCAGTAATTCAGCATGACCCAGCATACAGAGAGCTGTTTTTAGAATGGGCTATTTTATTTTTCTTTCTGTGGCGAGACTGTCATGGAGTCTGGATATTTCAGGTTCATATGCATCCATGACCAGTGTCCCGCTGTGGTCAAAAAACTTAGCAATGGACTTGGTGAACTCGGCTTCCCGCTGCTGCTTCGTTCTCCCACTGATGAAGGTCAGCTTCAGGGTGTATTTGTCATCGAACCTAAGCATCAGGACAAAAATAACAGATCAAAAACCAAACAGATTGGAAGATACGAAGAGATCTTAAGGGTGGGGGAAGAGAGTGAAGGCTGAAAGGGGCTCTCTGGGGGAAAAGAGGGACCGGCAGAAGGGTAGCAGGGGGATGAAGGAGAAGGACCAGGAAGAATAAACAAGAAAATGTACAAGGAAAGCACTGCGTTGTATAATTACTTAAATAACTAAAAAACAAAAAGATTCAATAATAATACAGCACCAAGTGTTTTTGAAAGATGGGGATAACCTTGGCACTGGTGACATAGGGAAACACACACACAATAAGTTTCCTATCTTCGAGATACTAGCTCTGATTCCTTAGTGCAGGCATATATTCCCTGTTTTAACTACTGAACCCCAATGAAGGTGAGAGCAAACAAAGACT
Organism: Eospalax fontanierii; assembly: GCA_035773235.1. Taxonomy (NCBI): domain Eukaryota; kingdom Metazoa; phylum Chordata; class Mammalia; order Rodentia; family Spalacidae; genus Eospalax; species Eospalax fontanierii. Next base: position 165,745,634 of record CM069524.1, read on the forward strand.
ATTCCAGGTAGAGGTGGCAGAAAGTGCAAAGGCCCCGAGGAAAGAACACTCCAGGACCATTAGAAGAACAGAAAAGGAACAAGGTGAATAACGTGAGAGGATGAATCACTGGAGAGGAAGGGTTATGTTGCATATATATGACTATTAAGCAGTCCCTAGGAATACAGTCTTTTACTGAATGGGAGGTTTTGACAGAGGAGTAAGTTGATGTGATTTGTGTTTTTGAAGGATCACTTTTCCTGCTCTGCTGACACTGGACTGTGAGCAGGGAGAGCAGCTTCAGGGTTCATCAGAACACCCTTACAGCAACCTAAGTGAGCGAAGATGGTAGTAATGGAGATGCAAAATGGTCGGAACTGGATATATCTGGATACAGTTGGCAAATGAGAAAAACTCTGGAGTCCAAATGATTCTGAACTTCTCTAAGAAGGTAATGACCACTTACTGAGAAAGGAAAGCTGAGGGAAGAGCAGGCCTGGCTAGAAGGTTTAGAAATGGATGCCCATTAGGATCCAATGTCAGATAGAAAGCAGGATATGTCTATAATTTGGAGAAGAGGTCTAGGATAAAAATGTAGATTGAGACAGACAATATATAAAGTCTTGAAAATCAGCACTAAGATTTCAAGAGGGAAAGCAGTTCTAGGAACAAGCCCTGGTGGCGCTTCTAATTGCAGAAAAGGAAAATTTAAAAGAAAGAAAGAAAAAAAAAGGAGACAGAGGAAAATTAATCAAGGTAACCAGAAACATAGAACATGGTATCCTAGAAGATTAGGGAGAAAACCAAAAAAGCAGGAAACAGTAACCAACTTGCCAGATGCTGGAAGCAGTAAGTATAGGGAGGGAAGACAGGAGCAGGGGAACAATCATGGGGGAGGAGGGCACAGAAGGAAGAAAAGGGGATGGCAGCAGTGACAGAGAAAAAAACAAGGGAGGAACAAAGGGAAATCAGAAAATAACTTTGGGGGGGAGGTTAGAAGAAATTACAAATGCTTGTGTCTCCAAAGGAATGACCTAGCAGAGACAGACCATCAAGGAAGAAGGGACAGAATATAGCAGCCAAATGGAGAGAAGGAAAGTTTAGAGAGGCACCCAGAAGAAGGCAGGGAGAACCGTGGCATTGCAAGGGGTGAGCAATGGGCTTCTGAATGCCGCTATCTTCTCAACACAAACACGAAAGATGGGGGACAAGGCAAGGAGGTCTGGGGATAGAGGATCAAGTATGAAAGATCCTCCAACAGGATGGAAGCCATGAGAAGCAATGAACAGGTATTAACTTGCATGGAGTACAGATGTCACTGGGACTGAAGAACTTTTGGGACAGGAGCAGTAGAGTTAACTAGAAAAGTGGCAATCAATAACTAGAGTGTGATACTTAACATTGAAATTATTGAAAGTAATCAGTAGTAATAGCAATGTCTAGGTTTATCTGTGGAAATAAATGTTTAAGACACAGCAGAAAACAGATACTTGGAAGATAGTAAGTAAAATAGACCAGGATTTTACAATAAAAACCTGTCTGGACATGTAAATCACCAAAACTTATGAAAGGACATTAGAGGGTACCACTGAGCCGGGAGTTATCTTAAGGAAAAGAAGAGCTTTGTACTGTTAACTCCAATGTCCGCACCATAGGAAGAGAAGTGGCAAAATATGACAGGGTACAATTAAAAATGCAATTCTTATTCTGGGGAGTAGCGCCGAGGATGACTAGAAGCAGTGAAGCGGAGGAAGGGGGAGGCCTAGGTCTATCTCAACTGCCGGGGTAATGAAGACTATGAGACCAGCACCAGCAGCAGCCACCACCTGTGGGATGGTGGGGAAATACATGTCTTCAGGCTATTAGCAGGTTTCACTATAGGCAACCATGTTTTTTTTTTTTTTTTTTTATAAAAGGACATGTTTGAAAGGGAACAGGCTATAGGGGACTTTGCAGGTGGCTGACAATAACTTGGTTGTAAATTAGGAGGTCACAGTTATGGCCAGGTTCATTTCAATCATTTCTACAACAAAAATTTTTGATATCTAGGCTATCTCAGACCTTAGGGTAGGTCTGAGAACACAGAGGTAGTTGAGACAATCCACATCTGGGCCTGAGTGTATACTTACTAGTGAATGAAGAAGTTTCAATGAAGTAATGCATTTAGCACAATATCTAATATACAATAAACGCTGAACATATATTTGCTATTATAACTGGCATTTTATCTTTCTAATAACTCTAAGGAGTAATTTTTTACCTCTCTAAATTGTTTACATGATTTACCAAAAGTTAAGTTACTTGAAACAAACTCACTAGAATATGAACTCAGTTCTGTACACCTAAGAACGAACACCTGTGTATCTGCTTTACAAGGGTATACCCACCACAGATCAGAAAAAGACTCTAGATTCTGTTTTTTTAAAGTTATATAGAGCATCACTCCAGAGATTCCTGAGTGCATTCCTGTGAAGGCCAGAAGACACAGAAGCTAAACAGATGCTCTTTAAAAGATGTTCTAATGACCCCATGTTTCTTTGGCATTAAAAAAAAAAAAAAAAAAGACTTATGTATGTATGTATGTATGTGTGTTTGCTTGTGTGACTTTATATGCACTATGTGCATGTGCAGGATCCCAGAGACCAGAAGAGGATACTGGCTGAAACTGGAGTTACAGGTGGTTGTGAGGTGCCATATAAATGCTGGAAACTTAAGCTGGGTCCTCTGGAAGAGCAGCAAGCACTCTAAACCACTGAGCCATCTCATTTGCCCCACCTTTTGCCTTTCTTAACTGGCCACAAGAGGAAAAAATAAAGAATAATTTCTCAAGTCTGCCACCAAAGTACTTTCTAGCCCAGTGTGTCCTCAGAATTATCTTCTATGATAAAGGAACCTTAGAACTACAGTACCAGGAAAAACCTAGATCATGCATCTCTCCTTCATTTTACAAGACTAGCAATAGGATGTGCACAGTGTAGACATGCAACAGTATACTAGTAATAATGACAACACTCCAGGGAAAATCCTACACCAGGTACTAAAAATCTGTAAAGATAGTCAATACCTTTTGAGACTGGAGGACAGTTGCCAAATATCATCAGGATCCATTCCTGTAGGATCTTTTCTGTGGGCCACAAGAAAGATGCTCTTCTCCTTATATGAGGTATAAATGGTCAGAATTCCCATCATCACAAAATAGGTACAAATAAAGTTAAGGGGAAAATATACAAACATGAAAATAAAACAAAAGAGAAATAATAAAAATTGACACAAAAGAGCCACAAAACTTTCCATGACAATCCAAAAGTTTTATCTTACTGCAAAAGCACTGAAAATTTTGTTATTTCCTTTCCATCCTTATCTTACTGGTTAATTCTCTAGACACCTCAAAAGGAGACAAAAGGGTACAAGACACAAATAGGCTCTCAGCTTCTACAGTGAAGGTCAACAGGTCTAAGAACATCTTGTTACCTAGTTTGTCAAGACGCTTTAATTTATGCTTAGTTCTCTACTTAAAAAAGCAACTGATCACAGCAGACTTGATGTTCAAGGAATTTTAAGTCATAAGAAGAAAAGTGACTTTAGATTAGTCTACTATGACTGATGTATCAGTTATGCCTGATATACAAAACAGATGTATTACACTGGTTTGATAGCATTAACTACCATATTCAAGCACTTAACAACATTTCAGAAACTAGCTAAGAGTGTTACATGCATAATATCATGTAAAGTTTATAAATCAGAGAAACAGAAGTGTTATGCAAAGGATATAGATTGGAAATGAAATAGTTCAGATTTGAATTTTACCATTTAATAAATTATTTTCTTCCTTAAGTATTCTCACCTCTAGAATCAGGATAACACTGCACTTTTAAAATTGTCGTGAAGTCAGGCACGGGGTACACATCAATTATTCCAGCATTTGGGAGGCTGAGTCAAGAGGACTGCTCCAAGTTCAAGGCTAGTCTATTAAGACCCCATTCTCAAACAAAAATAGAATTGTCATGAGGTGTGAGTGTGTGTGTATGTGTGTGTGTGTGTGTGTATGCACACACACACACATACTTATATAGCTATCTAGTCATTTATAATGGTAGTTATCAGCATTATATATATTATATATATATATATATAAACACAGGTTTTATGAACATAGGATCACGTTTTTCAAAATAACTTATTTGAAATCATGTGTATGTGCATGTATGCCTTATACAGGTATGAACACATGAGCACGGGTGCTGCAGAGGCCAGAGAGGATGTCAGATCCCCTGGAGCTGAAGGTACAGGCAGTCATGAGACTGTGAGTCCTGGGAATTGAACTTGGGTCCTTTGCAAAAGCAGTACCTATTATTAATGGCAGAGGTGCCTTGTTTTATTTCAAACAAATATAACTAAAGTATCATTAAAGTTCTTTTGGAGACCCCATACATGTAATAAGGTTGCAGTCACTGTTCAAAACTCTGGAATTTCCTTGAGAATGGTCTCTAGAACCTATAGCATATTCTTTTGAACTGCTTTAACAGTGAAAAATTTATACTAGGATTATTAGTCTTATTAGTGAAGACACAAGAATCAGTTGTTGCCAAGTCTGACAACTGTCAATTTGGATCCTATCTTTTTGTTTTTGAGACAAGGTCTGGCCTGGAACTCAGAGGTTTCCCTAACTCTGCCTCCTCAGTACTAGGACTGGAGGTGTGTGCCACCATACCCAGCTGAATAATACAATCTTTAATCAAGTGCTTCATTAGATGGCCTGGTAACTGCTCCTGAAGGTTGAATTTCTATTTTTAAGAAGTATGTGTATATGTGTATCTGGTGTGTGTGTGGTAGGGAGTATGTGCATGAGTGCCGGTGCCTCTGAGGCCAGAAAATGGCATCAGGTCCTCTGAAACTAGAGTTACACATGGTTTTGAGCCACCTGACAGGGGTGCTGGGAGGCAAACGCCAATCTTCTGCAAGAGAAGCAAGTACTCTTAACTCCTGAGCTATCTCTCTAGCTCCCAAAGATGGAGTTTAAAAAAATATTTTAGGTGGTGGTTGAGTTACATGTATTAATATGGAAAGAACTCCATTATATATTTAATTTTTAAAAAATTTACTTATTTAGGGGGACCAGGATATATATATGTATCACAGCACATAGTGATCAGAGGACAACCTGCAGGAGTTAGCGCTCTCCTTCTACTTTATGGGCTCCAGTGTTCAAGCTTAAGTCATCAGTCTTGACACCAAGTACCTTTACCTACTGGGCCATCTCACCAAACCAAAAAAATTCTAGTTTTTAAAAGTTAAAGAGTGCAAAGCAGTTATGTACAGATGGACTGGTTAGGGCGTGAGAGCGGAGAACCACAAAAAAGTCATTAGCATTAATATATATAAATTTTGTAATTAAGACTATAAGTATTTTGTATTTAGTTTCAAGAAATAATCAAGCTATGTTGGTAACACATTTATAATTCTACATTACTATAAAAAGGGGAAATTCTCAACTTACAATGAGATTCTGTAAATATAAGAAATGCACTTACTACACGATATTACCAATCATAGATTAATTATACTAGCTAACCATGAATGTGCTCAAAACATTTACATTAGCCTGCAATTGAGCAAAATCATTTAATATAAAGCCTACTGTATGTACATATACTGAATATATGCCATCAAAAAGTATTCTTAAATTGAATCCTTTTAATCTGACAATTGTATTACATACCAAATGCTTTGTAAAATCTCCCATCTATTTTTTTTGTTTTTCATTTGTGTGTAGTGTATATGTATCTATGTAAACATGTGTGTATGAAAGCCAGAGTTCAACACTGGGTGTCTTCTATAACCCTCCACCTTATTATTTGAGACAGGGTCTCTCACTGAACCTGGAGCTCACTGATTCAGGTAGAATGGCTGGCCAGCTGACCTTGGGAATCTCCTGTTTCTACCTCCTTGGCACTGGGAACACAGATGGTGTTACTGTGCTCAGCTTATTATGTGGGTACTGGGGTCCCAAACAGGTTCTCTTGCTTCCATGCTAAGTACTTTATCAACTGAGCCATCCCCCATTCCTCTTTTTTTCTATTTTCAAATGAGACAGGGTTTTGACAGGTAGCCTTAGCTGGCTTGGAAATGAGGATTATTCTGATTCAGCCTCCTGGAAGGTGCCACCATGCACATCAACCCACTTACTCTTTCTGGTAATTCAGAAATTTATAAGTTAGAGAGAGTCTAAGAAGAGTGAATTTCTTCTTAGCACAAGATCACAAACACCTTGGATTTCAAAACTGCATTACCACGTGGTTCAGGAAGGGTTACTCAATCCTGCTGGAACACCGACCAAAACTCACATCGCATGCTCAGGACCTCCCAGGCCAGCCTTTCAGCTTCAAGGTTACTAAATAACTCTGAACTTCTAAAATCCAATGCTCTTCTAATAGTCTGAAATTAATGGCTTAAAACAGCCTGGTCTAAATGTGAAAAGTCTAATGGGCTAGAAAGAGAAGAACTGAGTCTCACAATCATTGGCTGTTTTCTATTAAGTGTTCATATTATAGTATATACCTACTTTCCAGATAAAACAACCTTATTAGACCCCAAATATCAATAACACAACCTAAATTTACAGACATTCGCAGCTCTTATTGTTAAATTCTAACATAAGCAGGCCCCAAAATGACAGTCTATGAAAAGTAAAAAAGAATAAATGGCAGATATTTTTTAAAATTGTTACTAAAAAGCAAACCTGAGCACAAAGGATATGATATGACACACAAAGCCAAAACTGGCTTAGACTCTGGAAAAGGGTGCATGTAATCCCAAATCAAAGCCACTATGGCAAAGAAACAGGAGATGGTACAGATGGTGAGGCGACCGTCAATCAGACCAAAATTCTCCACATACTTGTACTTTTCCAGGAGTACCTAGAGAGAAGGAGGACTCAAGGTAAGAGGAATGCCTCCTGTTACCTGCTTGTATTCTTGATTTCCACTATAGAAGGTCATGTTATAAATTAACAAACAGTTCTCTCCGATTGTTATCTTACTGCTCTGAACTAAGATGACTCAAACCATTTTTAAAGGGTCCCAAAGAAAAAGTTATTAATTCCTTATATAATTTTTAAATTTTCAACTTTTCTCATAGGATATAGGTAATTTTTTTTTCTTTTTTAAAATGGACTTGGCACAGATGAATGTTCCATCTTTCCAAGCCCCTCTGCTCTAAGCTAATTAACCTCAAAGCAATGAATTATCTCTTTTCTTGAGATACCCAATATTTATGCTTTAACAAACTTCCCCCTAGTGATTCTATGATAACTTTAAAAACTGCTCTCTGGCTCATTCTCTAACACTGAAAACTAAGGTCACTGCAAAGAAGAGAAGCAAAAGATCTTCCCGGAGACCTATCTTCCACTGGCTATACACATACTCGTGGAACACTTCACAAAAAAGTACCTTTTTGGCGGAATCATCCAAAGAGTTTTTCACAGCTGATCCATCCCACTTATCGATTTTTACAGGCTTATCATCAATCTTCCACTGTAAAACAAACAGAAAAGATATACATCAAGAAACCTAGAAAGTAGTATGAGCTACTTTCTTAAGATATCATCAAATATCATGAACACTTTTTTTTTGTCCTCTTACACGGGAGAACAAGACAATAAATGAGAGGAAACCAGAGTCCAGTGGTACTCCTATGGATGTTCCAGGACGTTCCAAGTCTTCATGCAGAAAAGTCAAACTCTACAGACCCAGAAACAGAATATGTGTATGGGCTTTGTGCTTTCACACATCCAAACTTATTTTATACAAATGTGAGTACAGAAAAGAATCCCCTTGTACATCCTTTCATTCTGGGACCACAAAGCTCAGAAATATAGATGCAGGAATTTACTGGAACTAACAAAATAGGGAGGTCTCCTTTATCTGATAACAACTTTTATTAACTTTAAATGTTTAAATAACTCCAATATTATCTGTTGAAAAAAACCAAATTTTCAACCAAGCCATTGGTTCAGCCCCATCAGCTTCAAGGTTACTAAATAACTCTGAACTTCTAAAATCCAATGCTCTTCTAATAGCCTGAAATCAATGGCTTAAAGCAGCCTGGTCTAAATGTGAAAAGTCTAATGGGCTAGAAAGAGAAGAACTGAGTCTCACTATCATTGGCTGTTTTTTTATTAAGTGATCATATTATAGTAAATAACTGGCTAGTCTTGTGACTTAGGACAAATTCTGCTTCAAATCTTCATCTACAAAGTTTAGATTTTGCCAAGTTCTGCTATTTGGAGGCAGAGGCAAATAACTCTCTTTATGTTGCTAGACATTCAAAATACTATGAAATCAGTAAAAAGTCAATTTAGCACGCTGGCTTCAAGGTTTACCTCTAGGAATTTTCTGTACGTGCATAGCTGAAGGCTAGTTACTCACTGCAGCATTATTTAGAGCAAGAAAAAAAATAGAAATGGTGCAAGTGCTCCTCTATCTCAGCACCAAATAAACTATGGTTCATCAAAGTATCCTGTATATACAGAGACATGGGACTTACCAATGCCTACCTACTGAATTCTTCACTATGTAATACATGGTCAAATTCAAGCAACAGAGTGAATGTAAACAGATGGAAGTCTAAAATGATCTGATAGCTTGTCTTTCAGATATCACAATAAAAAACTCAATTTGTTAGATCAAGTAAACAAATATTATATTTCATAAACATTACAAACTGGGGATGGGGATGTGGCTCAGAAGCAGAGTGTTTGGCTAGTATGAATGAGGCCCCGAGCCTGTTCACTAACAGGCAATTCAATTCAAAATGTATCTCGCTTAAGAATGGATTCTTTTACTAAGAGAAAACATATCAATCTTTTTTTTAAAGCTGGGATTCTATATACTGGTATAAAGAAAAATAAATGAAGTTTGTGAAAAGAAAAAAAGAGTAAAGTCAATTAGTAATGCATAAATTTGTATGCATGTGTGTGTCTATCATATGTGGGCAGGTACTGCAGAGACCAGATGGCATTGGATCCCTGGAGCTGGAGTTAATAGGTTGTTGTAAGTCACCCAACATGGATGCTGGGAACAAAACTTCTATCTTCTGCAAGAATAGTAAGTACTCTTAACTACTGAGCCATCTTTCCAATACCTACATTAGTTATATTTAAACCAATTATAATTCAAATTTTTCTCATCCATGTCTTAAATTTTTTTTTTCTTAGAGAAAATTACTTATGATAGCATTCTATAATATTGATTCTCACAACCTAACGGTCTACCAATCAAATATGACACCTAATTTAAGAAACAGATTGTGAACTAAGAAAATAACAGATTTTCTAGCCAGCTAGCTCATATGCATTCAGTCAATATATTCCATTTTAATAACACAAACGAGAACTTATACAGCAAGCCCACAACAGAATTTGAATTATCTGTGAAATAATAAAGTCATAATGAAATCATTTAAGTATTTCAGTCATTCCAAAGAAGAAAAATCCCACTCTCACAGATTCCCAGACACATACCATGGAGTGCAGCACACTCTAGAAAAAAAACTCGCCCCTATAATTTCTCAGCCATTTTCAGGGATAAAATGCTGAAGTAGCAGTTATAACGTGTTTTAGAAGCCTCAGCTTTTAACTCCACTGACTGGTACCCAGAAGCAATCTTAAGTGGGAAAGAACTTTTCCAGTGAATTACACACATGACAAAGGTTATAATTTGATTTCTAAAGAGAGGCATCATCCATTTTGTATGCAAGAAAAGTCTTAGCTCATTTAACAACAAACAGGATCTCTGAGGGAGCATGGAGAAGCATATGGACAAGGGGGGACTGACAGTAGATGCCTAATTTTCTGAACGTTGTTACCCATCATTCTTTAAAGCTGCTCATCTAAAGTGTATGTAATTCTTCGTGATCTCCTGCGGCTATCCATATCTTAGGAATAGACTCTCCATCCCTACCTTGTCTTCCTAAACACTAAGCAGAAACTTCAATAAAGAGAAATAAAAAGAAAAGGCAGGGGAGGTGGTTCAATCAGTAAAATGTCTGCTGTACAAGCATGAAGACCCAAGTTTAGATCTCTAGCACCCATGTAAAAAACCAGGTGCTGTGATGTGCATCTGTAACTCAAGTGCTGGGGATGCAGAGGAGATTCTAGTCAATCAGTGAGCTCTAGGTTCAGCAAGAGATCCTATCTTAAAGTGGAGACCGAGGAAGACACCAATACATGCACACATATATGCACATACATGCACACACCACACACACACATAGAAGAGATAAAGGCCAAGCTTATTTCATATGGGACCCCACAGGATAAATCACAATGAAGCGCAGCATGTGGAAAGGAATCAATGCAAGTCCTTCCTGAGGACTACCACCCTTGATTAGGAAGGCATATTTGCAAGGTTGTTCTGTGGCTGGCATCTGCCAAGATGGCTGCTACAGTTCCCTGTACTGATAAAACATTCCTTATATGCCCAAAGTGGTTCTTGTGCCTAAACTGTTTATATAAACATTATGACTTATACCAAATACCGTTCCTTTTGGGAGTCTGACACAGACTAGGCATAAAGGGTACCTACTTAGCCAGCCCTACAGAAAACCAAACAGTGTTTCTACAGAGCTTCCATGGCAGTCAACATTTCATATGTACCATCACAACTCTCACTGCTGGAGGAATTAAGGATGCCTTGTAGGCCTCTAATGGCAGAGGTACTCTAGAATATTGCACTTGGTTTCCTATGGACTTCATCCTGCAGTGCTGTTATAGATCTTACTAAGAGCATTATTATGCTGAGTGCCATGACTTTTTCTAACAAATCACCAGTCTTGGAGAACCTCTCCTGTCATACAGACATTTATTTTTCCTGTTTCTCCTACCATCTTTTCCATACAGTCATAGTATTGATTTGGTATGATTTAATATCTTAATTTTGGTCAGATCTTGACTCGGAGTTTTCATTACATCCATACACAGTACTCATAAGTGAGTTGTGAGGGTTATAAAAATCACTTCTGTAGCAATAAAGGAACAGGACATGCTTGTCCTAGTCAGCATACTTGAGACCAAAAGTGGCTAGCTGACCAATTCAAAGGGGAAAAAAAAAATTTTTTTATGTGTATGTAAGTATTGCCTACATGGATATAAGTGCACCCGTGTCATGCAGTACTTGATGTGAGAAGACGGACATCAGAGCCGCTGGAACTGGGAATACAGACAGTTGTTAACTGCCATGTGGGTGCTGTGAATCAAACCCTGGTCCTCTGCAAGAACAGCTGTCATCTCTCCAGCCCCAGGAACTCCATTTCTTAAGTGCAAAGGCATGTATTTCAACACAACTTAGTTAAGAACATGTAAACAGCATAGGAAATCATTTTCTGAATTAATAGATTTGAGAGTTAGAGTCCTCAGATCTCCATGCATCATCTGGCATTAGGAGGTTGGAGGTGGGTCAACAAAGGACAACATTCCTATTATTAGAGTATGCTAAACAAACCATTGTCTTAAAGCATAGAAAAACAGCATAAACACTGCATTTTCATTTTTCTAACAGTGAAAACAGAGCTATGCATCAACATCAAAGGCTTCAGTGGATTGCTTCATACAATTCTTAGCTTGACTCTGAAGATTCCTCACTCATACTGGGGAGATGGACAACAGAGGTGAGAGTACTGTATCAGTGGCAGGACCCCATTCTGATTTAAAAACAGAAAAACCCAATAAACCTTTTCTTCCTTCTTGGTCTATTCCAGTTCAGAAAGTGGCTAGAAGACACAAAGGAGGACAGTAGCAGGAAATAAGGACCATGACAGATGGAGAGACCACACCCTCGACGGCAAGTTTACAAGGATAAAGAACATGAACTTGATTCTGAGGCAGGCAATGGACGCAACTTTGAACGAACAACTAACTTTAAGAGAGAGAGTGTATGTGTGTGTATGTGTGGTTGTTTTGTGAATCACCTGTCATATCTGTGGATGAGCCCAAGGGTAAAAACAAATATAAAATGGGGCTTAATTTAAGCATGGAACTTGAATGTTCATCACAACAGCAGCAAGAGAATGAAAAGGGAACATTTATCATGTGGAAGTGACAGGACTTAGTGACAGATAGTTGAAAATAACATGATAGAAGAAGAAACAGACAACCACCTACCAGAATTAGGGCTTAGATGACTTGTTTGAATCATGACGTCATTTCCAAAAGAAGGAACATGGGAGGAAAGAGAATAAATACTCCTCTGTATACGCCGAGACTACAGCTATATGTTGCTTCCCTTTGACTCCAGAATTTTCTAACCCACCATCAGGTAACAGTGTCCGGAGCCATTTGCCTGCCTCGAACGATGTCCTGGTCCAGGGTAAGGCAGAGGTCAACATTGTTTTGCACAAAAGCGCTGCAAGAGCAGGATGTTCTACTGAGCACACAAATAATTCTCGGTATCTAGAGGGAAGTATATCTTGTGCCCAAGGTTGAGGTTTGACTGTTCTATGAGGATATGGGTTGCGTGAGAAAGCAAATGTTCACCTGTATAAATGCCCAAGTTGTTTGTGCCTTAAACTAGTTGCTTTGTTCCTCATGCTGTGACAAGAGTATCTATAGGGTAAGCTAAATTACTCCTGCCCTCCAGGCAGTTAGCAAGATCAGAAGCAACAAGTTAAAAGTAAAGGGGAAAGGTTAATTTGGGAAGAAAATGATGTCTATCTTGAGAATGCAGTTACTTAATCTAGATCTCAATTAAAAAAAAAAAAACCCACAATATCTCCAAGACAAGATTATAGCTCTTAGCACACTGGTGTTCAAGTACTTATTAGTGGTTGCATTTATGGATTAGTTGGAGGTTAGAAATTACCACCTATGAATTAAATTGTGAACATGTACATTACTGGCAATTCTTGAGAAACTGATTCTCAAGACTTTTCCAATCTTTTCTGGGGTCACAAACTATACACCAGCCTGGTCTCACATTCAAGGAACCTAATGATTGTAGTTCTTTGGAGGTCAGCATCAGTAATCTGGGTCTATGGCTTAAACATCCCACCACTGATACCACTACTTCTGAGATATAAGGCTGAAAAAGACTCAGAGTGAAACTGTGGTGATTAAGAGATGAAATGAGATGGCTTGGGTAGCTTGGTTAGTAGAGTGCTTGCCCAGCATGCACAAAGCCCTAAATTCAACCCCCAGCACCACATAAAGCAGGCATGGTGATGCATGTACGTAACCCCAATACTTGGGAAGTAGAGGATAAATAATCAGAAATTCAAGGTCATCCGCAGCTATACCATAGTGAGCTAAAAGGACAGCTCAGGATACATGAGATCCTGTCACAAAAAATAAAAAGATGTAAGAGGAGTCCTTGTTCTAGGGAGGTGGCAGAAAATGAATTTTGTTAAGGACTATAGGCAACCAGTTTAGAAAATTGTATTATAAATTCCTTCCTAGATTACAACTAGGAATATAAAGTGGGGTTACCAGTGTGGAAAGCAATTTTGTTAACTCCTCAGAAAGTTCAACACAGCTAATCCCAACACTTAGGAGGCTGAGGCAAGACAATCACCAGTTCTAGGCCAGACTGGGCTACATACAATGTATCAATAATAAAATAATATAGCTGTTGTCACACAACCAAAGGGAAGAAACAATTTAATTCTCAACTATTAAGTGGAAAAACAAAATGTCTATCAGGCTGAGATAGCTCAGTGAGTAAAGCAGTTGTTGTACAAGTGTGAGCACCTCACACTAGATCCCCAGGCACACGTAGTACCCTAAAACTGGAAGGGTAGAAGTAGAACCTCTACGATCCCAGCACTCCTAAGGTGGATGGAAGGCAGAGACAGGATAATCCTCAGAAGCTCCTGGGCCAGTGGTGAACAAGAGACCTTATTTCAAACAAGGCAGGGGACAAAGGACTGACACTTGACACCTCCATTCCAGCACGACACATGCAGCTATCCACATACATGCACACAAAAAGATTTTAAAATGGTGTTTCAGTGCAAGAAAATACTTCGGTTATAAAAAGGAATGAAAGCCAGGGGTGGCACAGGCCCTTAATCCCAGAGATTGGGAGGCGGAGGCAGAGGCAGAGGCAGAGGCAGGTGAATCTCTGTGAGTACTAGGCCAGCTGGGGCCACAGGAAGATCCTGTCTCAAAAAGACACCCCCCCCCCCAAAAAAAAGGAATGAAATGTGACACATGCTATTAATAGATACGAACTTTGAAAGCATGCTAAATCAAAGAAGCTAGTCTTAGCTGCTGCCACACTACTTTTTTCTTAAAGACTTATTTTTATTGATGTATCTGTGTTGAGTGTATGCCATGAGTTCAGGTGTCCACAGAGGTCAGAAGAGGGCATCAGATCCCCTGAAGCTGGAGTTATGGGTGGTTGTGATCTGTCAACCTGGGTGCCAGGAACCCCTAAAGTCTGCAGGCACCCTAAGGTAACACACAAGGTCATGGCTTGCTTACACACTATATAAAGGTGAAGACTGCATATTGGTATTTCCAACATAGACTCTCCTCTGAGCACAAGTCTTGTTCACCCAATTGCCAGCTTGCCATCTCTACATGCCTAATAGGTGTATCAGACTGAAATAACCAAAGCCAAATAAGACTCCTGTTTGTTCCTCAAAGTGCTTCCTTGTCAATCTTCCTCATTTTGATGAAAAACCAACTCTATTTATCCACTTCATTGTAATAAGAACACAAGAATTAGGGCTGGGGAAAAAGAGAAAGTTCAACTGAGTTCCATCCCCAGCATCTACATAAAAAATGCTGGGTGTGGCTGTGCATGTTTGTAAGCCAAGTACTAGGGAGGCAGAGACAGGGAGATGCCTGGGCCTTGGTGGCCAGTCAGCATAGTCTAACTGGTGAGCTCCAAGCCAATGAGACCATTTCTCAAAGAAGACGGATGGCATTTATGAGGATGACACCTGAGATCACCCTCTGGCCTCAACACATACAATGCGCAACACACACACACACACACACACACACACACACACTTTTTTTTTTAAAGCCCAAGAATTATCCTTAATTATTCTTTCATGCCTCCTATTCTAAACTCAGCCCATTACATTTTTTTGGCTGTACATGAGAATCTGAGCCATAATTATCAACATGGAGGTCATGCAGAGACAATGAACAGATAAAGTGATTCATAGGAGACAGAGAGGTAAGGGGTCAGAGAGATGGCTCAGAGATGGCTCAGCAGCTAAGAGCGTGGACTGCTCTGCAGAAAACTGAGTTTGATTCCCAGAACTCATTTCAGGTAGCTAAAAACCATCTGTAACTCCAGTCTCAGGGGATAAGATGCTTCTGGCCTCCTCAGGCACCTGTATCACATGCACATACTCCACCACACCCACACAACTAAAATGTAAATCTTTAAACACAAGAGAGGAAGAGGGATACATGCAAGTACAGACATCTAGGCATCAACTTTATAAACTCTTATTTGGGCCTAGGAGGTACAGAAATCTTTTTTTTTTTTTAATTTATTTTATGTGCCTGATAATACACTTCTTTATATATTCCTCCCTCCACACACTGGACTTCAAAGGGTACAGAGATTATTGATATGTATTATCTTGGTTCTGCCAAACCGTATTATACAGGTACTGGAGATTAAACATTTCAGGTGAAGAAAAAGAAGTCTGGTGAGGCTGACTTGATCGCATACTTTTTCCAAGTAGCAGTGATACTTGAAAGGCAAATTAACAAGATCTCTAAGTTCAAAGTCCTACAGTAACACATGATGCCATATGCTACGGTGAGCCCTCTGTATCCTTATTGCACACTGAGGGACCAACCAATCATGCACACATATACACATACACAAGAAGAAAACACACATACACAAAACTTCATTATATCCCAAACATATAGATGTTTTTGTCATTGTTCCCATTACTATTACATTATAACAACTGTTCACGTAACATTTACTTTGCATCAGGAGTTGCAAGTAATGTAAAGATGATTTAAGGTATACTGGAGGACATGTAGCTTATATGCAAATACTACACCATTTTATGAAAGACTTAGACATCCTTGAATATCAAAATCTGCAGAGAATCCTAAAACCAAACCTTCACAGATACCAAAGGGCACTGTGTTTAGTAATCTCTGCCTTAGCAGAATGTCTGTGACAGTTTGCTGGTGACAATCCGAGTGGAGGACAGAGTGAACAAAGTCACTGGGAAAGGTCTGGCACAGGCTGTGAGACACACACTCCACGGAAAGGGGGAATTTGCATACAAAATGCCAACGAACTCTCAGAACACATTTTATTTTTTGTTCCTGTTGTTCTGAGACTAGGTCTCCCTTGTAGCCCTAGCTGACTTGGAACGTGCCATGCACACCAGGTTGACCTTGACCAGAGAGCCTCCTACCCCGCCTCTGAGTACTGAGATTAAAGGCGTGTGCTGCCACTGCAGGTTCATTTCTTTTAAATTTCTTTTTTTTTTTAAGTATTTTATGTGTATGAGTGTACTGCCTATGCATGTATGTAGGTGCACCCTTGTTGTACAATCTTCTGACCACGGAGGTCAGAAGAGGGTGTTGGATCCCCTGGAACTGTTAGAATGGTTGTTAGGTGCCATGTGGGAGCTGGGAATTGAACCCAAGTCCTCTGCAAGAGTAAACAGTGTCTTGACCAATAAGCCATCTCTCCAGTCTCCCCTCATTCCTATTTCTTAAGTTATTAAGACTGTGAGAGCACTAGAGGGACAAGAGGGTCTGTTTGAGGCCAGCCTTAACTACAGAGCCAGTTCCATACCAGCTAAGGCTATAAAGTAAGATCCTAACTCATATCTGAAACTAACGATCCTCAAAAAAGACAAGGGGCACTAGGTGTGGTGCACAGATCCATCCACCTGGCTCTGACTGTCCAATACCATCAGGCATTCATTTCTTAATGACTTGCCATAGGTTAGGCACAAGGAAGTCAGAAAGCATTTCAATTAAAAATTTTTTAATGATTGACTAAATCTTACAGATACCAAGCTTCACGCTTACCAAGCCAGCTGGGAATGTGGATATGGGAAAGAGGCTGTAAGAGTATATTAAGGCTAAGCCCCTTCAATCTGCAGATCTAACAGAAACAGAGAAAACAAGCATATTTGGGTTCCATAGCTAGAGGCGGACTAGGCCAGTTTTTCATTCAATTGTCTCTTCCAAGATGCTGTACAAAAGGAGCAGAGCTTTCTTTTTTCTTTCCTTTAAACACTTACGAAGCTGTAATTTTTTAAACTGGGTGGACAGAGTGGAAAGCTGCTAGCTGACGCAGGCAACAGGAGGACTAGCAGGAGGAGAAAAGAGAGAGGAAGGCAGGGGACGCAAGAGGGAAAATGGAATCTTAAGGCTTCCTGTCAGCCCAGCAAGGGAAGCCAACACTCAAAAATATTAAAATGCCTAGGAACTTCAGTACTAAGTAAAAGGTCAGTAAACACTTTCGGACTCCAGCAGCACACGAGGGTGACGGTGGCAGAGTTCAGGGAATACAGGCTTCGAGTAGATTCTTTCAATTTCTCTGGAGTTTATAGTTTTCCGCGTCGGTGCAATGGGCCCTCTCAACAGCTGCTTCCCCAAACCCCAGCACCTCTACTGCAAACGCGAAGCCACGCTGAAATGAAGGCATCACTACGCGAAACTGTGCTGGCGGCCAGCGTTAGGCACCAGAAACACTTGTGAAAAGACCTAAGAGAAGGCTTGGGTCTCAAAGTGCGGAGGGCAGACTACAAACGTGCGTGGGTGGTCGACACCCGAGCCCCCTTTGAAACCGCAGAAAATAAGGGGGGCGGGGATGGAAAGGTGGCCTCGCCGCCTTCTGGGCCTCCCCAGGAATTTCCAGGACTCAGATCCTCACCTTATCCAACAAACCACTGCGGCCGCTGCCTGTCCCGCAGCTGGGGCCACTACCAGCCCCACCGCCGCTTCCACCACCGCCGCTCCTCCCGCCTTGCGACGCCGCCGCCGCCGCCATCTTGTCTGCTTCTGTGTCTCCCTCCCTTACGACTTGTCCAAAGCCTATTGGCTGAAGTGGTCCACGTGATAGACCGCGCAGAGCCCATCGGATTCCGTAGTTCCGCTGTGCTGAGGAGAGGCGGAAGTGGCCGCGGAGCTTGCTGGGACTTGTAGTTAGAATTTCCGATCGCCGGTTGCCGCCTACCTCGCTAGCCGTGTTGTCGCCGTTGCTAAGTAGTGGGTGGGAAGGCTGTGGCTAGAGCCACCGTGGAGCGACAACGAGATTCCCGTGAGGCTAGCAGGCGTGGGGCCCGCCTGACCCGGACATCGCCTCCGCGAACTGGTCGGAGGCGGAAACGACGCCGGAGGCAGGTGTGGCTGGGAACTTAGTTTGCGTGAGTGAAGAGTCTTCCCAGCCAGATGTTGTCTCCAAAGGGGAAGGTTGAACCGATCCACCCTTTTCTAGCCCTCTTAGAGCCCGACGATTCTCCCAAGTGACTGTCATGTTAGCTGTTAATAATGTTTAGTCTGGAGCTCTCATTTATTGAATGCCCACTGTCTACAGTCCCTACATGCACTTATTACTTCCCCCCTGTCTTAGTTCCAGTATAACGTTGTCTAGATGAAGAAACGAACTTACCAGAGACCAGATAGCATGGAGCAGAAACCCATTTAAAGCCAAGTTTATGTTGTAATTGTTGGTTTGTTTGGCTAAAAAAAATATTGGACGTTTCCACTCTGGCTCCCTGCTCTTACAAATATTGACTGAGAAAATATTTATTGAGCACCAACAATGCCTGACACTGTACTACAAGACAGAAGGAAATCAAGATAAATCTGGTTGCTGCTCTAGGCGCCTCTCTATCACATAATAGTATCACTTTATACTGTATAATATTACATTATCTAGTTTTTATACCCATGTACACTCCTTAAGTGTCTAGATGATGGACCAGATAGATACTGAATTGCTTAGTATGTCTGTCTGCCCTAGTCATGAAGGATATACTCCTGAATAAAACAGATAAAACCTACTTGGGCAAAGCTAACGTGCATATGAAAATAATGGTCACTAAAGAATATCAGAGTTCTTCAGCTTTGTGAAGCAATCCCAGGCCACTCAAGTCTTCCCATAACTTTTGATTGTTGCTGTTCAACTTTCTTATAACTTTTCATTTCTCAGAACCCAGTGCTAATGTCACCTGCTTTTAAAAATGTTCCTCAATCCTTGCATTTTGCCTTTTGCTGACAAAACGAAGTGTTCCTGAAGCATTTTGTTTATGCCTCTGCTTACTTAATACTTATTGAGACTCTTCTTCCGTAGGCCAGGTCCTGTTCCAGATGCTGGAGGTAGACAAGTAAGACCTAGGCCTCACCTTGGAGGGACTCAGTCTCAGCCTTAGGTTGGCCTTGGTGGGGAACAGTCAAGGAAGCAGGCCATTTTAATATGGTGAGTCAGAGTGCCTTCATTAAGAAATGGCCGGGTCAGGCACAGTAGTGCACTCGGGACAGAGGTAGGTGAATCTCTGTGAGATCAAGGCCAGCCTGGTCTACTTAGCAAGTTCCAAAGTAGCTGAGACTATAGGGAGACACAGTCTCAACCCCTCTCCCACCCACAGACAAGAGTCAACCTGGGAATAGGGAAGCACAGGAAAGTTATCTGTATGAGTCATGTAAAAGGACAGACATATAATAGGCCAGGGAATGGAGCAAACTCATGTATGCAGATAAGGAACATCACTGTGTATGAGATGGAGTCAGGGATAGTACAGGCATACGTGTGAGAGAGAGACAGAAGATACGTGTGTGTTGGAGGTTTGAAATACTAAAGTCAGCTTAACATTGGCTTTGAGACAGAGTGCAGAAGCAGCTGAAGTTAACCCTCAGGTTTGAATCTTGAACTTTTTTTTCCTACCATAAAAGTAAAGTTTGTACTTCTGTTAAGGCTACATTCTAGAAAAATGTAACCTGGGAGTTATGTCCCCTTTTAGCCCTTTACTTGTAGATTCATACCTTCTTACCTCCTATTCCTCATGCTGAGTTAGAATTTATGTAATTATTGATATCCGCTCTAATACTTGAATTTTGATTTATCCTTTGTGATATATGGATAGCAAATATTTTTCCCAGACTGATCTTATCTTTCAGCATCGACAGAAATTTCTTTCATTTAAATCATCATTTAAATGATCCTCTCCTTTCTCATCTGTGCTTTTTGTATTGTATGTAAACAACCCAGTCACACTCTACTCTTACTCAACTTCTCTCCTATAACTGTTCCCATCTACGTCTGTGTTTGTGTCTCTGTATCTTGTGTGCCCTGTGTGTGTGCCCCATGAACACAGGTGCCAAGAGGGTATCGGATCCCTTGGAGCTATAGGTGGTAGTTGCCTGCCTGATGTGGGTGCTGGGAATTGAACTCAAGTCTTCAGGAAGATCAGCAAGCACTCTTAACCAGTGACTCTCTCTAGCCCCACAGCAGGATTTAATTAATAAGGAAGTTTGTTCAAGAGTTCTGAATGACAAAGAAGTATAATCTATTTTACAGGGGAAGAAACAGTTAAAGAAACAAAAACAGAAAGAAGGCAAAGAATCATTCCCAAGGTCAAAGATCAAGTAAGTACTACATAGACCCGAAGCTAGGTCCCATGGTTCTGGTCAGTTGCTAGAGCCTTCTCCAACATCTCCCAGGCAGAGGTTTATTTATTTGACCCTTCATTCACCTGTCTAATTGATAGACTTGGCTGGTCACCAGGGTGATTTCCTGAAAAATAGATCGACTGATTGTGAATCTGTACCATCTGGCCACCTCTTCATTTTTAGAGTGTATCTATGTAGCCTGTATGCTATGTCAGGCATTATATAAATGAGGTCAGTATAGCCCTCATAGGGAACAGGAAGAAGGCGAGGGGAGCAAAGCATGATAATAAGGTGGGAAGTACTATTCTGGGAGAAGTATGGGGTCATAGGGGCACATCAGGAGAGACTCTGCTCTTTGAAAGGGAGAACAGAATTTTCATAGTGTTCTGTATTGGACTAAAGGAGATATCAGCATTCACTGACACACTCATTCCACAGGTATTTATAGAATGTGCTATATACCAGGTGCTGCGTTAGGAATACATTGAGAAATAACCATGTACACTGTCCTTTCCCTTGAGGGAGATTAGATCAGATTTACAC
This sequence comes from Eospalax fontanierii, assembly GCA_035773235.1. NCBI lineage: Eukaryota > Metazoa > Chordata > Mammalia > Rodentia > Spalacidae > Eospalax > Eospalax fontanierii. The sequence goes on from CM069524.1 coordinate 165,766,770, forward strand.
ACTCTTGGTTTTGGGAGTGCCATCATATCCTTCATTTGGCTAACCTATGTCTGTTGGGTGCTTAAGAGCTAAGTCCCTTGGGCGGAAGAAGAGACGGTGAATTGGACGTTTCAGACTTGGAGATTCATAGTCCCTTTGGGGAGCTTGCCGAGGTTTGTAGTAATTCTGTGAGGAAGAGAGCACTCAAACCATGAATTATTATAATTAAAATAATTATAAATAAATAAAATTAAAATTAATTAAATTAATTTAAATTAAAATAAATAAATAAATTCAAGGCCTAGAAAGCACAGTTGTTTTCCACAGGAAAGTTCAGTGGGGAGGGGGAGGGATGAACTACAGTTCTCTAAGGCACAGAATTTTTATTTTTGTTTTCTATGTGGGAAAACTGAGACTCGAAAAAGTAAAGTGATTTGCTCAAGGCCATTCAGCTTTAGTAGAAACTAGACCCAAACTCAGGCTTTCTGTTCCCCAAACTGTTTCCCTTTTTGTACCACCTGTCATATTTGTCACTCCCAGGAAACCTTTTTTTCCGGACACCTGATCCCAACCCTTCTTGCTGCCCTGACTTTACTGATTAGGCCCACAGCTTGTATGTCACAGTCCTACAGTCTTCATATGACCCCCTTCCCTCATCCGGGGCTTGAAGGTTCTTGGATCATCTGATGCTATCCCTAAGCAGGTCTCTGGAAAGCTGGAACCTATAAAAGAAAAACCTCTAAGAGCTCAGGATTTAAGAAACTTCCATCTTGGAGATGGCCCTGGGACTGAGTTTTAAGGAATTTAATAACAAGATAGACAAAATGGAAAAGGATATTGTAGGCTAAAGGAACACTGAGGACAAAAGCTGTGAACATTGATTACAATATAACCTTGTAAGGCTGAATGGGATTAGAGTGGCTGGACCTGGAAAGGTTAGGGCACAGATACCAAGAACCTTCCAGAACAGGCTCAGGGGTTTGGGCTTAGTGACAGAGCACCTGCCTAGGGTGTTCAACCTCTAGGTTCCATCTCCACCCCAGCGCAAATCAAATGAAGTGAGGCAAAGTAAAGAAGATCAGAGCCTATGGCTTTCGCTGGGGAATCTAGTCAGAAGAGAGTTGCCGTAATCTAGACTGGATATGATGAGAAAATTAATGAAAGCAGTGGAGAATAGCCCATTGGAACAGCATTTCCAAGCTGGAATCGCCATAATTCCATGACTAGTTAGAAGCATAGGATAAAAAAGAAAGACGGGGTCTTGTCCTCAGCTGTATGTTTCCAGACAAAAGCCAGTGTTTGTTCTTGACTCTGCAAACTCAAGTAGCAGGAGTTTTCTGGAGTTTTTGTTTTTTATTAAGAAGACTTCTTTGATTCCCACCTACAAAAGTCAAAGAATTTTAAAATATTTATTATTTTTATATGTATGAGTATATTGTCTGCATGTATGTAAGCGCACTCATTTCATGCAGTACCTGTGGAGGTCAGAAGAAAGTGTTGAATTCCCCCTGGATCTGGAGTTACAGATGGTTGTTAGCCACCTTGTGGGTGTTGGGAACCCTGGTCCTTTGCAAGAGCACTCAGTGCTATTAACTGCTGAGCCATCTTTCCAGCCCAGAAAGTCAAAGAATTTTAATCACAAAAAACAAACTTTAGCCTCTGAGTTGACTCTCTTCCCAGATGTGTTTGGTTGGGCCTGCATGCTGTTTCAAAATGACAGATGCATTGCTGACATTGAAAGAATCTGATTTCACTTGAAAAGCAGACCTCTCTTTAAAAAAAAAAAAAGGCAGAGCGTGGTGGGGAGACGTGGCAACACTGATTAGGTTCTGCTGCCCGGTGACTGGTGAAAACAGAATAGGAGCCGCGCTGTAGGCAGACTCACACACATGCATACCCTCCCTTCCCTCCCCCTTCTCTCTGACATCCAGTTTTCTTCATTCCCATCACTTGCCCAACTCCTGTAAAGACTCATATTTGCACGTTTTAGCTAAAAAGTAGAGTTATGCAGGGGTTGACACCAGACTGTGACAAAGAGTTACAGATATAGATGAAAAATATACATTTTGTGGGGCTAGGAATTGAACTCAGCTTCTTGCATGTGCTGGGCAAGCGCTCTGCCACTGAGCTACACCTGCAGCTCATCTTTTTCGTTTCCTTCTTAGCTCAACAGACCTTTTAACTTCCTGTTTTTTTGAGTGACAAATGATGAATTTAATGGTGATTAGGGGTTGCTACTCCTTTGAGTAATTATTCTGAAGAGAATAGCAGTTTGATGAAGAAACGACTGAGTCAGACTATGAAGGCAAAACCATACCCACTTCCCAATTTTTCAAGTTTTTAAAGAATTTATTTGTGTATGTATGTGTAAGTGTACGTACCACAGTGTGTATGTGAGGGTCAGAGGTAAACTTTATAGTCCATTCTTTTCTTCCACCTTTACAAAGGTTCTGGGATCAAACTCAGGTTCTCAGGCTTAGCAGCAAGGTCTTCACCTGCTGAGCCAGTTTACCATCTTTTTCTTCCCAATTTTTGTGTATATACATATATGTACATACATACTCAACAGACCAGAAGTGGAAGGTTATTTCTTTTGTGTTCTTTTTATTCCTTAGGTGGAAGGGAATATGTGTGATATGTGACATCTCTTCCCTGTCACAGCTGTCCCTTCCTTCCCTTAGTGGAGGAACCTCTCCCCTGGGGTCTAGGTACCTTACTTCCGCTTGCCCCCAGATGGGGTTTAGACTGCCCATCTATCTTTCTCTTGTGATCCCATCCTTTCCTCCTCTGCCTGCTTCTTCCTCTTGGTGACAGTATAGCTGAGTCTTTCTATCCTATTAATAATGGTCATAGTAAAAAATGATCCATATGTGCTGGTCATGTGTCACTCTAAGTCCTTTCATGAGCATTTTCTCATTAAAACAACCCCATGGAATAGGTCCATTTATTGCCCATATTTTATAGAGGAAGAAACCAAGGCATTGGAGTAAAATGTTAAATAACTGAAAAGTTAGGTAAAATATTCGAGGCCATACAGTTAGTAAATACTGTTGTCAGGGTTTGAACTGGCCTGTAGTGACTGTCCAAGATTGTAAGGTGGAGGCAAGTGCTGGCACTGCCTTTACCTACCCTGTGAGCCAGAGAGTGCACCCTAGTTCCCCAGGTACCTCCTCTCCCCTTCCTGTCTTGTTGCCCCCCCTGCCCCCTACAACTCCTGACTATGTCTTACCACTTGCCTCTCTCCTGACTTTCACAGTCAAGGTCTTTGGAAAACTTGCACTTTCAGTCTGTGCACTTCTATATGCAAAGTCAAGACTAACTCTATCCTTCTAGAAACCAGCTCTTATTTTCTCATGACCTGCTTTGGGTCTTAACCGTACACATATCTCTCTTTCTCTCTCTCTCTCTCTCTCTCTCTCTCTCTCTCTCTCTCTCTCTCTGTCTCTCTCTCTCTCCCCTAAGCTTTCTCTTCTTGAGTTTATCTGATAGTTTCCTGCACTTTCTCTACTCTCCAGTTTATTTCTCTACAATTCCTTTCTGAATCCTCCCAGGCCTGTTTTCCTTTGCCCCCCAACCCCCACTCCTTTTCTCTTTTTATCTTTCTGTAGTTCCTTGGTGTTTTACACATATCCCTGCATCTTACCTCTGGCCCAGTACAGTAGTTCCTACTTGCAGTCCCTATTGCCACTCACTTTCACCAGGTGCCAGATCTGTCTGCCCACCAGGTGGGCAGATCTCCTTTCCAAAGCACAGCTTAGACCATGACTCTGGGCAGCTCAGAAGTCATCCTTGTCTGCCAGGCACCTACAGTATGAAACTTGAGCCACTCTCCATGTAGCAAACACCCTTAGGAGCAGGTACCATCCTGCCTGTCCAGCCTTACTGTCAGAGTCCCAAATACATGGCCTTCCCCTTCCTGGGTCTGGATGTATCTACTCTGTGTACCTCGATACCTATATGGTCCTATGGCTCTTTCCTATTCCTGTCTGGAATGTTTATCCTTCTTCCCAGTTTATTCCTTAAATCCAGTTTATCCAATTCAAACCTCATTTGCTTGTCAGCAATCCTAAAAATTGAACCTCCTTCCTCTAAACTCTGCTAAGACAAACAAACTTCTAGTGAATACTTATATGTACCATGCTGGCCTTTTCACTTGATCCTCTGTTAAGGGGGATTACTGCCCCCACCTTACAGGTGAGGAAATTGAGGTTCAGAGGGCTAGAGGAATTTGCTTAGTCACACAACAAGGAAAGACAGAGCCAGAACTCAAACCAGGTCTGTCCAGACCTAATCCAGTATTCCACTGAGTTAGGATTGAGTTGAACTGGAAAATCCAGGGCCTCGACTCCCCCTTCATCTACACAGGCAGTGGATCTCTTAATTCTAGGAGGTAGGGTTGGCAGGGCACAGTGGTCCTGGTGGGCTCATGAGCTGCTCTGGGGAGAGAGGACTCTGTTGTATCTTCTCTTCTGACTCCACTGTCCTTGCCACCCCTCAGGGACATGATTTCCTCAGGAATCTACAAAATGGACGACAGCCAACCTTACCTGAACAACTGCTTTCCAGCCAAAAATCTTCTTCGGATGCCAGAGGAAGGTTAGGTGACTTCTCAGATTGTTGCCTTTCGGCACACCCAGCTCCTACCTCACACAGTCCCCCCTCCCCGCCCCCTGTTCCTTCCAGTGCTGCTCAGCCCTGTCCCCCTCTGGCCCATTTCTTACAGCAGCCTCAGTGGGCTTTCTACAGCATTGCTTGGCCACAGAGCCCCTTCTGCTCAGTGGCCTCTCATTGCTGATGCCTTTAGAGGCATTCTGTGTCATTCACACATTCACAGTCTCACCTACCCTTAATCTCTGCCACAGCCCTTTCCTTTATGTGCCATTCCCAGAGTGCTCTTTTCACTTAACTTTTTGACTTTCCAAATGTCCCAGCCTTCATTCCAGTTAGCATCTCTTCCCATCCACAAAGCCCAACCCCTCTCTCTGCTTTTCAACAAATCATCTAACGCCACTTTAGTCTGTTATGTATCTTTCTCTCTGTTTCTCCTATTTGATGAATAATCATATTCTGCCCAGCTCCTACATGAAATAGCTAATATTTCTCTGATGGTTTTTTAAATATCCTCCTACTTACAAAGTACCTAGGAGCAGGTACTCCTGAAATTGAACATAGCTATATAGATCTGGTGAGGTTTGTTGCTTTGAAGGGTAGGTCCACAGAGAAGTGTACCTGTTTACCCAAGATTTGTGACTTGCTGGATACTCTGTAAGTATTCCCCTTTCATCTCAGTGGGGATATAGTCTCAGATCCCCAGTCAATGCCTGAAATGTGGGTAGTGCAAACCCCATATATAAATACTGTATTTTCATTCATATATGTGTGTGTGTGTGTGTGTGTGTGTGTGTGTGTGTACCTAGATAAGGTTTCATGTATTAATTAGAAATAATATGAGACTGACATAACAGAGTTAAAACTGTTCTACTTAGCTAATAGTAAATAGAACAATTATATATATATATATGTATGTATATATCAGCATACTGCAAGAAAGTTATTTAAAATTATTCTTTATATCTGGAATTTTCCATTTAATTGGTTTTAGCCATAGTTTAGTTGAGTGCCATCATTAGAAAGCACAGAAAGCACAGCCTTGAACAAATGGGATTACAGAATGCAGAGAACATTGGTTGGCTCTTCTTTTCTAGTTTATTTGCCCCATGTTTTCTTTTTCTTTTTTTTTGTTTTTTTTTTTTTTTTTTTTTTGGTAGTACTAGGGATTGAACCCAGGATCTAGCACATGCTAGTCAAGGGCTTTACCACTGAGCTGCATCTCCAGCTCTGTTCCTTATACTTCTCTGAAGTGATTTCATTTTTCACATAGGTATCATTCCTGATCACCTACTTGTTTGAAGTCCTTCAAGTGAGCTGTCAGTATGAATTCAGGATCACTGAATCTCTCATTATCTCTCTCTTGTTCTTGCTCACTCACATACAAACACGTGTACGCGTGTGCGCGTACACAGACATACACACACATACAGAGAGAGAGAGAGAGAGAGAGAGAGAGAGAGCTAGATGAGAAATTAAATATAGACATATGCATCCGTGTTGATATATGTACATATATATGTATGTGTAAATGCCAAGAGCAAGACGGTGTCAATAGTGAAGAAGAGACTTGTTGCCTAGATCTTGGTTTCTAGTCTTGAACTATATAGGCATCCTACTTCAGCCTCCCAAGTTGCTGGGATTGCAAGTGTGTGCCACACAGCTGGCCAGATCTTGGTTTCTGAATACTATTCTCCATGGAAAGGAATAAGAACTCAGAAAAATAAGTATTCATGGGGCTGGAGCAGTAAAAAAAGAAATACAAGTTGGGGCAAGAACATCTTGTGGTTCCAGAAAGTAAAGAAGTACTCAGAAAAATACTGGGGAGGGTTGAAGGGAAACAGGAGCCAGGTGACAGAGCCAAAGCTGGGATAGTCTGAAGAGTGAAATACATGATGGTAGGACTGGGTTGTAAACCGTGCAAGAAATATTCATGATGCAAATGAATGTTTGGGTCCATAAATTAGTGGGAAAGAAGTATTAGCTCTTCCTTATGATAAAAATCCCAGTAATGAATATAGAAAAAATGAGGACATATAAAACCACTGTTCAGATATCAAGTGATAATTTTTGCAGGCAAAACCCACCTATGAATATCCCATCAGTCAGAATAAAGAAACAGGACTAGTAGAAGATAGGTAGGTAGGTAAATAGAAAGATAAAAATTCCCCCTGAGAATTGGCTTGTGCAGTTGTAGAAACTGAGGAAATCCCTGGGGAAGAACTGGTGCTGAAGTCCTTTGTTTCCCTGATGGTGGGGATGGAAAGCAGGACTTTGTGCAAGCTAGGCAAGTGTTCTCCCGCTGAGCTACATCCCTAGCCCAGGGCTGTCGTCTTGAGGAGGATTTCTTTTCCCTTCAGGAGTCCTCAGCTTTTGCTCCTGAAGTCTCTCACTGGATTAGGTGAGAGCCTCTATATTATCAAGGATAGTCTCTCACAAACATCACCTGACTATAGATGTTAATCAAAACTGCATAATACCATCACAGCAATACATGGTGTTTGAATATTATATATTACATATATTATATATTATAGAAGCTAACACAAGCCATTTTAGATGTTAGAAAAAAAATGGTAAAAGCATGAGAAATAAGATATTTGGATAGTCTCTAAGAATTTTTATTAATAACAAAGGGAAAAATAGTAGCTTCTCAGTAGTGAAATCAGGAAAACTTACATTAGATGACAAATCAAAATGAATATTATAGGAGTGGGGAGTTGGCTCAGTATAAAGAGCATTTGCAGCAAGCATGAGGACCTGAGTCTGAATCCCAGTACCCACATAAAAGCTGAGCATGGCCACATGTGTCTGTAGCTCCAGAATTGGGGATAAAGGCTAGAGGATAGCTGGAGCTCACTGGCCAGCCAATGGAAATGGTGAGCTTCAGGTGCAATGAGAGATCCTGTTTCAAGAAAATAAATTTGAGAGTGATAGAGGCAACCTATATCTTCCTCTGGTTTCTGTGTATACACACTGTCATAATACTTGCACACACATACACTGCACATGTATACCACATACATACAGAAGATTAACATCATAGCGTTAATCGTGTACTCCTATAATCCCAGCACTCAAGAGGCTGAGGCAGGAGGATTGTGAGTTTGAGGCTAGTCTGGCCTGCATAGTGATCCACTAGAAATAAGGCACAGTGAGCTCATAAATTTTCTGACATGACACACAGAAAAATGCACAGCATTGCTCTTGTGGCAGCTTGCCCAGGGCAAAGCTTCAGTCTAATCATGGGAAGGCATCAGACAGGTTCACTCTGAGGGATATTTTATAAGAACTGACAAGTCCTCTTCATAACAAGACTGAAGAACTGTCACACAGTTTGGAACATACTGAGGCACCATGGCAGCCAAATATGATGTGAGATCCTGGGTTGAATCCTGGGACAGGAGAAGGACATTAGTCAGAAAATGGGAAAATTTTGAAGTGGCTGAGATTAGTAATTGATATTGTACCAGTGCTAATTGCTTGGTTTCAGTGGTTGTGTGGTGGTTATGTAAGATGGGAACAGAACATTAGGGAAGCCGGTGAAGGCTGTATGGCAGTTTGTACCATTTTTGCAACTTTTCTGGAAGTCTAAAATTATCTGAAAATGACAAATTATAAAGAAAAACATCCTTCTTCATCCCTTCCTGTTAAAAGCCTACCCCATCACAACCCTTTTTCTGGCTTTCAGGATCTTTTATGGTCTGACTCTGCTGATCCCTCCAGCCTCATCTCACATTGATCTGACATGTTCTCAGCCTTTTCTTGGTCATTTTTTAGTTTTTACAGCAACTCAGACTGGTGTCTACAGCAGTCATGAATATGAAGAGAGGGCCAAAGAGCACCAGAGTCCATGTCCCGGATGGGGGTGTCATTTGGCAATGGGAACCAGACTGTCTGGCCCAGGGCAGAAGTGGGAAATGGCTCACATGAGTCTCAGAGCGGGGACTGCATCCAAGAAGTGTAACAGGCAAGAACAGTCATGTGGGTAGGGCAAGCCACCGATGCAGAGCTGGGACTGCCCCGGAAGAGAGCCGGTGGCACCAGCCAGCTTCCCGCAGCCCCACCGCTCTGGTTGGTCCGGACCTTTCATACTTCTGGGCATTTTTTTTCCTGCTCTTCTGCATAGACTGCCCTGTTTCCAACCCTCATGTAGTGACTTACCTCTTGCCGGTAGGTTCTCCTCTGAGAGGCTTCTGCAGCACCTCATAAATTATTGAACTTTTGGGGCTCAGGGCTTCTCTCTTATTCATTCCCATAGCCCCAGCTCCCCACATGAAGTAAATGCTCACAAAACATCTGAACGGATGACTCTGTAAGTTTACCAAGTCATTCATTTAGCAACAGTCACAGTGTGGAAAGCTCTGTGCAGGCCATAGGAATACTGAGATGAATTAATCAGACAAAGCCCCTGCTCATACAGAGCCTATATTCTAGATGGACAACCAATAAGTGAATAAATTAATTCCGTATTGCAGTTATTGCCATGGGTTGATAAATTGTTAATATAAAAGAGAGCAGATTCCACAATGCCATTATGATTTTTTTCTTCTTTGTTTCTTTGTTTCTTTCTTTTTGAGAGACAGAGATGGTCTCCCTGTAGCCCAGCTGGCCTGGATCTTGCTGTGTAGACCAGGCTGGCCCCAATCTCACAGAGATCTGCCTGCCTCTGCCTCCCAAGTGAGTGCTGGGACAATCGGCATGTGCCACTATACCTGGTTTGTCATGATTTTTAAGTGAACTTACTAGTGAAATTCACATTCTTTTTTTAATTGACACATAGTCTCAGGTAGACCAGGCTGTTCTCGAACTTGCTATGTAGCCTATGTAGTCCAAGACATTGGACTTCTGATCTTTCTGTCTTGACCTCTGGAGTTCTAGGATTACAGGCACACTCTCCCACACCTAGTTTTAGGCAGTAAGGGAGCTGAACCCAGGTCTCCATGCACACTAGGTAAGCACTCTACTAAGTGAGCAACATTCCCAGACTCATATTCTCTCTTTGTTGACATAAATTTTCTAGTTCTTTCTAGAATAAACAAGCATTGATATTGTCATTTTTTGTAAAGCTTTGAAGGGGTTTGCCCCTTCTCACTCTTCTGATCCTCCCCACAGGCCGAGGACATTGGCTAGTGGCTCGGAAAGGCAACATCAAGAAGGGTATGGCTAAGACACTCGCGGAAGGTCAGGAAAACCTGAAGAAGGTTTCTTTTGATACTGGGTTGAAGAAGGTAGCTCGGCGGGATAGCCAAGTGGACATTCTTGGACACACCCTGGACCGGGCTTTTCTGGTGAGAGTATATGCATTCCAGAGTAGCTGGTAGCATCAGCTAGGGGAGAGGGAGGGAGGCATGAGGACTCCTCTGCTCTGGTCTTTTCTGACGGGGCCAGGAGTTGTCCTGCCATGTTACCACTGCCTCAGCCATGCAAGCTATCATGGTGGCAAACTGAGTGTAACTGATGGTGAAGGGACCCAGGGAACTTCCTTCACATGTGATGCCTTTACATCTACCTTGTGAAATAGGCACAATATCACCATCCTCATTGTATTGTTTCCACTAGGCAGATGGACATTTGCCTTCAGAGTCCGTTTACCTTGACCAAGGCCTCACATATAGCCCATAACTGACTGGACCAGGATTAGAACTTTGGTCTACTGACTCTAAAATCTGTACCTTTACACCATATGAAGTGGCTAGGCATGAACCAGCACTCAGGAGGCAGAGTCAAGGGGTCTCTGAGTTCCAGGCTAGTCGGGGCTATGTGGTAAGTTCCTATCCTAAATTTAAAAGACATATGAAGTAGAAATTCTTACTTGAGTTGGAAAGGCAAGAGTGTCAGAAATATAAACTGAGGATCCCATCCCGGTGCCTAGGAGGATCTAAAGATTCCTGGGTGTCGTGCTGTGCTTTGCTCTGAGGTGACTTCTCCGGGAGCTGATAGGACTTGGGAGGTCCTGCTTTCCCACAGCCTTTTTCTTTAGCTTTAGCATCTGCTTAAAAGCACACTGAGCTCTGAGCAGGAATTACTCAAGGCCTTTTCAGACTTTCTCAAGAGAACTGTGTGCTTGCTTGGAGACTAGCCAGGTAGTTTCACATCTGTTCTATGCAATGCTTCAGTAGCTTTGAAAAGGAAGACACATTTTTTAGACCAATATTAATGGGCAGCCTGGTTCTCATCACCCTTGGGAACAACTCTGGCCACCTCCCTTGTGCCCACATTCTGTGTATGATTCCCAAGAGATGCATATCTGAGGCTACAAGAGAACGTTGCTTGTTTCACCTTACCTCAGGTGAGCAGTACAAGTTTTTTACAGAGCCTGTGGAATCTGGTTCGTTATTATGTCTACTTCTCATGGGAAGCAGAGAAGACTGATACAGCAGTACTGAGGCGGGGCAGAAGAACTTCACTCTTGATAGTGTTGTTTTTTTTTTCCTTATACACTTGACCTTGCATATCCCTCTCTCCACTTCTCAGATTCAAACAACCACAGATCGAAATATTAAAAAACGTTATCTGAACTACACAAATCCATATTTTTATATCACTATTCTCTAAACAGAGTAACAACTATCTACATATAATTTGTACTGTATTAGGCATTGTGAATAATCTAGAGATAGGTTTAAGTATATGAGAGGATGGTCATAAGTTAGTATTTATAAAAAATACTGCACCCTTTAAATAAGGGACTTCAATATCCACATGTTTTCACAACCAAGCAGTTTGTAGCAGTTACTGGGAGACAATGATACATGTGTGATCCCACGTTTAGTAAGTATGACTTGTTACCCATGTTGCTGCTTTGGATGGAAGAGGCAGCAAGGATGTTTTTCAGAGTAATGGTATATCCACTTTGCCTATTAGTTCACTAGCCCCTCAGTTTACACTACTATACCAATCTTCCCTGCTCCCTGTGCTCAAATACAGGATTTTTGGTAGTGTTTATCATTTCTGTGTTGGCACCATCTGACTGGTCACCAAGCCAGTAACCTGGGATTATACTTTATATGTGCCTCTCCCTCATGACACCTTTACCAAGTCCTGGCATTTCTATTAAACAGTTGTCAAATCTGCCTTCTTTTTATCTCTGATGCTGCTATCCTTAATTGGGGTACCATCTCTTATTGGACTAATCCAGTACCTTTCCACCTAGTTTGCACCAATTAGAATGCTTTTACTTTGGGTCAGTGAGATGGCTCAGTGGATAAAACCTCTTGCTGAACAAAGCCTCATACCCTGAGTTTGAGCCCCAGAAGGAGAGCAGGAGAAAGGAAAGAACAATCTCCCAGTAGTTCTCTCTCTGTCCTCCATGTCCATGCCATGGCATATATAAGCTCATGTGCACACACACAAAATAATTGATAACAATAAAAATGATAAATGAAATGTAGGCTGCTTTTGTTTCATGTAGAGAGAAGGCTGAGGCATTGTGTGGAACAGGTTACACAACTGCACAGCATCTTCCAGGCACAACATCCTTATACTTTCTGCTCTGTCTTCAGCATGTTGAGCTGTCCTCTTGGGCTGATTGTCTTCTTGATTCCCAAATGGTGGGACAACCCCCAGAGGCTATTATTTTTTATTTTAATTAATTAATTTTGAGATAGGGTCTCCCTGTACCCCCACCTGTCCTAGAACTCACTATGTAGACCAGGCTGACCTTGAACTCACAGAAATCCACCTGCCTCTGTTCCTGAGTGCAGGGATTAAAGGCGTGCGCCACCATACCCAGCTTTATTTTTATTTTTTGGTGTTTTTGAGACAGGGTTTCCCCATAGCCCCAGCTGACTTGGACCTTGCTATGTAGAAAAGCCTGGCCTGTATCTCACAGAGATCACTGCCTCTGCCTCCCAACTGGGAGTGTGGGGACTAAAGGTGTTCACCCCTGTGCCTGGCATTGTCACTGTCTTATTTCTACTTTTGTAAGATAAACTTTCTCAAACTGGTGACCCATCTCTACTATAAGCAGCCAACATCTCATTGACCAGATCTTTGTATCCTGTCATTGAGAAGAATGAGACTTTTTTAGTTGGCTTGGTCAGGTCAAAACCACTCCTTGGGACTATCCACTTGAAGAAAGGTGAGTGACATTGGTGTTCGTTAATAGGGAAGATGTAGAGAAGGGTTTATTAGAAAGGTCATTAACCACACCTGGCACATTGGTCTCGCCTGTCTTCTCATCTGTCTCAAAAACGCCAAAAAATGGGATAACTATTTGAGGAAGACACACAGAGACAAGGTTAGAGAGGCAGTTGTGAGATCACCTGGATCCATATTGACTCTGAACTGTGTGGAATTAGCAAGTACAGTAGTTTTATAAAAACCAGTAAGTCTGATACAGTTAGACTGTACCTGCTAATTCCACACAGACTCTGTGTGTCTTCCTCAAGAACATCTTGCCTCTTCCTGCCTGGGCAGCTTTCACTCTCCCACCACCCAATTCATGGCATCATTTCTGGTTCAGCTCTTAAATCTCAACTGGAAAGATCACTTCCTGAAGCAAACATTTCCTCCTTTAAGACTGAGGTTAGGACCTCCTGCTTCTGTACTTTATGGGATCTTGACTTTATCCTTTAAATAGTTATCCCATTTTTAAATGCTTGCTTGCTGCTTGGCTTCCCATGAGCATAGATGTTCTATGAAGGCATGCGATGCTTCTGCTGCTTCTCCATTGTCCTCCTAGTGCCTGGTTCAGAGCCATACATAACAGTACAGGACAAAGTGACAGGCTCTATTAAACACAGGAAAAGTTCCAAAGCTGATACTTGATCTTAACTTTTCAATTTTGTAGAGCTACATATAGTAGACAAACGTACATAGAGTTTAGGGATTACAGATTTTAATTCAAACCATAGTGTATTAGTTAACTTTTCTCCCCTCTGTCTTTCTCTCTCTCTCTGAGTCAAGAGAGAGAAACTGGAAGTGGGACAAGGCCATGAACTCTCAAAGCCTATCCCCAGTGACATGCTTCCTCCAGCAAAGCCATACTTCTTAAACCTCCCCAAACAGCACCACCAACTGGACATATATTCAAATACTTAGAGTCTGTGGGGGACATTTTCATTCAAACCATACACATAGATTTGTTATTTACTAGCTATGTAATCTTAGGCAAGGGACTTTCCTTTCCTCTTTTAACCCCAACAGATATATTATAGTGTAACCACTGTACCTAAGGGTTAGGGAACATCACAGAAGAAGGGGTGGAAAGATTTTAAAAAGAGTCAAAGGATCAGGACACCTGCTGCTAGATTGTGTCTTCTAGATATGGCAGGGAAGCTGCACCCATGAAATTTCAGCAATATGGTTGCCTAAACAAGACCTGTATAGTGACAACACCAGTTGACAGGCCAGTGTGGACAGGGGAAGTTTCACAAAGTCCCATCCCTATATGTAGAGCTACAGAGAGTCAGTGGCTGCTGAGAGAGAGAGAATCAGTTTTCTCCAGGGGTGAGCTCCCTGATAGGTTATCCAATCCCAAGTGCTCAGCCCTAAGCCCATGTACTTACTGGCACCACTAACTGGACTCAGTAGGCTATTTATATCTAACCACATGTTTATCTATTGTTTTTATATATAACTATAAAAATACTAAGAGATAAGGATGTTGAGAGGAGTGAGGGCATGGAAGGAGTTAGACAGGGAGAGAGAGAAATAGTGCGAATGCAGTACTCAGGTGTGGAATTCTCAGAAAGTTTTAAATCAATGCATTTGAAATTGAAAGAAGAGAAAACACTCAACAAAATAGCTTAGTTAGGTACATTTTGTTGGGACCTTGAGAACTGACTGTGTCCTGTATCCCAGCTGAAGCACCACTGTGTGAAAAAGCCAGCGGACCTTTGCACCGTCGATGTGAGCGGCATGAAGTTCTCCAAGGTGAGGCCAGCAGTGGAGTGGTGACTCGGGGGAGCTACATCTGAGGGATGATCTGGTCTGTGTGTGGCACTTCTGCAGTCTTTGGGGATTAGAAATACGTTATGAGGAAAGGGGCAGCAGAGGGCCAGACAGGGACTCACTAAACAGAAACAATATTCACACAAACTTTTGCTATAAATTTGATATTCACATGAATTAGAAGTGCTCACTATATGAGTCTGGCTTTGAGTTTACTAGGAAATTTGAGTAGTGTGTATTCCATTGTGACAGTGACTTCCCATCACAAGAGCCTACAGCCTATAGTCTGGTAGGTGTAAATCATTAAGGAAACTTACGGTGAGGAGGGATGTGCAAGAATGTGCATAGCATCATAGTTTGTAATAATGGAATTTTGAAACAGACAAAATGTGTATCCACTTGGAAAGGATAACTTGTGATATACTCAAACAAGGAACTCAAAAGGATGAACTAGTCCTGTATGTATCAACACAAATAAATTATAGAAAGCTATATGTAGCTCAGGTAAATCTCAAAGGCATAATGGAAAGTGAAAAAAGGCAGGTTTCAGAATGATATTTACCCTAAGTCTGCATGAGTATAAAATTTTACAGCATGCAAATTGTCCTATGTATAGTTAATGGAGACATACTGTGTGTATATAGTTAATGGAGACACTGTGTATATGTATATAACACAACACAAAACAAGAATCGGGGTAATGTCCTGAGACTGAGGATGGAAACACAGGGTGTGGGGATGGAGGTCGTACATCCTCTAATGGTTTCTTTCCATTTCAAGAATGGTCAGTTAATATTCAGATTTATTAATTCTGAGTAATGATTCTACCTGAGTCTTCAGAGTATCATTTACTGTGCTTTTCAATACACTTGTACTTTGGAGTAGAAGAAAACAAACAGAGAAGCCCTTACAGCATTTACCACATGGCTGCTCTTGTGCTACGAGTCTCTCTCAGCCCTGGGCATTTGTTCTTCTGGCAGCAGCTCTGGAGTTTCAGCAAGGCTTCTGGGCAGCAAACTAATCATGTGTTTTTCTTGATTGCTTTCCTACAGGCAAAGGAAAAGGACTTCAAACATTTTACTTCTGTGATTTATATCAATGCCTCTGAAAACTTGCTGCCTCTAGGTGAGCCTTCTTGCAAACTATCTTCTGCCTGCTGACTAGCAAAGTCACTTGTCTTAGGATTTGCCTGTCCATCCATGATGGGGCACTCATCTCTTGTAGAGCACAGCAGCCTGAGTGCTGGAGAGAACTCAGATTTCTCCTCTAGCCCTGGGCTGGCACGGCCTCCTTAGCACCTCAGTGAGCTGCTCCTTCTTCCTTCAAATGGGGATAAGTCCCTTCCACCTTGCAGACTCAAGTGAGAGGAACTTTGAAAGCCTTTGGTTGTTTAGCAAACCTGCAGTGACCCCTGCTGGTGTCAGAATTGTGTGGCCTTTAGAACGATGTGAGAAGTGTGCCCAGTGCCTGTTCTGGAGAGCCAGTGGCTTGGTGGGAGTGATGGGTTCAGGTATGGACTCTTGAGAGCAGGGCATAGCATAAGCGGTGATGGCAGGAATCAGGAGATAGTATGCAAGCGTAAGTGACTTTAACCCCGGCCAGCGAGTCAAGAGAAACCTTAAAAAGGAACACTGAAGCTAAGATGAAAAATATAAAAATATAAAATATAATATAAAAAAGATGGCCTGGCAAGGTGGCTGAGTGGGTTAAGGCACTTGCTCCCAAACCTGAATTTGGGCTCTACTTGGTGGAAGGAGAGAACCAACTCCCAAAGCTGTTCTCTGACTCAGGAATTAGTAGGTAGAAAGGCACTTTGGGCCGATAGAGCAGATGTGGAAAGGCAGTGCCTGGTCAGGGATATGCTTACAAAGGAAGCATGAGGAGAAATGAGACCAGAGAAGGTAGAGGGACCTGATCATCAAGGGCCTTGAGTGACTTGAACTTCATCCTTCAGACAAAAAGAGTGTTGGAAGGCTTAACAGGGAAGCTCAGAGGTGGCTAGGTTCTCACGATTCTGAAGAAAATGGAGGATTAGTTCAGTTTTCCAGGGGCAGGATGATGAAGCTTGAGCTAGGCTAAGGCAAGGAGTGAAGGGCACTGAGAGAGAGTGATTTGGAAGGAGGTAGGAATTACAGGGCCTGGCAACTTATGGACATATAAGGAGAGAGAGGCATTAAGGAGATACTCACTGAGGTAGAGTTTGGGGCAGGTGAGGGGGGAATGGGATGGGCTAAGTTCTACCACACTGAGTTTGAGGGGCGCTTCTAAACAAGCACCTGATGAGATCCCTGCCTTCAAGAAGGTAGCATGGTCTGTTAGGAGCATGACATAAAAATGCCAATAAGCATATGAACAGGTAATCAGCCTTACTAATAATTAAAACAGCACCAGGATACTATTTTCTGCTCATCAAATATTGACAAGTATGAAAAAGATTGATGACAGCCAGCATTGATGTAGAAGTGAATTGCTCTAGTGTTCAGCTGGAGAAGTAACACATAAGAAATTGATATGACACCTTGGAAATATCTGTTAGAATCTGCAATAATCATTGTCTATATTGGTTCCATTTTTAGGACTATATAGTATAGAGACACACTTGTGCAAGGAAATGCCCACCAAGCAGTTTTTCATTAGGCTGTACTGAACATTCTGATTCAGAAGCCTACTGCAGGCCACACAGTATACCAGGTTCACTTAGACACACACCACATGCCAGTAGTATCAGAAGTTCCTTTTCACTGGAGTCCTCATAGCCAGTCATCTACCAGGGCCATCCACTAACTAAGTGTCACCTCAGGTTCAAGACAGAAACTCTCATTGGGTAAATGTAGGAATGATCCTTGTTTGGAAATCTTCTTTCCCACAGGAACCAATGTCCCTTGTAACATTCCATAGGCATTGCTCCTAGGTTCCCATGAAGGTCATGGTTCATTAGAGGAGTTGCCACTGGCAGGAAAGTACCCCCTTACATGTTTATAATTTATAGTTTCTTCTGGTTTAGTTACAAATTAGCAAGCTGGGATCATTTTTACCACAAGCAGTATTGCCCAGTAACACAGTTACCATAGCATTCTTCTGCTTACCAGGGAAACAGGGATAGAAAATGAGTCTAAGATCCAGTTCTCATGCAAGGAGGAAGAGTCTGATTGCCTTTTATCCACGTAGCCTAAACACTATCAATAAGAGAATGGTCACATAAACTAGGGCATGCCTATACAATAGAATATAATTAAGATATTGGACAAATCTGTATGTTTTAATGTGGAATAACCTTCAACTATACTGTTGAAGGAAAAAAGCAAGCCATGATACAGTGTGTATTCCATTCTTGTAAAAAGAATGTATATTTCAACATGTGAGAAAAAATATGCGGTCTTATTCATGAAACTTTTAATTAGTAACTCTGGGTGTTGGGATTAAAGGAAAATGTTGATTCTTTTCTGTGATGTTTGACTATTTGGGGGGCATGTTAGCTTCTACAATCAGAGATAATAAAGATGAACTGGGAGTATGACTCAGTGGTAGAGAACTTGCCTGGTATATACAAGGCCCTGAGGTTGATTCCTGTACTAATAAGAAAGAATAGAGATAATTTCTAAATGTACTTTGCATTTGAGCAGACGTAATTTAAGTTTCAGTCCTTCCACTTACCAGCAATTCCATTTCTAGCAAGTCACTTAGCCTGACTGAGTCTCCATTTCCTCAACCACAGAATGAAAGTCCTAATCCCTGTTGGTGTGCATAGTTAGAGATTTATAGAAAATTTTAAAAAAGATTTGCTTTATTTTCAGTTGTGCCTGGGGTGGGCGGGAGCCAGAAGAAGCCTTTGGAGGATCCCCTGGAGATGGAATAATAGGTGGATGTGAGCCACCTGATGTGGGAGCTGGGAACTGAACTTCAGTCCACTGCAAGAGCAGCAAGCTCTCTTAATCTATGAGCCATCTCTCTAATCCTAGGCCAGAGATTTAGAGACAAGGTACATAAAGCATCTTCCACAGTACCTGGCCTTCCCCTGTGCGAGCTCAGTGAATGATCATTATTGGTATCTTTCTCTCTCAGCCTTTACAAGCTGTAGATTCTCTCTTTCTGTTCCCATGTAGATGCGTTCCACACATTTCCAGCCTTAAAGGAACTGGAGCTTGCGTTCAATGGCATCAAGACAGTCTATGTGAAATATGGAGATTTCAAGGCATTGGAAGTAAGTTGGAGGTAGGGAGTTTTGGGTGCCTACCTATTCCCTGTAAGGAAGGAGTAGAGGGATCTTTGCAGATTTTAACTCTGGGGAAGGGTTTTCCAAGTCTCTACTGCTAGGCTCTTGGCTCATGGCTGGCTTCTGGGGAAGGTGGTGGTATTGGTAATGGCAGTGCTGCTGATGACGGTGATGAAAGTGTTAGTGGCAGTATTAGGAGATAGATAGCTATGGACATGGTACGTGGTCCTGGAACAAAAATGCCAGGGGTCATTCACATTCAAGAGAGTCTGTAGAAAAGTGAGTTTAAACCATATCACAGGAGAAAGAGTTTGAGAGATCTAGATCCCCTCGGTGTTTGGAGAGCCATGGAGGTTAAAAGCCAGAGGCAGCAGATCAGAACTAGAGACATTGTGGACTGATACCAAAGACCCACCCTGAGCTGATTAAGCCAGGTTGGTCCCAGTGGACAAGGATAGAGCAGGCTATATGTCTAGTCCATAGGCCCAAAGATGAGGCTGAAACAAAATAGTGTTCTTAAGAATTCCTCAGTAAACTCTAGACATATGCACATCTGTACTTGCTTTTCAAACTGCAGGATCGAAAGTAGAGATTTTGTTTGCATGTCCTCATACTTCAAATTAATACCTCTTTCAACTTTTCATGAAGATTGCAGGGCAACTTTTTACAAGGGAATAAAGTTTTTGTCACCACATGGGAATTATTGCACACATTGGAATAGAAAACAACATCAAGAGTTAGGCCTGGCCCCCGGGTCAGACTGACTTGCATGAACTGAATTGTGCTCATCCTTGCATGCTGGCCTTAACAGTAAAACATTTTCTACTCACGCTTTAGCAAAATGTCTATATATTGGGAGCCTTGGGGTTGGCCCTAAAGGGTTGGTAGCTTAAATCTGTAGACATCAACGGTCAGCTGTACTTTACATACTGCTCACCTAACTTTGTCTCATCAGAGAGAGGCCTTCTACAAGACTGACCTTTGTAGAGAGTTGATGGCCTCTCTATGCCAGAGTTTTAAAAAGCTTTAACCTGTTGGAATGGCCATCTTCCCAAGACAGATGGTATGTCATAACATCCTTAAAACATCCTATGCTAATGCAGTCCCGACCTCTTCCCGTGGCTTCAGGTTGCATTGACGATGACAGCACTTTACTCTGATTTGGGCCTGAGTCCGCCCTCTGACTCATTCAGGAGGCAAACTCCCAAAGTTCAGTAAAATAGAGAGGGAGTGAAGGATGCAGCAAACTGATGCAGTTTGGTGCTGTGTTAAAACACCATTTTGTCCTGCATTTTAGTGCAAACAGTGGGAAATGGATTCTAGACACTATAGACCCAAAGAGCTACTTCCCTGACTGCAAGGCCTGGGAGCCACTGACAGACTCTCACTTGTTTGTTCCTCACTGTTTCAGAGAACAGCGATTGAGCTCCTGTGTGTTGTACTTTGTTCCCGACATCTTGTCTTCCTCCTTCAAACTGCCCCAAACATTTATCAGAAGCTCCAGTGGTATCTGAGGGATAGGATCACTGGTAGTTGATTATGACAGATTTTGTGCACATCCCACTTTATAGTTTGGTAGCATCTGATGAAGATCATTTATCCAGCAGACCTAGCCTTACCCAAAGGAATTTGTCTGTAACAGAAAGCAGACCCCATGTAGGATGCAGCATCTAAATGAGAAAAGGAAATCTCTGGAGCAGGCATTTGTTCTCATCTCTCTATGGTTTGCAAGGGCTCCCTGGGAAAAAAAGATAAACATGTCAAATATCCTGAATTTGCAGCTCACAGTAATGAATACTTTGATGTGTAATAAAACTTGATGTGACTCAGCAGATACAGTAGCCAGAGGAGTTTTCTGTCCTCGTTTGTCTTTAGAAAGCCTGCCCCAAGGGGAACAGCCCAGAGCCAGATTCCTCAGTAGTCAATTTAGAAAAACTTAACTTTGCTTTATTTGATTCTCTACTTACAAATCTAAACACTGTTCAGCTGGATCCTTGCCCTGACAGCCAGAAGACCTTCCTTTTAAGACCAACCTTTTGCCATGCCTCCTTGACCAAATTTGCCTTCTGTAGTTTGTTTCCTTTTATGTAAATTCTGGGTTGGCTCTGTAATTCTATGACCTGTGACTCTAAGACTGTTTATTTCTTTATTTATAAATCTATCTATCTATCTATCTATCTATCTATCTATCTATCTATCTATATCTCCTTTATACTCTCTATGGTAATCTTATCCCTCTTCTACTGAAATCCTTTTTCTTCCCAACATACCCCCTATCCTTTATGTCTTCTGTGTGTGTGAGAGACCCACTGGGTTGCCTGCATGAGCATGGGTAGGAGCTTATTTACTGATACATGGGCAACTTATTAGTGGCTATACCCTAAGGAAAGCAACACCTCTACCTTCAGCCACCATTAACTATCAGTAGTTCCTCAGGGAGGGATTAGGCCCCATGAACCACTTCCCCTTCCATGATGAAGTGTTGATGGGCCCAGTCTTGTGCTGGTAACCACAGCTTCAGTGAGATCATGAGTGTACCAGCCATGTCATGTCTAGAAGACGTTTTCACAGCACTCGTCCCCAACCGCTAGTTAAAATCTTTCCACCCCCTCTTATAGTCCCTGAGCCTTGAGAGTGGATATAGGTGTCCAAGCACTCCACAGTTATGAATTCTCTGCACTGTGACCAATTGTGAGTCTTTATTAACTGTCATCCACTGCAAAGGAAACATATCTCATGGAGGCCAAGAACCCAGCAGCATCATTTCTAAATAGACAGACATATGTAGTGAGCTGCCTGAGGAATGTGGGAACTCCCAGAGAGCAGGGACAAAGTAAGCCTTCAGCATGGAGATACCCAATGAAGGGATGAATGTGGTGGTGGTGACAACCAACGCTGGTTAAGAATTTACTGTGTACCATACACTAGGCTAAGTTTATCTATTTGTGTAAAAGCCATTTTTTTTCTACCTTATTGGTAAAGAATCCCAGGTTAGGTAATTTGCATAAATCACATGAGTTAAACCAAGGTCTCAGAGCCCATCAGTTAGTTACTATAGCAGAGTCACAGCAAATCCAGTCTTTCTTGCACAGGCACTTGCAATGCATATACCTCCGACTGACTGTGGGACAGTCTGGACAGAGGCCTTCCTTGATAACCTGGATAAGACACTGAACTGACTGTATCTGATGGACTTCAATGTATATAGAAGAAACACATAGACTTAGGGGAATGGGGAAGGAAGCAGCTGTTGTAGAAGAGTTCATGTGAGTGTCAAGAGAGTGGTTCAGGAAGGAGACAACAGACATGGGTAAATGTAATTTGTTCCAGTCACCTTCAGCTTTGCAGAAACTCAGCTTTCTGATTGGCTCCTTAACCTCAGTCAGCTCTCTCTAAATCAAGGTGACCAGTCAAAAGAGGGGTTAATGGTGGGGTGACTATTTGTGTTCATTGCCCTTATTAAACTAGCTTATTTCAGTTCATTTTTCATGTGTGTCTGCTTTGTGCCAGGCCTGTGCTCAGTTATAAAAAACCTCTAGTGCTCCAGTGACATGGCCTCTGACCTCAAAGAGCTTATGATACCACTGTGTGCCAGACACGATACATAGCATATACTTAGAGGAGTACCTATTTTGCATATATTGCCAGCTGACTCCCATACCCTGTTGACTTTAATAAGTATCCTGGGACAGGTTAGGTAATACAGGCAAAGTCTACCTGACTAAGACCAGGAAATATTTTATAAGGAAGCAACTATGAGATGGTCTTTTGGGAATGGAATTCTGATGCCCAGAGGGAGGGCATTACTCTTCTAGTGAAAATCATAAATGGGGTAATAGGTGGGTTAAGCAGGGAGTAGGAGGAGTCTGACCAGCACTGTGAGAGAGACAAAGATGTGTAGTGACAGCTAAGACTGGAGGATAGATGAGCCTTACTCCAGCAGACTGCCAGTGCCAGTCCCAAGAGACTTTATCCTGTGGGTCACAGGGTTCTCCAAGTCCGGAGGGAAAGTATCCAGCCCCTACCTCGTATCTGGGCATCATTGTCACACATTGCTTCTATTTTCCATCTTTTGTTTTGCATGGTAGTTCTTGGACCTTTCCTTCAACAGTCTGACAGAGGAGGCCATCTGTGATCTGGGGATTCTGCCACACCTCCGTGTGCTGCTCCTCACAGGCAATGGGCTCACTTCTCTGCCACCGAACATGGCTGTCACAGAGCAGTAAGTTTTCAGTTTATTCTGTGTGTTCCGTTAGGACCTATATCTGGGTACCAGTATCAAAGGAAAGAGTTTAAAGCAGCTTGGAAGTTCTGTGAAGACAGGCTGTGAGGATCCAAAGTGTGGGAATGTTACCTGCTCAGCCTCCCAGGAAAGACCTCCAGTAGATATTTTCCTGTGTGCTTTTAAGAGAGACTCAACAAGCCACTTCCGCTGCCTCTGGTCCTCTGTGAACTGGAGATACTGCTCTTGCTAGATGCTCCCCTTAATGAGTCCTCTGTTCTAACCTGTTATGCCTACTTGCTGGACTCTAAATAATCTTTTGCATTTCTATTCTGCACCTTTGTTAAGGCCATTCTTGTAACCAGAGTGTCCTTTGTCAGTAATAGCACATAAACAGTGTTTACTATGTGGCAGACAGTGTTCTCTATACTTCACATATGTTAGTTCATTTAGTTCTCATGACAGCTGTATAAAGTAGATATATTATCATTGCATTTTGTAGATGAAGAAATTGATGTAGAAACAAGTTAAATAACTTCCCCAAAGTTACAAAGTTAGTCTGTCACAGAGCCAAGATTTGAAACAATTCTGATTCCAGAGGCCAAACCTAAGCCATCATCATGGCTTCTTATGGAGGTTGATCATATTCTAAGGCCCATCTCCCATCTTCCTTTTCTCTTTGCTAAGCATCAGGTGAATCCAGAGTTCCCCCAGTTAGTCTAACTTGACCTAGCACTTGAGACTTAGGCCTCCTCCCCATGTGTCTTTACACAGGCAGATAATGGATGGTACATCTGGTCTCTCTAAATGGGTTGTGGCACTCTCAGGGCAGGTGCTCTGATTCACTCACCTCTGATCTGCAGCAACTACACCAGGATCCAGTACTTTTCATATCATAGGTTGTCAGTTAATGTTGACCAACTCAAGAGATGGTGGTGAAAATGGTGATGATCTTTGTTGCCGTCGTGGCAGCTAGGATGGGGACGGCAGTGATGAGAGCAGTTTGTCTGTTACTCCAGTTGGACTAATAGTTATTATATTTAGACTTTTATTAGTTAGGATTCTTTTGTTTCCAAGTGGCACAAGTTCCATTCAAACTAAAATTAATAAAAAAGTTGTGAACCACTTGTGGTGGCATATACCAATACTTGGGAGGCTGATGCAGGAGGATCATAGGAGTTCAAGGTCAGCCTGGGCCACATAGTAAGACCTTATTTCCCATAAAAAAGAAAAAGGAAGTGAAGGGGCTTATATATCTAGAAAGTCCTCAAAGTGAATGCTGGATTCATTTAGCTAGATACAGGTGACATGCTGAGTGTATTTCTGTTTCCTAGTCATATGTGAAACCTCTGTTGTTCTGTATATTACTTGCTCTCAGACACCTGCACACATCTTTGTTTGGCTTTGTCTTGGCTTCACTCAGTGATAACTGATAAACTGTTTCTGTGATAAGTCAGACTCACAAAAAGGTATTACAAATAAATGGGATTTATTTTCTGTTAGTGGAAAGATATAATAGTTGGCATTTTATTATGGAAAAAGCTAAATATATATGTGTGTAATGTTGTGGTTTGAATATATACTATGTCCTGAGATGGTCATGTATTAAAGGCTAGGTCCCCAACTGATAGTGCTGTTTTGGGAGGTGATGAAAACTTTAGGAGATGAGGCCTAGCTACAAGAGGAAGTTCCCTTGGGGAGCTCCTTGGGTCACCTTGTACCTCTCCATCTCCCCTTCCTGTCACTCTCTCTGCTTCCTGTCATCCATGAGGTTGGTAGCCTCTGCCACATGTTCCCATCACCATGATGTTCTGCCTCCCCAAGGCCCAGAATCAAGGGATTCAAAGCTATCAACTAAATCCAACAGCCAAAAGAACGAATTCTTTCCTTTAAGTTGTTTTCCTCAGGTCTTTGTCACAGCAGTGGAATGTGTGGTCAACACAGGGAGAATAAGTAGTGAAACGAGCTCCCAGGTACCTTCAGTAACCACCAGAGAGCTGTGAGGCCAGGCCAGCCTCGTGTCGTCTCTGTCCCATCCATACCCCACTTTAGATTCTTCTTAAGAAAAATGTATCCAGCTATAAACAAATCCACTCATAAATGAATCAGCAGATTCATATAATCTCATCTATAAATATTTCAATATTTTCCTCTAGAGATAAGGGCTCTTTTAAAACTCATAACCAACAAACCCTCATTCCACCTACGGCATCCTCAGTGATAAGTAGAGAGAACCGCTTACGTAAATCTTCGAAGACGTTAGAGCCAACAGAGGAGGGGGACATGGGAGAACAAAAGGACGAGGGGCTGTGCTCGGCTATTGGAAGCCGATGCTGGCGGACTGAGCCATGGCTTTCTGTCTTGCTGCTGGACTTCAGAGAGGCTGTCACTCTAACCCTAGACCTGCCGAGTCAGCCTTGGTCAACACAGTTGCCGCTGTCATTGTCACTGTCCTGTTACTGCTGCTGCTGTCAGACACGGTGTCAAAAGGCAGGCAAAAGAGTTGTTTCTCCCCTGCTCTGCCTTGCAGGATCTTAACATTCCCTTCCATTGATGGCACCCAACTCAAGCCAGATAAAAGTCAGTCTAGGGGCTGGAGAGATGGCTCTGTGGTTAAGAGCACGGGCTGCTCCTGTAGAGGACCTCGGTTCTGTTCCCAGTACCCATGTAGTGGCTTACAACCATCTGTAGTTCCCGTTCCAGGGGATCTGACACCCTCTTCTTGCCTCTGTTGCCATTGCATAACATGGGTGCGAAACACTCATACACATAAAATAAAAATCAACAAATAAATGTTAAAAGTTGGTCCAGCGTGTATAATCAAGTGGTTGTCCCCAGCACCATATGCAGCAGAGCACGGAGGGACAGGGACGGCTGACCACGTGTGTGCAGGTGACTGGCACATCCACCCCTGGGAACCCTGACATCCGTTCTCTCCATATTCCATTTTCACACAATAGCAACTATCACATGCTTTCGCCTGACTTACATTGAAGACATTCACACTCCTCCTGGGGGCTGTGATATAGTTCCATCAACTACCACATCTCTTAATGAATAATGTGTTTCCAAAGAAATTTATCAGCCAGGCATGCTAACACGTGCCTGTAATCCTAGTACTTAGAAGACAGAGGCAGACGGATTGAGAAGACAGATTGAGAGTTCAAGACCAGCCTGGGTTGCATAGTGAATTTGATGCTCACCTGTGCTACATAGTGAGACTCTGTTTCAAGAAAGAAAAAAATGGATATTTTATAGCCTGAAAACTAAGTTGCAAAGTGACCATGCAGCATACAAACACATGCACTCATGTGTTTGTATAAGACACAGGAAGAAAATGTATAAGACAAGGAAGAAAACGTACATGCAAATGTTTGTAGTCGCTACAGTCATCTTTTCTTAATTGATCAGGAGGCCATAGTGGGTATTTATAAACCCATCACCCATTGAAAGTTCCATCACCCTCAGCCAATGCATCAGCTGGTTAGTGTCCTTAAATTGCCACTCCTAAAGAATCTGAGTGCTTAAAGGTCTTGCTTTTAATGGACTGCCATGGCTTTCTAGTAACTTTTGCTAAAAGACATAGACTTTCTAAGAGGAGGCCAATGATTCCATGGATTCCAGAGGTTTTCTTTTTAGCTTCAAGGTATTAACAGCAGTTATATTTATTTCAATTTTTATTCATTTATTTTATGTCTTTGAGTGTTTTGCCTGAATGTTTGTAAGTACACCTGTGTGTGTGCAAGGACTGGAGAGGCCAGAAGAGAGCACTGGATTCCCTGGAACTGGAGTTACAGATAGTTGTTAGCTGCTATGTGGGAACCAAACCCTGGTCCTCTGCCAGAGCAGTCAGTGTTCATAAATGCTGAGGTATCTCTCCAGCTCCAGATCCTATATTTATTTTTCATAATATCAGTCATACAGAAAAATTGAATGATTGATATTATCAAAAGTAAGTCCCCATATAAAGTGTAGGAGACAAGTGACTGTACAAGTGGTCCTGTGACCTCTCCATACATCCTGTGCCATACGCACGCGCACATAGATGTGCACGCACACACACACACGCACACATACACACACACACACACACACACACACACACACACACACACGGAGTATCCAAAATTGCAGAAATGAGAAGCAAAAGTTGGATCTCCTGCCACTTCCCTTCAGTACTTTGTGATTATGCTAATGAGAAAACCAGCATCAGTATTGATGGCTGACTTATGTAATACCCCATCTCGTAAGCTGGAACCCCAGTTTCCCTCATGCTCCACATATCT
This sequence comes from Eospalax fontanierii, assembly GCA_035773235.1. Lineage (NCBI taxonomy): Eukaryota > Metazoa > Chordata > Mammalia > Rodentia > Spalacidae > Eospalax > Eospalax fontanierii. The sequence continues at coordinate 165,793,975 of CM069524.1, forward strand.
GGTATAGTAAATAAATTATTAAGGGCTATTTTACCAGAGGATTCTGGGAAGATGGCAGAATAGGAAGCATTAAAAATCTGTCTCTGGTGAGAGTTAAGAGATGCATTAATCTACAGTTGTAACAAGAAGTCATTAGGAATCACTTTAATACTGTATCTATTTAGCAGAATAATAGAATAATAGTATTAGAGTCGCCTCTGTAGCCTGTGACCTGTCTAGCCACATATTCCTAGGCTTGATATCAATGTCAGTTATAGGCTCTATCCTATGAAGGGGACCTTGAATCAAATTATAAAGTGATTGGTTATTCCCACAAAATTCATGACACTATTGTACCAGGCCAGTTGAAGCTTGCAGGATTCACAGCTAGAAAAGGTGAATGATTAATTTTTTCTTCTTTTAGCATGCATAGCACCTTCCAGCACTGTGAAAGCTAATCAATGGAGTTGAGGCTTTGAAGTCAGTACCAGCTTGATTTCTCCTTGTTGTTTTTTTTTTTTTTTTTCCTATGATTTGTGTATGTAGTGTTTTCAACAATAGGATCTTACTGTCAGATTCTGCATAACCTTGAGCAGGGCAATGGCCAGTATGGTTTGAGAGTTTATGGGATCCCTGGTCAACAGCTTCAGAAGAGGGAATCCACCCTGGCTTTGACTTTGCTAGTCTGTGGTATCTAGTAGGAGCATTGTCCTCTCTTATAAGGTAACTCCTTTTGATCACCTTTTCTGATATATATGCATATAATTTAAGAAACTTCTATAGTGGTAGATTTCCATATGGCTTTTTCTAAAGGCCCTTAGTGTTCTCCCTCCCCACACTCCCCCCTCTACCGGCCCTCCCATTCCTCATCTCATTTAACCCCTGCTAATCTATTATTCTCCTTTCCCCCTTTATATGACTGCATTCTATTTCCCGTGCCATGAAGTCTTCCACCCCAGGCCATTTGTTTCCAGAACTCTGGATTTTCCAGCTGTAACATGTATATCTAAGAAGTCAAAGCTAGCATCAAGCTATGGGAGAGAACACGTGATGTTTGTCTTCCTGGTTCTCTGTTATTTCACTCAGGATGACTGTTTTCAGCTTTGTCCATTTACCTGGGAATGGCTCTCATCAAAGAAACTTCCTTATACAGCAGATGGTGATTAACACAGAAACCACATAACTGGCCAACATTCAAAGAATGAGAGACCTCAGAGTGATTATCCCTGACTTGGACACCTGTACCAAACTTCTGCTTCCAAAGGCTCAGGGATCATTGCAAAAGAGGTGGTGGATGACCACAAGGAAACAGTTTTCCAAACAACTGGGAAGTTGCTTGTAAACTCACAACAATGGTGATAGCATATACATGTAAGCTCTAGCCAGACAAAATCCCAACGTATATGTCAGGAAGTGGGTAAGAAACCCCAGCTCTACCTGAGGAGCAATTGGAAACCAATGGTTGTCAGTCTTGATAGTTAACCAGGCTCTGGTGGATGGAACCACAGTGAAAGACATTTAGAAATTTGACTCTATAAGCACATTACTGTACATATTATAGATATCATCTATAATATAATAGATGAGATATAATGTAATAAGATTATAACCATATTATAGATATCTACATACACATGGGTGGGGGTTAGTAAGGGAAAGTGTAGATAGGAGAGGCATCTAAATATGATCAAATATATTGTAGAATTTACAAAAATGCAATTTAAAGAGGGAAAACGCCTGTCTTCTCCCTAGACCACAAGTACATTGGCAGAATCTTTCTGATGAAACCATTTCCGGACACTGGAGTGTGCTGGAGATTTCTATCTTCCAGCTTTTTGCCTGTTCCATAACCCCCCAGTCTCATGATAGATTGTCATGCATTTATTTTTCCAAGTGTTGGGGATCTGCCCTGTGGTCACTGGCTGCTGTTTCTCCCCATGGAGTGCAGAGGTAGACACCCGTCGCTGCACACCTCCCTACTCATGCACTGCCAGAGGCCCTTCCTTCTAGTGAAGAAACTGCAAGACTGAGATATCTTCATTCCCCCTTCATTTGTCCTTTCCCTCTTTTGAGAGACAAAGCCTACGACATTCAAAGTAGTTGCGTATGTGGGAGAAATTAGAAAGTCACTATGTTCAGAAGAGATCTAAGAAGACCTTAAGTTTATACCTCAGAATGATTCTTAACATAAAGACAGTCTAAAGACAAAAACAAGCCAAAGCCAGCAAACTGTGGTGAGAAGGGAAGAGTCTAACTTCCAGAGTCATATCAGTAGAGTCCAGCATTGAGTTTTCAACTAAAAATCCCAAGGTGTAGAACTCATGGGCTGTACAAAGAGAAACTAAACATACAGAAATGTGCCTCAGAAAGTCAGGAGGACCTGGTAGATAAAAACTTTGGAGCAGTGATAAAGATGCCAGAAGAACCAGCAGAGGCCTGGAAAGAGTCAAGAATGTGACATACAAGCAAAACAGAAATCAAGTAAAGAGAGAGATCCTAAAAACAAACAGAAATTCTAAAGGTGAAAGTAATAACTGAAGTGAAAAATTCATTGGAGGAATTCAAAGGCAGATTTGAGCAGGAAGAACAAAGACTTGGTAATCTTAAAGATAGGACAGTTAGACTTACCAAATCTGAGAAAAAAAATTAACTTCAACAGAGCCTGCAGCACCTGTGAGATGAAGCTTGATGAAAGTTACACAGAGACACATTATAATCAGACTGCCAAAAGACAATGAAAGGGGCTGGAAAGATGGCCTTGCAGAGGAGCTGGGTTCAACTCCCGGCACCCATGTGATGGCTAACAACCATCTGTAACTCCAGATTCAACAGATACTATGCTCTCTTCTGGCCTTTGTGGGTACTCACACATGGTACACTTCCATGGTACACTTGTACACATAAAGTGAAAATAAATGGAGACATGGCTCAGTGGTTAAGAGCACTGCCTGCTCTTGCAGAGAACCAGGGTTGAGCACACACATGACAGCTAACAACTTTCTGTAACTCCACTTCAAAGGGATCTGACACCATCTTGTGGCCTCATGAGCATTACACCACATGGGTGCACTTACATTAAACATGCAGGCAATACACTCATACACATGAAATTAAGATAATAAAAAATGTGTTGTAAAGACAAGGAGAAAACTTGAAACCAGTGCAAGGGAAATGACTCATCATATGTAAGGGATCCTCAGTAAGGTTATCAGCAGATTCTTATCAGCAACTTTGATAGCCAGTAGGCAATAGTCAGACATGTTCAGAGTGCTAAAAGAAAAAAAAAACTACCAACCAAGAACCCAGTGTCCAGCAAAAATGTCCTTCAGGGGAATGGAGAGATGGCTTAGCAGTTAAGAGCATGTACCATTCTTCCAGAGAACCTCTGTTTAGTTCCCAGCACCCATGTTGTTTTGGTCATAACCACCTATAACTCCAGTTCAGAAAATCCACTGCCTTCTTGCCTCTGGGGTCACGTGCACTCATGTATATATTGATGTAACAGTCACACATGATTACACATAACTAAAAATAAATAATGGTTTTTCAGTAGTTAAGGAGTTGTTAAGACATTCCAAGATAAAACAAAAGTGAAGGAACTCATTACCACTAGACCTGCCATATAGGAAATGTTAAAGGTGGGGTGCGTTCTGCAGGTTGAATAAAAGAACGAACTCTAGGCAGTAATGAAAGCTGTAAGCAGAAACAAAGGTCTCAAGATAAGTCAATGTAATATTGTAGTAACTGCTTGTAATTGCAATTGTAGAACACTGCGGGCAGAGAAGGCAAAGATGTATCCAGAAATACACACATAAGTATTCTATTAAAAATGCTTTTTTTTGAAGGAAGGGATTCATTGCAGCCAATCTGGCACTCTTCTGGCTTGATCTTCTGAAATGGTGCCACATTGGGGCTCAGCAGTGACCTCTGATGTCAGGCAGGTTGGGTTCTCAGTAGAGGTGACACAAATTTGCTTTGATGAGCATAAGTGTGTAGGCTTCATCCCTGCTGCTGAGGCCATTTAGCCACCTGACATTGGGGAAACTGGGTCACCTTGTCCATCTGATCATTGAATGTCTCCTCTGCAGTGGATATATTCACAATGGACAGAAATAACCTTTGCTCTTTATATCTATTCTGAAAGTCCATTCAGATATTTTTCTCCAAAACACCCTATTAGCAGTTTTTTGTTATTCTTTTTTAACCAGCATTGACTATTCAGCTACTGTCCATAACAGATCTCTACCCAGTGAATAGATACTCAGATAAAGTTCTCTAAACTTTATTCCTATATATAGCTATAAAACTGTGATAGTTCATTTTTCATGGATGTCAGCCTATTGTGCAAAATAATTTGTGAGTTCAGGTGGGGGTACTTTTTCCTTGGTTAGCTGTCATGAGACATCAGCTGTGGGTGAATGGAGAGACAGCAGTGTGGCAGGAACAGGCACTGTAGGACTGTGAGCCATATAATCCTGCAACTTTTGCAGACTCTGAACACTGATCCTCAATATTGCTTTCCCCAGACACAGAAAGACAAATTCTGCATGGTCTCACTCATACATGGAATCTAAAAATGTTGATTCAAGTTAGGAATTTAGCTCAGTTATAGAGTGCTCACCTAGGTTGCACAAAGCCCTGGGTTCAATCCCTAGCACTGCATAATTAGATGTGGTGGTGCTCACCTTTAATTCTAGCACTTGAGAAGTGGAGGCAGGAGGATCAAAGTTCAAGACTATATGGTGAATTTGAAGCCAGCCTGGGATACAAGAGACCCTATCTCAATAAAGGGGTAAGGGAGAATGGCTCAGCAGGTTAAAGCCTGGATGTGGCAGTGTGCTTGTCTGTAACCCCAAACCCTAGGGCAGGAAGGGAGACAGGCAGGTTCCAGGAGCTTGCTGACCAGGTAGCCTAGCCGAAACAGTGGCTACCTTGCACAGTTTTTAAAGAAAACTTGTCTCCCAGAAGCTGAGAGTAGAATAAAATAGAGGTTGAGAAAGCTGAGGGAGGGAAATGAGGAGAGGTGGCTGGACAGGTCCTAGGTTACAAGTAGACAGGAGACTGGAATTCTCTTCTAGTATCCTAATAAGATCATAGTCATGTTACATGGTAACAGATATGTGCTGTATACCTCACAAAAGAAAAGAAGAAAAGATTTGAAATTTTTTTTTAACCACTGAGAAAATAGATGTACTTATTCGATTCAAACATTGTACAAGGTACACATGTGTCAAAACATACTCATAATGTGTGTACTCCATAGTACTCCATAAATGTGTACCTTAAAAATGTGTTCACTGCAGAAAGCACATTTCTTTCATGGCATTCTTTTGGAAATCTGGTTAATGGGAGGTGACTCAGGTCACATGGTCATTTTATATCCTGTCGTCAGGTATTCAGTCTCTACTAACACAGAGCAGTGTCAAAAATTGCTTTTAAAAAGGAAAATAATTCTAAGACTAGGGCTACTTTGCTCTTAATTATTTCTGCTGTTTGTGTCTACAAAAGGATCTTGTGTCTACAAAATGACCTTGTCATTTATCACCCAAATCAAGGAGGGAAAGGGAACAGTTATTATTTAGGAATAGTGGAGAAACCCAGGCTATCCTTGAAAAGCAGGGTGCGTGGTAACCCCTGCATACGTGACACAGCTCTTCCAGATGGCCTTTAGCACCTGGGTGGACCTGCTGAGTGACAGACAGTCCCAGTAGAAGAGCAACTTGCACTGCAGTCTCAACCTGCTATGAAACCTTGGCTTGAAAAGCATAGTCTTATGGGATAATTAGTAAATGAGTCAAGATGGCACCAATGTTTTATTTGTAGTTTCTGAAACCCCAAAATATTGTAAAGCTTGTGTTTTTCTTGGTAACAGGTGGTACAAAGTACAGGAGATATATCCTAACATGTTCCAGATATGGAGACACCAAGAAAATTAAGCAAGATGGCACTCCCCAGAATTCTTGTGTGGTTTACCTCTAACCCATGATGCACATGCACCTTACTAAGTCATCTAGGGTGTGTATGGCTTTTCCTGGTGACATAGCCCTTGGGTGATCAATATAATCAAAATTCTTGTATAGTCTATTATGATAGGGCTTGAAGACAATGTGGCCCCATGGGAAGATGCCAAAGGTGCACTGCTCTACTTGGGAGATTAAAGCAAACTGTTTCTGGAAGTTCTTGTTAATGGATAAAGAGAAAGAAACATTTCAGGTCCATATATATATATATTCATTCCAAGTCCTGGAATTCTGTTGATTTACTGTAGTAAAAACATTTCATCATGTGACTAAGCCTGCATAACCTATGGTCATTCCTTAAGACCTATCTCTGAATAAGACAAATGAACAAAGGACACTTTGTAGTACTTTCATCTGGACCAGTAGCCTCCATGTTTCTAGTCTAGCTGGACCTTATACAATACCGCAGTGCTGAAAATGTTCCAAGTGGAACATGTTCAATACTAGTCATACTAAATGCTTCAAATTAGTCAGTATGAGGAAAGAACCGACTTTTCTATTTATTTAAACCTGATTGAGTTTAATTTAAATGCAGGTACAGAACTGAATGCTCTGTCCTGACTCTCCCTTGGACAGTTCAAATCATTTTTTTTTCATGTCAGATTGAGAGTCTTTTGGTTATTTACACTAATAATTCCAAACCTTCTTAATTCATTTATAGAAATCAAAATGTTCTGAAGCTCATCTCTGGTCTCTGCAATAGCTGCTCTACTTCTAGCGCACAGCTCCCTAAAGGTTTAGTCCTCCTCACCCTAACCTAGACTCACGGGCATTTTATCAGGCTTCCATTCAGTGATATCCTTGGACTTTATTTCTGGGGCCCTCCACTAACACAGTTGACAGGATCCTCACTTAGCTTTCCAACCTGTGCCGCTCCAGGAGTGAGCAGACATCCCTAGGAGAAAAGCAGCCCCAGTCTTGAGTGAATTCATTTGAATCTCCTCCTAGAGGAGATTCTTCACAGCTTATTAGTTCTCCAGCATCTTAAAGTACATTGTTTTAAAGTTTATATACTTTGTCTAGATTTTCTCATTTATCCTGGGAGAAGTCAGCCTATGTAACTTAGTCTGCCCATTTTTTTTTTTTGGACCCAACTGGTTGTTTTCTGGATAATTCTGATGATATGGATTTGGGCTACAGTTTTGCAAACTCTCCTCTGTGCACTCTGAGACAGTTTCCCTGTTTGTGGGGTGAGGCAAAGAGGCTCAGTTCTAGTCGACACCCTCCTGAAGGTGTATGGCCCTTTAAGATCTCAGCTTCAAACTGGATGCCCTATTTTCAGTGTGCTCTGGGCTCTTATTCTCTAGATGGCTAAACCACACTTACATTTCAACAAGGTCAACAAATGCCCTTGAGGCTTCTGGCTACCTAGGTTCAGTTTCCCTCTTTGGGATTTAGATTTGGCTTACTGCTTCCTCACTGTCTTCATATCTCTTGCAAATTTTTAAGTGAAGCATCTGTGCTGGATAGCTTCAGTTCTCAATTTGACACACCTGGGAATAAGGAACCTCAACTGGGGAATTTCCTCTATAGACTTGGCCTGCAGGCATGTCTCTGAGGTATTTTCTTGATTGTTAAGTGATGTGGGATGGCCCAGCCCAATGTGGGTGATCCTGGGTTATATATGAAAGCAGGGAGAGCACAGGTCAGGCAAGCAAGCCAGTAGTAAGCAGTGTTCCATCATGGTCTTCGCTTTAGGTTCTAGCCTTAAATTCCTGCCCTGGCTTCCCTTAGTGAGGAACTATGATCTGAATGTGTAAGCCAAATAAACCCTTTCTCTCCACGTTGGTTTTGTTTAGAGTCTTTTATAACAGCCTTAGAGAAACATCATTCTTGGTGTTTTCAGTGGAAAGCCTTGTTTCATAAAGTAAGGCAAGTTTCTACCATCTTTGCTCTCCTATGGTATGGTCATCAGCTTTTTGTCACTGTAAGGAAATACTCAAGAGAAACAGGGTTTTTTTTTTAATTGAATCTTTGTGTATTTCATACAGAACATCACAATCAGTCTTAGTCATCTTTATACCTCCTTCCCCATCAACACCCTTTCACAGCCCCCCCAACTGGAATCCACACATTCTGTCATCTGTGTAAAGGCCTATTGTGTCAAGTTAGTGTCCCCAGAGGTTCATCAGTACAAGTTGATCCATTGAGGTCCAGTCAGCCTTTCTAGAGTCCCTCACTTTAGGAAGGTCGTTGCTTCCTTTCCCAGCAGTAATCAGTTGCCAGTATTTCTTCATCTAAGTTTGGGCTCTGCTGTCCATTGCCCCAGTTCTATGCTAGGTTTTTGTTTGCTTGAGTTTGCATGGGTCTCAAGCATGCTGCCACCATTGCTGTAGGTTTATTTGAACAGGGCTTCAGGTGTTTGTAGGAACCTATTTCCATGTGGACATGCATCTCCTTATAATCTTTATTATAAGGCTCTTATAATCTTTTCATCCCCTCTTCTGCAATGGTCCCTGAGCCCTGGATGGGTGAAAATTTAATACATGAGTCCTATCTAAGGAATAACATTCTGCAGACTCTTAATCTCTAGGCTTTGGTCATTTTTGACCTTTTGTGTATTTGGCCCTCTGTTGCATGATGGAGCTTCATTAAGAGAACTGAGAGATTCAGTAGTGTCCTCTTCACCCCTTGTTCTATGTTCCGTGGATCTTAGGTGTAGAGGTTGCATTGTAGATGTGCCAGTTAGCCTTGGGCGATTCATGGACACTGTGTGTGACCAGTTGTGGTACTCTGTAATAGTCTCTGTTTGTTGAAAATAAGAAGCTTTGATGAGTGGTGACTGGGATATTTTTATATAAGGATTTGGTGCTAGGATCCACATATGATGGAGAATATACATCATTTGTTTTTCTGAGTCTGTTACTTCACTTAGTACACTTAGCATAATAGTTTCTAGTTCCATCCATTTACCTGAAAATGTCATGATTTTGTCTTTCTTTACTAGTGAATAGAACACCATTCTATAAATGTACCACATTTTCATTATCCACTTGTCAGTTGAGGGACACTTAGGTTGCTTCCATCTCTTAGCTTTTGTGAAAAGAGCATCCACAAACATGGATGTACAAGTATCTCTGCAATAGGATGAGTCCTTTGGTATATGCCAAGGAGTGGTATAACTGGGTCAAATGGTAGGTTCATTTTTTGCTTTTTAAAGAGTTCAGCCTAGAACAAGTTTGCACTTCCACCAGCAGTGAATGAGTGTTCCCCTTTCTCCACATCTTCTCCAGAATTTGGTATCATTTCTTCTCTTGATCTTAGTCCACCCGACTGGTGTAAGAGAAATGTTAAAAGTGGTTTTAATTTGCATTTCCCTAATTAGTAACTTTTTGATTGAATACTTTTTAAGATGTTTCGTAGCCATCTTTATTCTTTTGAGAACAATCTGTTCAGCTCCTTAGCCCATCTTTTAATTGGGTCATTTGTTTTCTTATTCTTTTTCTTTTTGAGTTCTTTATATATTCTAGATGTTGAACCTCTATCAGATGTGTCACTGGTAAAGATATTCTCCCACTCTTTGGGTTTTGTCTTCACTTCCTTAGTTTTTTTTTTTTTTCTGTACAGAAACTTTTTAGTTTAATGAAGTCCCACCTGTTGGTTCTTGACCTTAAATCCGAGCAACTGATGTCTGATTTAGAAAGTCCTTTCCTATACCTATGTCTTGTAGGTCACTGCCAGTGCTTTCTTCTAACAGTTTCAGAGTTTCAGGTTTCACATTGAGGTCTTTGATCCATTTGGAGTTGACTTCTGTACAAGGTAAAAGATAAGGTTTTAGTTTCATTCTCCTACAGGAGGAGATCCAGTTTGCCAGCAGCATTTGCTAAAGATGTTGTCTTTCCTCCAGTGAGTGTGCTTGGCTCCTTCGTCAAATATCAGGGGGCTGAAATTGGGTGTACTCATGTTTGTGTCTTCAGTTATGTTCCATTGATCTGTGGGTCTTTTGTGCCAGTACCATGATGTTTTTAACTGTGTAATATAGTTTAGTATAGTAATTCCATCATCAGTGCTGTTTGTGATCAGAGTTGCTTTGGCTATCCAGGGTCTTTTGTGCTTCCATATGAATTTTAGGATTTTCTAATTCTGTAAAGAATGTTATAGGGATTTTGATTGGCATCACATTGAATCTATAAATGTATAGATATATGTATAAAATGGTCATTTTCACAGTATTAATTCTTCCAATCCATGGTCTTGGGAGATCTTTCCATCTTCTGGCATCTTCCTCAATCTCTTTCTTTAAAGACTGAAAATTTTCATTGTAGAGATCTTTAATGTCTTCAGTTAGGTTTACAACAGATTTTTTTGGAGACTATTGTGAATAGGAGACCTTCCATGTACTCTTTCTCTAATCGCTTGTTACTGATATATAGGAAGGCTAATGATTTTTGTAGATTAATTTTGTAACCTGCTACTTTACTGAAAGTGTTAATCATTACTGGGAGTTTTCTGGTGGAATTTTTGGTGTCTCTTAGGTATAATATCATATCATCTGTGAAAAGGAATCATTTGACCTCCTCTTCTTTTCCAGTGAGTACTCCTTTAACTTCCTTCTTTTGTCTTACTGCTCTAGCAAGAGTTTCAAGCACTATATTAAAAGGAGTAGAGATGGTGGACAGCCTTGTCTGGTTCCTGATTTTAATGGGAATGCTTCCAGTTTTTCTCCATTTAAGATGATGTTGGCTGTGGGTTTGTTGTATGTAACTTTAATTAAGTTGACGTTTGTTCCCTCCAGTTCAATTCTCTCTAGGACTTTTAACATAAATGCACGTTGAATTTTGTCAAAGGCTTTTCTGCATCTATTGAGTTGACAGTGTGATTTTTGTCTTTGAGTACATTTATATGATTTAAGACATTTATTGACCTGCATTTATTAAACCATCCATGCATCTCTGTAATAAAGCCAATTTAACCATTGTGGATGATCTTTTTGAGGTGTGTCTGTATATGGTTTGTGAGTATTTTGTTGAGTGTCTTTACATCTATATTCATTAAGGATATGGGCCTATAGTTTTCTTTTTTATTGTATCTTTATCTGGTTTTGGTATTAGAGTGATACTGGTTTCATAGAAGTAGTTTGTGAGTTCTCCTGCTGTTTTTATCTTTTTGATAGAACTGATAGAACTCTGCTGTGAATCCATCTGGGCCTGAGCTTTTTCAGTTGGAAGATTTTTGTATTACTGTTCCAATTTCCTTATATGTTTTGGGTCTGTTTAAACTGTCAATCTCTTCTTGATTTAGCTTTAGTGATTCCCATGATTTTAGATATACATCCATTTCTTTTAGGTTTTCAAACCTATATAGGTTTTTAAAGGATTCCTTCATAATGTTCTGGATCTTTTTGTTGTCTGTTGTGATGTTTCCCCTTTCATCTCTGATTTTGTTGATGTAGAGTTGCTCTTTCTTTTGGTTAACTGAGCTAAAGGTCTATCTTATGTTTTTAAAAGAACCAGCTCTTGGATTCATTGATTCTTTGTATCATTTTCTTTGTTTCTATTTCATTAACTTCTGCTCTGATTATTGTTATTTCTTGTGGTCTGCTAAGTTTGGGTTTCATTTGTTGTTGCCTGCAGTGTTAAGTCATTTATTTGTGTGCTTTTTGATTTTTTAATGTAGGCACTCAGAGCTATAAACTTCTCCCTCTAGGACTTCTTTTAAAGTGTCCCTGAGGTTCTGTTGTGTTGTATTGTCCTTTTTTTTAATTCCAGGAATACTTTTTATTTCTTTTTTAATTTCTCCTTCGACCCATTCATCATTCAGGAGTGTGTTGTTTAATTTCCATGAGTTCCTGTAGTTATGAGGGCTTCTTCCAGTGCTGATTTTAAAATTTATTGCATTGTGGTCTGATAGACTGCATGAAATTATTTCAGTTTCTTTGTATTTTTGAGGTTTGTTTTGTGCCCCAGTATGTGGTTGATTTTGGAGAAAGTTCCTTGGGGTGCTGAGTAGAAAGTATATCCTTTGGTGCTTGGAAAGAATATTCAGTAGATGTCTGTTCGGTCCATTTGATGTATGGTATTGTTTAATTCAGATGTCTCTCTGTTTATTCTGTCTGATTGACCTGTCCAATGGAGACAGTGGAGTATTGAAGTGAGTTGGGATTAATCTGTCTTAAAGTCTTACAGTACTGTTCTTATGAAGTTGGGTGTACCAGAGTTTGGTGCATGTCTGTTCATGATTGTTATATCTTCTTGGTTAATTATTCCTTTGATCAGAATCAAATGACCCTCTTTATGTCTTCTGATTAGTCTTAGTTTGAAGTATATTTTGTCAGATATTAGAATGGCAAATCCTGCTTGCTTCTTAGTACCATTTGCTTGGAATATCTATTTCTATCCATTTGCTTTAAGGTAATGCTTGTCCTTGAAGGTGAGATGGGTTTCTTGCTGACAACAAAAAGATGGATTTTGTTTCTTGATCCATTCAACTAGCCTGTGTCTTTTGACTGGGGAGTTCAGGTCATTGATATTTAATTTATTATTGAAAGATGTATATTGGTTCCCATCACTTTAACTGCTCTTTGTATTTTTGGTTTAACTTTTTGTTTCCCCAGTTATACCTCCATTTAGTTTCTTTCTGTTGCCCCTTTGGTATAGTCGTTCCTTTCTTCAGCTCTTTTATTGCTTCAAGAATTCTCTGGAGTGTTTGGTTTTGTGGACGTGAATTCTTTCAGGCTATTCATGTTATGGAAGACTTTTTTTTCCCTTTCAACTACAATAGGCATTTTTGCTGTATAAAGTATTCTGGGTTGGCAAGTATGGTCATTTACAGAATACTTTGATCCAGGCACATCTGGCTTTCATAGTTTGCATTGAAAAACCAGCTGCAATTTTGATGGGCTTTCCTTTGTATGTTATTTGTTGTTTTTCTTTTGCAGCTTTCAGTATTCTCTCTTTGTTTTGTACTTTCAGTGTTTTTATTGTGAAATGCCGTGGGGAGTTTCTTTTCTGGTCGTGTCTATGTGGTGTTCTCTGTGCTTCTTGTATTTGTATGGGCATGTCTTTCCTTAATTTGGGGAAATTTTCTGCTATAATCCTGTTGAAGATCTGGTCAGTACCATTATCCTGAGTTTCTTCTTCCTTTTTTTCCTATGGTGATTAATTTGGTCTTTTCCTGGTTTCCCACATTTCCTGCATATGTCATTCCTGTGTTTTTGAATTTTTTTCATAATCTTTGCTTCAGTGCTCCAATTCTTCAGCTTTATCATCCAGTCTTGATGTTCTGTTTTCCATTGTCTTATAAGAGCCACAGATTAAATGTCCTCCTGTCTACCTCAGAGTACCAGTTGAAGTCGTTGTACTTTGAAAGCCATGGGGCTGCAGACAAGTGTGGCTGCCATTGTTTCCTACCCGCTGTCTGTGCACACCCCGCATGCCTTCCTCTTCTGCCTGCGTCCTAAACCTTAGTGCTTCCCGATGTTCTTTAACCCTCTTCTTGTAATGCTTCAGTGTCTCATTTCTTGCCAGTGTTTGGGGGAATTTTCTCCTTCTAAGCCCTTATCAGCTTCATACCACATCAAACTTGTCACACATATCTCCATGCCACATTTCCCCCTCTCCTCTCTTTCCCTGGCCTTGGTGACTGGTACCACTTGTTACCTGCTGTGAACTTGTCTCTCCAGGCTAAAACCCCTGGGATCCACCTGAACTCCACCCTTCCTCACTGGCCACACGCATTTCTCCAGGTGCTGTGACCCATGTCTCCTCTGTGTGTCTCAGGCTTGCACACTTCTCTTACCCTGTTGTTTGGTCTCAGACTTCAGTTTCCTGCTTCCCAGCCCATCCTTTCCGTCAACTAGAGTGGTCTCTCTGAAATGCACACGTGTATTGTCGCAGTTCAGGTCCTGCGTCTGTCTCCTGACGACAAAATGGGAAAGGGACCCTTGCTTTCAAGCCTTGAGTGGCCTGACTCAGCCTGCATCTCCTTCCTTTTTATTCACATGGCATACCCCATCTGTTTTGAGTTATTCATAACTCCAGCTCAAGGCTTTAAATCAGGCCTCTGCCTAGGCGAGTTAGGGGGTATCAGCCTTAGACTCTGTCTTTAGATTGCTCTAGTACTTGCCTTTAGCTGAGGTCTGTTACTTTGGGTCTCCCACTAGGCCTGTTCCCTCTCTGCCTTGGACCACACAAATCAGATTGACCGTCAGAGTGGAAAGAGATTGCTCCCTCTCGTTTAATAATCTCCATGTTCCTACCCTGGCACCTGAGAGAGCACAAGCCTTTTAGCAGTCACCTGATAGACACCTTTTACATAGTAGTCTGTCTGTGCACCATGTCACTCATTCTGCAGTGGGGCTTCTGCGTCTTAACACAGAAACTGATGTGAGCTCGCTACGCTTTGTCTTGTTTGCTGTGGCACTTATTCAGTCTTTTGAACAATACTTTTGGCCTAATCCAAAGCCTTACAATGTAAAGTAAAAGAAATGTCTTTTTGTCATATAGGTAGAGGTCTGGGCTCAGAGATGCTCAACACCAGAAGTTGGCAGGAAACAGAGCAGCAGCACTGCCAGAGCCAGAGCTCAGGGCTCCTGAGCCCTAGTTCCAGGTTTCTTCTAATATGATGTCCAAATCCCCATGGCCAGATCCAACAGCTCATGTGCACTTAGCTTCTAAAAGGCTTTATACCGTACCTACCATATTTTAAATGATATTAACTCTTTCTTCCTAGGCAAGGTGTGGGGCTCCTTCTCCAGAGACAGCCGTTGCGCACCGGCGGTCCCAGAGAACGGAGAGTAGACAGGTCCTCAGATGGCTCAGAGTGCGGCGGGAAATGACACCCGGGAAACTGCGTCGGTGGGCAGATCTTTTATTGGGACCAAGACAGGAGTTTTTATAAGAAGGCATTTTGGCATTGGGAAAGTTAGAGGTGGGGTTAAGGGATTAAAGGTGGGAAGCTTGTGGAAGTTTAGGAATGGGGAAACGAAACCCAAAAACCTGGTTCTGGTCTGGGGTGAGGGAAAGGAAGATTCGTATCTATAGTGAATTCCTGGGGCCAGGTTATCACACATCAGGCAGAGCAGGCCAGACACCTGCCCTCCCTTCAGGGTCCGGGGTTGCTGGGCTTTGCTCAATACCTATTGCAACAAACACTGGCCTCACAGCAAGGGATAATACAGATAGCAGTACGGAGCAGGTAGGGACATCAGCCTCTCCATTCCTGGTGGACTCCCTCCCACAAAGAGCTCATCTGGTGAGACTGCGTGGGAAAGGCTCTGCAGGAGAGCTCTGCAGTGGTAGCTGGCCTCTCCCACCAGTCCCATGACTACCCTTCTTTTTTTAAAACTTCATTTACAGTTTTGGATTTTTGCTTTATACCTATTTACTGGCAGGGGTAGAGGGAGGCACAAGCATACCCTGGCATGCATGTGGCGGTCAGAGGACAACTTGTGGATGTTGGTTCTCTCGTTCCATCATGTGGGTTCCAGATTTTGAACTCACATTGTAGGGCTTGGTACCAGCTGACCCACCTCACTGGTCTCTGCCCCTCTTTAAAAACATATATTTTACAGACAAAAATGAAACTTGCCCATGTTTCCACTAGGCAAGGCAGTATTGTCACAGAAACAAAACAGAGTTACCTTCCCCTTGGTGGTGCTAAGGAGAATTTTTTGAAGGCTTATTTTTAACTCTTTAATATTTCAGTGGAATAAAATAAATTATTAATATTAACTCTTTATATTGGGTACCTTTCTTGGTTTTCTGTGAAGTAGAGATTCAAAATTCAGCATGTGAAAGTTGTCCTTCTAGGAACGGGAAAAGGTCCTTGTGACTAAAAACTCCTGTCTCTTGTTGAGTGTCTCTCGTCTTTGGACTGCAACCCTGTCCCCCACTTTCCTACATGTCTGCCAGTGTCCTTTCTGGAACTATACCTGCCTTGCCCCTTGTTTAGTGAGAACTGCCAAGGTTATCATCTATAGAGGTCTGTAATTTTTATAGTAAGTCAAAAAGTAAAGTGGGATTCACTGTAAGAACTCCAGGGACTCTCACAACTGTGTCTTCCAGACAGAAAAGAGCTACATTAAAGAATGTATAACCAAAGACTGAAGAGCAGCCCAGAAATTCCATCAGCCTTGTACCCTCTGCCAGCTGTGACGCAGCCCATATACCCTCATCACTAGACCAGGGAGGTGACCTTCCTCCCTATTCTTTTCCTCTTTAACAGTGGTCAAGAGCATGGTAGAATCCCTCTCATTCTTTATGGTTTAGCTTAAGCATTGTCTTCCTTGAGCTTCTGTTGTGGCATTTGTCCTTCTGTGGGTACAGTGCCTGGCTCCTCCTTGAGACAGGAAGTGACTTCAGGAGGAGGGAATGTTCTTCTCTCAGTACCTGGCTATATAAACACCTGCTAAGGAGATTCCTAAGCGAATGAGTGACTGAATGACTGTATCCCTCCCCAAATCCACCTGTGAGGTATTCCCCACTTGAGGGGTATGTGTGCATTCTAGTACCTGTGTTCAAACCCATCTACCTTTATGAAGCTCCATCTCGACCAGACAGTACCTGCCTCTCCCATCTCCTCACCCTTCTAAACCGCTTGGGACTTAAAGACGTGACCAGAAGAGCAGGCCAGTGGGTAGTGGAAGGGCCCAGGTTTTTGAGTCAGGCAGAACTAGGTTCTAATTTGAGCTCTGCCTCTTTCTAGCGATGAGCTTTTCAGCAGGTTTCTCTGAGCTTGAGTTTCCTGATTTGAAAAGCAGGTGAATAATACCTTTCCCACTGAGACCCTGAAATAACACATGAAGTGCCTTGCTGCAGTGCCAGGAACGAAGTAGACTTTAAAGAAATGTCTTATTTACTTCATGTTCATGTGTGCGTATAGCTCATGCCCATGCGTGTGTGTCTGTGTGAGTCACAGGTGTTTTTGTTTTGGTGTGTGGATGGACTGGAGTGTGCAGGGAGGGATAAGACAGTGATCTGAGTCATGTGTTTGTAGAGCCTCCAAGGCCTCATCCACCCGAAAGCGTGAGTCATACCTAAACTACCACCTCTTCCCACCCACCTGTGGGTGGGTAACAGAATGTTCGTAGGAACCTGCCTTCATCCAGAACTGTGCAGTGTGCCCTACATCATGTTCCCTGCAATTCAGCCTTGCCTCATTCACCCTGGCGTTGTCCATGGGCACAGCCAGTACCCCTACCCTGCCCCAGCCCTGTTAATGACATGTACAGACTTTCTCCATGCAGTGGCCTGTACGGATGAGCAGGGTTGAGGGAAGGGGTCGGGGGAAGGAGTTACACCTGCTGCCCATCTCCACAGAGATTTCTCGTGGGTACTAGAGAAGTTCCTAAGCTGGTTAATCCTCTGAGCCAGTTCCCTCTCTGTTTCTCCTGAGGATGGTGAAACTCATTCCCCATCTTGCTCAGTACCCAAGATCTCTGCACCCACAGGGAGGCATCCATGACGCCATTGACAAGCAAGAAATACATCCTGAGGTTCCCTGCACTGGAAACCCTGATGCTGGATGACAACAAACTGTCCAATCCCAACTGCTTTGCCAGCCTGGCCGGGCTCAGGAGGTAATGCTATGACCCTCTTCTGCACTGTTCCCAACCCAGCAGAGTGCGCGCACGCGCACACACGCACACACACACACACACACACACACACAGACTGCAAGTCACACAGCCAGGGGTGAGGTTCCAGCTCTACCACTTAACTCTGTGGTGTGGCCTTGGGCAAGTCACTTCTCTATGAATTTTAGCTTGTTACAAAAATGGGACATTAGGAAGGGTATTTTTGATCATGTATAGGACTTGATATTACTCAAGAGAGCATCCCGACCCTGAGAAAGGAAGCAAAGACTCCACCTCAAAACAGAAACAGAAAACATTTAGCTGCTGTGTTCTGTATATTTGATGAAGATCCCTAGAAATCAGCTTAACTTCAGCTCCTATTTACCAGATACTGCTTTGTGCCTGGCCATTTACATATCATTTCATTTGATCTTCACAAGAGTCTTGAAAGGTTAATGAACATTATCCTCATTCAGAGATAGGGCCTTTGCATCCCCGAGAAGGTGAAGTCACAGGTGCAAGGTCATACAACAGGTGTACACGTCTAAGTCTAATTCCATGTTTGTTTCCTAAGTTGCTGGTAATATCCTCGAGGTGTAATTACTGTTGTGATTCTGTATTCACTTTCCTTAACTGAAGACTGAAGAAGTTAAGCCTGGACCAAAACAAGATTTTCCGGATCCCATATCTGCAGCAGGTTCAGCTCCGTGATGGGTCAGGGGACTGGGTTGGAGGTGGGACAGGTGCCCAGAAAGAGATGGAGCCCCGGATGTGGATGTTTGAGGCCCCGGATGAGCAACCGAATTATACTGTACTGCCCATGAAGAAGGATGTTGACCGCACAGGTGAGCCATGTTTCTTCTTCCTGGTGCTCACTCCATGGTGGAGTACACATCTGGGGGTCCGTCCTGAAGAGTCTGGCTTCCTGGAAACTGCTATATTCACACTGAATGACTGAGTGACTTGAACTGTTTCAGTGACTCCCAAACCAGTTCTGTCAGATAAAATGCTTTTGAAATCCAACTCAAAATAGATATATATTTTTTTCTAATCTCAAGTAATGAGAAATTTAGAAGTCAGGTTTTCCAGATGCAGTTGATTCTGTGGTACACCCATGTCCTCAGGGGCTTCAGGCCCTTCATCCTGTTTTGGCTCTAGCTTGCCTGCCCCATCCTGTTAGGCTGGTTCCCACCAGATTCTCCAGATGGTGCCACAGTTCTGAGAATCATACCCACTGCAACTTGCAGAGTCAAAAAGGAAAGAAAGGTTACCATATCATAGGAGAGAATCCCTTTAGTATTAAAGTCATCTCTGGGTTATAATATATATTCTGTTATATACGATATTGTGTGTTCCGTTCTGGTCCACAGATCAAGTTATCTATTACTGTTCTTTCTCTGCCTTTTTGTTTAAAATTGCTTTAAATTGAGAAAAGTAACTTACATAAGCTAAAGTATAAAAATTATGTGCCCAGCTTGAGTTTTTACGGCCACTCTTTTACCCACTATTCATATTACAATCCAGAACATGCCCAGAATCCCAGTGGGAGCCTCCTAGCCAGTACTTCTTCAAGAATATCACCATCTGACTGCATGAACAGACCTGTACAATATGGACTCTTTTGCATCTGGTTTATTACGCTCATGCTATGTGGGTGGATTTTTTAATATCAGTGTATTTATTAGTAGCACAGTGGTTTTTACTGCTTTGATTTACTCCATTTATATTAGTTTATTTCCCCAATTTACTCTTGATAAGATATTCTAGTTCTATCTGTTTGGGGCTGCTATAGATAAAGCTGTTGTGAGCGTTCTCTTACTGATCCTTCAGGGGACACAAGCTCTTGTTTTTTTGAGGGGGATAGACCCAGGAGTAGACTTGCTGGTTTGCTGGTTGCAGATCTTCAAGTATGTTGACACTGTAGATACTGCCTGCCACTTTCCCAGCAGGATTGTACCCAGGTTCAGTCCTGCCCTGAGGAGGGAGAGATTCCCAGTCACTCCACAGCCTCTCAAATGCTTCGAAAGTCAGTTCTGCTGTTTTGCTGGGTATGTAGTGGTATTGCATGGCAGTTTTAATTTGCATCTCTCAACTGATCAATGATGTTGAATATCCTTTCATGATGTTCTCTTTTGGAGATAACTATGCAAGTCTTTCACTTATCTTTACATTAGAGTATATGTCTTCTTCTTAATTTGTCTGGACTCTTTATATTCCTGGACACAAATACTTTCCAGATATGCAGATTACAAAAATCTCCTATCCTAGCATGTGGCTTGTGTTTTGCATATTTGTATATGTGTGTGTGTGTGTGTGATTCTGGGAATCAAACCTAGGGACTCATGCATGCTAGGCTTGTACTTTACCAACTTGAGATATACCCCCAGACCACATTTTAAAACAATATTCTTAATGATGACTTTTGATGAACAGAAATTCTTTTAATTAAATCTAATTCATCAACATTTTATGTCTTTCCCACTTTAAGAATTTGGGACCTATCTCAGGGCTTTGAAGATATTTTCCCATATTTTCTTCTAGAAGCTTGTTGCTATTTTTACCAATGATCTACATAGAATTGATTTTCATGTGTTGTGAAACTCTCAAAGTCAGAGTTTGCCTTTTATATGTATATTCTTTGGCCCGGCACCATTAACGGAAAGATTCCTTTTTCTCGCTGAATAGGAGGCATTGTCAGGTGAGTGTGTGTCTGAATTACTATGGTTTGGTGTATTTTTAATGATTCTTCCTGAGGGCCTCACTTGCCAGAGCCAGCCGGTGGTCTCAATTCCTCATCTTCACTGCATAGCACTGCCCTAGGAATCCACCCCGAACATACTTCAGGGCAGGGGCCCCTGCTGCAGCTCATTTGCATAGCAGAGATGTCCGCCCAGCTCTGAGCTCGGTCATGCCATAGCTCTGCTTCCTTCTGCGAGTTCTCTACCTCTTTCATTTATTTTTATTTCACTATACAGGGTTACATAAGACTTTTCCTATAAATATGTATTATACTTTTAGCATATTCAACCCCCCCGTACCCTGCTAGCCTCCCAAACTGAAATTATACCAGAAGTGAAAAACCCTGTAGCTGTTTTTCTTTTTAAAATGTGTATTTTAATTTTTTATACATTTCATACAATAGATCTCAGTCATACTTACATCCCCTTCCACACCTGCACGCCTGTACCCCACTGGATTTCATGCCCTCTCATACATGGGTTAAGGCCGATCCAGTCAGACATCTGTACCCAGATGTCTCAGTGCAAGTGCATCCACTGGAGTCAGTCAGCTTATCTGAAGTCACTCCCTTAAAGATGATCAGCTCTCCCTCATCCATCAGTAAGCAGTTGCCAATAGTTCTTTGGCTAAGATTGGGGTCTGCTGCCCATTTCCCCGGTTCTGTGCTGGGTTTTTGTCTGATTGAGTCAGCAGGGGTCTTATGTATGCTGTTACCATTGCTGTAAATTCATATGAGCAGGTTCCCAGAGGTTTTAAAGCCTCTGTTTCCTTATGTTCATGCACCAATCCTGGCTCTTAAAACCTTTCTGCCTCTTCCTCTCCAATGGCCCTTGAGCCATTGGTGAGTGAGTTTAATATAGGAGTCTCCAACCAGGTAAAGATACAACAACAACAACAAAAGAAAACTAAAGGCCCATATCCTTAGGGAATATATGTGCAAAGATTCTCAACAAAATACTTGAAAACTGCATATAGACACACATCAAAATTATCACCCACCATGATCAAATCAGCTTTATTCCAGAGATGTGGGGATGGTTCAATATACATAAATCAATAAATGTAATAATTTACATAAGTGAATTTAAGGACCAAAGTTACACGGTTATCTCAATAGATGCAGAAAAAGCCTTTGACAAAAACCCAACATGCATCTATATGAAAAGTTCTAGAGGGAATTGGACTGGAGAGAATGTACCTAACATAATTAAAGCTGTATATAACACTGTAGCTTTCTAACAGGGCTTGTCACTTGCTAGGGAGGTTTCTCTAGGTTGTTGCCCTTAAAAATTGCTGGCACTACTAAAAGCCTTTGCATTTCCATATAAGTTTGAGAATTAGTTTGTCAGTCTCCTACACAGTCCCACTGGAATGTGATTAGAAGAGCACTGACTGTATATGTCAATGTGAAAAGAATCAACATCTTTACAATGATGAGTTTTCCAAAACAGTAAAAGAATATATGTGTACACACACACACACACACACACACACACACACACACACACACACGCGCGCGCGCCACCCATCAGGTCTTTTAAAGTTCCTCTCAGCAATGCTCTGTCATCTTCAAGGCAAGGCCAAGTGTGTCTACCATTAGATTTATCCCTAGGTAGTTGGTCTCTTTTTATGCCATTATCAATGGTCACACCTTTAATATTTCATTTCTACTTATTTTTTGCCCTAGTCATTTCCAGGGCCTTCTGAATTATCTGTCTTCATAGTCATGATGCATATATGACGGCTATTTCATCTCCTCCTTTCCAGTCTTGATATCTCTTAGCACCTTTCTGTTGCATTATTTGCTGAAGCAGCACAGTGTCGAATCGAAGTGATAACAACCTTCAGAGGAAAATGTTCAATATGTCAAAATTATAAATTATCTGCCTGTATTCTTATAGGTGCCTTATATCAAATTTAAACAATTTTCCTTCTATTCCTAGTCGGCTGAGAGTTTTGTGTGTATGAATCAGTGTTGAATTTTATTAAACATCTGTTGGGATGATTATGTGATCGCTCTTTAATCTTTCAATATGATTAATTAACATGGATTGGTTTTTGAATGGTGAACCACTCTTGCATTCCCAGGATAAACCATCCTTGATCTCAATAGTCACAGAATTGAATTTGCTGGCATTTTGTGGAGGATTTTTGCAGCCATGTTCAGGAGATGAGGTGGAGGAATATTTTGGTCACAGTGTCCGGTGAGGATTGACAATCAAGGTTATGCCTTCCTCCTAAAACGAGTGCAGGAGTTACTTCTCTGTTTCCTACTATTTTTTTTCTTGTGAAGCCCCAGTTGGAAACTTGGAGGAGGGGCTTTTTACCCCAGACCTAAAATTTAGACTTGTATCTGTGAGCTCAGCTGGCCTTCAGAAGCGAAGGCAATTGAACCAAGGACCCTGTTAAGCAGGTCCGCATCAGGCTGGTTATAAAAGTGGGAAATGTTCCAAATGGATTCTTGTGCTTCTGGGTAAAGCAGCTTGTTCCTGTGGGTGTCCACAGGAGTCACAGCTCTCGGCAAAGCCATGGGAAGCAGAGGAGGGCAAGAGAGCTCCCCTTTCTCTTCTAGCTGTGCAGACTCCCTGTTATTAAAGGCTAGCATGGCCCATCCCCTGACAGACTCTGACTCTGACTGTTCACTGCAGAAACCTTTACCAGATCCCTCACAGACCCTCATCCAGAGCTGTTTGTGGCAGGTGAGGTTTTCCCACTCTTTCTTATTTTCATGTGACCTCACCTGATGTTCTGAATGTGAGGAATGTGTCCCAGGCCCCAGGTTAGAGGAGAGTGCTGCCCAAGCAGTGCCCGGTCCCACAGATGCTCTCCTCCATCCCCTGTGGTGAACCTGGCTGTTCACTGACTCCGCTCAGTCTGATGGAGGATGAGATCATTGTGCAGCCTCTTCCGTGTACCAGCTGTCCTTGCTGACTTCACTGATTGAACACGTTTCACTTCTAAGCACTCAGAGTATTTTCAAATCCTCTAATGGGCTTTCTTTCCTGTCTTTCTTCTGAGACAGTGATGCGCTTTCTGCTCAGTGCAGACTCTGACAGCACTCAGAGGCACCCCACTGCCCGGTGGGAACAGATGCAGACATGGCCTCTCCAGGGTCAGTCGGTACACTGACCGGTTTTCCCTTTGTCTCTTTTTCTCTTTCAGAGGTTGTGTTCTCATCTTATCCTGGATTTTCAACATCAGAGGTAGGAAGAACTGCCCACTTTACATTCTTGTTTATCTGTTTGTTATCCTGGGAATTAAGAGCCAAGGCTTTGCCCAAATAAGGCAGGTGCTGTACTGCTGGGCCACATTCTCAGCTTTCTCTAGATTATTTATAATACCTAATACAATGTAGATGCAGTTATACTGTATTATTTAGATAATAATGACAAAGCATTAGTTTTAATAGACAAAACTGAGTAAGTTAATAGAGCTGTGAGACATTCCCTGGATTACACCAAGAAATCCTTTTCATTGAAAAGTCTTGGCCAAGTACTTACTCAGTCCTGTACTAACCCCCAGTGGTGTGGCGGGGGAACTGAACAGACCCTGACCTCATCAGTCCAGTCTCACTCGCATTGTCCTCAGATGCTGTACAGCATAGTGTGGTGGTAGCCACTACCTCAGGTGATAAAACAGGAAGACTTCTAGCTACCAAGATGAAACCGCCAAGCTCTCTCACAAAAGCCTCAAAAAGTGAGAAAGGTCCTGTCAGATTCATGACTTCCCAGATCCAGTCCTTGCTGTCACAGGTGGAGATGCTTGATATTGTCAGCGTAGAAGACTGTTTTTTGTCTCAGGGTAGAGTTCACTAACTAAGCTCATGGAAACTGATGCATTTAAAGGGAATATTGATACACCCATTTGCAGCAAGATGTACAACTCTACACCTAGCCAACTCACATCCTTTGGAGGTAGCTTGATATGTTGCCTCCTCACAGATAGAACTGTGTAAGAAATTGTGCCAGTTAACCCTTGCTTCACAACAAACTCAACAACCACTGAGTTCTAACAATAGAAATGTCTTACTTCTGTCAATGTTGAGCTAGCAAAGTGGTTTTGCTACCAAAGCTAGCTGGGAACCGAGTGAGCCCCAGAGGCTGTGGCCTGCCCTGGCTGCTCTGTGTCACCTTTGCATCCCGGTCTTCCTTACAGCCTGGTGCTTGATATCCAGGTTTTAAGAGAGTGAGATAAAATTGAAAGATTCTCAAATTCAAACATGCCACGCTGGCCACATTCTGTTAGTCAAAGCACATTAGAAGGGCGGGCTAATGCTGCGACACAGTTGTGACATCAACTACCCCAGAGTTAAAGATCAAGCTTAGGGGTGTATTCCTAAGAAAACTGTTAGCCATGGAGAACAGGAAGGACAGGAAGCTGTTCATACTGTGACCAACTAGTTATCCATTTGGGAGTTCCCACACCCAACCTATTCAGCCTCAATATTTCTCTAAACCTAGAATGTATCAAACCCAAGAAAGGGTTATATATAACAACAATTTTATTATAAAGGACGGTTCCTCTGCCTTCTGTAGACACTTTAGCCCAACTGCACAAAAGGGACAGCCAGTGCTAAGATGCTATAGGTCAAGGATGGAAGGTAAGACTAGAGCCTCTGGTATCTTTTGCAGTGCTGTCGTGTTCTGTGGCCTCTGAGAACTTGAACCTAGAACTTTGGATGCTGGAGAATAAGCTCATGTGACCTCAGAGAACTTGGAGTCAGAATCCTGGGCCTTTATGGCCCTGGATGTCTCTTTGGCCAGACCTCTCTGTGAGGGTCCTTTCTCTATGTGCCTTAGGAAGGGTACTTGGCTTTCTCCAGCCTCGCCTTGTTTATCATTAGGACACTGACTCTGATATTGTTTTTCCTTTCTAAGACAACCAAGGTATGTTCACTTCCTCCCATATTCGAGATTCTTCCTGTGAAGTCACTGAAGGCAAGGAACCAGACACTGGCCCCACCCTTCCCAGAGCTAAGATACCTTAGCCTGGCCTACAACAAGGTGACTGTTTCTCTGCTGTTTCCTCAGGGGCAGAGATGGGAGGAGGAGATGGGGACGTTCTGGCCTGAAGTCAGGCCTTTTCTTCCCCACATTACAGGTATGGGCCTCCTTTCAGGGCAAAGGAAGGTGTTATTTGGTACTTACCTGGTGTCAGCTTCTGTGCTAGGCATTGCGTGTATATACATGTGTGAAAAGAAAGATTTGGGGGCTGGGGATATTGCTTGGTTGGTAGAATGCTTCCCTCGCATGAACAGGACTCTTGAGTTTGTTACCCAGCATGGTATAAAACTGTTATGGTAGTACGTAGTAGTACATGGCTATGATCCCAGTACTTGGGAGTTAGTGGCAGGAGGATCAGAAAAATCAGCCATCCTTGGCTGCATAGCTAGAGACCCTGTCTAAAATTAAAAATAAGAGTTGGGGCTGGAGAGATGACTCAGTGGTTAAGAACACTGGCTGCTCTTGCAGAGAACCCAGGTTTGGTTCCCATCATCCACATGGTGGCTAACAACTGTACTAAACTCTATTTCCAGGAGGATCTGATGTCCTTTTGTCCTCCTTGAGGATTACATGAACAGGTGCTCTTACATACATGCAGGCAAAATGCTCATAAAGATAAAAATTAATTAACTAATTAATTAATTAAAAAGAAAAGACAACTCCTTATTCTTCTGGAGCTTGTCAGCTGTAGAGAAGATTGACACTGAAGAAGTTCACAGCACTGTGAAGTAAGTCTGTAGTATGGGGTCTGACTTAATATTTGGCCAAGGAAAAGTGGCATTTAAGCTAAGATCCAAATCAATGAGTGTAGTCAAGTAAGTATGTTTGTGTGGAGGCTGGTATAACAGTAGATTGAAAACTCAGTGGAGCAGGCATCAGAATTTTCTCCTGTGTTCAGTGCCCATGCCTTGGTTGGTTTTCTATAAAGCCTTATGTTTTTGTGTTGGAGAGAAAACCCAGGGTCTCGTGCAGCTAAGCATGTGTTCTGTGAGCCGCGCCCTCAGCTTCTGTGTTTTTCATTCAGTTACAGTTGGTTTTGTTTTTTTCATTTTTCTTGTAATTTTTGTCTGACATGTGGGATATTTAGAAGTCAGTTGTTTGATTTCCTATTCTAATCTATGGGCCTCTTATAGGTATCTTATATTTGTTAGTTTCTAATTAATTATCTTGCCAGGTAACATACTTGTGAGATTTCTTTCTTTTGACCTCTAAATTTAATTTATGGTTTCCTCTATGATCTATTTTGATGATTGTCCCAGCACCTCAAAACTGTGTATCTACAATTTGCGGAGACGGTGTTGGCAGTGCCCCCGATAGTCTGTGTGCTCTGCTCTAGTTACAGAGACAGTGTATCCCAGTAGCCACTCCTAGGAACTGGGGAGATGGCTCAGCAAGTAAATTGCTAGCTGCATAAGCATGAGGACCTGAGTCTGAATCCCAGCACCCACAGGAAAGCCAGATGTGGCAGCACACACATGTAACCCCAGCGCAGTGGGTCCCACCTTACTGGCCAGCCAGTCTAACTGAAATAGCAAGCTCCAGGTTCACTCCAGGTTCCCCTTGTCTCAAAAACTCAGGTGGAAAGTGATAGAGGAAGACACCTGAAGTCAACCTCTAGCCTCCGCATGCTCTTGCACAGGCGAGTGCACCCGCACGTGGCACCCACATGCATACACAGAGTAGGAAGTCCACTCACGGCTGAGATTTTACCTTTCCTTTCTTTAGCTGTCATTTCTGCTCCAGGCATTTTGAGATCGCCTCACATGGGCGGCCACGCTTAGAACAGACAGATTTTTTTTTTTAACTAGGAGTCACTTCCCTTTGCTTCTAATAATACTCCTCGTATCTGGCTTTTTTGGTGCGCTTTTAACCCAACTACACGGCTTTCTCTTGGCACGGTCTGTCTCTACCTATGGACTTTCAGCCTGTGTGTACCTGTGGTAAGAGCATCCCTTCCAGGCCGTGTGAGTTGGTCCTTGCCAGGCTGCCAGGCTGTCTCCCTGCTGTTCCTCAGCTGCCAGCCCTCCCCGTGCACCTGCATCTCAGCTTGATCTCCACACTCCTGCCCACCTGCTGTTGCTTGTTACTTGGGGCTTCCGGCCTGAGGTAGGGACCCAAGGTGGGTTCCCAGCCCCAGTCTTGGGCAGCCCTGGGCCCCAGATCTCCAAGATGACCTTTCTTAGCGGTCCTTCCCCTCTTACTCCATGGTAGCAGAAGACTCTGCTGTTCTGGACTCATATTGATTTCCTGTTCCATCCCAGGAGCAACAGTGATATTTCTCCCTCTCTCAGATGCCACGCCAGGGCCAGGGCAGGGGAGGGGTGTTGCTGCTCTTCCTTGGCAACAGAGGACTTCTGTTCCCCGGGAGAAGGACTAGGAGGCCAATGCTGCTTCTGCAAGGACAACTGCTGTCCACTAGGCCCACACTGTGCCACATCATGCCATACTACACCACACAGAAGCTTTTTGCAGTACCTCACACATGTAGTCACACCTCTTTGGAGTCCCACTGCCTTGTTCTAGGCCACAATTGCCCTTCAATAATTCATTAAAAAATTAGCTGATTTCTTCTCAAAGGAATGTGAAGCCCTGGTACCTGCCACAGATGAGCCAGAAGCATCGTCTTCTTGAAGGTGCCCTCCTTAGGTTCTGCCCACGGGACTGCCCTGAGACTGTAGCTTTCTGCTGGCTTCAGGAACAGTTGTGACTGCAGAAGGTTGGTCTTTTTCTTGCTGTTGGGTTGAAGCAGTGCTCTTTACATTTTCTGCTTCTTCACCTGAATTTCTGAATGACATTTTTCTTCATGACAGTTAATTATCTTTTGGTCAGCTACCATTATATACTACTAGAATATATTCTGTCTGAGTGCAAGAGTTCGTTTTATCTATATCTGTTTCCTTAACAGACAGATTATTACCTGATAGTCACAGTATCTCAGAAAGTTTACTCCATGAATGTTTTTATCATGTCAAGAATTACAGCTACATGTGTTAAAATTAGTGTTTGATTTATCAGAGATATAAACTGTTTAATCAATTCTTCCTTCAAACAGAACTTATAACCTAGAATATTCACTTAGAAATGTGTCAAAAGCAAAACAGTGGGGCTGGAGAGGTACCTCAGCGATTAAGAGCTCTGGCTTTTCTTGACGACGACCTGGGTTCAGTTCGCAGCACCTACATGACAGCTAACAACTGTCTCTAATTCCAGTTCCAAGGAATCTGACTCGGTCTTCTGGCCTCTGTGGGTACTGCATGCACATGATGCACTTACATACATGTAGGCAAAACACTCATACAGATAAAATAAAATGAAATATAACAAAAAGGCAAACAGTCACTTTTACTTAATTTTTATCCAATATTTATTTAATTCATAGATTTAACTGATTGTTATATTGTCTTTAACCTAAGGCAGAAATCTAAAATTATCTTTGGAACAGGACTGTGACCTCAGAGGCATTGAACATACCTGACAGGGAGTAGGCTAACCCAATCCAGATTTGGCTTTCCAAATCAGCCAGAACCCCAAGTTCTTGGATTTTAGCTAGGGCTTAGTATCACAGGACACATGACACACATGCCTGGAGATCAGTCAGCTTCTTCCCTATTTTAATTATAAATGGGATCTTATATCTTGACCAAATTCAGGTTTCCATCTTCCATTTGTATCGATTGTCTTTCAGTGCCTGATTTGCTCACAGAGGCTTTGTGTCCTCCGGGTCCATCATCACATACACCACACGCACTCTGAAGATGATGTTTCAGCTCTGCTCCGGTAGCACAAAAGGCAGTGTGAAAACAAAGGATAAAGACAGTTTCTGTTGAAAACTAAGTAAATAGATGACTGGATTTGCCAACTCCTGGTCTTTGTACAACCAACTGATGTACTAAGAATGAGTTTTACACTTTCAGGTGCTTGAAAAAATTAAAACAAGAATATTTCATGACATGTTAAAATGATGTGAAATTCAAATATCAGAGTCCATAAGTAAAATTTTATTAGAAAAGAGACACTTTGCCTGTTTGATGACAGATTGTCCAGGACCAAGTCTTTGGACAGAGACTCTGTGTTCCAACACTTACTAGTTGGCTCTGAACAAGAAGGCTTACTGCCGTGTGTCTAGAAGAGCAAGGGGCTCTCCTTATCCCTTTCTTCTCTCACCCTGCACCCTCTCCCTGGGGATGACCTCAGATATCTATTGGCCCATAAACAGTGACCCCCACATTCACAGTTCTCATGCAGACCTCTCCCCGGTGTTCCAGACCAGTGTGTCCCACTGCCTACTTGACATCTCTGCTTGGAGATCTCCAAGGCTCTTCCAGCACCCATGTCCAAAGTGACCTGATCCTCTTCAAGTTCTGTATTCTTTC
Organism: Eospalax fontanierii; assembly: GCA_035773235.1. Lineage (NCBI taxonomy): Eukaryota > Metazoa > Chordata > Mammalia > Rodentia > Spalacidae > Eospalax > Eospalax fontanierii. Next base: position 165,823,604 of record CM069524.1, read on the forward strand.
CTTGTCCCCATCTTCTTGAGAGTCGCATCATCCTCTCAGTTGCTCTGAACCTGGCAGCCATCCTTGATACATGTCTTCCCTCTTCATATCTAAGTCATTATAAGGTCATGTTCTATTAGGTCCTTGTGTTTCTAAACTTGGTCTGATGGCTTCCCCAGGGATAGCAATCATTAGCATTAGTCTGACTCCTACTTACGTCTCCAGCCTCATTTCCCATCAAGCACCTGCCTTTTCAGTTTGATTCACACTGTCTTCCTTTACATTCCTCTACACATCATGGGGAATCCCTCTTTCTACATTAGAGTAATAGCTGCCACAGCAAGCAGCAGCATCTCAACCACTGAACACAATCAAAGTTTGTTCTTACTCTTAAAAGATCTAGTGTTGAGGTAGCTCTCTACATGGTCCTTCAGAGACCCAGGACCCCTCAGGCTGTGGTCCTCTCACCTCATTAGGTTTAATGAGAACCTTACTGGGTCCTGACCATTGGGCAGATGGCTAAGCAGCAGGGATATGACAAAGGAGGCACAGGATAGGCAGGTCTTCTGGTGCTTCCAAAAGGAGCATTGCTCACTTCTGCCCACATGGCACTGGCCAGACCACACATAATCACACCCAGGAGCCCGGAAGCTAGGAAGTGTGATCTGGCTGTGTGTTAGGGGTAGAGGAAATAGTTTGGGTTAATACAGAAGTATCTCTGCCATACACTCCACAATCCACCGTATATTACCCCCCACCTATTTTAGATCTCAAGGACACCTCCTTTTAGCTCTCCACTTAAGTCACATTCCCCACGACTTGCCACACCTCTTCTGTGGTATTTACTATGTAAATCTATTCTCCCCGAGTATTCAGTTACTGTGTCTCTGGTGCTTGTGTCTCACTGGTGTTCTTGAGGGCAGGCATTATGTATGTTTTGCTGATTCATAGCATAGGGCTTGGCATGTGGTAGTTATGCTAGCTGTATGGATGACAGTGAATGAGAAGTCAGTTGCCCCATTGGAATTTTAGTGCAATCCAGGAAAGCTACAATAGTCAAACTGAAGTACCTGTCCTCTCCCTTCCAGCTCTATCTTTGTGCCTTCTGTGGCCCTATATCTAACTATATCTTTTCAGTGTGTCGAGGGGTCTGAGAGGCCACTGCTCCACTCCTGGCTCCTCATATACCAATAGTCCCCATTCTGTTTCACTGCTAATAAATACCCTCCCCAAGATGGTTCTCACATGATTCAGCCACTCTATCCAACAATGGTTAGGTAATTTTTGCCCTACAGAGTCTAGCTTGGCCAATAGGCAACCACTTAGATGCTACCTGCACAGGGTCACAGTAGTCCCAGCCCCAGCTGGCAATGAGGCATCCCTTACCATGGCTCAGCTTATCCCACAGACAGGTCGGTCTCCACCCTCCTCACTCCCCACATCAGTACCTAGGACTAGTCTCAAGAGAGAAGTCCTCAGGAGTGCTGCCGAAACTACTTTGGGTGTATGCAAATTTGCCTCAAGGAAGGCAAACTATACCCAGAGTCAAAGTCAGTTCCCTGCCAGCCTTCCAGGCTCTGAGAGGCAGATGCTCCAGGCATTTGTTCTGATTATTTTGTCACCCAGTTCTAACTCTCAAAGATGAAGCAGTGGCAATGGAATCTGTAGACAGGGTGGCGAGGTGTTCTGGGCCTGAGCGGTGATGGTGACACAAGGACAAGGCACTGGCTACACCAGGTCATAGCCATGTGTGTTCCACATCCCTGTGCCCTGCTAACTGGCGTCTAGCTCTGTGATGTGATGTCCCTGGGTAGGGTGCAGGGTGTGCCAACCTAACCTTGTCCCCACACTTGTTCCAGATTGCAAAGGAGGATGCCGTGCTGCCAGCAGCTCTCTTCCCCTCTCTCTGTGAGCTGGTCTTCCACAACAACCCTCTGGTGGCCCACACGCGAGGTATGGGCTCACGGGTCTATCCCTAGCCTGGTACCCAAGGAGCAGCCCTGGCACCCTCATTCTCACCTCCTAGGTGCCAGGCCAGGCTTGCTAGGGTGGGGAGAGCTCATGGTGCCCTAAGGGATGGAGAGCAGAGCCCAGCTACTGAGCACCTGCTCTGCACCTGCCCGTCCTGCTAGTGGCCATGGCAGACAGGCATCATTCTCCTTATGGACTTTGGTGGAACCCGAAGCTCACAGAGGTTCATGAGTTGCCCAAGGTCACTCAGTGAGAAAGAGCTAGGAGCGCTGAATCCTCTAGACCTTTTGTGAGCTCTTTGAGTTACACTCTGCTGTGTCACTCACTTTGTGTGGCCTCATTCCCGTTTTCCATGTGGGGTGGGCTCAGCGGCAGGGTTGCCCCCGCCCCAGCAGTCTGAATGCAGTGCTGTGAGCTGTGGCGTCTGCTGTCTTCTGTCATGATCCAGCAGCTGGAGGTGCATTGGAGTCCTGGGCCTTTTGTGACGATCTTTGCTCCATCCCAATGACTTAGCCTCTGTGTGTCACTCTCCTCGCTTCTACTTCCAAAGATTTATAAGACAATTACAAATTACATTAATAAACGCAAAACAGTTTGAATAGGGCTTGGCGTATAGAAAGCCCTGCGAAATGTTAGCTCACAGTCATCTTTTTCCCATGATGCACCAGGGCTCCCACCACTGCTAAAGAGCTTCCTCCAGGAACGACTGGGGATACGCTTAATTCGAAAGAAAATAGTAAAAGCGAAGCATCATATTTTGATGCCTCGGAAGGAATCTCGGAAGGTAAGTCTTCCAGCAGGACCTGGACCCAGGGGAAGTGGAGCCTGTTTTAACATGTGAACTAACACGGGCAAGAGAGAGGCTCTCCTCAGCAAAACCTGGAACTTCTCCATTGGATACAGTGTTTTCTGCTTTCCTTACTTTGTTGAATACAGACAGAAGCAGAGGAAGATGACAAGGAGGGACCCCATAGAGGAGGGGAGAGCCTTGGAGGTCACTAAGTTAGTGACTCCCCACCCCCTAATTATACCGAGAAACTAAAGCCTCTTGAGGTGGAAAGAAATCAGTCTTGAAGTTAGAAGACCCAGGATGGGTCAGGTTCTGAACTTTCTGTAGCTACCTGACCGTGGCAAGAGTTTGATCTCTGAGCTTTAGATTTCCCAGCAGAGGAGACCTGAATAAGAGAGGATAAGGAAGATGCCTGGCAGACCCCATGCCCTTATCTGCACAGGTTCTCAAGTTACAGTCGCTAAAGTGCCAGGGCCTCCTGTAGGCAGGGTGCATTCTCTCACTTGCCTTTGAGGGGCCATAAACTTGTATTACCCTCCTGGTCTAAAGAAATTTCAAAAATCTCTGTAAAATACCTCCTGACTCCTGACCTACACATTGCCAGTGATTCTCAAAGGTAGATACTGCTGTTCTTTGCCATCTCCTCTGCGGCTGCTTCTGTGAACCAAGCTCTTGTCTTAAGCCCTCACAGGGGCAGAGCAAGGATTTTAAAGTCAGAAATAGAAACCCCTGGAGTTTCCATCATTTTCCCCATCTGTTGCCTACTTTGAGGGTCTACCATGGCCCTGCCCACCTGCCATCTGGGGCTAGAGCAGGATTCAAGTGAGCTGGATGCTGGGTGCAGACCTATGCCTTTACAGAGCACCATGGCCACTACTCCATGGAGCACTCACACCTCTGCTGTCACTGAATCCTCATGGCAGATGAACTCAGAAAGGTGCACTAGCCTACCAGATGGAAGTTAGTGTTGGGGTGCAGGAGCTCTTCCTCCTCTCCCATCCCGAGTTCTGAGTACCCAAGATATGAACAGACACGAGTATCAACTGTCAGTTGAGAAACAAAGCAGTACTGTGTTGATCTAGACAAGCACTCACTCCTTGACCCAAGAACACGGCTTAGGCCTGAAGCCTCCTGGGCATAGTAGTGCTCTTAACCACCGGGCCATCTCTCCAGTCCTGTGGCATAGGTTTTGAAAAAGACCCATACCCTTCGGGCTTCAATTCAAAACACAGACTTTATATAATAATTTTCAGAAAGGAAGATTTTCTTAAAATGATGTTTATAACAGAGTTGTCCGTCCTACTCTTCAGGTGTTGGGTGCAGGTGCAGGAAAGGTAGGAGGGATCAGCCCTGTTCCCAGGGAGGAAGTGGAGGCTCCAAGGATCCTGTGACAAAGCACAGAAACATTCCATCATGTAAACAGGCAGGTGAAAGAACTCCACAGCTCGGGGGAACTGAGCATGTGCAGCCATTGGCCATGGAGATGCGGAGAGAATGGTGGTAGGCACTGCCTGTCAAGGGGACCAAGTATTTCCACAGGAAAGATTTTCCTTGCTCCTGAGCCTGGACAGACACTTGCCTTTTAGAGCTTTGGGTAAGGTACACACAGGGATCCTGAAGGTGCCATTCCTTCCGGGAAATGCAGGGCTGTGCCCCTCTGCCTCCAAGGAAGAAAGTGAGCGACATTCTGACAAACCTAACCTGAAGAGCAAACCCTCAGAACAGGGGGAGGGTCAGTAATGCAGCTGAGGCCCAGAGCCCAGGCCTCTGGTCAGAAGGTCCAGGCTTTGCCATTGAGTCTGTCTATGATCTTGGACAAGTCATTTTTAGTTCTCAGCACCCTGGTTTTAATTTATAAAAGAAGGCTGATTATTCCTTGCTTAATCCATTTAAAAATTTTATTTATGTATTTACCTTTTTATATGTTTGTGTGCGTGCACACGTATGCTATAGCACCCATGTAGAGATCAGAGGACAAGTTGTGGGAGTCAGTTCTGTCCTTCTACCATACGGGTCCTGGGAATCAAACTCTGGTCATTAGACTTGGTAGCAAGTGCTTTTACCTGCTGAACTCTCTTGCTGACCTCCTCCTTGGATAATTTTGAGGTATAAATAAAAGCTATGTGATACACAGGGCTTGCCATTTTCTTGCCCTTGCCCCTCCCTGAGTGCTCCCACCCACTATAGAACCCTCCCAAGGCTGGAGAAGCCCAGGACAGGCTCCAGACTAGAGAGCCAAACCAACCCAGACTTCCTCTCCTAACAGGTGAAAACCCACGTCCCCAAGGTCACGAGACAGTTTCTGATTCCCCATCACCTGAGCACAACCACAGATGAGCCTCCCCGAAGGGATATGCCAGAACCAGAGGCAGGGGTTGAAGAGATGCCCCCTGCCGAAAATGAGACACTGTTGAACACAGAGGGCCCAGAAGGTGCTTCCCTGTCTCACCGGACCTTCGTGCCAATGCCTCCCATCTGCTCCGACTCCACTGTGCACAGTGAGGAGACTACATCCCGTCCAAGTGACATAGCTGGTGTCCTCAGTCCAGAGCATCAGTCAGATGAAGATACCAAGAGCGTGGAGTCTGTTTTCCTGACCCAGGTACTCATCCCCAGCCAGCTGTGCCCCAGCTGCAGTGCCCAGAAACTCCTGCAGAGCCCTGGGCTAACTGCACTGCAGTGGACAGCTGGAAACAAGCCCAGGGCAGGTCGGGAGATCAGAGGTTTGCAGAAGACTCATGGTCCTGTGACATGGACAGCATCTCAGATCTGGCTGGGGTACGGTGCTGACCAATTTTCAGAGAGGCTTGTCATTGCTTCTGCCTCTCTACTAAAGGTCACTGCACTTCTCACACTGCTCCTGGATCCTGGGAACAAAGATGGCTCAGACTCAGGTCCCACCTTCAAGGTACTTACAGTCTATTGGGAAAGCTAGGCAGGAGCAGTAGTTCCAGTCTCTGCTGGGCCTGAGGAAAACCAGGGGCTGGAGCCTGGAGGAAGGTGGGGGATGTGCCAAACCAGGGGGGTTTCTCAGGCTAAGCAGAAGTTAGGGCAAAGGTATGTGTATCAAGGACATTCTGGGCAGAGGGGACAGCATAAAACGGGGTGCAGGAGAAGGAATTCAAATGGAAGGGGAGGGGACCACGACTATTCAGTGTCAGTGTGCAGCAGAAGGCTGGTGTGAAGAGAAAGGAGACAGAGGCTGAACATCCCTAATGTGAATGTCTCAAATCCCACATGTTCCAAACTCTGAAACTTCATATGTCAGTGTGTCCACAAGTGGAAAATTTCACATCATGAAACTTTGTTTCATGCATAAACTCATGTAAGATATATAAGATTGCCTTCAGGCTATATGTATAACATATATATATATATATATATATATATATATATATATATATACATATATACATATTCATCAGTTAAATTTTGTGTATAGACTTGGGTCCCATGCCAAGGTATCTTATTATATAAATATACTAAAACAAAAAATTTCTGGCCCAAGGCATTTCAGATAAGAATTGTTCTACTTGCATAAAGCTGGAGGAGTAGGCAAGTCCCTTGGAACGTCCCTAGATGAAGTACAGTTTTCTGTCTCATATGGAACCCATTTGGGTAGACTAGAACGTTCATGGTTGAGCAGCAGAGCAAGGATAAAGAAAATACAGAAGGAAACAAACACCCTGGGCTTGGTACCGAAGGCCTTCATCCAGGCCACCCTGTGCATTGCACTGGCCGCCTGTCTCTCCACGATACTCTGCAAGCCAGCTTCCTTCCTTCCTCTGACTGCACCTTGCGCACGCTGTTCCTTGCCTGCTGCTGCAGCCTTTCTTTATCAAGGCTTGCAGCCTAGCCCTCTTCCTACTTTGCCTGGCTCCTCAAGTCAGGCCTCAGGCTAAGGAATCACTTCCTACAAAGTTTCCCCAAGTTAGAGCTTCCTCTGCGCATGCTCAAACCCACCCTGCCTCCTGTTCACGCTGTTCAGAGAGGTGTTTGATCCTTGAATATTTTCCCACCTGTCCCTTCCGTGTCTTAGTCTTACCTTAGTGGGGCCCAGCACTCCGGGCAGTGAAGAGCTCACATTGGGACATGGCAGGGAATGAGTGAATGTGTTTTCTTCCTGGCACAGGTGAATGAGCTGCCACCCTCCACCATCCACAGGGAAGAGGTAGAGGTGAAGGAGAAGGATCAAAGGAGGCCTCTAACAGTACCCAGAGAGGCGAAGAGGACTCGGAGGAAGAAGCAGCGATCGACCTCCATTCCCAGCAAGTACCAGGGCTATGAGGAGCTGCTCACAGCCAAGCCTGATCCGGCCTTTGTGGAGCCAAAGGGTGTGTGAGGACTGGGGTTGGCCCCTCAGTCCAGAGCAGGTCAGACCAAGGCTGGTGCTGTTCTCGGTCTGAAGGTCTGTCAAAGGCATCTTAGGGCATGACAGCTCCTTGCCCTTTACTGAGCCTCCACAGCTTTGGAGCCCTGGCTTTTTTAGAGGCTCTGTCTGCACTGGCCCAGCTGCCCTGATGGGAAAAGTTGATTAACAAAGCCAGGTTCCGGAGTTCTTGCCAGCCGAGTAAACCTCTCAGAGCATCCCAACTCTTCCCTATCTGGTTTGGGACAGTGGAGTCTGAGTCGTGTCGTTATTTCAGCTGATTCATCAACAGTAACTGTGCTTCCAAAGGACCTGGATTCCAAGGAACTTAAGGGCCCAACTTGGGGTCAAAATTATCCCCACATTAGGCTCTGGACCCACAGGGACATTCTGGCTGATCTTGGGGGGCAGGGGACGGTGGAACTGATTAGGGAGCTCTGGGAACGCTTTCTTCCAGGGGCCCTGCATTCCTGTCACCCAGCTGCTGCCCTCTTGACCTTTGCTCCAGGCATCCAGAAGAACGCACAGGCCCTGCATCGCATGCTGAAGCAGCCACTCCTCTGCCGCTCCTCTAAGCCCAGGCTGGACGCTTTCCAGAAACCGTACGTCTCCAAGGAGAAGCGGGTAAGCGCCTAGTACCGACTGTGGAAGTGAGCTCTGAGGTCTCTCCAGGTACAGACCTGGCTTGTCACCTTGGGACCCCCTCTCCCCCCAGGCCTGTTTCCCAGTACTCCCAACTGCTCCCCTGCCTGTCAGTGTGACTGCATGAGGTGACAAACCTGGCATCGCACCCTCCCTTGTCTTTTGCCAGGCTGGGAGGATTCCAGTTCCACCCGCAAGGAAGACGCGAGCTCAGCTGCTGGATGACATCCTTATTCGCATGCGGGACCCTCGGAATGTTACTGAGGCCCCTCTGGGTATGTCACCACTCCCCCGCTGGACTGGTGTCTGGCAGGGAAGGGCCCTGGGAAGCGGGGAGGGCTGGTTGGAAGCCGGAAGGTTGAGCACATCTTCAGCATGCCCTGGGGAGAAGCAGGGCAGGCGGGAGGCACCCGAGTTACGGGACACCTTAGGGACCTGAATTAAATCGTGACTTTCCACTGTCGGGCTGGACTTCCTGCGCCCACCAACCCACTTTCTGGATAGCTGTGCTTTGGGCTGGGGGACGCAGGCGTGCGTGTCACTGTCCCCTTGGCCCTGCAGGCGCAGTGCTGCGCAAGCGCACGGAGCAGCGCTTGGTGACCCAGAAGCAGTACCTGGAGGCCAAGCGGCTGCTTAGGGAGTTCCGTGCGCGCTACCGGCGGCTGGTGCGCGGCTCGCTGAAGACTGTGTTTGGGGCTGGTCCGCCGGCGCCGCCGCCACCGCCTCCAAGGCCGCCCACCCGCCGCGCGCTGAGCGCAGGCCCGCACAAGTTGGGCCGTTTCCTCGAGTTCATGGATGAATTCTACCAGGATCCTACCGCCAGTGACTCTAAAGAGTAGAACTGTGCACGGTCGGCCGCCCTCCCTGAGGGCTCAGCGTCCTTGACCGTGCCCAGCACTGGACAGCGGGAGGGTTAGGCTCCATTTGCTCAGTGGTCAGCGTGGGGAAGTCGGCAGGACCCCCAACCCCCTCGCCGGGCCGGGCCGGGCCGGGCCGGACCTGGTGGCTGGCCCAGTAGCAATAAAGAGTGGTGCATCGAGCAATCAGCAATCCAGTGGGTGCCAGGCATTATTTCTTGAAAGCTGGGCAAGGGCCACCGTGGTTCGTGCGTCCGAAGAGGGCTGTGAGAAACCCACTCGAGTCTCAACAGCTGTGCCAAGTGCTAGAACAGAAATGAGGGTGGTGGGCCAGGGAAGCAGCACAGAAGTTAACTGGCCCAAGCAAAACCAAGGACCAAAGGTCACAGAGGTGTATGTTTCCTGTGAAGCTCCTTTTCCCACTGTGAGGCTAGAGAAGTGTTCCTTGTGAGGTAGCTGGGGTCACAGCTGGGACTGGTGGAAGAGTGGGCTTAGTTTTCTATTCCTCTAATCCAGGACGTAAGCTGAAGACAATAATGCAGACATCCTGGGTTCACAATAAATGCTCTAGCAAGGCCATCTGCCACTGCTAAATTCTTGTGTGCCTAGTAGGCAGCATCTGCTACAGAAGGGTCTAGAGATGTCCACCTGGGCTATGTTGGGGTGAGACCTGATCATTTGGGCAACACTTGCTTCTAAGACTCCTCTCCTGAGGATGGCTACTTCAGATATGGGCAGCAGACCTACAGTCCTCAGGGCTCAGGAAGCAGTAGCACAAGTCTTCTAGATCCTCAGCAAGGCAGACCCCACAGCCCAAATGGCAACTCTGAGTATTATTGAACTCAACTTCAGACTCATGCTTACACTAAGCTGTGGTCATACTTAGACCTGCGTACATACTTACCATCACCACACAGGTCACACCAGGTGACAAGGACACAACCGCCCATTCACAGGCTCCTGAACAGATGCAGGTAATGCACTGTGACCCACGGCAGCAGTCACATTCAAGGTGGTACTGGATTTGTCAGTTTGCATTTTCTGGGATCTCAAAACACCCACCTTCTTGTTAGGAGAATCAACCCCAGCAGCCACACTATCAATCTCACAAGGTTTCAATTCTGCCGCAGACTGCTCCCTTCATCCAGATATATGCTATTAAGCCGGAAACCACCTCCCACTTCCACATCTCTGTCCTAACCTAGATTCTTGCAATCTCCTCAGGACCAGGGAGCAAATTCCCTAAAGAGAGACCTTTCCTTTGTTGGGCAGTTCTGATTGTTACACTAATGGGACTGTGCAGTCCCAGCTCTTTTTGCACCCTCACAGACCAACCCTTCATCACTGTGAAGAATGTCCCAAACACAAGGCCCAACACCTCTCCTAAGTTATTAATCATTCTGAATTCCTGCCTTGCTTGGTTTCCCACCTCAGAAGCTATTTGTTGAGAGCAGTGTTCCAGTACGGGCCCCCTTTCACTTATATATAACATGTCAATAATTGAACCCTAAGAAGGAAGCCACTATGTAGTACCAATTCTACTATTCTAGGAAGACTTAGTAAGACCAAGTGGCTACTCACGTTTTTTTGTTCCTTGAGACAGGGTCTCATGTAGCCCAGGAAGGCCTCAAACTCATTATGTAGTTAAGGATGACCTTGATGTCCTGATCTCCCTGCCCTACCCCAGTGCTGGGACTACAGGATCCACCATGCTTTCAGCTTCAGCCGAAGTCCTCCTGTCTTCTCAAGCTAAGCTGTTTCTACAGTCACCCAAGATGGTAGTAAGCACACAAGAGAAAGAACTGATGTGCAAAAGCAGACTGTGCTTCACATTCCCTATTAACCCAGTACTCCACACTGTAGTGGATGCAGTGGGAAGGCAGTCTGGTCAGAACTCACCCAGGTCCAGTCCAGACAGCACTGGACAGCACAAAGAACGTCTGTGCCTCAGACCACAATGACAGAGGCAACCAGCAGCTTTGGAATCAGAAGGCCCAGCACCTAGGCTGAACTGTTGGGGTCAGAATTCCCATCTGTAAATGAAGACCACACCACCTACCACACCTACAGGGGAATTAATGAGTGGCGTGTGAGCATCTTGCTCCTAAAGGGACCAAGACAAGCACTATTCTTAGGTCTCCAACTGGCTGCATGTTCGCTTTAACCAGCCTCGGAAGGTCTTTGAGTCAAGTGACTTCACAGATCCCCCACATTCTGTCTTACTATGGTCTTCCAGACTAGTTTTCTAAGTTTAAAAGGAACAGATTTGGGGCTGGAGAGATGACTCAGTGGTTAAGAGCACTGGCTCCTCTTACAGAGGACCCAGGTTCAATTCACAACACTCACATTGTGGCTAACAACCATCTTAATTCAAGTTCCAAGGGCTCTGACACCCTCTTCTGGTCCCCACGGGCATTGCACACACAAGTGTACTTATGTACATGCAGGCAAAACACTCAAACGCATTAAAAAATTAAATTAAAAATAAAAGAAACAGATTTAATTTGTTCTCTATTCAATGAAAAAAAGAATGACAAAGGTATTTTTATGAATTTTTGAATGCTTCCAAAATGTTATTTTTTAAAATCGGATTTCAAAGTGCTGCCCTAAAATGTAAGGACAATGTCATCCTGCACTTTGCTCTCTGCTCAGCTCACTGGTGTCTTCAAGGAGGCGTAGCAATGGTCCTACATGACAATAATGGAACTGTAAGTCAGAGATAACCCCCAAAATTTACATCAAAAGATATAATTGTCCACAGTGAGGAGCCCATCCTAGCCCCTTCCTAATCAGTCTGAATGCTAAAGCAAGGCTTTCTAACGTGGTGCCTCCTAACCCAGGTCAGCATCCAAATAAGCACCTAGGTTAAGCTTAGTCCACTCTTGTCTGATGAGGTTCTGTAGAGACAACACCGATTCAAAACTGCACTGGACTTCATAGTGAACTGCATTTTCAGGGTGGACCTCACCTCCAATATGCAAACTTTACATTGGAAAACGCACTTTGGTACTGTTTTAGTAACTTATCGTCCCATTTGATTCCCTAGCACATCACTGTGGTAAACACATCCCTGACAGGGCATGCCTTGTCCTACCTCTGTCAGAAGGCTCTGTCAGTCAACGAGGGGACAGAGCAGAGGTGGTCCACCAGGATCCAGGACGCTTCTACAATTCTAATGTAAACAGCAGGTTGAATAAATCACAACTGCCGTCCTACAAGGAACAGCAGCAGGCTGACTAAAATCAATAGACAACCCATTTTCTATCTCTAAGTGAGAAGCTCCTGCCCTTAGGACAGACAACTATATTTCTAGGGTTAAGAGCAAACAGTGCAAAAAGAAAAAAAGAAAATCCATCAGTAGGCATTTAAGCTAGTCATCTTCCACCCTGCAGAGTATCTCCTTTCTTGCTTTGCTGGAGCCTTGGGCTGGTGATGTCATGTTTAATGCAGACTTGACTGAAGGAGAGCCAGTGCTGCACTGGGGGGGCAGCTTAGACGGTGGGTGGTGCTGCCCGAGTGCTAGGTGCTGCTGTACTAATCCGGATTCGGGCAGAAACTAGCCTTGAGCTTACACAACCTGACACTTGAAGAATGCGTTGTTTATGCCTCATACCCAAGGACAGGAAGGAAGATGAACACGCCTGGCTTTAACAGGGCTTTGCCTAACTCAGACACAAGAAAAGGGAGGGAGCCTGCTCAGAGACTAAAGTTGCCTCTCACACGACTGGAAGTTTCCACTTAACAACACTAAGGAATACAAAGGAGAGTACATTTTCCCCCGTAGGAAGAAGGGAAATACTGATAATACCTAGACCAGTCTGCACATTTAGTCTTGGTACTTTTTCCTTCGTCCAGTTTAACTAAATTGTAACCCCTACATGGCTCTGTCTCCTACAGCACAATCTTCAGAACACTACAGTTGCTAACAATCATGGAAAGATGCATTTCTGGATCATCTTCCAAAGTTGATGCAGCAGTCTCTTCCTCAAAATGTCTTCCTCAGATCTGGCCAGCTCGCTTCCACATTCAGTCACAGGAACTCATGCCTAGCTCCGTTCACTCTACAGACCAGACCAGGAGACTTATTCTGTGGATGATGAGGAAAGCAGTGGCCAAGAAAGGCTTAACCGCCTAAGGAGTCTGACTTTGAAAGAAAAAACAGCAAGGGCTGACTAGCTTTTAACCCTTAGTAATCAAAACAACAATTGTCCAACCAAAATATATCAGTTCCCAAAATTCCACTCAGCACTCACACTGTGAGAGTTCCCGCTATGCACCCTACATACTACAAGTGTGTTCAGGAGATAAAGATACATCTTAATTGAGACAAAAAAAAGCCATTTAAAATTCTCCATTATTTGGGTATTGTGTACTCACAAACTGTGCAACTTTCATGATTATTTAGGCCTTAGAAAAGTACAGTATAAAGCAGGACAATGGTCCAAGAATAGACCCATGCCCAAGAGCACTTGAGAAACACTGAGGCCTTTACATATATCTATTAGAGAACATGGGGCGGTAGTAGGGTGAGTGTGGAAGAGGGGAATGAGGAGGTCTATGATCAAAATAAAGTATATGAAATTCCCAAATCAACAAAAATATTTTTTTAAAACAGGACAATGGATCTTCATCCCAAAAGGACAAAGGTTAGAGGCTAGGCCAACTGTAACATTCCACAATTCTGATTCAGCCTTTGTTTTTTCTTTCCATCCTCTCCTGCTGATTCTCTACTTTGGTGAAAAGCCAGGAAGAAGGAACGAAATCCCAAGTTCTGGCAGTTCTGGTGAGAGGTCGGGTTGGGGAAGCATCAGGTTACTCAGGTGAGGAGGGAGCAGTGATATCAGGGGTCCAACCTGCCTCATTTCTTGTGGCTTGAGCTAAATGCTGCTCCCAAAGAGGGGTTATTTTTCTATAATCACTGGTAACATTACTTAGAAAATGGACAAAGCAATGTCAATGAAATTCATAAATACCGATGGGTTATAGAAAATGTTCCAAAGAGCCTGCTGAGTGCTGGATATCTTAAATAGGACTGTAATAGTGCAGTTATAGAAGAAATGGCCTTTCAAAGATCAGCAACACATTCTGAAATTAAACACACATCCATACACATTCCACTGGACACTAAGTCCCTCAGAACAGGGACTATCTATTATCTCCAAGATCCAACGCAGGGGTGGCCTAAGTTTAAGACTTCACTGAAGTCCCTATCGAATGAACAGAAAGGATAAAGAAGACAGCCTTTGGTCATCAGCTTCCCATTTCAGTCAGTTGCCAGTTTGTAATCAGATAGCAATTAAGTAGCTTCAATCTCGGGGGAGAAGGGTTTACCTTTCAACAACAACAAAAAAGGAAAACAAACCCAGAAGACATTTATGATCAGTACTTCCTCCATACAAATATTAAGTTTAAAAAAAAATAGTGAAATCAATTAGGGGAAGAGGCCAGGGGCTGGCTGAATAAACCTTGCTCTGACCCTAACGTATCAGGCCCAGGTGACCTTACTTCTTCCAACAGATACAATCAGTGAGTCATGAACATGTCCCCAGAATCTCCCTCTCAGAAGGGCTTCAAGCCCCTGTGAGGGAAGGCACCATATCTCTTGGATTTCCCATCATGATGGCTCACCTCCCGACCTCTGACAGAATGTATAAAGACAAGGAACACAGCAGAATGTGGTCAGGTTGTACGGTGGACAAGACTGCAGTGGATCTTCGAGAAATGTTTATTTTGTGAAATAATGTCTTCTGTTCTAGCTCAACAATCTTCCCAACCATTTTGCTTTCCTTGTTTTTTCTCTCACTCTTGAGGGAATCCACGTTAACCATTCTAGTTGTGATGAATGTCACAGTCAAGCAACAAGAGATGGAAAATTTTCAAATACAACGTGTTCGGGTTTTAGTGACTAAGTATAGGAGCATCTTAGCACACAGATAATACTTTAGTGGTTTCTCCTTCTCCAGAGCTAAGGAGATTAATGAGGGAGTCTCTTTCCTCCCTAACCTAAACTGCTTGCCTATGCTGCAAGGACTACTGTTCAACAGGGAGTATGAAAAACAACACCGTCTACACCATCCTGGGTCTCACAAGAGGTGCGCAGGGACAGTCCATAAGCTGGATCTAGTATTTGGAGTATTTGATTAACAAGAATTCTCTGCACCGGAACCCTAAACTTGTTGCTACTGTTACAGACATTCTTAAAGTATTAACTGGGGGGGGGGGAGATACTTAAAATATATCTTTCATCTATTAAAAATATTTTATTTTTTGCCAAAACCAAAATTAATTCCAACTGAAAGTGTTTTTCAAGTTACTGAGATTTAGAAAAAGGTGGCAAGTGGAAAGATGTCTTGCTACTACCAACAAGACTAGCCATCCGATAATATGTCCCCCAGGACCTAGAACTGAAGGGGTATGAATTTAAATGAGAATAGTGTATGCTTTTAAAACATACATCACGTGGCCTCACACAGAATGCCTAGTACACTCAGGTACCCACATGCTGGTCCTCACCAGAGCAGCCATCAAAGAGATGCCACAACATATCTTAGTGATGGCCACAATACATCCAACATCTCTGGACACCTCCCTAGGAATGGCTGAGCTGCAGAGAAAGTGGCTCTGACTGCTTCAAGGGGCATCTTACTTAGGACACCACACCCTCCTTCCTTCCTTCTCTCTCCTTCCCAGAGACTTCAAACAGCTTTGGCTAATTCCAAAATTGAAGTTCTCTGTCCTGTAATTCCAAAAAGATTTCAAAGATGTGTCCTGAGAAAACAGTGCGGTAGGTACCCTTGATCAGCTTGGGAGTTTGTATCTCTAGCTGTTTCTAGGCTCTGAGGACTTTCAGAAACATTTTGACCAAAGGCAACTTCACTGGCAATGACCTGCTGGGGCCATTCAAAGGGGACAGCATACAACAGTACACAAGCTCTGGAAGATTTGTGAAAATGCCAGTCACATGACTACAGGAACAGCTCATACATACACAGGGAATGCCAGCCTGTCTGAGATTCCCTAAAATCACACCATAATCCCTATTCTCAATGAGCCCAGAAGGGCAGAAGCACCAAGCACCACCAGGGATGCAAAAGACACACGGTGTCAGCTGCTAAGAAAAATAAACCCCAAAGGTCCATGGGACTCAATTTACCAGCTGCATCCAGCTAGATACCTTGTTTCCACAGTTGGAGTTCAGCATTGTCCTCTGCCTGACTTTGGGGTGAGTTTTTCAGGATTTTAGATCAACATTGCAGATAGCCATTGCTATGTGGAAAGTATCAATGAAACCCCATATTTGATGATGGCCACAGGCTGGAACCCCTAGGAAAACAGAAACCTATAAATGGGGGAGGGGAGAATTACTGCAGTCAGAAGCTTACACTATAATCTCATCAATCTTAATTGCTTCTAGGTGGTGTCTGTACTGTGCGTGCTTAAAGCCTAGCCAGTTTCCCTGGGTAGCCCTGGTGTGCCCATGGGTTGTAGTTCATTGGGGAACCCTGTAGATGTAAAAAATCCATGGGATTTGTTGCTAGGAGACCCAGGGGTCAAACTGGATTATGCCACTTGGAGCTGAGAGGGCCTGAGCACCTGCACTGCAGTTTCATCGTCTAGAATGGGCTAAGACCACTTATGAGTTAGGTCTCAGAAAGACCAAGCTAAACATCTTGACTGTGCTCTGTCAACCATATGACACAGTCAAATGTTACAGTTCAGAAACATTTAGATATGTAGTTACTGCTGGCAAGGGGGAGAGAAAGAGGAACATGATCATTATCTTGGCTCTTCCAAAGTACTACTCTGCTTGTCTTTGAAAAGGGAGGAATTCATTTTTATCTGCAAAGCTGATTTAAAAACCTCCTGTTAAAGGAAGTCAGGATGTCTCACCAGTGTGAGAAGGTGTCCCCTCTTTCCCTGCCATCTCGAACTCTGGCCATTATGCTGACGAGGCCATTGCCAATTTCATTCCAAGTGGGTGCTGCCAAGTTTGGGCCCAGAAGCCCTCATAGGCAGTTCACTCGAGGGGTGAAGAGTGCTTCTGGCCTGGGTCAAAGAGAACCAGAGATGCAGAACCCTTGGATTTTGACTACCAAGGCCCTGAACCAATCAGAGCCCTATTAGACAGTGTTTTGCCACTGACAGAAACCCAAAGTGAGAACATTCAACTCTTTTGAATAAATGATTGAGGTCAAAGATCTCTTAAAAACAGGTTAACACTGTACATTAAGTGCTACTTGGCCCCAGTCAGGCTGCTGGACCGTAGGAGATACTGATCTACGCTTCCTTTCCGACGGCTTACAGTTCGCCTCTCGTTGTCAAACATGCGCTGCAGCTGCAGAGCCAGCTGACGGTCCTCCTCCTCTTGCTGCAACTTCTGCTCCACGTCTCGCAGGACTGGGTCTTTTGTGGCCAGACCCATCTCATTGCTGGTCTGTCGCAGTTTCTTAAGGGAACCATTCTGCTCCAAGTGCTTTGTCTTACAGCGTCTTTTCCGGCCCCGACGCAAGGAAGGAACTGGTTCCTCACCTAGGCTGTCTACCAGAACACCATTAGCCAGATCAAAATGATTCAGTGTCTTCAGCTGTTTTTTTGTTTTGAGGGTCCCACCCAAAACACTGTTTTGGGGTAGCACTGAATTAACTGCTGAGATTTTCATGGCTGTGCTTATGCAAGTTTTGTCTAATATGGCATCTGGGGATGACCCTAACTCCTCAAACTGCTCTCCTTCCAAAGAAGTCTCATTGGCTCCTCCTTTGAGTTCTGAGGAATGGCAGGTTTCCAGTGGGACCTCACGGCTCCTTTTTCTAGCACTGTCCTGTTCTACTTTTGTTTGGTTGACAGAGGGGAAATACTCAAGGGCAGTGGAGGTGGGTCCAGCACACTCTGAGATCACCTGCCCCCTGGTTGGCCTTGTATTTAAAGCAACAAGTGGTTTCTCCTTGGTGGAGTGGGTAATTTCAGAGCTTGGTAAGTCTTCCCCTGTTTCAGGGGCCAGGGAGGTGAGTGTGGCCTTTGAAAGGGTCTTTTTGATCTGCCGCTCCTGAAAGATCTGCTCCCATTTCTTGAGGATTCGTGGACTGGCCTCATAAGAAGTCTGCTTCTGCAGGCTTCTGGTCAGGTTTCGAGGTGTTGATTTGATGATGAGAGGGCTTAGCACTCGGCCATCGGGGAGCCTCTTTGGCGGGGTACATGGTGAGCAGACAATGGGCTTGAAATGGTTTAGTTCTTCAGAGATGCTGTCATTGCTCTCAGGGCTGATAGAGCGCTCTGGCTTGTGCAAGGAAGCCAAGGATGAGAGGGAGCTGAAGGGCAGGCGCTTTTCTATGGTTAAGTCAGGGGCCGAGAGGCAGCGGTTGTTCTGAGAGGATAAGAGGACACCAATAATGGGGGTGGAGCCTGGAGCTATAGTTGTGACCTGAAAGAAATTTAAAAGATTATATATAAATGTGTGTGTGTGTGTGTTAGTGCCAGCAGAGGGCAGGGATTCCCTGGAGCTCGAATTACGGGTGGCAACTGTCTGATGTAGGTCCTGTCCTCTGTAAGAGCAGTGAGTGCACTTAACCATTGAGCCATATCTCCAATCCCCACGTGTGTGTGTGTGTGTGTGTGTGTGTGTGTGTGTGTGTGTACGTTCTTTAGCTGGTAGAGGGATAGGGAAGAATGGAAGAGGAAGGTTCATGTGGGCCTAAGAAATGGGAAACACACACTATTGGGCAGAAATTCCTACACACTTGGAACAGCTAACATAAAAATAAAACTGAAGAGGAAAAAAACCCAGCTCATTTAGAGCTTTAAAAAGATTTGTCTAGTGGCTTAATAACCTCATCTGGCTCCTAACTTAAATCCATTCCTTTACATGTATATGTAGAATTCTCCAACATAACAATCTGCCTGGAACCCATTATGTCCTGTGCAGAGGAAGAAGGGTGGGGACGCATCAAGAGCCACAGCAGCCTGAGATGGAGGCGTACCTTGACCTTGTTCGGTGGAGCTGTTCTGAGTCTCTTCTTCACTCGGTCCTGAGCTGTGTCACTGCAGCTCTGACTCCTCTGTACTTTGGTGTTTAGCTTCCTAAAGAAAGAATAGTCAAAATTAGTCCATACATGAGTTTAAGAAAAAAATTACAATCTTTTAGGCATTCTAAGCCACTCACCAAGAAAGTCCCTTAGGCAACTACAATAGAAAATGAGTTAATTTAATAACAAATTCTTTCTAAGAACAAATCCTGCCAAAAGAAAAAGTGCACAGAGAGGACATTTAGTTCAAGCTTTGGCTCCCAGAGACTGCCTAAATGAAGCAAAACCAGGAGTGGTTTCACCCATGCGTAGAGACAGAAGAAACTTTACTTTTTGAAGAGGGTGGATATTACTTCACAAAAGCATTTTCTTTTTATTAGACCCAAACCTCTCCTCAAGCATTCTAAATCAGCCATGAACCAAAAATGGAAACACTTAGAAAGATGCACCATGGCGTGAATTTCTATATAGAGTCAAAATTAAATGTGGTTTCTCACTTAACCCATTACATTTGAGTTTCCAAAAACCTAAATCCCGATGACTTAAGTCTTTCAGAACACATAATTTTTATATCATGTACCATGACTTTACAAACCACGCTCCACAGTTTGTATACTACAGCCCACTACACTACAGTATGATATACGTTGTAAGGGAATAGTCATTATGCAGTCAAACTTCCTTAAGTCTTTTCTTCTCAGAGTTTTATACTTAAAGTTGTTACATTTGAGTCTCTGATTTACCCTAAACTAAATTTTGCATGTGGTATGGGGGTGGGAGTCCTAACTTCTTATTAGTTGTTCCAGTACTTTATGTAACTCTTACTACAGAATCACATGGGACAGTAGTCACCTGCCCCACTATAACTAATTTCTTATTCATCTTTGTCCCCTGTTCACCATATTCCCAAACTCTGTCCCATCAAGTATTTGTCATATACTTATATGCCAGACACTGATGGTTACTATCCAGGACACCGGGAATACAGACAAGAATGGTACACAGTCTTATGTCTTCAGGGAATCAGAGACCAGAGGGGCAGACAAATAACTTCATAATACAGTGTAAGAGCACACACAAAAAGCATGGACAAGAGGCAAAAATGGTATAAGAGGAGGGGTATTGATAACTGATAGACTAAGAAGGCTAGGAAAGCCTTTCTACAGCATGTGCCTTTGGTGGGATGAATAAGTATTTGCCATAAGTCAAGACAGACACATACCTATGTGGATAACTCCAAACAGATAATTTCCTCATTAACTCTACTTAGCTTTGAAAAGGAAGGCATCCTATGTAGTCTTTTGTAGCAAAAGATTCTGGTGTCAGGATCAGCCCAGAGAAAGTTTAGGATGGAAGGAAGGAGCCCTCAGGATTCTCTTCATCCTGCATCTGCAGTGAAAGTCTGTCTACCCTCTCAGGATGGCTTCGAGTACAGCATCTGTGTTGTTCCTTAATTCGAAGCCTCCCATCCTGTGTCTCAGGCCACATAGTGTTAATAGGTACCGCTTGTGTACACTTTAACAAGAAAATTCAGCACTTAACCCAAACAAGGTGAGGCTCCCATGATCAGTAGGGGATATATTCAGAGCAAGCAGAAAACTTCGTCACCCTATAAATCAGTTCCTTAGAAGCAAGCCGATTGGTGCTGTATTTAGAGAAGTATTACAATTCATTTGCATTCCTAGACGTTACACAAACTGTCAATCATGTAAGCCACCCAAAATGCTGTGTAAATAATGTACACTTTGGCCAGGGACATAGAGTGGAGAGAGGCAGCATTGTTATTTCAAATGCATAACTTTTAGAGAGACAAATAGGTAAGACGAAAAGACTTTCTGACCAATGTAAGAAAGGCCTTTGTAACTTCAGCAGAGCAGTTTTCTGAGATACTGAGCTTGATGCCACTGGAAGTAGTCAAGCTGAGGTTGCACCTAAACCATAGGTTCTAAAATCCCATACTTATAAATTAACAGTGTGCTTTTTTATAATTTTTAATATTTTATTTTTATTTTATGTGTATGCACATGTATAATCATCCATGTCATGTAATGCCCATAGAGGTCAGCAGAGGGCATTGGATCCCCTGGAACTGGAGTTACAGATAGTTGTTAGCCACCATGTGGGCGCTAGAAATTGAACTCGGGTCCTCTGCAAGAGCAGCCGGTGCTTTAACTGCTGAGGTATCTTTCCAGTCCCCGATGACGCAATTTTTAAAAACAGTCTGTGAATCATCTTGTCAGGGTAATGGTCAAGTTGAAAACTACTAGTCCAAAATTATACACACACAAATGACAAGTACCTGTTGATGGGAAAATGTCTCATATCTACTCCTCAAACTCCAAACTGGCCAAAGCAAAAATCCAGGGTGGAAACTCACCTTTGTAGTGACCAAGCACACAATGAAGACACCTAAAGAAGTTTCTGACAAGGGGAATCTTTTTGGTACACCAGCATCACTGAGATTGTCATTGTCTCTTCCCTCTGGCTGGTCAGTGCACATTACTGAGTAGTGACTCTACACAAAGCACTAGCGACGCATTGATAAGAGAGGAGCATCAGTCACTGAAACCTGCAACACTCTATATGAAGTGGTACGCGAGCAGCCACTCCACACCTAACCTCGCCAAGTCTTTTTTTTCTCCTAAGGGTTTAACTGTTCTAACTTTCACAGTTGGCTTTTTGAACTCTAGTTATTTCTGTGATGAGAGATGGTGGCCCAATTTCATTCTTGCATGCCAGCTCCCAGAGGTGCCAGCACCATACCTGGAGACTATTTATTTCCCTAATGACCAGGTCTGCGGTCTTAGAATAAACCCCACTTGGTTGTGTCCTAGAATTCTTTTAATGTGCTCTGGAGTTGGTTTGCTAGTGTTTTGTTTAGGGCTTTTATACCAATATTCATGCATGATACTGGTCTGTGATTTTTTTTATTTTTGTCAGGGTTGATACCAAGATAATGCTGATCTCACAGAATGAGTTGGGAAGTATTCGAATCTTTGGAAGAATTTGAGGATTTGTGTTGCTTCTTTTCTCTTTTGTTTACACTGACTGATTTTGTATGTGTTTACGTGTCAGGTGAGGTGCACAGATGGACGTCAGAGGACAACTTACGGCTGTCAGTTCCCTCCTTCCACCATGTGGAATCTAGAAATTGAACTCAAGTCATCAGGCTTGGTGGCAAGTGCCTTTACCAGCTGAGCCATCTTGTAGGCCCAAATTCTTCACTAACTGTTTGGTAAAGTTATCTGTGGTCATGTTTTCACACTGGGTATTTTTGGATTACTATTCCAACTATATAACTTATTTAGTTTGTTTAGATTTTCTATTTAAGTTGTTTCCAAGATATATATATATATATATATATATATATATATATATATATTTTCATTTACGTTATCTAATTAACATGAAACTGTTCATAAATTTTTAATGTTATAAAGCCATTCGTATTATCCCATCCTTCCCCTGATTCTTATAATTTGTGTCCCCTCTCTTTTTCTTTAGTAAAGGTCTGCCTTTTTTTTTTTTTTTCAAAGAACCTACTTTTGCTCTTGCTAACTGAACGGTTTCCTATGCCATGTTAGTTGTTGCCATTGATAACCTTTATTATGTCCTTCTCTTTGCCTTCAGGGATTTTGTTCTTCCTTTTCTAGTTCTTTGAGGATGAAATGTGGTTATTTGTTGAAGAACTTCATTTAAAAAAAAATAGTGGAGGGGCTGGAGAAACAGCCCAGCAGTTAAAAGCACTTGCTGCTCTTGCAGAAGTTCAGTTCCCAGCACTCTCACGGCAGCTAGCAACCATCTGTAACTCCAGTTTCAGAGGAATCTACTGACCCCTGCACACATGTCAGGAATCATATACATAAAAATAATTTTAAAATATTTTTTAAATAGTGGAGAGCTTTAAAAACTTTTATTTATCTATATTTTTATGCATATGAGTGTTTTGCCTGTATGTATGTAAGTGTACCTGTGTTGTATTCTTTCTATAGCTGGAAATCACCCTGTACACTGCTTTTAACTGCATCCAGTCAGTTTTGCTATAATAATTTCCATTTTCACTCTTTTCAGAGTATTTTGTATAATTCCTACTGTGATTTCCTCTTTATCCACTTTTAAAATGTGTTTAACTCCAAAGTGTCTGTGAAATTTTCAGTTTTCCCCTTAACATTTTTTAGGTTCATTTCTTTGTGCTCAGAAATGGGACACAATGATGCTTCAGAGGTTTCTTAACTTGACTGAATTTTGCTTATTTTCTCTCATTAGATTGTCTCCATTGACCTATCTTCAAACTGTTGACTCTTCTGCCTGCTCGCCTCTGCTCTCCCAACCACGACTTTCTATGCAGATCCGCTTTATAGTTTCTAGCTCTTTGCTGAGGAGCTGATCTTGTAGTTTCTCTCAGTACTTTGCCCACAATTTCCTTTAGCTCTTAAAATATAATTTAAAGGCTCTGTCAAGAAAGTCAAATGTCTGGGCTTTTTAATAAATTAGTTTCCTTCTATGTAAAAGCTGTTTCTTATTCCTTTATTTCTTGTTTTTGTTTTGTTTTGCTCTTCGGTTCTTTTGAGATAGGGTCTCCCTGTCACCCCAGCTGGTCTGGAATTCACTATGTAGACCAGGCTGGCCTTGATCTGCCTGCCTCTGCCTCCCAAGTGCTGGGATTAAAGGCGTGTACCACCACACTTGGCATCTGTTTGTTTCTTATCATTCCTCATGCTTTTATTTGGAAAAGCTGAGCATTTGAATGCCTTTGTGCACTGCTCCATAACAGGGATGCCTTCTGAGACACAGCATTAAACAATTTCATTGTTCAGAAATCACACATATATCTACATAAATCTAGATGCTATAACTTACTAAATGTAGGCTACGTGATATATACTACCATGCCACTGGTCCATACTGACAAGAACACTGCTGTGTGTTACATGACTACGCATTATAATGCTGTGACTATGAAGATCCGATTCCCTCCCCTCCCCTTGCTTCATTACTTCTCTGTGCTGCAGTTACTATTTGCTTGTTTAGTAACTTTTTTGAGTTGGTTTTGTAAACACTTTGTCCTCTTAGCTCTGTAATCAGTTAATAGTCAAGAGTTTTCAAATGGCAAGATTCAGGTGTTTGTTTCATTTGTTAATTAAGTATACACTTATTTGATATAAACTGTGGATTAGTTTTCTGGGTTCTACTAAAGTTGGTTTGACTGTTTTTGCCAGAAGCTGTGGGCTATTAGAGTCCCTGTAAGAGTTCTTGCCATTTTTGCTGACATTGCCATACAATGTATCTTTTAAGATACAGATAAAAACTATTTCAATTATAAGGCAAGAAAGAGGTTTACTCCATAGCGCTAGTCTGATGCCCAAGATATACTTCTGGAGCTGTGGGGTGTAAATTCTCTCACAAAGAGCCACTATCATAAATGTAAGAATATTGTATTCAACAGTATTATACACAAAACATTACTATTGCTATGGTGGCATTTTCTTAGGTAAATAATCTTTAAAATTCTGACAGAGAATAGTCAAAAATGGTGAATTTATTAACGTTTTTAGGATACATTCACTAAAAGTTGGGGGAAGTTGTGGCTGGAAAGATGGCTCAGTAGTTAAGACCACTTACTGCTCTTGTAGAGGGCCTGAGTTCAATTCCCAGCACCAACATGGTGGCTCACCACCACCCATAACTCCAGTTTCAGGGCATCCAATGCCCCCTTCTGGCCTCTGAGGGTTCCTGCACACATGAGGGGTACATAAAGTCATGCAGGCAAACACATATAAAAATTTTAAGCACAGGAAGTAACTACTTCTCCCTCATTTGTACATAACAATTTCTTCACACCCCTCCCCAAGTCCCAAAACAGTACTTGGCACATACTGGGTTATACTCAAAAAATCCCTTATAACTGAATTTAAAATATGTACAGAAATGCCTTCCTTTCTCTTGCTTAAAGAGAAGGGGAGTGATGTCTACGTTTATTCAGACTTCATTATCTGTCAGCCACCATGCAAAATGTTTTAGATATATTGTATTCCATTTAATCTATACAGAAACCATGAGATAGGCATAGTAATATATGATGTGTAGAAAAAGAAATGAGGGCATTTCTCCTTCCTACCCAGCGGAAGCAAACATTTAAATCCTAGTAAAGCTCATGTTCACGCTGTTACAGTATGCTGATGGAACATTGTAGTCTACTTTGTACTGAACAGACAGGACACTTGTACGCAATCTCTCTATCTGAACACATAATGAGGTCATAAACAGGAGAAAGCTGCATTGTCTGAAAGTCAACCGGTTTAAAATTTCCACAGCCAAAAGACCAGATGGCTTTCTGAGATGCTCAGTTAAGACTAAAAATATCCTCAGCCATAATGAGTCTGACTTACAAAGACAAGCATGTAGCTGGAAAGCTAGGAGACTTGATGCTTGGAAAACATTGTTTAAAATGTTTCAGAAGAATCAAGCAGGGTGGTGTATGCCTATAATCCTAGCACTCAAGAGGATGAAGAACTGTTGAACTGCTTAAAAGTTCAAGGCCAGCCTGGGAAACATGATGCATTTCAGGCCATCCTGGGCTACAGAATGAGACTCTGACTTGAAAAGAAAAAAAAGGGAACACCAACCAAACAAACAAACAAACAAACACAAGGGGCTAGGGATATAACCTGTTTAGCTGAGTGGTTGCTTAACATGCATGAAGACCTAGGTTTGACCCTGAGCATCACACTAAAAGAAAAAACAAAAACCAACAACCAGGTGTGGTTGTGCATGCCAGCACTTTAGAGGTGGCAGCAGGAGGATTAAAAGTTCAAAGTTACCCTCAGGTACATTGCAAGTCTGAGGTCAGCCTGGAATATATGATACTGTCTCAAGCAAACAAATAAAACACCTTTCAAAAGATCATACCTGATATAAAGCATTAGATAGTTCAGTTCTTGGTTGCTCATTCTCCCTCTCTCTCTCTCTCTCTCTCTCTCACACACACACACACACACAGAGTCTTTATTATATTGAGTTGTGTTTCTTTGATTCCTAGTTTCTTCAGGGCCTTTATCATGAAGGGATATTGGATGCTGTCTAAAGCCTTTTCTGTAACTATTGAAATAATTGTGTGATTTCTGTAACCAACTCCATTTGTGAGCTGTATTTACATTCACTGATTTGTGTATGCTGAACCATCCTTGCATCCCTAGAATGAAAACAACTTGATCATGGTGTATGACCTTATTGTGTTCTGTTAAAAAAAAAAAGTGTATGAGTGTTTTGCCTGCATGAATGTACATATACCATGTGCATGCAATGCCCACAGGACCAGAAGAGGGTGTTGGATTCCCCTGGAACTGGAGTTAGAGATGGTTGTCAGTAGCCACATGTGTACTGGAAATTGACCCCAAGTCCTCTGCAACAACAGCTAGTGCTCTTACTCACTGAGCCATCTCTCAACACCCTGACTGTGTTCTTTTAACTCTTACTGCAGGTATTTGCTGAAAATATTTCCATCTGTGTTCATCAGGAAAGCGGTTTTTAGCTTTCTTTTTCTGTAGTGTCATCTGGTTTTAGTATGAGAGTAATGCTGGCCTCACAGAATGAATCCGGTGTGTTCCTCCTCTCTCTGTGTCACGGAACAATTTGGGAAGCTCTGGTGTCAGCTTTCTAAGATCTGGTGGATTCAGCAGTAAATGCTTCTAGTTAGACAGAGCTCTGCTCTGTTGGGAGGCTCCTCATTACTGCTTCAATTTTATTGCTTGTAGTTGATCCATTGAATTGTTTATATCCTCTTTTTGTTTAAAATTATCCTTTAACAATTTCATAATGTGTGTAATTCAGTCTCATTCATCTCAGCCCCTCCCCTCTGATTTCCCTCTCATCTCTGTCAGTCCATTCTCCTTCTCCCTGAGTCCCTTCCTGCATTCATGCCCTTTTGTTTTATTCTTGTAGCTAATATGTATCTAGGAATTTATCTATTTCTAGATTTCCAGGTTTTTAAAATTTGTTTTCAAAGTATTCCTTATGCTCTGGATTTCACTGGAATCTGTTGTGAATATCCCCCTTCATCCCTAATTTTATTAATTTGAGTCTTCTCTTCTTTTAGGTTAGATTGACTAGGGGTTTATCAATCTCATTTATGTTTTCAAAGAACCAATTCTTTTGATTCTATGTACCACACAAGTTTTTAAAAATAATATCCTTCTGTGAGCTGGGTGTGGTGGCACATGCCTTTAACCCCAGCACTCGCTGGGGAGGCAGAGGCAGGTGGATCTCTCTGAGAAGGAGGCCAGCCTGGTCTACATAGTAAGTTCCAGGCCAGCTGGGGTTACAGAAAGACATATATATGTGTGTGTGTATCCATCCTTCTGGTCCACCCTTGAGGACGGACACACACACACACACACACACACACACACACACACACACTCTACTAGAAGGTTCCTAAGACCTTTGAGCATCTGCCACATACCCAGAAATATGGATGAGACTTTGTTATAACCCTCTCTTATACATTTATCATCTGGGATAGCTACCTGCCTTGTCTAAAAGAATCATACTTTTTATCTTCTGTACAATTTGGTGGTTTTTAATGTCTCCATATCTTTAACCATCATGATAATTAATTTTAGAGTATTTCCATGACATTGTAAAGAAAGTCGATACCATTTAATTACCATCTTAAAAATTCCCCTCTTCCAGCCTTAGGCAACCATTAATCTACTTTTTGTCTTATATATTTGTCTGTTCTGGACAGTCATAGTATATTAATATTCTCTTATCTATGGTTTTGCTTTCCACAGTTCCAGTTATGCAAGGTCAGCTGCAGTCTAAGACACTAAACAGAAAACTAATTCACTCTAGCAAACTGACTGGGGACACAAACAGCACTGCTGAGGCTGTCAGCTAGCTTCTGCCTCTTTCTCCTTAAACACAAAACTTACAGAAAGCATAGCCCCTTCGGGTCTCTTGATGTGTCACACTCTGAATGAGACCCAGGCTGAAAAGTATCCACACATTAGAAATAAAAAGTGATGTAGTTATGGCTAATTTCTACTCAGTGGGGCAGAGATCCTTATAGTAGTCTATTTAAAAAGTACCACTGTATTAGACAGCTATATGCAACCTCCTAATTTAAAGGTTGTATCAGTGGAGTCTCTACCCCTTGCCATATTAATCTGATGAAATCAAATCTGAAATAGTCACCATCCAGTATGTGCATCCACACTGCCCACTGCACCGTCCCCCTTCTAGAGGCCCTACACTGTACGTTTACCCACCAACTCTAAAAAGTCCCAGTTTAACAAACTTCCCACAGCACAAGGCTTTTCTCATTTAAACATGATCCGTACTATGTATCAGGTATTATGTTAAGTATTGAAATATAATGATGCCAAAAATGCTGCCCTGCCTTCAAAGGGGTCAAAGCCGAAAGAAGAGGCAGAGGCAGCCAGACGGCAGACGAAGAGGCCTGGGGACAACAGCGCATAGAAGGAAGCGGAGTCAGCTTTGGTTCTGTTCTAACTTTTTCTAGTACTCTTTTTGGCAAGTCAAGACGAGTAAGATGGTATTTAAGATCCTTTTGACCTCCCTCCCACTCCCCCACCCCACAGTCATGCTCCAAAAGATAACAGAAGAGAAGCAGGAGCTACAATCGTTAAAGGCTTATCATGTGCCAGAAATCTTGTTAGGCACATTTACTTCAAGACACGCTTTTGTGTGTGTGTGTGTCTTTCTGAGACAGGGTCTCCCTGTAGGCCCAGCTGGACTGGGACTCTCTCAGCAACCAGGCTGGCCTCTGCCTCCCAAGTGCTGAGATTAAATGCATGCACCACCACACAGGGTTAAAACACACCCCCGCCCCCCCTTTTTTTTAACAGAATGACAGTAATTGGTATTACCTTACACTTTTTTAAGCTGGAAGTTTATCCTCTTTGTATGGTTATACCCTATTTCCAAAAATAAGTTGACATGATTTACAATAAAAATGAAGAAACTAACTAAACTAGAAAAAAAAGTATACATGCTGTCTTTTCTGTATGTGTGGTGTTCTGAAACAGGATCATTCTATGTTGCCCAAGATGGTCTCAAACTCATTACAATCCCCTACTTCAGCCTCCCAAACATGTCTGTAACTGGAATTACAGACATGAACTACCACACCTGACAAAACTAAGTCTTGGTCAGGCAAGACAGTTAATCAGGTAAAGACACCTAATGCCAAGCACAATAACCGGAGTTTGATCCCCAGACCCACATGGTAGGAGAGAACTGACTCCTAAGTTACCTTCTGACCTCCACATGCACACTGTGGAATACACACACACACACACATATACACACATACACGCTGTACTAGTTTGCTTTCTGTTACTGTGACAGAAACACTGACCCAGGGAACTTATAAAAGGAAGAGTTTATTTAGTTTACAGTTCCAAAGGGGCAAGAGTCCATCATGGCAGGGAGGCATGGCGGCAGAGGTGGCCAGAGTAGACGCAGAAGCTAAGTGCTCACATCTTCAAGCAGACACAGAAAACAGAGCGACTGGAGATCTGACAAGGCTTAAGAACTCTCTAAGCCCGTCCCCAGTGATGTGCTTCCTCCAGTATGACGACACCTTCTAAGATCTCCCAAAACAGTGCCACAAACTGGGGACAAAAATGTCCAAATACTTGGAGCCTATGCAGGACATTCTCATTCAAACCACACTTACACACACACACACACACACACACACACGCACATACTAAATACGTGTAAAAAATAGAAAAACAAAATCAAGCCTTAATGAAGAATACAGTAATAGTATAAGAAATAGTAAAAATTAATTTTTAAAAAAATTACAGGTCATGTTGGTAAACCATAGTGACCAATCTGAGGACTCTGCCCTCACTGGAAGCTTCCTGACAGCTCAAACAACCCGGAAAATGCAGCTGGGCGTGAAGCTTGGGACTGAGAAGACCATTTCTCCATGCTTAGTTTTTAGAAGAATTTGTTACCACGTTTCTAATTTGAACTTTGTGGGGTAAACAGGAAAAAAGAATAAAGGGAAATACATTTTTGGAAGTAATTACTTAAAATTTTCAGATATTTTATATTGTAGGCTTATTATACATCCTACCTATGATTCAAATTAAAATTTCCAATTAATACGTATTTTGTAATTAACCCAGAAATAATCTTATTATTTTATTTATCTGGAAGAATCAGAACCTTATCAGACAGCTGCACATCCCACCTTACTTTGAATTTTTCAAATGAAAATTAATTCATCTGATGGCAAGATTCACAGTCAGAATCTGTCAGTGTGTTTCTTCAAAAATAACCATCCAATCAGATTATCCCTGTTTATCTGAACTGCCACACCTCTGTGCTTAAGAAACACAGGTTTACAAAGTAGATAAAAAAAATAAGTGGCAGATACATTTGACTCAAATATGATGGTAAAGCTTAAATCTTTTACATAGAATTCTCTTTAGGAAAAAAAAATCTTCAGAGAAAAACTATTTGTTGTTACTTAATAGAAAGAATAATTTGAAATATCCTCAAACTATTAAACACTGTTAATTTCTTTACTGTAATAAAATACATTCCACACAAATTTTATCGTTTTAACTGTTTTTAGGTTTAGTTAGATTGTTATACAAATTTCACCAGGCATATCATAAGGCAAGGTATCACTATGTAGCTTTGATTGACCTGGAACTCATTATGTAGGCCAGGCTGGCCTCACAGAGATCTGTCTGCCTCTGCCTTTCAAGCGCTAGGATTAAACTGCACCACTGTACCTGGCTGCCAAGCTCATTTTCTATAAATGTCCATAAAGTGCACATCATTGCCAGGGTTAACATTTTACTGTTTTCCTAAAAATAATTTGGAACTGAAACTTTCTAGTTTCTTACCCCAGAAAAAGGCAGGCTCTAACTAGATACAAGTCATAGTACTGCCATAATTAATGTTCCTGCCTAGGGTTTCCAACCTGGACCAGAAAATTACTTCCTAAAAAGATACCACTATCAACTAAATCCAGCTTTGCTTTTATTTGCTTATTTGTTTGTTTTTCTTTTTTAGCAGTGCTGGAGATCAACCCCAGGGCTTCCTGCTTTCCTACTCTAGATTCACCTGCCTGTGCCTCCCAAGGGCTGGAATTAAAGGCACACACCACCACACTTGGCCCAATTGTCTTCTAAGACACACTTTTTACAGAAATTATTTTTTAGGACACATTTACTCAGTACCATGATCATTTACATTTAACAATCAACAGCAAGATGGGGGGCACTACTCAAAAACCTTGTATTAGACAGTTCTGCAGTAACTTTCCACAGAACAAACTCAAACCACCCAGTATACTACTAGTCACAGTCGTTTGCCCATCCGTGATCTTGTCATAGGCAGGCCCTGCCCCACTGCGCTGCCTTGCACTGCTGAACTCACACCCTGCCAGCTTGAAGCAACCCCGTCACTCCTCCGGCTCCTTTCCACACTGTGGATTCTAAACAGTAATACAAACCTTCTGAGCTAGACACAGCAGCGCCAGCCTGTAGTCCCAGCACTCACGAGGCTGAGGCAGGAAGACTAAGAGTTTGAGGCCAGCCTGGGCTACATAGCTGTTTCAAGAAATAAACAAACAAAGAAGCAAATCAAATAAAACTCCAAACAAAAAACTTCTGCCGATGCCATGGCCGCTGCTGCTGCTGGAAGCACCGGAGCCACCTTGGGTTCCCGGCGTGGCAAAGGACCAGCCTCCATCTCACGGTGGCGAGCTTATGCCTCCAAGCATTCCTCCTCTATGGATCCAAAATCACTAGTTTCTGCCACCTCGAAAACTGCTTCTCCCACTACCAAATCCATTGTAGCCATCCCTGCTGCCACCGTGTCCACCACCATAATTGCCACGAAGGCCACTGTGACCACTGGTGTTTCCTCCACAAAGTTGTCACCACCAATAAACTCACCTCCATGACCACCATCAAAGTTTTCAAGACTACTGTTACAGTAGCAAAAAGCCCCACAATAGACAACTGGTCAAGAAAGTAATCTCTGGCCTGGTTGGTACCTTAATTTTCCAGGTTTTTCCAGGTCAGTCACCTGATCAGGACCACCCCTAGGAAGGGTGAGTTCACCTGACTTCATGCCTTAATGAGACGGTGAACTTTTCCTGCCCAGAATCCCTGCCCCCTCGCTCAGTGCTTGTGGACCATCACGGACATGAGCTCTCCATAAGTCTGCCCACCTTCTGAATTCTTCAGAAAAGCAGAGCCTCTCCTTTTCCTCTTCGTATCTCTTTTCTAGCCATGCTTTCCACACTGCTTCGGGCTGCCCCTTGTCTGTTGGATTTCTTTACTTTTTCTCTAAAGTTCCCGTCCCTTCCCCTCCATGTGGCTGCTAGTCTGCCCCGTCTGACCTCCAGGTCAGCTCTAAACATGCATGGCTTTCTGGCTTTTTTCCCTTCTCCCCTCCATTCTCCTCCTCAATGTGGCCTCTGAGATTTACAACTTCCCTGCCCTGAGGATTTTCCTTTCAATCCGAATAAAACTGTCCTAAAGCTTTTGTTTGAACCCATTCTTAAATTCTTTTGTGAATGAGACTAAGAACCCTAAAGAAGACTCTGTTTTCCCCTGTATCAGCTAAATAAAACATGAACCAGTTCATGCTTCAACAGGACTTTCCTCATTTTACAGCTGTGATCATTAACAGGGCAAGCTACCCGGTCATATCTATGTGGTCATGATGGTCAAAGGTTACAAAAACATAAACAAAAACAAGCCCTTCTGCCACACGAAGTCATGATTTCAATCACTTCACATTTCCTATGTTGTTCAAAATAATCTCTTAGATCATGTTGCTCCTGTACCTCCTTTAAATGCTCCCAGTAAAAATCTCCCACAGTAAAATGGCCTCCTGGTCCTAGAGAATCTTCTGAGACTCTGTAATCTGCTCTTCTCTCCACCTTGGTGAGACGTCACATTCTTCTCTGCATCAACTCTTTCACAGTGGCATAAGGACCAGCCGAAACCCCGTAGAGAATTAGTGTTTGGATCTCTCCGGACTGCATGGCTCATGAGTGTTGCCCACACTGGCTTCTCAGGCTCATCCACTATTTCAGAGCTCAGCCCTTTGGTGAGGCGCTTCTACAGCTGTCTTGGTTTTAGAATTTTCACTTAGACATGACAACTTTGGGAAGATAGATTCTAACAATGTTTTTCGGAATATCCATGAATAAATATGACTCAATTGACTGTTTCAACAACTATACAAATTATTAAACTCCATCTGACCTTGAATATCTGCAAGAAAATGAACCCTGAAATCCAGATTGCATAATACTGATTCTAAACATTTCCCAATATTCAAAGTCAAGTGACTATTTTTCAATTTAGTCCCACTGTGGCTCAGTATAGAACAAGAACACGCTAGAAGGGAAAGAAAATGTATAAGAGATGGTTCATAATAATGAAAAACAAAATGGGATGGAGAGAAGGCTCAGTGGTTAAGAGAACTGGCTGCTCTTGCAGAAGACATGGGTTCAGTTCCCAGCACCCACATGGTAACTAACAACTGTCCATAACTCCAGTTCCAGGGGAATCCGACACCCTCTTCTGACCTCTGCAGGCATTGTGTGACATGGGTGCACTTATATACATGCAGGCAATATACTCATACACATAATAAAAATAATAAATTGTATATATAAAAGAGATGGTCCACAAAGGCACACTCTTCTGCACTGATCTGGCAATTTTGCCCAAGAGAGAAAAATTTGCAAGGCCTTTAACGACATACTAATGTGTAACCCTCTTAAAATGAATCATAGCAGATCAAGGGTGGGAACCAGAACCGATGGTGCATGATTCACCCATCAACATACTCCAGCAACTGGGCAATGTCCCTTCAGTATCATACCATAAATTCATTTTTCTAAGTTAATTACATTATGACATATTAATCACACATCTAATAAAGCAATGTGTATTACTTTCAGCGAGCATTTATTGTCACTTTTGATTTTATTAGAAAAAAATGACTTAGGGGGCTAGAGAGATGACTCAGCAATTAAGAGAACTGGCTGCTCTTGCAGAGGACCCATCAAATCCCAGCACCCACATGGCAGCTAACAACTATCTGTAACTCTAGTTCCATGGATCCGACACTCTTCTGACCTCCATGGGCATTGAAAAACATGGGTGTACTTACATGCATGCAGGCAATATACTCATATACATAAAATAAAAATGACAAAATTTTTAAAAAAGAAAAAATGATTTAGCTTTCACCCACTTTTCAGTAATTACTTTTATAATTATTAAGACCTGCTATGAATAGGAGGAAATCTATATACATAATCTGTCAGTGACAATTCTTAGGTAAGAAAACTTTAAGTTTTGCAAAAAGTTTGTAACTTTTGAAGGGCATCTGAACTTCCAGCTCCTACACACAATTCATCTTCATCACAAATGAAGTCACTTGTTTACCTATCCTAGATCTTGATGATATCATCTAAACTTAATTGTCTAGAATAAATGGCCTGTCAATACATGTCCACAAGTACAAAAAGATTCTGGGAGGTCCTTTTTGAACAAGGAGTTGCTATTGCTTTGGGAAGAGTAGGCACCCATAGGAAAGGGAGGGATGGCGAGTTCTAAGCTTAGAAATCTTCAACACGGGACAAACACACTGCTCCAAAAAAATGTAACAAACAAAAAAATTCAGAGAAATAGACACTCAGGGATTGCAGCAGAATGCACTGATAAAATTCTTAAACTTTGGTACCTTCTTGTCCTATTTATAAGCAACGATCAGTAAAATCTTTAGGATAGAAAGGCTCCGTATGTGTCAACAGAGGCAGCAAAAAAAGAAACTGAACCATAGAGATTAGGATGAACAATGCCAAATTTAAGTAAAAAAGACACGATGGCAGGACAAGAATGAGGGAGGGGGTCTAAATTTGATTACAAACTGTTGTATGAAATGTAGAAAAGCTCAATTAAGGGAATTTTTTAAAACAGACAACAAATTGGGATCAAGACTGTGCTTTTATATCTCTATATTAAAATGGAGATGGCATGTAGTAGCCATTTCCAAAATGTATATGAATAAATGAATGACACACCCCTCTCTCCTTCCTTCCTTCCTTCCCTTCCTCTCTCCCTGTTCTTTCCTTCTTTCCGTCTCTCCATCTAGCCCTTCTTATCCCTCCAGAATCCAATAATCATCCAATCCCTGTCCTTCCTCCTCAGGACCTGCAAAGTATAAAGGATCAAGAAATTCCTTGACTAGGATCTAAAACACTTCCTGAAAGCCATGAAGGTCTAGTTAGATCTAGGCACGGAAAAGAAACTCAGCCTTGGCCTCACTCCCTAAGAGTTTTAAAGTCCAGAGGAAAAGTCTATAGATAGACTTTACTGGCAAACTGAAGAAGACTTCTTTCCCTACAGGAGAAAGGTTCATACTTTGTAGCTGAGAAATCAGCATTATCTTATGCAGAGGCTGTCAGAAATGAGCAAAGATGACTTTAAGAATTCAGGACAGGTTCTGGGGAGGCAGCTCAGCCAGGAAAGTGTTATGCAATCTTGAGGGCCCCAGTTTGATTCCCAGATCCCACCTAATCCCAAGAGTTGGAAAGGTGAGGCAGGTAAATCCCTGAGCTCACTGGACAGTCACCTAGCTTACTTGGCAAGCTCCAGCCCAATGAGAAGCCCTGTTTCAAAAAACAAGGTAGATGGCTCCTGAGGAACACCACCTGAGGTTAACCTTTGGCCTATACACATGCAGGCATGTACGGACTTTTAGGTGAGCCTCTTCTCTGTAATTCACTTATAAAAACTCAATGTCCGCCTCTTCATGCCTTCTACCCCTCCAAAGTCCCATGGCCATCCCCCAAAAGGAAGAACTCTGGCTGAATGAAGTATCAGTCTCTTACCCTGCCAGGAAAGCTAAGGAGTAGGAGTTGTTCTTGGAAACGAATGCTGAGCGATGTGTCTGTGTCATCTGGCCCTGAGATGGTTCTTCATTCTCTGAATCCGAGAGACGTGCAGGACACTGGGGAGGAGACAAGGAAAGCAGAACGTCCATTGGGTTCTCACAGAACCTATCCAAACTATAGTGCCAAAGTTCAGTTTCTCTAAGTCACTTTCCTCTGGTTCCAATTTGTTTCCAGCTGCCTTCTGAAGATACCAATTGCAAACGCAGCTCAAACTGAAAATATCCCAAACCAAACTACTCCATTATCAAATTGTGTATGATATTGTCTTCCAACTCTGGGAAAAAAAGAGAAGGCCTAATTCAATAGAAGATAAACAGTGCCAATTTCTATGTATTTTGATCTTTCTTCATATCCTTTGGTATCAAGTAAAAGACTATTCAAATCCCACTCTATCAATGTCATTGCAGATTAGCTGTTTTGTTTTTCTGAGCCTCAGTTTTCTCTTCTATAAATAATGACTATATCGCTATAAAGCTTCTAAAGGCCAATACAAGTACGATGTAAGAAAACAGGAAAATTCTGCATTATTTTCTGCATAACTTAAATGCTATTAAGAAAAAAAAACTTTAGTTTTAAATATTCAAATTCCTTTCAGCTATTGGAAACTAAGCTGCACTACTGTAAATAAATATCTACTTAGACTCCACTCCTCCACATTTCCACCACCATGTCTCTTCTTTTACCTCAAATATAAATAAGCCAGTAGCTCTATGACTTTTTATTTACTTTTAATTTATGTGTTTGAGTGTTTGCCTGCATGTGTGTAAGTGCACCACATCACATAATGCCCATGGAGGTGAGAACAGGGCGTCAGATCCCTGAACTGGAGTTACGGACAGCTGTTAGCTGCCATATGGATGCTGGGAACTGAACCCAGATCTTCTGGAAGAGCAGCCAGTGCTCTTACCGCTCCAGCTCTGCACTATAGATTCTTAAAACGAGGAAATGAAAGCCTTGCAGTAGAATCTGAAAAAAAAATTGTTGTCCCTAAAAACCAATCAGAGAACGATAATACCCAGAGTTGACAACATGAGGAAATGAGGTTAATACTTTTGTATACCACAGGAAGGAACCTAATGTATATACAAACTTTCTACAGGACTGCTGAATAATAAACACAAAAATAAATAAATAAATAAAAATTTAAAAAATAGTTTAAAGGACACCTCCTTCAACCTGGTTTTCAACTTTTAATAATTTGACACAGTGGCACTTAAGGCAGCAAGATATTCACAGGAGAGTAAATTGTTTAAATAAATTTTACAGTCAAGAATACTAGGAGTCAGGGACTGGAGAGATGGCTCAGCAGTTAAGAGCACTGACTGCTCTTGCAGAGGACCCAGGTTCAGTTCCCAGCACCCACATGGAGGCTACCAACTGCCCTTAATTCCAGTTCCTGAGAATCTGAGTTTTTGATCTCTGTAGGCACTGAATGCATGTGGTACACTTACATATATGTAGGAAAAACACCCATACACATAAAATAATAAACTTAAAAAAAAGACTACTAGGAGACAATTGCATAGTGATGTGGATTCCTCATTTACAGGGAAAGGCACTTACAATCTATAGTTAACTAAAAACAGGGCACAGAGCAGCATGCATACTAGTATACTAGGCAACGCTTTTGGGACGAATAAGATACAGTATGCATATATAATGCAGTTAGAAAATAGGTCCGATTAGGAAAATTACCAAAACATTTGTATGAGCTACTTCTAGATTGTAGGATAAGAAATTTTTCACTTTTGACTTATAATCCTTAATATAACAGCTATACTGTACTGTTTCCAAATAATTCACACTATTATTGGATTAACTGCATCATAACATAAATTGTGTACATTTTATTTCCATTATGAAAAAATAACAGATGATAATCTGTTTCTAGAATAAGCTCTTTCTTCCCTCCAAATTTAGTTACATGAACACCCATCAAAAACTTGTTATGTATAAGGCATCATGGGAAGTTTTTAAATGGGTCAGACACATTTCAACAAACTTACAATCTCATAGAGAAACAAATATAGAAATCACTACTGGAAGGGAGAAATAAATAAAATAAATAAATAAATTCTGGGAAAGTTCTGAGGTATGAGAGGTGGGATAAGGAAAGGAGGATGAATGAGGTAAGGAATCTCTCCCAGTTCAAAGGAGACAGCTTCAAACTGGACACAGAGATAAACAAACACCTTTCAAGTGAGCTGTGGAAAATGCACCAGAACCAAGGAAAGTACAGAATACGTACTTAGGGGTAACAGTTCTGCTCCCTAGCATTTTGGAAAATAAGCAGGGAGAGAAAGATTAGTCAGAATACTGTTTACAGAAGGACCTGAATACTAGTGATGAGTTCTCACTCGATTCTAAGGGGAATGTCGAATTACTGAGGTTTGGGGTAGGAAAGTAAAATGATTAGACTAACTATAACATTATAACTACCTATTAAAAAGAGTACTCTGGCTGGCTTTCCGCTGAGACTACTTCAGATTCTCCTGTGTCCCAATTTTAATGTACACTGGCTAAACTATTGGTGTCATTTGCTCAAAACCAAAAACTTTCTTTTCCTCAGTTCTCAGGACTGAATCCAGGGTCTGTCCATGTTAGTCAAGTGCTCTAATACTCAGTTACAACCCCAGAACTTGGGTAATTTTTATTTTGAAACAGTTTCACCAAATTGCCCCAGCTAGCCTTGAATTTGCTCTGAGGCCCAAGCAGGACTGGAACCTGCAATTTCACTCCATTTCTCAAGTAGCTGAGATTATGCCAGCCTAAAAACTCTTCAAGCAAAACTAAAGCCATTTAACAGTCCTCAAAAGTATAAAAGGAAATAGGAAGGGAAAAGCAGAGTCATAAAAATCTAAAACTTGAAGTAGTCATAGGTTAGATTTTATTGGGGTTTTCACAGAGAAAATTTTGTAAAACTGGCTATTACCAAAAAAGGAATCTGAGAATCTGTGCTTTCTGATTCCTCTAAATACTCAAATTTCAATTGATGTATTTGCTTTCTACTTCAAAGATGGCAGTGGCAAAAGCAAAAAAATAATACTTCCCAGTACTGACGTGAGTTAGTGTCAGTAGAGACCTAGCTCCTGGAGGACATCTGAATCTGCAGGCTCTTTTTCTGGAAGAACCAGATAGCCTTTATCAAGATTAGGGGCCTCTCTGTTGTGTTGCCTGAGGACATACAGTACTATTGGGTAAAGGGGAGAAGGCGCAGTCTTTAGAGGTCACAGACCACAGCTGGCACTACTAATCAAGACCACTGTACTCTAGGCAAGACCATCAGTGTCCTGTCCTTGCCTTCCGGGCTAGTGCACCCTCCCAGCGGCAGTCTTAGAGGGCTCTGAGGTGTTAAGGGTGTGCGGTGCTTTGTGTTTGTTAAATGGCATCAAAAATTTGTAAAATGCAAGTGCTTTTTGTTTTATTTGTACTGTCTTGAGGCAGAGCTTTCCTGCATATGTAGTTCAGGCTGGTCAACTGCCATTGTGCTGGGGTTACAGATGTGTGCCATCATCCTCTGCTTCCAAGTGGTTATTTTTAATAATAATTAAATAATTACCCTTAACACTGTAATCAGAATGGCATGCCACCTGCATATGGCAGCCAGCAAATACCACTGAACCAAGACAGCTTAAATAATTTCAATTTCTGAAGCTCAGGAAAAATACCTTTACAAAAACTAAGCCAGAAGCTTGGACATTAAGCAATATAGAAAAAGTTGTACAGTTAACTGATTCCAGTTGTAGAGAATTTTTTTCTATCTGCATGTTGCCTATCTTTATATATGTTAAGGTTTCAGTAAGTCAAACCCATTAAAAAGATAACCTGAAATACTAACATGGCTATATCAAAATATTTTAAAAGATATTATTCAAAATACATTTAGCAAGTGATAGAAGATGTTCATGGACAACATTTATTTTTCCCCCAAAATGTGCATTCTTACAAAAGCTTAATGTACAATCGTTTTCAGTAAGTAATAAAAAAAATTAAGCAACATTTGGCCCAGTTATATGTTCAATTGATTTAAGCTTATACTATACATCTAATATTGAGGACATACCTAAATCTAAGCACTGTTCTATTTGAGGTATTATAAAGAAGAAATAAAGTAAAATATGTACTTCAGTGAGATCTAATCAAAGATATTTAGAGTTTAATGCCCCAAACTAGCATACAGTAAGATTTGTACATGTTGCACACTAGACTAGGCTCTTCCTCACTCCCCTTTCTCCTGCTGTTCATCTTTCCACAGGTTCTACTCTCCCCATGGAAAATGTTTTCTAGCTCCGTCTAAGCTCTTACTACTCTTGAGCTGCACAGTCTTAGGTACGATGGTGCCACAGTTCGCCACCTCAGGACTTTCACATCCATGTCCCTGGGCTGCACTGCTGAGTTTTGAGGCAGACGTCCATCAAACAGCTGATCTACTTACCTGTTCCAGAGTTGTTTTCAATACTAGTGGCTCATCTCTTTTTCTCTGTTCATCCATTTTCCTTTTCCCCATCTCTGAATCTTCCTGCAGTATCTTGTGAATCTGATCTTCAGAAGCTTTTTCTTCTTGTAACTTTTCTTCTCTCAACTAAAAAAATACAAATTACACAGACACAGTAGAGTTTTAGGAAATTCTAGACTTAAAAAACCTCTTTTACTCTACAGACTGAAACAGATCACAAGGCAGTTTCAAGACCGATTTTCTGATTAGATACGGCTAGCCTGGTTTTTAAGTAAATCTGCTTCAACTTGGCTCTAGCTAAACACAGACTTCGTGGCTTGAGATTTAACTGCTCTGCATCCATGAAACCATGAGAGTGGTAGTCTGAATGAGAATGCCTCCCATAGGTTCCAAGTATTTGGACATTACGTCCCCAGGTGGCAGTGCTGTTTTGAGAGGTCCTAGGAGGAAGCATGTCACCGGGTCAGGCTTTGGGAGTTCTTAAGCCCTGCAGGATCCTGTACCTGCTTGAAGATGTGAGCCTCTGCTTTCTGCTCCAACTCTA
Organism: Eospalax fontanierii; assembly: GCA_035773235.1. Lineage (NCBI taxonomy): Eukaryota > Metazoa > Chordata > Mammalia > Rodentia > Spalacidae > Eospalax > Eospalax fontanierii. Next base: position 165,864,206 of record CM069524.1, read on the forward strand.
GCCACCTCTGCCACCATGCCTCCCCACCATGATGGACTTTTGCCCCTTTGGAACCATAAGCTAAATAAAGTTCCTTTGGTTGGTGTTTTTATCACAGCAATAGAGAAGTGACAAATACAAAATCTAACTGTATAGAAAGTTTTATTTAAATAGAAAAAAAAAAAAAAGAAAACCTAAAGCCAAAAATTCTTATCCCGTAAGTCAGATACAATTGCAGAAATGGTCACAAGACAAGAGAAGCTGGCCTACGTCTCATTAGCAACAATGGAAATGACTTATTCCAATTCCAGTGTCCTACAATCATGGGACAGGTTAATCCAGACACATGACCTAGTACTAGGCAGAGGCATATGCTTCTCATTTTGGGAAGGCAATGCTCCATTATACAAGTAGCTGAAGTTTTGAGTAAAAACCTGGATGATCTTGGGCAAAGGACCATCTATCTGTTTACCTCAGAACAGGGGCCCCAGGTCTCATTCTTCAGATGCTGCTGAGAGGCCAAAGGAGAAAACAATGCACAGTATTTAACAGTGTCTGGCTGTGCTCTTTCAGTGTAGCAAGTTTCCTTTCTACTTTTATTCATTTTTCACTGCTCGAGGCTTTAATAAAATTTAGGTGAGCCAATGTGTATCCAAGTAATGATAAGCTATCAATATTTTAAATTATTCTTGTAAAAAGATAAAGCTAAAGAACTAAAAGATATTTTTAGGGAAGGGTATTGTTTTGTTTTTAATTGGCTAATAAACTTATTCATGCATGTGTTTATGTGTGTGCACATGCAAGTATACCATGGTACATGTGTAATCAGGGGACAGCTTTGCAGGAATCTGTTCTCTCCTTCCACCATGCAAGTCCCAGAGACCAAACCCAAGTGGGCAGACTTGACAATGGGTGTCTTTATCCACTGAACCATCTCACTGGTTCCTCTTTTATCTATTTTTCAATCTTGAGACAAAGTCTCCCTGTAGCCCCAGCTGGAGACCAGGCTGGCCTCTATCTCACAAAGATCTATCAGCCTTTGCCTCCTGAATGCTGGAATTAAAGGCAGCCCTCTTTTGTTTTTTGAGACAAGGTCTCCATGTAGCTTTGAGTTTACAGTGACCCACATTCAGCTTCCTAAGGGGTGGGATAACAGGTTTGGACTACCACACTTGGCTAAAAACAGACTTCTTATAGGCTGTTGTTTCTGGGTTAAACAAACAAAACACAACAGTGAAGCTTTACTTACATAGTCTTATCTTTCTAATTTCTATAGGTCTGATTCCTATAAGCCTGAAGAACTAGTTTCCAGGACACTGAATCTAAATGAAAGGGTTATAAGTATGCAAAGAATATCACATACAATATTATGCAAGAAGACGCTGGAATAATGGAGCCCTGGCTCTGTCCAATTCAAATAAGAACATAAAGGTAGAGAGCATACCGGTAGATGGGCAAAAAGCAAAGCTAAAGTCTATGCTCACTGTCCACACGAAAGAATCAATGTCTTCTGAAGATGTCAGAAGTTCTTATTTAATAACTTGACCATAAGTGATGCAAAGGGGCACTGTATTCTTCAGAGGAGACAGGGGCAGAGTGGCACAAAAGAGATCAGCTTTTAGCACCTTAATAATGACTATTTATTTGTTGTGTGCCAGGTGCTGAGCTGAGAACTATATTTACCTAATTTCACCTTAAAAAGCCAGATTTAAGAGGTAGAGTGTTCAAATTCACACACTGATAACAGGCCCTGGAGCTGGAACTAAGATCTAGGTCTTAGTGTCAGTGCTTCTCAATCAAGGATGTTATTGGTCCTGATGGAATATTTGGCAATGTTTAATAACATTTTTTTGGTCACAACTGTGGAAATGGGGTATATGTGCCTGGTATCTAGTGAACAGAAGTCAGGAATTACTCTCTCAATAGAAATATAAACAAAAAAAATTTTTAAAGCTACATGTTGCCAGGCATAGTGGCCCACGCCTTTAATTCCAGCACTTGGGAAGCAGAGGCAGGCAGAGCTCTGTAAGTTCAAGCCAGCCTGGTCTACATAGGGAGTTCTAGGCCAGCCAGGAACTACATAGTAAGACTCTGTCTCAACAAAAACAGAACAAAAAAAAAACCCTAAATGTTGATGGGCTTGATGGTACACACCTGTAATCTTAGCAGTCAGGAGGCCAAAGCAGGAAAACCACTGGTTCAAGACTAGTCTGGGACACATAGCAAGACCCCATTCCCATTAAAAAAAAAAAGTACACAACCCCTAAGAGCTAAATTTTGTTTTGCTTCCTAAACTTTAATGATATATGTAATAGCTACTGGATTTTTCTAGGATTTTAAGATGTATCCTTTTGCCTCCTAATACTTTTCTTTGTTTTCTCAGTTTCTGATACCAGACTTTGTTGTTGGCAAAACAACCTCTTCACTGCAGTGGGAAATCACTGCTAACAGCAGCATTTAAAAGTCAACAGTTCCTATCTACATCTTCACATCAACGATGCGATGCTTTCTATATGCATTATGTTTTTTTAGTTTTATCACAATTCCCGGCTCACACATGCATAGTCCTTGTTGTTTCCTAGGTAACATTAAAGCATTTTAGGCCCTAGAAAGCAAAATCTCCATCTCTGACCACCTGCCCTCCTTTTACCTGCTCCTTTTTCTCCATGAGGCAGACCACAGAGTTAGGGTTTCCCTTCTCAAAGGCAGGTCATAGGAACTGAAACCATAATGTGGTCTGCCTTCCATCCTTCAACTCACCTTTTCTGTGTTAGAGCTGACCATAAAGAGATGTTCTGGCCTACCTTGTCTAGGTCATAAAATCCCATTTCGGAAGGATCCTGCACTAAGCTCAGGGGAAAGGAATGCTGCACAGAGAGGCCAAGAAGAATCTCAATAGACAGGCCTTGCTGTGCTTCAACTCGGGCTAATAGCATAGATCATGTCCTTTGTGTCCACTTACACTGCACACAGCTGCCCATGCTTTACTCACACTCCATAAAACTCCAGGACACATCTGGACAGCTTTAGGAGAGCACACAGAGGCTCCAGCAGAGTGGAGTTCCTAGACAGTGCTGTGAGTAGAGTACATGCTGACTATGCTGATGCTCGTTTATATCCTTGAACAGGTTGTAACCTTAATATTGAATGGGTGAAACAAGCAAGAAGTTTCCCGAGTTTGACAAAACACTCTAACAAACTAGTTGTACATAAGAGGTGGATTGTGGGAACTCCTATCTATTGCTGTGTCCTGGGCCCATTCCTCACTCCAAAATCATTTTACCTATCTGACTATGTGTGGGCTTTATTTATTGGGCTTTATCTATTCGTGTTTTTTTTTTTTTTTGACACAGCACAGTACCTCACTTGTAGCCCAGGCTGGCCTTGAACTCCCCATCTTCCTGTCTCAGATTCTCAACTGCTAGGATTATTGGCATGTACCACTATGCCTGGCCTCTTGTTGATTTTTTTTTTTTTGTATGTGCATGAGTGTATTGCCTGCATGCATGTGTCTAAGTCTTCTCGTGTTGTGCAATGCCTGCAGAGGTCAAAGGAGGGTGTTGGATCTCCTGGAGCTGGAGTTAAGGACCGTTGTTAGTTGCCATGTAGGTGCTGGGACTCAAACCTGGGTCCTCTGCAAGAGCAGGCAGTACTCCCAACTACTGAGCCACCTCCCCAGGCTCCTTGAGTTTTATATAAATGGAGTTTCATGCTTTTTGACTGTCTTCCTTCATTCAACATTTGGTGAGATTTATCCACACATATGTCTACATGTGTTTTTTCCTTCTCATTTCGTTGTATGTTTTTTTCTCCCTTTCTATATTCTACTGTTTGATTACAAAGTAATTTTGTTATTCATAGATACCTGGATAATTTCTAATATGTGGCTATTAAAAAATAAGCTGCTAGTGGGGTGTGGTGGCGTGGGCTTTTAATCCCAACATTTGGGAGGCAGAAGCAGCCAGATCTCTGTGAGTTCAGGGCCAGCCTGATCTATGTAGTGAGTTCCAGGCTAGCTGGAGCTACAGGGAAACCTTGTCTCAAAAAGACAAAACAAAACAAAACAAAAAACCCCCTGCTATTCTTGTATATTTACCCAGGTATATGATACTATATAACAGTGTCTAGAGAAGACACTGTGAGTCATAAGTCACAGGCATGCTACCAGTTTTCCAACTTGGTTATATGAATTACACTCCCACCCTCAGCCCCTGAGTGTAGAATAGCAGTCGCTCCCAGATTCTCTATTACTCAGTACAGCTTGTCTATTTTTGCCATTCTGGTGGGCTGGTACGGCATTACGACTTGAATTTACATTTCTATGATAACTACAGATGTACAGCAACTTCATATGTTGACTACTTGCAAACCCTCATCTAAAGTGGCTATAGACATCTCTACCCTTTAGAAGTCTGTTTCCTCTCTAGTAAGAGTTATTTCTACTCTTTGGATACAAGGACTGCCAGCAAAATAAATAAATAAACATATGTGCTCACATATATGTATGTATGTTACAGCTTAAATGTGTTCACCAAAAGTTCACATGTTGGAAACTTAACCCTCATATTCACATGCTAGTGGTATTTGGAGGATCAGATGTAGTCACGAGGGTGTGGTCCTTGTTGCAGCATTAGTGGCTTTATAAGAGAGAGGACTGTGCTACCCTATTTGCTGTCTTACCATGGGACAGTCTCCGTCATGTCTCAACAGAGTGCAAAAGTCCTCACCAAAGAATGCAAAGATGCAAGTATCAGGCTTTTGGATTGTGCCACCTCCAGAGAGGTAAGCCAAGTAACTGTCTATGCTTTATAAATTACCCAATTTCAGATGATTTGTTAGGCAAAAAAATATGAACTAAAAATCAACTACAACATAAATATGTACATATACATACTTTTCTCCTTTCACTTAATAGCCTGAACACAAACAGCTGCAGCTTTTAATGCAGTTTAATTTTAATTTTATGGCTAGTGCTTTTTAGTTGCATTTATGCAATTTGGTTTACCATGAGGTTATGAGAATATTCTCTCATGTTACCTTTAAGGACCATATTATTTGACCTTTCAATCTATAATCCACTTACAACTAATTTTTTTTATTTTAACTCAATTTTTGTGAATTTCATATATTAAAACTTTGGTCCTATTTAGATCCTTTTCCCTATCTGGACAACTGATTTTTTAAAAATCAACTATGTTGTGCCTGGAGAGATGTTTTAGTGGTTAAGAGTATTTGCTGCTTTCAGAGGACCAGAGTTCAGTTCATAGCACCCATGTCTTTCAGCTCACAACCTCCTGTAACTCCAGCTCCAGAAGATCAAACATTTCTCTGGCCTCCTCAGGCACCCGCCTACCTGTGCACATACCCACATAGAAACACATGCACATACACATAAACAAATAACAAAAAAATATAAAAATAACTATGCTAAGGCAAAATCTACATATGATACAATGAACATGAGAAGTGAAAGTCAGATGAAATTTGACAAATACACATATATCCATGAAATCATTTCCCTAATCAAGATATACACAATTTCTACCATTTTGATTACAAAGTCTTTTGGAGTTCATTAGTAATCTCCTAACCCATTCAGCCTTGGGGAGCCACTAATCTGACTATGACTATAGATTAGTTTTACATATTATAAATTTTTAGAGCACAGCGATTATGGCACGCAGTCATGCCATGCAAGCATGAGGACCTGCATTCCAGCTCAGCATCTATGTAAAAAGGAGTGACTGCATACACTTCTAATCCCAGCCTTAGAGATTCTGAGACAGGAGGATCCGTGGTGATCACTGGCCAGCCAGCCTAGGTTAATTGATGAGCTCAGGTAAAAATGAAGAGAACCCTATCTCAAAACAAGGTGGACAGCTTATAAGGAATGACCCCTAAGGTTGAAGTCTCACATGGACAATCACATGCATGCATACCTGAGCACACATGAACAGACAAACTAAAATTATACAGCATGTATTCCTCTGTGTCAGCCTATATTTGAGATTCATTTAAGTAACTGAATTTGTTATTAGACAGTCCTTTACAGGGATGAGATACATTTCATTTAATGAATATACCTCCACTTTTAAAACTCATTCAAGTATTATTAAGTGCAGATTGAAATACATAAGCTACTGTCAAAATGCTTTCTGTAGCACACCATTTTATACTCCACTCCAGCTGGTCCACATGCTCACAGTCTTTCTCACATGTGGGAATTGTTAGTCTTCTCACATTAGCCATGCTAGAGGATGTAAGGTGAGGTCTCTGTGGTTTTAATTGGTATTTCCCTGCTGGCTAATTACAATGACTGCCTTTTCATGTACTTAATAGTGTATGCTCTTTTGTGAAGTGTCTGTTCAAAGCTTTTGCCCTTTTATAATTTTTCTATTTACTGATTACCTTATTAGGAGGTTCAAGAGTTCTTGATATAGTCTGGATCTATAGGTCACTGTTAGGTATGCACCTTGATTAGATATATTCTGCATACAAGGTCACTGTTAGATATGCACCTTGATTATATTTTCTCTTAGTCTTTGTTTTACCTTTTAATTTCCTTAACAACAGATGTGAAGAATAGGGTGTCTTTTTTTTTCATTGACAATATTAATATATTGATCTTTTTGCTTCTGTGATAAGAAAGTCTTTGTTGACTTATCTGGAAAATATTTGCTCACCCAAAGATCAAACCTCATCTCTGTCATGTTTCCTTCTGTGCAGTTTTAACTTTAAAAACATTTATTATTACTTTTATTTGTATGTGTGTAAGGCTGTGTGAGTTTATATGTACTATCTTGAGTGCAGGTGCTATAGAAGGCCAGAGGGCACTCTATTCCAAGAAACTGGAGTTACAGGTAGTTGTGAGCTGCCTGATGTGGGTGCTAGGAATCAAACCCAGGTTCTCTGCAAAAACTGAATCTTAATCTCTACTTTACGCCACATATAAAAACTGATTGAAGCTGGGCATGGTGGCAGAAGCCTTTAACCCCAGCACTTGGAAGGCAGAGGCAGGTGGATCTCTCTATAAGATAAGACCAACCTGGTGTACATAGTGAGTTCCAGGCTAGCTGTGGCTACAGGGAGACAGAATAAAAAAAACTTGATTCAAAAATTAACATAAACACACACCTTTAATCCCAGTACTTGGGAGGCAGAGGCAGGCAGATCTGAGTTCCAGACCAGCCTGGTCTACGTAGCAAGTTCTAGGCCAGCCAGAGCTACCTAGTAAGAGCTGTCTCAGAAAAACAAAACAAATAAGAATCAACAGGATACACATATTAATAGGTTTGAAGAATTCTCAATATTATTAAGATGTCAGTTTTCCCCAAAGTGATCTACAGGTTCGATGCAATCTCAGTCAAAATTCTAGCAGGATATTTTGAGGCAGGAATTAGCAGGCTGCCTATAAAATTAGATAAACAATGAACCTTAAGAAGAGCAAAAATCACTGAAAAAAAACAGTCAGAAGATTAACACATCAGGTTTCAAGATTTACCAGAAGTGCAGCAATCAAAGCAGCAGAAATCTGTGTAACAGATCAATGACATAACATACACAGTATAGAAATAAAACCAAAATTATATAGCTCACATGGTGTAGTGGTACTCCTTTAATTCCAGTCCTCCAGAGCAGAGGCAGCTGGATCTCAGGGGCTAGCCTGGTCCACACAGTGATTTCCAGACAGGCTGGAACTAGCAAGATCCTGTCAAAAACAAAAACAAAACCACAAAACAACAACAACATACGGCTAACTGATCTCAGCAAAGGTGCTGAGGCAGTCTACTGCAGAAGGACAAGCTTTCTACAAACTGTTGGAACAACTGAGGCATCTTCAGGCAAATAGCAGCTCAAAGTGTGTCACAGGCTTAAATGTAAAATCTAAAGCTACTACTTCCACAGAAAATCGTAGGAGAAAACCTTTGTAACCTTCATCTGGGCAAAGAATTCTTATATACAAAACTAAACGCATAATCCACAGGGGAAAATGCATGAACTAGTGCAACAACAATAAAATTGGCTCTTCAAGACCCTAAGACAACAAGAAAACAACAGAGAGATGAGGAGAAGCATGCCGAGCATACACCGTGGAGGACTGGAATCTACAACATGCAGAGACCTTTCAAAATTCAACAGCAAAAACACAACCATTTGAAAACTGGTAGAAGACTGTGAAGAGACAGAATATCAATAAAATATGCAGAAGGCAATACACACATGAAAAGATTCTCAGTGTTAGTCCTGAGGAAAGACAATACATTTGTGTGTCATACTACATCTCTTCAGCTTCTAACTACAACTTTCTGACAGTCTTCCATTCCTTACCCAAATAAACTGAGTATTGCTATGTGCTCAAATTTTTGAAAACTAATTAAAATGATAACTAAGACTTATATATGGATTTCCATGTGCTAGGGATGTTGGTATCCATTATACAGACCAGGAAGCTGAGATACAGGAAGATTAGTTGGCCTAAATTCACATACTAGTAGGTCACAGGGGCAGAATTTGAAGTCAGAGAGCTGGCTCTTAGTTACTACAATATTGCCTCTCAGCTTAGGGTAAAATTAACTACATAGTCTGTATGATGATTTATTAAATATCTGCATTTTTAAAGTCTGGGATAAGTTGACTCTTAGATACAAAAATAGTAAATGAGACTATAAACTCTCATTTGAGTTCAGAAAAATCTAATCAAGTTTTCAATTTTATTTCAATGAGTATTTGAAAATAGATTATTAAGCTTTTAAAAATATTTTAATATTTTTTATTCTATGTGTATGAGTATATTGTTTGCATATAGGTAGCTGTACCCATGTCATGCAGTATCCACGGAGGTGAGAAGAGGGTGTCAGATTCCCCTGGAACTGTAGTTACAGACAGTTGTTAGACACTCTGTGGGTGCTGGGAATCAAACCCAGGTCCTCTGCAAGAGCAGTCAGTGCTCTTAACAGCTGAGCCATCTCTCCAGGCCCTATTTTTTAAGTTTTATATAATTTGATTAGAGATGAGAACTTTAAAAATAAAATTTTCAAAATATATATAATATGGACTACTGGTTTTACATATTTTATTTTTTAAAGTTTTTGTGTTGGTTGTGGTTTTCAGGAAAATACTTGCATGCATGTAACATTACAGTGGTACCTTCTTTAATTCTCTGTAGCTTCTGAAAATGCTGACATGGATGTTGGTAGAGCACTTGCCTGAGTTCAACCACAGAACAACAAAAAATAAAATGTTGACGTGGATCTGTATTTATTACATGAAATGCTCACATGATAAGCTAAATCACAAGAAACAATAAAATCAGCAAGCTGTGAGTAATTCCAAGTCCTTTCTAAAGGTCTTGAGCTTATTTTTATGGCAAACACGCTTTGGGGGGTTTGTTTTGCTTTCCCCTACACAGCCTGGCTGGCCTGGCACCCACTACATAGTGTGGGCTGGCCACTAACTTGGGATTCTTCTAGTTCAGCCACCCAAGTGCTAGGATTACAGGTGTACGCCACCATACCCAGCTGTTACAGTTAGCATTTCAATGTAGTTATTGGGTGGCAGGACTCCACTTTCTTCTTTAAGCCTTTTTTCATAGCCCAATTTTTAATAGTTTTTATACTTCAGAGATGATTTTAAATTATTATCTAAGTTACAAAAACAATCATATTAATACAGTAATGTTATAATCAATGATCCTGGCAAAGGGAAACAGCACATCTCAGAAATAACCTGAATAACTTGTTACTCTAAATTTGGTCATGTTCTGAATTTCTTATGTGTTATTTTCTCCAAAAAGTATTTGATAAAGCTGTTTCTGATCTGGGTAGTTGTACATAGCAACAGAAGAAAACAACCATGTCTAATGTTACTAGATTTTAAGCCTCCTCTAAGGTTAATTACTCTTTTGTATTAGTAGGAATTTAAATGTAATAGTCTATTCTAAGAGTTTTCTTTGGTACCAGACATTTTACCTGGTCTTAAATGTAAGAGATCCTGTACCTCTTTTCTGGTTCTAGAAAGAGGAATGCCAGCACATGCTAAAAACAGGCCTTTCTGCAAAGATTACATAACGTTTTGGAAGACAAAAATAGCAAAGAGAATAGATACAAGAACATCAGAAATCTTAAAATGCACCCAGCTTTATAATAAACCACTGGACAGCCTTGCAGAAATCATGTTTTATAAAAGAAGAAGCTTTAAGATTAGATGATCAACAACTGAAAACATCTGGTAAACACCTGTACTTACAACATTACAGGAAAAAACACTTTTAAATTGGCATGTTCATTTGCTTTTTGCTGCTGTGATTAAAACACTGACCAAAGCAGCTTGGGGAGGAGGGGTTTATTTCATCTCATACTTCCAGGTAACAGTCCATCACTAAGTGAAGGCAAGGCAAGAATTCAAGCAGAAACCATGGAGGAAGATTGTGTACTAGTGAGCGTTCTCACAGTCCAGGACCACCTACCTAGAGATGGCACCACCCACATGGACTGGTCCCTCCCACATCTATCATCAAACAAGACAATCTCTCACAGATATGGCTGATCACAAACCAATATGGTCTGGGCACTCTATCAATTAAGACCTTCTCAGATAACTCTGGGCTGTATCAAGCTGACAGCTAATGCTAACTAGAGTAGGCCAACAACATGCTTCTTCTATAATGTGACAGAACATAGTTTAAATTTTCTAGGTGGTTGCAAACAAAACAAGTAAAGAAAAGGCTAGTTCAACACTGAATTCATGATACAGTGCATTTATAGCCAAGTAGATCTGAATGAAATGTTTGAGTTTTAGTAAAACAGATCATGTTATAGTTCAAGACAGAAAGATAATAAAAGGGATTTTAAAATTTTAACTTCAGGGGCTAGAGAGATGGCTCAATGGTTACAAGTGTTTGCTGTTCCCACAGAGGACCCAAGTTTTGTTCCCAACACTCACATCAGGCAGCTCACAACCACCTCCAGGGAATCCAACACCTCTGCCTACATCCACTCCATCCCACAGGGACCAGCAGATATACATACACATAATTTAAAAAAATAAAATCTTTAAAAATATATATAGCTTCAAATTATAATTAGGTGCTGAAATCACTTCCCTTTCAAGCCTTTTACATTTAGACAGTCACTGCCTAGCTTTTAAACTCTACTTTTATGCTAGTGACCTTGACTTTTGCAGTCCTTTCTCAATATCAAAACTTACAGCTCACTGCTCTTATAATTCTTTCACTGCTCATCATTCCTTTAGTTCACTCCTTAAGTAAACCTACATCTATGCCCTAATAACTAGCCAGGCACAGTGCTATGTGCCTATAATCTCACCTTCTTGGGAGGCTCAAACAGAAGGGGTAAGTGTGAGGTCAACCTGGACTACATAACGAAACTGTGTCTCAAAAACAAAACAACAAAAAGAAAACTTAACTCTTAACAACTTCCTTGCATACATCTTTAAGTCTATTGCATTCTTCTACCAAACATCTACCAATCTCTAACCTTGGCTAAATTAATACACTGCTTACTCCGAAACTACCCTAACTGGTCTTATTTCCATGGTGCATGAGGCAGGCATTCCTAGTTGCTTGGTCAGTAACCACTTATCCCCCACACGGTTTATCCCACAAATCCCCCCAGGTATTAGAATGTATAATTATTAAATAAAAGAACAACTTTTGAAAGAACTATAATTAAGGAAGTAAATTTATTAACTTTTTATAGCCCTTATGAAAGTTTTAATTATACTTAATAAAGTATACTGAATAAAGAACATATTATTATACATCAAATCAGTGACAGTGAGTTGTGTAAAATCAATTTCCATTTATCATCTGCTCCTCCCATAAGGATTCAGCTAGATTATGATAAATTTACTTTGTTTCAAATATATGCATTCCAAGAAACAACTTTTTCCCTATCCAGTTCTCCATCCAAATTTATCTCCAAATAAATCTTTGATATCCATTTATCATTCATTCTTACTCCACTCCTTCTTCCAATCAACCACCAATATACAACTGGTCTCTTCACATTTGTCTATTTTGGACATTTTCAATAAATAGAACCATGTAATACATGGTATCGAGCACATGGCTTCTTCCACTTAGCATCTGTTTAGTTCTGTTTTGTTGAGATAGGTCTCATGATATAGGCCAGCCTCCAACTTGGTATATAGTCAAGGATGACCTTGACCATCTGATGCTCTTGCCTCTACTTCCCAAGTGCTGAGTTTAGGGAGATCTACCACCAGACCCAGCCATATTTAGCATTTTTTTTAAGAATCATCTATGTAGTACAATGTACCACTAAAGTAGTTCTTTTTACCAAATAATAGTATTTTTTTGTGTGGATATGCTATATACATGCCCTTGACTTTAATTTTTATCTCGCAAGGTTCAATGGGTAACAGATAGCGTGACTACTTGGGTTGGCAGAAAAAGACTCACAGCTAGCTAACTTTTGTTTAACCTAACTAGCTCACAAGAGTATTTCTCAAACCCAATTCAGTTAATACAAAATTGTATTTCCCGAGCTGCATTCAGCAACAAGATTAAACCACCAGCTCCTTATAAAATGACTATTTTGTCCCAGAATTAGGAGGTTGGAGCAGGAAAATTGAGAGTTCAGAACCAGCCTAATCTACATAGCAAAACCCTGCCTCAAAAAGTAAAAGTAATTAAATAATAGTATCTATGAGTAATTAGAAGAGCCTTACAATGAAAAAAAAAATACAAGCAATTATTAGCAAGGGCACATGGTAAAAGTGCCCTGAACACCTTTCTTGGTGGAATATAATAGTCCCTATAAGCTACATTTTTGTCTTTAAAAAAGACAACTCAAAAAGGTTCCTTAACTAAAGTTTATATCTATTGCAGCTTTAAATCTAACTAAGCTGGTACAAAATAACATATAACATGAAGAAAGACAGAGTCTGAATTTTTTAAAACCCAGTGAATCAAGCTAAGCCTTTTTTAATGACACCATTTCAATTTCCTTGAATAAATGTGGTGGTAATATGTACTATACCTTCCTCAGGCAATCATATTCCTCACGAAGTTCCCCAGGCTTGCTTAATTTGATTGGTGCCCTGAATATAAACTCTGAAGGAAAAAGAAAAGAAAATATATTTAAATAGGGTTTTTGAGAAGGAACCAAGACAGTGTCTTATTGCTGCCCCACATTACAAATCTCATAAAAAATTGTGGTCGCCCTAATTTGAATACTCATTCATTTAACAAATACTAATTAAAAGTTGTAAATCAGGACTGTTTTAAGCACTAGAAGAAGTATGAATAGACACAGTCTTGTGTCTTGGGGAGGAAACAGACAATAAGAAAACATGTGTGAATACACACTAAGTAGAGGCAGTAAATGCACGAACAGAGAGTGAACACAGGGTGGAGGGTTAGCCAGAGTGATCTGAGAAGGGATCATTGATAACAGAACACATCAAAATACCACAAAGAGAACTGAACCTAAAGCTCAAATGTCATATATATGATATATATGAACATATATGCATGTATAGAATTTTTCTGGATATAACTGAATATTTTAATCCTCAAAGCCTTCGGTGGTATTCAGAAGTGTACAGAACAAAGTTAAAACTTTTCAATACATTTTTCAAGGTGCTCCAGAGACTGACAGCCTCTCAAAAACATGGTACCCCTCAACATTTGACTTTAATTACAGAACAGATACCCTGTACATCAACATTTTTATGCTGTTTTCCCATCTAAAATCCTACCTCTCCCTTTCTCTCTACAGTTTTAAATTCAAGACATCAAGTCTGATAAGAGGCATACAATAATGCACGGTAGTTATATAAACAGATAATAAAAATCAAAGTTTAGAACAGGAATAAAAAATTAAATCTTAAATGTTATTAAAAAGGAGGTAAATTGTTACATACATATAGGTAATCCCAACACTCAGCAGGCTGAGGCAGAAAGAATGCCACAAATTTGAGGGTAGCTTGGGTTATATAACAACTTATTTTTTAAGTGGGGGAGTACACATTACTTCCTTTTCTATTGATTTATTTTTATTTTATTTTATGTGTATGAGTGTTATACCTGCATGCGTGTAAGCGCACCTATACTGTGCAGTGCCCAAGGAGGACAGAAAACGGTGTTGGATGCCCTGGAACTGGAGTTATGGACAGTTGTTAGCCTCTGTGTGGGTGCTGGGATTCAAGGCCTGGTCTTCTGCAAGAAACGCTAGTGCTCTTAACCACTGAGCCACCTCTCCAGCCCCCTCTTTAAAAAAATATTTTTACATTACTTCTATAAACATGACAATTTTTTATATCCTCTATATATTTGGTATTCTACATAGACCAATAATTTTATAATTTATTGATAACTCTACATCCCAATGAGGCTGTAGAAAAGCTAAGCTCTTCAAAAGCCTTTTGTTTTTTCAGTTATCTCAACTACTTTATTTTTTTATTCATATTTTTAATTTTGAGATATGGTCTCCCTGTAGCTCCAGCTGGCCTGGAATTTGATATGTAGACCAGACTGGCCTTGATCTCATAGAGATCTGCCTACCTCTGCCTTCCAAGTGCTGGGATTAAAGGCATACACCACCAGGCCTGGCCTGTCTCAACTATTTTTAAAAGACTGGTGGGGCTGGAGAGATGGCTAAACAGTTAAGGGTACCAGCTGTTCTTGCAGAGGACCAGGTTTGATTCCTAGCATCCCCATGGTGGCTAACAACCATCCCTAACTCCAGTTCCAGGAGAATCCAATGCTCTCTCTTCACTCCACAGACATTGTTCAACATAGGTGTACACGCAGGTAATACACTCATACACATAAAATTTAAGAAAATAAAATATAAAAAATAAGACAGTATATTGAAAAACAAAGAAGGGTACTTAGAACGAGTAGGCTGATACAGATATAAAAACAGTAACTTAAAGTTCTACCAAAGATCTGAAAAGTTACCACGTCCTCAGTTTAGAAACATTCTTAAAGTCCTGATGACTACTTCTGTCACAACCAAAAACACATTTCTACTTAGAAGAAAATATCTTTAAAACCAGATGCTTTCAAGGAGAAGGAGGAGAGGGGAGAGAAAAGGAAAACCTTTCTAAAGTATTCTTAATGCATTACTGAAAATCTATTTTATATATATATATATATATATTTTTTTTTTACCCCCCTCAGTGAAACTTCCACAGAAACTTTAACGTGGGTACTCTATCTACTTCGCAATAAGACAACTGGAGGTTTAAATGACCTGCTTAAAGCATCACCCTAGAGTAAGGCAGAGCTGTATGGAAAACTTTAATAGGACTAAAAAGGGAAACCATATATTAAGAGAGCAGTGTTTCCAAAATAAAGCCCAATTTCTCTTCTCAACTACAAAACCCCATGACAGTGGTGCCCTCTTGAAAAGGTCTTCTTGTTCTAGTTAACTTTAACTGTGTACCTGATACAGTCACCTGAGAAGGGAGTATCAATTGAGGAGTTTCCTGCCTCAGATTGGCCTGTGGGGATTATCTGTGGGGACTGTCTGATTTGATGTGGAGGGCCTAGCCCACTGTGGGCAGCATCATTCCCTGGGCAAATGTTCCTGGGTTTATAAGAAACCTAGCTAAGCCTGGGTCTGTATGAGACCCAGCAAGCAGTGTTTCTCCATAGTTTCTGTTAAGTTCCTGCTTTGACTTCCCTCAGTGATGGACTATAACTCGTAGACTTTTGAAACAAACCCTTTCCTCCCCTAAATTGCTTTTGGTCAGAGTATTTTTATCACAGCAACAGAAAGTAACTTCCTTACAATCTCAAAAAAAAAAGAAAGAAAAGGCAACTCATCATCAAGAAAATAACGTCATGAACTTGTATGACCCTACAACACAACAAGTAAGATTAAAAGAAATTAATCTGAAATTATGGTACAATATACCACAACAAAAACATAAACAGGCTAGAATTAAAGGTGTACACCACCACTCTGGGCCTTGCTCCCATTTTTAAGGTCTAGTGTTCTAGCTATTCAATTGCTTATTCTGTTATTCAATATTCTTCCTCAATAAATTCATTTTCGTACTAAATTTGCAAATAAAGATTTCTGCTTATTGCAACTAACAAAAGTTTGGCTAGTTCTATTTTTCACATAGTAGTTTGAAATGAACAGTAAACCAGTATCTAGTAAAACTTGTTAAGAAAAAAAGGAAAGCACTGGAGAGACTGTTCAGCAGTTAAGAGCACCTGCTGCTTTTTCAGAGGGCCTCAGGTTGGTTCCCTGCACCCATGTTAGCAAGCTCAGGACCACCTATAACTACAGTTCAGGTGTTCTAACATACTCTTCTAGCCTCCGAGGGCACCTATACATACATGGCTGACAAACATTCTTACACACACATACACACACACACACACAAATAAAAAATTAAATAAACGAAAAACAAAGGACCTAAATACAGGCGACACAGTGGGTTTAAATCTCCAAAGACTATTAAAAGAATGCTGTAATGAGTGATATTATATATAGGCTACTTTACCAATCTGCATGCATAAACATACACACACACAGGATATACTGGCAAATGCTCTATCTATCTATCTATCTATTTATTTATTTAGTCTTTTTGAGACAGGGTTTCTCTACAACCCCAGCTGGCCTGAAACTTGCTATGTAGACCAGGTTGGCCTTGAACTCACAGAGCTCTGCCTGCCTCTGCCTCTTGAGTGCTGGGATTAAAGGTGTGCACAACCATGACTGGCTGAATAATAATATGCTTTTTAACAGATAATATCAACTTACCTTCCTAAAGCCTACATCAATTCATAGTCCCAATAGCATAAATAAGAGCACCATTTGTTCCACACTTTGAGTATTAAAAAATTTAGGTCTGTCAATCTAAAAGGTACAATTACATATCCTATGTATTTATTTTATGAATAAACCGAGAGTTTTTGTACGGCTAATGGTAATTTACATTTCCTCTGATGCACGTTTCTTTTTTTCCTCATATTAGCTTTATCTTTGTCATTTGTTAAAGTTCTATAAAAGGAAAACAGTCCAATGTTATATGAAAAGTATTCTTCTCCTAGTCCATCACTAGTGTTGACTTTGTAGATGGTTATTTTCATGTCATGTAGTAAATTACTCAAATTGTTTTTCCGGTTTCTGCATTTGGTATCATGGAAAGACCTTGAGGTCAAGATGTAATCGATTCCATCACTGCTTCTTCTGGTGTAAACCATAGCATTCTTCTCAGTTTACTTTTAAAATTTCTAAATCTTTGTTTGATTTGGGGAGCAACATAAGGAGCATAATCTTATTTAGGCTTTTAAATAAGTCTCCTATCCAACACCAGAGAATAAAGACACTGTAGCAGAAGCTTGGTAGAAATGATATTTAGCTTGCTCTTAGAATTTGGTCTGTCTGAAATGGTTCTTGCTGATTATTACTACACAATGAATCCATTTTTTGTACAACTAGTATACACTAATTTAAAAAATAAGCAACATTTTCAAAAGTCTCAAGAGTTTAATATCTTCGTCTTGTAAATAACATTTAAAACTTTATCCTTAGCAGGGATCAGAGTCTCACATAAGTCAGACTCAGCTTCCTATTCTATAAAATCAGAACAGTATGAATGTAATCCTGATTAATGACATCATTCATGACAGGCTTTCAGGGTCAAAGAGCATAAGGAAAGTGAAAACGTCATCAGTGGGGCAAATAGCATAATGTAGTAAATACAAAGTGATCTCTGATATTGGTGGTTAATGCTCTTTAAATTGTAATTTGGTTTAATTTATTTGCAAGTTCAACTGATAAGAAACAAAAACAGATCTAACTGCTTTTATACACACATCCCATGTTAAGTTAAATTCACATTGGGACATTTATTAAGAAATCTCAAAGTTGGGCTAGAGAGATGGCTCAACGGGTAATAGCACTGGCTGCTTTTGCAGAGGCTTCTGGTTCAGTTCCCAGCATCCACATGGTGACTCCCAATCATCCATAACTCCAGTTCCAGGAGATCCAACACTCTCTTCTGGCTTCTGTGGGCATTGTACACATGTGGCACATGTACATATGTGTAGGCAAAACACTTGTATACATAAAAATAAATAAGAGAAAGTTCATTTAAGGCTAAGTGGGAACTCAGCATCTAACATCACATCGCAGAAAACAATACTGGGTTGAGATACTTGCTCTGTCAATTAAGTAAAAGTATTTAGAACTGTCAAAGCTTCTCTTTGCCTTGGCATCATGATCTATCAAATAGGAATCAAAATATTGGTGAACCTACCCCATAGGAAAGTAGACCACACTAATTATGATCCTACTTAATATGCCTCTGATGTTCTTGAGACTAAAAGGTAACGGTAGGGTGCCATCTTATATTCACTAAAATTAGTACTCACATAAATGATTTTAATCTTCTGTTAATGGGTTAATGGTGTTTTTGCTTTATGAATACAAATTGTTAAATGATGCAGGCCCATGCCTGTAATCCTAACATTTGAAAGGGTAAGGCTGCAGGACCTTGAGTTTGAGGCCAGTGTGGGCTAAATAGTAAGACTCTACCAGCAACAACAACAACAACAATAACAATAACAGCAGCAGGGTACAGTGGGGCACACCTTTATTCCCAGAACTCAGGAGGCAGAGAGGCAGGTGGATCTCTGTGAAATTGAGGCCAGCCTGTTCTACATAATGAATTCCAGGCCAGCTGGGACTACAGGGAGACCCTGTCTCAAAAAATAAAAAAGTCTTTTAAAGTACAATGCTTCTCTTTCTTTGCCAATCTGCCTCATAGGAAAGCAGAGGACAATTAAAAACAATATCAATGTTAGTAATTAATCAATAAATACGGTGTGTAGCAAACGACTATAATCCCAGTACTTTGGAGGTTGAAGCAGAAAGAGCTTTGGGTTCCAGTCCAGCCCTAACTTCATACCAAGTTCAACAGGGTTCGGTTATGCAGTGAGACCCTGTCTCAAAAACAAAACAGCTTTACAATATAAACCAGTTAACATTTACTAAGCATACTCTATATATTATATGCTATATACACACATACACACTGAAAAAAATGACATCCTAGACCTAACTGCCTATCCTTATGAAGGCTTGCTCACAAAGTTAGCCTCTGGTTAGTGCCTAGAACATAGATTTCAGGTGGGCTCCCACACTCCCTGACTGGTAAGTGGTTCACACTCCCCTTTTACATTTTTCATCAAGTTTTTATCATTATGGGATGGAGGCATGCACATGCCACTGCACACGCACGGAGGTTAGAGGGCAGCCTGTGGGGGTCAGCTCTCTTTCCACCATATGGTCCCAGGGATCAGGTTTGGCAGCAAGCACCTTTACCCACTGAGCCATCTCACTGGCCAGGAAGCTCTCCTTTTAAATCAAAGTCTCTTACAGTGTCTTTTACAAGTGAACTGAGACTCTGTATATAGCACTGGTATCAGTTTGAAGACGGTTAATACAAACCATTCACATTTCTTGTTTTGAACATAGAAAGAACAACTATTTACAGTAAAGCAGTTTGTATCTGTTGATGTGGGAGTTAATTTTCTTCACGTCCCTCATCTTCTTAGGATCATGGGTATGCTTCCTCCACCCCAAAGAGGAAGTTGTGGTCGAAATGCCAGCAATACTACTGCACAAGCAGAGCAACAGGAGTCAAGGCAAACAAGAAAAGCAACACAACCCTCTCTTGTCCAGAGGAATTAGTCAAAAATCTACCAATCCTCCTAACATCGTGATTTTCCAAGCATCTTGGTAGCACAATAACCACTCTCCTTTCCTTGACCTAACAGAAACTACTTCATGAGCCTTGAGAATGCAGACTATCCCAGAACTCACAAAGGAGCCCAAGGGCTGACTGACTTCCTAATGCCTGTCCTCTGACTACAACTATGCACAACAGGAAGAGAAACTCTCTAAGGACAGGACATCTTAAGGATGACAGACACCTGTGGCAAATGACCCAAGCTGAGTACTTCAGTTTAATGTGAACTCAAAAAAACTTCCTCAAAAGTTCTTCTTAAAAAAGGATTTTCTTGGGGGCTGGAGAGATGATTCTGCAGTAAAGAGCAAAGGCTGCTCTTGCAGAAGACCCAGGTTTGAGTCCCAGCACCCATATGGTGGCAAACAACCATCTCTAACTACATTTCCAGGAGAATCAGACACCGTCTTCTGATCTCCTCAGGCATTCATTGCATAACAAAAGTGCATGAACACGCATGTGAGCAATACACTCATACACATAAAAATAAAAAAATTAAAACTAAAAGGAAGGATTTTCTTTGGGGCAGGGTGACTGGTTATTAATAAAGACAGACATTTTGCTATGTGCATCAAGTTAAGTGTCAGCGCCAAAGCATCCACATTCAATACAGTACTGAGAAAAAGAAACTCAGCTGTGCTGGAAGATGCTAGCTTACCAAATCTCAAACCCAAAGTAAACTGTCCTTCAGGACCTAAACATGCTTGGCTGTCCTCACCCTGAGGTTTAGTTTCTTATGAGTGAGCAGAATAAGAAATAATTTTGGATTTATTGAGTCTTAAGATCTATTGAGTCTTAGATTGCAGTGTGAAGGTTTTCACTCACTGGTTATTTTTCTTTGGACAAATTTTTTAAAATTCTATCTTGAATTTCCTCCTTTATACCTTTGCAATAATACAATCATATCTTAGAACTCTAGACAAAATAAAAATCAATTATTCAAAAGCTTATAAGATGTCAAAGTGTTTGGTGAATCATTTATCACCATGCAAATACATGGCTCTATTAATATCTCCTGCAGTTAGCTGGGGTATGATGGGCTTTCTTCAGACATAAAGGGAGTTGGTTCCACAGCACTGATGTTTCCATACCACGTGGGAAGTAGTCCCTGCACCTCTGTAGCTTTATCTCACTTCGCTTCCTTTCCGCTTTACAGTCCATCAGTTTATGGTTCCCTATCAAACCAATCTTTCTGCCTTGATTCCTAAGCCCGAAATGCTTGCAACCTACTATTCTTCCTCTCTTCAGCTGCCTCATACCAGGCTAAAGTCAATCATCCTTAAAATTCAAGGTTAGGGGCTGTACAGATGGCTCAGTGGTTAAGAGCACATACTGCCCTTGCAAAGGTCCAGAGTTGGTTTCCAGCACCCACATCAGGCAACTGCTTGTCTCTCCAGCTCCAGAGAATATAAAACCTCTGGCCTCAACAGGCACCTGCACTCACATGCATGTACCCACACAGAGACATAAACACATACATCTAAAACACATACATCATTAAAAACAAAACCTTAAAAAAACCCAAAACTCTCAGCTGGAGAGATGCTCGGTGGTCAAGAGCACTGGCTGCTCTTGCAGAGGACTGCAGCTTGAATCCCAAGCACCCACATGGCATCCAACAACTATCCATAACTCCAATTCCAGAGGATCCAATGCTCCCTTCTGACCTCCATAGGCACTGCACAACACAGGTGCATTCACACACATGCAGGCAATACACTATACACACAAAATAAAAATAAACCCAAAAAATTAGAAAACAAACTCTGGTTTAAATTCCTTCAGAGCATAAGATGACGAAACAAAGCTGGGAAGTTCTGTGCTGTATCATAATGAACAGCCAACTTCCATTTCCCGGCACCAGCAGTAACATCATTATAATAACAGCCAATTGTGTGGCACTCATGGTATGCTGGGCCCATTTCTAACTCATTAATCTTCATAATGATCTATGATATCTTTATCACCATTTTACAGATAAAGAAACTGAGGTACAGGGAATTTAATTTGCCAAGGCCCCAATGCTGTAAGAAAATGCACTATGACTAAAATCCAAGCAATCGGGATTCAGTCTATGTTTTCACATACTAAAACACACACACACACACATACACACACACACACACACACACACACACACAGCCCTAACAAAGAACACAGAAAGTTATTTCCTAGGTTATATAAAATTTTTAAAAGATACTTTAATGCAGCAGATTGGAAAAGATCAAGAAGTCTGATATAGATTTAAAGATATATGAGTGTTCAAAGATGTATATACAAGAATATGAAAATATGAGTGTTCAAAGATCTATGTATAAAAATGTGAACTCAGATTCCTCACGACACTGAAGACTACAAACAATCTAAATGCCCTTCAAAATAAAGACTACACAAATAATCTACTGCATAACTGGGACACGATTTCTATACTGTGTTTTCACTCCCAGTTCCTTAACTTGCCTGGTAATTTTGGTTAAAATGTCATCCACTTATATGAAATCAGTAGCAGCTTTGGGTGATATCATCTTCCTCCTGAGGGCTCACCATGTTCTCTGACAGCAATTAAAATGAGGGTAATCATCCCACAATCTAAACAGGGCAGAAATGATTCAAACTGGCTGTAGTCTCTGAATTTTTAAAATTCATACTGCCCTTGCTTACTGTCCTCCAGGGGTCCAACTTGAGGATCCAGAACACTCACCACACCTATCTTCCTCAGAAGACCCTGGACATTTTCCTCCTTGACACAGGACTGCTCAAAGTCTGCCCTTTTCTTGGCAGCCTTCTGTAAGGCTCTCAGCCTTCCACCCTGCATACTTCAGTCAGCAAATGCCTCAAGGGACACACATGTATAGGAGTGTACCTCCCTTCGCTCTAGGATCCTGGCCTCTTAGGTGTGGCTGCCTGGGCAGCCCAGAACTACAGCCCCATGAAGAAAGTTCTTCTGACTTTTCTGCCTCTTAATAGCTGCTTTCTCTCTTTGCCAAGAATCCACAATGTCTAAGATCCTGGCTGCCTTGGCAACTTACAGTGCTTTCATATAGATTTTTTTAAAATAAGGCTCTTCTAGCTATTCTCGGCAGGAGTTTTTGTCTGCTACAATCTGCTCCACCATAGCCAGAAGCATTTTAAATCTACATATTTCATAAACACTACAGAAAACAAGATTTCATGAGGCAAAGCTATGAGACAAAGCACATTAGAGGGCAAATGTATGTACATAAATACATGTAAAGTCGAGAAAAATCAACAATGGCCGACTTCATACACAAGAAGGCAAGGCCTCCCCTCCCGGGATGTGTGCTCTGGTAGGTATCAAAAAACAGTACTGGCAAAGACAAAAAGGCCACTCCCAGCAAAGGAAGAAGTACACTGTGTGACAGAATGGGACACAGATTGTGGTGGAGCAAGGAAGGCAGTGCTGAGCAGACGAGATGGAGGAGTTCCTGAGAAGTCCTAAAGGCAAGGCTAGAGCCCGTGGGTTAATCCTAGACACAAAACAATGTTTTTAAGTCTACAGGATGTAGACAAAGTAGCATGAAACTTCTTTAAGAGTGCTAACAAGGATGGAATGGAGTTGAAGGCAAAGCAATCATTACTGACTGAATTTAATAACAGTAAGAATGAAAGAGGAAAGGAAGCAACAGGCTTAACAGACCTATGGAAAACGGGAAGGGAATACTCTCTAACACAGCTAACAGGGGCTGGTGAGGGCACTTGCTGTCAAAGCTGATGATCTGAGTTCGACCCCAGGAACCCACAAGTGGAAGGAGAGATGTTAACTCCCCAAAGTTGTCCTGACTTGCACACATGCACTGTGACACACACACAGGCACACATGTATATAGCCACACACAAATAAGTAAATGTAAAAAAAAAATTAAGGCCTGAATCGTGGTAGAAAGGACAGGAAAGGAGCAGCTAACGAAGAGATCCTTCTTGGGTCTTACGCACACGACATTCTGGTAAGAAAGGACATCAAAGTAGCAGTGTCTGTGGGCAGCTGAGCACCACACTGGAGAGGACTAGGGTTTTTACCTAGACATGTCACCACTCAGAAAAGTTCAAAATGGCTGGACATGATGGTAAGTGCCTTAATGCCAGCACTGAAGAGGCAGAGACAAGTGGGTCTCTATGAGTTCAAGACCAGCCAAGTCTACATGGCAAGTTCCAGGCCAGCAGTGAGTCTGTCTCAGAAAAAAAGAAAGATTAAATCAAATCAAAATTTCATGGCTCACATACTAAGAAATTGTAAAGTGTTTTAACTTAGGATACAATAATAATTTCTAGAAATCTATCTAAGAAAATCATCTAGAACAAACACTTTCACATAAAAATATCTTCAGGGCCCACAAGATGGTTTGGCGGGTAAAGGCTGTCACCAAACCTGACAACCTGAGTTTGATCTCTGGGACCCATGGTGGAAGGAGAGAATCAATTCCTGCAAGTTTTACTCTGACTTCTATGAGCATGCACATGCACAAATAAATAAATCTAATTACTTAAAAAATATTTTAACTGAAAAAATGAAAACCAAGAATAACCTTGATGTCCAATACTGAGGGAATGGTTAGGCTAATTATAGACAGTCAGACAATGTAGTATTATTTCACTATTAAAATTAGCTGTATTGGGACTAGAGAGATGGCTCAGCAGTTAAGAGAACTGTCTGCTTCTGCAGAGAACCTGGGTTCAGTTCTAGTACCCACATGGCAG
Source organism: Eospalax fontanierii (assembly GCA_035773235.1). Classification (NCBI taxonomy): domain Eukaryota; kingdom Metazoa; phylum Chordata; class Mammalia; order Rodentia; family Spalacidae; genus Eospalax; species Eospalax fontanierii. Next base: position 165,888,662 of record CM069524.1, read on the forward strand.
CTAACAGCCACCTATAACTTCAATTCCAAGGAATCCAATTCCCTTTTCTGTCTTCAGTGGGCGCTACACACAGAGGTGCATTTAGGCAGGTGGATCTCTGTGAGTTCAAGGACAGCCTGGTCTACATAGTGAGTTCCAGGCCAGCTGGGGCTACAGAGAGACCCTGTCTTAAAAAAAAAAAAAAAAAAAAAAAAGAAAGAAAGAAAAAAAGTTCTATTTTTCTTATCTTTGGTTGTTTTTTTGATTGGTAGTCTTTTTGAGACAGAGTTTCCCCGTAGCCCAGCTGGCCTAGAACTCACTATGTAGACCAGACTGCCTGCCTCTGCCTCCTGAGTGCTGGGATTAAAGGCATGTGCCACCACAGCCAGCTTCTTGTCTTTGTTTTTAAGAAAAATAGTTTATTGAGAACACAGCAAGAAGATAGTGAGCTCGGCAGTAATTAGACTGCCTAATAATGTAAATGTTTTAATGGTATGGAGAACATTAAGTGAAAGATTACCAAAATGAGTATGCCTTATAATCTCAAATATGAATAAACAGTAAGTACTGAAATGGCAATGGCATGCTAGAAAAGAATCACAGAAGACAAAAAAGAAATAAAAGTGAAAATGTGTCTGCATGTGTGTAAGAAAAAACACAGAAAAGAAGGCCTGAGACCCTTTGCCCAAAGTATTTTAATGTAGTTTATTAGCTGCGACAAATTCATAAGAAGTTCTAAAAGAGGATCTGAAGAACCATGGAGATGATAACAGGTTCACATAAAATAAGCAACTGCCAAGTCAATCTCAGAAGTAAATGCTGCAGTCAGAGTCACAGGAAGAGAGGAGTCTGGGAAGGAGAGGCGTTGGCATGAAGCTGCCTCTAACCTACTGGCCAGTTTACCAATTCCTGAATCAGAGAAGACAGTATAGTCAACAGTTTGCAAAAGCAGATGTGACAGTGGAATCAAAGCAAATAGAATTTCATGTTGAATCTAGAAATGGCCCAAACAGCAATGTTTCCTTGTCAGGCAACCTGCAATGGATCAGCAGTCAAAGCACATGATTAAAGAGGTCACAGAATCATATGCAGGTACAGGATGCTGCAGTGGTTGAGATGAAGGATTTGGCCCTCAGGTCTTAACTCTAGGCTACCACAGAACCATGTAGCTGTCTACACCATCACATCCACTACTGCCACAGAACAATACCCTTCAATTTCTGAAAAAAAAAATCAATCACAATTGTCAGCAAAATGATACCTGTATTAGAAAAAGAGTTCAGGATCTAGAACCAAACAGGCCTGCAGTTCAGATCTGCCCCTCCTGGACTGCAGCTCCTAGGATTTATTCTTGCTAAGCCTGCTTCTTTAAACATAAATGGAAGGAACTCCTTTCTGAAGAGTTCTTTACCTCCTCTAATCATCCAGCACTATTGGGAAAAGTCTGTGCATACTCAAAGGCAGCCTTCCTGTCTCTCAAGCTGTCTTTTCATCTATCTTCAGCATTGTTTACGTCTAGCTCTGTATGGAGACCTGGCCCCATCACTCTCCTAATTACTAACTTTTGTTGGCTTTGAACTCCCTTCAAGATTTGTACAATAGGACCTAATCTATCACTCTAATCTTCTACCCTTCCTCCAACAGTCCCCGTCCCCAGCCCTTACTCATTTTACTGTTTCTGTTGGGGGGCGGGGTGGAGGCAAGTGGTAAGGTACAAAAACAGGAAAAAAAAATGAAGAAACCAACAATTGTAATGTTAGATTATACTCACTTGATTTCAAAATTCTATTATTCCTAGTTATTTAATGGAACCACACTTGCTAGCAAGTTAAATGTATGCAAAGCACTAAGACAAGAAATAAACATATCTCTCTCTCTATAGATATCTATAGAGAGAGAGATATAGATATATGTGCATTACTCATGGAAGAACTAAAAGATGTTCTCCTAAAAGAAACAGCTACTGATAGAAATGTTTAGATGCCGATAAGCATGTATTTCTACAACTTCACAATCTGGGGGCCTTCTTCCATTTTAGAGCAAAAACAAAAAGTGAGTTGGGAGCTACCTCAGTCAGTAAAGTGCTTGCCATGCAAACATGAGGGCCTCCTTTGTTAAGACATATCTGCCCAGTTTGACTACTGCATGTAAGTCTTTAGGGCTGGGGATAGAGGTCAGTGGTAGTGTACCAACCTAGTATGTACAAGGTCCTGGGTTCAATCCCCAGCACTGGGGGGAAAAAGTATCTTTGGCATCCTGTAGTTTCTCTAAAATGTGTTTAGTTGTGGGGATGCATGCTTTTCAATTCCTGCTGGGGTGTCATGAATCTTAAAACTTCAAGGTTTTTATTAATTCTGAAGTATTCTCAAGTCATCAAACTGTCAAATTCTACATCTCCCTCATTTTATCTGCCCTTTTCCCTAGAATTGACAGAAGTCGGAACTTCCTGATCAGTCTCTTTTCCCTTCATGTTAATTTGCTCTCTGAGGAATTTCCTCACATTTATCACCTACTGATTTTCTTTTTATCTGAATAAACTAGTGTTTAACTGATTTACTGAGTTTTTCATAAGCTCTTTAGTCACTTGAGAGATGCTCATTTAAATCTTTTTCTGTCTATGACTTTCACTTGTGGCAGAAGACTGCTGGCTCAGATACCGTCATTTTTCAATGCAAGCCTACCTACAGCTGGGCTTCTTTCTTCTGACCAGTCCTGGGCAGTCTGAGGTAGAATAGTGCCCCCTCAGAGTCTTGTTTTAGTTTCTCTACATGACTTGGGTATATCTCTTAGTTGGAGTCATTTTAACACAAATTTCTTAGCATGGGGATATCAGAACCAAAAAAATACTCAGATCTCAATGTGAGCAAGCCATATATCCTATGCTTCAATATCCTAGGGAAAGATTCTTTTTTCTCTTTCTTTCTGCATAGAGCCCAGGCAAATCAAGACAAGATTTCTTGTTATCTCTTTGGGACAAGGTAGATTCTTTCCCAGCCCATCCTTTCAGAAAATACAGTCCAATCAAAAACTCCAGTTTTATGCAGAAGTCTTGGTTTCTTCCACATAGCTAAACTCAATCCCCTAGGAATAGAAAACCTGAACTTTCCTCTCTCAGAAAACCCTCATTTGGTCCTTTCTAAGCCTGCTGCAGGGTAACACAGACTGGGATCAAGGACTTAACAGTTTTTATTTTAGTTCCATTTTTATTTCTGGAACCTCAAAATTACTCTGGCTTTCCAGCAAGTTGAGGAATGCATTTGAAATCATCATTCAGCTTTTCTGGTTATGTGCAGCAGAGGAACTTTCTTTTTAGTCCCTTTGTAAAGAAAATGGGGTTTCCACTCTATGTGTTCCATTATTCCCATCAGTGACTCTCAAAGGGCACAGATGAACTCCTCTCGGGAACTCTTCACAGGCCTTCTCTGGCCAGGCACTCATCTCCACTACCTCCAGCAAGGGCCTGTCTCCTCACCCTTCCACTCCGTGGACACTGTGCTGTCACTGCTCTCATTCGCCACCCCCAGAACGCCCACTGTTCCAGGCTCCTGTGTCTTTACTCCCCCTTTACTCCCCCTCTCATATGCCTCTCATCCACCTACGAAATATTCATGGAGAAACATCTTCCACTGAAACCATTCCCAACCCACTCAAGTCATGTATGATTACTACTTGTGAAAAATACCCACTCTTTGTCAAAACAAAATTTATTGAGCTCTTTATAGGCCAAGCATTGTAACAACTCATGAAATCTTTTTGAAAAAATTTATTATATTTTTAGTTTGTGTGTGTTTGTGTCTGTGTGTGAACACACACATGCCATAGTATACATTGAAGGTCACACGATAACTTGTGGGAGTTGGTTCTCTCCTGGGGATTAAGCTCTGGTCGTTGGGCTCGGCTGCAAGCACCTCTACCCACTACTATTTCCATTTTGCAAATGAAGGAACTAAGAAATCAAGAAGTTAAGCTTAGCTGTAGCTAAGCCAAGCCGGAGACAGCAGAGCCGGAATTTGAACCAGGTGGTCTGTACCCAGATGCCCTCTGCTGTCATTGTACTTATACCACGTTTTGGCTCTGTTCCCATACCAGTCTTCTCAACTACATTTTAAGAGACAAGACTATGGCTTTATCTCTACTACTAACTCCAATGACTACTAAATGAATGGCTGACTGAAGGGAAGAGTTCAATAGCTGCTACTGTAGTTCAGCTCTCTTCATCTCTTGCCTGAACTACCCAAATGGTCCACTAACTAGATTCTCTCCCTCTGGTCCCGACCCATATCTTTCTTCTTCTAATACTGCCTTTCTTTTTTTTTAAAAAAAAATTATATTATTTTTACTTTATGTGTATAAGTCCACTGCCTGCATGTAAGTGCACCAATATTGTGCAGTCTCCATGGAGGTCAGAAGAGGGCATCAGATTCCCTGGAACTGGAGTTATAGACAGTTGTTAGCTACCATGTGGGTGCTGGGTCCTCTGGAATAGCAGCCAGTGCTCTTAACCGCTAAGCCATCTCTCCAGCCTGCCTTTCTACTACATGCTGGGATACTGTTTCACTACTTAAAAATCTTTAAGTATGCCATGCTATCCACAGGATAAAGCCCAAAGTTCTTTAGGCATGGCATAAGATTGCTTTTCACCATTTGACTTGCATAGTCTCCTCTCTCTTTCCTCCCTAACCCCCATTCCACCTATACTTACCTTCTTGCCAGTCCAAGAATATACAACGCACTTCGTGCCTTTAAATATGGAGGCTCTTCTGCCGGGACTGACTACTTGTCTTCTCTCAACTGGTCTTTCAACTCTTTCTTCAACACACAGTTCAAATGCCTTCCTTGGGTTTCCTCTAGACTCTCAACCCATTCCTATACTTTACTGGCACTATGTATTTACTTCCCTTACCACTTAATATTTCTTATGACTGTATATTTTCCCAAGCAGAGTATAGAGTCTTAAACAATAGGGACCAAAGACTCAGCATGTAGCTCAGTTGATGGAGTATTTGCCTAACAGTGTGCAAAGCCCTGGATTCAATCCCCAGCACTGCGATCCCAGCAAGTAGAAGCTGGAAGATCATTAGTTCAAGGTGGAGGCAGGAGCATCAGAAGTTCAAGACCTTCCTCAGCTACATAGTGAGTTCAGGGCCAGCCTGGGCTTCGTGAGACCAATAAAAACAAATTATTAAATGTCTTTTTAAAAAAAGAATAGAGACCAAATATTAAATTAGTCAAATAAAATTTGACTAACAGATCATATTCTCAAGTAAATTCACATATAGATGAATTCAAGGTGGGCAACTCTTGCTGGAGTAAGCCAGGAAGTGGAGATAAGATTTTACCACTTTCATTGGTAAAATACATGGTGTGGTAATCTCAACATAAATTTTGAAAAATACACAAGCAAGCACGAGGCACCTGTTTCCTGCATTAGCCCAACACAAAAGGACATGCTCTCGTATGTGTCATTAAGGATAAAGGGCTGAGTCACTTCATACATTTTTAAACAAATACTTACAGACCAGAGAAATTCTTGAACCTTTACACTACAATCACATGGTTTTGTTATTCACTAGTCTTAAAAGCAATTTAGGCAACACACACAGCAGACATTGTCTGCCAACTGAGTAATAACTCAGAACTGTTTGCTTTTCCCATAAAGCCAACGTTTATATGTATGTTCATTGTAAATAAAGAGGAAGGAATGGCAGAGGTTTGTGCAGGGACTCTGGGTAGGATTAAAAAGGAAGGATAAATGCAGAACTACTCAATTTGTTTCATCTATTCAATGTTTTTAACTTAACTTTTAACAAAGTAGAAAAAATAAATTTCCAATTTATTAAAAAATAAAATTCCAATTTAAAATAATCATCAGTTTTGTCTAGCTTTTCACTTTATTCACTACGTGTAGATAAGTGAAAAGAATCGTCCTGAAAGGTAAAAAGTTCTTGGTTACAAGATCAAAGGCAATATAATTTAGAATCATCTTTGACTTTAAAATCAAAATTCTTAAAATGTATTAATTATAGTCAATGAGGCTTAAGTATAACTACTATGTATAGTTTTAAATATGTGGTTTAAATATTTTTTAAGTCACTTTAAAGTCATTAGAATGTCTTTAAATTTAGAACATAAGTTCCATGAGAGAAGGATTTTTAATATTTTGTTCACTGGTATTTCCCAAAGACACAGAACAGTAGTACAAATATTACTATGTCCACATGTATAATAAATTGCAGATCCTCAAAGAACATGAAATTGGAGTTCATCTTGACTTGATCACTGCCACAGCCTTCACACACAGGGTCTCAACAAACACAACTAATGAACTAGATAGATATCTTGGTCCCCATGTGTAATCCCAGCACTCCGAAGACTAAGGCAGAAGGGGTGCTGTACATTTGAGGCCAGCCTGGGCTCACATGACAGTAAGACCATCTCAAAAAATAACAACAACAAAAAAATAAAAACCACAAAAGTGTCAACAGTACAACCCAGTTTTCCAAACAGCACAAACTATACTTTTTTCATCGTCAAAGCAATTCTAAAAGAGACACTTGTACTTTGAAATCTTTTTAAAAAATAAATAAGCTTTGCAAGGTGGCACATGCGTGTAATCCCACCACTTGGGAAGCCATAGCTGGAAGATCTCAAGTTTAAGGCCTGTTTGGGCTACACACCAAGGCCCTGTCTCATATGCAAGAACAAAATAAGCCAGGTGAGATCCCATGTGCTAGAGGATCACTTGATTGTAGGAGTTCAAAAGCAAGCTCAGAAAAATAAAAAAAGCATTTCACTTAAACACTAATGCACTCAACATAAAATTTCATTTCTCGTCCTATAGAAGAAGCGGCCCTTTCCTGTATGGGCTAACCTAACTACATCATGAGACCACCACCAAGCAATATGCTCCTCAACACTCCGATAAAAATGCTATTCCAGTTGCTGTCTACTGTAAATATTTATCAGTTTCCTCTATTAAAAGCCATCATGAGTCAAACTGGTGGCTTACACCTGCAATCCCAACCCTCAGAAGGCTGAGGCAGGCACACTGCCTTGAGTTCTAGGCCTGCTGGTCTACAATTTCATTCAGGCAGTCTAGACTACAGAGAAAGATCTAATCAACAAAACAAAGCCACAATGAGTATTTCACTGTGAATAAGGCTGTTTTAGTCCTTTTATACAGAGTTACTCTTCCAGCCCTTGTTTATTGACTGACTCACCGAAAATCGCAACTAGCCATTCTCTTCTCTGTTCTGGGCTTCAGGTTTCTCTTCAGTACAATGAGAGACCCAATGAGGGACCCAGAATAAAACAGTTAACATTTTTCTTTTTCTTTTGCAACCCTTTCAGAATCTGTTAAAAAGCAATGAAGTGACCTCTCCATAAAAATGTACACTTACATAACAATTTTTTAAAATTATTTATAATAGCAAAAGATAAAAATGAACTTAAATGTTCACCAATAGATGGCTAAATAATGCTATATCCATTCGATAAAATTCCATACAATTATAAGCATAATGAAAACATTTTCTGTCTTCATAGGAATTTTCATTAAGTATTGTTAATCCAAAAAAAGAGAGCAAAGAGCAACTCTCACAGGATATGGGGAGACAGCTCAGTAGGTAATAGTACATGTTCCCCAAATATGAGGATTTCAATCTCCAAGACTCATGTACCAGGCATGGCTGCCCATATCTGTAACCTCAGCACCAAGGGGCAGACACTGCAGGATTCTGAGAGCTTGCTGGCCAGCCACCCTAGTGAAACAGAGCGCTTCTACTTTGGCAAGACTTCCTCTCAAAGGAGTGAGGCAGAGAACAATGGAGGACAGCCAACGACTTGCTCTGTCCTCTGTATGTCCATGCACCACATACAAAAGCAACTTATAGAACAGTTGCTTTTGTATAATATATATACAATTTTTTATATGAAAAGGGCAAAGATGTAATGCATATTTTAATTTTGATAAGAATTTTCTGGGGCTGGAGAGATAGCTCAGCAGTTAAGAGCACAGGCTGCTCTTGCAGAAGACCCAGGTTTGATTCCCAGCACCCACATGCAGCTAACAAATGTAACTCCAGTTCCAGGGGAATCCAGTGCCCTCTTCTGACCTTCATGGGCATGGCACAACACAGGTATAGGTAATACACTCATACACATAAAATAAATTTTAAAAATTCTTTAAGAAAATTTTCCGCAGATGCACAAACTGTGGAAGAGCACATGAGAAATGCTGAGGACGTGGGGACGGAAAAGCACCTTCACTGGGTGCTCTCCATCTTCTTATGACTCGAGAATGATGAAACTTCTTGTTTTTGCTTTTTGTCTTTTTGAGACAGGGTCTTCATGTAGCCCCAGCTGGCCTGGAACTCGCTCCGTAGACCAGAATGGCCTCCAACTCACAGAGATCCATCTGCCTCTGCCTCCTAAGTGCTGGAATTAAAGGTATGGTGAAACTTTTTCATTTATTATTTTTATTTTATGTGTATGAGTGTTAGGCCTGCATGTATGTTAAGTGCACCGATGTGTGCAATACCCACAGAGGCCAGAAGAGGGCACTGGATCCCTAGAACTGGAGTTACAAATAGCTGCTGTGTGGGTGCTGGAAAGCAAACCTGGGTCCTCTGCAAGAACAGCCCAGTGCTCTTAACTGCTGAGCCTTCTCTCCAGTTCACCTCCCTATTTTTTGAAACAGGTTTCATGTGGCCCAGGCTGTCCTGGAACTATGTATCCAAGGAAGACCTAATTTATTCTCTTGCCACTGCTTCTCAAACAGTGGGATTACAGGCTTGTGCCACGATGCCCAGTAAAGCATTTAATATTTTTACATTTTTATTTATTCATTTGGGAGCAAGATGTGCACATGCCGCCACCTGTGTACAGAGGTCATCAAATCAGTTCCCTCCTTTCACCATGTGAGTCACATTGTCAGGCTTGGTGGCAGGTACCATTACCTGCTGAGCCATCGTGCTGGTCCCCAATAAAATTTTTATTTAGAAAAGATTATATATAATTTCGGTATATACCCTAAAAATCTTTCCCAAGCCCTATTCAGTAATATTCTTTTTTTCTAAGGATTTTTGGGTTTTTTTTTTTTTTTTTTTTTGAGACAGAGTCTCATTTAACCCAGGCTGGCCTAAATTCACTGTGTAGCCAGATGACCTTAAACCCCTGACCCTCCTGCATCTACCTTCCAAATACTGAGTTCACAGGCCTGCACCACCACGACTGGCTCAGCAGTATTTTTATATTCTAAAAATCTTTGGCTGAATAAGCATGTGATTATATATACCCAATAATGCAAAAAGAAAATTATGATCCTCATATAAATATAATTGATGGATATTTAATAACTCAAATCCTAATATGGAATCTCACTTTAAATAACTTTCTTTAATCACTGATATTCTTTATAAAAATAAACTTGAGGGGTAAAAAGTGCCCAAACAAGCAACACTCCCTCTCATAATTCAAATTTCAAAGTTGATATTTTCATAATGGCTTCCAAACTTTGTAAATAGAACTAAAAGTTGCTATCATAGGGCTGGAGAAAGGCTCAGTGGTTAAGAGTGTATACTGCTCTTGGGCGAAATCGAGTTCAGTTCCTAGTACTCAATGTGTGGTGGCTTATAAGCCCCTGTCTTCCAGATCCAGGAAGACCCAGCACCTCTGGCCTCTCTAGCATGTGCACATACCCACATACTAACACACATACACATAATTTAAAATAATAAATATTTTTTAAATTGTTATCCTGTTTAACCGAACAATGTCCTAGTAGAAAGACCAGAGAAACTGTCTATTTCTAATCTCAGAAACTGAAGCAAATTAAAGGCATGGCCGTCAGATGTTACTTAATCTCTCTGGGCCTTTGATTTCATCTACAAAACAGAAATAAAGATATGATCTCATAGGAATACTGTGATGTTTTAAAACAGTAACAGGAAACAGAAAGAAAGATGCAGATCCCCTCAATACTTAAACTTAAAAAGCAGGTGCCTCGGCTTGGATCAAAACAGGTGCATTCTGGAACTTGTAGTTTCTAGGAACTGCACTTTCCTACACACAAAGCCTTGCCTCCCTCCCTGCTGAAAACACAGAGCAGAATTCCTAGCATAACGGAGCTAATTATACGGCCTTTGCTGATTGACGTTTCTTGAAATTCTCCTGGGTAAGCACTTGTTAAACAGAGTTGTAGTTGCCTGGGCGTGTCCTAAGGAAGCCCAAGTTGTTAACAGTCTTGGTTTGTTTTAAGTAGGGAATTTTCTATTTCGGATTTCAGCACCAACAAGTGGTGGGCTGTCAATGGTGAAGTCAGAAAGAAGTTCAGGCCAAGAGTCCTACAAAAGGCTTTTAAACTGCCAGGATGATAGCAAGAAGAAACCTACCCTGCTGAAGGAGACAGTTTTAAACAGCCCCAGTCTTCAATCTCCGTTCCCCAAACTTTTAAATCCCACCCAGCTTTACTGTGGGGTACCACTGGCGCTTATTAGTATTACCACAAATATAAATAGATGGCATTTATCACATTCTCTCTATGTGCCAAGCTCCGTGCAAAGCATGCACTTTTCAAGATTTCAGAGTACAACGCAGCCGAGTGCATTCTCCAATCCACTCGGCTTCAAGTCTGCAAAGCGCCCATCATATCCTTAAATCCAACCTGTCCCCTAAACCCGGACCCTTCCACGCCCGTGGCTGACTCACTCGGGGTTCAGGAAACATTCTTCCAAGAACACGACCCTCAAGCCTTTTGGTCCCACACTAAAAACCAGCGCTTCCTCGACTCCAGCGGGGCCCCTCCCCCTGCACGCACCAATTCCAACATGCCCCTAACTTGTTCCAAGAACTGTTTCCCTCCAAACTTCTGACTTACGCAAGGCGCCCCCCCCCGAATCCACACCTCTGTAGTGCCTTCCAAAGTTCAACATTCACCCGCACACTCTGCACCCGGATGGAACCCGCTGGCAACCCCCCGAGAACTCCACGCCCGCCCCAACAGGGCCCCGGACTCTCCACCCCCGTGCACCAGGCCGGGCCGAGGCGGCTGGGCCTGCTGGACCTCACGGGGACGAGGGGAGGCTCCACCTGGCTCCGCCGGCGCCGCGCGCGCCTCCAGCTCCGGCCTGGGCCCCGCGGCGGCCGCGCCCCCGTCCCGGCGCGGGCGGCAGCGCTCCGGATGGCCGCGAAGGGCGCGCTCGCCCAGCAGCTCGGCGGCGGCCTGGCCGTCGTCGCGGGCCCGACGGCGGGTCCAGCCCGGGCCGCGGGGACGACAGCGCCGGCAGCCCGGGCCCGCCGCGTCCGCCGTGCGGGAGGCGCAGCCTCGGCAGCGCGAGTGGCCGCACCGCAGGGCCGTCACTTCCCCCGGGGTCTCCAGGCAGCCGGCGCAGCCCGACTCGTCCTCGGGCCGTGGCGGTGGTGGCAACACCAGCAACGCGGCGCCGGAGGCCTGGCCCGGAGGCCCAGTCTTCGCGGCCGCCATCTCGTCACAGCGGCCCCGCCGGCCCCGCCGACTCAGAGCCGCCGCCGCCGCCGCCGCCGCGGAAGAAGCCCGAGTACTCGGACCTGCCGCCGCCATCTTGTTTCCCGTTTGAAGGGAGAGTCGGTTGCGAGGGAGAAGAGTAGAGGGCGGGGCAGTGTGCGGTGGGCAGCGCTGGATGCATATTCATGAGGGGGCGGGGATCCAGGAGGCCGGGGGATGATTCTCCCCGGCCCGCCTGCTTGGCGGGAGGAGACCGCTCATTAATATTTAATATCTTCCTTCTAGAGCAGGTCTTCAGCCTCGCCCTCCAGTCTTCGCAGTTTCTAGTACTGAGAGCTGAAGGGATTTATTTAGGCCTTCTGAGCGACATTAAGTTTAATAAGATCATTACAGTTATTCTGCAATACCCCGAGGCCAAAGCAAGCGGGGAGTGTGTGAAACATCCAGAAACCTGCCTAAGTGCTTTATGTGATTTAGGGGAGAGTCTCTGCTCTCCCCTAAGGATCACGATAGCTTGCTGTGAAGAAATTAGGCCCACCATGATCCAAAGTCTTCAATTTAGTAACAAACTGCTGAAAGTAACAGCTCTGGCCAGTCTTATCTCATCGTCTCTCTGCATCCCTTCCTGAAACTCCTCTTCCTTGCCTGGCAAAAGCATACCTTATTTTTCAAACATACAACCCTGACTCCTCCTCAGTGTCCTTTCTTGTTTGGAACTTAATGTAGATGTAGATCCAGGCTTGGTCCTCTGTCCTCACACGTTATGCTCTGCCGGTCCCCCTTACTTTCTTCCTTCTGAAACCCCTAACATCTGCAGCCCAGAGTTCCTGAATGCAGCAAGGATGGAAATAGCCATGGACATCTCTGTCAGTCATGTATAAAACTAACATCATTGTCTTCTACACTCCTTTCAAAACAGCTCTTCTGGGCTGGAAAGATGGCTCAGCACCCACACGGTGGTTAACAACTGTCTGTAACTCCAGTTCCAGGGGATCCGACTGCCTCTTCTGACCTCCGTGGGCATTGCAGGACACGGTTGCATCTACCTACATGTAAGCAATCCAATTGTACACTTAAAGTAAAATAATTTTTTAAAAAACAGCTCTTATTTCCCTCATTCTATGAACAGAACCATCCCTACAGTTTCTCAAGCTCCAAGCCTGGCCGTCTTTAACTTCAGCCTCATCTCCTACATTCTGTCATCTACTTAGTCAGTTCTTCCACCAAAATGACTACTTTCCCACCTGTTCCCTCCGCTTCATTCTCTGCTCCCACTGCCCAGTGTATTTCTCATCATCTCTTACCTACTTGACGGCAGTGGCTTCTGCTAACTGCGCTCTGGTCCCACAGCCCTCCTTCCTCAAATTTATCCCCCATAGTTCTTAGCGTCCCTTCCTAAAGGTTTGTTCTGACCATGTCATTCCATCTCAGGCCAGGAGAGGTGCTCAGACTGTTGGGAATTCCCTCCTGGATGCAGAGGGTTTAGGAAACAGAATGGCTCCTCCTGATGGAGAGATGGCTCCACTACAGCAGGTCCCTTAAGGTTGTCTTTTTCTGCCCTAAGGTACATTTGGAACAGGACATCTTCATAGGAAAGAAGCAGCTTTGTAAGGACACCAATTTTAATTTTATGTATATGTGGGGTGGGGATGTATACATGTGGAAGCCATAATAGAATGTCAGATCCCCTGGACCATTGCAGGTCCTCTGCAAGAACAGAAAGTTCCCTTAACCACTGAGCTATGTCTCTAGCCACAGCAATTTCAGGTAAAAGAAAGCACCCAGAGGCCAAAGATTTCCATGAGATTGTCCAGATCTGCTGGTAAACCAATCCAAGGCAGAGTGATTGGTCAAATTATGAAGCCAGAAAAATTAAATAATAAAGCCGTGGATTCCCTAGATAAGAACCAAGTAGCTATCGGACAGTCAAGAATAAAGAGATGGCTCAGTAGTTAATATCACTAGCTGCTCTTCCAGAGATCTTGGGTTCAGTTCCCAGCAACCAATGGGAGCTAACACCCGTCTTTAACTCCAGTCCAGGGGATCTGACACCTGCTTCTGGCCTCCACAGGCATTGCATGACATGAATAAACTTGCATGCATTCTGGCAAAGCATTCATACACATAAAATACAGAAATAATCAGTGAAATTTTTTTTTAAAAAAAATAGAGATGGGGGCTGGAGAGATAGCTCAGAGATTAAGAGCACTGGCTGCTCTTGCAGAGGATCAGGGCTTGGTTCCCAGCATCCGCATGGCAGCTAACAACCATAACTCCAGTTCTAGGGATCCAATGCCTTCTTCTGTTCTCCGTGGGCATTGCATGACACCAGTGTACTTACATACATGCAGGCAAAACATTCATACACATAAAATAAAAATAAATTTTAAAAAGAATTGAGGAATGGTCAATGGGTAGTTGAAAAAATACTTGTGTGCAAAGAGACGACAGTCAAAATTCTGCCAGACAAGGACGAATGGCCTTGGTGGGCTGTCTTCTATCAACCGGACTTGCTCACTTCCCTCTGCACTTGAAGTTCTTGACATTTTCCCCAGTTCTGACAAGGGAGACTTGTGGTTCAGAGAGCAAGCCAATGGCAATTAGAAACAGCCTCTTGTGAGCTGTTCACTTGGTAGGATTTTAATCTACAGGGCTTCTTTACTGCTGTCTGCCACAGTGTAGCTTGTTATCTTGGATTAGTAGAAACAGGAAGTTTCCTTTTGCCACTGTCAGTCTGAAAGACTTGTTTACTGCTGCCCTGCAACAATGTGGCATGCCACCTTGGATAAGTAGAAACAGGAAATCTTTTACATAAGGGAAAAGAAGAGATCTGAGAATCACTGGGTCAGATGCCAGATCTGAGCTTAGTCCTGACCCCTTTCATTGACTACCTTCTCTCTGACCTTCAGTCTCCTCATCTTTAAAACCACGGTGCTGGGATTCATCAGTCTTCCACTTGGGATGCACCATACAAGACACACACATAGGTGTATAGAGCCAACATCACATACATGGGCACATGGCAGCCAAGGTCTTGCCAGAGATCTACTGAACCAAAGGTGAGGTAGGCAATGCCAGGATATATGGGGTTTGTCTTTAATGCAGTAAGAATTCTAACAAAAACTCCTAGGAAAGATTGCTACAATAGATAAATTGAACGGTCTAGCATTCAGAAGACTGATTCCCAATGGTGTGTTCATAGCAATGGTGGATATCCAGCAGCAAGGGATCTTGGATAAAGAGCTGGGGGAAGGATATTATCCTTACCATGGACTTGTTCTGGATGTAGAAACTCTGTAGTGCTACCAGCTGGCTGCCTGACTTCCTGGGGTTATAACCATTCTAAATATCTGACTGTTTGAGTCTTTTCAGTTGATTCCATTTTTCATTAAATCATTCACAGTTTCTGTCATTTGTACTGCAGTAGTCTGACCAAAACATTGGCTTGTTTCGTGAAGTGTCATTTGAGAATTATTGATTATAAAATGATACAAGAAGGTTAGGTCAACCATCTAGAACAGAACAAGGCCAAATAATGTAATTCCTGGCAGGAATGAAGATATTCCAAAGAGACACATGTGACCCTCTCCTTTGCTAGCTGACTATTGAAACAATGGGCCCCAAGGAATTGGGATTTCCCCCGGAATCTCAAACTGGCAGAGGGAAAAACCTAGAATCCTGTGCCCACCCAGAGGAGGATCTTGTCTCTCAGAGGGAGAATTCACACATCTACCTTGAACATGAGACCAGAGCCCAGACAATTAGGCCAGGTCTGCTTAGCCGTACATTCCTCTTGCAGTGTAACCCTGTAAACCAAGATGGACTTGGCTAGGGGATGGAAGGGTGTGGTCCACTGGACCTCTGTTTCTCTTCCCAATGTGGCCACATTGAATAAATCTTTTTCTGCTTTTCACTGCTGCTATTCACTAATTGGTCTGCTCAGAGTAGGTGGCTAAACCTAGGTTTTTAAAGGAGTATCTGAGCCAGGGCTGAGACCCTAACAGCTACAGTCACCATAGCACACAATGCTCCTTTTCTCAACCGCCATCTACACCACAGAGTACTGGGGGAAAGTAGAACCCACAGACTCACTTTAATGCAGGATGCTGACTCATGCTTCACGCTCCTAATCCTGTCACACGGTCTGAAGAACGTATGGCTGCCAAGGTGCCTGCATCCTCCACCCAAAGAGCTCCACACTTGGCCTTTCTACACCCCTCACCCACACCACTGCAAACCTTTGCTCTCCCCTCAGGCTGGCGTTCCAGCTACGCTGTGTTGGGCAACAGACTGTGACCAAAAGCAAGACCATTCGGCCTTCTTCCAGTTGGAGATAAGGCTGTTTCTCTTTGCAGAGCCATGAGCCCTAGGCTGAACCTCTCACCCAGCACGGAGAAGGATCCATCTCTCAGACCTCCTCTGTAGCCTGCTCATCTCTGGGTGGCTTCTGTGTCCTGTGCTCTTCTTCCTCTTGCTGCATATTCACCATCATTTAAAGTCCCTTCCCTTTGGGTTCAGAAAAAGTAGTGCTTTTCACAAAGCAAAACTCTCTGCTCATTCCTTTCACACCATCTTCCTTCAGACCCTTTCAGACACTCTATGAACTCAAAGAAGATTTGGTTTCTGCCTTTTCAGGGTTAGAGTATGATAGAGAGGCAAAAGCATAAATCATTTTAACAGAAAAAAACCTTAGAGCAAAATGAATATAACAGACACACACACATGGTGTTATAGAAGCAGAGCGCTTAGGTGGGGCCTTAGGAAAGGTTTTACAGAAGAGACTTGTGAATCTGTATTGAAAGGTAAACACAAGGGAAGGCAGGCAGAGGAAGCGAGAGCGGAGGCACAAAGGTATAGAAAGCTCAGGACTCGGGGGAGAGGGTGTCTGATTAAGCAATTCAATATTGGCAGAGCATTGGGTTGAAAATGAGGTTAGAAAATTGGAGAAGTAAGGGCCAGGAAGAGGCTCTGTGGATAAAGGCACCTGCTGCTAAGCCTGAGGGACTGAGTTCATTCCCCGGGCCCCACATGGTGGAAGGAGAGAACTGACTTCCTAAGTTGTCCTCTGATGTACACACACACACACACACACACACACACACACACACACACACACATACACATACACACCACGGCACATGTGTACACACACACACAACACACACAAAATAAAAATGTTTTAAAAGGTAGAAAGGGCTAGAAAGATGGCTTAGCAGTTAAGAGCATTGGCTACTCTTTACTCTTGCAGAAGACCCAGGTTCAATTCCCAGTATCCATATGGCATCTAAAAATCATCCTAACTCCAGTTCCAGGGCATCCGATGCCCTCTTCTGACCTTCACAGGTATTGCATGACATGGGGGCACTTACATACATTCAAGCAATACACTCATACACATAATTTTTTAAAGGTAGTTTTAAAAAAGAAAATGAGCCAGGTGTGTTGGCTTTAATAGGGAGGCAGAGGCAGGTGAATCTCTGTGATATCAAGGCCAGTGATCTACATAGTGATTTCCAGGTCAGTTAGGGCTACAGGGAGACCCTGTCTCAAAAAGACTGAAGAAAGGAAGAGGAGGAGGAGGAGGAGGAGGAGGAGGAGGAGGAGGAGGAGGAGGAGGAGGAGGAGGAGAAAGAAAAGGAGGAGGAAGAAAAGGAGGAGGAAGAAGAAGAACCAGAACTTATTAAGCAACCACTATGTGGCAGGTACCACATTAAGCAGTAACATAACTATCTCATTTAAGCCTAAGGTAACCCTTTATGATGGACATATTTGTGTCTCTGTTTTAGAGAGGAATACACTTAGGTTTGTGGACCACTAAAAGCATTAATATTTGGACTTAGGGGCTGTTGATATGGATTTTAGAGGGATAATTCCCAAGAATAATTACAAGTGAAGAGTAAAAATAGTGTCTTCACCCCACCTCCATGGAGCTGAGACATTGCTGGAGAAAGCCAAGATCGTCTAACACCTATAGATACTGAGACTTCACAACCACAAGGAAGGCCAGGTATGGAAACATGGGGCCGACTGTAGCTACAATATTTGGCCCATTCTAGATGCTATAAATCATGTACTAGCGTCCAATAATTATGTCATTAAGATTTGATGAGTTTCAAATTACAATACACGGAAGGGTGTCTGTTTAACAAGCACATTAGTGGTGCAAAAGTTCTTTTACTTCATTGGATGTCCTACTTATGTGCTGAAATCCACTTAGACGCCGAGCTGGCCCGACCCTTTCTGCACCTCCCTTCTCTTCCCACACTCTTTCTCTCTTCCCTACTCTCTTACCAAACTTTGTCTCTATTCATCTTTGCCAGTAATTTTAAAAAATTTCATTTAGCTTTATTTTTACTTATTTGTTGTATATGTGTGCACATGAGTGCAGTGCCCTCTGAGTCCAGAAAGGGGTGTCAGATCCCCTGGAGTTGGCGTTACAGGCAGTTGTAAGCTGCCTGATATGGGTGCTGGGACGTGAACGTGGGTCCTCTACAAAAGCAGTACATGCTCTGAAGCACTGAGTCATCTCTCCAGCTCCTGGCCAGTGATTCTAAGCAATCAATTTCATATACAGCATAATACATACATATTACATTTTGAGTCAAGATCTCACACTAGCCCAGAATTCACATCAATCCTCCTGCCTGACCCTCCAGAATGTTGGGGCTATATATCATTCGTGGCTTGATTTATTCTTTTTAAAATGTCTTTAATAAGAATTATACATTATATATAACTGTTGTTAAAGGGGTAGAGGTACGTATAAATGTATATTTAAGATACAATAATGGGGAAATAAGCAATGGTCCTGCCCAACCCCAGAAATACTTAGAGACATACGTTTCCCTGCTATTATTAGTCACATGTATAGTACAGACAACTGCTTCACCCCCACAGACCTTGCCTTGTATATCAATCTCACCACAGAAATCCTGCTACTTTCACTTTGCCTAGACCAAGTCTCCCCCACCCCCAAAATGGTTCATAGTCTAGGAGAGTATGAGAGATGGTAAAAACCATATTTTATCATAAATGAATGAATAATTTACCTCTGAATAAAATGTCAGGGGAGCTACAAAACATCCTCTCAGAGACTGGCTTTTTCTAGTTTGGAAAGTGCTACAAGATAGCACTCTCAGCTAAAGGCTGAGAACAGAGACCATGTTCTCCTACTGCCCTTTATCCTGAAGGAAAACAGGTTTCTACACCGACCGACCAGTAATCAGAGATAAACTTCGTTTGTTTGTTCTAGAATGGTCACCGTCAGGCACTTGTTTGTTTAGAATTTGTTTGCTAGGCTCTTGTGCTCTGGCTTTCCTATCCCTGGCCCATAACAGCTGGTCTCCCAGGACTGTGATGGCGTCATTTGACCACCAGGGGGCGAATAGAAACTAGATTGCTTTTTCGACCCAGTTTCCATTAAGCCAAACTCCTTTTGTAAGAGCTGGAGCCACTTTAGAACTCGTTAACAGAGAAGAAAGCTAAGGTTTAAAGAAGGGAATTATTTGTCGAACCGATGTGGTAAAGTATAGAAACTAGAAAGGAAAGCTTCTGAAAACTTCAATTCTGCACATGTTCCAGCACAATAAGCTTTCTCCTGTCTCATTATTTAATTCTAGGATACCTGCTGATGTGGTTTGTATTTCCTTTTGTTTATTGAGGCAGGGTCTCACTTTGCAACCCAGGCTGGTCTCAAACTTGTGATCCTCCCTCGACTTTTCCAGTTACTGGGACTGCAGACATGCATCATTATACCCATCTTAAAATTGGGGTTAAAATGAATATTTGCTATATGCATAAGTAATTTCACCAGGTAATTGTAATGAGGTATTTTTCACTTTGTACATTGACTCTGACAGCCCGTTTAAATAAGACTTTCCTTCCATTGTTTATAAATTGGTCCTGACTTTAAAGAACCAATATGGGGTTAAGAGATGGTTCAGCAGTTAAGAGCACTGGCTGCTCTTGCAGAGGACCTGGGTTTGATTCCCAGCACCTACATGGCAGCTAGCAACCGTGGGTAACTCCAATTCCAGGGGATCCAACACTCTCTTCTGACCTCAGTCGGCACTGCACAACACCAGTGCACTGACCTACATGCAGGCAATACACTCATACACATAAAAAATAGTTTAATTAAAGACCAATATAGTCACCTTTTTAAAAGGAGACTATCAAGTAAAGGCAATGAACAGTTGTCCTGCACTATCCATGCAAGACTGATTCCAGGACCCTGATGGACACCAAAATCTGTGGATGCTCAAGTCCCGTCTATAAAATGACACAGTAGTTGCATGTAACCTACACACATCCTCCTGTACATGTGCTTTAAATCACCTGTAGATTACTTATAGCCACTACAATGTAAATATTATTTAAATAACTATTGTACTATAGTGTTTAGAAATGATGACAAGACAACAAAGAGCCTGTATATGTTCAGTACAACTTTTCCCTGAATATCTTAGAGCCTCAGGTGGTTGCCTCTATGGATCCTATACTCTATGGAGTGACTGTACAGAGCTAGCTCAAGAAATCCAAGGGTTAAATTTCTAGATATTTTGCAAGCTAGTTATTAAACAGAGCTATTACAAACAATAAACTATATAAACTTCTAATCAATATGTTATACTTAAAACAGAGGTAATAAGGACTCAGAATGTAACTCAATAGAGTGCTTGCCTAACAAGCATGAGGTCCTGGGTTCCATCCTAAAGCTTATATAAACCAGGGATGGTGGCACACTCTCATAATCCCAGCACTCAGGAGGTAGAATCAGGAGGATTAGAAGTCAAGATCATCCTTAGTTTCATAAAGAGTTCAAGGTTGGCCTTGGCTATATAGGACACTAATATGAAGAAACGCAGACAATGGAGGCCTGACTTGTGAAGTTTTAGAGGGAAGCAAAGGCTCTATTAAGGCTATTTGTGCAACATTAAGAAACTCTAGTTTTACTAGAACAACAGTTTTACTAGCTAGGACTGAAAAATCAGCTGATTAATGAGATCAGCAACACTGAGGCAAAGTCTTGTGCGAAGTATTTCCTAAGGGTTAGCACACAAAAGCTGTGGTCCAGTGGGGCCAAGCCTATAGCTCAAGCTGGCAGCCAAATCTGACAATATGTGAGAGTCTTTCATGTGGTACTGGTTTTGAAGGTATGAGAGACACAAGGTTGAAGGTGTCGAAGAGCCGCTGAAACACAACACTGCGAGACAGGGTTGGAGTCTCTGATGAGAGGCCAGGAGAGGCCACCAGTGAAGGTGCAACCTCAGTTGCAGTGGAGACCCCAGGAATGAAGGGGTCATGGAGGCAAGCTGAGGCTTGGAACCATCAGGCAGGACTGGAATCCCTCAAGAGAGAGCAGGAGAGGCCATTGTGAAGGTGCAGCCTCAGTTGCAATGAGAACTCCAGGACATTGGAGATGCTAGGACCATGAAATGACCATCAAGGACAGTCACAGGTGTGGAGTGTAGCCAGCTAGAACTTACAAGAGAAGCTGTGTGTTGCGGATGGTAGAGCCAGAGAAGTGGGACTGCTCAAGCCCTTTGAAGCCCAAAGATCATGAGTAAGTACCAGACGTTGGGCACTGAGTTTTTTACACTGTTGGACTTTTGGTTTGTTTTAATGTGACTATAACTGTACTCTGACTCTTCTCTCTTGGAATAAGAAAGTAGTTAGTGGAGCTGGAGAAATGGAGCAGTGGTTAAGAGCACTGGTTGCTTTTCCAGATGACCTAGGTTCGGTTCCCACTCACTGCCATCTGTAACTCTAGTTCTAGGGGATCTGACACTCTCTTCTGACCTCCACAGACATTGCATGCACAGGTACACTTACACAGATGCAGGTAAAACACTCACACATAAAATAAATGCTAAAACTTTTTTTAAAAAATGAAAGTACTTAGATTGCTTTTTATTTTACTGGAGCCTAAAGTTAAGAGACCTTAGGCTTTTAAAATGAGACACTAGAAATCCAGGTATGGTATTATATGCCACTAATTTTTAGCACTTGAAAGGCAGGGTCAGGAGGATCTCTGTGAGTTCAAGGTCATCCTGGTCTACATACTGAGTTCTAGGCCATACAGGGTTACATAGTAAGACCCTGTCTCAAAAAAAAAAAACCCCACAAATAAACAAGACATCATGGCACACACGTTTAATCCCAGCACTTAGGAGGCAGAGGCAAGCAGATCTCTGTGAGATCAAGGTCAGCCTGGTTTAACCTAACAAGTTCTGGGTCACCTCAGGCTGTAGGGAAACCCTGTCTCAAAAAATTTTTAAAAGACCAAAATTAAAAAAATATAAAACAAACAAAAATCAAAACAAAAAAGGAAACATTGAACTTCTAAAGTACTGGAATTTTTTTAAGATGATGGGACTTATAAAGGAGTATTTCCTACATTATTATTTTAACATGAGATCTCAGGGACAAAGAAAGGAGAGGTTATAGTCTAACAGTGATGTGTTTGTGTGTCAAGTTAACAAGGGAAGAGGGAACCTCAGGTGAGGAACTTCCTCTGTCAGGTTAGCACGGCCATGACACTGGGGATTGCCTTGGTCGATGACTGATGTGAGAAAGGCCAGCCCACTATGGGCAGCGCCATCCCTAGGGAGGTGGGTCTGGGCTGTTTAAGAAAGTAAGCTGAATAAGTCAGAGAGAGCAAGTGAACAAGCAGCATTCCTCCATGGCCCCTGATTCAGTTCCTGCCTCCAGGTTCCTGCCTTGAGTTCTTGCTCGGACTTCCTTCAATGATGGATGGTTATTTGAAAGACGAAATAAACCCTTTTCTCCTCAAATTGTTTTTGGTCATGGTGATTATTACAGCAACAGACAGAAAACTAGAATGCCATTTCTCAAAAGAACAAATAACCCAAAGTTTAAAAAAAGAGAGATGATAAATACTCAAACACACCACTTCCTAATTGCCTTTCCATCAATGTTCTTCCAGATATCCAAGTCAGTTGTATCTGTATAAAGAAACCACTCTGAATAGTGTCCTACAGTACACTCGTTTTCAGATGTTCATTCAGTGAACACATTGGTAACTTGAATTGGCTGGCATCAGAAAAATTTACCATGAAAATTTCAAAATGTGTCACACAGAACTGCCTCCCCCGAGTCCAAGCTGGTTCTTATGCATTCACCAGCACCATACAGTCTCTGTCACGTAGTCCTCTTATACCAACTCTCTTATGGTGACTCTTCCTTTAGAGTTTTATTGACAGAATTAAGTAGACTAGGTTAAGAAATTCTTCAGGACCCTGATCCCTATCAGCCATAGTGCTATGCTGATATTTTACACAGTTGAGAAATCTGTAGCCTAGGAAGATACCTTTTTACCACAGATAATGTATCAGTAGAGCAAGGGTTCTTAAACTTTTTCCATCTGGACCCTTTTTCATCTAAAAAGATCTTACTGTTCCAGGGTACACAGGCATATAAAATAGGTATAAAAATTAAATGTTTACTGATAAGAAATCATAACAAAAAACTAAAAACCAACTCATGGATGGATATATATATATATATATATATATATATTCACTATTTATTAGATACAAAAACAAATTTGCTTACTAATGAGATAGACTATTTTTACATAATCTAGATCTTGTCTGAATATTTGACACTATAAGACATGGCATATTAAAAGTTTCTCAGAGTTTATTGATATTTTGATTTTATAATCAATGCTGAGAATGTAGCTTTGCATCAATGAGTAGCACAAAATAGCAAAAAGATGTTCAAATCCCTCTCAGAAATTGTTGGAAATTCTGTCATAATCCTAACATACTATTCACTGAACAAATTTTATAAAAGTTAAGTTAGCAACTCAAACAAATTTTAACATTTTAATTGAATTTTTGTGCAATATAATTTGATGGTATTTAGATCCCCTCTGCTTTATTTCCCCTTGCCCAATTTAATGTACAATATATATGTGGTCTATGACCTATGGAGTCTAATTTGTACTCCCAAATGTCCTTTAGTGTGGGGCCATCCATTGGAGTCTGGTTAACCTACCAAGAGTAAGAGTTCCATTCCTGAGACTGTCTCTCCCCTTCCCTATCATCAGTTGTCAACATCTCCTTAGGTTGGGTTGAGGTTTCTTGCCACTTCCCTGGGTCTATGCTAGGATTTTGTCTACTTTGAACTTTCATGGTGCTTGTTCATGCTGTCACTATTGCTGTGAGTTCATATGAACTGACCGTCTCTCTGGAAAGCTCTGTTTCCCTGTGGTCACCCACTTCTGGCTCTTACATCTTCTACCTCCTCTTCCACAATGATACCTGAGCCTTGGCAGGCAAAAGTCTGATATAGGTGTCCTAATTGGGGATAAGCACTCTGCAACTTCTTGTTCTCTGCATATTGGCCAGTTGTTGGTTTCTGGGTTAATCACCATCTGCTACATAAGGAAACTTCTCTGGAGAGAGTTAAAAGATGCGCTGATCTATGGATATGACAGTAAGTCATTAATAGAGTCATTTTAATAGATAACTATTTAGTAAAAAACTGTTATTGGGCTCTCCCCTATGTCCTGTGACCTGTCTAGCCTCAGTTTCTAAGCCTAATATCAGTGTCAGATATGGGCTCCATCCTTTGATGTGGGTCTTAAATCCAATTATAGAGTGGTTGGTTATTCCTATAATATTAGTGCCACTATTGCACAAGTGGTCATACCTTGCCAGACCAGTTGTTGCTGTAGTTCACGGGATTCACAGATGCGGAAGGGTGATGACTATTTTTCCTTCTAGTAGCATGCACAGCACCTTCTAGCACTGTGAAAACTAGTTAGTAGGTATGAGGTTCTGAAGTCAGCACCAGCTTGATTTCTCTTTGTCAAATAGCAACTTAAAATCAAACTGCCTAACACAATACAATCCAAGGACATTTGGATATTCTAATTCAATACTTACATGCTGAGGAATGCCAACAGGGAAATATTAAATCTTTGTCTGCATGAATTAAGTGTTTATGTTTCTACATGAGCAGAAAACTGAATGTACAGAAACATAACCTACAATAGACTAGAGTATGCGGTGCGGTGTTTCAGGCAGCAGTCCATGGTACTGCACGGCGGGACAGCATGCACAGCACAAAGGGAACATGGAGCGCATTCAGAACCAAGGCTGCATGACGTCACATGATACAGCTCCAGCAAGCACTGTCAGAAACACCTGGGAGTCGTTCTGCACTTGATCTTGAATTCATTTTAGGTTGCTGCACATTTAGAGGCCTTTTGCTGTTGTCACACTTTTGCAACTCCCACCTTCAGTTATGTAACTCCATTGCTAAGATCAATGCAAGGGGGACACAGAGAATCAGGTGACAGTTTTATATGAAGAGCTTTCTGACGTCTGTTCAGCTGAGGAATGAGATGCCTTGGAAGAAATGAGCAGAGAGAACCAGTGTCCGACAAATTCTCAGAGCAACACATTGCTCTCAGTAGATCCATATTTTTCTCTGACTAGATTTTGGAGGAATTGTCAAATCTCTCTCTCTCTCTCTCTCTCTCTCTCTCTCTCTCTCTCTCTCTCTGTGTGTGTGTGTGTGTGTGTGTGAGTTGAGACAAGGTCTCATGTGACTCAGACTAGCCTCACATTTACTATGCAGCTGAGGATGACTTTGAACTCCCGATGCTCCTGCCTCCACCTTCTGAGTGCTGGGATTACAGGTGTGCACCATCAAGACTGGTTTATGCAGTGGTGGGGATGGAACCCTGGGCTTCTTGTATGCTAGGCAAGCCTTCTACCAAGACAGCTAGTTCTCCGGCAAGGCATTCTTTTGAGGGATTCTTTTTTGAGACAGTGTTTCAATGTGTGACCCATACTGTCCTGAAACTCACAGCAAATCTTCAATCTCATCCTCCCAGGATGTTGGAACCACAGGCCTGACCACCATCCCCAGTTAATATCAGGCATTCTTTGTGGGTTTCGGTTTGCTTTAGTTTTTGCTTTGTTGTTTTTGATGTGGTACTGGGGTTGAACCCAGGGCTTTCCTACATACACTGAATGAGCACTTAACCACTGAGACATAGCCCAGCCCACATCAGGCATTCTCAGAGGAAGCAAACCAGGTTTTATTCCCAGCACCCACATGGCGGCTAACAACTCCATAACTCCAGTTTCAGGGGATCCAACACCCTCTTTTGACCTCTGTGAACAGCACAACATGGCTGCACTTAAATATATGCAGGCAATACACTTGTACTGCCTTATCACAGCAAAAGACAGCAAACTAGAACACTACTTGATTAAGTTTGTGATAGCCAACTGTCATTCTCCATGATCCCTCTGCCTTTAGCACAGGCCATATAGGAGCGTTAAAGAAGATGTGGTGGGAACCACTCCCCTGGCCCCGAATCTTTCAAGTCGTTGATTGTGGCACTAATTTCTGTAATCCCTTCAAGGACACAATATTATTTTTGGTTCACTATTTTCCCTGGTAGAGGCAACTCTGATGGATCCCATTTGGGCTTTCAACCATCATAGCCCTCTTCCAGACCATCTAGCCAAACCTCTGGCTATAATGCATGAATTAGTATATACTTGCAAATCTGGCCATTTCTCTTTCCAAGCAAAAGGTATAGCCATGTGTCTGAAGTTCTACCCACTGGAAAATTGTCCTTCACCAATGTCCTTCTGGGCTGTTCCAGAAAGGAGCTATAATATTACAGCTGTCCACTTCTGAGTGGTGCCTGCGTAGCATGCAGAACCATCCATAAACCAGGCAACTGATCTTAGAGCATACCCCATGAGGCCATAAATGAATGCTTAGAAACAGCAGGCAATGTAACAGGAGTAGGAACCACAGGGATTTAGGCAACTTCATATAACTTGCTTGTGCCTCACGACCTGCTCAGGTCAAGTCACACATGTATGACTTCCATTTGATCTACTTTATGGTTTGGTGGATCTGATAACACTGAGCTCATGATGAGCAGCTCAGGTCCCAAGGTCATTTAGTGGCCCTTTGTCAAACATTCAGTTTCCACTAAAGCCCAGTAGTAGGCCAAGAGCTGTCTATAAAAGGGAGAATAATTATCTGTAGAGGATGGTAGGGTCTTGCTCTAAAATCCCAAAGGCCTTAATGGGATTCACTATGGGAGCCTGCCAGAGACTCCAAATAGCATCCCTGTCCACTACTGAAGCTTCAAGTACCATCAGGTCTGCTGGATTGTATGGGCCAGGTGGTAGTGGAGCCTACACAGCAGCCTAGACCCATTGAAGACCATCCTCCTGTTCCAGACCCCATCTGAGTCACTTGGTAGATGGGCCAGAGTAGCACACTCAGGTGGGGAACGTGCTGCCTTCAGAATCCAAATAGGCCCACTAATATTAACATAAGAGCTTGAAGACAAACAAGAAAGGAAAAGTAATTGTTTAACAGTGACATGCTTGTGTGTTGAGTTGACAATGGATAGCATTGTGATGGCTAATCTTAGTTGTCAACTTGACTAGATCTGAAATGAACTAAAATGGGGAGGAGAACTGAGGTGATATAGAACCTTTGGTGCAATAGAATGACAGAAAGTAGGAGAAGCCAGTCAGTCCACCTCTTACACCTAAGACATTTGCACACAACACACATTAGAAAAGGAGGGAAAGGATAAGAGCGTTCCTTGTCAAATGACTGTACCCCAGAGAGGAGAGAGCAGGTCTGAAGGGAAGAAGCCACGCCTGGAGGACACGGGTGGAAGTTCCTGGTTTTGAGAGCCCCAGGAAGGCTGCTTCTGACTCATTCATTCCTCTTACTGTTCACTGGGATGGTGGGCTGACAACACAGTAGAATGACGAGCCTAACTTTTGTCCTGCCTGTCACTATTCCAACTTGGAAATCAGATGCCACTCTACCAGAGTGGCCGTGACCCGTCATCCCCTCTCCTTTCTTACTCTTCCATCGGTCTCACTGTGACTTCTGAAGCTCTGCACGAGAAGCTGGTCAGGAAGAAACTGGTCCAAAACAAGGACGCCTGCGTTTACCCAAAGTGGCCCTGAAAGATACAAATGGAGCCAGGGCCTTGACTCTGCCCCTTCACCCCAGAGTCTGGGTATTCTGGTGTGGACAGTGCTAGTTGTGCTCTTTTTAGGCTCCTATTAGTTGAAGCGCTGAATGAAAAGACAATACCGAGAACTGGCTATGACTGGTACAAACACAGCAGTGGGGCCTCACCTGTGCAGGCAAAGGCGTCATCCAAGGCTGTGGGGGTGCAAGGGAAAGACTCCATAGGAAAGTCCTGTTGGGCTAGCTCTCAACCAGAGATGGTACTTTGGACAAGAGATGAGCAATAGGAGTCTGATGATCTAGATACCTGCAGTTAGGGATCTTCTCTCTGAAGCTTGAATACTTTGACCTTTTGATCTCATTTGATCCTTGCAACTATTGTGACACAATATTAAAGATATTAAAAGACACCTAAATCATTTTTTATATTTTATTTATATTTTATGTGTATGAGTGTAATGTCTACATGTGTTTAAGTGCACCCATGTTATACTGTGCCCTCGGGGGTCAGAAGAGGACATCAGATTCCCTTGGAACTGGAGTTACAGACTGTTAGCCACCATGTGGGTGCTGGGAACTGAACCCAGGTCCTTAAAGAGCAGCCAGTGCTCTTAACTGCTAAGTCATCTCTCCAACCCCCAAAATCATTATTTTAATGCCAGGAAAAAGTCTCTCAGGTGGTCACAGACTGTAGAAAGGTGAGGTGACATCTGACAGAGATGGAGGAAGGGTAAATATGATCAAGATACGTTGTATGAAATTCTCACAAAACAATAAAAATATTATTAAAAATCCTAATATTGGTTTTTAAACAAATATTTGTGTGCATAGATGAGTACCTGGGTTGAGGAATGGGCTTTACAAATTAAGTCTGATGGTCCTTTAAAAAGATTTTCCTTTTATTGTTTATAAATTGATCCTAACCTTAAACAGTCAATATGTTCATCATTTTTTTAGGAGCTAATCAAGTACAGGCAATGAACAGTTGTCCCTCATTATGCATATCAGGTTGATTCCAGAATCCTGATGGATACCCAAATCTGTGGATACTCAAGTCCGTTCGATAAAACGGCACAGTATTTGCATGTAACTTACACATATCCTCCTGTATACGTGTTTTAAATCACCTGTAAATTACTTACACCCACTACAATGTAAATATTATATAAATAATTGTTGTACTTTAGTACTATAGGAATGATGACAAGACAAAGAGCCTGAACATGTTCATTGGATACAGCTTGGGCAAGCACTGTCAGAAACACCTGGGAATAAAAATAGCCTCAGTTTGTTGAATTTCTAGTGGTTAAACTCAAAGATATGGAGGGGTGACTATTAGAGTTAGATAAGGAGAGCCAAAGGTAAAACATTCAGAAATTTTGCAAGCTGTCCATTAAACATTGTTACTACCAAAAATTAAATTACTCGAACTTCTAATTAAATAAGTTATATTTAAAACAGAGATAATAAGAGCTGGAGATGTGGCTTAGCTGGTAGAGTGTTTGCCTGCCATGCATGAGGCTCTGGTTTCCAGCCTCAGCATTACATAAAGCAGGCATCATGGCAGACTCCCATAATTCCAGCAGTAGGAAGTGAAGTTGTGATTAGGAGTTCAAGGTCATCCTCAGCTACATAACAAATACAAGGCTGGCTTAGGACAGAAGACCCTGTCACAAAAGAACAAATAAGCAACCAAAAGTTAAAAACAGATAATACTCAAAGACCTCACTTCCTAATCATCTTTCCATCATTATGCATGAAGTTTTGATATTTGATATCTATTGCATCTGCAAGCAAGAATACTCTGTAATGGTATCCTACTATGCACCTCTTCTCAACTGTTCATCCAATGATGCTTCATGAGGACCTTCTATTGGCCACAGTTAAAATTGACAACTGCAAAAAGCAGAACGTTTTCACCCCCTCCCCAAAGTGGGTTGTTACATGTTCACCAGCATGATGTAGTCTCTATCATGTAGTGCTGCTATATTATCTCTCTTGTGAATCTTTTAGAATCTGGTTGAGAGAAATAACTAGACTCGGTTGAGAAGCTTTTCCTTGACCCTGGTCCTTGTGAACCATATTACTATGCTAAGTTCACACAGTTGAGCAATCCACAGGATAGGACATTTCAACCACAAATAACATGTCACCAAAGCAAGGCTTCTTAAACTTTGTCTACCTGGATCTCTTTTCACCTAATTTTTTTTTATTGCTCCAGGGTACATAGCTATATAAAATAGGTTTACCAATCAGATATTTAATGATAATAAATCATAAAGAAATTCATTTAACAGTGTTTGGCATATGGATAATTTCATCATTTATTAGATGCATAAGCAACTTTGCATACTAATGGGATAAATGTGCTTTTTGTTTTACATAAACAATCAGAGCTTACCTGAATGTTTGATACTATAAAACCTAGCATCTTCAAAGTTTTTCAGAGTTTGTTGATATTTTGATTTTACATTCAATTCTAAAAATGTCACTTTGCATAAATAAATAGCACAAAATAGCAGAAGTATGCTTATGGCCTTCTCAGAAGTTTCTGGGAATTCTGTCATAATCCTAACCCAACATTCATTGAATAAGTGGGCAGAAGTTACCACAGAAAAACACAAATGATCAAAGAGCAGAGACTATGACTGTAGACAGCTCATTCCCAAATAGGACATCTATATCACAGCCCTTTCTCCTGAGACTCAGGGATAGTCAGGCTGTAAGAGCCAGAAGTCACAGAGGACCACTGTGAAAAACTGTCTTCTGGGCACAAAAGACAGTTGCACTCAGGCACTCTTACATAACTGTGTTTATCTGTGGAAGACCTGCACAAGATCAATCCAGTCAATATTCCAGCATGGGTGTGAACAGCTTGCAAACGCTCACTCCGAGAAGAGGCTACAGATAGATAATGACTGTGGCCTATAGTGTAGTATAGAAGACAGTCCTATACCCATGTACATGTAAACAACACTAATTGGACTCAGTATATTGTAGATTTATATGAAGACATGAAGTTAGAAAGGGGACGTGGGAGAAGAGACCCAGGAGGAGCTGGAGGTGGGGAGTGAAGGATGGGTTGATCAAAATAAAGTGCATCATGTATAAATAATAAAGCAAAATGAGAAAAATACTAGGTAGCATCTTAATGACAATATTAAAAACGTTAACCAACAACATTCTTGCTCACTAGGTGAAATTCCCATTTTATTTCTGTGAGTTTTATGAAAGTGAAAATCAGATTTTCCTTTTCTTCAAGGAAAATCTGAAACCTGGCCTGGTAACATGAGCCTATAACCTGGATTGAAGCTCCTTGGGAAGCTGGGAACAGAGGACTACAAATTCAAGGTCAGTCTGGGCTACAGACTGATTTTGAGGCTAGTTTGGGCAATTTAGTGATATTCTGTCTCAAAATATAAGGTAAAAAATAAAACAAGAAGCTCAGTGTTAAAGAACTGTTTGAAGCACTGAGGATACTACTCAACAAATGTATCTATCAGCTATGGTGTATAAAACAGTGCTTTGAGGACTAGAGACGAAATTACATAAATAGTGGTTTCTACCCTCAAGGAAGGCACTGCAGAGGATGTGCAGAAAACCATGAGGACAGCAGCATGATAAACACTCTAATGAACAAACAGAATTACACAGGAGAAAGACGCTAACTCAGAGACCTGGACTCTAAGCATCAATTTCTGTCTTGTTCTCCACCATGTCCCTGGCACCTATACACTGCCTGGCAAAGAGTTGGCAATCAATAATTGTTGTATACAGGAAGGAGTAGCCATGATTTTGACCTCTGCTAAATAAGTACAACAGTAGCCACATCAGGTGGGTTTGGGAAGGTCATTCCAGGAAGAGAAGCAGTGTATAGAGAAGAGCAGAGAGAAAAGAACTCAGCACGTTTGAAGTCAACTCTTAGTGAGCCACAAGGACTGGGGAAGGTGAAAGATGGAAGAGAGGCTCTCTGCCTGCAACCTCTCTAGAGGTCTCAAGACAAAAGGAAATAGTCTGTGGGAGTAGAGAGCAGGCTCAGCAGTTAAGAGCACTGGCTGCTTTTCCAGAAGACTGGGATTCATTCTCAACACCCATGTGATAACTAACAATAACCCATAACTCCAGCTCCAGGGGCTCTGATGCCCTCTTCTGACCTCCATGTGTTTGCACCCACATGATGCACTTACATACACGGAGGCAAAACACTCATACACATAAAAAAAAGTAAATGAATCAACAAAAAGTTTTAATGGAAATATTTGTCTCATAGAGTCCTGGAAATGAGGCTAAGAGCAATGCAGGGATCACAGGAAATCAGACAGTTTCATATTAAGAGCTTTTAACAGAGTTTCCTAGACAAAGAGCACATTTCCACACAAGAGACACATGTGCCTGACAAATTCTTGGTACAACGAATTGCTATCTGTAGATGCATATCTTTTATCTTTTTCCCTGACTAGATTTTGGGAGAATTGTAAAATATTCTCTCTCTCTCTCTCTCTCTCTCTCTCTCTCTCTCTCTCTCTCTCTCTCTCTCTCTCGTCTCTCTCTCTGTCTCTCTGTCTCTGTCTCTCTCTCTCTTCCCTCCCTTCCTCCCTCCCTCCCATCCATTTCTTCCTCCCACAGAGTTTGTATATAGACCAAGCTGGCCTCAAACTTGGTGAGGTGTTCCTGCCTCTCATTCCCACGTGGTAGGATGGCAGGTGCAACACCACACCCAGCTCAAATCTCCTTTTTTGTGGTGTGTGTGCATGCAAACATTTCTATGTGCGGGTGTGCACATGTACATGTGAATGTCCATAAGGCCAGAGCTTTACATTGAGTGTCTTCCTGAATTGCTCACCACCTTATATTTTGAGACAGGATCTCTCTCTGAACCTGGAGTTCACAGATTGGCTAAACTGGCTGGTCAATGCACTCCAGGGAGTCACTTGTCTCAGGACCCTCAATGCTGAGGTGACAGATGCTTGCCACTGTGCCAGCTTTTTATGTGTTGGGGATCCCAATTCTGGTGCTCATGCTTGCATAGCAAGCACTTTAACAACCTAGCAACCTCCCTAGCCCATCAAATCTCCTTTTAAAAAGGATGTTGAATGATACATGGACAGCAATCTTTAATATTGTTCCTGAAGAAGCCCCAGCTCTTTCCTTTTCCTTTCTTTCTGTAGTGATAGGATAAGCATGAAGTCTATCACTGAACACTTGTGTTTCTTATTGATTAAGAATGAGGCCAGCAAGGGTGCTCCTTGTACTCAAATGAAAGAACAATGTCTTGAAATCACTGAGGTCTTTGCTCATTCACAGATTGACTATTATACAGTGTCTTGTGTATCAGAGGCTTTGTTAAGGGATATAAGTGAAAAAAGTTATCTGCCTCACAGTGCTGGATGAATTTGGAAATAAATACAATCCACTAGTAGATTAAAAAATTCACTAGAGCACTTGCTTAGAATATACAAAGACCTAGGACTTATCTTCAGCATCAACAAAATTAAAAATTGAAAACTCATCTTTACCTTGGAGAATGAGTGAAGCAGAGGGGAACTTACTCAGAAAAGTGAGGAGAGGGCTAGGAACGGAGCTCACTGCAGAGCGCTTTCCCAGCACACAGGAGGCCCTGTGTCCCATCTCCAGCTCGGTGTGGGTGTACCCCTGCAATCCTAGCACCTGGGAATTGGAGGCAGGAAGTTAGAGGTCCTGGGGAACTAGGGAGATTGCTCAGTGGGTAAGAGTGCTTGATGGCAAATGTGAGGACCCGAGTTCAAATCCCCATCACACAATAAAGGGTGCATGTGGCTGTGTCACCCCAGTATTGTTGTGGATGGACATAGGAAGATCCCTAGGGCTTGCTGGCTGCCAGTCTAGCACCAGATTCAGAGAGATGTCCTGTCTCAAGGAAATAAGGTGGAGAGTGATAGAGCAAAATACCCGCTGCCCTCCTCTGGCCATAGCAGGCAAGGCAGAGACCTGTGCATCATCCTACACAGGTGTACATAGCACGCACACACACACACACACACACACACACACACACACGCACACACGCTCTGGCCTGGTTATGAGCACCTATTTTTCCTAACCATTGGGGAGGCTGAAACAAGAACACTGAAGCTGGCTGGGGCAAACTTGGCAAGACAGGGCACTAGGGATGGAACTTAGTCATAGGGCACCTACTATGCTCACGATTCAAATTTTAGAGGCAGAAGGGAAGTCATCTTCCAGCAGAAGAAAAATATGTACAAAGATACAGAGACATAAAAATGTGACCACTTTGGGGAGGTGAGTGCTGCCTGGTAAAGTGTAAGATGTGTGGGTGGCGGGGTGGCTAGAGAGATGGCTCAGTAGTTAAGAGCACTGGCTCTTCTTGCAGAAGACCAGGGTTCAAATCGCAGCACCCGTATGACAGTTAACAACCATCTGTAACTCCAGTTCCCAGAGATCTGACGCCCTCTTCTGTCTTCTTCCACCACGGCACAACACGGGTGCACTCATGCGCACTCAGTCAATACATGAATACACATAAAAATAAAAATAATAATTGTTTAAAGTGTAGGATGGGTGGCAATTACAGGAAGGAACCCAAATGTGCATGGTCTTGAATCCGGTGCCAAAAGTTTTACATTTTCATCCTGTAAGTGATTATGGATTTAAGGAGGAAAGCAATGGGCTCAAATTTGTAGTAAAAATGATCCCATAGCTCTTATGACAAATGTGAGGAAAATACACTGGAAAGTCCCAGACTAGTGACGGGAGATCTGTTAACAGGCTGCTAGGAAAGTCCAAGGAAAGACTGAAGACAGCCAGAACTCTGATAAAGAGGTGGTGTTAGTGCTTTGATGAAGTTGAATGAGCAGACTGTAGAAGCCAGCAAGCCTATCTCTTACTCTTAAGATATCAGAATAGGGGAGCTGGAGAGATGGCTTAGCGGTTAAAAGCGCTGACTGCTCTTGCAGAGGACCGGAGTTCAAGCACCCACATGGTGGCTAACAACCATTCATAACTCCAGTTCCAGGGGATCCAATGCCCTTTCTGACTTCCACAGGCATTGCAAGACATGGGTACACTTACATACATGCAGGCAATACATTCATACACATCAAAATAGGTGTGCACACTTTAGCAAGGAAGGAAGGGAGGGAGACAGCTCTCACTGTCAAATTATGGAACCACAGGAAGAAGGAGAGACCAACTAGGTTTAAAGAGAAGTTAAGCCTGAGGGGCAGTGGTGAAAGCTCATGTTTGTCTTGACCTGAGAGCCCAGAGAAGGGTTGCTTCTGGGTCATTGGTTTCTCCTACTGTTCGCAGAGCGGTAGAGGGTGTAAGAGGAATGGGGAGCCCAGCCTTAGCCCAGTGTGTCTCTGAACCACAAAAATCAGATTCTCTACCAGAGTGGCCGTGACCCGTCATCCCCTCTCCTTTCTTACTCTTCCACCGGTCTCACTGAGACTTCTGAAGCTCTGCAGGAGAAGCTGGTCAGGAAGCTGAGGTCCAAAGCAAGGACGCCTGCGTTTACCCAAAGTGGCCCTGCAAAATCCGGACCTTGATTCTGCCCCTTCACTCCAGACTTTGGGTGTTCTGGTGTGGACAGCCTTGGTGGTTCTCTTTTTAGGGTCCTATTTGTTGAGGTGGTCATTCAACATCAGGTCTGGAACAGCGTCTGGCTGTGCTGTCAAAGCTCAGCTCTGGGTGAAAAGACAACACCTTGACAACCCGCATACCGTACCGGGCCCAAGCAGAAGGGTGAGGCTTCGCCTGTGCTGACAAAGGTTGGATGGAGGCTTGTTTGCGTAGTAGAAGGGAAGGTCTTGCTGGGCTAGCTCTCAACCAGGGGATGGCGCTTGGGGATACCGATGGACGGGAGGCATCTAGGTACCCGGATTTGGGGGGTTTCTTCTTGAAGTTAGCTCATTTGGTCCTTGTATTGAAAGACATCGAAACGATCTTTATAATGCTAGGGTAAAGGACTCCCAGGTGATGCGACCAAGACCACAAACTGAATTAGGAACCAAGTGTCTGATTCCACCAAGTTGCAGAACTCTGCACTCAACAGCCAAGCATCCTAAGCCGAGGTCTCCAGATGTGCGCCGCCGCTTCCGCTACCCAGACCCCGACATCTCATCCTTTTCTGCTGGAAACTTCCATCTGAAGCCTAACTGGGCTCGGCCCTCCTGCACTCTGGGCACCTCGGGGAGTCAGGGGTTAAAACCCGTGGCACGAGTGGCCCCTTCCCCCCTCCCCAGCCCCCTCGCCTCCACTCGGCGCCTCGCCTGGAGACCCACACGGGGAGGGAGGGGGAAATGGGCTTGTTTC
This sequence comes from Eospalax fontanierii, assembly GCA_035773235.1. Lineage (NCBI taxonomy): Eukaryota > Metazoa > Chordata > Mammalia > Rodentia > Spalacidae > Eospalax > Eospalax fontanierii. The sequence goes on from CM069524.1 coordinate 165,924,438, forward strand.
TCGGGTGGCCAATCCACGAGCCCGCGGTGCCTCAGAGGAGGCGCCAGCGCTGGGCCAGCCCGGGGCTGCGGGCTTCCCGCGGCAAAGTACAAATGCGCCGGAGCGCGGCGTCTGGCGCCCGAGGCGTGCACAGCCGGCCAGAGCTCAGCCTCCCCCGCGCCCCGCCGCGCCCGGGGCCCGCGCCGCTCGACCCCGAGCCCGCCGAGCAGCCGCGCCGCCGCCGCCAGCCGCGCTCCCCGGAGCCCCGCGCCTCCCGGGAGCCTCGCCCGGCGCCCCGCGCACCCCAGTCCTCGCCGCTTGGTCTCTAGCCCTCACCTTCTCTTTCTTCGATCGCCTCTCCCCCGTGCCGGACCGTCCTCCGTCTCTCCATCTCTCCCGGTCCTCCTGTTCCCACCTTAGACCTCTCCTGTCCCACTTGGCTTCTCTGGACCTTTGCTTGTCTACCTCAGTGTCCCTCTGGGCTCTCCCTCCTGGCTCATTCCTGGGCTGCCTGACCCTGGGGGAAGGAAGGATGTTTCCCGAGGTGAGGACCTTCTCCTCTTTGCTGGGACTCTTGATGCTCTGGTTCCCCCCGGACTCCCAAGCTCGAGCTCGTAAGTAGAGGTCAAGCAGAGGCTGGGCGGACAGGGGAGGGATGCGGTCCATTGGGAAGTGCGGTGGAGGTGTCAGGACCTGGGATCCCTAACTTGTGAGCCCATCCAGGAGGCCCATCCACCTGCACCGCAGAGGCGGAGACTACTGTGCGGACCAGTGTGGGTTGGTGACTCTGAGGGGACAAGGGTTTGGCTAAACTCCAAACTGAGGGGACTGCAGACCTGGCTAGAGCAGGGCGCCCCGCGCTGGAAGAGAATCTGTTCCTAGCAGCCGCGCGTGTTGCTGAAGGAGAAGGGTGTGTTGGGGAGAGCTCGTGAGCAGAAAGAAGAGTTAAGCAGGGCAATCTTCCTAACCCCCACAACACGCCAGTGCGGTGTTGTTATTTTACATTTAACAAAAATTTACATTTAATGAGAAAATTTATAGCAAAAGAGAGTGAAGTTGCTGGGATTTGTAGAGCTATTGAGTCATCCAAGGAGAGATCTCTAATCCAAAAGGCACTCTGATGTGCATCTGTGGGACTCTGGGAGGCAGCAGGACGCGGTGAGACAGGCCACTGAACAGCTGGTGGGAGGCAGGTGTGGAGCTCACCTCATTGAGACTCACTTCTTTGATCTGTAAAATGTGTGTGAGGCTCCCAAGATGGTTTTGAGGATTGAATAATAGCAAACAGGCAAAGCAGCTAGTGTGGGATGTTACCAGTCAAAGCTGCTCCCAGGTAGCTCCAACAATCAGCTGTCTAATGCACGCTTTTCCACGGGCTAACCTCAAGCAGGTAATATAATTTCCCAGCCCTGTTTCTTCAGTAAGCCCTTCTGCACTCCCCTGATAAACAAGGGCCAAGGAGAGGCAGTAGCTTGCTCCAGGCCATGAGGGCAGAGTCTGGAATGAAGATCACAGTTGCCCATCTCATAGCTGGGTACCCTTCCATCTCACAGCTCAGCTCTGCCTGCCAGCTGGGCTTTTCTTTTGCATTTGACTTTCTGGATCCAGTGAGACTGATTTTGTCTGTCTTGTCTTTTCTGGTGAGAAGGCTGCTTGTCTGTCTACTGTCCCTAGCCTTACCAGTAACATGAGATTCATAGATGTTGTTAGGGACAACGACTGGGATGAGCTCAGGGTTGGGTTCCTGTCCTGACTCTGCTGCTTACACCTGTGTTACTTTCATAATGGCTTCTCTGGGCGTCCATATTTTCTCCTGTGGAAGACAGCTGCTAACCTGGAACCTGGAGGGGTTGGGGAAGGATGAGGTGCCCAGCACAATGCTGACTGCTCTATAGAGGTCTCCTCCCCTTCCTTGAACCCTGAGGGTTTCCCCCTAGCTTGTCTGTAGCTCACTGAGTCTTAGTCCAGAGGCTCCGTGCCTGCCAGCCTTCTGCTTGGCCTTGGCCTTTCCCGAGGGTTTCGATCCAGACATCATCACTCTGGGTGAAATCAAACCACTCTGAGGGTTGCTCAGGGTGCCCACAGCCTTCCCCTGCCTCCATGACTGTCAGCCCTTCAGAGCTTCACTCCAGTTACCTCTTCCAGAAAACTCTGCCTGGTGACCTGCTCACACCGACCTCCCCTCCTTTGTGCCTCCACTGTCCTTTGAGGCCTTATCTGTCACTAGGTTCTGCTAGTGTTCTGTCGTTCTGTCTCCCCTACAGTCTTGTAAATATAGAGTTCCAAATACTTAAAAAAAAAAAAAAACTTTCACTAAGGTAAGGTGGTTTGGCATTTGGGAGGAGTTTGAAGACTCTAGTGTTGTCAGAGCTGGAAGAACTTTCCATCCATCAAATTACCTATTCTTTCAGTCAAACTCATTGTTGGGGGGTAGGTTGCTACAAGGTCATAAAAGAAATAACAGAGACCTGAGTCCTATTCGTGATTTGTCACTTATTAGTAATGTGAATTGGGACACTTCTCTCTGAGCCTAATGTTAATTGATGATGTCAGTCTATGAATTGTGTGATAATACTACAGTGATCTGCCCATATCCTGTGTGAAGGGCTCTAAGAAACTCTTGCCTCAGTGTAAGTGAGAGTTCAAGCTTGTTGTGGGTAAGTCTCCTGGTGACATCCAAAGTGCTTTTACAGATGGTACCAACAGATGGAGTTCTCAGTATGGTATATGGATAGACCCCTAAGGGGGCCACATGCTGCAACATGTCCAGGGCCTGTGAGCAGGGTTTTGACATGCTCCTTAATTGAATTCCAAGGCTGCTCAGCAAAGGTTATTCTCTCTTTGGCTCTATTTCCAACCATAGTTCCAGACTTAGTCTCTATGAAGCCATAGCCTGAGCCCTAACTGTCCAAACCTGACCAGACTGAACCAAAATTCTACCTGAGGCTAGAACCATCACACAGGCTGGGGTCCCTGGCCTGGTTCCTGGCTGGCCCTGACCCCAGTCTTGGGCTGCACCACATCTATGTATGGTTCTGCTCTGGTCACTTATCCCCTCTGGGACCCAGAAGTTTCCTTGTTTCTTCTCCAGTGCTTTCTCCAGCACTGGCTTCTCTCTGCATTTTCCCTTCCTTTACATTTTTCATATTTATTTATTTTTATGTGTATGTGTTTTGCCTACATGCATATATGTGAATCGTGTATTTGCCTGGTGTCTGTGCATGCCAGAAGAAGGCACTGGATCCCCTGGTACTGAATGAAGTTATAGACAGCCATGAGCTGCTTTGTGGGTACTGGGAACTGAACCTGGGTTCTCTGCAAGAGCAGCAAAATTCTCTTAACCACAGAGTCATCTCTCCAGCCCCCAAACTGTCCTTTATTAGGTGTCCAACCTGCTTTTTCTTTTCCAGTCAATGCTACTTTCCAGACAGTCAATAACAGATTAAAACACTGACCCTCAAGGTTTACATATTATAAGAATTGAAGCATTGGGTATCAGGTAATAGAATCTTAGACCCCAGAAGTAAGCCTGGGCCAGAAAGGTAGCCCCTCATGGAATGATGTGGTTCAGAGGGCAAACTCCCCACCAGCAGGTCAGAGTTGCAGCCTTGGATCTGCCCTGATTCCAAATGTGATTTGGGCACTGTGTCCTCTGTCTCTGCTTGCCATCTGTAAAGTGAGATAGTGGACTGCAAATGCTACCATTGAGGACCATGGTGGCATCAACTTCCTGTCTTCCTCAGTCTCTAAGATCCAGATGTGTGTGCATGTTTTTATCCTGAGTCCACTCTGTCCTTTGATGAAGAATGGGGAGTTGGAAACATGTAGGAGGAGGTGAACAGACTCTCATTCACTCAGAAAACATGCCTCGGGGTCTAGGACAATAGGTGCAGTGGGCTACTTACCAGTATGGAATCATGCCCTGATGTCTAGCTTAGTCCCACGCCAATCCGTCTGTTCAGAAGTGCAAGAGGGATTGGGGGGCACCTGAACAAAGGCCTGAAATTGAATTTTGGGCAGGCCCCTGTCTGGGTCTCTGGCCAGATGGTTCTGCACCTCCCTGCTCCCACCAGTAGAGGTCTCTGTCTCACTCACTGGCTCCAGTCTGCTAGCCGGGTGACAGCTGCGCAGTTGCTCCAGCTGTTGCACCTGTTCTAGAACTGGCCTCTCAAATTCCCCCAGCCAAGGGCCATGGCGCCGGCTCAGAGAAAAGAACCTTGACAATCTTGGTCTCCCAAAGAGAAAGACTGACATGAGAGAGGTGTCCCTGGGAGGTCCGAGATAATTCAGTCATTCCCATCCAGGGTCCATTCTTGTACCCAGGAGTTGTTTATAACATCCCAGCTGAGTTGCTTTGCTTACAAGCCGAAGCTAAATCTCCTGGTCCTGTATCTTGAGTGGGTGTCTCTATGAGCATCCTCTTCAGACTCGCAGACTGACACTGATGCTTGTGCTGGCATGGTTCGAGGATCTCTGGCAAGTCCTGATCCTTCTCTGGTGCCCATTCTCTCCGTCTCTATAATAAGTGGATTGAATTTGAGTCTCTAACTCTCTAGGATTCTATGAATCTAAGTGTATATGCTCAAGGCAAAATAGACCACAAACAGCCCCCTCCCTGCCTCTGCCCTTGACAGGTAACAGAGCTGTCCTTTCTGGCTTGGCCAATCTGTCCTGGGAAGCCCTTCTGAGCTCTGCAAGTGTCCAGGTGAAGGGAGCCGTGTTTAGAGAAGTGCATCTCTTTTATTTTGTTGTGAGGCTCAGACACTGAGGTTTTTCTTCTGATTCCCTTTAGAGGCCTCCTTCAAGAGGAGCCAGAGGCCAGAGCAAAGCTTGTATGTCAGAGGGGAGCAAGTTCATGAGTATGGCTATGTGGACAGGAGTGGGATCTGAACACCTGATTCCTGAGCAGCCTGGCTCGCTCAGATCTCTCCCATAACTCCAGACCTCTCTCTCCTCTCATGTTCCTCCTGGTGCATTTCCATTGCCTTCTCCAGCTTCTCCAGAAGCTTCGCTCTGGTTGTCTATTCTGCTTCCTATTGGAAGAGTTCCCAGCCACACTACTCACCCCTGACTTGCCCTTTATCACAGCCAGAGAGCTTTGGGTCAAACTGTGGGATGCAGGATTCAGATACCGGAAAAGCTGTCTTACATTTGAAGATCATGGAGTCTCATGGAGTCATCCGTGCCCTCAGCTGCCCCAGGCTCCTGACCTTTTTGTACATGGTGTTCTCTGGTTTGGCAGGTAGTTTGGGAGTTAGTGGCCAGGAACTGGAAGGGGAGGTCAAAGGCTAGTTCCTGCTACATAGCAAGATATACCTGTTGAGAGGGACTTGGCACTCCTTCCATGCTGTAAAGTCTCCTTTTAGTAAAGAGAGAGGTTTCCAGGATTAACCACAGTTGGTTCCTACCCCATAGCCACTCTTTTTCTGTTAATTCCATTTATTCATCCACTCATTCATTCACTCATTCAGCAAGTACTAACTCTAAACAAGTTCTGCACAGAGCCCAGGATCTATCCATCCCTTCCTCCCACACTCACAGTTTAGTGTGGAAGACAAACTCATTTAACAAGTGCTTCCGATCCGTGCTGATAAGAATTGTGAAAGACCTGAACTCATTCCTGAAAAAGAAGCCAGGACCCTTCATGGTTGGGGTGGCTTTGCAGAAACCATGACATGGAAGCTGTCTTTGGAAGAGTGAGAGGGGGCTGGTCTCTCACACTGGACATGAGGCTTCATGTTCCAGGCAGAGGAAATGGCAGTGGAAAGGCCCAGAAGTGTGAAGAGTGAGAAACTCAGCAAGAGAGGATGAGGTTGAAAACAGACTCACCACAAACAGTAGTGTTGAAAAAGCAGCCAGGAGCCAGTTCAGGACAGCCTCTGGGTGACGGGACCATTTAGAGTCTGTCTGGTAAATATTGTTGCCCTGAACAGAGACTAGAGCAACCAAGTCCAATTATTTTAAGTCTGTCAAGATAGATAAGGAGCCTGGGTGTAACCTATAGAAGTGGGTGCTTCCTGTGGAATTGGGGGGATGACATCCCTCAGACCCTCTGTGCCTTCTATGCCTGAGCAAGTCACTCTCTATGCCTTTGTAGGTGGCTCCAGATGCCCGGCAAGCCCTTCCCTTCCTATGCCTTGTTAACACCTCCAAGACCCAGCCCTGGGGGGCCCAAAAGCTAGCATTCTCCCCAGTACCCTCTCTCCCCACATGGTGTTCTACATCTGTCTGTCTTCTTCATGGGCCAGGTTCCAGGCTCATGGCTCTGTGCAAGGCTTGAGATATAGAAGCTCCACAAATCAATGAATAACAGGAAGTGCTCTTCCCGTTACTAATGATGATGACGCTCACTGCCAGTGATGCCAAGTGCCCTGCAGTCATTGATATGTCATTTTTCTGGACTCTGCTCAGAAGCTGCTTACAATATTATAGCCACTTGCTGCCATCCTTGTCTCTGCTAATTTTCATGTTGCCAAATGCTGCAGCCTACTATTCTGGCCTGCAGCTCTTCACAAAGAAGGTGATTCACCCAGATTTTCATCCCATCCTCAACTGCCTCTGTCCTCTCTATCCATGTTCTATCCAATCCGCCCTATACCCTGTGCAGGGAACCAATAAATGCATCCTTCCGATATGTACCTTTGTCCATCAGCACTGCTTTTCATGGCCCAGGCTGTAAGTTCGTCTGGTCCTATCTTACCAGGTAATAGCCGTAGCTTCTTCCTGGTCCCATGCCCCCTGGGACCATGCCCACTGGTCTCCAACCAACTCTCCAGTTCTGTTGTTCAGTGTCCCCTCTGAAATGCAGACCTGATCAGATCTTGCCCCATGCAGGCTAAGGCTTTCCATGGCTGTCCATTGCCCTCTTGACTCCAGAGGCCCATCATGAGCCTCCACCCTTCTCTCCCCAGCCTGAGCTCTTGCCTCTCAATTCTGCCTTCCCAGACTCTGCCCCAACCTTCTGAGCCACTTCTAGCTCTGCATTCCAGCCGAGGTTCAGGTGGGCACTAGTTGTATTGAGGGAGGAGGTCTGGCTTGTGAGTGGGACCAGAAGAGTGTAAAGAGCTTCAGGAAAGAGGAAACCAGGGTGCTTTGATCACTGGGGTCCTATGATATTCATAGGCCTGAGAGGTGATGGAGGTCACCCTGGGGAACTCTGGGAGTAACAGAAAAATGGGGAGAAACAGACTTATTAAGGAAGGGTGGAGCCTGCACCCAAGTCTGGTTCTTGTCTGCCTGGCCTTAGGCACTACTTAAATGAGTATCTATTATAATATGTGTCAGACAGTAGACATAGTGTGCCCAGTGTCTGACTTAATTCTAAAATAACGCCAAGAGGTAGCATATTACTAGTCGTACTGAGCAGATGTGGAAACGGTCCTAGGATGTTAAGTAGCTTGACTAAATTCAGGCCACAAATAAAAGCTAAATCTGTGATTTAAGCCTTGGCTTTTGGGACTCTAGAAGGTCCTAGAGAAAAGACATGGTTGGCCCCTGAGGTAGGGCACAGATGGGTGGTGGGTGGGATGGGGAATGGTGATGTGTGAGAGAGGGTAGGGCTGAGGCCAGGAGAGGGGGCAGGATGTTACAGAAAACCAAGAGAGGGCGATGTGAGGAGACACTACCTCCTTCTCAGCGTCACTCAGAACCCTCATCCTAATCCACCATGGAGGTCCTGAGAGCCCAGGGTGGATGTGCCCATCAGCACCTCCAAGGATCATGGAATATTAGTCTCAAGCCCCACAACCTGATTCATGCTGTGATGAAACATAGGTTCTTACATTCAATTCTCAATCGTGAGTCTTAGGGTCTTAGAATCTGAAATCGTGGAATCATAGACCATGCAGAAACTCTTAGTTTGCAGATGGGAAAACTGAGGCTCAGTGAAGGGAAGATGTTTCCAAACATCACACAGCATGCTTGTAGCTTAGGGAGTGGACATTCCTTCTACCAGCCATGTACAGGGACTGGGGCTGGTGCCAGGGCCACTGGACCCAGGGTGGCTGGGCCTGGCAGTTTCCCTCCTGGTCTGACATGGCCTTGGGCATACACCTCCCTAAAGGAAGAGAGAGCTCCAGGCACCATAGAGGGCGTGGTGGAGTGGAGGCAGTGGCCACAGGAGGCCTCCTGCCAGGCCCCCCACAGACCTAGCTTCTGCCAGGCATGTTGGTGGCAGGGAGGGCCTCCTGGCTAGGGCCCTGGCTGAGTGGCTCCTGTCCTCATACTCTGAGCAGGCAGGGAAAGGAAGGGGCGCCAACTGGCACAGAGGCTGCAGGCTGCAGGGCCTCTCCAAGGAAGGTAGGACACGGTCTCTTCAGCAACTGGCTGAGGCCTAAAGTGGCCATGGTGTGGTGTTGCAATCACCCCTCCCTTGTGGGGGGCAGGGGACTGAGGAAGAAAGACATTATTCACTCCTTGGAGAGTTGGCTTGCTCTGGCCAGCACCCCAGCTGGGACCATGTTCCACCGTTTTTGCCAGGAGAGGCTGAGAGATAAACACAGCTCATTTGATATGGGCCAGCCGGGCACGGCCGGGGGACTGGACCTGCTGTCTGGTGTCTCCCTTCACTGTAGACGGCTGGGAAATAGGAGGGAGAGAACTAACATTCATGTTCCTAAGGTGAGCCACTGAAGCTGAGGCTGGGGCATTGTGACAATAACCTCAAAGCTTTGTCCTGGGAGGCCAAGGAGGAACAGTGTGAGAGACCAGAAGGAAGCCAATTTTGGCTTCTTTTAAAGCAACTTGAATGTTGTAGGAGATCCAACGCCCTGGAGGTGTGTATCAGGGTGGCCTATCCAGCCACCCCAGTGCTTGTCTGTGAGTCCCCGTCCTTACCTAGCTGGGGGACTGCCCTTGGTGTGAGCTTGAAAAGCTAAGAAAACATGATTCTGAAAATACAAGAGCACGTTTGCTCCATTAGAAATTAGGAGAGAGGGCCTGAAAGGCAACGTCTACATTTAGACCAGTAGTAATCTAGGAAGAAAACCAGGGAATGGGGTACTATGACTGGTGAAACAGAACGAGAAAGACGTGGTGATGGTAGGCCTGGAGTTTAGGTTAAATCATGTGGGTCACAGATTCTTGTCTGGAGCCTGGAGCTCTGGGTTCAAATCAGTTGCTGGAGAGCTCTATACAACTCTTTGCTTTACATAGTTTTCTTGTAATGATAAGTTCATAACACCCTGCAGGATAGAGATTATCTTACCCACAGTTTAAAGCGGTATCTAAGAGACAGTGGCTTTGTGCTCATCACCTTAATTACCATCGTAATGACACTCAACTAGAATCAGCAGCTGGGTTCCACTTCTCACACAATGTTTAGAAAATCAGTAACTGCCCCGCCCCAAGGTCTCTTGAGGCCCAGGTTGGCTGCAAACTCACTAGGTAACCTAGGATGACCCTGAACTTTTGTTCCTCCTCCTTCCACCTTCAGAGTGATAGAATTACAAGCAGGCCTTTACTACCATGCCCAGTGTATGCTGTACTGAGAATGGAACCCAGAGCTTTGTGCATACTGGGCAACCACTCTACCAGCATCCCTGATTCCTATTAAGTAACTTATAACGAAAGTTCAGCACAGAGAAGACAGTTAATACATGCAGGTCCCTGTCTGTATATTTCAGTATGGAGGCCTCTGCTTGTGCTTAGTGCGGGCTGGGCTTCCCCATTTCTCTCGGAAAGAAGAGCTCAGCTGATGGAGCTTGCCCATAGGAATGCATCATCCCTCCCGGGCTGAGGACCCTCAGGTGGCTGTGTGGAGGAAGGCGGGCATGGGCCGGGCAAGAGGCAGCCTGGTGGGTAGTGGCAGTGATGTCGGACTGGGAGGCCTGACCCTGGGCCAGGTGGGGAAGCGGGAGGGAGGGGAAGGTGGTAGTGATAGATTAGGAGAGGTAGTGATAGACAGGAGAGCAGGCGAGGAGTCTAACCCACCTCACAAAACAAACCAGTGTTTCAGTTATTCCTGGAAATAGCCATCTACCTATTAGCAACAGATATGTTGACACCTGAAGTCAACTCAGGTGCCCGTCATGACTCAGAGTGTATTAATGAAGATCATTGTATGTATGCTTGTGTGTGCATGTTCACATTGTGTGGATACACGTGTGTGTACACATGTATGTGGAGGTCAGAGGTTCACACTGGATGTCTTCCTCAATCCCTGTCCACCTATATATTACACTTATAGTCAGAGTCTCTCACTTGAATCCAGAACTCACCAATCCAGCTAGTCTGAACAGGTAGCCTGCTCCACAGATCCTCTGTCTCTGCCTCCCCAGCACTGAGATTACAGGTGACTCATCACATTGCTGGGCATCATACATGCGTGTGGGGGGATCTGAACCCCAGGTCCTTATACTTGTGTAGCAAGCACTTGAGCCACTGAGCTGTCTTCTAGCCCACAAAGATCCATTTTAATGATGCATGAAAGTCAGCTTCCCAATCACCTTTCTAGCATGAGATACAGGGACATAGAGTGGAAGGGGAGTGATATAAGTGACCTTCTTCAAACCCAAAGGAGCTCTGTGTGTGTGTGTGTGTGTGTGTGTGTGTGTGTGTGTGTGTGTGTGTGTGTAGAGGAAAGAGGGACAAATGGAACGTAGGAAAAGGAAGCAAGTATGACTGTGGGTCGTCATCCCCGCTTAGTGTCTTACCGACTGTGTGGCCTTAGCGTGTGATTTACCCTTTCTGGTCTTCATATTATCCATCTATGCAACAGAACCACCATTTATATCATAGCTTTAATCTGTAAAGCATTTTCATTGTTTGATCCCCTGACTGACCTATAAGATGTGTCCAGGCTCAGGGAGGGACATCATCATGCCCAACAGCAAGTGTGTGGTTCAGCTGAGACTCAGACTCAGACATTCTGGGAGCAGGGATGGAGCAGGGCTTTGACTTGGAGCCTCCTGGGACTAACAGCCTTTGTTGGCTTGCCAGGCCCAGGCAAGGTTTGCATTTTTGGTGAGAAGATATACACCCCTGGCCAGAGTTGGCACCCCTACTTGGAACCACAAGGACTGATATACTGCGTGCGCTGTACCTGCACCGAGGTAGGTTCCTCTGGTCACTGGGTCACCTACATCAGATATGTCTCGGAGAATGGGGTGGGAGGATAGCCTGACTTGAGGGCCAGGCATCCAGAAATGATTGCCCTAGAATGAAATGATGTTGTCAGAGGCAGATGTGGCTCAGTGGCTGGGTGAGGTGAGGCCCTAATCTTCAGTCTTCTTTCCAGCTTGCTTGGGCGCCAGCCTTGCTGCCTCCTTCCAGCCAAGGCAGAACATTTGTGAACTGACTTCTCCTTCCTTTCCATGGAATTCCCTCCAGTCCTGTCCCTCCCACCCCCGGATTCAGGGTGCATTCCTCCAGCTTGTCCGGTTCAAATACTTGTTCTTCAAGGCTTTACCCAAATGGGCAAGTGTCCTCTGCTTGGAAGTTGTTCTCCCTGTGTAAATGTCTCTGTCTCATTCTGATCACAGTTACATGCATCTTCCAGAAAACAGGTCTCACTCACATCCAGTACAATGTCCTGCCAGAGGCTGAACTGACTAGAGAAGAGACCATGTCTCTGTTTTCACTTCTGTCTTCTCCCTCTCCAACTACATCAGTCAGATTTCCATTACTACAACAAAATCTCTGAGATAATAAACATATAAAGAAGGAAGGTTTATGCTGCCTCATAGTTTTGGAGGCTCCATCCCATGATCAATTGGTTTTGCTGGTTTGGGCCTATGGTAAGGCCACACTCGACAGTGGGTGCAAATGCAGAACAAAACTGCTCACTTGTGGCCAGAAAAAGAGGAGGAGACCAGAGTCCCATAGTCCCCTTTAAGGGAACACCCCCAGTGACCCATGGACCTCCCACAAGGCTGCACCTCCTGAAGATCCACAGAAGTTCCCAAGGGCATCACCCTGAGACACAGCCTTTTGCACATGCACCTTTGAGGGGACATTCAACATCCAGACTCTGTTATCAACCCAGCACTTCCACAGGGCCTTGCACAATCGATTGCATATAATAAAGGAGACCCATAGAATCCAGAATGCTCCAAAGAGGTATGAGACTGGAAGAACAGGAGGAGAGGGGTTGAGGAGATGCTCCGTCAGGCGGGGTGTGACCCGCCTGTTTCCCTGCCGGTGCTGGGGAAGCTCCCGGTTCTCAAGCCTTCTGCATGCCCTTCCGTTGTAGACCAAGCGGGGATGGTAAAAGCTCCAAGGGCCTCTCTGATTAAGACAGAACTTTGGGGGCAGAGAAGAGTTCTTGAGGAGACCCTGAGGGGGGATTGAGTGGAGCAGCCCCTCCCTTCACATCCACACTGAGCTCACTCCTTCTGGATCTTTCCCTCTGGCTCCCCACTGAGTGTACCATGTTGGCATCAGGTAGAACTCTGGCACAAACAGGGACACCACCCCCCACCCCATTCTTTTTGATTCTCCTTAGCATATTTGAGGCCAATAAGCCATTTCCAAAAGAACTTCATGAAAGAAAGCCAGAGAACAGAAAAGAAACCATAACAGAAAATTCCAGACATGTCATGTGGTCCAGTTGACAAAGTCCAAGTTTACTGGAGCAAATTCATATCTCCTTCCCCAGAGTTCACACACGTGGTTCCCTCAACCCAAACGACTGTTGCCTATATTTCTGTAGTCTAACCTGCACCCCTGCATGTCTCTCTACCATGCCCTGCCTCACCACCTAAGCCACCTTCATCTCACCTGGATAACTGCATGTACCTGCCAACAGGTCTGTCTGCCCTCCGCCTCAGAACCCACCCTCCACGCAGCTTTATCATCTACCTCTAGCCACCAGGATGAAGGCTGTGTGAGAACAGAATGCTTGGTTGTATGCCTAGTTCTCAGAGAGGAATCAGTACTCCGTATATAGGTACAGCAGCAGCTCAGCATCCCAGGCAGACACAGGCTCTGCTGACAATATTTAGCTGCTATGCAATTCTAGGCAGTTAATCTCTGGGACAGTCTTTTTTTCCCTTCCTTTTGAAAGTGTGAATGTCACTGCCTACCTCTTGGATTATTGTTGAGACTATGTATAGAGGTCATCTATATTTACACAGCCATTCCAAAAATGGCGGCTATGACATTCCAAACAGGTTTCCTTTTTGCCTCATGCCCTGCCATCTACCCTTTCACCTCCAGTAGCCACCTGATCTCTTGGTGTATGCTGTTGATCACCTCCTTCCAGACCAGAGCCAAGAGAGTCTAACTCTTGGGACTACACATCCCTGGCATTCCCCCTAGTTTCTCATCTGAGGGCCTCTTGACATTGATTAAGTTCCCATGAGCGCTGGGTCTCTAGGAGATTTCTGTTGAACCTCAGGCCAGTTCTATGGATTCAGAGACGCCACTTAGTACCGATCAGTCCTTGGCTTATCTCTGGTCATCTTGGGCCACAGGGACCCCAGAGGGATTAGGACAGTCTAGGGTCTTCCATGGAGTAAGAAACTGCTTGTGGAAGAAATGCTGTCCATGGACACTGCTGGACAGAGGGCAGTGGGAAGGAACTTTGTGCAAGGGGGCTGGAAACAAATTTTGCCAGCTTCAGAGTTTCAGATGATGCTGGCTCCCCTTATTTGAGACCTTCCATGTCTGCCTCCTGGCTTTCTCTCATCACTCACCCACATGTTCAGATTTTAGCAGGCGCTCCCTTGGAGTCAGGCCCTGTGCTGACTCTTGCTCTGGAGTGCCTGGCTGAGTAAGAGAGACAGGTGTAAATGGTTCCCACCATACAGCGCAGCGAGCCCACACACAGGGACGAGCAAGGCACGGGAAGGCTGAGGGGGGCTGAGAGAGGGCCGGGTGCACCGGGGAAATATCCCAAAAGGGCTGTGGCCTCTGCCTTCGCTCTGCTCATCTGTCACTGTGTGTTTTCTGCCTAATTCTCTCTAAATTGCTGAACTTGAAGAAATCAAAGAAGTCTGGGTCCCTCCTCTGGTGCCAACTCCAAAGGCTCTGTTTGGGGTCCCTTCCCCAGACCGCCTGGTGGTTTAAGATGTGGGAACTCAGAGCCCTGAATCCTTTCCACATCAGGTCTTTAGACTTGTCCCTTCTTGGTTCCCAGCCCTCAAGTGTTGCCTTCCTTCTTTGACCACAAAGCTCAGGGTGGGTACTGAAAGAACAGAGCTGTGGAGTTAAAAACAATGTAGTCAAAGCACTAAGATCAATGTCAAGAGAACTCGAGTTTTTTACTTGTATTTCTTACAGTCAGGAGGGGGAACACCACATCCGAGCAAACCCATGAACAGGTCTGTCCTCCCTGTGCCCAGGGTCAAGGATGCAGGTGACTGGACCAAGTGAGATCTGCTTAGTGGGATAGGGCTCGCTTGAGTTTGTTTTTAGTCCCATCATTGGCTTAAGACAGACTGCCATTCTGCAGCTGGGGTGAGGTGTGGGGAGAGGGTCCCTTCAGGCACACAGTGGTTCTTTGGATGGAGGACTGACCCTTGTTTCCTTTTCAGTCTGGCCACGTGAATTGTTACCGCCTCCGCTGCCCACCCATCCACTGCTCCCAGCCTGTGATGGAGCCACAGCAGTGCTGTCCCAAGTGTGTGGGTAAGTGGCCTTCCTCTTCACCTGGCACTGACCTCTCTCCATTGCCCTTCATCTCTCTTCTGATGTGGGCCGCTGGCTGAGAGAGCCCTGAAAAGAAAAGGGCAGCCCCACCCATGAGAGGTGTGGAGACACACAGATGCTCAGGAAGACATACCGGACTCACCAGTCAGGCTAGGGTAGCGGGTAGCGGCGAACTTCTGACGCGTACATTGGTGTGCACACCAGGCAGAGGTAGAAAAAGTAACAACTGGGCTGGCAGATGACTCAGCACTTGCCATTAAGGTTGAGGACCTGAGCTCCATCCCTAGGACACATCTGGTGGAAGGAGAGAACCAACTCCTGCAGGCTGGCCTCCAGCTTCCACCCATGCGTGCCGTCCATCAAACAAATGAATAAATATAATACAAGCATTTTAAAGTACAACTAAAGAAAGAAAACATAGAAAGAGACTGAAGGAGATGGGGCTAGCTTGGCCTGCCGACTATAGATGGGCTGTAGTCCCTCTGGCTAGGCAGAGGTAGAAGTGGACACACTCTGGGAAGGGAAGGTGATTTGGAGTTAGTAGGCTCTTGTATGCTTGGACTTTCCATTGCTATGACAAAATACCTGAAAGTGGGTACGTATATAGAAAAGAGAGTTATTTAACTCACAGGTTTGGAGGTTGAAAGCCTAAAATCTGTTGGCCCCATGAGTTTGGCCTCTGATAAGATTTCTCTTGGTGGGATCACAAGGTAGTAACAAGATGGAAAGACAACTGACTGTGCGTTGGAGACAAGAGCATGAGCTCAACTGGATTAATTCACAGGAGCTAATCATAGTCCCATAAGAACTTCATTAATCTCTTCCAAGGGTGGTACACCCAGTGGCCTCCTTAACTTTCATTAGGCCCCACGTCTGGCTTAGTGAAGATGTTGGGAAGGGAAAAGAGGGGTGTGCCAGGACAAGAGACTATCCCCTCTACTCAGCAGGATGAAGACTAACTGCCCAGCCATGGAGAGATGGGCTTAGTAGCCAGTGAAGGATAGGAGCTTACACCAAGCACCAGGCAGAGAGCATCCTACCTGACTCCATCAATGTGGGAACTCGGTTTCCCAGCTGTATCTCTTGGTGCCTATAACCAAGCCTCACACAGGAAGGTGCTCTGTGAATGCTTATGGGCCTCAGACACCGAGGGGCGACTGGGCAGCAGTGGAAAACCATGAAAGACAGGCATGTGGTCAGATGTGGGTATCAGTGGGACCTCTTGGCTAGTTGATATTAGAAATGACTGGGAAGGTCACAGCAGAGCTTGCTTTAAATGCTAGTGGCAGAGGGTGGGGTGGGGGTGGGGACAGGGAACACAAGCTCTTCAAAACTGTGGCCTGCCTGAGTCTGGAAAAAATCTCAGAACCACATAGAACCTCATTTCTTCCCTCCTTCCCCTTCCCCCCTGCAGATCTTCAGGCCCCCTCTGGGCTCCGGGCCCCCTCAAAGTCCTGCCAGCACAACGAGACCATGTACCAACATGGAGAGATCTTCAGCGCACAGGAGCTGTTCCCTGCCCGCCTGTCCAACCAGTGTGTCCTCTGCAGCTGTATCGTAAGACTGTCCACAGTCCCTGCAGCCCAAGCCCATGTCCCACCTGCAAAGAACACACAGGACAGATGGGGCAGGGAGGGCGACTGAGGATAAGAGGGGTTGGAACAGTCAGGGTCTGACTGCCTGCCTCACTGGGAGAGGTGGCTTTTCTCTGGGTGGACAGGTACTGACAGTGGCCCGTTTCTGCTTCCCACCGTGGACACTTGACGGGAGGGAATGTGCTCAGGGCCCGGCAGACAAAGGGTGCCTGTGGCCATTGAGGACTGGTTGAATGAGTATCTACCATCAGTACAGAACACAGACAGTCAATGGAGTTTAATCAGAAGCAGCTTAGACTCCTCCTGGCTGTGCTCAGAGCAGGGCCTAGGGACAGCAGGGCTGGCAGCCTGTGGTGGGGGACCGAAGGGGAAGCCATGTAAGGCCTGACCTGGGAAGTCTTCACCGTCTTGCTTGGAAGGGTCTGGGTGTGGCTCTCTTCTGGTCACAGAGGCTCTTGTGACCAGAGTACTGTAGTTACTCTTACCTCAGGCTTAGCTTTCTTGTCTCCTTACCCCGATCCCTAAACTTCTCTGGCCTTAGTTCTTCTGACTCCTCAAGGGAGTCCTATGAGATGATCGCTAATGTTCTTTCCCTGCAGGTGAAACTCAGGCCCAAGGATAAGTCTTTTACAAAGACACCTGGCCCCTTTCTCACAGAGGGCCATGCATCCTTCCCTATATCCTTGTTTTTCAGGGTGGGTCCTGAAGTTAGAGGCCAAGGGCTTTCAATAAGACTAAGATAAGCCCAGGTGTCACCCATCTAGTTCCTGCCCATGCCAGGCCTTTGACTAGGCCTGGGAGAACAGTCATTTCAGTGGGAAAAGCTTGAAGCCTGTGCCCAGATCTCTTTTACCCTGGCTGTCGCTGTCACTGGACGGAACAGCCCCCACCCCCTCAGGAGCCCCTTCATCTGTAAGATGGAGAAAAGCCCACCTCATAGGTTTCTGAGTCTTGGGAACAGTGGAGGTGAAGTTCCTTTTAGGGCCTGGAGTGAGAACAGGAGTTTGAGGGGGTCCCTTGAGCTGGCTTGGCCTTGCCCAGGAGCCACATGCCCTGCCCTTCCTCCTGAATCTCAGGGGAGACTTCAAGTTTATTTGCTCCCAGGGAAGGAGGGCACCTCTGGGACCCGAGCCTGATCTTCATCAGAGCTAGCCTAGTGTGTTCTGTCTGTCAGGAGGGCCAGATCTACTGTGGCCTGATGACCTGCCCTGAACCTGGCTGCTCCACCTCACTCCCACTGCCTGACTCCTGCTGCCAGACCAGCAAAGGTGAGTGACTTAGCTTTTGTTGTCAACTTGAGGCAGCCTCAGGTCATCTGAGAGGAAAGCCTTGATTGAGTGATTGGCTAGATTAGGTTGTCCTGTGGGCATGTCTATGGAGGATTGTCTTGACTGTTATTTGGTGTAGGAGGGCCCAGCCTACTGCAGGCAGCATCATTCCCTGAGCAGATGTTCCTGAACTGTATACAAAAGCCAGCCAAACCTGAGCTGCAACGCAAGCAGTGTTCCTCCATGACCTCTGCTTTAAGTTTCTGTCTTGACTTTCCTCGGTGATGGATTGTAAGCAATAAGGTGAAACAAACACCTTCCCTCTGCCAAGTTGCTTTCAGTCAGAGTATCATAGTAATGGAATGAAACTAGAATGGTGAATCTCCCTGAGGTCTGCCAGGGTCCCACAGTGTCCCCTTCACACACTACCAGGAGGAGTCTCAGGGACAGCCAGCATGTAGTAGACAGTTCCTTCCACAGAGAGGTAGTGGCTTGGTGTGGACATTTCAGAAAGCAGGACCCATGGCTAAGGCTGTGTTGTGCCATGTCTGTCATTCCAATCCCAGGAGCACACAAGTGAAATCTGGGGGTGGGAGACAAATCTAACAACACATCAACTCCCATTGACCAAGACTCAGGTTAATCACCCTTGTTAACCCCCTCACTCCCTAGATGTGGGTGCCAGGAAGCCCTGGGAGCAGCAGGAAGTGCAGAGGAGGGGCATGGCGGGGACACAGCAAGGACAGGGCTGCGGGCAGTAAGTTGGCAGGCGCGGAAGGGGCACTTCTGCAGAGCCTGTAGTTACTGGGCGGAGTCCCCACAACCGGACAAGGCTGAGAGGAGCGAAGAGGCACCCAGGAGGGAGCAAACACAGGCTGAGGCCGTGTCTCCTCCTATCTTCTTCATGGCAGCACAGGACACAGAATTAGGCTTCTGGGTAAGCCAGCACATGGGCTGGTGAAGGGCAGGCTGGGCTTGAGCAGAGAAATGCAACTGGACTGTCCCTGTGGGCTGGGGCAGCCAAGGAGAGATTCTTGGAGAGTCCCCAGATGTTGGCATTTGGGAAGGTGCACTTGAGTTTAGTCCAGGTTCTTGTTGCCAATGCCATAAATTCCTTACACCTCTGGGCATCAGCTGTGCAGCAGGCATGGAGAGACCGGCCAATCTCTAACAGACGCTTCTGGGTGTCTGAATCAGGAACATGCAATGCCAGATGGTGTGGTGAGACAAGGCCTGGGGTGAGAGAGGGGTGCTGAGCTTCAGGAAGTTTCGGAACTCTGTGTGCTGCTTCCCCAGAAATAGCAGCTAGAACAGGGCTGGCCTGGAGGGGCAGAGGGGCTGGAGGGGCAGAGGGGCTGGAGGGAGGGCAGAGGGGCTGGAGGGGCAGAGGGGCTGGAGAGTAGGGCCCAGGAGTGAGTGGTGAAAACCAGGGCCTGGTGACATCACACGCAACCGGGGCAAGTGGCTGCACAGGGAACTGCAACTAAGCTGGTTGCAGGCATGGGATTCTGGGATCCTGGACTGTCCGTGATGGGCACCAAAGGGATAACTAGTATCCCAAAGGGATGACTTTTAAATACTCGAGATGTCCTGGCTTAGTTGAGCAGTTCAGTGCCCATAGCAACCAGAGGTCAGTGTAGAGAAACTGAGGAAGCTACCTAGTGGAGACTTGGACTGTTTAATAGAGATGAAGACAGGCTGTGGAGAGAGGTATAAGCCCCTCTTCCACAGTAGCTAGCAGGCTGGAGTTGCAGATATAGTACTAGGCAAGGCTGAGGCGTCCATGACTGACCCAGCTTCCTTTTGAGTTTTCAGACAGGGCAAGCGAGAGCTCCTCTGAAGAGAATTCCACACAGCTGCAGCTCGGGGAGGTGAGTGTACAGCTTTGCAGGCAGGGTGGCCAGAGAGGCTGCTATCCAAGGCTAAAAATCTGCATGACTCTCGAGCAGGATTTTCCTTTGTCCCCTGGGTCAGCTACATCGACACGTCCATATCCCAGCTCTCTCCTAACTGTAATTACTGTTCCTATCATGACACTTCCCTCTGGGGAATCTCTCTGACACTGTTCCATGCAGAGCCTATGTCTGGGCTCAGCCCAAGCTCCTGAGGGAATGGCCCCTTGCTTAGCCCTGGCTTCTCCGTCTTGTTCTGGGGCTGCTAGTTCTTTGTCAGAGATCTACCCTTCTCTTCCCTTCTCCGTCTTGGATCCTCCCATCTTGCCTAGACTTCATATGGCCTGGCCTGCCCAGCTGTCTTTGACCTGGGAGAACAAACCACACCCTGATTCAAGTTGCCCATCATTCTTTAGGGCCATATTGTTCTTTCATCCCGGGCCCCCAGAACCTGGGACACTGGAAGCTGGACTCCTGACCTCTCTTCCTCTGCCAGGGCATCTGCCTTTGTCAGGTTGACTTTGCAGAAGAGCCCCCAGACCTGAGCCATTCCATCCTTTCCTTCTCGCCTCTCCATAGTAGGCAGTGTGTGAGACCCACAGGCCACCGAGAAGCCCTGGGGTAGCAACTTCCTGACTAGCTGAATGATTTCAGGAGGTCACCATTTAGGGATTGCATTCAAGTCCTTCTTACCTCAACTCCACTTGGCCAGCCTTTCCTGAGCACTTCCCATGTGCCTGAGCCTGTACTGAGGCCCAGGGTAGTTTCTACTCTGTGAGCTCTGTCTCGGAGCCATGAAAAAGCTGCCTCAGAGACTGCAGCAGGAACAAGTTGTAAAGGGCTGTAGGTAACTCAGCGACAGTGAGGGAAGGGGTAGGTTCTGCTCCTTGGCACCAGCCTTTATGCCCTTTTCATGGCCTGGAACTGCACAGCCCCCAAACTGAGCTGTGGAGCTCCCACCCCACAGCCACCCTTCCCCCCTCCATTGGCTGTCCCAGCCCTCCTAGCCTGCTCTGGAAAGCTGGGGTCTTGGGATCATGGATTCCAAGAATTGAGGAAAGAGGATCTGACCTCTTTTTAAAAACCTTTTGTCTCTGGGTGGAATCTGCTCTGAGTTTTACTACCCTGTAGAATTCTGGAAGCATTTGGGATCTTCAGAGGCCCAATCCACTGTTTTCTCACTTGACTTTTCTGAAGCATTAAGTTTTCTGTATCCCTGATTCCCTGTGCCTCTGCTTACCCTGACCCCAAGGTCTGGCTCTGATAAGACCTGGGAAGCTCTAGATGGAGGCCGGCTTGCCAAATCTCTGTCCTGACTGCTTTCAAAGACGTCTGTGAATATCTTAGACCTCACCCAGCTCGTTCTGCCCGCAGCCTGCACAAAGCTCGCATACTCTCTCTGACTCTGGGAAATCTGCTGGTCTCCCCTAGCAGGCTTCTTAGACAGCCTGGTTTGTGGCCCCAGCTGTGGCCTGTCCCACTCAGTAGGCTCTGCACCTGCCTCCTGTTTGCAGAGACATCCCCAGGATCCATGCTCAGAGGATGGAAGGAGGAGAGGCCCTGGCACCCCAGCCCCGACCAGCCTTAGCTCCCCTCTGGGCTTCATCCCTCGCCACTTTCGACCGATGGGAACCGGCACAACTGTCAAGATTATCCTGAAGGAGAAACACAAGAAAGGTGGGGGCAGAACCCACCTCCAGTCTGCTCATGGACGGGGCCCCGACTTCCCCTACCTTCTGCATCCCTTGCTCCAGGTCCCTCATCTCAATCTAGTCATGAGCTTAAACTCATAGATGACCAAAACTGAATGTGCCCTCAAAGAACATGGATCCTAACACCCATTTAACAGATGAAGACACTGAGGTGCATGGATGTGGGAAGCAGAGAAAGAACAGTCCTGTTCTGCGGGGAATGCCGATTGGAGGGGATCTCGCTGTGTAGCCCAGGCTGGCCTTGCGCTTGAGATTCTCCTGCTTCTGCCTCCCAAAAAATCAGTATTACTGAACATCTGTCATATCTTCATTGGGAAATGGGGGAGACAGAACAGATCTGTCCCAGTCCTTGCTCAGGGGCCCCTAGACTAGCTGGGGAGACACGTGAGCACGTTACTTTCTAGGAGGCTGGGCTGAGGACAAGATCAACAAAAGGAGAAGGGGACAGAACTGGTCTGCAGCGGGGCAGCGGTTCGGGAGACGAGGCAGCTCAGCTGCGAAGGGGAAACGGGCTCCCCGCAGGGCTCCCTGACTGGTAGAAAGGGAAGAGCCAGGGGGCTACTGGAGCTCCAGTCCTGAGCTCTCAGACAGCTGAGATACTGAGGTAGACAAGGGAAGGGACCGACTGGAGCTCACCCCAGATGGTAACAGTGGATCTCTGTTTTGCTACTGCCGTGGCCATGACCTTGTTCCACCAGAAGTGCTTCCAAGGGCAGGGAAGGGCCCTCCATCTTCACCAAATTCTGGCTACTGGGAAGGATGTCAGAGGCAGGAAACAGGTTTTATACGCTGGCCGTCACTTTGTAGGCAGTGTGGCTGGGATACCCTCAGGGCCAACGCTACACACTGAGCTGGAGACTCTGGCCAGACCCAAAGCACTGACCGTACTTCTTCCCTGCTCTCCTCATTCCAGCTTGCACACACAATGGGAAGACATACTCCCATGGGGAGGTGTGGCACCCTACCATCCTCTCCTTCGGCCCCATGCCCTGCATCCTGTGCACGTGTGAGGACGGCTACCAGGACTGCCATCGTGTGACCTGCCCCACCCAGTATCCTTGCAGTCACCCCAAGAAAGTGGCTGGGAAGTGCTGTAAGGTCTGCCCAGGTAAGAGGAGTGCTGAGGCCGGGGAGGGCACTGATCATGGGCACTGGGAATTTCTGAGACCTGGAGTGCTTGCACTTAGCCATGGGTTATAGAGTTTATAGGTTCCCAGACTGCTAGAAGCACAGTGTGCAAAATGTCAGACTGCACTGGAACCACGTAATGTGACAGTGACACCCTCCGAGACTCTTGATAGAGATATACAATCAAATGATGTGTGTACTCATAAAGCCATCAGTATTAGAACATGAACTTTCAGGAACAACCACTGTTACTTGAACAGATGATACTCCTTTTCTCTTTTAGAGGATGAGGCAGATCCTGGCCACAGTGAGGTCATTTCCACAAGGTGTCCCAGGGTCCCAGGCCAGATCCATGTGTACACATTGGTGTCCCCAAGCCCAGACAGTCTGCACCGCTTTGTCCTGGAGCATGAGGCCTCTGGCCAGGTGGAGATCTACCTCTGGAAGCTGGTGAAAGGTGAGTGGCCAGCTCCCACTTCCAGCGGGGTGTACCTCTCTCCTGTCCCCTTCCTGTCCTCAGAATCCATAGGGACCTTGAGGACATTTTTGCAGATCAGGTACCTTGATACCCTTCCGGGGGCAAGAGCCCCTCACTGCCGGATGTAAAAGACCCATTCCCACTGCGTCTGTGATTGACAGTTCTGACAAGCTCCCCGGTAGTCGAGGCCTCTGAGTGCTCCCTCTCCTGGATTCAAGGGGTTACTGCACCCTGTGAGAAGCTGACCTTGAAACCTCAGCTGAGTATGGCAGGACTTCAGCACTGGTAGGGGATATCTTGCCAGGCAGGAGGCCCTCACAGCATCCTCACAGCAGGAGGCCTGAGGCTAATATTACTGGGGTTTTCTCAATGGTGGATCCTCTTCTCATGCTGTAACTTGACATCAGAATGTGTCTCCCATCCTGCCAGGAATTTCCCCTTTCACCAGAATGCTCCTATTACTTTGGATTTGAGGCTTGTCTTATAACAACATAGAGCCTCTGGGTGGAGTGCTACATTCAAGCCATGGCAGGAACAGGACTCTGAGTGTGAATTAGTAATAAGGCCAATTTCCTTCACTGACCAGTTGATGGGTTTGACTGGGGGAGTGGAGGTGGGAGGAGGAAGAGGGACGGTGATGAAAGCGACAGTAACAGCGACAGCCACTATGCAGCACTTTAGAGTTTGCAAAGTACTTCCACATTCACAACATCATCTGGACCCCACCAATCCTGAGAGTTAGGTGCTGTTATCCCCATTTTACAGATGAGGAAAACGAGGCTCAGAGAGATGAAGTACCTGGCCACGCATCCAGTAAGTGGAGACTGGGAGCCAGAGTCCTTGTCTTGTGACGTCAGATGTTGCTCTGTTCTGGCCTTTGGAATGGATGAAGGAAATGGAGCTGTCCAGCCTGGAGAAGACTTGGCATGGAGTGGAGGGTCCAGACTGCTGGCTTCTTGGCTCTGACAGGCTGTCCTGGCAGAGGGAGCAGCTGTGTTCTGAATGACAGCCAGGGTTAGACCATAAGCAGAGGCTTTGGAATTGGATAGACCTGGGTTTAAATCCCATCTCTGCTACTGTCGGTCCTGACTTTGCTCTCTTTCTTAGCTGTGTGACCTTGGGCAGTCACTTGTCCTCTCTGAGCCTCAGCATTATCATCTGTGAATTGGAGAAGGGGGGCTTTGGAGAATTAATTAAATGATATAGGAAAAGTCCCCTGACCTATGGAACATGCCAAGAATGTCTGTATCCTCCCACCATGGATTGGTTAGGATGGCAGAGAGGCAACTTTCCACTCAATGAGAGGAGGCGCTTGCTTATTCCCGAACTTTTTATTCCCGAACAGGATGCAGAGCTGTCAGAGGAAGGGAGGCAGAGTCAGGCACTCTTACTATTGTTCTGAACCTTCAGTCCGTACTGGTTCCTGAACTGGTACCTGCTATAACATTCAGGCCACCCAGACCCCACATTCTAGCAGGTGCTGGATAGCAGAAAGCAACAGGCCCCAGCCCCTGACATGGTGACCCGCATGTAGCAGGTACTTATTAGGGTGCTGATCTAGTGAGAGAAGGCTTCCTAGAAGATAGGCCGCTGCAACTGAGGGAGGTAGGTGGGCCCAAGGGGCTTTGCAGACATGGTGGAAGCAGCCCTCGATGCTGTAAGCCATATGCAGCAGGCACTGTGTGAAAAGTGCCTCGTTGAATCCTCATGAAGAAACCCAAGGGTGTGTGTTCATGCCCCATTTTGCTGGTAAGAAAAGTTGGAGGGCTGGAGTGGACTCAGCTGGTGGAGTGCTCACATGCAGGAGGCCCTCGGTTCCATCCCCAGCACAGTATAAACCAGGTGTGGTTGCACATGACTAATCCCAGCACTCAGGAGGTGGAGTGAGACATTCATCTTCAGCTACATGGAGAGAGAGAGAGAAGTTAGGCTTGGTGGTATACACATATTTAATTCCAGCACTGGAAGACATAGGCAGGGGGATCTCTGTGAATCCAAGGCCAGCCTGGTCTACATAGTGAGACTTTGTCTCAGAAAAAAATTAAGGCAGGGAAGGAGGAAGGAGGGAGGAAAGGAAGGGAAGGAAAAGAAGAGTTTGAGAGGTCACATGACTCACACAGAGTCTCAAGGGAGATGTCTGAAGAAGACCAAGAAGAGCCAGGATGACACAGACGGTGCAGAGAGGGGACTTGTTCCCCATCTCACCATCACCGGGCTAAGCAGAAAAGAAATGAGGTGTGAGCTGGGGGTGGGGATGCTCTTCAGCTGCACCGTGCCAGGCCCTACTGCCCTGTTCCTAGCAAGGTTCTCCATCTGCTGATCCCCTGGGTCACCTAAGTGCCCCTTCCTGGCCTAGACTGTAGGGATCAAAGCTAACATACCTCCCAGGGTTCCCTGTCAGAGAGGTAGAAACAAAATGAACAATGGCCTTGAGCCAGTGCTAGCAAGGCCACACTGCCTCAAACCCGAATCTGAACAGTGGGGGCTCAGAGTTAAGGGCCTTTGAGATTCTGGGACAGGTAGGTCTTGGAGGCCTCAGAGGAGTCCCTGCTGCCTCCCGATGGTCCCTGGCCTTTGCCCGACCCCCTGCAGGTACCTCCCTCCCAGCCCAGAACAGCGCAGCCCAGAGAAGTTTAGCTTCACAGTGAGCTGAACTGGAGCTCACTCAGCAGTGCCAGCTCTGCCCTACAGGTGGTGGCTCAGGGCTTAGCTGTCCTCAGACTTGACTCGGCCCTTCAAATGGACAAGAGGCACCGTTATGACCCTCAGGCCAAAGAGCATCATCCTCTCTGTTACACCTTCAAGGCCATGGTGGGGAACCTAGCCTCATATCTGTTACCTCCTCTCCCATTGTTTTCTGCACACTGGGGAGCATGAAGAGGCAGGCCTGTGCAGAAGGGCCTGTCCGCATCTCACAGTAGTTAGGGCTCACCTCTCTGATATAGCCACCGGGCCTTTGGAGCTCTCTGCTGGTTCTAAGCTGGGGCTCCAAGGAGAGTGCTGACCATTCCCAGTTCCTGGAACTCAGTGCCAGGATCAATGTATTCTATTCTCCTTCATGGGGCCCTACTTTGACTCCTGGGTACAGGCCTTGTTCTTGATGTTCCTCAAGGCACTGCTGGCCTAGGTGAGGCTTTGTTAGATGCATCTGTTCTTTCTGGCCGGGATCCTTGGTGGGTAACAAGCCCATGTGCTTTGGGCCTTAGTACTATGTGTGGCTCCAGAGACCAGTTCCCCGTGAGGTTCAAAGATCCGGGTATCCAAGTAATACCTCATTCCTCCTTACAACCTCACTAATGTATATTCATCTGTCTATCCACATACCCATCTATCCATCCATCCACCACCCATCTATCCACCCAGCCACCCACACATCCATCTATCCATCCATCCACCACCCATCTATCCATCCATTCACTCACCTGTCCATCTTCCCATTCACATAGTCATCTCTCCATCTACCCATTCATTCATCCATATATACACATTCATCTATTCATCCATCCATTCACTCATCTATCCATCTACTCATACACCCATCCACCCATCCATCCACCCATCCATCCATTTACATACACACACACACACACACACACACACACACACACACACATCCATCCATCCATCCATCCAGGAATTCACTTACTCTGTACATCTCAGATCCCAAAGAGTTAAGCTCTCAAGAATTCCAAGTCTACTAAAGAAGGCAGGAATAAGCATAACGATAGCATCTTGGAAGTTGGTGCAATAGGGCTGGGGAGCTAACTCAATTTTGGTTAAGGGCTTGCCTTGCCAGCTTGAGAACCTCGGTTCAATCCCCAGAAGCCATGTAAAATGCTGGGTGTGGCAGCACACACTTGTAATCTCAACACCAAAGAGGTGGAGATGGGAGGGCCTCTGAGACTCACTGGCCAGCCAGACTAGCCTACTTGGTGAGCTCCAGGCCAACAAGAGACCTTGTCTCAAAGGAGGTGGGCGGTGTTCCTAAGGAGGATACCCAGAGTTGTCCTCTGTCTTTCACACACGCACACACACACACACACACACACACACACGCATACCACACACATATACATATATACAAACAACCATATTTTTAGGAAGGAATGGGTTAAATTATAAATAGAACCTAAGTGCTGTGGGTGCTACAAAGAGAAAAGTATACCCACCTTAGGGGTGGATCAGGAAAGATGTCCCACTGATTTGCTAGATGGCTGGTTTACTTGCTGGCCACATAGACATAGAAAGTCATACTAGAAAGGCTAGTATTTGTAAAGCATAGGCCCCCTCCTGGGACTTCCAATATTAGCTAGAGCTGGACCGCAGTCAAGACATGAGAACTCTGTTCTTTGACGTCTGAATAAGCACAGCTATGAATTTTATCATATGTTCTATGCCATAGAAAAGCTTGACCAGTCTACATGGGCTTTTTCATTTTCCTTCCTTCCTTCCTTCCTTCTTCTCTTCCTCCCTTCCTTCCTTCCTTCCCTCCTTCTCTACACTGTAGCAGATGGTGCTGGTGGATGGGGCAATAGCAGAGAAAAGAAGCTAGAGAATGCCATTTTATGCACTGTGGAGGTAACCGGAGGTCAGGGAGGAAGTGACTGGGCGGTCAGCACATTTCAAATAACTGCCTTTAGGATTATGTTTTAGTGGGGGCTAGGGCCCTACAGAACAGGCTGAAACCTCAGATTTATTCTATAGAGTCTGGTGTGTGAGCAGAATGGGGCCAGAGAAAGAGACAGCCAGGTTAGCTCTGAGTCTAAGTCACTGCAGCTTCCTCGCCTTCCCAGTTTATGGCCTTGTCTCTACCTGCAGGAATCTTCCACTTGGTTCAAATCAAGAGAGTCAAGAAACAAGATTTCCAGAAAGAGGCACAGAACTTCCGGCTGCTCACTGGCACCCACGAAGGTGGGACCTTAGACTGAGGGATGGGGCCTGGGAGGGGAGCAGGGATGAGGCAGGACCTCTTGGGGAGTTCCCAGGCTGCTCGTGCCAGGAGGATGGGCTTGGGGAGGGGTGGCTGTCAGCCACAGACGTCAGTTCCCAGCACAGGAATCCAGTGGGTGGCTGGGCCAGAGATTTCCCAACCCATAAGTGGGAGAGAGAAGGTGAAACAAAGCAGCTGGCTCTGGTTTGGGAGCTTAGGGGCAACTCGGAGCCCCCTAAGCCCACTCCTCTCTACTGCCTGTCCCCACCGAGACCACTTCCTTTGGCATCCTTAAATTTGCTTGTGTTACTCAACCTATATGGGGTCTTTTGAGGGTGGCAGGTCGGGTCACAAATGAAACATTACCCATGGGAACCAGGAAACCCAGGTGCCCAAAGGCAGAGTGTCTGAAGGCTGGCTCATGTACCACAGCTCTACCTAGTGGGCTCCACATCCTGGTCCTCACAGACCCCCCTGCTCCAAGCTCTAACTGCCTGCTCAATGCCATTGTACACATGCTGGTACACACACGTGGCCACACCTACTTCTCCCTTCTGTTTCCCTCCATGCAGGTTACTGGACTATCTTCCTAGCCCAGACTGCAGAGCTGAAAGTCACAGCCAGTCCAGAAAAAGTGACCAAGACATTATAACAAGGACCTAAACAGTGACAGATATGAGCTTTATCGTTCTGGTTATTATATATTAATAAAGTTGCATCAGCCCTCAGCCCTGACTATTGCCTTCATATCCTGTTAGCTTCATATCCTGCTGCCAAGGTCTTTGCCAGGCAGAGGCAGACCCCCTCATCCTAATTTTATATGGGTGGGAGCAAATTCAGAAGGGATAGAGATGGGCCCTAGTCCTCACAGGGGATTGTCACCAGAGCCATGGATAGTTCCTGCAGCCTCCTTACCCAGGCCCTTGTCTGCCTTCATTCTGTTATCCCTAAGCCCCATGACTACAGCAGCTTTTACAGGTAGCATCCCCTAGCAGCTCCATGGCACTGAGCTGAAGAACTAATGTGAGTAGCCAAGGAGGGGCAACTGGTGCCTCAAAACCCCATTCCAGGGGCCTGTGATCTCCTTATTGTCAGCTACCCAACCTTGAGGAATCTGACTTTAGGGAGAGCACTAGAAGTAATGTGCCCAAAGGTACAGAGGGTTGGTGGTTGAGTTGGAACCAGAAGCCAGGGCTCTGGCTCCAGACTAGCACTTTTTCCCTAGTACCACCAAAAAGCCTCACCTTCAAGGGGACGCAAAACTGCAGTAAACCTGCCAACTTAGCCCATTATCTGAAAAGGCCTAATCTTTATAATTCAAGACAGAACAATCATTTATCTTATCCACCTGTGTAAACATTCACAATGGCAAATATGCTTTATGGCCCTTGAGTTCAGTTATGTCGCGTACTGTAATGTTTACCTATATTCCAGAGAAGTGGCTTCCAAGGCTCTGGAAAGACAGTCTTCCACAGAGCCTCACACTGATGAGTGATGAGGAGGGATCTGAACTCAAGTCTTCTGCTGCCCCATTGGAGCTGTAAGGACAGCCAGGCTTAGCCATTCATAGCCCCAGTGCCCCTCCTGTCCACACACGGACCAGATTAGAGGCTCCAAAGAGATGGTGGACCAGTCCTGAAGTCCAGATCTACCAATGCCACCTTCACCAAGCAGCAGTGGGGCTTGCCTTCCTTAAGTGCCCTTTGCCAGCCCTGGGAATGAGGACAGGTTTGAGAGTCTAAGGTTAGAGAAATGCTTTAGGGACCTCCCTGCTATCCTGTGAGCCCATCACTTGGGCAAGGAGTTTAATGTGGCAACTGTGAGGTGGGTTCTGAACAACCCAGGAATCTGGAAACCCAGCTATTCACAGGGTGGGCTCTGATCCTCTTCCGGACTAGCTGGAGCATCTCCTCAGTGAAGCCTTCCCTGACACTCTCATCCTTGCCCCTCCCCACAGCTGGAGGATGAGGCTGGAACAGGTTCTGTCAGCCGGGACCCAGGACAGGAATGGCCCTATGTCCTCTTCCTGCTGCTGCAAGCTGAGCTGCCCTCCTGGTTTCTTTGATAGACTTTTATGAAGCCTTTGATGTCCAGCCCAAACCTGTTTGCCCATGGGGTAGGGGCCACATCCCATGCCTCAGCCCCTACATACTTCAGCCAGCCCCTCCTATTTTGCCTGTGTGAACCCATGCAGTTCCTCTATGGCTTGGCACCCTGCAAGCTGTCCGCCCTCCACTGTTCACTCTCCAGACATTCTCTGAGCCACTCTAGGACAGGCCTTATGTCAGACCAACAACACAGAGTAGGGAGTCCCACGTCCTGGGGAGAAGGAAGAGGGAGGCAGAGACACCTGAGTGTCCAGGAAGGTGAGGACGGCTCCATGGGGGGCATGGCCCCTGATTCTAACAGCGGACACTTAGGTGAGCTCTGAAGGATGGAGATGGAGAAGATGGTGGAGGGTGAGAGAGGAGAGTGGGCGATGGCATAAAACCAGGAAATTTTGTCGATGAGAAAGACATACAGCAGGGAATTGCAGACAGCTCGCTGACCTGGGTTCGGACAATGGGTGAACCGAGGTGAGGCCGCCTTCCAGCTGAGAGGCTCTGTCTTCACCCCAAGCAGATAATCTATGATTTAGAAGGCTGCTTCTTCCGCCTGCTGCTAAAGAACCTAGTTCTGCTGACAGAACTAGGTTGAGGCCAGGTAGAAGCTGTGTAGGGAGTGCAGGTGACCCAAGACAGCGGCTTGAGAGGGAGGCAGTGGGAAGAGAAGAGTGGACTGACTGGCTGTGGCGTAGAGGGGGAGTCAGGAGTCTCACCTGGAGTTTTCTAAGAGAGTGCAGGTTTTAGTCACACGCTGAGTCTGAGGGGATGGCTGTGTCTCCGTGGGTATATTATGGGTCACCAGAGAAGGTTGACCTAGAGATAGGAAGTGGGAGCTATTGACTTACAGATGGTGACAAAAGCCTGGAGAGAAGGGACTATGATGTGGGAGAGATTTCATGAGAAGATGGGGGAACCAAGACAGAGGCCTGGGGCAACAGCCAGGGAACAATGGGGAGGCCAGAGGGAGGGTGGGAGGCTAGCCACTGGAAGTCAGGTTTCCTGTTACTACTTCCTCCTGTTCTTCCTCGTACAGCTGTGAGGCCACCTCTTCCCATCCCCCCAAGAATGCTGGGCTCTGGGAAATGGCAGTACTTCTGAGAACCAGGGGCCTGTGGTTTCGAGCTGGCTTAGGGGCGAGGGAAGGCCTGAGGCCCCACTGGACACAATAGCATCTCTCTCTAGAGTTGGTTCAGTAACCTACCTTTCCTCACTCTGGTCCCTAGAAGACACCCCTGCTGCAGGGGGTGGCTGAGGTTGGACGGGACCGGGCTGGTGGGAATCTCTGTGCATATGCACTTCTCTGCAGAGGAAAGTCTACCCAGGCTCTCTGGAGTTAGAACCATGATCTGGACCTCTGCTCTGCATTGATTTATGACCACAGTCCTTCCTTAATCCCCCTCCAACACAAATCACACAACTTGCCTAGGGTCAAACAGCAACTGAGACAACTCAATGGCTGAGGTTGGAAGCCTCAGAATCTGACCACAAAGTTCAGACAGACCTTACAATGTCTCCTGGCATTAGGTCATAGGATGAAATGAACCTGCTCACAGAGCCCTGCCACCAGCCTTTTCCTCCCCTTCCACCCCTCGCAGGAAGTCCTGCCTATCAGCCCAGGGGCCTTTCAAAGCCGCCATTCAACCTTTAAGGCTTTCTTTCCAGGACCTACCACTGCCCTCTGGTAACAGCAAAGCTCCCTGTCCTGAACCTTCTTGATATCTCTAACCACCTCTTCAACCCAGCCCCTCTCCTCCAAGCAGCACCCTGTATCAACCCACCAAATCAGGATGGATCTGGGTTCCAGAGACACCTGAATCACAGACTGTGGTGTCAAGATCCTATCTCTCCTTTCTTAATTCTGTTGCCCCTAAATATCATCACTTTATTTCTTTTTCAAAAAAATTAATTTTATTTTATGTGTATGAGTGTATTGCTTGTATGTATCTAAGTACATCCGTGCCGTGCAATGCCCAAGGAGGCCAGAAGAGGGTGTCAGATCCCCCGGATCTGGAGTTACAGGTGGTTCTTGGCTGTCATGTGGGTGCTGGGAGTTGAACCTGGGTCCTCTGTGAGAGCAGTCAGTGCTCTTAGCCGCTAAGCCATCTCTCCAGCCCCATCATCACTTTATCTCCAACCAACTCTTTCAGATTGCTCAGCCTTCCAAGAGCTGGAAATCACTCAGTAACCAAAAATTTTCCTTTTTGTCTCCAATAGAAATGCAGTGGAGAGGTGTCATGTGAGCTTTTCTTGGGGAAACATGAATAAATGTTTATCCCCTCCAGATAGGGCACTAATGACAGAGAGAAATGATTCCATCCAAATTTACTTTAGCAAACCAGTGAGATCAACTGGGGTTATTTATAGGAGCCTGGGCGGCTTAGGGGAAAGGAAAGTGTTCCCCACTCAGCAACTGTTAATGGCTTGTGCTGGATGGTCTTAGTTGTCAACTTGACACACCTGGGTAGAGGAAGTCTCAGTTGGTATTGCCTCCATTGGACTAGCCTGTGGCCATGTCTGTGGGGAATTTTCTTGATTGCTGAGTGATGGGAGGGGCAGCCCATTGTGAGTGGCGTCACCCCTGGGCAGTTCCTGTGTTGTATAAGCAAGCAGGTTGAGCATGGACCGGAGGAACGAGCCAGTAAGCAGAGTTCCTCCATGGCCTGTGCTTCAACTCCTGCCTCCAGGTTCTTGCCCTGAGATCCTACCTTGGGTTCTCTCAGTGATGAACTGTGACCTGAGAGATGTAAGCCAAGTGACCCCTTTCTTCCACAAGTTGGTATTGGTCAGAGTGTTTTGTCATAGCAATTGAAAACAAACTAGAACATGGCTTATATATCCTTGAAGAGGACCTGCCTCATGAGTGCCTTCATGAAGAAAGTTTAACGGTAAGAGTTTTCTGTGGGTAAACACAGCTGCATTGAATTCAAGACTACAATGTTCATGTCATGTTGGGAGGACAGAGTCCTCCTCTGCCTCTTATATTCTTTCCTCCCCCTTTTTCTCAGTGCTCCCTGAGCTTTGCAAGGGGTGATATAGATGCCCCATTTAGGGCTGAGCATTTAACAGGCACCTATTCTCAACTCTTTGACCACATATGAGTTTCTAACAGTAACCACAGCCCACTGCACAAAGAAGCTTCCCTGGCCAAAGCCAGTTGCAGTAGTAATGTATGGAGCACAAACATAACTATTTAGAAGGAAATTTCACAGGTGTATCATAACTATTTAACAATATAACAGTGGTAGTTTCCTCACTAGGGCATATGATCATCCCAGCCACAAGTCTTTGAGTTTCTAGTACCAGATTTCCTCCTGGGGAATGGTAGGCCTTAAATCCAAACAGAAAGCACTTGGTTGTACCCATAACAGGTTTGACACTATTGTGCCATTAGGCACATCTTGCCTGGCTTGTTGATAGTGCAGCACTCAGTGTCCTAGGGAGGAAGCTTCCAGCTCAGTCCCAGCTTGATTTCTCCATGTCTTGCAACCAAAGCACATGGTGTCTTCTACAATAGGGACTTACCATCTAGTTCTTGTGGGAAACTAACAGCAATAACAATAGTCTGCATTGTTCTGGAAACCTCAAGGACTTCCCTGGCTAACAACTCATAGGAAGGTATCACCCCAGGCACTGGGATTTTCATTAAATAGCTTCATGACTTCTGGACTATCTTTTTCCACCCATACATTCCTTTAAACTCTAACTATCCTCTTAGCATTTCCAGGCCCAGACAGCTGCAGGATTTTCTCAGTCACCTTGTTAGGTGAAATCTGTGCCACCATAAAGCTTCCACGAATTTCCCAGCTGTGCCCTTTGTACTCCAGGTGTGCTTCGTCCTTATCCTCGCGCCTTCAGGTGTGCTTGTACATCTTTCATTTGCTTTTCTAGGTCTCTAAGACACTCAGAGTTCCGCCTTTTATCACTTCTGAAATGAAACCTTTTGGCAAAGGGTGAACAGGCTCTCTGAAGGTCCACCACCCACCATTCCAAGCAAGCTCCAGGAGATCTCAGAGGTCAGCAGCTAAGGAGATACTAAAGAAAAATTTTAGCAAGATCCAATACAACATGAAAAGAACCCATCACTGCTATCAAGTGATTGCCTCTAAAAGTCAATGTTGGTTACAGTGGCATGGATGGGAGGCGCCAACTTATTAAGTCATAAACACTCCGCAGTTATTCTCCATAAGCCATCTCACCTCCCCATCCTGGGGGCTGCCACACATCTCTGCACCTCTGACAACGGGGCTGGTTCAGGCTGCTCAGTCTGTCTCAGGGTGAATGGGGAGGAGGGGCATGCTCCTGCCTGCCACGCCTGCTGTGCCCTCTGTGTCTACCACTCGCACTGGATTCTGGGATCTGACTGGCTCTGGCCTGGTGCTGTGACTGGGGCTGCTACATCTCCATCATTCACACCTGGCTGCTGAGAAGGCCCTAAGCTGGATGAACAGTTTCCACCCCAGTATATTTCCTTGCAGGAGAGAAATATATAATGGTTACTCTCAGAGGATAACTGGCTACCCTGGGAGACACTTAGTCTTTTTCTCCTGACTGCCCTATCATTTATAATACGTTCAGGTTAAAGGCTTCTAGAGGCTCACCAGCACCACATTTGGCTCTCTGTCGATTTCTTCCCATGGAACTCTGCCTCAACACAAATCCTGCCATATTTGCTTTCAAGTGACCCAAATAGATCTTTTCATCTGTTTTTTCTTTGTCTAGAGCCCCTCTTGATTGCTTTAGCACTTTATGAACCTGAGGACTTACCAGCCTATAAATCAAGAGCTTTATAAAGCCACTAAAGCCCATGCCAGTCCCAAGGGCCCTGCAGAATGAACTTCTTTCTTAACTCCTATGAACACAGTCCAATCCAGTCCAGTGAAGTGAGCATCAAACACTGCCTTTTGAGTGCTCGGTTCCTCGAGTAACACTTGTCCTTACTCCATTGTGTTCCAGTCCCTGACATCCACAGAGATCTCAGCTGGAGATAACCAATTGTCCCTAATGGCTCATATGAGCCCGTCCATCAGGGACTGATTTCCTTCACTCTGCCTTAGTCCCCGCAGTCTTTGTCTTAAGGAAGGATGCAGTTACATTACTCAGTTCTTTTCTTTGTGGCACTCATCCTAATTCCATCCACCCTGCATCCCACAGTCTCAAGAGTGGACTGTAAGGAGCTCTTTCAGTCCTGGTTCAAATGTCTTTCCCAATCCAAGCAGTTCAACAGCAGTGTGTTCTCTGATCTTCCTAGCTTCGTAAGCTCGGCTGTTATTCCAGCCTCCATCTTCATGCTATATGATGAGTTCCCTTCCTTTCTCAAAGGTCAGACCTGAGCAGCATCTTCCGTGGCTTCTTCCTCACTTTCTTCTCACTGTCTGGTTCCTCCCATGGGTTTCAAGTCTTTGGATCTCAGGAGGGACGATTTAGCATAGTCTCTAATTTATATTCTAATGTATACTCTTTCCCTGCAGGCCCCATTAAGAAATGACAAGCCAACATCTCTGTCTCACCTTCCTTTTTCCATGTCTCCTGCCAGTTCAGGGCTTAGTGCAGAGAGTTGCAGCTACAGGTCTTTTCTTGCTGTAATTCATCTCATACACAGGCAGTCTTTCTGGGCAGATAGCTCAGTCTCAGTTACATGTTTTATTATCCACAGCAAGGGCCATGCAACTGATACCACAACCTGCCTATAATTCTGTCCCCTACATGCAACTCTCAGAACTGTAATGTATTCTGTAGTTCATTAATCATTTTGAGGATATATCTGTACTCATGTGATAGACACTATTCATCAAGAAGGTGTGCTACTTCAGACTACATAGAATAAGATCCAGATGGCCCTATGGATGCTCCAGTCCCAGACAGACTAGTTTCCACTGTATGACTCATCACTCACAGTAGGGACAATGCAACTTCCTATCTCTGGTTCTGTCAAGTCCCTGTTTGGGTGCCAAGTATTGCATGAACATTTCCTGGACAGATGAACAAACTACTGCTCATCCCAGAAAGGAGACCAACAGCAGACCAAAGAAATGATTCCATCCATCTAGCTTGGCAAAACAATGGATTTAATGGGGGTTACCTTCAAGAGCATGGGCAACTTACAGGCAGTTACACTACCAAAGAAAAGTCCCTTCTTCTGCC
This sequence comes from Eospalax fontanierii, assembly GCA_035773235.1. Taxonomy (NCBI): domain Eukaryota; kingdom Metazoa; phylum Chordata; class Mammalia; order Rodentia; family Spalacidae; genus Eospalax; species Eospalax fontanierii. The sequence goes on from CM069524.1 coordinate 165,960,255, forward strand.
ACTGTTAACTGCTTGCATATCCCCAGAGAAGAGCCGAGCCTCACATAGCCAGTGCCCTGCCTTGTGTGCTGTCTCATGAACCCTTCCTACCCTCCGAGGGGGATGCTTAAGTAACCCAATCTTGTGAGGATCTCATTTCAAGATGATAGTGGCTGTGTCATGCCCAAAGAATAGTTCTACAAGAGGAAGATTCTGATTGGCTCACAGTGAGTGATACAGAATCAGCCTTGGGTGGTCAAGAGTGAGATGCTGTCATAATAGGATGGGAACAGAGCTGCCAATAGGGGGATGGGTCTCCCATGCCCCACAAGAATCTTGTCCCAGGTTGCTACTACTACAGCTTTGGGCAATTTCTTGGGCCCATGTCTTCTATGTGCTTCACATGATCATTTCCTTTCTAGAATGCCTTTTCCCATTTTCTGACCATACTACCCCAGCTTATCCTTTAAAATCTCCTCAAAGAAGCCCTCTGGTCTTTTCTTTGCCCTGGCATCGTATGTGTTTTCATTGTAAAACTTATCCTTCTGCAAGCCAATGTTCTCCCACCAGACCAGAACAAGGCACTACATAGTGTCATCTTGCTATACCCAGCCTGTGGCCTACAGGAGGTACTGAGTACATAATGACTAAAGAAGGAAAGGAACAAGGAAAGAATGACAATGACAGTGAAGCTGGGGGTGGAATGTACCTGTGGACTGTGGTATACAGCTCAAGGATTTAGTCCTTGAATGACCATCACACCAGGATCACCACCAGAACCTCACATTTGCAGGACTCAGTCAAGAGCACAAAAATGTCTATATATTCCAAATATTTCAAACTTGAATGTCACTCTAATGAACATGTTCTATCTTCCTACTGTAACAATACAACTCTTTAATGAGCTTGAAGGCCAAGTTCAAATATAAAGTTTTCTGACTTCTCTGAATTCTTTGTTAGCACAGAGGAGAACCCCGGCCCCTTCGCCTCCTCTCTTCTGCTTTTTTTTTGGGGGGGGGCACCAGGCTGGTACCTCCTTTCTTCTTTTTCTAGCTCTGTAGACACATATGTGCTCACTATAGCCTGTATCCTGTAAGGGCTTTAGAAGATATCCACCAACCTTTTTCTGTTCTCATTGTGTGCTCCAGACTATATGTCCTCTTTAAATCTGGGAGGGCTGTGGCTCATTTGTACTAACATAATGAAGCAGAAATTACGCAGATGATGTCTAGTAAGAAAATGTACACGGCTGCCATTTGTTATCAAGAAGCTTGTCTTTGGAGCCCTAAACCACTATGTCCAACAATTCTGTGGCAGGCTGTTGTGCAGCAAGAAAGCCAGACCACTTGGAAAAGGCATACCTAGATTATCCAGCCTCCAGGTCAGCTGAGCAGCAGGCCAACTACCATCAAGGATAGGTAAGTGACTTGAGGACCAGGTGGATGGGTCAGAAACAAAGCATTGACATTGCTCCTGCCCCAGTTTCTTACCCACAGAATTCAGAAGCATTAAAAAGCAGTGGTTTTAAGCTGCTAAGTTTTGGGCAAAGGAAACAGCTCAGTGAGTCAAAGACCTGGTTGTGCAAGTCTGATGACCCCATGTGACAAGCCCGATGAGGTGGTGCACATCTGTAATCTCAGCACTGCTACGGCCAGATGGGAGGCAGAGACAGAATTGCCTGGAAGCTCAAAGGTCAGCCTGCCTAGACTACAAACTGCCTAGACTAGCATCAGAACAACAAAAGAGACCAGGCCTCAGAAACAAGGTGGAAGGCAAGAACTGACTCCCCAAAGTTGTTTTCTGATCTCCACACATGTGCTGAGGCACACATCCACACACATCTACAACGTGGTGGTTTGAATGAGAATGTTCCCCACAGGCTCCAAGTATTCAGACGTTTTTGTCCCCAGTTGATGGCGCTGTTTCGGGAGATCTTAGAACGTGTGGCCATGCTAGAAGGAGTAAGTCATTAGGGCGGGTTAGAGAGTTCTTAAGTCTCACCAGATCTCCAGTGTCTCTCTGCTTCCTGCGCCTTCTTTAAGATGTGAGCCTCTGGGGCTGGAGAGATGGTTCGGTGGTTAAGAGCATTGGCTGCTCTTGCAGAGGACCAGAGTTCAATTCCCAGCACCCACATGGTGGTTGATAACCATCTGTAACTCCAGTTCCAGAGGATCTACCACCCTCTTCTGACCTCCATGACCTTCTCATGACACAGGTGCATTTACACACATGCAGGCAAAACATACACGTAAAATAAAAATAATAAATAAAACATTTAAAAAAGGTGAGCCTCTGCTTTCTGCTCCAGCTCCAGCCACCGCCTGCACCGTGCCTCCCCACCACGAGGGACTCTAATCCCCCAGAACCATAAGCTCAAATAAACTCTTCCTTTTATAAGTTCCCTTGGTTACAATGTTTTATCACAGAAACAGAAAAGTAACTAAAACACACACACACACACACACACACACTTTTAAAAAATATTTGGGCTGGAGAAATGGTTCAGTGGTTAAGAGCACTGGCTGCTCTTGCAGAGGACCCAGGTTTGATTCCCACATGGAGGCTGACAACCATGCTAACAGGGGATCCGGTGCCCTTTTCTGATCTCACAGGCACTGTATAACATGAGTGCATCTACCTACATGCAAGCAATATATTCATACACAGAAAATAAAAAATAATAAATAAAATTTTAAAATCTAAGAAACAAATATCTTTAGTTGTGCCATATTTGACTAACCAAAAGCAAAGTCCAGGCCCTTCCAACACTCAAAGATTATACAGGTTATGAACATCATAGGGTCTGTCCACTGCAGTAACTCAAAGGTGGAATCATTTATTTTGGCTCTTGGTTTCAGAGGATTTTCTTGGCCCACAAACTTGAACAGAACAGTATGGTGACAGGACATAAGGAGCCTCTTCACCTTCTGAGGGATGGGAAGCAAAGAAGGGGACTACAGGGAGGAACCAGGGCAGGATACAGCCTGCAACATACCCCAGTGACCTAGTTCCTGCAGTGAGGCCCCATCTTTCTAGTAATGTCATCATGTTATGAATCCATCAAAGCATTCGTCGAGTTTGAGCCCCCATGATCTAATTGTTTCTAGAAACCTACATCCTTGTTGGGCCTGACTGGGCAGACCTATAATCTCAGCTACTCGGGAGACTGGAGCAGGAGAATCAAAAGCTCAAGGGTTGCCTGGGCTGCAGAGTGAGTTCAAGGCCAGCCTGAGCAACTTAGTGAGACCCTGTCTCAAAATAAAAATTAAAAGAAGGAAGAGGAGGAGAAGGGAAGAGGAAGAGGAAGAAGAGGAGGAGGAGTAGGAAGCAGAAGAGGAAGAGGAGGAGGAGGAAGGGAAAGAACCTGTTCAGTCACAGAAACCCAGAGGGATGCTTTACTAGTTTAGGCATTTCAAGTTAATAATTTAAGATTAACCATTATTTTCCCTTTGGGGTTTCCTGACTCCTTTCAACAATCATGAGGAGGAAATGGAGACTCAGAAAAGTTAGAAGACTTGTCCAAAGTCACAGTAATGAAATCAAGGTAACACTCTAGATTTATTGGATGCCCCAATCCTGAGATCTTATAGATAGTGCTTTGACAGGGAGCAAGGATGCTGAAGGTTGCAGGAGACAAAGCGCACCCACATGGAGGCGTGGCCTTTCAACAAACAGCCTTATAAAGTAATGACAGCAGGTCTGGCTGCAGGCCTGTAATCCCAGCTACTCAGGAAGCTGAGGCAGGAGGATTGAAATTTCAAGGCCTGTTTGGGCTAAACAATGAGTTCAAGGCCAGACTGGGTAGCTTAGCAAGACCCTGACAAAATTAAAAAGAGAGCTGGGATATAGCTCAGTGATAGAGTGCTTGCCTAGCATTCATGAGGCCCTGGGTTCAACTCCTAATACAACACACAGGCGCACACAGGAGAAAGGGCGAGAAGAGACAGTCTGTTTCTGAGGAGGGGACAGCTTGGGCACAGCCAAGGAAGTGAACAAACACGGGTATTTTGGATGGGATGGGAGTGGAAGTTTGGGCCAAGATGGCAGCTGTGTCGGTTAATATTGTCAACTTGATAGGATCCAGAGTTACTTAGGAGGCAGGTAGACTGGAGACAGGGCAGACCCATGAGGGGGTTTGTAAACTGCATTGAGGTGGGACGGTCCCCTGTGTATGTGGGCAGCACCATTCCATGGCTTGGGGTTCTGCACCAAATAAAAAGGAGAAGGGAGCTGAGCACCAGCCTTTCTCCTCACCCCCTCTGGCCTCCCTGAGCGGCCACCTGCTGCCATGGTGGGCTGTGAGCCCAAATAGACCTTCCCTTCCATAGGATGATTTTGTCAAATATTTTATCACTGCAACTAAAAAGTAATGAATACAGGGACTATAAGAAAGAAGGCTGGGGATATGACCAGACCCCAGTTTAGCACAGCAGCTGAGGAGTCAGAGCTTTATGGGAGAAACAGCTGTGAGCCATGGAGGATGCTGAGGAGTAGCAGCCATGCACAGAAATATCTTTGGAAGGGCTAATGGCACCCTAGGCAAGAAAGGACTGGGGCATTGTCCTGCCTCTGTGGCCTTTTCTTTACGGGGCACCTTTCTTTCTTCAAGGCCTAGGAGAAAGAAAAATAGAGAGAGAAGTGAGACTGAGGCCATTTTATGGATGAGGAAGTTGAGGCTCATTGAAGACATGGAGCCTGTGAGAATGATGGGGCCTGGTGCTGAGAACTTCAGTCACATGATGGGGAGATGGGGACCAGGGACTATATATTTTTCTGCACAACTTCTGAATAGTCCATATTCGTGCAAGAGAACCAGCACTGGTGTTGTTCAAAGTGTGGATTTGGGGCCCAGGGCCAAAGGTTCTAATTCAGAGAGGAAGCTGGAGCTGTGAACTGTCTCTGTATGTACATAGGTGTGTGTGTGTGTGTGTGTGTGTGTGTGTGTTCATGCGTGCATGGAGGCCAGAGGTCAATGTTGGGTGTCTTCCTCAATGACGCTCCACTTTATTTTTGTATTTATTTTGTATTGTACGGTGTACAAGTGTTTTGCCTGCATGTATGAGTGCACCATGTGTGTGCAATGCCTGCAGAAATCAGAAGAGGGCATTAGATCCCCTGAAACTGGAGTTATAGATAGTTATTAGCAACAATGTAGGTGCTGGGACCAGAACCTGGATCCTTTGCCAAAACAGCCAGGACTCTTAGCTGCTGAACCATCTCTCTAGCCACAGTCACCTCTCTCTAGCTCCTTCACTTTATTTTTTTAAGACAAGGTCACTCGCTGAACCTGGAGCTCACCAGTTTGGCGAGACTAACTGGCCAAGAAGCCCCGGGGACTCATCCGCCTTTGCCTCCCCTGTGCTGAGGTTACAGACAGTAACGTGCAGGCTTTTACAGTGGATGCTTACTTGGAAGACACTTTACCCATTGAGCCAAGTCCCCAGCCCCTAAACTGGCATTTTAAGCAGCATCCGAGGTAGACACAAAGATCCTGGCTCCTTTTCTAGAAGCCCTCAAGAGCACAGGGGTCCAAAGAAGGCTGCCGAAGATCCGGCCGGACCCACAGTGCTGGTTCGCCCCTTCCCCGGGGCTGCCCCAGCCGGTCTTTGAACTCGTCGCAGCTGAGTGACAGCCCTCCTGTGGGCAGTTAGCGCACTGGGGCTTCGCCGCTCAAATCTGACCTCAGAACTCCCTGTGGGTCGCGCCTCTCCCTTAAGGGTCTCCGGTTTGTTCCGGAGCCAGCGCACCTGTTAACCCGCTAGCGCGGTACAGAAGTCTCCCAAGCCACACTGCGGGGCCGGCTGGCTGGCGTGCGCGCTGTGAGTAACCCGGAAACTGAGGCTCGGCGCACGGATCACTTGCCCAAGGGTAAGACTTGAACTCGAGACGCGCGCCGCTTCCCAGCGGGGCGCGCGGAGCCCCGGGCCCGGAGGCGGGGGTCCGGAGCGGGCGCTGGAAGAACAGGGGCTTTGATTCGCGGCTGCCGGCGCGGACCCAGACGCTAATTAAAATCGCCTGGGCTGCGGGGGCGGCGGGGCGGGCACAAAGCCGGCTTTGACCCGGCGGCCGCCCGCTGCACAGGCCCGGCTTGTGGGACGTGTTTGTTTTTGCTCGTAAAGCGCGGCTGCCCAGCCGAGCCCGGGCGGCGACGGGGCCGGGAGCCCGGCAAGGGCCCCTGAGGCCATGGCCGTCGTCCCCGCCGCGATCGACCGGCAGGAGCCGCCTTGCGCAAGGCCCCCCACGCTCGGGGCCTCAGTTTCCCCCGCCGTTGCATAGTAAAGATGACCGCACCGCAGTGCTTACAGCGTTCCTGGGCCCCCAGACTAAAGGTCTTTCCACTAGACAGATGAAGCCCAGAGAGGGCGAGTGCCTGGCCCCGGGTTACACAGTTCTAGATGAAAGAGCCAGGCCTGGAACCCAGGGCTGCGACTCTCAAAGCCACAGGAAGCCTCCTCTCCGAAGAAGGAGGGCTCCGAAGGGCCAGCTGGCAGCAAAAAGGTGGGTTTCAGTGGGGAGGAGTTTCCTGCTCAGGGCTCACTAAGCTCCCTAGGGTGGGTGTTCCAGCCGAGGACTAGACAGGACTCCTAGCCCAATCCTTAGGGCTTCTGGCTGCACATCAGTGTTCATCCTGGGCTATGTTGGGTGCTGGGTTGGGTGACAGGGAGTGTAGGTACTTGTAGGGTAAAGGTCTGTGTGGATGGGTAGGGACCGGGGAAAAATGGGAGCCTTCATGGTTGGAGGAATGCCCTGGCTGCTGTGGCCACGGAGTTGTGGAGTCTGGGCTCTCCTGTCCCCCTGGGGCTTCCACTCCCAGGGCCAGTCCTCAGCTCCGAGCAGGTTATGACCTCCCAGCATCTACCTCCTTCAGTTTGGAATAGCCATCCTGGGGCTAATGATATGCTCCAAGTCCTTATGCTTGCTGCCAGGTCAGTCCCTCTCCCCGCCCCCCAGAACTGTAGGGCCTCCCTTCTCTGCCCTCTCTCCGTGGCTATACCCTCCTTTCAGCCTAGGCTGCCTCAAGGCTCAGTCAAGGCCAGGCTGGGGGCTTTGGGTGAGGATGGGCATCTTCAGAGAAGTACAGACGCCTACTGGGGAGGCCCAGGCTCATTGAGGAAAGAGATAACAGTCAAAATAATCAATAGTTCCCATCCACTGACATGGGCACCCATAAAGGTATCCTGTGCCTGGGCTCTGCCTCCTCTGAGGCTGGTCCTCTAGCAATGTCAGCTCTATGGTTTTGCCCCCCACCCCCACTGGCCAAGTGTTTGCTGTTGAGTGGCTTCCAAGGGCTCCGATCCTAGCCACCTGTGGACAAGATGGAGGAGGAGGAGGAGACAGCCAGAGGGAGGACTTTTCAAAGGCTCTCTCCCTCCCTAAGCCCTGGGAGCCAGAGGTTGGACAGAGACACTATTAACAGAAAATTTGCAAACATGGCTTCTAAAAATAGCTCAGACTGGCAAGGCCCACCTGGCACGCAGTGCACCTTTGCGGCTGCTGGCCTGCTCCCCTTGGCTCACTGGCCATCTGTCTGTCAGCAAATATGTCACTCTACCCTCCCCCATCCAGTTAGAGGCCACCATAGCCCCGGAGTTGGATTCAGAGAAGAGACGCTCATGAAAATGAGATCTGTCCCAAACTGATGATCGGAGGAGGAGGAAGTGCAGGAACGGGGAGGGGACATCTTATCTATAGAGTGGATGGGGAAACAGTGCTACTGCCCACAGGGAGTGCCCAAGATGGGTTGGAGGTGTCTGAGATAGCCCAAACAGCATTTAGGCTTTACAGAGGAAACTGGTCCAGTTGGAGTAGAAGACACCCAGGAGACAGACAAAATGTGTTTAGGGCAGGGGACAGAGCAGAAAGACTGGTTCCATGGTCATTATCGACCCAGATAGGGGTGGACACATGGTCTCTCCTGCCAGCCCACTTTGAGACCTCAGAGTAAAGAAGGAACCAGGAAGCTCATCTTATCCAACTCTTCCATTGAACAAGTGAGAAAACTGAGGGCCAGACGGCTGATGGAACTTGTAGTGGCAGGCTGGGTTAGAACTCAGGTCTGCTGGCCTGATGCCATTCCTATGAGCAGATGGGATAACCATTGTTGAAAATGAGTCTCAAAATGTCCGCTTTTCCATCATCAATTTATTGAGAAATGATTTCTGAGCCCTATCTTCTGGCAAACACTGGCTCACAAAGGTGAGCTGGACAGGCAGGCCCGTGCTTCCCAGTAAGCTCCATTGCAGTCCAGTGAAGAATGGTTCAGGTGTGCATACAGTTAGTTCTGTGTGTTCAGGTGCTTTTACACAAGCAGACCAAGTATTGTTTTTCCAGTATGATGCTTAGCCTTCCTAGTCAACTTGACTATTTTTGTCACAGCAAAGAGAAAAGTAATAGATTCAAGTTATAGTGGAAGAAACCACAGTTAATAACCTATCCAAGGTCACCCAGCAAAGTTAGAACTGACGTCACCCCATGATCACTCTGTAGGCCTTGGGCTCCCTCCATGCTAGTAGGGACTAGCCTCTTGTTTCTGGAAGCTTTCTATTCTGGAGGCCCTCATGGAGGAGAGCTACAAGGACTCTGGAGTCCCTTTGACCAGAATGGCCAGGTCGGCCTGCAGTGCCTTGCTCTAGGTGGGACTTGTTGGCACTCCTTGGACATGTAAGTAGGTCCTCTGCCCTCCCCTGGCTGCTCCATATTAGATGACATCTCCCCTGGGAATCCACCAAACCAGACACAAATGCCCCACCTTAGCAGGAGAGCAAAGCCAAGCTGTAATTCTAGCACTCGTGTCCGTTCAGGACTCTGCATTGGGTCAGTAGATATAAAAACACATGACCTCCTTCAAGGGCCCCGGGCTATTCTGAGTCCTTACAACAGCGCGGGAGCGTTGCCCGCTATCTCTGATAGAGGCCAGGCTCTTGGATTTACTCTGTTCACATCAAGTTGAGCATGGGGCTTGTTCCAGGCAACTTACTGTAAACCTGCTCTGGGGGTACATTACCACATCCATACCTCCTGTGTGCTGCCTAGAACTCCCAGAAATTCTTGGGGAGGGGCCTTGTGAATCTTGTTAGTTTCAGGCGCTTTATGATACTTGAAGCTTTGTTTATTTCCTAAGCCTTAACAGAATGTTTCCATTTGGAGGCAATAGCTATGCAACCATGGTGCAATCCTTGCCTGGAGTCCACTCATCTAGCATTCACCTTATGACCACTAGTACTCTGACCACAGACCCTGGGAGGAACCAGCTGTCCCACTGTGTTTGCTGGCTCCTGACCCTGAGGCCTCCACGATATCTCTGCAGCTCCTGAACCTGAACAGCCCGAGTGCACCACTGGACTCCTCCGAGTCCATCTGAGCTGGAAGGGAAGAGCCCTAGCCACTGTATGAAGTGCAGGGTAATCTAGATAAATCACGCAGCCTTGCCCAAGCTCAATTTTCCCATCTGGAAACTGGGAAGACCAATCTAAGTTTCTCCATGTCCTCCCACAGGACATGATATTGGCAGGGGGCGGGGGCTGTGAGAGTAAGATGAGATCACAAATTGGAAAGTGCACGGAGACTCAGCATCCAGTTACAAGTGATTCATCTGTATGAGCTCACCCATGTGAAAACACCAAATGACGAGCCCTAGCCTTCTGCCCTCCCCCAGTCTTAAAAGAGGATCCAGTTATTTGGTGAATGGACACTATTTGGGGTAGCTGGGTGGGGAGCGACCAGCACAGCCTCAGGGGTGCACAGTCTGTGTTGGGAAGAGGAGACACACAGACATGGTCACCGGCATTTCTGAAGCACCATGCGCAGCATGCCTGTGCTGTGTGACTTTTCCTGGGGAGACGTGAACAAACGTCTACTTGCCCCAGATAGGGCACCAAAGAAACCAAAGAAATGATTCTAACTAAGCCTTGCTTTGGGGTAACCTGTGAGTTTATTAGGGTTACTTATTTAGTTGATGGTTTAGTTGATGGGTGACTCAAGGCTGTATCACTAAAAGCACCCCACCTAAGTGTGGGTGATGACTGAGGAAAGCTGTGTCCCTGAAACTCTCTTAACCTGTATAGACAGCTCTGCTGGTCCCCGAGTCTCCTCATCTACAATTTACTGGGTTGCTTCAAGAATGTTGGGGAGGGGCTTTGTGAATCTTGTTAGTTTTGGGAGCTTTCTGAGACTTTCAGCTTTATTTCCTGAGCCTTAACAAAATGTTTCCTTTAGAAGCAATAGCTATGCAAAAGGATGGTTGCTTTCTCTGGTCAGCCTCATAGGCTGGGGGCCGTCCTCAGTGCACAGACTGCACGTCAGCAGAATGATTCCAGGGAGGCCCCTGGAAGGCTCATCCTATCTCTGTTGGTGATAGGGAACCAGGATGAACTGAATCCAAGGCTGGCCCTGGTTGATGGTAATGGCCCAGAAGGGGGCCACGGGAGGCACTTGACTATCCCATGCTAGCTGCTGACATTCGGAGCAGAAGCTTGAGCTTCAGCCTCAGGATTTGCAGTGTGATCACAGTGGCCTCAGCTCCCTCTGCCATGCTCCCCAGAGTGCTACCTGCCCTGGCACATCTGACCCTTCACCAGAGACACTGTGGCTTAGTGTGCACACACAGCCATCTCCCCAAAGATGGCAAGCTCTGCATTTGACAGGTCAGAGCATGACTTCCCCTCCCCTTTGACACTCCATGGGGTCAAGCATCCATGGAGACTCAGTGCAGTCTAAGAATCAGCTCAAGGGTCTCAGCCACAGAGCCCAAGGAAGATCCCGGGACATCTACAGGACTCATTCACATGGCTGTCGTTTGCTGTGGCTAAATGTGTGTCAGATTCTGCACCAGGCTCTCTGCCCATATTGTCTTATTTCATCTCCATATTAAATGCCCCTGTTACCCAGTGCTACAGAGGAAGATAACAGAGGCTCAGAGAGGTTCTCGCTCTGCCGAGGGTCACACACTAGTGAGCGGTGGCTCGCACCTCCATCTTCAGTTATTTTATTGATTTCTGTGGGTCACCTTTGCTGACTGGCACTAAGAGTGTTTTGCTTGCATGTATGTAAGTGTACCACGTTCATGCAGTATCCACGGAGGTCAGAAGAGTGTGTCAGATCCTCCTGGAAATGAAGTTATGAATGATTATTAGCTGCCATGTGGGTTCTGGGAACTGAACCTGGGTCCTCTGCAAGAGCAGCCAGTGCTTTTAAGTGCTGAGTCATCTCTCCAGCCCCCAAGGTCATCAGTCAGACTAGTGTTCTATCTCAGATACTCAAGCAGACCTTCCCACACCACACCTTTGCTCCTGCCCTCCGGACGAATGCTGGCCCAGAAAGGATGCGGTGGGAGGGAGAGCAGGGTGCCTCAGAAGCCAAGAGCGAGCGATGCGGAGCCAGGCCGGCCGGGCGCCTCTGGTCCCGGCGCGCTCTTCTCTTCCGCACTTTCACTAGTACGGACGGTGTCGGCCACTTGATTGAGGGCTGCGGGTTACACTTGTCTGGACACAGCCCTGTCCCTCTCTGGGTTGCAGGTGACTTACAGAAGTTGGTCAGCTCCACCATGTCCCACAAATGAGGTAGTCATTTCTCTCCTTCCTCCCAGGGCGCCGTGCTCCAGGGCAGGAAGATAGGGGTTCAGTGGCCCCCGGGAAGAAGGCCTCCGCAGGCGGCAGGCGGAGCTGGTCTGTTCTTGGCCTGGCTGCGTGCAGGTAGGAGGGGAGTTGGGGCAAGGAGATGTGGACCCACGGGGTAGGATGAGGCAGTCAGGCTGGAATGGGAGAAGAGCGAGAGGCAGGGAGCACAGAGCTCAGATGGGTAGGAAGTGGCCAACAAGGGATGCTATGCCAAGCCAAGCCACAACTGCACACCTCAGCAGGAAACACCAAGGATGGAATGGCATCATTGGGCCACTGAAAACCCAATGTGTGAAGGATGAGTACATGAGAACTCCCAGCGGTGAGGTGGTTGGGGACCCTCTGACATTCCTCTGAACTCTTGTACAGACTCGTAAAGTCAACATGTTCTCAACTGAACAACAGGTAACAAGCATGGAGAGAGGCCTAAGGGACCTCCCTGAGGGCATGAGTTCCCTGGTAACATGTGCACCAGGCTATGATTCAGATGTACCTCAGTTTACAATGTGATGATGTCCCAATAAACCCATCTTAAGTGTAAACCATCAGAAAAGGAATATGTAGATAACATACTTCACCTGCTGAGCAGCCTGGCTTGGCCAAGCATGACTTCAGTGTGCTCAGAGCCCACACACTAGCCTGCAGAGCTGGACGGGGTCATTTTATACTACAGTGTTGACTATCTCTGCATAGACCCAGATGAGCATTTTGCACACAGATGGGTTGACAAAGACACAGTATCTAAAAACTGCTGGCCACATTGGGAAGGCCACTGTAAAGTGTGGTTCCCCTTCTGAGAATGTGGCTAACTGGGAGCTGTGGGTCACCTCTGCTGCCCAGCACTAAGAGCATCATATGGCACACTGCTAGACAGGGGACAGGAACAACATTCGACTTCAAGTATGGTTTCTACTGACTTTGAATCATTTTCCCACCACTGCAAAAACTCTAAGGCAAACCATTGTAAGCCACGGTCCATCTAGGTACATTACACCTTCAGCAGGATGGGAACAAGGGTCTGGATCATGTTATCTTCCTACATTTTCATATGCTGAATACGTTACTTACAAAGCACATGTAAAGGAACTAGAAATAGCTCAGTCAATAAAGTACTTGCAGGCAAGCATGAAGACCCGAGTTTAGTCCCCAGCACCCACATAAAAAGCAGGACATGATGGCGAAACTTGTGCTCTTCAGTGGATGGTCCCCAAAGAATAACACCCAAGATTGACATTCAAGGTCACCTGAGGCTGACCTCTGGTCTCCACATGCACACATACACTCAGACGTGTGAACACAACCTGTAGAGAAATTTGCCCAAATATGGAGTTTTTCATGAGTTTTTCCATCTTACCCTTGTTATTTTCCAAATGTTCTACACTGAGCAGATATGGAAAAAAAATTAGGAAACCTTTTAAAATAAATAACCTCTTCCTGGTGACCATAATTTGAGTCTTCACTGGGAATTAGGCGCAGCTGGTTGAGCCCCTGCAGCCTCACCCGGATTCATGGACTCCCAAGCTTAATAAACCGCCTTCATCCCTCACTGAGCCCTCTAGCCACCGCCTCTCTGAAGTGAATCTTTCAGTCTTAGGTCTCCATCTCCAGTGATGATCTGAGAGCAGAGGAGAAGAAGGCACTTCCTGTGGGGAGCATTTGTGTTTGAAATCAACACCTTCTGCTTGGGCACTTAACACATCTGTTGTCCTGTCAGTAAGTGGTGTTACTGTGAGGAGAAAATGAAATAACATGCAGAAGGCATTCGGTATTAGCACATAGTAAGTGGTTTATTTTAACATTTATTTAGTGCATATGTGGAGGTCAAAAGACAACTTGTGGGAGTCAGTTCTTCCTTCCACCATGTGAGATTCGAGAATGCAACTCAAGTTTTCATCTTGCTGACCCAGTATTTAGTAAACTCTCATTGCCATCACCTTTTTCCTTATCTCCATTAGTGACTGTGCCTACCGCTCCCTCTGTGAGCTTTCTAAACTTGACAAGAGTGTTTACCAGCCTGACCTTCTGGTAAAAGATCTGGGTTCTGATCTCAACTCTGTCACTGACTGAGCAACAAGGGGAGGAAGGTCCTCCCCTTCCCTGTGCCTCAGTTTCCGTTTTGGCAAAATGAAAATCTTGAGCTTCCTGCTTTGTGGTCTGGGATTAGCAGATTATGTAATTTATCCATAAGACTGGAAGACTTTTGTGATTAAAAGGGTATGCTGTCATTCTCAGGATGGCGTTTTTTTTAATCAATTTTTATTTCCTGTGTATGAGTGTTTTGCCTGCACATATGTAAGTGCACCATGCCTGTGCAATGCCCATCAGATACTCTGGAACTGGAGTTCAGATGGGTTAGCTGCCATGTGGGTATTGGGAACCAAACTGGGTCCTCTGGAAGAACTGCTCCTAACCACTGAGCCATCCCTCCAACCCTGGGGTTCAGGACAGTTCTGAGCGCCGTGGAAGTCTGGTCACTCTAGATTTAACAGCTCCATTCCAGTGCCTCCAGTCCTATTTGGCAGGCAGTAGGGCTCCCCACCCAAGATGGCTGCCTTCTAATCCCTGGTGTCTGAGGACATGGCAAAGAGAATTAAGAATTTGCAGATCAGATGACCTTGAAGTGTGTCCTGGATTATAAAGGTAAGCCCAACATGATCACAAATTAAAAGATACTTATAAAGAAAGGCATAAGAAGAATATTAAAGCAAGATGCCATGAGAGGAAGATCCAAGCTGTCATTTTGACTTTGTAGATGGAAAGGAGCCGTGAACCAGGGAATCTAAGCAGCCCATGAAAGCCAGAAAAGGCATTTCACTTAGAGCATTCTAGAAGGAATTCACAACTGCTGATGCCTTGATTTTGACTCAGTAAGACCCATTTTGAGTTTCTAACTTCCAAAACAAGAAAATTAATGTGGTCTTTTTTTATTTTGTGTGTGGTGTGTGTGCACGGTGGCAGGAGGTGGCGGAGTGGCAGGTGCCTGTGTGTGCACATGCAGAGTCCAGAGGTCAACTTCAGGAATCTTCCTCTGTTGCTCTTCACCTTATTTTTTGATACAGGGTCTCTCACTAGACTTAGCTTGTTGTTTCAAGTAGGCTGGCTGCCTCCAGCCTCCCCTGGATCCACTTGTCTCTGTCCCCACCTAGCCTACCCAGGCTGCCTTTTCATGTGGATGCTGGGGATCCCAACTAAGGTCCTTGTGCCTGTACAACAAGCACTTTAACCACAGAGTCATCGGAGCCATCTCCTTAGCCCAAACCACTAAGTTTATGATGATTTGTTATAACATCAGTTAGAAGGTAATACCCACAGCAGGGCTGTGCTCAGAGGGCTCCTCTGGCTGGGTGGTCTTATAAAGCTGTCCTTGCCATATAAGGGGGCTACTCTAAACACTGGATGGGTGGGGTTCTAGTCTGTGTCCCAATATCCACTTACCTTGGATCTTGAGTGGGTTGGGTTCCTCTCAGACTTCAGTTATCCTGTGAAACAGTAGTTAACATGACTTTCTGTTTGCCTTACCTATTTTATGTGTGTGTCAGGAGAATCCAATAATCACTAGATGCTTTTTAACTCATCCTGTGTCAAGCTTTGTACTGGGAGCTACAACACAAAAGATCTGGTCCTAGCCCATCCCTGCTCTTGAGAAGCTCCTATTCTGGGGAGAGGAAACAGACAGACATATAAGTAGTAATTCACTTATGTGATGAGCATGAAGATAATTATGGGTGTTTGATGAGAGAAGTATTCGGCTCATCTGCTAGGGGTGTAGTGAGGGATGGCTTGCTGGGCAAGGTGATGCCAGAGATGGGCAGAAGGATAAGTAATTAGTCAGCAGAGCAGACGGGAGGAGTGGGAGACAGAGGAGACATCAGAACAACTCCCCAGAGATGAATCATCAGCATGCCAGGGACCAGCAGGACAGGTAGTTAGGTGGCATTGACTTGGAAAACATGGATGTAGGGACTAAATGGGATGATGGGCAGAGGTCTAACTCGGGTATCAGCCTGTGTCCCTGGGTCAGGAGATGGTCTGTAACAAGGCATTCCGCTTGACTTGGATTGACTTCTATGTCTCAGCCTCACACTACCCCAGACATGTGTCAAGGGCCTGGCAGCTCCCTCGGGCTCTCCTGGTGGAGGTGAGGGGTGGATGGGGCCATGCAAAATCACAGCTACTGTGAAGAGGCCGGCGTGACCTCAGGAGCTGGGTTTCATCATTCTAGATTCATGCTTCTAGACTTAGAGCCAGAGAGGTGGGGCGGAGAGGGTGGGAAAGCGGACTGGGTGACAGTCGGTTTGGGCAGGGCGCCGGGGAGGGAGAAGGAGACAGCTGGGCCCGGCTCAGATGCCACCCGCCCTGCCTTGCTGTGTGGCCTGGGGCCAGGCCCCTGCCCGTTCTGCCTGGAGGTCTCAGTGCTGTCCCTATGGGAGTCTCCTGGTGGAGGACAAGGACCTTGAAACTTTCTGGTCATTTCTGTGGACATGACTCATTTTGGGTAATAGCAAACCCCTGCTGTGCCTGCCTGGTAGGAAGCCGAGTTCCAGCAGCCGGGCCTTGAGGCATCCACACATCCTTGTGGGGCAGTCACATACTGGGACCCTTTCAGGGGCAATCTGAAGCTGTCTCTAAACTTCAGGTCTCTCAGCCCCGTACCTCATACACTATCTGCATGCAGCCTCCTCGGCTGACTCTCTTACACAGGAGTTCCCAGGTACATGCCTTTATAGACGTTCCAGAACAAAACACAGACTGGCGACAACAGAAACTTACTTCCTCACACTTCTGAAGGCCAAATACCCAGTATCAAGGTGTGGGCAGGGAAGGTTTCTTCTGAGGCCCTGCTCCTTGGCTTATGGATGGCTGCCTTCTTTCTGTGACTTAATATGGTCTTTCCATGTCCTAATATCCTCCTATAAGGACACCATCCTAATGGCTTCATTATTCTTTTTATAAAAACTGTGTTGGGGTGTTTGCCTGTGTGTATGTTAACCACTGAGCCATCTCTTCAGCCTCCCTTCATTGTCCTTAATTACTTTAAATTGTGTGTGTGTGTGTGTGTGTGTGTCTTGGTTGGTTTTTATTGCCAACTTGACCCAATTTACAGTCACCTAGGAAGAGAGACCATCAACTGAAGAATTTCCTCAATCAGACTGGTTTGTGGTCAAGTCTGTGAGAGATTTTCTTGATCAATGATTGACATGAGAAGGCCCAGGCCACTGTGGGCAGCACCATCCCATGCATGGCAGGTGAGCCCAGGCTGTATAAGAAATCTAGCAGAGTAACTGGAGAGATGGCTCAGCAGTTAAGACCACTGGCTGCTCTTGCAGAGGACCCAGGTTCAGTTCCCAGCACCTACATGGTAGCTACATACGTGCAGGCAATAAACTCACACATAAGATAAAAATAATAAAATATTTTTTAAAAATGTATCTGAGCATGAACCACTGAGCAAGCCAGGAAGCAGTGTTCCACCACGGTTGCCATGGCTTTTACTTCATCTCCTGATTGCACTCCCGCCTTCCCTCAGCGGCAGACTGTGACCAAGAGTAATCCAAATAAACTCTTTCCTCCCCTAAGGTACTTTAGGTCACGGTGTTTACCACAGCAACAGAAAGCTAACTAGAATAACGTGTGCGGGAGTCAGGGTGTATGTACACACAGGTCAGAGGGTGCATGCACCTGTTGGGACCAGAGGAGAGCGCCCAGTGACCTGCTCTATCACTCTCTGCCCATTCCTTTGATAAAGGTCTCTCCCTGAACCTGGAACTAGGTTGGCAGCTCCATCTCCCACATCACTGGGATTACAGGCACATGCATGGCCACACCCAGCTTTTTCACATGGATGCTGGGCCCTGAACTCAGGTCCTCATACTTGCACAGCAAATGCCCTTTCCCACTGAGCCATTCCTTCAGCCCTTTAGTTACTCTTTAAAGAACTTGTCTCCAAATAGGCTCACATTCTGAGGTGCTGGGGGTTAGCACTTCAAGTATGAATTCAGTGCAGGACACAGAACGTTGGGGCCACCAGGGGAACCTCCTCAGTAGAGCTAGAGATTCAGAGTGTAAGCTCTGTGACAGGGCTTTGTCCGTGCCTGACATGTGACATTTGTTTAATTATCTGTGGTATGAACGCATGGCTTAGTAAGCTCAGGATGGTGCCCAGACTTTTGTCATTTAGAAAGTTGATTGATTTTGACTGATGGTGGATTTTGATTCATCCCCTGGGTTCTGACTGAGTGTCATTCTCTCTGTTGCTGGGTGGGAAGTCACAGGCCCAATCAGGGGAAGGACTCCTGGCAGTGCTGGCACTTGACAAACACTGTGCACATGTTGGATCTGCCTCAGACCCTCTATAGAAGTCTGGGACAGGAAGGAAAAGGCAGATCATGTGGTGTCTCTATATCCCTCGGCTCTAGTCTCCTGTCTTCAGCCAGTCCCCTCATTTATCAGCCAGAAGGCTGTTTCTAGAATGTTCATTTGATTCCATCTGCTCAAAACTCTTCAGTGACTTCCCCACCATCCGGATGGGCACCTTTAATCACCCTTCCTGGGTGGCTTCTGCCCCAAGCCTCACCCAGTGCTCATCCCTATACAACCTGTGGTTTAAGCCACAGCAGACCCAGCGCAGGTCCTGCACCTGTCATTGCCGTTACCTCTCAGCTCAGCACATGCATCTTGGGATGTGTTTCCCACCTGTCTTTCCAGGAAGCATCTCCTTTTAATATAGCCATTTGAACCCAGCAAGGTCTCTGTGGGAATAAGGCCCTGGAGCAGGCTGTGCTCCCCTGTGTCACTGTGCTAAGCACACTGGCGACAAATACCTCTTCTGATGTCTCCACTAGATGGTGAGGCTGAAGTGGTGAGTAGTTTCTGTGCCCCCCCCCCCCCCCCGAGCATGAGCAAGGCCTGGCAGAGTCTGAGTCATCAGGGTTGTGCTGGATGAAGAATGCACCTTGGAGATAGAACACACCCTGGAGGGATGAAAGCAGCTCAGTACACCCCACAGAACACTCATTTCCAGAAGGATTTTTTACACATTTATTTAATGTGTGTGTGCATACAAACACATGCCACAGCCTGTGTATAGAAATCAGAGATCAATTTGTGAGAATTGGTTCTCTCTTTTTACCTTGTGGGTCTCAGGAATTGAACTCAAGTTATTAGGCTTGGCTATAGGCATCTTTGCTGGGCCATCTTACCAGACATTAGTTATTAATATTTGTGTGAAAGAGAGAGATAGGGCACATGTGTGCCACAGTGTACTTGCGGGGGTCAGAGGACATCTTCCAAGGAAGTTGGTTCTGTCTTTTACTGTGTTCTGAGGCAGGGTCACTGTGTTGTGTACTCCAGGCTAGCTGGCCCTCGAGCTTCTGGAAGTTTCTCTTGTCTCTGTCTCCTATCATGTTGTAACAGAACTGGGTTTATAGTCTGTGCTCAGGGATAAAACTCAGGTTGTCAGGCTTGCACAGTGCATGCTGGCCCATCCCCTTGGCCCCTGGAGGACATGCTTTGTGCCCTCGTGTACCCACTGAGCTGGGGTCCTGTCAAGATTTGGAGTTCCCATCCAGCCTTCATGCCCAAAATCCTGTAGCTAGCCCGGAGAGCAAGCAAAGTTGGGGAGCAGAGTCTTAGCCTCAGGTGGGGACATCAAAGGTGGCAGAAAGCTGGCCAGGAAGCTGTAGGGAGGGGGGAGCTGCGGTCCCAAGGGAAGAGTCTAGAAAACACCAGGATACCAGGCAAGGGGAGGGCAGGGAGGGCAGAGACCCGATTAAGCTCTCTCTGACCATGAGCAACTTCTTGCACTCTCAAAATCCATGGTTCCTCAACCAGAAAACAAAGGGCCTGTGTTGGGCATAATGCAGGGTGGGCCTAGCTAGGCCATCTGGTAGGAGGAATGAAGGAATGGCTCTCGTGGGCATGGTGCTGAATGAGGTTGAGCTTTCTTACAAGATATACTGGGAATTCCTCATTCATGGGGAATAATTGCAATCTCCGATCTCCCTCACAAATGGGGTTCGACGGGTCACCTGCACCTGCCGGTGTGGGTAGGCACACGCTGAGCCAGTCAGTGTAGCATGTGTGCAGCCCTGGACATCTAAGGGCTTCACAGACCTGTTATTGCTCAATCTGAGGTGGCTGAACGCCACTTGTCCCTATTCGGGCGCCAGTATGTTGAGGGTCCCAGCACTCAGGGCCAGCCCGAGGGGGACCAAAGGGTCTCCAGCGTGGGTGGAGGGCTAGTAGGTGAAGAGTCAAAACACCGACTCTGGGAGTTGAGCTGAAAGCCAGCAGTGGTGGTCTGCTGCAAACTCATTTATTCAAGAAAGAGCAGAGAGTCTTACAGGTCTTGTTAGCCAATAGCTTTATGGGGTGGGGTCCTGACTAAAGCCAATCATAGTTTGTTCCCAGGTGGATCAGGTTCCCTCCAGGTGCTGGGCAAAAACTGGCTTCACAACCAACCAGTGTGGAGCACCACACCCATGAGAGCCATTCCTTCATTCCTCCTGGCAGGTGGCCTAGCTAGGTCCACCCTGCATTATGCCCAACAGGCCTGGACCAGATGTTCACTAAGGCACTGGCCGGGAAGATTTGGGAGGAGTCTGGCTACCTTACAGTTGCATTTCAGAGGACTGTGCCCAGGCTGCACACAGATTTCAGGGGCTCGTGGCCTGCCAGGGATTTGGGGAGTCATGTCTGTGGGCCTGGAAAGAACTAAGCTTCCTACCCTGGACAGCATCCCATGGTTCTGGCAGGCCCATTATGACCCTTGACAGTAAGGAAGCTGGCCACCTGGGAAGCCATAAAAGCCTGGGCTGGCCTGGCCTGTTTTGGGGTGAAGCCATGAGACTCTCTGCCTAACTCTTGAGGTGATGCTCCTGAACTTGTCTGGAGCTGGAGCAGCACCCTTCGTGGGCCAGCTGCGACTCCCAGAAGCATGGCTGGCAGGGCAGGGCCTCATGGTAGTTCCAAGCCTCAAGGGCCCCAGGGACTAGGTCTTTGATCATATGGACAACCTCTGTTTGCCCTGCACTTCCTGGGTCCTGCCCTGCCAGGACCAGGTCTGCTGTCCTGAGCCAGTGCCTTCAGCCACTCCCTAGACTGGACTTCAGATTCAGTTGGTGAAGACAGGCCCCCTGGATGAGCCATCTGGCCCCTTTCTTATTTGCTTCTCAAAGTTGGAAAAACTACCCTGTGCACCTGGTAGTGCTTGCTGTGGCTGAAGCTCTTTCTTTTTTTTTTTTTTTTAAAAAAAAGAAGGTGCCCCCCAAGCTTACCGCAACCTCCTTTATTGGCCTTTTGACTCCTGCATAACCAATCCCTTACATCTAATGGTGTGAATGTTACCATTCACACACTCTCGTACACTTTCCAGTTAGGTCTTGGGACAACTTTGGAAGGTGGAGGATGACATCACTATCTCTGGTTCCAGATGAGGAAACCGAGGCACAGACAATAGTTCAGCTATGCAAGGCTAAACAGCAGTGTGGGTGCTAGAGCAGAGAACCTGGGTCCTCTGATTGCAGTCAGTCCCTGGTGTGGCACATCCCACTGTCACCCGTACTCAGGGTCAGAGTCTTCTGAAAACAAGAATGGCAGAAGGAGTTGAGTGTGATGGCACATACCTAAAAATCCCAGCAGGAGATAGTCAGGCAGAACGAGGATCGGAAGATCACAAGAGATCACGGTTGGCCTCAGCTACAAAGAGAGTATGAGGCTAACCTGGGTCACATGAGACATTGTCTCAGAAACAAAATATGAGAAAGGGCGGGAGTATGAGCCCCTCCCTCCCACCAATGTGCATTTCTTTGGTGAACCTAACCATCACTTCAGCTGAAACAATGCCCTCGAAGCCAAGGATTAGCAAGCCTGGGCTTCCTTGTGAGGTGGAAGGGCTTCAGATCTTCCCTGCCCCTCACGCTCACAGCTGGGTGTTTCCACTTAGCGCTCCATCTCGCTTAGTGAACGGGGCTGACTGTCCAGCATCAGCTTTAAAAACGATAGACAAACAAAGCATCCATGTACCTCTCAGAATCCCCTGCAAGCCTGCCCACCCTGTTCTCCTTCCTCGGTGCTCCGGGGCTCTTTAATAGCCACACCTGCCTTCTACACATCAGCTTAGAAAACCCAACTTGTCCTTTAGTCTAATTTCTTCTTTATCTTTTATATCCACTTGGTTGGGTTCTGGGTTTTTTACTTAAGTCTTTCATTTATTCATCCAATAGATATCTGTATGCTACACCACTGTAGGCCACTTTGCATCCCACTGCCATATAGCATGTAATATGTATACTTGCTTTCTTTCACTTGGTAACCCCTGTTATAATGTGTATCTGTTCTTCATTGCTTTTCAGGGCGGAATAATATTCTGTTGTATCATCTATACCACTTTCTATTTACTAACTCATTGTTTAACAGATATTTGTATTTTTTTTTGCATTTGGGATTAATCTGAATTAATGTTGCTGCAAACATTTGTGTATGAATTTTGTGTAGATGTACATTTTGGGGGAGTGGGGGAGTTATATACATAGGGGTGGGATTTCTGGACTGTATCGTATGCCTAGGTTTAAAATCTTGAGAAACACTCATTTTTCCAAAGTGGCTACACCATTTTAACCCTCCCACCATTAAGAAATAAGGGTTCCGATTTGTCTACACCCTCATTAAAATGTGTTTCTTTCTTTCTTCACAGTCATTCTAGCAGATGTAGACTGGCTTGTGCAGTCTTGATTTACGTTTGCCTGATGACTGTGATGTGGAACAGTTTTTCAGGTGCCCTTTGGCCATTTGTACATACTCTTTGAACTATTTGTTCATATCCTTTGCTGGTTTCTCAGTTGGGTTATTTGTCCTTTTGTTATTGAAGTTTTCATATATTCTGGATTTAAGTCCTTTATGAGTGATTTACAAATATTCTCTTCCATTCTGTGTGCTGTCTTTTTATTTTCTTTTTTTGAGGGTGTCTCTTGAAGTTCAGTTTATCATTTCTTGAACGTAACAACTTTTCACATGTCTAAGAAGGCTGTGCCTGCCCCAAGGTTCATGAAGGTCTACCCTCTCTCCCTTGTAGAGTTGTATAGTTTTAGCTCTTACATTTAGACATTATGACCCATTATCAGCTAAAATTGGAATGCATTTTATTAGTTTTTAAATCATGGTAAAAATCTATTTCATCTAATTTATCACCTTAACCATTTAAAAAATGTATAAGTGTATTTCCTGCATGTATGTAGGTGTTCCACATGTATGAAATACCCATGGAGATCAGAAGAGGATCAGATTCTCTAGAACTGGAGGTACAGATGGTTGTTAGCCTTCATAAGGGTTCTAGAAACTGAACCTGGGTCCTCTGTGAGGGCAGCCAGTGCTCTCAATGCTGAGCCATCTCTCCAGCCCATCTTAAAGGGACAGGTTAATAGTGTTGAGAACATTCTCTTCAATGTTGTGCTCATGGTCTGGAACTTTCCACTGAAACTCTAGACCTATTGAACAACTCTCTACTCCAGCCCTGCTCAGTTTATATACCTAATGTAGGAAGGGAAGTTCATTTTCATTCCTTTGCCCGTGGATATCTAACTGTTCTAGTGCCATTTGCTAAAAAGACTATTGTTTCCTCCACTGAATTGTCTCAGTTCTCTTGTCAAACATCAGTTGACCATAAGTGTAAGGGTTTCGTTCTGGACTCTCAGTTCTTTTCCACTGATCTCTATGTGTATCCTTGTGCCCAGACTGTCTTCATGACTCAAGCTTTCTGGTGGGTTTTGACAACAAGAAGTATGAGTCTTCAATTTTTTTCCTTTTCAACATTGTTTTGACTATTCTTGGTTCCTTGAATTTCCACATAAATTTTAGAACCAGCTTATCAATCCTCCCACTGCATATGTGTCCATGTGTATACATGTATGAGTGCACACGTAGTGGCCAGAAGAGGACACTAGGAATCCTCTTCCATCACGCTCTGCCTTATTCCCTTGAGACAGGGTCTCTCACTGAACCACAATTATCCCTTCATTTAGTTTCTTTCTGTTGCCTTTTGGGTATAGTTGTTCCTTTCTTCAGTCCTTTGTATTGCTTGATGTATTCTCTGTAGGGCTAGTTTGCTAGACATGAATTCTTTCAGCCTATTTGTGTCATGGAAGATTTTTTTTTCCCTGTCCACTATAATAGACAGTTTTTCTGAGTATTCTGGGTTGGCAACTGTGGTCATTTAGGACCGGTAATATATTGGTCCAGGCTCTTCTGGTTTTCATAGTTTGCATTGAAAAGCTGGTTATAATTTTGATGAATTTTCCTTTATATGTGATTTGCTGTTTTTTCTCTTGCAGCTTTTAATATTCTGTATTGTTCTATATATTTAATGTATTTACTGTGATATGCCATGGGCAGTTTCTCTTCTGGTACTGTCTATTTGGTGTTCTGTGTGCTTCTTTTATTTGTATGGTTATGTTTTTCTTTAATTTAGGGAAATTTTCTGCAATAATCCATTGGAGATCTGGTCAATGCCTTTTACCTTCCTCTCTGTGAATGACGTGTAAATTTGGTTTTATGTTGTCCCACATTTCCTGCATACTCCACTCCTGGTTTTTTTAAAAAATTTTTTTATAATCTTTGCCTGAGCAGTTCAATTTTTCAACTTCAACATCTAGTCTTGATATTCTGTTTGCCATTCATTCATTCTATTAGTGAGGCTTTCTCCCATCATTTCAAATTGATTTACTGAGGTTTTCACTTCCTTCTTCATTTTAACTTGAGTTTTCTTTAATATTTCTATATCTTTTGTAAATTAATTCAGAAGTTTCTTCATATCTTCTTTTAGTTGTTTGATTTGTTTTTGTTCTTTAAATTCATTGAATTATTTAATTATAATTGTTCTTTTAAATTCTGTGTCCTGGGTTCTCTCTAGAGGGTTCCCATTGTAGAACTCTTCCATAGGACTGGTGGTATTAGATGGAACCATATTATTTTGGTTTTTCTTATTACTATATTTCCATTGTCGTTTTGGCATGTGGATTTCTTTTGTTGCTTATGATTCTGGTGTGAAGCTCAAGCCTTCCTTTGTTGAGTTGAAGTTTGATTCCATTTGTATTATTGATGTACCTTGGCTGTTTTCTGATTGGATATAAGCTGGTTGGTCTAGGCTTCATGTTCTCTCTTTTGATTTTATATTGGAGGAACCAGATGGCTCCAGTCATGCTACTCAGGAGCTCTCCAGCACTGGCTACTTCAGAGCACTTCAGGAGCCTGAGATGGACAGTGCCAAGGTCCAATGAAAGGAAATGGGAGACTGGAGTGCTGGTCCCTACTAGTCAGCAGGGAAGCCTAAGTCCTGGAGCAGTGGGAGGGGCTGCAAGTGATCCCAAAGCAGGGAGATGGGCACTATGTGATTTGGGAAGCTCACCATATGGGTGCTGGGATTTGAATCCAGGTCTTCTACAAGAACAGCCAGTGTTCTTAGCCACTGAGCCATCTCTCCAGCCCGAGTTGATCTTCTTTGAGGGAGAGAATCTTGATAGGCTGAAGAGATCCCAGTGGATGAATTTACACTGAGAGATGTCTAGGTACACTAACTTGATCCAACAGGCCTTAACATCTGTGACAGAATGTATGAAATCTAGTGTGTGTGGGAGGGAATTGTGTGGGAGGGTATGTTGGTGGGTCTCTGTTTCCAGCATTGCTGTTGTGTTCCAGCTGTCCTAGAGAACCGAGGGCTATCTGGCACCCCAGGTGTGACAGGGAAAATTCCCAGGAGACTGTGTCAGCAGACAGTTCACTTATTGGAACCAAGGCAGGGGTTTATTCAGGGAGGCCTTTCTGGCCATTACAGAAGGTGGGAAAGTTAAAAGTGGGGTCTTTAGGTAAAGGTGGGAAGGTTGTAGGGCTGATGTGGAAATTAGGAACAAGGAAATAAAACCCAAAAACCTGGTTTTTGTCTGGGGTGATCTTTGTGGGGGGAAAAGAAGATTAAACAACTGCTGAGGAATGAGGATGTCATATCTACAGTGGCTTCCTGGGACCCACATTATAGTGTCAGGCAGAGCAGGGCAGGACACCTGCCATCCCTTCAGGGTCTCTGGGGTCACATTGTCTGCTTAATGCGTTTTCACAATAAGCCTAGGTCCCAGAGGTATATAAAAATGATTAAGATGTTTTGTATTAAATGCACAAAAATATTCAATTAAAATATTTTAAGGACCTGGAGAGATGGCTCAGCAGTTAAGAGCACTTGCTGTTCTTGCAGAGGACCCAAGCTTGGTTCCTAGCACCCACAAGGCAGCTCACAACCACCTGTAACTCCAATTCTACGGGATCTGATGCCATCTTCTGGCCTTTCTAGGTACTGCACACATGTGGTTCACAGACTTATATGCTGACAAAACGCATTGAATAAAAATAATTAAAGGGACTGGAGAGGTGGCTTAGTGGTTAAGAGCACTGGTTGATCTTGCAGAGGGCCTGAGTTTGGATCCCAAAACCCACATAGTAGCTAACAACCATCTGTAATTCCAGTTCCAGGGGATCTGATGCCCTCTTCTGACCTCTGCAGACATTGTTTGACATGAGTGCACTTACACACATACAGGCAATACACTCATACACATAAAATAAAAATAATAAATAAAATTGAAAACAGGACAAAAATATGAACAGGCTCTGTATACAGTAAGTGCACAAAATTGTATTTACTATCATTATGTGTCAGCAAATGTGAATGAAAATGATTTTGAGACATCACACTGCCCACTGGAGTAAATGACTGACAAGAACTGGCAGCATTCAGTGTGTAAGGATATAGAGTGAGCAAAACGCTCGTGCTTGTGAGTTCCTGGTAGTGGTTGAAAAAGTGATTCAATCACTTTGAAAATTAGTCTAGAACATTCTCACAAAGCTAACACGCACTCACTGAATGGTTCTACTTGTAAACATTTACCCAATAAAAAGAAAATATAGGTCCATGCAAAGACTTGTTCACCATTGTTCATAACAAGTTTAATCCAAAACTGAAAACCTCCAAATATCACCCAAACAAGTAAATGGAAAAACAAATTCTGGGGCATTCCTAGGATAAAACAGAATTCAGCAGTGAAAAGAATAAATTGTACTAAACATTTAACTAGTTGATGTTGATTCTTTATAAGTCAAAAATTTTAGGAAGGCTGGGGATGTAGCTTAGTTGGTAATGTGCTTCCCTTCCATGCACAAACCCTGGGTTCAATCTCCAGTAGTACATAAAGTAGACATTGTGGTATGCTCCTGTAGTCTCAGCCTTTGGGAGGTGGAGGCAGGAGGATCAGAAGTTCAAGATCATCCCTGGATGCATAGCAAGTTTGAGGCCAAGTTGGACCACATGTGACCCCGTCACATTTTTTTAAAATAGAAGAGAACATTTCCTAACTCATTGCCTGAGATTAGTATTACCTTACTGTAAAAAGAAGAAAAAAAACAGACAAAAATATTCCAAGAAAACTAAAGATGAGTATCTCCTATGATTATGAATGCAAAAACACCCAATAAATATCCCCACACCAAGTCTGGCAACATAGAGAAAAGATCTGCACCATAACCAGTAGGATTCACCCTAAGAAGGTAAGGTTAGTTTAATATCTAAAAATCAGTGAAGGTAATATCTTTTATAAACAGAATAAAACCACACGATCATCTCATGGAGTCAGAGAAAACATTTGACAAAACCCAATACCCTTTCACAATTTATAAAAATTAGGAATAGCAGAACTGAGTACGTTACTCATTGTTGAAGTTCCTGCTTAGCATGTGCAAGGCTCTGGCTTAGAGCCCCAGCATGCACACACAGGAGCATGGTTGCACATGGGTATACATAAAACAAAAGCCCTGAGAAGTGAACTGGAGTTACAGTTAGCGTTTATTGTGAACTTGACAGACTCTTGAATCACCTGAAAGATGGGCCTCTGGACATGCTTGTGAGGGATTATCTTAATTGTATTAGTTGATATGGGAAGGGCCATCTTGACTGTGGGTGGGCCTGGGCTTGGGTTCTGGACTGTAAGGAGAAAGTGAACTGAGTGCATGTGTTCATTACTTTGTATTCCTGATTGTGTATGTGGTGTGACCAGGAGCTTCAGGCTCTGCTGTGACTTTCCTGCTATGATGGATTGTACCTTGGAAGTGTGAATGAAAATAAGCCCTTTCTCCCTAAAGTTGCTGTTTTCAGGGCATTTTATCATAACAGAAAGGGAGCTAGGACAGCTACCATCATTCTTAATGATGAAAGATTGAAAGATAAAACTAGGAGACAAGGGTGTCCACTTAGACTACTTCTATTCAACATTGTCCTGGGGGAAACTTGGCAGATAAAGAAATAAAAATGATCTAATTTAGAAGGAAGTAAAACTATCTTTAGGGAACACTATCTTCCATAGAAAGACTGCCAAGGAACCTATTAAACCTAATTGGCAAAGTTTCAGGATACAAGTCCAATATTTTAAAAAATCAATTATAAGGGCAGGAGAACTGGCTCACTGGTCAAGAGCCTGTACTGACCCTGCAGAGGACTTCAGTTTGCCTCTCAACATCCATGTTAGGTGGCGCACAACCTTCTGTAGCTCCAGCTCCAGGGGATCTGATGCCCTCTTCTGGCCTCCCTGGGTACTGATACATGCACATACCCATGCACAGACATATACATATAATTTAAAAATAAGTAAAGGAACTGGAGGGATGACTCAGCAGTTAAGACACTGATTGCTCCTCCAGAAGACCTGGGTTCCCAGCATACACATGATAGTTAGCAACTCTCTGTAACTCCAGTTCCAGGGATCTGACATGCTCTTCTGACTTCTATGGGCATTGCACAATATGGGTGCACTTACATATATGCAGGCAATACACTCATACACATAAAATTAAAGTAAATAAAAATTTAAAAAGAAGATCAACATTCCCTCACCCAGCAGCAATCAGCCGCCAGTAGTTCTTCAGCTAGGGTTGGAGCCTGCTGCCCATCTCCCCAGTTCTATGCTGAGTTTTTGTCTAATTGAGTTTGCATGGATCTTGTGCATGCTGACACCATTGCTGTAAGTTCATATGAACAAGGGCCCAGGAACCTGTAAGACTTTGTTTCCACAATCTTTATGCCTACTTTTCTGCAATGGTCCCTGAGGTCTGGGTAAGTTTAATATAGGAGTCCTGTCCAGGGACTCTGCAGTCTATTATTCTCTACATTTTGGTCAGTTGTGGCCTTTTGTCTTCACTGCTCTTTGCTGCATGAAGAAGCTTCACTGATGAGAGTTGAGAGATGCATTAGTGTTCTCTCTGCCCCTTGTTCCACTATGTTCCACGAGCCTTAGGTGTTCCACTGTAGATGTGTCACTTAGAATTGGGCATCTCACAGATACTTATTCTCTGTTGTGTGACAAGTTGTGGAACTCTGTAACAGACTCTGTTGCAAAAGAAACTTCTTTAATGAGTGGTGACTGGCATATGAATATAAGGAACCATATTTAGCATATAGTAATAAATTACATTTGTCTAGGGATGTGGCAGACTTGGGGTTTTCTCTAAGATCTATGACCTCTCCAACCATGTGTATTTGCCTGTGTTTACAGTACCACACATGAGCTCCCTCCCATTGAGTGAACTGTAAGTACAATTAGGTAGCTGTTGCTTACCCCTAAGATAAAAGTGCCACTACTGCACGTATACAGTCTTGTTGTGCTGGTCATTGTTGTGGTTATTAGGCTTTAAAGCTAGGGTTGGATCATCAATTGATGTTCTTCCTTAGCAACTTACATAGTGTACCCCAAAATTATGAGAGCTAGGCTTCAGGGAGATGGCTTCCAGGTCAGTTCCAGCTCCATTGCTCCAAATTCTGTGTCTGAAGTATCTTCTGTCTTTAGCAATAGGGTCTTACCTTCAAGTTCTGGGAGGCAATCAAGGGCTGTGGCAATAGCCTGTGTAACTTTGGGAGTCTCTTGAACTACCCTAACCAACAACTAGAAGAGCGGTTTCTCCGGTCCAGCCCTGTGTTTCTTGTTATACAGCCTTCACTACACTCATGCACTCATATACAGGTAGCATATGTGTAATTTTCAATAGGCTTTGAGTTAACACATCTCCCCTGGTTTTTCATACTACTTAAGCATTGTTTGTCTCTCCTAGCTCCCTGTCTAACCGCCTGTCTTCCCTCTCCAGCTAAGGAACCCCCTTTTCCCTTTATGATGCCTGTCTCCCATGACCCCTCTTCTGAGTGCCTTCATCCCCTTTCCCCTAATGGTCCCTTGCATAACCCTTTCTCTTCCCCTCCCTTTAAATTCCATTTTAACTACTTCCCCCTTAGTAACATCTGTCTCCTATTGTTCTTTCTTTCAGGATCCTTCTTTCCCTTTACCTCTCTGGTTCCTTTCCATTTTCCTGACCCCTTCAGTTCCATCAGGATATATACTCACGTAAGGATTTGATTCTAAGAGCCAAAATAAGGGGGAACATATGGAGTTTGTTTTTCTGAGTTGGTGTTACTTCACCTAGTATAACAGTTTCTAGTTCCATTTACTTACCTGTGAATTTCATGATTTTGTCTGTCTTTATCTCTGAGTAGAACTCCATTGTGTAAATGTACCACATTTTCATTATTTATTCATCCGTTGAGGGACACTTAGGTTGCTTCCAGTTTTTAGGTATTTTGAAAAGAGCAGCAACAAACATGGATGCACACGTATCTCTGAAGTAGGATGAGTATGTGCCAAGGATCATATGGTAGATTTATTTTCCCTTAAAATATTTTAAATTGAACTTTACTAATACTCAGCTGTCAAAGTTGTTTGTGTATTTTAGATAGAAATCTTTTAAGATAGACCTGTTGGTATGGACTAGTAATTCTAGCACTTGGGAGGTGGGACAGTAGGATCCCAATTTCAAATCCTACCAGGGCTATAGAGCAAGTTTAAAGCTAACAAAGGCAACTTAGTAAAACCCTGACTCAAAATAGAAAAAAGATGAAAGAGACTGGGATGTAGTTCAGTGGTAGAGCTCTTGCCTAGAATGTACAAGACCTGAGATTCAAGCCCTAGTGCAGAAAGAAGGAAAGAAAGAGAGAGAGGAAGGAAGAAAAGAAGGAAGAGAAAGAACGGGAGGGAGGGAAGGAGGAAGGAAAACTCCTGTGTCTAACAGAGATAGATATTCAGGTGAATATGATGAATATTTACTTCCAGTCTGATTTCCTTACTCACATTCTTTTTAGTTTATGTGTAGGAGTGTTTTGCTTGCACATATGTATGCTTGCCATGTGTGAACATGATGTCTGCAGAAGCTAGAAGATGACATCAGATCCCCTGAAACTGGAGTTACAGACAGTTGTTAGCTGCCATATGGGTGCTGGGAATTGAACCTGGGTCCTCTGCAAGAGCAGTAGTGCTCTTAACCACTGTGGCATCTCTCCAGCCCCCTCCTCACTTTCCTAATGATATCTTTGATAAATAGCAGCTTTAAATATTGGTGAATTCCATTGTATTGATTTTTTTCTTTTATACTTTTTCTTCTATGGGTCCTGAATCAGGAATCTTTGCCTATCTAAAAAGCATCTATATTTTCTTCAAGAAAGCACTCTCAATGCTGGCTGTCCTAGCATTGTTTGTGGAACAGACTTCTTTCTACACTGAACTGCTGTGTGCATCTGGACTAAGGTTCGGTCCCGTCGATCTATTTTTCCATCTTTATGCCAATACTGTACTATCTTGATTTCTTTTCAAAATCAATTACTTTTTATTGTGTGGGTGTGTGTATGTGTGAACACACATGTGTGCACAATATGTGTATGTGGAGGTTAAAAAACAACTGGCAGGAAATAATTCTCTCCTTCCACTATGTGGGTTCCAGGGATAGAACTCAGGTCTTCAGGGTCGGTGGCAAGCACCTTACTGTGCTGAACTATCTCACAGCCCATCATGATTTCTGTGTCATTATTATATGCTTAGAATTCAGATAATGAAATCTCTTCATTTCTGTTCTATTTTTAAAGCCTTTATTCTACATCTTTTATATTCCCATACAAATTTTAGAGCTGTCAATTTCTACAGGAAATTGATCTTTTTCTTAATTTATCAATCTGTTTGGTAAGAACTGTCAAGCTAATAATATTCCTTCAATTGTTGAACATGGTAAATCTGTCCATTAATTTAAGCACTTTAGCTGATTCATTCATTCATTAATCTTTCATTAACTTTTTATTTATTATTTTTATTTAATGTGTACGAGTGTGTTCCCTAATGTATATAAATGTACCCGTGTTGTACAGTGCCTGTGGTGGTCAGAAGAGGGTATCGAATCCCCTGGAACTGGCATTACCATTGGTTATTAACCAGCATGTGGGTGCTTGGAATCAAACCCCAGTCATCTGCAAGAACAGTCAGTGCTCTTAACCACTGATCCATCTTTCTAGCCCCTTTCATTGATGTTTTGTAGTGTAAAGGTCTTATATTTTATGTTATCTCTAAATATTTTGTTTTTATACTATTATAAATTCCATCATTTAAAAAATGTTTTCAATTCCTTGTTGCTAGCATATGAAATAATTTTTTAGATTTATTTAAGCTTTTCTCTGTATAGTACCATGTTCTTTGAAATTACAGTTTTGCTTTTTTCTTTTCAGTCTGATGGTCTTTTATTTTTCCTTTATTATTTTTTTAATTTTATGTGTATGAGTGTATTGCCTGCATGTATGTAAGTGCACCTGTGTCATGCAATGCTTGTGGATGTCAGAAGAGGGCGTCAGATCCCCTGGAACTGGTGTTATGGATGGTTGTTAAGTTGCCATGTGGGTGTTGGGAATCAAACCCAGGTCCTCTGCAAGAGCTCTTAACCGTCTCTCCAGCCCCTTAATTAATTTTTCTTATACTGAATGGCTATACCTTCCAGTAACCTCACATCAAACGAGCTGATGGTAGTAAACGTCATTGCCTTGTTGCTAAATACAAGGGAATGTATTCAATACAAGAAAAGGTATTTAATATTTCACTAGGAAATGAGATATAGTGCTATCTCATTTTTCATAGATTTTGTTGGATTGAATACGTTTTCTTCCATTCTCAAATTTAGAAAGTTTTTTTTCTTTTATATTAGATATAGGCATTACACTTTATAAAAATATGGTTTATCTTTCATGTGTAATTGAACAGGTATTCTGCATCTCTGATGGCAGTATTCTATAAACCACAGTTAGGTCAAGTTGGATGATAAAGTTTATTAAGTATTATAAATCATTGCATTGTCCCCCAAATGAGTCACATTTTCCCATTTCCTGGCTACTTTCATATTGTTAAAAACTGGATGCTTTAGTTTAGCAATTTATTTCTTTTTCTTTTGGCATACATGTGTATAGTGTGCGTGCCTGTGTTTATGTGCATTCACATGTGTATAGGTTAATGTGTCTGTGTGGATGTGTGTGCATATGTGTGCACATGTGTGTGGAGGCCTGAGGATGATGTCGGGGGGGTCTTCTTCCATTGCATCCCCTATATTAAGATAGCGTCTCTCAGTTGAACTCTGAGCTCATCCCTAGAGTTGGTCTAGTTAGTTGGCTCGCTCTGGGGATCTTGTCTCCACTTTTTGAGTGGATCACACACTGCCGCCATGCCCACCTGGGATCTGAACTCTGGTCCTCCTGCTCGGGCAGCCAGCACTACACCTACTGAGCCATCTTCCCAGCACTCATATTTATTTTTCAGCCTTGCTTTCTAGGGATTGTACCC
The DNA here is from genome assembly GCA_035773235.1 of Eospalax fontanierii. Lineage (NCBI taxonomy): Eukaryota > Metazoa > Chordata > Mammalia > Rodentia > Spalacidae > Eospalax > Eospalax fontanierii. The sequence goes on from CM069524.1 coordinate 165,993,568, forward strand.
CCGCCCTTATCACCTAGTAGTCAGCCACTGACGGGCCAGAGGTTTCATGCAAACACTCTAACCTGAGAAGACTTCCTCCTTCTGCAGTGGTAGGATCACAACACTATAAATTGGGGAAACATGTAAAAACTTCAGGCACTTTATAGATCTTCTCCAGCTTTCTTTCGAGAACTCTGTTTCCTCTCTCTGCCTCAAGTTCTACCAAGAGTGTGTGAACATCTAAGTCCCTTTCAGTCCCTCCTATACATGCATCTTGCCAAGATGTATGAGAACTTACCAAGGCCCAGCTCTGACTGCCCCTGCCCGCATCTCCCTGGGTCCGCAGCATGAGTCTGGTCCTAGTTTCTGGCACTGAGGTGGCTATCATTCCAATCAGGGCCCCTCGGTGTGCAGTCGCCTCTCTCAGTAGCATGGCCGTGGTGACTGGGGTGGGAAGGCACAGGGAGAAGAGGGCTGCAAGGAGCACCGGCTGGACTCCCACGGATCTTATCCTAAGTTTACTGGTTTCTCATGAATAAAGGCTTAGTAATTTGTTGTAGGTCTTTGGTCATTTTTTACTTCTCCTAGTTTTAGTACTTTGGCTTATTTGTTTTGTTTTAGACGGGAGTTTTTCAAGCTGCTTCTTCGGTGATTTTAGAAGGCAGTCCTGCTTCTTTTTCCAGCTCAGTCTCTGCTCAGTGACACTGAGTGTGTGCATATTTGCCTTCTTGATGGATTAGTTTTCTTACTAAAAAATAGTACTTGGGGCTGGAAAAAGGCTCAAGGGTTAAGAGTGCATATTGTTCTTCTAGGAATCTGAGTTTGGTTCCCAGCGCTCACATAAGACAGCTCACAACTTCCTGCAATTCCAGCTCCAGAGATCTATGGTGGCTTGAATGAGTGTCCCTGATAGGCTTCAAGTATTTAGATACTTGGTTCCAGCTCCTGGAGCTATTTGTGGAGAGTCATGGAACCTTTAGGAGGTGGGGTCATGTGGAAGGAAGCACGTCACTGGGGGTGGGCTTTGAGAGTATATAGCTCACCCACTTCAAATCTGCCTCTCTGCTTCCTGAGCTTGCTTAAAGATGTGAGCACTCAGCTTTCTGCTGCGGTCACCTCTGCAGCAGTGGAGCCCTGCCATTACCCCTCTGGAACCGTAAGCCCAGTAAAATCATCCTTCTTCTATAAATGGTCTCGGTCATGGTATCTTATCACAGTAACAAACAAACAAACAAAAATAACTAATACAGGATCCAATGCCTTCTTCTGGCCTCTGCACTCATGTGGCATACACTTACACAGACACACATATTAAAATAATAATGGTCATGCACCTCCTCCTCTGGCTTTTACAATCTTTCTGCCCCCTCTTCCACAATGGTCCCTGAGTCCTGGGTGCATGAAGTTTAATGTAGGAGTCCTGTCCAGGGACTCACACTCTTATTCTCTATGCTTGGCCATGTGTGTCCTTTTGTGTTGATTACCCTCTGTTGCATGTGGAAGCTTTACTGATGTGAGTTGAGAGATGCGTTAGTACTCTCTCTACTCCATGTTCCACTATGTTCCATAAGCCTTAGGTGGGGAGGATCCATTGTAGATGTGTCACTTAGGGGTAGGCATCTCACAAACACTTATCCTCTGGATGTGACCAGTTGTGGAACTCTATAATAGTCTCTACCGGTTACAAAAGAAGCTTCTTTGATTAGTGGTGGCTAGCATACTTATCTATAAATAAAAGGATTCATGGTTAGCATATGGAAGGAAATCACGTTAGCATGGGGATGTGACAGGCTCCTGGGACCCTGCTCATATGAACTACAGCAACGGTGTCCGCATGCACAAGACTCATGCAAACACAATCAGAGAAAAATCCAGCACAGAACTGGGGAAATGGGCAGTGGACCCCAATCTTAGCTAAGGAACTATTGGCAGCTGATTACTGCTGGGTGAGGGAGAGCTGATCGTCTTTGAGAGAGACTTTAGATAAGCAGATTAGACTCCAGTGGATGAACTTGCACTGAGGGACATCTGGGTATACAAACCTGCCTCGATAGGCCTTAACATATATGACAGAATGCACGAAGTCCAGCGGTGGGAGGACAAGGGAAGTGAGGATGGGGTAGGAGGTGTAAAGATGATTAAAATGTTTTGATGAAATGCACAAAAATTCAATAAAAGTTATAAAAAATCAGGGGCTGGGAAGAAAGCTTAGTAAAGTATTTGTCTTGTAAACACAAGGATACGAGATTGATTCCAGAACTCACTTAAAAAAAAAGATGGGCATGGTGGCACTTATAATCCCAGTGCAAGGGGAGCAGACAGGGAAATCCCTGGGGCTAGCTTATCTGCTAGCTTAGCCTACTTGGAAAGCTCTAGGCCACTGAAAGACTCTGTCTCCAAATAAATAAATAAACAAACAAATGGGTGGATGGTGCCTGATAAACACCCAAGGTTGCTCTCTGGCCTCCATATGTATATATATGCATGCACATCTAATCACATATGCACCCGCACATACAAACATGCACATACATACAAAGAAAAACAATGTTTGCTTCTTCTCTTATTATTGAATTAAACAATTCCCTGTATATTCTGTATAATGATTTTTTATCAGATGTCTTTTGTAAAAGATACAATTATCTTTTCTCCCATTCTGTGGCTTGTCTTCTTGTTCTTTTGACATCTCTTCCAGAGCACATAGTTCTAATTTTAAAGAAGTCCAGCTTCTTGATTCTTTCTTTCACAAATCTTACCTTTGGTGTTGTATCTAAGAAGTCATCACTAGATCCAAGGTCACAGGTTTTCTTTTTATGTTAGCTTCTTAGACTTTTCAAGTTTCATGCTTTACATTTAGGTCTGAGTTGCTTTTGTGAATGTTATAACGTCTGTGCTTGGATTCTTCTCCTGTTGGTATGTGGATGTCCTGCTTTCTCATCATTAGGTAAAAACACCTTTCCTGTACCATATTGCTTTTGCTCCTTTATCAATGCTTGGCTGATTAATGTGCATCTATTTCTGGATCTCCAGTGTTCCACTGACCTACTTGTCGATTCTTTTACTAATATTATACTGCCTTGTTTTGTTTCTGACAGGATCTCATGTAGCCAAGGCTAGTCTTGAACTCACCAGGTAGCCAAAGCTGGTCTTGAACTCTGATCTTCCTGCATCCATCTCCCTAGTGCATGTAATTACTTACAAGCATTACTTACAGTATCTTGAGTACTGTAGCTTTATAGTAAAAAGCTTTGTTTTGTTTTTTTTCCTTTGAGGCATGGTCTCACTATGTAGTCCAGGTTAGCCTTGAACTTAGGATCCTCATGCCTTAGCTTCCTGGGTGCTGGGATGATAGTAAGTATGTATAGTCATGCCTGGCCTTATAGTAAATGTTAAAGGTGGGTGGTTGTCAGTTCTCTGATTTTATTTTCTACTGGAGAATGGCTCAGTAGTTTAGAGCATGTACTGGTCTTCCAGAAGATCTGAGTTCAGTCCCCATCACCCAAGTCAGATGGCTCACAACTGCCTATAACTCCAGTTCCGACGGATTCAATCCTTCTGGTTTTCATGACCACCCACACTTATGCACGCACATGCGCGCACACACACAAACATATAATTTAAAAATAAAAATAAATCTTAAGCAACTAAACCGGAAGCTTACCATTTCAGCTAAGCTAGCTGGCCAGTAAGCTCTCGGGATCCACCTAGTCATCTGTCTGCCACCACTCCAATGCTGGGTTACAGGCACATGTAGCCATGCCTGGTTTTTAACATGGGTTCAAAGTGGTATTCTTAAGGCCTCCAGTTTAAGAATTCTATCTCTTCAGATCCTCAAGTCTCTAGGAAGCACATCTAGTTCTCAGTGGCAGCAGCCACACACACAAAATGCCTCCCAGCCAGCCATGTGCATGTGAGATGTCCCATTTCTTGGGTCCCCTGATCCCTAAGACAGTGCTTTGTCCTCTTTCTTCAGTTATAGTGTATTTGCTATCCCTAAATGAATAAAATTAGTATGATCAGAGGCGTGATTCTATTCGATATTTATGTTAAACTTGGTCTTCATTACTCGAGGCAGTTTGAAAACCATCCTCATGTACTTATGATGGGCATAAAAACGGATACAATCTTTGGGAGGGCAATCTGGCAACATAGCTCAAGATTTTCCTACAAGGTATATCCTCTGACAGAGCAGTAAAACTTCTAAGAATCTATCTGGAGAATGGTCTAAAATGCATCAAAGATTTGGTTGTAGTTTCCCAAAATGGAGCAATGTGCTCAGGGAGAATTTGCCTCTACCAGACTTGATCAAAAGTTGCTTGAGACCTTTGTATTACAAGGCATTTGGGTCCAAACTTTAACTACGGAGAGGATGAGAAGTAGGGGAAAAACCAGGTCAGCTCTGCAACGTGATGGAGAACCGAGGATGTTCCACCGTATGCTCTGTGGTCTTGGTAAGTCACCTGACTTTCCTGGGACTGTTCCCAAAGTGGGGGGACTTGCTGCTGACCTACTTTTGACAGACCCGAGAGGAAGTCTTACCTCCCTTTTGTCTGTACTAGTCAGGTTCCTCTAATGGTAGAACTGTGTTCAGTGCCTTCCCTCTGCCTATGAGTGTCAAGGCCTGACCAGAGTCCACACTGGCTCTGAACTCACCATGAGTTCAGCACCTCTGCTGGCCACTACCACAGCTACATGCCCACCCTGGACCTTTACTATTCCTCTGCCAGAAATACTGAGCCCCTCAGCCTGGCTAATATCTACTTGTCTTTAAAGTCTGAGCTTAAATGTCTCTCTCTCAGAAATCTTCATTAATAACACCCAACATACTTAGGTTCTCTATCAGAATGATCATAATTTGTTATTTATTGTGTGCCATATTTGGGTTTTTGTGGGCAGGTGCATGTGGGTGGAGGGCAGAGGTCAACGTGGGATGTCTTCTTCCATTACTTTCCACATTTGTTTATTCACCTATTTATTTTTAGGCAGCCCCAGTCAGCCTGGAACTTACTATGTAGACCAACCTGGCCTCAATCTTAGAGATCAGCCTGCCTCGGCCTCTCAAGTGCTGGGATTAAAGGCGTGCACTACCACGCCCAGCAGCCACCATATTTTCTGAGATGGGGTCTCTCACAGAACCTGAGGCTTACCATTTCAGCTAGACTGACTGGCCAGTGAGCTCCAGGGATCTACCCATCTCTGTGTCCTCAGTGCTGGGACTGCAGATGTCTTACAGCTTTTTTTTTTTCCTTCACTGGGTGCTGGGGATCCAAACTTGGACCCTCAAACTTATGCAGCAAACAGAGCCATCTCTCTAATAGTCACCAAATATCTTTATCCACTTACTAATTTAGTTGTTTCTTTCAAAACTCTATGATGGTCCTGTTTCTGACTTTGTCATTAACTGTGTTTTTAAGGGTTGGCAGTGTTCAGCACAGAAACACAGGGTAATTTCTAAAGAATCTTTTTGACATAGGGTCTCGTGTATTTCAGACAGGCCTTGAACGTGCAATGTAGCTGAGGACGACCCTGATCGTCCTGCTCTGCATTCCATGTGTTGGGATTACAGGCACGTGCCACCATACCCTATTTTATGTGGTACTACAGACTGAATCTAGGGCTTTGTGCAGGCTGGGCAAGCATTCTACCAATGAAGTCTCCAGTCCCCCCTTGAACAAATTCCTTCTTAGCGTATCAGGAAGAGACTTAAAGCCTTTAAAGTTTTCAAAACTGAGCTAAAGAAGATAAATTACTTCTCCAGGATCACATGCCAGAGAGTGGAAGAAGGAATTTTGGAACTCATTCATTAGTTCATTCATTCATTCATTTTCTAAATGCCTTCTGTTTTAGACACTTTTCCAGCTACGAGGGCAGAATGGTAGACAGGCTAGTCCCCGACTTCTGGAATGTCTATCGTATAGAAACTGGCCAATTAAGATAAACACACACAACAGCCAGGATCGTGATAAATGCTGTGAAGAAAGCAGTACTCTGCAGACAAAAAAAAAAAAAAAAAAAATCCCATAACCACTGGGCACTCAGACCCTTGCCTTCAGCTTCCAAAGGCAAGGCTCTTTCCACTACACCACGCTGACTGCCTGAAGTCAACAAACAGCCATAATTTATGAGGCTCCCTCAGCTGCCTATGTGTGCACTTGGTGGGGTGAAACCCCGTGCTATCCATGAAAGAGGGCCAACATCATCAGAAGCAGCAGCTGACTGGCTTGCCTGCTGAAGCAGGTGTCCTGGAGCTGGCCAGCCTGGCCCCTGCTGCCTTGAAACTTCACATCTGGTGGCCAAAAGGAGCGGGAGTGTGTTTGACTAAACAGCTATTGAAGCAGTGGACTGAGGAAGGCTGGAGCTGGCTGGTCTCAGAAAGGATGCAAACCACAAGAGGACAGCACCCAAGAGTGAACGGAGAAAATAGATGGACTTGAACGGCAGCGTGACTACTGCTTGAGCACCCCTGCATCACTGGGGAGGCCATCACTGCTGAGGATCTGTTTGTTTTCTCACCAGTAAAGGCATCCTGTGATGTCTGTGCTTGGAGAAACAGAATGTACACTCAGATCATTTTCTTCTACACAGTTTCAAGGAAGATCATGGCTAAAACAAGTGTTTTCTGTATTCACGAAGAATAGCACACAACCCACCTAAAAGGCAGAGGTGCCAGTGGATCAGAGGGAACCTTGAGCCTCATAGGTAAGCACTATCCCGAGGATAGGCACTGAAACACTGGGCCCACCAGCACACCCTCCTCACTTGGTTATACCGCCAGTTTTGAGACTGAAGTGCTGTGTATAATATAAAGTGGGCATGCTAATAAAATTGGAAAAAAAATAGGCTGACAACTCATTTTTCTTACATGGTTAAGATTAACTGCCAAAGTACTGTGCTAAAAATAATAATGGCACCGGCTGACCAACCGCTAGGAACAGGGCACTTTTTACAATTGCCTTGTGGTAGTTATTAACTTAGCAAATTAGGTGAGCAAACTGAGGACTCAAAAAGTGACTTTGTGAAGTCACACTGAGGTTGGGAATTGAGCAGGGATAGTGAAGTGCCTGTGTAGCAGGCGCAAAGCCCTGGGTTCAAGAACCACATAAATCAGCCATGGAGGAACAGGCTCATAATGCTAGCACTTGGGAGGTAGAGGTTGGTCATAAGTTCAAGACCATCCTTGACTACTTAGTAGCCTGAGATATAGGAAATCCTGTCTCAAAAAAAAAAAAAAAAAAAAAATTCAAACTGACGGTACATGGGCTTTGAGCTACAGTCACTGTGACTCTGAGGGCCAAGTATTTTCTAGAAAACTAGTGTCCGTCTCCAGCAGTTCTGCTGCTTCTAAGTGTGTAAGGGGGAAAGTCAACTAACATATTGTTAGGATGTGGGATTTTTGTGCAGGGGCTTCAGGATAGTTGTTCCCATGTTTTAGGGGTGAACGTTGGGGTTCATGGCAAGGAAAGCCCTTACTGCTTGAGAAGCATTATATCATGGTACTGTCCCAAGGACAGCGACCACTCAGCAAATGGCTAATATGAACGCCACTCTCATACACAGGCTACTTACTGCACTTCCCTCCAGTACAGAAAACTGCTACCAAAAATGGATGTTGGGGGCTGGAGGGACGGCTCAGCAGTTAAGTGTACTGGCTGCTCTTGTAGAAGACCTGGGTTTGGTCCAGCACCCACGTGGCAGTTAACAACCACCTGTAACTCCAGTTCCAGGCGATCTAATGCCCTCTTCTGGCCTCCACAGGCATTGCATGACATGAGTACACTTGCATGCACGCAGGCAAAACACTCATACACATAAATAAATTAAATTAAAAATAAAAGAATGGAATACCGAGGTGTGACACGTCTTTAATCCCAGCACCTGGGAGGCAGAGACAGGCTGATCTGTGTCAGACTGAGGCCAGTCTGGTTTACACAGCGAGTTCTGACCGACTGGGGCTAGAGAGAGACTCTGTCTCAAAAAAAACAAAACATGGATGACAAGAGGACCTCAGCCTGCCTCTCAGCCTCCAAACCCTGCTACATTCTGCCTGGGCAGCCTCTGTCTCTGAACTTGGTTCATGAAGTTGAGTTGGCCATACCTCAAAAAACTGCTCAACGATCAAATGATATCAAGCAAGCACCTGGACACCCAACAGTTGTATGATAAAACATGACTTGGACCAGGTTTAGTTGACCAGTCTGAGAGTGTGGGTCACTTTGTTCCAAAGCATTCCAGAGAGATGTGGTCAGTTCCAGGCCTTAATCAGAGCGTGTGCATGTGCGTCAGAGAAGGGCCTACATGAATCTTGAGTGGAATTGTGGAACCAATCCCATCTCCATGCTTTAACCAGGACCATGGCTCAGGCAAGAGCCAGAGGATTTCTAAGCATGAGGTGACCTAGCAAAGGCTAATCACTCCACACTGAAGTCATTCTTAATGCTGTCCTGTCTCTAGTCTCCAATGGGATCAAGGGAGTCATCTATCTAAAATGGAACAAAATACAACTTCAAATTCCTTTCCTCTGCTGGTTCTGTCTCCAGATGCAGATGCACGCTGGCTCCAACTTCATTCCATAGCTCTCTCTTCAGGCAGTTAAGGGTGATTTTTCTAATGGACAAACCTGGCATGTTAAAGTTCTTTGCATAGAGCAAAGTCTAAACTATTAACAAAGACCTCTGAGATCTGGCTCCTGCCTTCTAATCTGGCCTCACAACCCACCATTCTGCCTCTCACTAGGCCACTTGTAACTCTAACACTATGTATTCTCAAGGTCCTGCCTCTTTTGCATGTAATGTTCTCCTTTTCCACCCTGGCTAGCATCAGTCTGCTCAGGAGTCCAGTTTAAGCACTTGCTTCTGTGCAAATCTTTCCTCAGTCCCTCAGGCAGGCACAGGTAACTCCCTTGGGTCCTGTGGGCACACACTTAATTCAGCAGAAAAAGTTCAGGCTTCAAGTCAGAAAGTTTAAGGTATACCTTTGGCCTTTGCTCTAGGCCAGAAATAACATCAACCAAGAGACTTAAAAGAGCACTTGCTATTCTTGTAGACAACCCAGGTTCAGCTCCCAGCACCCACATAGTGGCTCACAATCATCCATAACCTCAGTTCCAGTGGCTCTGACGCCCTTTTGCCCTCCATGCGTACAAGCATGGGTGTGCTTCCATGCATGCAGGCAAAACACACACCCAAAATGAAAATAAATCAATAAAGAACTTTCAAAAGTCTCACCTTTTCTACTTGTTGGCAAATCATTTAAACTCTGAGCACACCTATATTTGCTTGTAAATAGTGTTGTGATAAGAAAAGTAGCAAAAGTTTTGTTCACGGTGAGCATATTATAGTAGACTCTCGTCTCTCTATGGGGTCTGAACAAGTAGTGCATCTTCATTTATAAAAAAGAACAGCCATCACTGGACAATAGCACCAAAACTGTCAAGATTCAGATCCTGCTTCTGTACTCCCTAGCTGTGATCTTGTGCAAACTGCCTCAGTTTCATCATATGCAAAATGGGAATCAAAGTGCTTAAGGACTAGGGATGTCACTCAGTTGGTGGAGTGCTAGCCTAGCATGCACAAAGCTCTAGGTACCACATAAACTGGGTGAGGTGGTATATGCCTATAATCCCAGCACTCAGGAGGTAGAGGCAGGAGGATGAAGCTCGAGGTCATCCTTGTCTATGTAGTGACTTTGAGGTCATGAGACACCATCTTAAAAAAAAAAAGTGCTTATCTCTGGGTTGCCAGGAGTAAGAGTTAATAGATTTAAAGCACTTGAACAGTGGCTGGCCCACAGTGAGTGTTCAAAAAATATGAGCCCTTCTGCTTTAGTTTTATGTATCAAAATACCAGGTACTGCCCATGTGTTGTTTCAGTGACAGTTTGCAACAAGGCAGGTGGATATGCACTTTCAATATGAAGAAGCTTAGCCAGCCATGGTGACACATGCCTTCGGTTCCAGCACTTAGGAGGCAGAGACAGGCGGACCTCTGTGAGTTCAAGGTCAGCCTGTTCTGCATAGTGAGTTCCAGGCCAGCTGGGGCTACAGGAAGACCCTGTCTCAAAAAGAAGCTGAAATCTGGCCTGAAACCAGGCCCTCCTACCTCTCAAGCCTGTGGTTTCCATGGCAACACCCTGCTTCTCCAGTATGCCAAAACTGTTGAGGATGTACAAAGATGCAAGAATCGCTATCTGATAAACTGCCTTTTGAAACAATCATGGTTTTCTGCTCCTTTTCTTGTGTATAACTCTCCAATCTGAGAAGAACAGGATGACTCCCACTGAAGATCCTTTAACCATGCTTTATTTACACTGATCATGGTATACAAATGGTGAATGAAGTTCAGACAGCTAAAAGCACTAAATTAGTAAAGCTTTCCCAGTGGTTTCTTGCCTTAAATCATTTGATGCTCTCTGTATAGGCCTAGGAAATCATGATTGTTCGGCTCTTTTCTTCATGAATGAGGTCTTCATCTGCCACTCATCTAAGCAATGCCTCACTGCTGCAGACTATCTGTGCATAGTACTGTCCAAAAAGTAACTCCCAGGCCTTTGTAAATGCAGTGTATTTTGTCCAGGACCAGCTAGCACTCAACAACTGCTTGAGGCTTTGCATTTGAAAGATCCAAAGCAGACACTAGTCACTCAAGAGCAGTCCAGGAAAGGACGTGCCACATGGAAGAAAAACCTTGACAGAGCCCAAAAGACCAAAAGAAAGCAGCTAAAGGAGGACTGGGCCACCAGGGACTTTAAAAAGGTGGAGAGCCAAGAGGAGGCCTCCAGAAGCAAGGAGCTTGGCAAGAATGAGAGAAAAATAGGGGGGAGGGGTGGCACAGAGACTCACAACACGTAGGGTTTGAAATGGAAGGGCAATTCTGCAGTTACGGTAGGTTCTGATCCAATGGAAAATTATTAGATCAGAAGCCTTACCAAGCTTCTCTGGCGAAGGAGCCTGGGTGGTCATCTGTGGGTGGCCCACACTTAGGAACACAAAAAACTGGACAGAGATACAAGAGGAGAGACGTGTCATGCAGCGGGGAGTGGCAAGAGCCAATCCTAAATGCAGTTATTTGGGTACAATGTGCCCTTCAGAGAGGGCACGGTGACAGCATGGGCTAATTTGCAGAGCTGCCAGGGTAATAACTCAGAAAGCAATACTGCCTTCTCACAACAAAACAAGGCAGCCCCTGAAGGTTTCATGGTGGTAAAAGCTGCATTACAGCATCCTGAGATCCGAGAACCAGTGAAAGGAGACAGGTTTACCAAAACGAGTCTTGACACAGCGTACGTTTCTGGCAAATACATTATTAGGCACTCGTTTTACTCATGTCCTGAAGAAACTATTTAGTTTCCTTATAAGGCTCTTCTCTTCAGCTCTCCCCTGTATAACAACTAATGTCTTCTTAAAGAAACAAAGATAGAGAAAACTGTTCCACCCATCCTGCCCCCACCCCAGTCCCTGTGTTTTTAAGGAGTTGGGTAGAGGCTCCTGTCATTGAGAGTGGCAAGGAACTACCAGCTTTTGAAATCACCCTTTAAAAACTGATTCTGCTGCAGAAATCTAAGCAGAGGGGGAAGGCAAACCACGCAACTGTCTACGCTGGCTGCCAGAACTAAGTGCAACATTTTAATCACATTAAAACTTTCACACTACTAAACCTCACATACAAATGTGTTCATGGGTAGAAACTCTCACAGCATACATAAGCACAGTACATGTCAGCTGTCACTCATGACTGAGAATCAACTTCTAATGGGGTTTTCCTAACTCCTTAACATTCCTCCATTACGTATGAGTGAATCCAAACTGTTCAGCTGGACTCCCAATTTCACACCTCAATATATTTCCCTGTTTTAAAATTCTACAATTTAAAGGTCAGGTATGGTGGCACATGCCTTTAATCCCAGCCCTCAGGAGGCAGAGGCAGAGAGATCTCTGTGAGATCCAGGCCAGCCTGGTCTACAGAGTAAGTTCCAGGCTAGCAGACTAGCAGAGGCTACAGGGAGACTCTTTCTCAAACACCCCTCCCCCACTCCCTTACTGCTACCCAGAAAGCCTGGTAAAATCCTCTCCTGAAGTCTTATGCATCCTTCGCAGTTCACCCTCCCCCGCCCTGGAAACCTGCTATAAAACCCACCTTCTCAGAGCTCTTAGAGACCCTGTGCTTTCCTATCACTGCACCTGTGTAGTGTCCTGCAATTCCATTTTATTCTCTGAGTCTTTCACCAGATCCTGGAGACAAGAGTCAAATTTTACAGTTCCTATTATGTCCTCTTGTATCAGAGGCCTGGCACATATTAGATACCCAATGAATGTTCTAATGAAGAGTAAATACTGTCATCTATAAAAATTCTTTCAATTAAAAAAATAAAAAAGACAACAAAAACCCTACATTTAAAAACCTTTGTAAAATTGGACAGCGATCTTCCCTGTGTGATCAGATGTATTTGCAGAAGGTCTCTGAGACCATGCAGTCTGGGTCCTTTGCTGGATAACATTTCAAGAAGCTGGTAGCTGGCTGCATCATGTAGGGCATGAGAAGGAACTCAGCATTTACAGAGTAACTCTGCACCTACAGCCACAGGCCAAACTGATGCCACAAAAAGAACAGTGTGGCTCACTTCAGTTCTACTTCGCTAAAGAACCTGAGGCTCAGAATCAGTCCCAAATCACCCAGCTAGCAAGGAATGAAGCTGAAGTAATACAAAATGCAAGATCAGGACTAGGTTTTCTTTTTATGAACTGAAAAATGAGGTTGGCTGAAACTAAGATTTCCTACAGGACTGAAAAAACTGAAGACAGCAAATAAATGGTCCATCTCAGACTATGGATATGCACTTTTAACAATATAAACTGAAAGCTAATCTATGCCTCTCTGGTCATAGTTTAGATAATTGCACACCACTGCCAGGCCGTCAAAGAACAAACTTAGGTTCCGTTTGAAGCACTGTTTTAAAACAGCTCCTCAGATTGATTTAACTCATGGATAACATGGTAAAGTACTAAATAAAACAAAGAGAAAAAACCAGCCACTGTTCAGTGCTCACTGAGCTTCAGACAGCTCAGAGTGGAAGCGGCATGTCGGGCACAGACAAAACCAGACTTGCAAACCCCTGAAAGACAGAAGTCCAACGTGTATCAGAGCTTTCCAATTCAAATTTGGCTTTATTAGATATCCCAACATATATTTTTTTAAAAGACTGGATTGTTGCTTTTTAATTTTCCATTCCTATTCAGAAAAATGACTAGAGGCAATGACAAAAATAACCATTAAAAAAAAGGGATTCTTCTCCAGAAGGTTTTGGTCAAACTTTAAGTCCAAGTTTTTTCACTCATTTTCATAAAGAAAAAAGGGAGGGGGTTGGAGCATGCCAACCTTACAACCTTTACTCTGCTTGCTACGCAAAGCCTCTGCCCTCAAGCCCTGAGACGTAGAGCCAGGACTCATTTCTTAAGCAAGACTTAGTCAAGTCTGTGCTTGATTGCTAAAGCAGCTTGTGTTAATCTCAAGGTCAGTCACAATCCTAACCTTTAGCAATCAGCAGCTGATTACATCTGTTACGACAGACCAGGCTGAGGTGGAAGGAGCAGGTCAGACATCCCTCGCCTTCCATGGATGAGTCACATACCAGTCTTGCCTGTGCTCCCTTCCCCAGAGCTCAGGATGCAGGACCACTGGGCTCACCACCTGCCCAACTGGAATGGAAAGTGCTAGAGAGTTATTGGGATGATTTCCAGAAGCACAAAAGCAAACGTTTTAATTGCTGTTTACCTTTACTAACCATTCAGCCTGTCCATCTCTTCTTGTGGAGCCTGTATTGTTGAGCAAATAGAGGAGTTAAGAGTTCAGAGGAGCAACATCTGTGTATCAATCTGTGCCTTAAGTACTGCATTAGTTTCCTAGAAACCCATTTCTGGACTTTCCATTTCCTTGAGAGGGAGAAATTCTGTCTGGTACACAGGCAGCATTTCTCTTTTTACTCTCCACCTCACTGCACGGGTTTCACTCTCTAGATATCAAGAATGAGAAAGTGGGGTGCAAAAAAATCACAAAGATAGAACAGTGCATCCCCTGTGTCAGAGCATGAAGACTCCACCAGTACCACTCATGCAGATTGAAGTCACTTCTGGTGGAAGTTTCTATCTGTATTCTGTTCTTTCCTAACCACTACTTGTGAGCGAAGTCTAGAGAGCTTTTGTGGAAGGAGCAGAAATAAGCAATGTCTAGCCTGGAGCCAGGTGTCAGTGTCTATAATGGAGGAAGAGGATTACAGGAAGATTTTTGTTTCAGCTTTCAGTTCAACCAAGATCTGAAAGATTTTCAGAAACAGCTTTATGAGGTTAGAAGACAGAGATGTGTGTGGAAGAGAGGAAGGGTCAGCATGCCCAGTAAATTCATGGAGAAAAACACTTCCCAAGTTCACAGAACAGAGGACCAAGAAGGAACACTGCCTGAGCCATACAAGGGGCATGGCACAGGGTGGGGGCTTGGCAGAGGGAGGGGTAGGTAAGTCTAAAACCTGCTCCAATTTAGTTTTGGAGTTGATTCTTCTCCCAGAAAGGTCAAAGATTGTGCTTCAAGAATGTCATTAGAAGATAACAGCTTTTTAAATATTCTTTTTGCCTTGTGCTTCTAGGTGACTCCCTTTTGGTTAAAAATCAGAAACAGTACAAGTGTCACAGGATGGAAGAGCAGTCTTCTGATACAGCTGAGGCAGGGAGCTAGATGGACTTACACAGTAAGTGACAGGCTCCTTGGTCTTCTCTCTTGACCACTTCAGTCCTGCCTAAGATGGCATTTACTTCTTCTGGAAGAAGCCAGTAATGGACACTTGTCTGTTGGCTTTGCCCAGAGCAGCAGTCCCTTTCTTGGGGCCCTTTCGTTCTTCTTTGGGTTCTTTTTTCACAGCTGGAGCAGGAGGTCTGTGTATGGAGGATGTCTTCATCTTAAGCTCCTCTTCACTATCTGTGCAAGATTCACTCTCATAGACTTTTTCAGTGACTAGAATATGGAAACAATGGGAACATGGGTAGGTGACCATGTCATTTATCAAGAGAATGAGCTGTCTAGCTCCCCATGTCCTGACCCTTTTTCTTACAGGGAGATGACATCTAGTCTTCAGTAGAAAGTGAATGGAGACCTGAGCTCACCGGGCCTCCAGATGGGCTGAGAACGAGCTCACTACCACTCCTTCACAGCTGAGGTCCATGCCATTAAATGAGCCTCTATCATCTAACTGTCCAAATCCATTACCCAGGTCCTGGTCTATACTAACTAATTTCTAGAACTTTGCATATGAACTGTCTGCATCTCAAACAGCTACTCAGAACTCTTCTTTGACTGGCTTCCTGAGTCTTATTCTCACGGTTCACATTGCTTGCTTATTCCCACTGCTGGCTTTCCTAGTCTTAATCTTCAGCCTGACAGAGCCCTCACTCTGCCTAGCCCGGCTGCCTCCAAGGACTCTTCCAGCTGTCTCCACCCTAATGCCAACACTGCACACCCCAAATACAGAGAACCAAACATTTGTTTCTCAACTCTCAGTTTTTAAGTCTGAATGACTGCTAGTATGATTTAGTTGTAGTCTATACCATGAAGATAACTATGCCCAAGCAAACTAGCTGACACATTTGAAAGTTTTGAAGGACAATGATACAAGAAACAAAACTACCAGTATTTTCATCCCCAACAGCCAAAGTCATAATTATAATTAGCCTTTTCTTCTGCCACCAAAACTCCCCAAACTCTTCTCAAGGAAAACCTGGAGAGGAACTACAGCATTGGGCAGCCACCATAAGCAAGCTGGGCATAGGCAGAAGCAGTGGTTTCCATTCACCTCAACATGGAGCGCATGAAAAGACCTTTCAATACTGCTGCCTTACACGCACCAGCCATGACACAGTACAGCGCCGCTCCCTGTGACTTCAGAGCTTCAGCAACATCATTCAGTTCTTTCTCTGCTTTTTTGGATGCAGCAAGTGATAGAGAAACAGTGAAGGGAAATACCTTTCCTTAGCTGGAACAGTAACCTAATGTGCATAATAAATGCTCAAAACATTAAACCAGAGGTATTTCTCCTATTAAAGAACAATGATAGTTTCAAACTCTTATATGGTGATAATTCTTTCTTAAAAAAACAAAAAACAAAAAACAACCTTTTGCCAGGCATAGTGGCACAGACCTTAATCCTACCACTAAGGAGGCAGTGGCAGGCAGATCTCTGTGAGTTCAAGGCCAGCATGGTCTGCATAGCAAGTTCTGGGCCAGTTGGGGCTACAGGGAGACAGTGTCTCAAAAAGACAAAAGAAAAGAAAAGAAAACAACAAAACCAAACACTTTATTTTTATTTTATGTGTATGAGTGTACTGCCTGCATGTATATGTACGTGCACCTGTGTCGTGCGTGCCTGTGGAGGACAGAAGAGGGTGTAGGATTCCCTGGAACTGGAGTTACAGACGGTTGTTGGCTACCACATGGGTGCTGGGATTCGCACCCAGGTCTGCAAGAGCAGCCAGTACTCTTAAATACTGAGTCATCTCTTCAACCTCATAGTGATAATTCTTTCTAATGAAATATACTAGTCTAATTATTCTAGAGGTATAGGCACTGGACTTGAACTATCTGTGTTCTTTATCTGGACTGTTCAATGCTAACATGCACCAGAATCACCTGGGGAGCTCATTAAAACAGACTGCTGGATTCTACTTTCAAAGTTGCAGACTCAGCAGGTCTGGGGTTGTTTCCCAATGACACTTGATGAATTACTGCCTACTTCTCCACTAAAATGGGGATACTACTGAGCCTCAGCATACAGAGATGTACCTGATAGTTTGGCAAATACCCTTCAATGTTATTTTTCCTTCAAAGTGTACCCTGCTGGAGGTCAGTTGGCTACTGCCATGGTAGCATCCTTTGCCCATTACGGCAATCCCATTAGGACTACATAATTAATCCCTTAGAGTTCAAAGAATACTGATAAGCTTTAAATATACATTTTAAGTGTTTTGGAAGGCCTTATCAAAGTTTGCTCCTCATGCCAGAAGCATTAGACTCTCTAGTGATCCTATTAGAAATGAAAATCTCAGTAATGTGTCGTGGCAGATACCTGTAATCTCTGCACTGGAGGCTGAGGCAAGAGAATCTCGAGTCTAAGGCCAACTTAGGTTATACAGTGAGACTCTTCTATAAAGAAAGTAAAGAAAAAGACAAGAAAAATGGAGAATCTCCAGTCTTAACCCTGTTCTACTGAACTAGGATTTTAATTCTGGCAAGATCTTCAGGAATATCACAAAGCTAAGAACGTTAGGGAAATCTGTCAATCTTTTTGAGAAACCACTTTGGACATTTCATGGATACCTATTATTAGTTCATCAAGAACAATCTCAGAACACTGCCTCCATCCCACATTCATGTTACATGCATTACATAACTCGATTAGTGGGACAAAATCATGAAATATTATATCTTAAGTGAGATCTGAAGGGCCGTCTACAGGAAGGAAAAGACTGACTAGTCGGTGTAAGACGGCTACTCCACAGCTACAGTCTGCATCCAATGGCAGAACATAAGCAGGATCATACTGCAAGACTATCTTAATGAAACCACTAGCTGGCTCATTGCCAGTTTTGTGGAATGTACTACCTGGGGGAGGGAGTTAGTCAGGCAGTACTGAGCAAACATCCTCAGCACACTTGGTATACCTCAAGAGAAAACAGAGCGAGTGCATCTATATTCAGAGATGAAGCTACTTCAAACTATGGAACAAAGATTTCAGCTTCAAAATACCAGACCTTTATTTTAGCTGAACATGCCACTTTCCTTGGATGCCACTATAAAAAGCTACATTGAGAGGATGACATCAGATTTCTTTTCTATTTGACTTATTCGCTTTTAAAAATCCATTCCTTGATCAGGAATTCACTGCATACTTATCTTAGAGGCCCAACTTGTAGTCCCGGTTATAAACCCATAGAAAAATGAGATATAGCTTGGGCAGGGCAAGCTCCTGAACTGGCACATCTAGAACAGACTATACAGAGAGAGGAAAGCATGAGTCCTCTGTTGTACACTAAGGCCAAGATTCATTAGGTTGTACTTGGACTAAAAGCTATGTGAACAGTTTTATTGTTGCATCTAAGCCTTTTAACAGTCCCATCTGGACAAAGGAGTAGAAAAGTCCATAGCCCACACCTAGCCAGAATTTGGGTACATTGTTTTGAACAAAGCAGTAAGTAATTAGCCACAAATTCTTAATGAACTCTCACAAAGATAGCCTTTATTTTCTTCTTTTAGAATAAAAGAAAAAGGGAAAAGACTGCACTGATGCTTCTGTCTGTTTTTATTAAATGAAAAAAGTGAGACTGAAATTCAATACTAAATACATATACAGTATATAATAATTACATTTATTATGTGCTGTATTTGTTATATAATGTATATCCTCCAATGACCAAACTATTATCTTGAAAATGAACAATATTAAAATACTGAAAAACAAAAAATCAAAGAGCCATAAGAAATGCCAAAGTTTAGAACGCACAGGTTCTCAAGAATTTCCACTTGTAGAGAATGTTATTTCCCAATTTCTTATTACAGTCAAAATGACGGGACCTTTTCAGCAGAATGACAGGTGGGGAACAAAAGGCTGGGGCTTGCAACCAACACAATGTCTTCACCAGCTTTAATAACCACATTGCCAAGGAAAAGATGATTCTTCAGAGTCAATCAATCTTTTAAAGACAAAAATTTGAAGAACGAAAATCAAGAAAGGCAGGACAGGCTAAGTGTGGTGGTGAACATCTTTAATCCCAGTACTCAGGAGGCAGAGGCCAGACCAACCTCTGTGAGATCAAGGCCAACCTGATCTACACAGGGAGTCCTAGGCCAGCTGGGGCTACAAGAAGACCCTGTCTCAAAAAAGACCAAAAACAAAAAGAAAGGCAGGACATAAAAACCTTTAGGAGATCCGAGAGGTGGCAGTAAGTGCAGTAAATAAAGAGAGAAACAATTAGGATGCTCCAACCAAAACGTTTACAAACCTAAATCCGTAAGTATTTCCAGACACAAAAGAGTAGTATTGGAATCTAGCATCTCAACAATCTTTAAGTGCTAAATCCTAAAAGCCCCATAGGAGTCTGGTTTGACCTTGGAAAGGACAAAAGAACCTAAAGCCTGGCTGAAGCAGTAGTCTAGCCTGGCTCCCAAGAGGGAACATACAGGCAACAACAAGGACAAGCCACATGCCTCTAAGAACAAATGGGACTGACCATCAGAGACTCGACTCTGGCTTCGAGGTCCAATCAGTAAGTTCTTCCTTTCTACTACTGAAATTTCTAACACTATCAGTCTTTAAAGAAGTGTTTCTCATTGTCTATCGGATAGAGTGTTTTTAGACAGCCTCCTGACCTGAATCTTCATAATGACTCCAACAAGAGGCAAACAGGTATCTCTCCTCTATTCCACAGATCAAGAAACCCTCATCAGAGATGACCCAACTCTTAAGCAAGCAGTGCATTCTGGCATGGTGTAGGCCACAAGGGACCAGGTGTTCGGATTTCGCTGCAATGCTCTCTGCACTCTGTTACTCCAAGTGCCAGCTAGGGAGCAGCAGCAGAGCAGCGGCATGTACATTCACGTCTGAGCGGACTGTTCTGTAGGGGATCACAGAGCCTCGCCAAGAACTCTATCTCAGGTCTAAGGCCAAAAACTTGCCTTACCCATGCAGCCTTCCTCATCTATAAAGGCTTTAGATTTCAGTACACGCCTTCGTTTTCTTTTGTTTTCTCCAGTTGAATTCTAAAAGATCAAAAGATATAATATTAGGTCGACCAATGAAGCTATAGAGAAAAGAAATGCTTTTAAATCTATAAAAATCACCCCCAAAGTTTCATTATGATAAAAAGTAGAAAGAGGAACTCTACACTGTACGTGAAACAACCCTAGTTCACAGTAAGTTATGCTCACTGCAGGCACAGGCTTTACATTGCACTGTGGAGAGAAAAGCAGCATGCTTAGCAAAGATTTCTGTCATGCAGTCAACAAGTTCTCATTGGACAGTACAGGCACCACGGTGAAAGAGACAAACACGATAAAGACCTCAGTGGAGGAGATAGGGAAAGCAGACCCACTGGGGCAGACACACCCTTAGACCAGACCAGAGTTCTCAGCAATCCCCCTCACGTTGGATACTTGTTACATCAGCCTTGGCATTGGAACATTATTCCAAAGTCTTTTAGTCTGAAGCACGTATTACTAGTGTCATTTTCTGTTTGTCGCCACTCATTTCTTTTATCCCATTTCTTCAACTATGACAAGATTAGTACAACACTGAGCTAAGTCTTAACACAATTAAGAACTAATGGCACCTGGCATGGTGGCGCGTGTCCTTAATCCCAGCAGAGGCAGAGGCAGATCTCTTTGAGTTCAAGACCAGCCTGGTCTACATAGCAAGTTGCAGGCCAGTTGGGACTAGAGGGAGACCCTGTCTCAAAAAGATCAGAAAAAGAATAGCTACAAAGAATCACAAACCCCATCATCCATCAGCACTCATTTTCTCAGCATTCATGATCAACACTAACCGGACAAGACACATTTGAAGAGTATTCCGAACTACATTTTCCATTTGCTGCTGGCAAAGTGCAGTCTAGAATGCTCTTATACAGTCCTTTTCCTGAAGAGCAACAAATGTGAGTTCTGTGTTCCCTTCCGTCTTTTACAATTTGCCCTGATGCAGGCAGGTCCTCTCTTCACACTTCAACTGCAGCTGCATAGCAGAGCAGCCCTGGTGATACTGGTCATGAAAAACCAAACAACTACCACATCTACCTTTGCAATCTTCCTGAGGCCAGCCCTACAGCAATGTGTCCTCTCAGGTAAGAAGAGAGAGAACATCCATCTGGTCACTGTAGGAAAGCACAGTGAGGTAAGACCCATCCACTAGCATTTGTGACGTCTACAACACATCAGGCGCCATTCAGCACTGTAAGGACAGTTCCCGAGAAATAAACGTCACATGGAGTAGAGCATTCTGGGGATTTTACCTTGACTGGAGGAGGGTCTTTTGGCAGAGGATCAGGATGTGGAGATACAAGAGGAGGTGGAGACGGTGACTCCGCTTCATAAGTCTCAGGAGAGTCTGGGAAGACTGGGAAAACGGAAGAAGCCTAGATGAGAGAACTACAGGTGCAAACTGCGAGGCCACCATGGCAGCTTCAGACTTCTGTATTGATTACAGAGCCTCAACTTTAACAAATATATCAATTTTATATAGTTAAAATCAGAGACACAAATTAAATAAAACTGGCAATACTTTAAAGGCTATCTTAACCAAATGTTTTACTGTATAGCAAAGTCAGAGTTTGAAGTTTTTATATATACCCATTTGGCACTTTATCTTCACAGTAATCCAAAAGACAGATCTTCCTCCCACATTACAATTGAGTAAACAGGTTTAGCACACACAACTTATAACAGTAGGTTTTAAACCCAAGTCAGTGTGACTACACAGCCTTCCTAATCCAGCCATCCATGCTGCCTTACCTTCACGACCACTGTTTGTTCTCAAGTCAAGGAAATGCAGACTACCTGAGATTATACTACAAACTCCATGCCATCATCTTGGTTACTGTGATTTGAGGATTACTTGCAAATGCCTAAAATGTTTGTGAGACTAACACTTTCCAGCTGATACTAAAAGTATGAGCTTTGGGACTGACAACCTTTGAAATGATCATTTCCACAAAAGCTCTAACAACTAAACCTGCTTAATATTTTGTATGGGATTATTTCCAGTGATTTCCCCCACTGATGAGCATTACTTTGCCATTCTGCAAGAGGCAGGGAAAAGTTAGGGAAGAAGAAATGCTATGGAAGTGGAACCAGAGAAAGAATGTCACTAATGGGGAGGATCTCAACATTTCCCAGAAGGCCCATGTGAGAGGAAATGATGAGCTATTGCTTAATCATCACAGACACTGCTGGTCAGGGGTCTAAGAAGTTGCTTAGCCTCCACCTGCTTTCTGAATCTCCTAGCTACATTAAAATTCTTCACACAAGTTTTGGATCTGATTTTTCTCCCAACTGCTTAGGTCAGTGTTAAAAATTATGACAGTGGCTGGGTGGGTGTGGTGGTGTATCCCCTTAATCCCAGCACTCGGGAGGCAGAGGCAAGTGGATCTCTGTGAGGTCCAGGCCAGCCTGGTCTACACAGTGAGCTCCAGGCCATCTGGGGCTACAGAGAGACCCTGTCTCAAAAAAACACAGGGAGAGAGGGATAGAGAGGGAGAAAAAAAAACCACCCCAAAACAAATTATGACAGTGGAAGGGTCATGGCCAAATGACCTAAAGGTGAAACAATCAGAGCCCGAATGAAGCAATGAACTATATACTTCAAGCATGAAATAGGCTCCCAAACTTTAAAAGGTCAGGAAACAAGAGACAGAAACATAAAAGGAAAAATGTCCAGTTTCTCCAGCTATTAGCCCACTCCCAGGAGGCTAGTACATGATGGGAGCTTTAACAAGAGAAGTGTCATACCCAGAACCAAGTGCCCATTGTGCTGAAGGAATAGCTGTTCAGAAATCTAGGCCACGGTGGTCTGGGCAAAGTTTAGGCAGAGTAGAAGCCAAAGAAAATGAATTCTGAATACTCAATGATACATTTAGGTGTTTTCTATTTTATTTTCAGTTCTTCAACCACATGACTTACCCAAGGAAAACACTTAATCCCAGCGGCCCCCCTCTTGTGGCACTGCAGACAACTATTTACCTACATCCCCTTTAAGATTCACATTCCAAAGAGGGGGAAATGCCACAACTCCCCTGGTACCAAACACAGAGAAAGAGTAACTGTGGTTGTTTATTTTAAATAATCACTTCCTGAGTGAAATTTGGGATGCAAAATAGCCAGGTCCAGGGAAGATGCAGCATCTACTTCCCACTGCTTCCATGTGCTCCCAGCCCCCCAAGAAACGTAACAGAAGCATAAAATGCTGTGATCCCTCAGGAAGGAAGAGAACAGAGGAGGGAAGAAATTTCAACAAATCCCTGAGATGGAAGGCAGATGGGAGAAAGCAGACAACAGAAATCAACTAAATGATTCAGATGGTAGAGATTACTATTATAAACTTGGTTTTGTCTGACTTTAAGATTGTGTATATGTATCATTATGTTTAAATTTTAAAACTATTTTAAGAAGGATAAACAACCAAATTTTCTACTTTACAGTGGTTGTTCGTTCTCATAATAGCCCCATACATCATCATTATTTGTCTTGTACAACCGAGGTTCAAGGAAAGCCAAGCATTCTGACTCAACACATTTTCACTGACGTAAGCATACGGAAAGCCCAGTGCACTGGTATGAACAGATCTGCAGTCGACCTGCAGTTCTTCAGATGAGAACTATTCAAGTGCTAAAACACCATGTCAGGAAAGTAACTTTTGTTGGGACAAAATAAGAAACTTTGAGAAAACTAATTTCAGCAAACCAGCAATATAACCACTTGTTTGT
Organism: Eospalax fontanierii; assembly: GCA_035773235.1. NCBI lineage: Eukaryota > Metazoa > Chordata > Mammalia > Rodentia > Spalacidae > Eospalax > Eospalax fontanierii. Next base: position 166,017,049 of record CM069524.1, read on the forward strand.
CAAGAGTACTCTGGCAGAGGATGGCGTAATTAGAATTCCTGGAAAGTACTCATAGCTTCCTAGGACCTAATATTTTTTTTCAATACCTATTCTTACCTTAGAAAAATCATTTACTTAACATTCTCTATAAACAACTTACAAAGACTGGACATATTAGTAATAATTAACATAGCCATAAAAACTCTGGTTCTTCCTGACCATGTAAATATTCATGTTATTTCTGTGTTTGGAATCCTAAAATATTTATTTATTTACTTAATGTGTATGAGTGTTACACCTGTATTTGTATAAGTGCACCTGAATCCTGCAGTGCCCATAGAGGACAGAAGATGGCATTGGATACCCTGGAACTGGAGTTATAGATGGTTGTTAGCCGCCATGTGGGTGCTGGGATTCAAGCCTGGGTCTTCTGCAAGAGCAGCCAGTGCTCTGAACCACTGAGCCAGTTCTCCAGTCCCCTGGACTTTTTTTTTTTTTAATGGAATATATAGAGCTTCTAGATGTGCTTCTGACATTTCCAGGTCAAGGAGAACCGCTGAATACTTTGGCACATTCAACAATGAAAAACTACTGTGTTGAGCATTACCTTGGCATTTCTAGTATGTTCTCTTACTCAATGTTCAGAAAAAAAGCTATAGTAGCATCACAGTTCTAGAGGAGTGAACAAGGACTCAGAAGTTAGGTCATCCACTATAAGTGGTGCAGAGATTTAAAACCGGGTCTGGCTTCCTCAAGTCCCTGCCATTTCTACTCCTGGTGCCCATCCACTCACTACTAAAGACAGCAAATCGAGCTATTATACTCAGTGTAACACAATTTTTTAAAAAGTTAGAGACTGTGTAAAGGTTTAAAATAAAATCCTACTGGCTTTCCAACAAAGAAGGTTAAGAATAAAATGGCAGAGGTTTATAAATTCAGATACCAAAAATTATCTCTGCCAGAGAAAAATGTCCTTAAGGCCCCTGCTCTCTGTCATCCGTTATTGTGTGTTGCTCACCTCTACCACATTTCTTTTCACTCCTTTCCAAACTAAACAGCCCCGGTCATATTGCCCACAGGTATTATTTTTGTGGGCTATGGATCAGAATAAGAGTGTTTCAGAAGTATGCAATAGTGCTCAATCAACCACAGTAATTCCTCAATTCAAAGCTGACTCTCTCACTAATACTAGAGTATCTAGTTTTGGCTTTTTTGTGTGTTAGGGGAGGAGGGGAAGTAAGCATGCACATGTCTACAGGTGTGTAAAGGCCAGAGGTCAATTTGGTGTTGCTCCTCAGAAGTTATTTACAGTTTTCTACTGTAGAGTCTCAATGAATCTGAAGCTTGCTGATAAGGCCAGGATCTGCCTGTCTCTCCAGAGCTGGGATCACAAGTGCATACTACCATACCTACATACTACATACCTTTCATGTGGGTGCTGTGAAGGGTATCAAACTCAGGTTTTCACACTTGTGCGACAAAACTATGTTTTATCTTTTTAATGTACATTAAACTTACAGCTTCAAAGTTTTTCCAGAATCTTCCCCCCAACATTTTCTTGACTGGTAACAGAGAAGACTATGACATATTCCTAGTTTATTTCTTAATTATTTTTCCATGTGTCTACATGGAGTTGTTTATATTTCATTAACTGACCAGGTATTTCCTAATGGCCTTTATTTCATTCATATACTTGGGAATTTTCAGTACTGTCACTCAAAGCATTTTCATAAATATGAAATAAAGCATGAAATAAAATATACTATGTGCCTTTCAAGAGTGTCCTGCCCCTACCTGTTCCAAAAAGTCACTAAAACTCATACCTCTGAAGGGTAATTTCCCTCATAGAACATCAGAGGCGATACTTGATTACTTAACACCCCAAATCAGGAGGCTCTAAATCCAGAGAAAAGAGGAAATGGCACTTCTAGTATGGAGAGATTTAACACCCTGGTACTGTCTCAGGTCTGTTCACTGTATTAGTCATCTGCATATCTAACATGTTTTTCACTAACTTGTACAGTCAGTGCCCTTTTGAGGAGAGCCTCTATTACCGTTTGCAATTACTCAACAGCAGTTTCTGGTAAGACTCTTTGCATTTTTTTAAAAAAATCTATTTTTATTTTATGTGTATGAGTGTTTTGCCTGCATGTATGTAAGTGTACCTGTGTTGTGCAATGCCTGTGGAGACCAGAAAAAGGGGTCAGATCCCCTAGAAGAACAGCCAGTGTTCTTAACTGCTGAGCCATTTCTCCCGCCTTGACTCTTACACCTTTAGTTTTGTCCTTTGAATGACAAAAAAGACCTGCTGAGCTGTCAGTCTCTTTTATCAGTTTATTTACATTATCTATGCATCTTTATATAATACTGAACTCCTTTGGACCAGATGTCTTCTCATAACATAAAATGGTTAGACTCTTGGAAAACTGCTCAAGCCTTTCAACCCTAGTTCTCACAGAATCTTTCCAAGGTAGAATAATTCAGCCCAAGTACCTTTGACCTCTTTTTATACACTTTTCATGGTTTGGGATAAGACCTTTGTCTTCAGGAATACTTGATATTCTTTGTAAAAACACATTTTCTTATTCAGACTTCTGTGCTTATTCTTTTAGCATATCTTACAATACTGTCCACAGCCTAAATCTAGAAGGGTCCACAATGTCACCTGTTTTCAACAGTGACACTACAGATTCTTTCTGTCTTACCATGGTTTTACTCAAGTAGTGGACATAGAACAGCATAGTTCTTAAAAAAAGATGGACAAGAATATAGCCAAAGAAACACTAGCCTTAAAATTCTCTGTGATGGTTATTTTCACAAGTTACCAAATGATCAGGATTCTGGATTCTAACCAAAAGACTAAAGCAGATTTCAGATAGCAATGGGTACTATACTGTCTCAATGCTAGGATGACTGCTTTCATTGTAATCCATAAGAAGCTACATTTTGGGGCAAGAGAGATGCCTCAGCAGTCAAGAGCATTGGTTGCTCTTGCAAAGGACCAGGGCTCAATTACCAGCACCTACATGGTGGCTAACAACCATCTATAACTCCAGTTCTTGGGGATCTGACACCTTCTTCTGACCTCTATGGGCCCTGCATGACAAGAGTCCTCTTCTGACCTCTGTGGGTACTGCACAACAGGGATATAGCTACCTACATGTAGGCAATACACTCATACACATTAAAAAATAATAATAATAAATAAATAAAGCTATATTTTTTAGGTCCTTAAGCAATTCCCCTAGTAAAAATTCATAATGTCCACCTTCATCTTCACTGCTATCAGACTGAGGAAGTTTGATTCTCCTCCTCTTCTTCTTGTTTTCTGTTTCCTTTGTGTCATCATCAGGTAACTCTACTCGCTTCCCCCTGTTGCCATCAAGGAATAAATTAAGCATGTTACATAGAACAACAATTCAAGTATTCATGTTTCTATACAGCTTGTTTTATAACTCATAGCCTTAATTCTAGAGAATAGAAAAAAACAAAGTAGACAAAGGACTGATATTTTTGAAAAACATGTTACTCGTTACCTGCAACTATATCACTTTACAGGGTGACCAGAATAAAAGATTTCCCTGGTTCTCTATAGACTAGATTATCTAGAATCTTCTCAATGACTTATTTTCCCTACTGGCCTTTCACTCATTCAAAACACATTAAAGAAGTAGCTAAACAACCATACTTAAAGACTAGGAAGAAAATACTGTTCGCAAGAAGCCCTGGCCAGCCAGATGTGGAGATATGCACCTGTGATTCCAGCACTTGGGAGGCAGAGAAGCAGAATGATTCTGAGTCTGAGGCCAGCCTGGGCCACAGAATGAAACCCTGCCTCAAAAAACAAGTAAGCCCTGCCAGCAGCACAAGTATACAACATTTTGAAATTTAATGGATGAATAATGTTATGGGACACAACTGTTAACTTAAAATCTTAAAGCTAAGTAAATGCTCAACAAGTAGAAAGGGAAGGTAAATATTTTAAAATGAAAGAACAATATGAGCAAAGGCAGAGACAAGACCATAAAGTACTTCTAATGATGTAATAAAAACCTAGACTCTGTCTTGACATTTTTTAGCGTCTCTGTCTCGTTTCTCCATTATAGTATTCGCTCAATCAATAACTAATTTATTAAGGGCTTATTTTGTGTTAGAGACAAATACATGTAAAACATGTCACTGAGTACCTTCTGTCTTATTTAATTAATTTTGAACATCAACTTTTCTTTCTACTTTAGCTAGGAAAAGAATAAAATAAACCCAAAGTAAACCAAAGAAAAGCCTGAAATTGCTATTCCAAGAAGATAAGCTTTTTTTTTTTTTGGGGGGGGGGGTGTCTATTTGAGACAGGGTCTCCCTACAGCCCCAGCTGGCCTGGAACTAAATATGTCTAAATATGTAGACCAGGATGGCCTTGAACTCACAGAGATCTGCCGGCCTCTGCCTCCCAAGGCATGTGCCACCATGCCTGGAAAAATAAGTCTTTTATGAGAGAAAACACGTATTTCAAACCAGGAACTAAATAATTCAGGAATCTGTAGTTATAACTATGGAGTCTACAAATACTCAAAGAACAAGGTGTATTATGAACAACTTTAATAAGCTCAACCAGATAGAGAAATAAATTCCTTTAAAAGCATAACTTATTTAAAACGAATCTAAGAAGAACTAGAAATTTTAAATAAAGCAGCTAAATTCACAATTAAAAATAAAACCTTCCGCCAGGCGTGGTGACACATACCTTTAATCCCAGAACTCAGGAAGCAGAAGCAGACAGATCCCTGTGAGTTTGAGGCCAGCCTGGTCTACATAGTGAGCACAGTGAGTCCCAGGCCAGCCTGGGGCTACAGGAAGACCCCGTCTCAAAAAAAAGACATCCCCCTCCCCCCAAAAAAACGAACAAAAGAAAAAACCTTCCTATAAAGAAAATCCAGACCCAGATTCAGTGATGAATTTTATTCTGAAATATATCTACACAGAGTCAGTGAGATAGCTCATGGGTAAAAGTGTTTGTGGCCAAGTCTGATGACCTAAAATTGATCCCTAGGACCCACAGGGTAGAAGGAGAGCACTGACTCCCACAAGCTGTCCTCTGACCTCCACACTGCACTATGGTGAATGCACATCTACACCCATACCCTGGACAAATAAATACATGTAAAAAAAAGAAATAAACAAACTCCTTTGGAAAACAGGGGAAACTCCTCTCAACTAATTTTTTGAAGTTAACAGTTTAATACTAAAACTAGACAATTCCCAGAAAGAAAAACAACTGACCTATTGTCCTCAAAAACATAAAAACAAAAATACCCTTAGCGTAATATTAACTAATTCAACCCAGCAACAGGTAAAAAGGGTAATGTGACCACGTAGAATTAATCCCAAGAACACAAGGTTGGTTTAGTATTTTCATACTAATTGGTATGATTTACCATATCAGCAGAAACACTATATGAGCACTTCAGTAAAGACAGAAAAACTCTGTTAAAATTCAAGACCAGTTCATAAAAACCTCTCAGCAAACCTGGATGAGAAACAACCATTCTCAATCAGTGAAGGACATCTACTAAAAGCTACTTAGTGGTGATATATTGAGTACATTCCTGGCAACAGCCTCCATTAGTGTCATAATCATGGTTGGGGACATTTTAATCCACCTATATGGTATGTTCCCAGGAGGTGAGGCACACTGGACAGGGCCATAACCCTCTGAATTGTCACCATTTTGCTGATGTTTTCTTCTAAAGCTGCTCCAACCTTACCACAAAAATCAGTTCTTTGTGGGCCTATCAGTGCTGACAGTGTCCTTTAGAATTTCTTTCAACAGACCAAGTCCTACCAACTATGAGGTAGTGTCTCAAACTCCTGGATCCATTTTTAACAGCTTGTGTGCTTTTTATTTTCTTTTCTAATTACATTTTACCACTTGAAAAATAAACTCATTGATATAAAAAGAAAACAAAGAACTTTTTCTCTTAAACTGGACTGGAAACAGTAACTTCTCATTAGGTAACTTGACATGAAACACTCACGCACACACATACACAGGCATACTTATACCATGGGCATGCATTTAAACTGAAGTAAAGACGAAAACGATGAACAATTTACATCAATGAGAACAAAATACAGCTTTGGGTCCTAAATCACCCACACCAGCCAATTCTACAGTTCTACTCGACTAGATAAACCAAGGAAGGAGCTTCTCTCTTCATTTTAGGTGTACAGTTCTATCCCTAAGGCATTAAGTAGGATTTAACACAAACTGGGAGCTGCCTGCTCCAAGTAAGCCCAAACAGATCTTCTCGCCCCCAGGAGACACTCCCCTCCCCCAGGGGAAGAATTTTCCTACCCTTTTTTTTCCTTCTGTTGCATCTTAACAGGCTCTGCCTTTTTGCTGGATTTCTTCAGACCTGGGGGGGCTGCCAGCTTTGGTTCAGTGACAGACACTGGAGGTTGCTCCACTAATTTTTCTTCTTTCACTGGCTGTTCTGAATCCAAATTTACTTTAAGTTTATCTACAAATAGAGTATAGCAGGCGATATATAACCCCATCATGCAATATTAATCCATCATTCTTTTGACAGTTCACTATGTGCCAGGTATAACGTTAGGAGCAAGGGATACAAGGACAGAAAACAGTCCCTGCCCTGAAGAGCGCACGGTCAATTCAGAAAACATTTCTCTTTTCAAACGACTAGTCCAGCTGCAGCTTTTCATTTCTGCTTCCCAGTAAGCTCTCAGCATATCATAGCCTTAAATGATAGCAAAAGCAAGGCTTAAAAAGATTCAACTTTTCTTATTTTTAAAATTAAATATTTATTTAGTTGGTTAGCATGTAGGTGAGTGAGCATATGCCACTGCACACATGTGGAGATTAGGGGAGTCAGTTCTCTCCTTCCATCACTTGGGTCCCAGGCATCAAACTTAGGTCTTCAGGTTTGGCAGGAAATACTTTTATCCATTAAGCCATCTCACTGGTCCCTACTTTTATGAGGTATCATCTTTCTCACTTTTCAAATGAGGAAAACTTAGAACTGTAGATAGTAAATGACACTTCTCAAGGGTATATAGCTTAAACATGGTGACAAATGAATTTGTAGCAAGATCTTTTCTATTATACACTACTTCTGAATGCTTAGGTGCTCTTATCTTACTACCACCTTCAATGATAAAACTGAATGTGTTTCAAATCCGGTCTCTCTCTGAACAAATCTAAAAGTCATTTTTCTCTGTAACAACTGGGATAATAGTTACAAGACTATCATAAGGATTAAAAGATACAGTTAAGTGACTGATCTATGGTTCACACTGAGAGGAAAAGTAAGAGCTAAGATACTGACCTCAGTCAGTTTAAATCCTCATCCTGGTCTGGGTCCCTACAGGAGGCTGAAGCACACACAATACAGACTACTCTGCAGTACAGAACTAAGAAACATAAGCAGGAAGGGTCTAGCCATCTGAAGAACTACAGAGGCATATAATCTAGCTAAATGCTGTACTTAATGATGGCTTTTTATAAGCAGAATCACAAAATACAATTAGAAAGCTACAAACGGGCAGCTCTTCAAAGAGTATTTTGGCTACATGGTCTGTAATGGCATAACTCATCTACTACTTTGTCTTGGCTGCTATGTACAGTTAGTATAATTTTTTTTAAATGTAGACTATTTTGAAAGTGTAGATGACAGATCCGAATGTAAGATGTAATCTACTTATGCTTTTGAAGGCTTGCATGGGAAACCTAAATGGTGGAATCCACTAGCTCAATGGTGGTGCACTGGCTTGCACTTTCAATTCTGTTGTTCTCAAGTATCCTGCCACATATCCTCCTCCACTTGGTTGAGAAGCATAAAGCTGTGGAACTACTGGTTCTTTCCAGAAGAGGGAATTCTTTTGTTCTTTTCTTTTTATTTTTTAATAAAAGAGAACATAGCATCCTCAAGAATGAATGCATTTTAAATGGCCATAGCTACCTACATTCACTTGAGATTTAATTTGACTTTGTCGGTAACCTTCAAAAATAATTTAAAATAAAAGGTTTCTAATGTAAGAAGTAAAAGCAGAAATAGTTTAAGCTACCCTCCAAGAGATCTTAAGTGTACCGAGCTTACTGAGGAACTTCACTAGGCTGGCTGGTTACCTTCATCAATATATTGGTTAGGTACATTGTGCATTTATGTTAGGGAGCAGGAATGTCTGGCTGGATAAAAACTAGCTAAGAGGCCTTCAGATCAGACACATTATAACATTAACATTTATTTGCTAGTTAACGCAATTTAAGAACATGCTTACTCATTGCAGCTTTTCCAAAAAAATTGCTCATCGTGTTAACTTTTCCTGATGCTTTGCTCCCTGCTGAAGATGCCTGGAAGCATAGAAAACACATAACTTTTTTATTCTATCCAGCGTTTGAGTTGCTCTTATATCATGGCCTCAAACAATCTCTAGTAATATAGCACACTAAGAGACAGGCATGGTGCATACTGGAAATTCCAGAACTTGTGAGGTGGAGCCAGGATGACTGAGAATTCAAAGTCATCTTCAGCTGCACATCAAATTTAAGGCAAACTTGGGCTACATCAGAGAAGCTATCTTTTTTTTTTCCTTAAAGTATTTTAGGGTTGGAAAGATGGCTCAGTGGTTAAGAGCACTGACTGCTCTTGCAGAAAACCTGGGTTCGAATCCTAGCACCCAAACAGCAGCTAACAACCAATCATGACTCCAGTTCCTGGATATCCGAAGCCCTCTTCTGTCCTCCATGGGCACTGTACAATATGGGTGCACTTACATACACGCAGGCAATACACATAAAATAAAAATTATATAAAATATTTTTTAAAAGGGAGGGGGCTAGAGAGATAGCTCAGCGATTAAGAGCACTGACTGCTCTTGCAGAGAACCTGGGTTCAATTCCCAGCACCCATATGGTGGCTAACAACCATCCATAACGCCAGTTCCACAGGAATCTGACATTCACTTCTGATCTCCTCGGGCATTGCATGACACAGAAGCACTTACATGCATGCAGGCCATACACTCAAACATAAATAAAATATTAAAAAATAAAAAATAAAAAAAATAAAAATTAAAAATAAAAAGCATTATGCTCTGATAGTACCAACTCTATATAAGAATGCCAAATGTGTATATGTTAGATATAAGAACCTAGGACAGTAATCAAAAACAGACAGTATCTGATGTTAATTTCCCAAATTTGTTTCTAATAGTTCTGATAAATTATCTATGATTCTATGTAAGCTTTTCTTGAGCACATTTAAAAACCATTTGGCTTAATAGAATTAACCAGAGGTAGTACAGCAAACAATGGGAAGGGGGTAAAATACCATATTTTTAATTACTAGAAGTAGACCTGAAATCCTAGTCCTACCATTTAAATAGCAACATGATCTGCAGGCAAATTACATAACAAATCTGGGCTGCAGTTTTACCACATACAAAATAAAAATGGCAAGATTCAAACAGAGCTATTAAAAGGACTTAAACAAATATCAAGTTATTGGAAGACAGTAGGAACTCAGTAAACATCTGTGCTTCCCCACCTCTTCTTTTCCAAAGCAGAAACTTGAAAATGACAATGGATGGTAAGATTAGTAGTAACAACAATAATTGTGCTTTTCTGGATTTTTAAAGTAGTATCTTTATATTTTTCTTTTCTTTTTGAGACATGATTATGCCATGAAGCCCAGGCTGGCCTAGCACTCACAATCCTCCTGCCTCAGCCTCCTGAGTACTGGGACCACAGGTATGCACCACAAAACTCAGAGTTATTTTTCTTAATGCCCTTAAGTTAGTTTAGATTACTGAACAATAAAAAGATAGAAAAGTGAATGACTGAGACCAAGAAGAAAAAGCATAAAAAGAATAAGACTAAATACACCACGAAGACAAAGACACACATGGTAAAACCCAGACATCAGATGTTCTCAAACTGGCACGGTGCTAATACATGACTCCTTGAATTTTACACTTGTTAGGAGATTTTCATACGCATTGTTTCAGTGGTTGTCACAGCTACCTTTTGAGTACAGAATCCAAAGACCCAAAGCGTGCTGAGATGAGTATCAGATATTATTAACTAAAAGGCTTTAAATAGGGCCAGACACAGTCGCTCATGCCTCTGATCCTGGCACTGAGGAGGCAGAGGGAAGAGGGTCCTGAGTTTGAAGCCAGCCTAGACTATATATACTACAAGACCTTACCTCAAACAAATATAAACGACTCAAACTCAAGTAGAAAAATCAGAAGAGATTATTAGAACCTTCTGTATTCATATCAGCAGAGAAGCTATGAAAACTTTCCTAGACGCAATTTGGGGTTAGAATAAAGGCAGATCTTAAGACTTACATTTGTTACTTCTTTGGCCTCTGGTTTGGTTTCCTTATTAGTTTCTTGGGTTTTAGTAGCAGCTTTAGAAACCAACATTCCCATAATTCCTTTGGGCTGCTGGGAAACCTGTTTGCAGGCAGGTGGGCCATGACCATTGGTAGTCAGCTCACTGGCTTGTGTCTCACTTGACGCCGGAAGATCTGACTGCTCAAGCTTTCTGGAAGATAAGGATTCTGTAGGAGCTCTTAGGACTGCAGCTGCACATTGTATGGCACTGAACCTAAGGGCAGAATGACACATAAACAATGTCAGTGTCAAACCTTATTTTCAAGCTCTTTTGCCTTTGATATAGTATCTTCTCACATTAATATACAATTAGGGAATTTAAGACTAGAATGGATCTTGGGAAACTTTTTTGTATAAAACTCTTACTTAGATGAAGAAACAAGCACTAGAGAAAAGTGATTACCTACAATATACATCTAACTAGTCATGAACCTAGGACTGGAATCAAGTTTGGTATGGTAGAACCATACATATAAAATATACTTGCTTTTTGTAAGGACAAAAAACAAACCAAACAAACAAATAAAAAAACTCAACTCAAAAGAGTAAGAATACAGCAGACAATAATAAAAAAAATTAAGTAATTACCATCCTGAGGAAACTAAATGGTTATCTCTTATTTAAAGACATTCCTCTTACAGAGCTACAAGAGTGGTACATATTGATTGATTCAAAACTAAAAGCTTTAAAATATTAACCAGTTTCTTGGCAACTCTCTTGGCCAGAGGAAGTCAGGCTTTAAAACAAAGAAGCAGAGACAGAGCCACTGGCTCCTATAACTTGTGTTCCCTGATACCCATCTATTCCTCATTCCTAACAATACCAACTTATAACACCAGAAACGTAGGCCAAAGGCTCAGTGACAGCATTTGGTGCAGTTTTCATGACATAATAAAAAGAATATTCACCTCTTACTCTCTTAACTGTCAATGTGCCTGTGTCACATGAATCCGCAATGTAATGTTCCACAAGAGGCAACTATTCAACCATCTCAAACAAAGCAGAATCCCACAACTTTTCCTAATACAGATCTTACTTTTCTAAATTGTTTTGCTTATTGGGAGCACATGAGAAGATCCCTGGAGATCTTAGCCATTCTTTGTTACAGGCACTGGGCATCAGACCTGGTACACAACAAGGGTTTGGAAAGACATGCTGCAAGAAAGACTGAGGAGGAGCTTCTGCCTTCTCTTCCTTCTTTAGTGCACCACCTCAATGTGAAATGGGAGATGAGGAAAATTTAGAAACTATAAGGAGACAGAAATTATCAGAGATCACAGGTAGAACTTCAAGACTAGCTAGACTAACTGGCCAAAGAAAATGGTTCCTAGCACAGTATTTCATTTCAGAAATAATTTTAGACTAAGTAGTCCCAGAGCAACAAAAATCTTTCACTGATTCATTATGGACCACTCTGAACTTATATTAGCCCACAGCTTTGGTAGATCAGAACTAAGAACAGACAGAAATCATTTATTTTTACCCACTACTCCACTCTGGCCTTGCAGTGCTCCCCATGTACAAGGGAAAGGACACTGTTTTATTTCACTGTCAGCATCTAAAGCTGGCCCTGAGACAACTCTTTCTTTATTTGATCTGCATTCCACACTTTAGGGTCAGGACCAGCAATTGGTAACAAGGAAGAGACCAAGTTAGGCTGGAACATTCCTAACAGAAGATCTCTGCTCAGTTCTGAAATTTCACTTTTCTTCTTTTCACAGCACTCCTTAAAACACAGAATCCTAAGTCAGATCTCAGTGGCCCTTACTCTCAGGACCAAACACAAACTTCTTTATTGGAAAGAAATTTTTCCCTTTATTTTTTTTCATTTCTTTCTTTCTTTTCTGTGGTTTTTGTTTGGTTGTTTGTTTTTTCTAGATAGGATGAGATGATTAATCTCAATTGTCAACTTGATGAGATCTAGAATCATAGGGATATGGGCCTCTGGGCATACCTCTAAGGGCACGGTGACTTAATTAACTGATGTAGAAGACCGTTCACTGTGGGTGGCACCATTCCCTGAGCTGGGATACTGGATTACATAAAAAGCAGAAAGTGGAGCTGGGGAGATGGCTCAGTAGTTAAGAACAATGGCTGATCTTGCAGAAGACCGGGGTTCAAACTCCAGTACCCACATGGCAGCTAACAACCACCTGTAACTCCATTCCAGAGGATCCAATGCCCTCTTCTGTCTTCCTCAGGCACTGCAGGACACAGGTGCACTTTTTAACACATGCAGGCATATCACTCATACACATAAAAATTAAAACAAACAAATAAATAAGGAGAAAGTGAGTTGAGCATGCATTCGTCACTCTTGGCCTTGACTTTCCCACCAGGATGGACAGTGTCCTTGAACTGTGGGCCAGACAAAACCCTTCCCCCTTAAGGTGCTTTTGTCAGGGTATTTTACACCAGCAACAGGAAAAGAAACCAGGACTTGAGGTCTCATGTAGTCCATGAGAGTTGTACCTCCCATGTTTCTACAGAGGATATCTTAAAGTATTTAGAGAATTTCAGTGAAGAATGTCCTATTACCACATTTTTATATGTCCTAGTTAAAATTTTTGAGCCATTTTTATTCTTGTCTGCTTATATACTGCTAGCTATAACAGAACTAGCTCTATTTGCCATCTCTATAATGGAACAATGATCTGACATGCCACAAGATTTTAATACAGATTTTTTTTAAACCAAAGAAAATTTTCATGAACTTAACAGTGTTAATATTTTCTTGAAATCCTCCCCTAAAAGATACTGGACTTGTAAATAACTATCCTCTGGCTATATATCTAATCTATTAATATCTGAGTGTCCATTTCTTTAAAAAAAAGAAGAAAAGCTACCATCGAATAGTGTTTACTATGGGCCAGATATATTAAATGTGAGGTTGGTACTATTATTAGTTTCATTTTCTGATAAGGAAGCTGAATCATTAGGGGTTAAATCATCTGTCCCAGGTCATACGGTTAGTAATGTGTCCCAGAGCTGTATTTTCTGCCCTTCTTTCACTCTATACTCTCTTATGATTGCATCTGCTGCCCTGGCCCAGGCACTTACCTATTTTCCAAATCCAAAAAAAATTTTTTTAACCTCTAGACTTAGCTATCAGTCTACTGCAGTGGACATCCTTACTTGCGATTCCCCAATAATTCCACATGTCTAAAACCCAACCCATTATTTTTCTCACCTTCCTAAAACACCCTCTTTCTCTTCTATTCCCTTTCTTAGTGCACAGCTGCCCAAGCCAGAAAACATGAGATTCTCCTTAACACACCAGAGTCACGAGCCCACACACTGAAGATTTGATAGTTATGACTCTTCAGTTTTTAGACCTTTCTATTTAACACCATTCTCTACTTTAGACAATGGCCACCTGCAACGTGGACCACTGCAAGATTTCTCTTGTCTTGTGACCACATCTCCTGATTATTCCCTCTGTTCTTTCAATACTGTGGCCAGAGACAGGGTCTCAATAGCCAAGAATGGCTTGAATCCCTTATCTTCCTGCCTCTGCCACCCATGTGCTAAGATTACATGCATATGACATCACACCTTGCCATCTTCCTAAAGTGAGGATCTAATCACTTAATCTATTTAAAAACACTCACTGAGAACTGACTGTTCTTGGAAGTCTAGACTGTGTGCCCATCCTCAGAGAACCATCGGACTCAAGTATTCTCATCTTCTACCTCTCTCATATGTTCCAGTCACATACAATTACCATTATACAGGTGTCATGCTTCTCTCAACTCTGGCTTCTCACCTCTGTATCTGGCAATTTCTCCTCGGTCTCTGGGTCTCAATCTAGATCTCCTAGCTTTTTAGGAAACCCCCTCTGTCTTGCCGTTCAGAAGCTAGGGATACATTTCTCCTTCTTAGAGCACTCCTCTTATGACGGCATTGTACTGGTGATGATCTTCTACAGGCTGCCACTCTTACAATGTAGGTCAGTGGTACTCATCAGACATTTGCCGAACAAATTCAACTTACCTTTTTAGTAAGTGTGGAAGTGGTAGATATGCAAGCCTATTTTTGGAGAACTGACTTGAGCTCTTAGTACAATCTCACAATTATCACAACTGATTTAAAGATGAAGAAACCAAAGCTAGAAAGTATTAAGTAATTTGTCCAAAGACACTAGACTGTGAGTAGCAAAATATAACTGGAACCTATGATCAGCAGTTTCTACAATGCATACACATTACACATTAATGCACATCCCTGGCTGTGGAGAACACAAAAGATTTATAAGAACTGATTTTGGCTATGGAGCCTCACGGCAATGTTGCTTTTGAATGGAAAAAAGAGGGATATCAAATTTATGAACAGTTTTTTGAAAGAGATTTGAACCAGCTCCTAAAGGATGGGTAAGATTTAGAGGAGCAGAGACGGGGTAAGGGAGTAGTGAAGGGGCACAACAAACATTTCTGGTGGTTGATGACAGGGTAAATATATGAGAAATAGATTTATGGGGAGTCCACTGGGGTTTCCAATATGGGTTGTGGCTGCTATTTTTCACCTTATGATGTACTAATAAAACTAGGCATGTGTCTTACTGCAAGATAAATGGGGTTTTACTAGACTTGGCATTCACTCTTAAGAGGCAGCCACTGTGTAAACATCTTACAAAATCAATTCGTAAAGAAGCCTACAAGAACATTAAGAAGCTTACTTGCTACAGTTCTCCAAGTTGCTTTTAAGGATGTCATAGTCGGTATTGAACAGAGGCCCACTGTCCTTTAGCATAGCTTTCTGGATGCTGTACACATGGATGCTGGCAGTCACAGCTAGCTTGGACTTCACTGCTACAAGTCAACAGGAAAAGCAGTCTGTTAATACACAAACTTCATAGCATGTGGGGACTTTAACAAAAAAACCCTTCTGCATTAAAACCATTTACAATCTTATGGTGATCCAAAAGCTCTAAAAGGCCAAGCAGCAGTACATAGTACAACATCAACTCTGTCTGCAATGGGGGCATTAGGGTGGTGAGTCATTTCTAAGAACAGCACCTGTGAGGATATCACTCATGCAGTGGACACTTAGCAAATATTAATTAATGATTGATGATTTTTTGTAGTCAGAGAAGAACCTCACACTAGCATATAGTTAAAAGAGAACTAAGTAACTTCTATGCTTTAAGACTTATTTACTCCAATTTCAGTTTAGAGAAAACAATTATATAAGAAAATTATTACTAACAAGATAAGTCTACAGAGCAAAACCCAAAGACGATCACAGGAACAAATTTTGGGACCCACAGAGAAGGCCCTGTGCCTAACTTTGTTCCATGTCCCTATTTCCTAGCACAGAGTTTGGTATATAATAATCACTAAAGATGGCAGGGATTTTTTTTTTAACATTTCCCACTTATGATCCCTTTTTGCCCAAGAAACTTCTACACAACCCTGTGTACATAAAATAGATACATAAATCAAATATCTGGTAATAATAAGTCATAAAGAAATTTATTTTAAAACTATTCTTTAGCATACATACATTTTTACTAGAGCAAAGTTGCATACTAATGATATGGATGTGCTTGTTTATTTTTACACAAAGAAGTTAAATCTTGGCTGAATATTTGAAACCATAGAATGAAGAACATCTTCCATGTTTTTTAGATTTGATATTTTGACTTTCTCACTATCATTGTTGACAACACCACTACTTGGCAGAAATATATAGCACAAAATAGCCGAAGTATGCAATTTCAGAAACTGTTAAGAAATTGTGTCCTAATCCAAGCCAAAACTCAATGAATAATTTTTTTTTAATGAAACAAAAGTAGCAATTCAAACAGCAAATTTTAGAATCAAATATTCTAACATAATGTAATCCCAAAATACACTAATTTGCTACAGAATGATGGTAGCAAATTGTTTTTGTTTTTGTTTTTCTATAATTAAGCAACTACACTTTTATAAGTGCATAAAACTTTGTATATACAGTAAAGATGGCAACAGGCAACACACAGCTTCGCTATATTCATAGTCAAGTCTGAGCTGAGTTGTACAGTGTTTCCTGTTGCTGCATGGTAGGACAGCATGAGAATGCAAAGAGCACACCTGTGTGTTCAGAGCGAAGGCTGCTGTGAAGCTGTATGACGAAACAAGGGTGTGCACTGCCACAAAAACCTTGCATTCACCACATGCTGCATTTTGAATTAAGTTTGGTTGTTATGCATTCAGTAATCTTTTACTGCTGCCAAATTTTTCAAAAGCCTAGATTCAGTTATGCAACCCCACATGGGGGTCATGAACCAGAGTCTAAGTAGTTGTGCCATGTGAAATTCATGATAGTTTTTATATGTCTGTCATAAGGCTTGAAATCCTGTGATAAAAGTACTTTATAAATATATCAGTGGCTACTGGCCTTAAAAATGAGAATTTAGGCAGATGTTGGTAGACTTTAACATTTCAGAGCTACTAATAAAAGGAATATAAAGCTCTTTGGTTAAATAGCCAAATACACTATATGCAAATTGTACCAATGTCTTATGAAAAAGGAAAAACCTGCTAAAATGCTGAAACACTTACCTTCCAATTTCTCTTCTCTCACTACTGCAACCTTGTGGCACTACAAGGAAATAACACTTCCTTAATGGCAGGACAGGAGAGCTTGTCATTTTGAACTTTCCTTGACAATAATTTAGTTGTGCTTAGGTATAAAATTAGGAAAACACTGGGACCCTTAAAATATGCTACAGTTTAAAACAGTCTGACTTCTTTTCACTTTGCATATTTTATACCGTCTCAAAAAAACTAAGTAAATTAAGAGGATTGGCATCAATATTATAATGAAATAAAACTGCATCTCAAATCAGTATGAGGAAGATTTTCCATTTGATAATCACTACATTATCTATGAAACTAGATAAAAATTAGATCTGTTCCTCATACATCTTACCAGCATAAATGTTAAATGGATGAAAGATTTAAATGTACATAAAAACATTTATCTTTTTGCATTTTTCTCTTAATAAAAATAATAATAACTACAGAAGCCTGAGGAGATAGCTCAGTCAGTAAAGTGCTCGTCACCCAAGCATGAGGCCCGAGGCTCAATTTCCAGCACCAATGTAAAATGCCGGACATGGTGACATTTGTAATCCCAGCACTGGGGAGGTGGAAAAGGAAATTCCTGGGGGCTTACTTGTCAGGCAGCCTAGACCAACCAGTGAGCCCCAGATCCCAAAGAGAGACCCGTCTCAAAACACAAGGGGGAAGGAATGACACCCAAGGCAGACCACTGGCCTCCACACTCACATGCACACATGTGCATACACACACACACACACAGCATTCAAAAAAATTTCACATTTAGCAAAACTGCACATTAAAAGTTACAGGACTTATGAGAAAAAATGTACTAGGAACTAACCATTCAAAAACTGCAGATTTGTAGTAAGAGCCTTAACAACAGTAATTCACACCTAAAGAATCAAATCTGGTGAGCCAGGCAGGTGAGCGTAGCTAAGTGCTGCTCTGCTTTACACATGGAAAATGCAGAGTAGCAATATAGAAATGAAAACAATGACTGGAGCTCTGATTCAGTAAGCCCTGGACTAGGCGAATGATCCAGGGAGTCCAACATTGCAATCCACAAGCCTGATAGAAGAACAGGCCTTTGACTGTTCTTGCCTTTTTATGAAAAAGGATTTGCTATATAGCCCGTGGTGGCCGTAAAATTTTTTTTTAATTGTTTTGTTATTTAAACAGGGTCTCCTTGTAGCTCCAGTTGGCCTGGAACTCACTATGGAGCCCAGAGACCTGCCTGCTTCTGCCTCTGAGTGCTGGAATTAAAGGCTTGTGCCAACCACACCTGGCCTTAGTCTCAAAATTTTAACTCTCCCGCCTCAACAATGCTGGAATTATAGGCATGTACCACACAAATATGTAAGATTATATCTAGGATATGTATATGGCATAGATGAAATTTAAAGGAATTTCATGTCTAGGTTTGGGTGGCATTCCCAAGATACCTTATTATGTATGTATAAATAGTCTAAAGTTGAGGGGAAAAAAATCTAAAATACTTATAATACTAAGCATTTCAGATAAAAGAGATTCAACCTATACTTTAAAGAAATACACTGACTCCAAGGTAAAAATTTGACAGTGATTAACTTGAAAATATTGACACAAGTAGAGGAAAGAGAGAAAGGGAACTGAACTTGGAAAAAGGCCAGGAGTAATACCTCTAACCCTAATACCTGGGAGACATCCTTGGCTACATAGAAAGTTCAAGATCAGTCTGGGCTGTCAGGCTGAGGCCTTGTCTAAACAAACAAACAAAACCCACTAGAAACAAAAAAGATGACAGTGACCCCTGACAACAATGCACAGCGAGAACTCCAGTGGCAGGTTTATTGTGAGAATAAATGAATCAAATCTGCTCAATTGTTTCAGATATCTAATAACACTGGATTCCACATCATTTGGCCTGTCAAACAGTTTGCCAACAAGGAAAGAAAATGTTGGCTAGATAATACAGGAATCTGATGACATCAATTTCACATTTTTTACAAGTTTATATCTCACAAGCTTGGGATTCTTATTAAAAAACAAATCCAGGGGCTGGAGAGATGGCTCAGCAGCTAAGCACACTGGCAGCACCAGCATCCACATGGCAGCTAACAACCATCCTTAACGAGTTCGAAGGGATCTGGCTCCCTCTTCTGGCCTCTGTAAGCAACACATGCATAGGGGCACTTAAGACACATGCAGGCAAAACACTCATACACATAAAATAAAATTTTCTAAAAATAGTTACTATTTCAGAAAATTGGGCTATAACCCTAAAATTTTGAGAGAAAGTCAAAAGGGAAGAAGAAAACACATTTTAGTGGATCTCTGATAAGGGGCTTTGATCCTTGGGCCAAGTACCACGGGAATGATGGTGGTGAAACAAAAGAATCTTCAGATAGGCTCGGAAAAGTTGAAGAGATGCCTGACAGGAAGCCAGAGTGGGGGATGCATGAAAGCTTCCAGGGCTCAGGCTGGAACAAGACTTGAACAAGAGAGCAGAGCAATATCTGTGCCCATCCCTAAGAAGGACATGCAAGCTACTCAGAGGAAGTCAGCAGACCTGAGAAGGTTTTGTTGTTGACAAGATGAAAACCTAACAGTAACCTATGCTAATGGGTAAGCACATGCCAGAGGGACTAGGTATTAAAAAGATGTATAAACATAAACATGCTCCCAGCCTATACCTCCACACTGTATCAGCAGCTTAGCTTTAAGCATATCCCCCACCTGTCAGTGACATACCAAACTGAGTGCCCAAATTTAAAATAAAGTCAGTTACTTTTTTCTCCTTTTTTAAACACCTTGGTTTGTGGCTTGAAATTTGAACAGGATAAAAATTACCACTGACATGCTGGGTGTGGTGGTACACACCTTTAATCTCACCAGTAAGAAGGCAGAGGTAGGAGGCTCTCTATGAGATACAGGCCAGCCTGGTCTACATAGTGAGTTCCAGGCAGGTTGGGCAACAGGAGACCCTGTCAAAAAAACAAATAACAAACAAAACAACAACAAAATAACCTCTGTCCTCAATAGACATTCAAGAAGAAAAAAAAGAGGTTTAAGGAGAACAGTGGTCTAATATTATTACCAAGATAACTACACAATGACAGTCTCTTCATTACAGCCAGGACAGCACCTAAACTTTTCTGAATTTCATACTTAAATTTTCAAAATATTCTCTTCAAGTAGTGTTTTAAAACTTTCATAATACTCAATCTGGTTTCTTTCTCCTGTGTTAGTCATAATAGTGCTCAAGTGCATTAAAGCTCATTATAAGATTTTGAAAACTTACAGAATGTCCATTCTGTATAAAACTGCCAGACACCAAGTAGGTGACATGCAGCTGGGCTCCTGAATTTTCCTTCCGTTTCCTTTCAACATAATCATACAGCATCCTGTTCCAAACAAGACAAAAGTAATTCATTAGTATGCATTCTTACATCATCAACTTTTAATTCAAGATTCAGAAGTCAGATATATGAAATCTGATAGTCCATCACATTTTCTAAACAGCAGAATTCTCATTCACTGTATAGACAGATTTTTGAAAAAAACGATGGACTTTAGATGGGGCATAGAGACTGGAGTCAACTTGTTTGTGTTGGCTCAGTGGCTCAGAAAGTGAGAACAATGTAGTAATACACCACCAAGAGGGACAGAACCTGCATTAGAAGAATGGCAGTGACAAGTAACAGATACAACACTTAATTAAGTAATAAGTGCAGTTATTATCTATCTAGCTGTGGGATTCAAAATAAATTCCTCTAGGCTGCATAATATCTTGAAGCATAAAACAAGAGTGCTGTACTATGGCAATCTTTCTAGTAACCTGGAACTGATACAGCTGTCTACAGCCTCCACCCTCAATGCATCAGCAAGTACACATATGCTTTTGGTAAAAGGAGGTGGTAGACGATGATTTGGGGTTTACATTAGATTCTCAGAGTTCATTACTTGAAAACATTACAAGGTATTATGTGCATATTACATAGTCACCTAGAATCGATTATTTTATAATTCCAGAAAGTAACAGCTTACTTACACCATCCAGCATCCAAAACACTCATTAACCTGAGACAGCCATACACTAAATGCAGAAATTTGCTTTTAGTAAAATCCTTACTTTCATGCCTATCATCCAACAAATATTAGTTGACTCCCCTCATGTAGAATATAATAGAAAGATACACATTTGTGTCTTTATTTTGAGAGATATTTACCAAGCTTCTCTAACATCCCACACTCTGAAAGGCAGAAACTCAAAAATTCAAAGAGAAGTCAACCTCACTTCTCTTCTCCACATGTCTCTCTTAGAGTCCATAAAACTGTGCCCACGGAGTCTCTAACTGCACATTCTATTTCCTGTAGACACCTTGTACTCTCCTTTCCTTAGCTGCCATCTTCTAACTCTATGTGTTTGTGTGACCAGTTACCACAATTTGCTTGGTTCTGAGAAGTTTCCTGGGACACAGGATATGGCTGGTTACTCAGAGTATTCTCCTTGGTCTGTTTTATTCATATCATGGTTTCATCAGTTGTTCCAACCACCTAAGCCAGAATCTAGGAGTCACTACCCTTCACTTCTCCCCATCCAGGAGCTGCCAAGTCTCATCCGCTCTCCTTCCCAAGGACATCCTGACTTCATGCCCTCTAAATCTCAACCAGCCTATTTCAATCCCAAGTGTCATCTAGTGTTCTTTTCTCACCTTCATTATTCGTGACACTTCCACAGTGAGGTTTTAAAATGTAAGCCAGTCCAAAACAATAGATTAAAAACAAAACAAAACTTTACTAAGTGGCCATGTATGTTCTATGCCTTGGAAATAGAGCAGTGAACAAAGCAGTCAAAGTCCTATCCATTTAGAGCTTAACTGCCAGGAAAGAGACTCACAGCCAACAAATATGCAAATATATATTCTCACATGGTAGGTCTAAGCAGGAAAAGAGGACAGAGAAGTTTTCCAGTTTTACTTATGGTGATTAGGGAAAGCCCATGAACAGAATTCTCAGGTAAGAGAGGGAATTACCAATGTGAATATCTTGAGAAAGAACAATCCAAGCAGCAGTACAGCAAAAACAAAGGCCCTAAAGCAAGAAGTCAACAAGATCCAAGGAAGAAAGAGGAGGCCTGTGTGCTGGTGCAGAATCAGGAAGGAAAGTAACAGGAGAGCACATGCCAGACTTACAGTGCTTTGTGGCTACCATAAGGACTCTGAGGAAGCCCTGAGAAAGTGAGGTGATCTCACCTTTTAGAAGGATCCCTGCCTCTGTGTCATAAACACAATGTAGGAGGGAAGCAGTGGACAAGGAGAGCAGGCAGGAGGCTACTGTAGTAGTCCAGCCTACAGAGGATGGCAGCTTAGACTGGGGCAGTAGCAGCAGAGGCAATAGACACTAGCAGATGTATCTGGGTCTGTTATAAAGGGAGAAACAACAGGATTGATTACGGAGTATAAGAGAGATGTCAAGGATGAGGCAACTCAAAAGAATGAAGCCGTCATTCACTGGACATTGAGGACAGAAAGGACAGGAGATGCTGGGGAGTATTGGGAGCCACATTACATTTAAGATGCCTATTAAGTCACTACTGAGGTGGAAAACGTAGCTGGTTCTTCTTGCTGGAGTATTACTCCTTGCTCTACAGTTTTCAGTAGCTCTCTGTTGCCAAAAGATCCAATTGGAAACCCTAACAATGCCCGTATCTCTGTATCTTTCACCACTCCCCTGTACCCACACTATTTCCAGTCTTATAAAACACTTTGCAGTGGCACCTGTTCCCTTCTCAGTTCTTACCCACCTAATTCTTCATCAGGACAGAAGCTCACTTACCACCTCCCACATGAAGCCTTTTCTAACACGATCAGGCTGCCAGGGCATCCCTGCCTTCTAAATGCTAAGCACCTGTTTATCATGCACGAAGTCCTGGGTTGGTGCCCCAGCTCTACATAAACTGGACCTGGTAGAGCACACCTCCATCCCAGCACTGGGGAGATAAGAGGAATAAGGATCAGAAGTTCAAGGTCATTTTTGGCTACAAGACTGGAATATAGGAGATCCTATCTTAACAACAAAAAGTTGCAAGAGAATCTCTAATTTTCCATTTTCTCACCTGATAAGAAGCTGAAAATATTCAGCACATTGGATTGTTATGAGAACTATAGGAAGCTGGGTAGGGTGCATGCCTTTAATCTTAGCCTGGTCTACATGTCATGTTCCAGGCCACCTGGGGCTATAGGAAGACCCTATCTCAAAATGACCAAAAAAAATAAAAATAAAAAGAGGAGAGAAAATAATTTTTTAAAAGGGGGAGGAGTTGGAGAGATGGTTCAATGGTTAAAAGCACTGGCTGCTCTTGCAGAGGACCTGGGTTCTATTCCCAGCACCCACAGTCTGTAACTCCAGTTCCAGGGGATTCAGCACCATCTTCTAATCTCTGAGGGCACTGCACAACACAGGTACACTTACATACATGCAGGCAATACACTCATACACATGAAATAATAAACAAATTTTTTAGAAAATAATTGGAGAGATGGGTCTGGCAGGTATTTGCCATGAAGCCTAATGAACTGAGTTTGATCTCTGGAACACTTGTGGTGGAAGGAGAGAACAGACTCCTGCAGGTTATCCTGTGACCTCCTCACATACTCCATGGCACATTCATGCACACACATAAATAAATGTAATAAGTTTAAAAAGTATATTATGCAAGAGAAATGTTTGTGAAAACCTACCAGAATGATTATTATTCACTCAATAAATGTTTACTGGTATCCACTATCTATCAGGCACTGAGGGTATAATGAATGGTGCACACTTTACTTCCTAAACATGGCTGAGACAGCACCTCCCATCCCAAATGTTCTTCTCCAGTTTCTCATTGAGAGCTGGAACCCAATCTCTACCTGAATCTAGGAAGTCTTGATTCACTGCTAGAGCGTGAGGCCAGTCAGAAAGATGAATGGCTTCTGTTATGCTAGAACAGTTTCTAGAGCCCAGAACTACTTTGTAAGAAATCTGACTACCCAAAGACATCACACTGCAAGAAAGGCCCACTCAATAGCCACAGGCCACAGGCCCAGCTAAAGTTCAGTTGCAGACTAGCATCAGCTGTCAGACATGTGTATAAAGATGCCTACAGAAGACTAGGCTCAGTCACTGAAACTTCACAGAACTAATACAGACTATTTCAACTGAGCCCTGTCCAAACTTCAGAGCATAAGAATCCATGAGCATGATAAAATGGCTGTTTCCACCACTAAAGTTTGGGCTGATTTGTTACACATCCATAGTAATCAGAACAATAATCATCAGCAATAAAAAACATTTGTGTTTCAAAGAATATAAAAAAAGTACAAGACAGCCCGGGATAGTGGCACACACCATTAATCCCAGCACTCAGGAGGCAGAGGCAGGGGGATCTCTGTGAGATCAAGGCCAGCTTGGGCTATAGTTTCAAGCCAAGTGGGGCAACAGGGAGAATGTTAATTGGCACACAATTTATTTTGGGGTGGCAAAAGTATCTTAAAATTGGTTGTGGTTGCATTAAGAGAAAAAGTACTTCATGGGCATTTTTAATTTGCACTCGGCTCATCATTAATGATGCTGAGGACATAGGGGTTGTTCCTGGTTATTTTGTAAACTATTCAAACTTTTTATTCATTTATGTATTGGATTGTTTTTGGTTTTGTTTAAAACTAAGTGGGATGACTTCTGAATTTGCATTAAATATCTTTCCTGTCTTGAAAAAAAGTAAAAAAAGAGCTGGAGGGATGGATGGCTTGACAGTTAAGGGCACTGGCTACTCTTGCAGAGAACCTGGGTTTGGTTCTCAGCACCAACATGGCAGCTAACAACTGTCTGTAACTCTGTTTCCAATGGACCCAACACTCTCTTCTAACCTCTTTGGGCACTGCACAATATGGCCACATTTACAAACATGTAAGCAATATGCATATACACATAAATTATAGAAAAAGAAAAAAGTTAAAAGAAAGACTGACAGAGGTGACAGCTACATAACTCTGCCAAATACTAAAACCGTTATGTCATACACTTCGGGTGGGCAAGCTGTCTACTGTGTGAGAGCTCAAATCTGGTTTTTAAGAATTATGAAAGAATTAATAATATGACAGAATTAGGAAAGGATGGTGGTAATTGAAACGGATTATTAGAGAGGGCTTGTTATAACATGTGATATTTGAGCTGAAATTTGAGGGATGAGGGAAAACCAGAAAAGCAGCATTCCAGGCAGAAGAAGTGGGACAGAGGCTAAGAATGAGTTTGGTACATTCTGTTGGAAAGCAAATATGGAGAGAATGTAAGTAGGTCCTCTGAGATGAAGTGGGTACACAAGCAGGAGCTGGGCAGTAAGCTAATGCTATGGAGCATCTTTAGTTTTCTCTAAGAAACTAAACTCCAAATCCTTCATCTGCATCTTTAAAGTCTATTAGATGAATACAGTCGTAGTTGCTTCCTTTCCTGGTCAAACACCTATCATCAAAATGAATAAAGCATATATAGATGTCCATTCCCTAAGTCACTGCAGCTCTTGGGTTCGAAACAGGACTAATTTCAGCTTAAACCAAAATCAGTCTTCTGTACCTATTTAATCTTAACCAAATAAAGCCACATCAGTTTGCTCTAGAGATCAGAGGCTTTCTAAACCATGTGCCATGTTTTCTGACTCAAAGAAAGTTCCAGGGACTACAGGAATAGACAAAAATCAGACCACTCAGGGAAAAAAAGGCATAGAACTGAGTACATATGTTATCATCTATTAGCCAATTCCTCCGCTTGGGATTTAGGCAATATTTGCAATTTACAGATCAAAAATTCCTAAAATGAATTCAGAAGATCCCTTCCCCCTTTGGCCTCAAGGTGGACCTCCATTTCAGCAACGAAAAGTGACGCAACAAAATTCAAGAAGGACAGTGCTCTGGCCATCCTAAACATTCTCTTTTTACTTTCATTTAAATAGTTCTCTGATCTGTTTATTATTTATTTAGAGTCTGTGTGTGCAGAAGACAATTTGCACGATTCTGTTCTCTCTTCCTACCACTCAGGTCTCTGGGATCCAACTCTGGGCATCAGGCTCAAGTGCTCCCGTCTTAAAACTGTCATTAAGCTAATGGCAAACACTGGTCAATCCCATTATGATAATATTTCAGTAAGACCCAAAGATGGGCCCAAGAAGCACATCTGATAAATGTGAGATAACAAAGCGATGTGACTAGAAGCCAAGGCTGCAAAAAAAACTCAGTAAATTTACCACAACACATCTGTATATAAGTCCACTCATCTCAAAAAGAGAGAAAAACAGGGCTGGGGATGACTCAGCGTGTAAAGCAATTGCCATAGAAACATGAGGACCTAAGTTTAGATCCCTAGAACCCACAAAAAGCTGGACAAAGCAGCACACATCTGCAAGCCCAGCTCTCCAATGGTGAGATGAGAGGCAGAGAATGGGGAACCCCCAGAATCCTGCAGGCCAGCCAGCCTGGTGAATACAGCAGAGAATCACAAAAGATTCCATCTCAAACAAGCTGCAAAGGGAGGACTGACACCCGGGGTTGTCTCCTGACTTTGCTGAGGCATGTGCACATTCACGCACATTCACACACACACAATTTTAAAAAGAAAGATAAAAGTAGTAAAAGGTAGTAAAAAAGAATATCTTTTCCTTTTACCCAGAAAAAAAGTCAGTTATAACCTAGGAGCTATGTGAGATTTAAAAACAAAGCCAAAAAAGCCAAAAGAAAATCTCCAGCCTCATTAAAATTAGTAGACAATCATACTTACTGTTTGGCCTGGTTAACATGAACCCCTAGTGTATAGCTCAGCCACTTGTATGTTACCTGAAAGAAACAATTTTTATAGTTTTATTAGAAGACCCCAGAGTACAGAGAAGTGTCAAGGCCCAAAGATTCTTATGTTTGGATAATTGTGTCTTGTAAATCACAACAGTAAATCACACAGTTCAGAAGAACCATCCACCTATTGGGCAGGTAGGCCCAAGATACCCAGGAATTCTAAGATACTTCAGACTGATGAATGCAAAAATACCTACAAAGGCAAGCCAAATATATGTTATATATTGCATTATACAATATTCCATATAATATATATTCTAATAAATATTAAAAGAATGTTTTTTCCTTCCATTTCTTGTTTTACTTCTCCTTTCTGACAATCGTGTCTTAATGGATGAGTGAGGTATCACGAGTTACACTGGGAAACAGGCATCAAGTCTCCATCCTTCCTTGACCCAGTATGACAGAACAGACTTGGTCCCTTACTAACTGCTGATAAACAAGTTATTTGGCCCTTGGGCTTCAAATTCCTTATCTAGTGATACTAAGGCTAGCCTGCAGAGCCTAGGAGGTGGGGCCATAGCAGGCAGGCAATCAATCAATCAATCCCGGGCAAAATGCGTTTGCGTTCAGGTCTCACTAGATCTTGTCGCGAGCCTTGAGAGGCGGGTCAAGGCGCTAGCAATATTTAAATTTCCAGGAAGAAGAAGCTGTCGGAGGAGGGGAGTAAACAACTTGTCAGTACCCCGGGGACAGCAAACTTGCGACTCTGGGGCCAGCACCTGTTGGGGCCAGAGCAGGAGGCCTGCCACAGCTCCTCGCCGCCCCAGGCTCGGCCACAGGGCGCCCGGCACGCACGCCCACCTCGGCCGGCTTGGCGTGCGCGGGAGATCTCCCCGCAGAGCCTCGCTCGCCCGGGGCACGTCGTGGTAACCCGGGTCCCCTCGGCCCGGTCCTCACGAGACCCCGAGCACCGATGTAAAGACCCCCGCTGCCCGGCAGGCCGGCGACCCCTGGCATCCCCTGCACGCCCGCACCCCAGTCCTAGCTCCTCACGATCTTGTTCTGGTCCGTAACGAACTCGTCTATGTTCTCCAGATAAAGTTGGTCCGCCATGGTGGCCCCGAGCCTGACCCTCAACCACAGCCACAGCTCCCGCCGGCGGGAAACGACTCCGCTCTCCCAGGTCGCGGGTTGTCTCTCAAGGCAACGGAGGCGACGCACTACGGCGGCCGCGTGAGGACCAAACTAGTGACAGGACGGCGCCCGCTGACGTAGGTGACGCCAGAGCCAGCAACCGGAAGTGAGGGTTCTCCTGGATTTGTTTGCGCAAGGCGGCTTTCAAATCTCTCTTCTGCTATTCATAGACGGATTCAGGAACAAATTCTTCATCTCTAGGAGCAAGTCTTTCCACTTGTAACGTGATCAGAAGAACTCTTGATCTGGGAGAATTCCAATGGTAGCATACTTGCCTCTGGCCCGGAGTTCCTTCTTAACACCTGAAGGACTCCATCCTTGCCATTTAATACCTTTACTCAATAAAAATTGAAGTTGCCGTTCAGTTCGAAGAACTTCTTAGGCAGTGGGGCACAGCAGTGAATAATAAAGACATAAGTTATTTAGTAGAGTGGCGCTCTCTGGGATAAAGTACTGCCTGTTATAATCCCACAGAAAAGAGAAATTGGTGAGTTTTCCAGAGGGGATGAGAGAGGGACAGTATTTCAGATGGAGACGGGAGCATTTATTTGCTGGGTAAAGGAAGTTCATCCTAGTTAGTGAATTATTGAGAAAAAGTCCAATGAGGGGAAGTTGGACTTGGGAGAAATCAAGTTTTACTGTGCCTAGTAAGCTGTGTTATGAGGCATGATGAACTTTATTTTCAAATTGGAGAATTTCAGCTTAAGTTTCTTCTAACATCACACATACATAAATCCCTTAATAATTGCCTCCAACCACTGTAGTTCAGTACCGTAGCATACTGGATGATAAGCAGAGAGACTGGCTGAATTTAAATCCTGGTTCTGCTCCTTGTGCACCCTTGGGTAAGTTACTTAGCTATTATGAGTCTGTTTCCTCATCTATAAGATGGAAGTAATACTTTCAAAGGCTCACTGCAACATGCATTCATATAAGACATAACTAGCAAAAGCCTACAGTGGGCCAGACACAGCTCTAAGTGCTGAAGCTGTGTGAATAGAGTTGTGTCAGTAATGCATGGGTAGCATGCATTCTCCAGAAAGATTTAAGTGAGGAATAGGAATGGCTTAAAATGTGGTGGTGGTGAAAGCTGAAATGACTGAGTGACTTTGGTTTTCTTTTAGAATCAGCAAAAGGGTGCTAATTAGATGAGTGTGGGAAGACAGGAAACATGGAGAATGACCAAATAAGGAACTTAACCTTTAGGTCAGGAGGGAGTTCCCTTGTGGGATGTGAAAGATCAGGAGACAGAGCAGATGAGAAATCAAATAGTTCTATGTGGCTGGAGTTAGTTATAAAGGAGATAATATACATACATAAAGTCTTCATACTGTGCCTGCTGCAATTAAATCAATAGTAGTTGGCAATTACATTATTACATGACATGTTGTGCAAGTGCTTTAAGAATATTTTATTTAGTCATCTAGCAACCAAGGAAAAGGATTATGTTTATTTCAGAGAGAACCATCGCTATAGCTACCAAATGTCAGTAAATAAACAGGACTGTGCCTGGGAGATTAGTGGAGTTTAGAATTTTATTTACAAAATTACAAAAGGTTTGAAAGTCAACCTGGTCTATGTAGCCATTCCCAGACTGGTCAGGGCTACATAGCAAGACCCTCTCTCAAAAAACAAAAAAGATAAAAATTAAAAAACGTTCTTCATAATGTAATACCACCATCATATAATAGACTCTCAATAATTGTATCTTTGCTGAAGTCCAGTTACAATTAAGACAGTGAAATGAGAGGAAAAGCCCTAGATTAAGAGATAAGGAGAACTGAGATATGTTCTCTATTATTTACCAGTCATTGAATGTATAGATGCCATGCTAATTTGTAAAAACTCTCTCATTTAGGGCGTGGTAGTACACTCCTTTAATCCCAGCACTCCAGAGGCAGAGGCAGGTAGATCTCTGAGTTCAAGGTCAGCCTGGTCTACATAGTGAGCGCCAGACCAGATGGAGCTACAGAGAGACCCTGTCTCAAAAAGACAAAAAATATGATCATTTAATCTGAAATAATCTAGGAGGTATCATTACCTGTATATTAGTATATCTATTTTACTGATTCCATGTATGTTAAATCTTTATTTTACAGATGAAGAAATTGCTCAGAGTTGTTTGCTCCAAACCATAGAGGTAGCAAATGGTGGAGATGTATTTCTAGCCCATTTATTAATAAAATGTACATTCTTAACACTGAAGTTACTTTTTTTGATAACATTTGTCTGGTTTTGGTTCTTTTCTTTTTAGTAATTTTATTTATTATTTTTATTTTATGTATCTGGGTGTTTTGCCTGCATGTAAATACACCTATGCATACAATGCCCCTGGAGGCCAGTAGAGGGCATTGGATTCCCTGGAACTGGAGTCACAGATGGTTGCTAGCCACCTGTAGGTGCTGGGAACCAACCCAGGTCCTCTGCAAGAACAGCCAGTGCTTTTGACCACTGAGCCATCTCTCCTGCCCTATTCCCTTCTTTTGTTTATTTTTCTTATAACTCTTTGGCTTTTTACAAGTCTGTATCATTTTTATAGTAAGGGAAAACATTTGAAAACATTGGAGCATTTAGCAATGTAAAACTAATTCATTTTCTTATTCCAAACATCTAAAATTTTTTTAAATATAAAAGGCAAATCTTCAAGAAAGATATCATTTCTATCTATCCCTTATATCTTACATCTTTCAAAACAAACAAACCTTTAAAACTGTTACTCTCAAGCCAGGAAGCAGAGGCAGGCAGATCTCTGTGAGATCCAAGCCAGCCTGGTCTACATAGTGAATTCCAGGCCAACTGGGGCTACAGGAAGACTCTGTCTCAAAAAGATCAAAAGAGTTAAAAATTTAAAATAAACCCTTTACTTTTTATGCCTTAAGGATGAAGTTTAATGCTGATGTCTCATGCTCAGAATATAGCCGTTCTCCAGAAACCCAGGACCAGCAGTCAGCCTAAGTGTTCACTTACTAAAGAACCAAAGCTGGGAGTCTTGAAAGATGGCTCCGTGGTTAAGAGCACTGGCTGCTCTTGCAGAGGACTGGGATTCAGGTCCCAGCACCCGGATGGTGGCTAGCAACCATCTGCACTACAGTCCCCGGGACCTTACACCCTCTTCTCACCTCCAGAGTCTGCACTCATGTGGTGCACTTACATAGATGGAGGCAGGACACTCATACACATTTAAAAAAAAAAAAAAGCCAGAGATGGTGGTGCATGCTTTTAATGCCATGATTCAGGAGTCAGAGGCAGGTGAATCTCTGGGGGATGGAGGTCACCCTAGTCTACATAGGGAGTTCCAGGCCAATGAGGCTATGAGATTTTGCCTCAAAAAAATTAATCAATTAAAAAAAAAAAGAACCAAAGGTCAGGCAAAAATTAGGGATGATGTCAGTGTCAGGTGATACCAGCAGTGGGCGCCATGGGACCAGGACTCAGTCTCCCTGGCAAGCAAGGTAGGGATGTGGGGAGGAGGAAGCCCAAGATTGGCATCAGGTGTGCACAGCCTGACCCTCCTTTTTCTTCCTTTGCATCCTCACAAATGACTGACAGCAGTGAGTCCAGTGGTTCCATTGGGGCCTGAGTGGGAAATGCAGACAGGGTGTTAGTGCAGGGTGAGGAGCAGTCTGCCTGTGTGCAGGATCCCCAGATCCAGTGTCAGGGAAACCAACAGGCCTTT
This sequence comes from Eospalax fontanierii, assembly GCA_035773235.1. Lineage (NCBI taxonomy): Eukaryota > Metazoa > Chordata > Mammalia > Rodentia > Spalacidae > Eospalax > Eospalax fontanierii. The sequence goes on from CM069524.1 coordinate 166,048,662, forward strand.
GGTTAGGAGTTAAGACCTGGGGGAACAACTCAGGAACCTCCACCAGCTAGACTTCAGAGCTACCATAGGTTTCCCAGGGATAGCATTCCAGGCAGGATAACAGACCCAAACCAAGAAGTACAAGGTTAATAATTAGGATGCGGGGACTATATAATCACCCAAGGGGCATTCCATTGTGCCAAGGATCTAGGCCTTATGGACACAAAAGTATCAAGTAAGTAGATATTCATGCACTCAACACACGTTGCTTTCAGCCCCCTGTGTACCTGACCTTATGTGAGTAATAGGGATATAACACGGTCTTCATCTTAGGGAGTTTACAGTTTAGGGTACAACAGGAGATAATGTTAAAAAAATCACATGGTGACACAGGGACCCTAAGGAGGTGCTATGCAAGCCTGAAGATCAGAAGAAACAAAGCGACAACCAGAAGAAACAAAGCGACAACTTTGAACTTGGGTATCTGCGACTAGACACCCCATATCATCTCACCGTAGTCAAAATAAGTGAGAAATTAACTCAGTACACTGCCTTTGTTATCGCTCTTAGCAACATATCACAAGCCCGGTATTTCCTTTTTTTAAAAAAGTTGTTTTATGAGAACACCTGTGTCTTGTATTCCATTATCATGGAATGTGTAGCCACCAAGGTCAGGACACATCAATCTCTTGGCCACTGGGGAGGCAGGAGCTCAGGGGACAGTGAGATAAGCCTCTAGGTGCTTGTTCTAAAATGCCTTATCAGTTCTACAAAAATCGACGTAAAAATCTCTCTGTTGTCAAAACCAAGTGTGTGAGCCTAATGGACTCACAGATGCTAGCTCTATTCACACCTGCATGCCCATCCTGCCCCTCAATGTGCTCCCACTAGTCTGCTTGTTCCTTAGCTCAGTGGCCAGATGTTCATATGTCTATTTGTAAAGATTTTATTTTGAATTACAAGTATATTGGGGGAGGGGAGGCGCATGTCAGTGCAGTGCCAGATGCCAACAGAGGCCTAAAGAGGGCAAGGAGTTCCTGGAGCTGGAGTTACAGGCAGTTGTGTGTTACCTGATATGGATGCTGGAAACCAAACTCAGGTCACTTGCAAGACTGGAATGTGCTCCTAACTGCAGAGCCATATGTCCAGTCCCTCCTGTGTCTATTTTTTTCTGCCTCAGACATTTAGGGAGAAACGCCAGAGGTGCCCATCCGTATTTTTCATATGCCTTAAATATTGTTTTTTCTTTCACTTTTCACTTGAGGGCTTCAAGGATGCTAAAACTGAAGGTAATTGGAAACTGGTTACAAGGCATTTTGTCTTTAGTACATCATTTCTATCCTAAAAATGCAGAGGGGTTGGTGTTCAAAGATAGAAAGGAGCATATGAGTTGGGTGTGGTGGCTCACGCTTCTAATCTTAGCACTTGCCTCTTGGGAGGCAAGACAGGAAGACAGTCTGAGGTCAACCTGGGCTACACAGCAAGACCTTGTCTTTTCTTTAAAAAGTCATAGTTCTATCGGAGACTGTTGCTCTGGCCCCCAAACTGCTGGTGAGGAAGAAGAGTTCCTGCAGAAATGGCATGTGGCCTGGCTTAGTATATAGTGAAAGGCAGAGGCCAATCCAGATGTAGCTTGTTGGATGGCTGCTTGCTCTGCCTCCTCATCTCTCGACATTATTGCTTCTTTCCATATGACTGTTCCATTTTATTTTTTGGTTTATACAGAGTTTGTTTCTTTCTCCAGTTTTATTTTTTGAGACAGGGTCTTTGCAATGTAGCTCTAGTTGGTCTAGCTGCTATGTAGACCAGTCTGGCCTCCAACTTGCAGGAATGTTTCTATAAAACTGTTGTGGAATGTGCAGTCATCAAGGCCAGAATATATCAACCTCTTGGCAGCTGGCAAGGCAGGAGCCCAGAGGACAGTGAGATAAGCCTCCAGGTGCTTGTTCTAAAATGCCTTCCTAGCTCTATAAAAATCAATGTAAAAATCTCTCAGTTATCAAAACTAAGTCTGTACATCAAGAAGACTCACAGATGCTAGTTCTGTTCCACACCTGCACCGCCCATCCTGCCCCCCACTACACTCACACCAAGCTTTTGCCTCCCAACTGCTAAGATTGCATATGTGTGCCACCATGCCTGGTTTTGTGTATCTGTGTGTGTGTGTGTGTGCACATTAGGACTCCACCACTAAAACTGTACCCTCAGCCACCTCCTAGTTTTAATATAAATACAGCTGCAGGCTTATCTGTATGACTACCTGCAGCCTTTGCTCCATCACTAAGTACATTTTCTTGAACTGGAGGTTGCCTAGTAGTAGAGAACTTATCTAGCATGTGTCAGGACCTGTGTTCAATCCTTGACACTAGGAGAAATAAAAACCCACAGACCTTTCTCAACAGTTCTGTTGTGTGACTGCTAAATGGCTGAACAATAAGATCAGCCTTATCTCTTGGTTTTGTTTGTGTGTGCATGTGTGTGTATGTATATGTGCACATGTGGATGCCGGAAGTTGGTAACTGCTGTCTTCTTCAGTTGCTTTCCAACTGATATTTTTAGTTAGGATGTGCTGGTTGATTTCCGTCAACTTGACACAAACTATAGTCACCTGGGGAGAGAGAGCCTCAACTGAGGAATCATCTCCATTGAATTAACCTGTGGCTATGTTTGTGAGGCATTTTCTCAATTGCTGATTGATGTAGGGGGTCAGCTCACTATGGTACATCATCCCTAGGCAAGCAAATGTGGGCCTGGGCTGTATTTTAAAAAGGTAGCTGAGCAAGCCAGGGGAAGCAAGCCAGTAAGCAGTGTTCCTCTAGGGTCTCTGCTTCGCTTCCTGGATTCAGGTTCCTGCCTTGGCTTCCTGTCAGTGATGAGCTGAAACCTGTAAGCTAAATAAACCCTTTCCTCTCCCAGATTGGTTTGGTCAGTGTTTTGTCACAGCAACAGAAACTAAATTAGAACACAAGGTCTCTTACTGAAACTGGGGCTTGCCAGCTCAACTAGACTGCTGACCAGCACGCCCGAGGGATTCTCCTGTCTCCTCTCCAGCACTGGGATTACCAGCATGTGCCATTGTGCCTAACTGTCACATGAATGCTGGGGATCTGAACTCAGGTCCTCATGCTGAGCAGCAAACACTTTACCAATTGAACCATGTTTCTAGTCCTTTTTAAAAAAAATCTCAGCTTATCAAATCTTTTTCAGGAGACTGGGCAGTCAGACAAGACTCCAAACATATGTGCACATACACGCACACACATATATATATGCGCATACATACATGAAAACACAAAGTTCCTCTAAAACAGATTCTTCCATTTATTCTCCATCTGTTCACTGAGCTCCTTCACATCTTTTTATAGAGGCTAGAAGAGACATATGGCCCTGGTAGAGATAGATAAGAGGACGGTTAAAAGTCCACATTATAAGAGAGGAAATGAACAGGGCCCCCAGTTAGAGGTAGATGTCCAGTAGGCTATGGAATGCACCTGTCCTTAGGTGTAGGATTAGATCAGTGACTTGCAGTTATACATGTAACAGGCTATGGGGGATTAGATCACCCAGAGGCAGAGATGAAAGCAGAACCTTGGAGAACACCAGCAGTTAAAGGACATGCAAAGGAGAAAGTGCCTAAAAAGGGAATTGAAAGGAAGAAGGAACCCTGGGAGGAACAACATGAAAACAAAGAAGTGAGTTTGAAAGAGTCACCTGGTGCACCAGCACCTCTCTCCAGGTCACTGGACGGGGCTAAATGGAATGCACTGGAACTGTGATTAGGAAGCCAAAGAGTGGGAGGCTTACTAGCCAGAGCTCCGTAAGTTAAGGGGTGAGCAAGAGCGGGAAGAACAGAAAGGAAGATAGGTGGAGACACCTCTGGCCAGTTAGCCAGGGGGAAGTGAGGAGGTGGGCGGGGCTGAGAAGTGAGGTTCCTAACAGATCTGCCCCTCCTCTGGAGGAAATGAGTGGATGTCTTAGAATCAGTCATGATGAGCATTCTGGAGGCGCCTTCATCTGAAGTTGGGGTGTCCAGCTTTTTGACATGATGACATGATGTTGTCTACAAAGCTCATGCTTGAGAATCACATAATATGTAATATAGAAATATAAGAAATAAACAATACTATATAAATAATCCCCAGTGTTTTAAGTAAGTTTTCAATTTTATCTTGGGCTACATTCAGAGCTGTCCTTGATCACACGCTCTATACAGAGTCCTCAGTCAGAGACACTGGCTGCAGAAAACAAAGGCCCAAGTCTGCAGGAAGATGATATGCAGTAGAGCCTCAGTTCCCATGAACTGAGACTTCTTTAAAAGGCCCTTTCATCCCTGGATTCCCAGCCCCCCACTTGGCCAAAGCTGACATGAGGTAAGCCTTTAGCAAATATTTGTTGACTGATAACTAAGTGGATAAATGGATGGAACTGAATTGCATATTATTCTGCTCTATAATCCCTTTTGTTAAACTATAGAATATCATTTATGGAAGGCGTTGTTAGCTTTTCCTTCCAGCACTGAAATTGTTTTATAGTCTGTTATCAGAATGAACATTATTGATAAGTTAACCTGGGAAATCCAGCTTCTTTCAAAGGCCCAGTGATCATCAGAAATGTGGGAAGAGAGGTGGGTGGCCCTTTTGGGACAACTGTTAGGACCAAGTCCAGATCCTTAAGATACACCATGTAGATCTTTTTAAAAAGAAGCACATCATTGGGGCTTGAGAGATGACTTAGAGGTTAAGAACACACACACTGCTCTTTCAGATGACCCAAATTTGGTTACCAGCATCCATTTTGGGTGGCTCACAGCCCCTTTTAACTTTTGACTCCAGCTCCAGGGGGATCCAACACCCCATGGACACCTGCATCCATATAAACATTCATACACACACACACACACACACACACACACACACACACACTTAAATAAAAATAAAATCCTTTTAAAAAGAAGCACCCTGTACTTTGGGCTGTAATTGAAATGTCCTATAGTCCCTTTTGTTAGATGATAGAATTGAAATGTCTCATCTTTTGCCATTATCTTCTGAGACTCTTCAGTAAAAAGACAAAATCAGATGAAAGCCTCCCATAACGCGCCTTCATCTGTGCCAGGAGAGAGGTTTCTGTCACACTTTGGATTTCTTTCTACCTGCTCTGTTTCAGACCTTCCTTATCAGGTTTTTTTCCTTTCAAATTGTTGGGGTTTTTTTTATTCTATTTACTTTATTTATTTATTTGCTAAAAAAGGAGTCCATGCTCTTCCTGTTCTCTAGCTTCATCCTCTGTTTCTGTCTGCCTTCCGCAGCCCCAGTCCATCTTCAACAGCAGTCTCAGGACGATGTTCTTAAACACAAATATGATCCTGTTCCTTGCTGCCCCTCAGTGGTTCCCAGCAGTGTTCAGGATGAAGTCTCAGTTTTTGAGCAGAGAGGATGTGTATTCAAGGTCCTCTAGGACCAGTTTTTCTCCCCATTTTCCTCTTCAGCAATGTCAGACCCCATTCCATGTCTCATGCTTTTACAGCCACTTGCCTTTTCTGCTCCCTGCAGCCTGAAATACTCTCTTTACTCCATTCCAGGCCTGAATGTGGCACCCTTCTCTGAGTCTGCTGTGACTGCACACAGCCCACAATGTGCTGCCGTTCCTTCAGCATGGTCTCATTGCATTTCAGCTTCTGATCACTACAAGAAATCGAACTGCAGAAGACACTGAGGGCTTGGGGGTGCGTGAAGGGTATGGGGAGTAGGCGCCCTGTATAGTTTACTCCTAAAGTTCCTCGCCCAAGCTCTACTCTATGAAACGAACGCTATTCATTTGCACCTTTCCCTTTGAACACAAATGAATACACCTTTCTTATTCTAGTCAACACCATTCTACTTCTCTCTGTCTAGGTACCAGATAGTCATAAGTTTGGGTTATGTCCTTACAGACTCACAGAGTACTTTATCATAGATTCTCCTAATCAATTCTCAGGAGGTTTTTGTTTTGTTTGCACCCGTTGTTTAAAGTGTCCACACCTTACAAACCTCTCTCCCTGTCTGCTATGAACTCTTCATGGGCATGCCAGTCTGTGTCTGATTTGTCTCTGTTCCAGCTGGGCCCTGGCACAGACTGAAATAGTAAATGTTTTGCTGTGGCTCGGCTACAAGTGAGCCACCAGATGTGAGGTGGCCAGTGTGTTACAGGAAGCTGGAGAGGAATGTCTTTCATTTCCCAGTCCTGAGTGTTAGGTTCCTAACTTCTCACACTCCCCATTGATTCATTCCCGGAGATTATCGTCAGCCCTCAGAACTCCATTAAGCCACATTTCCCACAGATAACCTCTCTTAAGAGCAGGTATCGGCTTGCTCCCGTCCTTGCTGGGAGTCCCAGAGCCCCTCCAGGCCTACTTTCTGCAGTTTCATCTCTATTCCCCACCAAAAAGATGGTTCTCAGGTCAAACAGACCAGGACCACCCCAGATGAAGCTATTTCAGGGCTCTCGCTGCTTTATTTTGACTGGAGGATGACATATCACAAAATTCACCCATTTTAGCATACAGTTGGATGAGTTTGGGCAAACTTACAAAGTCGTAGAAACATCAAAATCCAATTTTAAAAATCGATCTCACGCCCCCCGCCCCCCAGTTCCCTTAGGCCCTCGTTTTCTGCTTATGCAGTCAATCCCTGCTCCCAATCCCCAGGCCCAAGGAAGCACTGATCTCTTTTCTGTCTCTGTAATTTTGTCTTTTCTAGAAATTTCTTACAAATGGCATTCTATGACACATAGCTTCTTTGTGTGTCTGGTTTCTGTTATGGACTGAATTATGCTTTTCCTCCAACCCCATGCTGCCAGATTAATATAATGAACTCCTAACTTCTCGGACCTCAGAATGTAACTGTACTTGGAGATAGTTTTTAAAGAGATATTTAAGTTAAAAATGAGGTCTCTAGAGCGGGGCTTTCTTTTACATGGTGTAGATCCTCAAAAGAATGGGGGAAGAGGAAATTTCCGCACCTGAAAGGAAGGCCGTGTGCAGACACAGGGAGGTGGGCGTCTACGAGAGACCTCTGAAGAAATCAGCTCCACCAGGGCTTGATCATGGACCTCTGGCCTTCAGAATTAAGGGACTATAGCCCTATTGTTTAAGTCTTCTGATCTGTGGTACTTTGTTTCTGCAGCCCAAGTCAGTTAATACAGCTTCTTTCACTTTAGTGCACATAGTGTTAAGTCAGCAGTCCATCACTGTGACAAAATACCTGTGGATAAGCAGGAAGAGGAAAGGTTTAATTTGGCTCCTGGTTTTAGAAGTTTCAGTCCACAGTTGCTTAGTTTTCTTCCACTGAACACAGCTGTTCACCTCATGACAACCAGGCAGCAGAGTGAGGAAAGGGCTGGAGACAAAATATACCCACTAGCCACATCACACCCCAGAGGCCCAGCCTCTAAACACTGACGCACCAGGGAGGCCAGGCCTTCAACACATGAGCCCCTGAGATGTTTAACATCCAGACCACGCCATTAACTTCAACACTTCACTCCCTTTTCTTCCGTTTTATCTTTTTTTAGACAGGGTCTTCCTGTTGTCCCAGCTGGCCTGGAACTCGATATGTAGACCAGGCTGGCCTTGACCTCAAAGAGATCCACCTGCCTCTGCCTCCTGAGTGCTAGGACTAAAGGACTGTGTCACTGTGCCCAGCACAGTATTCCTTTCTATGAATGTAGTGTATTCTGTTTACTTAACTCAGTAGAGGATGGACATTTGGATTGTTTCTGCTTTAGATGCTAAACGTTGCATAGCAGTCTTGGTGTGAACATATTTTCAGTTCTCTTGGGCGTTCTTAGTGTACATAGAACCAGGTCTTCTGATCTTACCTCACACTCCCGGAGCTTCCTACCTGTGCTACACACACAAACTAATGCTAAGTCCTTGAACATTTGGTTGGCTTTCTTTCTTTCTTCTCTTTCTTATATGCTGGAGATCAAGCCCAGGGCCTCGTGCATGCTAGAATTCTGTCACAGAGCCACACCCTCAGTCTTATATTCTGTTTTACCTATCACAAGTTTTTGTATCTACTGGAATCTCATCTGAAGCATGCCCCGCTCTACCATATCCTTTCCAACGAGTTTTTTGTTTTGTTGTTGTTTTGTTTGTTTTTAAACAGGACACCACCATGTAGCCTTGACTGTCCTGGAATCTGCTACACAGACCAAACTGGCCTTAAACTCACAGAGACCTATCTGCTTCTGCCTCCTTTTGTACTCATCTTTAAAAGAGTACCAGGATTAAAGATGTGCCCTACCAGAACTGGCCCCTTCTAGTTTAAGGCTCTTCTTTCTGTGTTCCCATCACCCTTTGAGTTCTCTCTAGCATGCTACAATGTCAATGGGTTTCTTTTACTAGGCAAATCCTTATGAAAAGATATTCCCAGTGTCCTGGACCTGTGTAATAAGTGGCAATCAATAAATGTTTGCTTAAAAAGACAATATATGAGGCCAGGTTTGGTGGTGCACATCTTTAATCCCAGCACTTGGGAGGCAGAGGCAGGAGGATGTCTGTGAGTGCCAGGCCAGCCAACACTGCATAAAGAGTTCCAGGTGAGCCAGGGCTACACAGTGAGAACTTGTCGCAGAAAAAGAAGACAATAATATATGAATATCTAAAGAATTCAGTTGTTTGATAAGTCTTTACTGAATGCCTAAAATGCTAGCCACCACATGGGCATACACATATCCACTCTCATATGGGGGTGGGGAGAGAATATTCTAAGTCTTCTAGGACTATTAACTAAGGAAATAAAGGCCTATTGAGAAAAACAGGTTAGAAAACAAGGCAATAAAGAATCAAGAATCCTGAGCCAGGCGTGGTAGTACATGTTTGGAATCTCTGTACTTGGTAGGCAGAGGCAGGGAGATGGAGAGGTCAAGCTCAGCCTGAGCTGCATAACAAGACTTTGTATCAAGTTGCTGCTGCTAAAGATCAAGCACACAGACAACTCTGTTGGGATTCTGGCTATCATCATGGGCAAGCCACCTAACCTCTCTGTAAAAGTGAAGATATTCAGATTTATTGCATTTGAAGTAGTAATGAAATGTATAGTAACTGATAATGAAACAACACCGCCCATCTGGATGGTGCTTTACAGATGTTTACAAATCTTTAAAGCATTTAATAAACTGTATGGCAAATTGTAAAAATGGATACAAATTGCTCTCTTCCTTCTACCCATGCCTTTTTTTTTAAAAGACAGGGTCTCATGTAGCCCACCCTGACTTTAAACTTGCTATGTAGCTAATGATGACCTTGAATTTATGATCCTCCTACCTCTGTGTCCCAAGTGCTGGGAGTATGGCTGTGCAGCACCAGGCCTTGTCTTATGGGGTGCTGGGGTTCAAAAGCACTCTAGCAGCTGTGCCATATCCTTAGTCCTACCCATACCTTTGGCAAGTGCCATTCCGCACTGCCTGATTTGGTTTAGTGATTTTTGTGATACTTTGGAATCCTGGAACCACCATGTAAATGAGCCTATGCTAGCCTAGTGGAGGATGAGAAGCTTCATGGAAGATTATCACAGTTCCCTGGCAACTGCCAGTCACCACACACATGAAAGGGCATGCTACATTATCCAGCCTCCACCCGTCTCACCAGCTGACCAGTCTCACATGGAGATCGGCATAGCTCAGCTGAGCTGGTCATGACTAGAATTGTGGGCTCTATAAACCAACTGTACCATGGAATTGCGAGCTACAAAAAGTACAATTGTTCTGTAAGCCATTGTGTATCAGGTAAGTCATTTTACATGAAAGGCTGAGACAGAGAGTCAGAGCAATAAAACTTGGGAGCTAAGCAAGCAGTTTCGATTACAGCTCTGCCGCTTTCTAGCTAAGGCGCCGTCAACAAACTGCTCCATCTCTCAGAGTCTCAGTGTCCCTAGCTGAAGAGTGGGTTGATGGCACTGCCCAATTTCCCAACAGTGGGATAGATGGTAGATGACAGATGTCAGGCATTAGCTTGTATGCAGCTTAGTTGGCATAAAGCGAGCCACGGCTTTATTCCTAGTATTCAGGGGACAGAGGCAGGCAGATATCTGTGAGTTCAAACCAGCCTGGTCTATACAAGGAGTGAGACAATGACATCTCAAAAAGAATAAATAAATAAAATAATAAAATAAAATAAGGTGAGAAAACGAAATTTGGACGTGTTTGGTGACTTTCCCCAAGGGAGCACAGCCATAAAATGACTACACAGGGAACTGTACTCGGCCTCTTGACCCCCTACCAGTGCAGGATCCCCGGGAGACTATTGGGACTGAGTGGCAGGGTTAGGAAGGAAGAATTAGTGTGTGTCCATCTAGTGACAAATTGCCTTCTGTCCTGATCTCAGCAGGAAGCCAAAACAGACTAAATTTTTTTTTTTTGGTTTTGTTTTTGTTTTTTTAAAATAAATTTTATTTTTTGTTTTTCTTTTACCTTTATTTCGTAAGCTGGAGTTAATAAATAACAAACTAAAGTTTTTATGACAAGCAATTAGTAGCACGAAGCACAAACTGTTGGCAGTCTCACCCCTTCGTTCCCTGGATCTTATCTCACTGAGTCTGGTTTTCTTTCTGTATCAGTTTTTGAATCTTCCTGTCCCCTTTTCATTCTGCATGTGTGCATTTGTGACAGGGTATCATGATGTAGCCCAGACTGGCATGCAGTTTCTCTCCTCAGCCTCCCAAGTGCTGGGATTTCAGGCATGAACACTACGCTGGGCTTCTCTCTCTGTTTGCTCACCTCAGCCTGTATTGCTTTCTCAGAGCTCTGCATTGGCCTCCAAATTCTTTTGGTGTCTTCCACTGCCGTCTTTCCACTGCCATCTTTTCCCTCTCCTCCTCTTGTCTCGTCTCCTAACGCAAGCCGTATGCCTGATGCTTACCAGAGCATGGATTCTGCTATTCTGCTCATGGGTTTTAACCAGGTACTGATTAGGTGGTTTCTGGGTTTTGGAATATAAGATCTTTAGGTGCCTCACATATGCCAGCCATGAAGTGAGGAGACTGAATAGACATCTGGTGACAAGGCCTTGCAGATATGACTCTATTAGGGTGAAACCTGATCCCTCATAAAGGCCTGGCGGGTGCATACTGATAATGAGCAGCAGATGGCAGAGTCACCGCTCCTTTGCCATCTGCCGAGAGAAGCCGCTGGTGCTCCTTCCTCACTGAAGGGAAACAACAAAGACAGGACTTCAGCAGCCAACTAGAAAATTTAAAGTTTGAATAAATTCAAACTTTAATTGAAGCAGCTGCCTAGATTTAAAGAATGGGGGATTTTATTAAAACCATATTTTAGGGGACTGGAGAGATGCCTCAGTAGTTAAGAGCTCTTGCTACTCTTCCAGAGGACCTCACACTGGGCGGGCAGCTGACAACTGCCTATAATTCCTGCTCCAGGGGATCTGGTGCTCTCCTCTGGCCTCTGCAGGCATCTGTGTACACAGGGTATATATTCATACAAACACACACACATGCACATAAATAAAAATAAACAGTATTTTAGGCTTTTTGTTTGCTCAAGACAAAGTCTTGCTATATAGCCCAAGCTAGCCTTGAACTCTAAATCCTGCTGCTGCAGTCTCCTGAGTGTTGAGATTACAGACATATACCCTCACATCTGGCATGGTTACCATCTTCTATCAAGGCACATGCTCTATTGTCAGTCAAAGTCCTTATCACTCCCTAGATTCTCCCTAACAGGCAGGCCAAATTGTTAGATTTGGGGGCACAAAATACAGGAATAATGGGAAAGAAAGAAAGAAACCATACCAGACCTCCGATGAGACTGCACCTTATTCTAGGCGCAGGAGTGACAGCTGCCCTGCCTGCCTGTCTGCTGGAGACGACTGCCCTCTCTCTGTATGGGAGAAAGCTGGTGATCATATAGTGACCTGGGCACGAGGAAGTGCATGCAGCTTCGGGGTCTCCGTGTCTCATTCTCTGGAGGCACTTGTTCACACAGGACAAGCTATCTTGAACAATAGCCAGTCTGGAGAAAGATAAGGGTCAGTAGCAGTTTCAGAGGTAGATAAGCCTAGCAGTAGTTTCTAGTTTTCTGCAACCTGGGCATTCTATCACAAGTTCTTTTGCCTTCTAATCCAGGTTCTTATTGTTTTTCTAAAATATATTTCCTATAAATGGGATATTTCTTGGTCATATCTTCAGCAAAAGTAAGACCTGTATTGAGATGTCTTTTTCCAGAAAAGGGAAGGGGACAACACAGATTTCTTTGTGAAACTGAAGCAAACACAGTAAATCTAGGTTTTAGGAACCCAACCTAAGATGTCACTATGAAAATAGAACATGGGGGCTGGACAGATGGCGCTGGACAGACGGCTCAGTCGTCAAGAGCACTGTTTGCTCTTGCAGAGGACCAGGGTTTCATTCATAACACCCATATGGTGGCTAACAGTTTTCCATAACTCCAGTTCCTGGGAACTCTGGATGCCCTCTTCTGACCTTCACAGGCACTGCACAATACAGGTGTACTTACGTACATGCAGGCAATATGTTCACACACATAAATTAAAATTAAAATAATTTAAATTTTTTTTAAAGATAAAAGAAAATTCTCAGGTAAGAACCCTGAGAATATGAAAGATGTGATTTTCAAAAGCAACAAAATGGATGAAAGATCCAACACTTCGACAGAATTTGTTCTGTGGGATGCAATTAAATTCTACTATACAGAGACATATGAATAACAGAATAAACTGTAAGTGAACAAAATAAGTCAGGCTTAGTGGCACATGCCTGTGATTCCTGCACTGGGGAGGGTGCGGCAAGAGGACGGAGTTCAAGGCCAGCTTGAGCAGTGAGTTCAAGACCAGCTTGAGCTATATAATGAGAACTTGTATTAAAAACATGTTTAGGGAGTGCAGCTCAGTGGTAGAACACACATTTAACATACGCGAGGCCCCAAGACCGAAAACACATATTTCTCAATCCCCAAGACTGAAAAAAAAGAAATGGGGGGTTGTAATTGGGTCAGCAAAACAACAACACCGTCCAGAGACTGGAGGCACTGGAGATTACCTCCTACGGAATGCTGTTCTCTGAGCACAAGCATTACTGTTTCATCAGAGCAGCCGTGATTAGCAGCAATAGAGTCTTGAGATCTGCCATGCTGATGGTTCCTTCTTGGAGAGTGTGGATAAGGTCATAAGACCCTCACCTGAGATTCTAGCTATCGCTTCCTGCACCTCCTTTCTTGTTGTATGTAATTCTGCTCCAGCTGCCCATGGCCGCTGGTGGTGCCAGCAAGAGTACATAGAGTGTGGAAGGTTAATTGAACAGAGGACTCTATCTAAGTAGTTATGAGAAAGCTGTTATCTATGCTAGGAAGAGACTTTTCAGTGACGTGGCTGCTTGAGGTCACCTACACTCCTTAAGTAAAGCCACTGAACTCACTGGTTCAGCAAATTAGACCTGAGTGGAATTGTTACTTCAGTGAGTAAACATTTGTTCATGGCTCAGGAAAGTTCACGGAAATAGAAACAAAGAAAATAATACCAAAAAATCAATCAATTTAAGAGCTGGTTCTTTGAAAGATTAAACAAGGTAGACAGGCTCCTAGAACAGTTAACCAAAAGAAAGAAAGAGTAAATCCAAATCAACAAGATCAGAGTTATGAAAAGGGGAACGTCACAACAGACATCAATTTTTGCTCTGATTTTTGTTATTTCTTTTCATCTACTAGGTTTGGGGTTGGTTTGTTCTTGGCTTTCCGGAGTCTTGAGTTGTACTGTTAAGTCATTTACATGTGCTCTTTCTGATTTTTTTTAATGTGGGCATTAAGAGCTATAAACTTCCCTCTTGGGACTATTTTTAAGGTGTCCCAGGGTTTTGTTCCAGGAATACTTTCATTTCTTTCTTAATTTCTTCTTTGACCCCCTTATCATTGAGGTGTGTGTTTGTCTAATCTCTATGATTTCATGTAGTTACTAGAGCTTCTTTTGCAGTTGATTATGTTTTATTGAACTGTGGTCTGATAAAATGTATGTAATTATTTCAAATTTTTGGTATCTGCTGAGATTTGTTTTGTGCCCCCCAAATAAACATACAGATCAATGGAACATAATAGAAGATCCAAACATGAGTACATGCAATTTCAGCCACCTGATATTCAACAAAGGTGCCAAGAACCCACAATGGAAGAAAGACAGCATCTTCAACAAATGGTGCTAGCAAAACTGGATCTCCGTCTGTAAAACAAAAGTCAACTCCAAATGGATCCCAGACCTCATATAAAACCTGAAACTGCTAGAAGAAAACATAGGCAGCACCATACAAGATACAGGCATAGGAAAAGACTTTCTTTTTTTTCTAAGACATCAGCTGCTCAGGAATTAAGGTCAACAGTCAAAGAGTGGGAACTTATTAAGCTACAAAGCTTCTATACAGCAAAACAAACATCCAAGAAAGGGAAAAGGAAACTCACTGAGTAGGAGAAAATCTTTACCAGCTACACATTTGACAGAGGATTAATATCCAGAAAATACAAAGAACTCAAAAAATAAATAAGAAAATAAATGACCCAATAAAAAGATGGGCCATACACCTGAACAGAGAGTTCTCAAACAAAGAAATTTAAATGGCTAAGAAATACCTTTGAAAGTGCTCAACATCCTTAGCAATTAGAGACATGTAGATAAGAAACACTTTTAAGATTCCATCTGGAGACAGGACATACTTGGGATACAGGACTCGGAGCAACAGAGCAGGAACTGACCGGGGAGCCTTCTACCTGAAGTTTAGCTCCCATAATGCTAGATGATAGCATACAAACTGCTAAGGGGGAAAACAAAATCAATGGTCCAACCCAACCCTAAATTCCAATAACCATAACACCTGGCACAGCACACCGCCTCTATCAGAGCAGTAGCAGCTAGGGGTGATCAACAGCTATCTAACTGGACTTAAAACCCTCTCAATGGGCGTGAACTCATGGGTGGCACTTTAGACTCAACCAAATACATGGGGTTGGAAGGAATATAGATCCTAATGAGTACCCTATTTCTGTCATATCTCTAGAGAAATTTTTCCTACCATATGCTAAATATGGATCCTTATATTTACAGGCAAGCATACAGTATATCGCTCATCAAAGAAGCCTCTTTTTGCATCAGATGGAGGTTATAGCGGAATTCCACAACTGGTTAGACACAGAGAATATACAATTGAGAGATGCCAAGCCCTAGGTAACATATCTACAGTTGAACCTCTACACCTAAGGCTCATGGAACACAGTGGAACATCGCTCAACTCTCACCGATGAAGCTTCCCCAAACAACATAGTGCTATGCACACAGAAGCCCACAACTGGCCAAGTTTTATAGAATAAGAGACTGCAGAATGTATAACCCTGGATAGGACTCCTATATGAACCTATATGAACCTTACCCACCTATGGCTCAGGGATCATTGCAAAGAGGGGACAGAAAGATTGTAAGAGCCAGAGCTGTTCATGAACTTAGGGAAAGCAGAGTATTTCAGGCTACTGGAAGCTTGCATATGTGAAATTGAGGCCATGATGTCACTGAGCCCAGGATGCACACAAACTCAAATTAGACAAGGGCCCAGAGTGGAGCAATAGAAACTGGTGGCAGGCCAGACCTAGACTGAGAATTACTAGAGAATGACTGCTACTGGGAGAAGGAGAGTACGCCTTACTTACAATCTCTAGATAGTCTGACCAGACTCTAGTGAATGAATTTGCACTAAAGGACATCTGGGCACTAATGCTTGACTGGCTAGGACTTACCATGTATGATGAAATACATGGAGTCTGGTCAGGGTTTGGAGGAGATGTGTAGGGGAGGGGTCTAAATTTGATTAAGAACTGCTGTATGAAATGCATAAAACTCAATAAGAAAATTATTTTAAAGACTTCTTAGCTATAAGACTCTAAAGTTTGAGAGAAAACAAAGAATTGAAGTCAAGGGCTGGAGAGATGGCTCAGCAGTTAAGAGTACAGGCTGCTGTTCCAGAAGACCAGGGTTCAATTCCTAGTACCCACATGGCAACTAACAACCATCCGTAACTCCAGTTCTAGGGGATCCAACACCCTCTTCTGACCTCTGGATCTGATCTCCATCATCACATAAAACCTGGTATAGTGGCTTGTATCTATAATCTCAACAGTAGCAGAGGCAGAAGGAGTTCAAGGTCATCTTCATCTCCATAGTGAGTTCAAAGCCAACCTGGGCTATGTGAAACCCTACTTCAAAGAAAATGGTAAGTAAAAAATATACTTGTGAAGATGGTTTTATGTACCCCATGGGGTCACCAAAAAGCCTAGAGACTTAAGATTCAAAACATGGACAGAAAATGAAAATATATGTCTACACAGAAAGTTATACATGCTACTTATTGTAGCATTTTTTCATAATAGGCAAATATTGAAACAATACAAATGGCTGTCAATAGATGAATGGATGAACCAAATATGGTATTTAATGAAATACTACTCACCTAGACAAAGGAATGATGTATAGATGGTACAACATACATGAACCTTAGAGACATGCCAAGTGAAACCATCCAACCACAGTGATAGCGTACTGCATGATTTCATTCACACAAAGTCCAGAACAGGAAGAAGATTGATGGCTTCCTAGGGCTGAGGACACGTAGAAGAAGGTATGAAAGGTGCTACTCACAAGATATCCATGGAGTTTCTAAGGTGACCAGAATGTTGTAAAGTTGACTATGGTAAAGTAAGCATTTCACATATCTGTGACCAATACTAAAAGTTGAATTGTGCACTTCAAGCGGGCAAATTATATGGTATGTGAATTGTGTTTCAGTAGAGCTTTTCTTAAAATGGCACACACAAACAAAATGAAAAAAAAAATAAAATAAAATGGTACACACCATGTGTGGTACTACACAACCATAGTCCAGCGTTTGGGAGGCAGAAGCAGGAGGATTATCACAAGGTTGCGGCCAGTCCAGGCTCCACAGCGAGACCCTGTGTAACCACGACACAGCAGAAACAAAAGACACTGAAGCCTGAATAACCTTAGCCCAGATCACACAGAACCAATTCAGTAGGGCACCCGCTGCCTCTTCTCTCCTGGGCCTGAATATGGGACCTAGAGACCACCCCTTCGCCGGTGATGCTGCCACCCAAAGACTACTGCGGCTCCTTCCACCGCTAGTCAAACGAACTCCAGTCTTCCTGCTCCTCGATTTCTATCTTTATTTCATCGAATTTTTTGGCAGTGCTGGGGATGAAAGCCAGGGCTCCCAAAGTTCGACGAGTGCTGCTGTGTTGCTGAGTGACACTCTCAGCCCTCTCTCTCTCTTATTTGCAGCACAACTTCCTTTCTTTTTCTTTCTTTTCTTGTTTTAGTTGCAATACAATTTACTAATGGTACAACATTAGAAACATAACAATAGATAATGATCAGTAGGCCAATAAGATAAGTTTCCCTTTAATCTTTTTTTGCAAGATCATACATAGTCTTTCTGGCCTTTCCACCGACACAGTGATGCCATTGCTTCTAAGGGGTTTCTGGGAAAGGCACTTGGCACTTACATGGGCAATCACTACCACAGAAAAGGTCTTAGAAAGAGCCCTCCAAATCTTCATTCAAGAGTCAGGTTTTTAAATCCTAGGCTTAGCAAATTACGTTCCTAGCTTTACACTTCCCCCTAGAGCACATAAATATGCAATCAAAGGGAGGTAGCTAGAGGGCCAAAACTGACTAAGTCCAGGTGTGATTGGATGAGCTCTGCCTTTGCGTGGCATCTCAGAAAATAGGGAAACTCATTTAAAAGTAGCTATTGAACTTTAAAACACCATAAAGCACATCTCAAGGAACTAAAAACCAGATTGCTTTTCCCAAAAGGCAATATTCATTTATAACCACTGTTGAAAGAATAGACTTTCAACCTAGCAAATGATCTATGTACAAAAGTCATGGGTTTCTGTGCTAAAGAGAACATGCTAAACAAAATACAAACTGAACTGCATCCCAGACGTGATATCATTTCATTGTGTTAAAATAGGTACAAACTAAGGCTTCACACTGAGACACAACAATTTTGAAATTATGTTGGAGCATTCCTAACTAAACATAAAAATCAAAGCTATAAAGCCAAGTGTAATGGCATGTGCCTGCACAGGCAGGAGAATTCTCCCAAGTTCAAGGATTACATGCGGAGTTCCAGGATAGCCAGAGCTACAAAACAAGACCTTGTCTCAGAAACAAATAGCCGGGTGTGGCCCCAGCACCTGGGACACAGAGGCAAGCAGATTTCTGTGAGAGTGGTGCTAGCTTGTTCTACATAAAGAGTTCCAGGTCAGCTGGGGCTACAGGAAGACCCGGTCTCATAAAGACCAGACAAACAAACAAACAGCAAGGCCAGGCATTATGGCCCATGCCTGTAATCTCAGCACTTGGAAGATGCAAGCCAGAAGATCTGGACTTTGTTATGCCCAGCGAACGGCTCCCCAAGAACCACCACGGAATCCGGAGTGTATGCAAGAACAAAGAGCCTTTATTCTAGTTTAAGCCAGGACTCTCAGACCTCACCAACACAGTGGATCCGTACTGAGAGCCCTGAAAAGAGGGAGTAAGAGCTTTTTATAGGTTAGGGACAAAGGGAGGTGGAGATTTACGATGTAACATCAGCGTTGGTTAGGAAAGCCCACGCACACCAAGCATATTTTAAAATGATTGGGTATGAACTGGATACTATGCCAAAATTGGTTAAAAAGAGCTTTAAGTCTCCCTATTGGTGGGTTCCATCTTTGGGGCAAGAGGATGGAATGCATTACTTAAGCCTGCTGAAATGTGCTGACCATTACCCAAGTCTGACCCTGACCCTTGTTTTTCTAAGCTTATCATAAAGCACCGGTCATTCCCTGGCTATACTGGCTTAGGTTTGTTTCTTTGTTCTTTTAGGCTTATGGCCAGGGGCTTATTAGAAGGACAAAGATGGAGCCATCTCTTAGCTTCATGTGATACCCCTAAGCCAAGCATTTTACAGAAGCGAAAAGAGCAGTTAATCTAAGGACACTGGGAACAGAGAAAGGATTTCTAAGGGCCCCACAGACTTCAAGGCCAGCCCTTGCTATACAGTGAGTTTGAGGCCAGCCTGAGCTGTGTGAGACCTGTATCAAAAATATGAACAACAAAAAATCAAAGAAACAAATCAACCAAACAAAACCAAAAAAATCCAACCAATTAATTAGTACCAGGAGCTTAGTTCATCAAGTAGATGTTAAGTGTCTTTGTATTCCAATTAACGTAATCAGCTGCTGTCAGGGGTCTGTAGTAACCTCACTTTCTGAAATGCCAAGTCAGTTGAGAGGCATGGTGTTAAAGCATTTGGCTCACTAGCAAAAAGGCCCATTTTCAATTTGACATTTCTAACTGAACCAAGATCCAAACCTGGCAAGTTTTCCTTTGCTTTTTCATTTTTTGTTTTATGACAGAATCTCGTGTATACCCAGGCAGGCCTTGAATTCACTATGTAGTTGAGGATGATATTGAATTTCTGATCTTCCTGCCTTCACTCCCAAGTGCTGGAATTATTCTTGCATTATTACACCTGGATTTTCTCCTGCTTTTTCATACATTTCTTGGAAGATGTGCTTATTGGACCGAGCCTGGCTCATGTGTCTATATGTATAACCACATGTGTATGCATAATAGCTCTGGGGTGGGGCTGGGGAGAGTAAATATCTGGCTCTTTTCAGTTCTATTGAGAGACAAGATCTGTCTCCTTCCAAGACTCATATGGTAGAAAATTCTCAAAGTATAAGAAAGGGAGGTTATGTCCCAACCAAATAAGAAAACCAAGCAACAACCAAAACAAAAAAAAGTTAAAATCTGGCATCCACTATATACCCAGTTAGAAAGTAAACATTTAGACTACTCTACCATTCAGCATTGTATACTCATAGTCACCGTAAGCATTTAGTAAATCTCTACAAACTCCAGGCCGGCTGCAGAGCCCCACGGAATTAGAAACAAACCATCACATAAGGAGCATACAGCTGAGGAGGCTCAAACAGAGTATGTCGTGTGGTGTCCTGTTCCCATGTCCCTGTCCCCTGAACCTCCCCCCCATTTCAAAGACCACCTCAGTGGCAACACGAAGGAAACTTATCAATCTGCTTGAAAGGTGGTGTTAGAAAGTCCTTATAGAGATGACCTTGAAGAGAGTCTTAAAAGCAGGCTTGGCACTTTACTAGGCAGAAGGAAGAGGACAGGCATGAAGCAGCAAGTGTACTGGAGGAAACCATGTGGGCAATATAAAGAAAGTTCTAAGAAGCCGCACCTCCCACTGCACCTTCTGGGTGGCTGATTAACTTGACAGAATGTCAGTGATTATGGAGAGGCTGGAACACTGCAGGTCCAGAGCCTGGTCACAATTTATCTTGGTCTATATTTAGCCCCTTTACAAGCCATTCCATGCCCACCTCTGTATCAGACCTAACCTGCATGACTCATCAGGCCAAACCTTTCAGACATGTATTGACTTAGACGATATCTAGCTACCACCAACCCAAAGATTAAGAATTATCATCAGGTAATATCTGAGGCTTAGAGCATAGATTTTCCACTTTTTCTGTAACTTGCCTACCTGTTGTTCCCACAGATGTATTTGAAAAGTGCCTTGATTTATAAGGGTTTTTTTGTTTTCTGTTACTATAAAAAGTTCATGAACTGTTAACTACCCTGGGACATGATATTTGGGGTAACTCATATTTGGCTCCAGAATAAATAATACCTTATTTCCTTTGTGGTAAAAGCTGTGTCAACAGCATTCCCCCACGCAAGGCATGAAATGTGCCAGGCAACATGAGCTGGTGGTCCCAGCTAGCAGCGGAGTCCAGGGCCTCACATCACCACCTCGGTGGTACAAGTGGTAATGTGCATCACAATCATAGCTACATGTGTGCATTGGGCCAGTTGGTAAATTCCCAGGCCCAAGCATGTTTCTTCTGCTCTTCAGATGGTTCCAGGAGCTGCTCGCTAACCTTTCGTTTTCTGCTTCCACCAGCCAGAATCTGCTTCTGTTGCTCGCGCTAAGAAGTCCTGCTCGGTAATGATGAGGAGTAGGGGTTAACAGAAGCCTAGGTGGACTGGGATAAAGAAAAGTTGGGGAGATGGTTCAGTCAGTAACATGCTCACAGGGCAGCTGTAGGGACCTGAGTTAGGGTCTCCAAGCCTGCCTAGCTTGACCTACTGGCAGGCAGTAGGACTTTGAAGGGTTGGGGCCTGCACGAAGCACTATAACAAAACAGCCCAGAGTGGGTAGTTTAAACAACAAATATTTATTTCTCCTAATTCTTTAAGGTAAAGTCTGCACTCACAGTGCTGGCAGACTTGGCGTTTAATGAGGGCTATCTTCCTAGTTTGCAGTTAGCCACTTCCTTATGGTCTCCTTTCATGATAGAGATGGTGAGATCTGATCTCTTTTCTCATAAAGCCTTAGATTCCATCATGAAGAAATGACGACGGTATCATCTAAACCTAATTACCTTACTCAGTCCTCTCTTCCAAATACCAATATTGGGAGTTAGAGCTTCCTTCCACACACAGATTTGGAGGAAACCCGAACATCAAGTCCAGAATGACCTATTAGCTGGGTGACTTTGAACAAGTCCGTCACCTTTCTGAGCTCTACCTATTTTACTTTAAATGTGGATAACAAAGTGGGGATTCCTCCATAAAGCTGATACAAAGACCAGATGAGCTCACAGGCCTCAAAATGCTTTGTACACTATTAAAGTGAGCCGTGCTGGAGAGCTTTAGTTGTCAACTTGACACACCTGGGTTGAAGGAGCCTCAGTTGGGAAATTACCTCCATTGAACTGGCCCGTGGCCATGTCTGTGGGGTTTTTCTTGAGGGATGTGGGAGGGCCCAGCCCACTGTGGAGAGTGCCACCCCATGGGCAGGTGGTTCTGTATTGTTTAAGAAAGCAAACTGAGCACAGGCCAGGAAGGCAAGCTAGTAAGCAGTGTTCCTCTACGGCCTCCGGGTTCCTGCCCTGAGTTCCTACCTTGGGCCCCCTCAGTGATGAATTGTGTGACCTGGGAGATGTAAGCCAAATAATTCCTTTCCTCCCCAAGTTGGTATTGGCCAGAGTGTTTTGTTATAGCAACTGAAGGCAAACTAGAACATGAGTCTACAAATATCTGTAGTCTCTCTGAACAGTACCTAACGCAAAGGATGGCAGACAGGTGGTACTTGTTAAACGTTTGTGGCCAGAAGAAAAGATAATCATTTTTGTAGTAATTACTCTGTACCAGGGTACAGCTTTATCAGCATTATCCTCCTAGTCACTGAAGGTGACTGCCCTTGTTTGTCCCCTCCAAAACGCATGATGGAATTTGGTCCGCAAGGCAAGTACTAAGAGGTGACAGGACCTGTAAGAAGTCATTATGCTTAAGAGGTGATGAGGTGTTAAGAGGGATGATGCAACTCTTGAAAGACTAGATTCATTTTAAAGGATCGGATTATTATAAAAGTAGGTTTGGTTTTCTCAGCTCTCCTCAGCTCACTTCCACTTGTGCCTACTTGTCCTTTCTGTTTCCATATTATGGCACAGTACAAGGCCCTCACCACAAGTTGAGCAGATGGCAGTGGAATAAACTCCTTTCCTTTATTAATCACCCTGCCTTGGGCATTTTGTTAGAGCCATAGAAAAGCAGACTAAGACTACCACCAGCATTCCTGATTTGCCTGGGACTCTGCTGTGAGTCTCATACCTTGCTAATCTCCTCAGATGTAGGCATAGGTTTATGTGTCATGTTCATTTTACAAAAGAGCAAACCGAGGCATTAGATTTTACAACACGCTCCAAATCACAGAGTCAAAATTTGAACCTAAATCTATCAAGAAAAAATTATGGGAGTGTGAGGGAAGAGGAACTGGAGCATTTATCAAACTCCCGTTCTTTTAGCCATGACTCTGCCCCTCAAGCCTAGCTTGGTCTCAGAAGTTATGTTAGGAGATTGCCCAGAAGAAATATCAATACTAGGTCCCATCCCAGGTCACCCACTCCTCGGGGGCAAGTCTCTTACAAGGGCATGGTGCTTGTTCAGTTTGGAATTTTTACTTTATAGGAACTCTCGGTTCTGTGGGGTAATTTAGTTTCCCCTGCTTTATCCTGTTTATAGTTTGCCTGTGTGTTTTGTTTTCCTTATTCATGAGAGAACAATTTAGCCTTTCTGATTCAAATGGCTTGATTCCTGTGGCAGGTGATGTTGAGTCTTGAGCAATGGCATTATAATAACTACTTAGATGGAGGCGAAGAGAGTCTGTGCCCAGCCTGCATCAGAAACAATGCACTTCTCAGATGCTAATGGCCGAGTTGTGCATGGGTCCTGAGGAAGGATGATCAGGAGAGGAAAAAAGCTCGGTTAGCCTCAGGATTGAGTTTCCTTTGCCTGGTTTCCCGACCTGACCTCCCATGCTCTGTTAGGAGAATCCAGAGTCTGGAGACTGGACTGTGGTCCCTACTCTATTCCTTCGAAAGTACATGATCTAACCAAGTCTCTGCCTCTCTGAGCTTTGGTTTTCTCATCAGCTGAATGATGGAATCTGATCATCAGAGCACAAGCTTCCCTAAAGGTCCATATGGGGTTGACACGCTAGGACCATATAAGGATATCCCATAATTTAGCTGCTGCTGAAGGCAGACTCTAGGCTAAGGGCTATGTGAATATGAAGATGTATGGGTGTGTACATGAGAGTTTGAGTGAAAGCCAGTGTGCGTGTGATTGAGTGTAACTATACATATCAATCATCCACTGAAGGGAAGGCTCAAGGGCTTGCTTGAAATTCTGGTTCTGAGCAGCCCTTCAAGCCCCTCCCTGACTCTCTCTTGCTGCCTTTCCACATAGAGCTCTCTGCAGTGGGAAGATGAGGTAGCACTGAGGACAGGGTTGGCAATAACCCTGGAGTTTAGACTTCAGTCTAAACCTGATTTTGTCTTGTACTAGGTACGGGACCATCAGCAAACTGCTTTTATAACTCTAAATTTCCTCTGGGAGGAAATGGCTCCTAGCTCATCATAGGTCCAGAATGAGAGGAATGCAAACAGAACCTAACACAGAGGATGCTCTTGGTCAGGACTGTCAGGTTCAGGGTTCGAGAGACGCAGCAGACAGAAGGGACCAGACTCCGCTGGCAGCTAACAGGACCCGACTTTATTGAGAGAAGACCAGATGGGACTAGCTCCTCCACACCCACAAGTGGAGAAACGCTAGCCCCCTCACCCCCATCTTGGGGCTGGGGCTCCGGGGAACCGGGCTGGCGTGATCAGCACCAGCAGCAGCAGAAGCACAAGCAGCAGAAGCAGAAGCACAAGCCTCAGAAGCACAAGCCCAACCACAAGCCCCAGAAGCACAAGCACGTTGTCCAAGTCCTCAAAACCTTTTTAAACCTTCAGTCCCCTCCTGGCTTTTAGGGGAGGGGGGTTGCCATGACATCTGATTGATGTTTCAGGCAAGCTTCTGGCCAGGAAGTAGTCCTTTTCCAGAGCTGTTCATGAATTTCTTGCTTATCTGCCAAGGAATTTGGGATCTGATCTGGAACCGGTTTGCAAGGCTTAGATAAGCTCTGGCTCCAGGTTTCTTCCAGAGTCCGAAACTGTTGGGGGTCTCATTCACACCTTACAAGGACCAGTAGCGTCTTGGGGAGGAAAGGGTTTATTTCACTGCACACTCTCACATCCCATCACTGAGGGAAGTCAAGGCAGGAACTCTGGGCAGGAACCTGGACGCAGGAATTGAAGCAGAGACAGGGGATAAATGCTGCTCAGTTACTTCTCTTACACAGCCCAGGCCCACCTGCCCAGGGAAGGTACCAGCCCAGTGGGCTGGGCTCTTTCTGTGTCAATAAACAATTAAGAAAATCCCTCACAGACATGCTCACAGGCCAGTCTGATGGAGGAAATTCCTCAGTTGAGATCCCCTCTCCCCAGATGACTCTAGTTTGTGTCAAGTTGACAAAAACTAACCAGCACAACTGACCCTTTGTCAACTTGACACTCAAATACCACTATTAAATCATAACCTTTCCTTTCTTGTTTGCTCCCAAGATCTCACCTCAATATAAAATAAAACACTACTTTTAAAAGTTCCGGAGTCTTAAAATTTTCAACACTTTAAAAGTTCAATGTCAGCAGGGCATAGTGGTGCATGCCTTTAATTCCAATACTTGGGAGACAGAGGCAGGTGCAGTTCTGTGAGGTCAGGGCCAGCCTAGTTACATAGCAAGTTCTAGGCCAGCTGTGGCTATAAGAAGACCCTGTCTCAAAACAACAACAAGCAAACAAACAAGTCCAGTATCTCTAAGGGCTAGAGAGATGGCTCGGCAATTACAGAGCCCTGGCTGCTCTTACAGAGGCCCTTGGTTCAGTTCCCAGCACCCACATGGCAACTAACAGCCAGGCAAAACTCCAGTTCGAGGAGATCAAACACCCTGTTGTGACTTCTGCAGGCATTGCATGCATATGGTACACTTATGTACGTTCAGGCAAAACATTCATACACATAAAATATTTTAAAAATAAAAAAATGTTTAAAAAATAAAATGAAAGTCCAATGTGCCTAAAAATCTCAAATCTTTTAACTGTGGGCTCTTGTAAAATCAAAAATAGGTTAAATACTTTCTTATTTCAAAATGCAAAAACCAGGCACTCTTAAGCAAAACTGAAGTTTGGCCATGTAGCTCAACGTCTCACATCTGGGATCCACTCTTGGGGATTCAGAGCTCAGCTTCTCCGGCTCTGCTATCTGCAGCACACACAGCTTGTCTCCTAGGCTTAGGCAGGCTCCACTCTACACCTGCTCCTGTCCTTGGTGGTATTCCCACAGTCCCGGCATCTCCAATATGCTGGGCTCTCCACCGCAACTGAAGCAAAAACTAACCCGCACACAGGGCCTGGAGCAGGAGAATGTACAGCCTCTTTTTGTTTTTTATTTTTAGATTACATTTACTTGTGTGGGGGAGGGGATGTGCACACATGGAAGTCAGAAGACAACTTGCAGTGCTCGACTTCTACCATGTGGGCCCTAGGGATATCACTCAGGTCATCAGGCTCAGCAGCAAGTGCCTTTACTCTCTGAGCCATCTCCCTGGACCAGACTATGGGACCTCTTATTCAGAAATCACCTTTCAAAATGGCAACAGTAAGCATGAGGCCCTTCTAAGCCCAAAGCTCCAAAGCCCACCCAGATCACATGTTAATGTCTTCCCATTCCAAGAACTCAGAAATTAGTATATTTCCACTGAGCAGAATATTAAAAAACTGAGACGTTTCAACACTGAAAAAAATTTTAAAAGACTCTAATGAGAGGCTAGCATAGACTGAGTGGCAAGGAAGGAACTTTCCAAACAAACCAAATTCCTGCTGGGCCTTGGAGTTGCCTATTTTTCCTGAGTTAATCAAGGAGTTGAAGACATGGGGCCAATAGCTTAGAGAAGAGCATTCTTTTTGCTTTTCAATTTCAGAATTATTCTGTGTCACTAAAGCAAAGCTGTCACCAATGGTGGGGGGGGTGGTCTTAAGGAATAAATTCCCTATACCTAAGGGTCCATAAGGAAGGGTAACTGTCATATAATTCCCCTGAGTATAAGGATGGTTTCTACACCTTTTAACTAAACTAATAGAATCCCAGTGCTGTAGTTGGCACATTATCAGTCTAGGGGGATTACTAGGTTCATTTCCTCTACCTATTAAAGAATTAAAAGGCAGGAAAAATCTCGGATGAGCAGACAGCTAGAAGCAAGAATACTTTTATTGAAAGATAATCACATGCATACACATGAAGAAGCACATATACATACATGCATTCATACAGAAAGATGACACATTCCACAAGGGAAGAAGAGACCTGGAAACTGAGACTCCAATGTACCACAGGGAAGAGCTGGATTTCAGGGTTTTAGTGGTTTCCCCTCTAATTCTGGATTGGTCAGTTCAAACAATGAGAAGGCTGGCAAGTCATATTTCCAAGCAGAGATATCCAAGGTTACAGGACTCTAAGCAAGTCAGTTGAAGGGGCCCTGTTGCAGTTAAAAAATAAGGCTTTCCTGCCAGAGACCAAGAAGAAGCAGGAAGTGTGTCATATTTGTTATATTTATTACTTCTCAGAGACCCTGTTTGCTTATAATGGATTTTTCCCATACACTGGGACACATGATACGAAGGTGAGGATTCCGGACCCTTTTTGAAGTCTGTTTAGCCTTTGGCTTTTCCTTCTGGGAATCGGGGCTCCCTTCCTTCCACTCTTCCTTCCTCCATTCCTCTCTCCCTCCTTACTTCCCTCCTGCCTTCTTTTTAACATTTGAGATGGGGGTCTTACTAAGTTTCCCAGGCTGGCCTCAAATTTACACTATACCCCAGCTAAGATTTTGAACTTACAATCTTCCGGCCTCAACCTTCTGAGTAGCTTGGATTACTTGCCTGCACCACCAAACTGCCTTAGGATCTGGAATTATTAAGTGATCAACTAGTAAACATTTACTGATGCCAACTGTATGCCAGTTTCTGCGCTGAGCACTAAGGGACCTGAGGATAAAAGAGCACAGTCTCTCCTCTTAAGGGCTCATAGTCCGATGAGGCAAATACAAAGGCAAATGAGTTCCCATCATTCTTGATGCTATAGTTTGGGTGTTGAATGTCCCCAAAAGACACATAAGTTAAAGGCTTGGTCTCCAAATAGTGCTATTGGGAAGTAGTGGAGCATTTAAGAGGCAGGGCCTCCTGGGAGGTCTTTAGGCCATTAGAGATGTGCCAACAAAGAGAACTATGATACCCTGTGCCTCTCTCTTCCTTCCTTCTTTCCCCCTCTCCCTCTCTGTCCCATCCTCTTTCCTTCCCTCCCTCTTTAAGTTGGAGATTTGGTAGCTTTTCTCTCTGGCACATGCTCCTGCCATTCTCATCTGGCCTCCCCAGGAGTCAGGCCAGTAACCTCCTGTGTAATCTAGACTCTGAACCTCCAAACTCATGAGTTAACTAAACTTTTTCTTCTATAAAGTTAGTTGTGTCAGGCATTTCTTTACAGCAACAGCAAAGCTCACTAATTCACTTAGGATCAGAACTGAGACTGAGGGAAGCTCATGGATCTGAGGGTGCCTGAGAGAAGGAAAAGAAGGATGTTTGAGGCAAAGAAGACATACAAATCTTTTCCAAGATGGAAAAACAGCACAAAGTTATATAAGCATAAAAGAATGCTGTGTGACTGGGAGAACAGCTGGTCTTAACTGTATGAATAAAGAGTTTAGGAGAAAGTGAAGGGAAGCAAGCGATAGAGCTGTAGTTACTGGATCACAGGGGTCTTGGGTACCAGGCTAAGGATTTAGGCTTCAGTCCTATAGATTGTGGGGATGTAGAAAAACGATCTGTTCACATCAGGATGTTAAAAATATAGCTCTGATTAATGTCAATACAGCTGAGTGGTAGAATGGGGGCTTAGTATTCATGAGACCCTGAGTCAATGCCCAGAACCAAAGATAGAAAATGAAACAAAAGCGAAAGCATTGCACTGTTCCAGATGTTATCACATACACACATTGCCCAGCTACCTGGGACACTGAGGTAGGGGCATCACTTCAGCCTAGGAGTTTTGGGATCAGCCTGAGAAACATATGGGACTCTATCTATCTATCTATCTATCTATCTATCTATCTATTTATCTATCTATCTATCTATCTATCATCTGTCTATCTATCACAAAATAATACTGCTTATTAGATTATCTACATGAAAAACAGAAATTGTTAATAAGGAAACTGAGGAACTAGAACTCTCACACGTTGTTGGTGGGCATATGAGCTGGTATTAACTGCTTTAGGAAATAGTTTGGCAGTATTTACTAAAGCTGAATGCACGTCTAATAACCCAACCATTTCTCTCTGATTTTCAGCAAAAAGCTTACATAAGAATGTCTATAACACAGGACTGGAGAGATAACTCAGCAGTTCAGAGCACTGGCTGTTCTTGGAGAAGACCCGGGTTCAATTCCCAGCACCCACTGACGGCTAACAACCGTCCATAACTCCAGTTCCTGGGGATCCAACACCCGCTTTAGTCCTCTGTGGTACCCTGCACAGCACGGATGCACTTATACACATGCAGGTATAACACTCATACACATAAAATGTAAATAAATCAAAACTAAGAATGCCTATAATGATAGCATATTTAATAGTCCCAAACTGGAAACAACACAGAAGTCCCCCACTAACTGGGCTGGAGGCATTGTGAGACAGCCAGTCATTGACAGCAGGGAGAACACTGAAGGCAGCAGTCAGGATGAATCTTCCAGGTCCAATGACAGAAAGAAGTTCACATCAGCTCAGACACAGATGGAATGATCCCACTCAAGAAAATTCAAAACCAGGACAATTCTATTCATAATGTCAGAAGTTGGGATGGTGGTTGTTTCGTGGCTGAAGGGGGAACCCATCACGTTCTGTTTCCCCATCTGCCTTTGCTTATATGAATGAGTACTTTCTGAAAATTCATTGAGATATCCACTGGGATTTGTGCATTTTTAGATGAATGTTATATTTCCATTTAAATCATTTGATTGTAGAGCATGGGTTGTAGCTTGTTGGTAGAGTGCTTTTCTAGCATCCACAAGACCCTGAGTTTGATCCCCAGCACCACATAAAGTGAGTTTAATTGTGAAAACACATTCCATCTACTTTGTGAACTGGAGAGGGAAATTCCTCAGGGAGAAAACCCAGTGAAAAGGCCTTTGGACACGACGAGAGAGAGAGAGAGACAGAGAGACAGAGAGAGACAGAGAGAGAGAGAGAGCTGTGTCTGTGTGTTTGTATAGCTGAGCTGGAGATCCAGCCAAGTGTCTTGTGTACATGAGGCAAGCGCTCTACTACAGAGCTACATCCCCAGCCCTTAGTTTCTCGTCTTGTTTGTTTTGCTTTCTACTTAGCATATTGTTTACATTTTGATGACTCTTTCCAGACAAGTTAACTAAGCCTCAGGGAGAAGGTTGATGGAAGTGGATGCCATGGATGAGGGTCCCTAGGTAACCCAATATACAAAAGACAGAGGCTTAGAAATCTGTTCCATTCCCAGCCTCTCCTTGAACCTACTCTGACCATGGAAGTGGACAGATAAAGGTCAGAGCAGTCCAGTCACCTGCTTCCTTAACTCTTAATATTTTCCCCACTCTGTTGATTCATCTTCTTCCCTCTCGGGCTCAGAGGTTTAGTTGAGGATAAGGACAACACACATCCTTTCCCAGAGACAGAGTCTCCTTTTCATTCACCTCCTTTGCGTCACCTAAGTCCTTCTGGATCCCCAGGAAAGGAACTGAGGGCCTGGGACTCTAGGCAAGGAAGGAGCTTCTGAGGAAGGTCACTGTCCACTGGGCAGAAGGGATGCTGCAAACCAGAGTGTGTCTGAGCTCTTGGATGCTGGGAAGTTAGCCAGTGTTTCATCTTTTGTTTTTTCCTCCTGTGGCTTCCTGTCCCAGAGGTGGATGGAGGGGTCATGGGGACTTCCTGGCCTCTACAAATAAACCTTTCCGTTGTTGTTGGTCAGACCCTACCTCCAGGCCAGACAGACTAGTGATGGGCAGTAACAGCACAATGCATCCCTCAGAGGAAATCTACCCTGATCCCATCATAGGCCCAACAAGAGAAGGCTAAGCATGGCTGCCTCCCATTAGAGGCCAGGGTTGATAGATGACCCCTCTCAGTATGCCTAGAGACTTGTCTCCCAGGTAATTCTAGATCTGGTCGCATTCACAATTCAATATTAGCCATCACGAGAGCCCAGGGTTCCCTAAGCTCTGCCCCAGTGTTCTTCCTGTTGATTGATGATTTGTGTGTAGGAGTGTTCTCCTCCTTTCCTAATCTCATGGAATTAGGAAATTTCCATAATGCCACTAAGAGATTGACACCTACTGGACACTATTTAGAAATCATAAAATCATAGTGTGGGGGAGTTTAACACATGCTTAAGGAATTTAAAGGTGGGAGATCGTATGGAATTTGTAGGACAAGGAGAGAGACAGCTACGCACAGAGCAAACTGTTTTGCTGTGGGGCAGTAAAGAGTATTTTCAAGGGTCTAATGTGGACCTGGAAGAAAGAACGTGACCTATGAACTTAAAGATGACCTGCCACTGCCCGATGGCTCATACCTATCATCCGGCACTTCAGAGGCAAAGCTTTCTGTAAGTTAAGATCAGTCTGCTGTGCATAGAGACTTCAAGGCCAGTCAGAGCTACATAGCAAGACCCAAAAATCAAGAAAATGCCTCATACACTTGGCCACAGGCCACTCCAGTGGAGGCAATTACCAATTGAGGGTCCCTCAACCCAGGTGTGTCAAGTTGACAACTAAAGCTATCCAGCACAGATGCGTAAGTTTCAGGGACCCGCTCCTGAATAGGCTTCATTAGACCCATGCTTTTTATATTTGTAATTTGTAATTTTTCTTAAAGATTATGTTTTATATTGATGTATAACTACTACAAATTTAGTGGCTTAATTTGAATTTATTACCTCAGTTTTTATATTCAGAATTCTGGGTAGAGTATGATTCAAATCTCTGCCTAGGGTCTAATCTGGATGAATTCAGGGTATCAGATGTCTTTGGACTCTGGGTCCTCTCTTCAGGCTCTCTGGTTACTGGCAGAATCTAGTTTCTTGTACTTGTGAGGCTGAGATCCATGTCTTCATGCAGGCTCTCAGCTAAAGACCACTCTCAGCAACTACAGGCTATTTCAGTACATCACTATATGTTGTGATTAAATGCTTGTATTCCCCACAAACTCCCATGTTGAAGGCCCAATTCCCAGTGTGATGGGATTTGTAGATGGCACCTTGGGGTAGCAGCTAAGATTAAATGAGATAATGAAGGTGAGGTCCTGATCCAATAGGATTAGTGCCCCTCTATGAAGAGGCCCGGGCTTACTCTCTTCCCCCGTCTTTCTCTGTGAATGTGCATGCACCAAGGAAGGGCCACGTGAGGCTACAGAATGCTCTGCAAGACAGGAGGAGAGACAGAAAATGACTATGTGGACATCCTGTTCTAGGACTTCTAGCCTTCAGGTCTATGAGAAAAGAAAATTTTGTTTAAGTTATTCAGTCCATTGTATTCTGTTATAGTCATCTGGGCTGACTAATGTATCCCTCTATGCAGTTCATAACAGACGTCTGCTTTCTTTCAGGCTGGCCAGAATCCATCTCTGACTTTTTCTTCTACAGTACTATGGAGAAAACTGCTTGTGAAGGGCTCACCCGATTATACCAGGCCTACCCGTGGAAGCCACCCTTATGCCATTAACAGAATCATGGAAAAGATGTTTCGTCATATTCATGCCTGCCACCTACACAAGAGCAAAGCTTTTTATCTTGGAACTCTGCTGACTATGAAGGGGCTGCCTAATTGTGTAGGCTTGAGCCCACACACAGCCTGTATCTACCCTGCCTGGAGGGGGTCAAAAATACCTGCTGCGGAACAGGAGGCGGAAAGAAGGGGAAAGAAGCCTCGCGCTCTTGCTCCTGCTCGGCAGGCTGTCTCTGGATGGGGAGAAGACAAATCAACTTCTAGGGTCTTGGATTGATAATCATATGTGACTACACAGAAACTAGACAGTCACACAGACTAAAGTGCACCTCTGTTCCATAAAAGGCCTGGAGAACTTTTCATACCTGAGAAATAAAAACAAATCATGAAACCCTGTGGGATATGGCCAAAAATTCATCTGGGACAAGGAAGGATAGATACATGAAATTGAATTTTAGACAAAATGGAGGGAAATAAAAATTTTCTGTGTACAGCAATGGGAGTTCAGCTTGTTTGTCACGATACATCTACATTACAGCAGAGAAGGGATGTACGCAGTGACAGGAATCTCTTCTGCAATCACAAAGCACAGAATGGTTCAGAAAGTATCCAGGAGGGAGAAATTTCTAGACTAAGAGTGAGGAGACTGGGCAGGAGCTCTGGCCCTTTTGTTGATCATTCTAATTGCAGTGCGACGTACACAAGACAAGAATCAAAGCAAATGGGCACATGACCAAACAGGTGATTCACAGAGGAGACCAAAGTGAACACCGGGCACATAAAAAGCCATCCAAACTCACTAGCTGTCAGAGAAATGCAAAGCTGTAAAAACCAGGATACTGCTTTTCAGTAACATGTCTGACAAAGACTGAAAGCATCAGCACTTATAAACTGGGAGAAAAACAATATTTTCCTTCCTGTCTTAATTTCATAATTGAGATACTTCAAATAAGACAGGCTGGGGCTGGGGGATGGCTCATCCATTAAGAATGTATACAACTCTTGGGGGCTGGAAAGATGGTTCGGTGGTTAAGAGCACTGGCTGTTCTTGCAGAGGACCCAGGTTTGATTCCCAGCACCCACATGGCAGCTAACAACCACCAGTAACTCTGGTTCCAGGGGATCCAATGCCCTCTTCTGACCCCTTCAAGCAGTGCACGACACAGTGTACATATACATATGCAGGCAATATAACCATACACATAAAAAAATAAAATATAAGGAATGTATACTGTTTGAAGAGGACTCAAGTTCACTGGTACTCCATCTCCAGGGGATCCAATGCCCTCTTCTGGCTTTCACAGGCACCTACACACACACACACACACACACACACACACACACACACACAATCAAAAAAATAAATCTTTTAAAAATATATAAGTAAAAATATATAATAAAAAATATAATAAAAGGTATATGCATTATTTTATATGATATCAGAGTTTCCTTGAGAAATAATCACTTCCCAAAATAGGTAAACCTGTGTAATTTTATGCTCGGTTTAATGAAGAATTAGATATCTATAGGAATATTAGTGCTTTGAAAAAGTACGATACATGGTAATATAAAAAGTGGAGGGTGGATGTAGAAAGGACCCCTTGTTCAGATTTCCCTGTCCTCAAAGATCAGGATGCTGTCTTCCTCCAGACACTACAGGGAGAGGTAGTGTCCAAATGAAGGTCTCATGACCTTTCTACACTTACAGTTCTATACTAGCAAAAAGAACATATAGCAAGGTACACAACATGGGGTTGGAGGGGACAGTGGGCAGCACTGGAGCACAGTGGTTAAAGTATTAAGAGAAAGAAGGGGAAACCACTAACGTTTTAACTTATTATTTGACCCTGTAAAAGGAATATATATTTCTAATTTTAAAGGGGAAGGTGGCTGGAGAGAAGGCTCAGGGGTTAGAAGTACCTACTGCTCTTGAAGAGGACTCAAGTTCAGTTCCCAGCACCCATGTTAGGTGACTTCCAACCATCTGTAACTCCAGCTCCAGGGATCCAACAGCCTCTTCTGGCTTCCCTGATCATATGCACATATCCACACACAGATACACATACATACACATAATTAAACCTTTTTGAAAACAAGAAATAAAAAACAAAAAACATAGGTTTGACAGTTTAAAAAAGCCAAGTTTGGATTTCTCTTCTACCCTGTACTAGTTGGGTAGCCACAAATTTTTATTTAAACATTTCTGAGCCTCATTTTTTGTGTGATAAAGTGGGGATAATATCTAGTGTCCAGAGTTGTAAAAATTAATGAGGCTGGGGATGTAGTTTATGGTAGAGCACTTGCCTGGGTCTAGCATGCACAGAGCACTGAGTTTAATTCCCAGCACTGGAGAGAGAGAGAGAATATGAAGAGGAAGAAAAAGGAAGGAGGAAGGAAGAAACAGAAGGGAAGAAGGGAGGGAGGAAAAGAAAAAGAAAATTTGTAAGCTAGGCTTGGCAGTGCATGCCTATAACTCTATCAGAAGGCAGTCTGGGATATACTAGACCCACTCAGGATTAGACAGACTTGAGGGGCATCTGAGGTTAATGATTTTGCAGCAGTGAAGCTCTTCAAGAAAACAGAGTTATTCACACTAGCCACTTTTAAAGAGAGAGTTTTAAAATAGGGGTTTGGGTCAATCAATATAGGGGTCTGAAAAAAGGGCACAGGGAGACGACAGAACAACTGAATGAAGCAGCCACCTCCGTGGTGCTGGGGGATGGTAGATTGAACAGTAGTGTCCATTATAATTGAATCTTCTCGGTCTCCAGTCAGTTCCACAATGCAGTGACTAAGCACTGCCCCTGCTTTCTATCTTCTCACCGCTCATCCCTAGCCATCCATGTGCCTAGTTCTGGAAGTTCCTGTGTGCCATTAACCCTGGAGGACAGAGGACAGCCACATTGAATATTTTTCAGTAATGTTGGTGTATTCCTCATCCACATGCTCCTTGTGACTTTAGTAAATGCTATAAACTTCAGAACACATTTGTCTGGAGACTCTTTTGCCTTACATAGTATACTCAGCCCGGCAGGCTTTCCTTTGGGACTCTTTCATTCTTTTCTTTCATGGTATAGTAACGACATGCCTGACAGTTCCTCTCATTTAATGTGACCTGCCACTTCGTCCATGCTTCTAGAAGTCATCCTAAGAGTGAGCTTGCTTATCAACTAAATCTATAAACTTTCCTACCAGCCTCATGTAATGATCCCCTTGATCACGCCCCCTCACGGTCTCACACATATCCTGCCCCATGCTAATAAATGATGGCTGGGTACTCTGACTCCAGATAATAAAAGATGTCTGGGTCATGTGGATCTTTGGCTGAGTAGTCCTTGACTTCCTTTTGATACCTGCTATGTTGAACTTAATTCTAATCACAGGCTTTGTGGCTAAGAGTAGGAAGGATAGCAGAGCTTGAGGAAGGGATATTTTGTCTTGAAGGTTTAAGTTCTGTGCATTGCAAATAAGTGGGGGAAGGGGAGTTTTAGCTCTCCTGAAAAGAAGGTGTTACCTCTGCATGCTCAGAGAATTTAAAGGAGCTGGGGATTCAAAATACTGCTGGGCATCCCCCCATCCTAACCATCAGAGTCCACTGATCTCCGCATACCTGGCCACCCTTGCTTGGCCACTGAATCCTCCTTGGAGTTTAACTCCTGTGTCCATTTCCGGCTCGGGTCTCCAGCTTCCTTCTCTCCTGCTGTAGGAGATGGGAGCCTTATACTTTGCTCTTATTACTTATTAATTGCCTGGGATTTTTCATTATCATGTTCTGAATTATATATGAACCTAGCAAGAGTCAATTCTGTTGCAGACCCTCAATTTTCATAATAGACATAGTTACTGTTTCTTTTCTGTTTCTGCAGTAATTTGAATATGATGTGAGTGTTACCCGAAGGTTGACATGCTGGAAGCTTGGCCCTCAACCTTTAAGAGGTGGCTTCCTGGGCAAGATAAGCAGGTCAGGAGGGATTAATGCAGTTCTCAGGGATCTGTGTTAATTACTTTTCTCATTACTGTGACAAAATACCTGACAAAAGCACCTCAAGGA
Source organism: Eospalax fontanierii (assembly GCA_035773235.1). NCBI lineage: Eukaryota > Metazoa > Chordata > Mammalia > Rodentia > Spalacidae > Eospalax > Eospalax fontanierii. Next base: position 166,085,009 of record CM069524.1, read on the forward strand.
AGGAAGGGTTTATTTGGCGTACAGTCTGAGGGTGCAGTCTCTCATGGCTGGGCAGTCACCACAGCGGGAAGAGGCTGGTCACAGAGTCTGCAGTCAGGAAGCACAGGGAGTTCTGTACTCTGCTTTCTCCTTTAAAACTCCTTTTGGACCCCAGCCCACATGCCATTTGCATGCAGAGTGGGTCTTGTCTCCTCAGTTAAATCTTTCTGGAAACAGCTTCATGGATGTAACACAGGTATGTTTCCATGGTAACTTTAAATTCCACTGAACCAACAATCAAGATTATCTATCACAGGATCTCAGTTGGTTTCTGAAAGATGGGTGGTTATAAAAGATATCCTATGCCCCACTTTTTGTCTTCCTGTCTTCCTAGTGATGCCAAATGCTATGTGCTGATCTAGTCAAGGAAGTCCTCACGGAGCCAAGATAATGTCAGCACCATACACCCCCAAAACTGTGAGCTAAAGAAATATCTTTTCTTTATAAAGTTCCCAGTTTGAACTATTTTGGGATAGCAACAGAAAATGGACTATTACAACTTCCCAAATGCTAAATGCATTGCATCAGCTAGCTCATTCTCCTTCACAGCCATATCACCTAAATTTGTCCCTGCTGAGAATTTTAATAACTGGATCTCCACCTTGTCAGAGATGCTGACTTTGTTTTACCACTGATGTGGCCTCATTGGGAACCAGGTAATGACTGATCCAGTTTTTAAAAAACTTTGATTCTTCTTTTTAAATTTTATTTTCTGGGCATGTGTAAGGGAGGGGCACACTGTGACATGCATAGGCCTCTCCCTCACACATGCCCAAAAAATAAAATTACAGGAAGGTCACCCCACCCCCAGTTTTTACATGCTGGGAGTCCAAACTCTGGTCTTCACATTTATACAGCAAGTGTTTTTTGCATTGTGCCATCTTCTCAGCATCGCCCTTTTATATTTTAATTAAAAAAAATATTTTATCTATTACTTTCTATGTGTATGTGTGTATTGCTTGCATGTATGTAAGTGTACTGTGTATATACTTCCCACAGAGGCTAGAAGAGGGCTTCAGATCCCTGGAACTGAAGTTATAGGCAGTTGTGAACTGCCTGATGTGAGTATTGGGAACCAAACCTGAGTCCTCTGGAAGAGTAGTAAGTGTTCTTAACCACTGAGCCATCTCTCCAGCCCACACCACTCTTAAAAAAAAATTATTGAATTTTTGTGGATTTCACAGACTACATCTTAAATCAGATTGAGCCAGCCTTCCCTCCCGTCACCCACATAGCCCACCCACAGGATTTCATGAATTTTGTCAGACATGTTAAGACCTACTGGGTCAAGTTTGTGTACCCACATGTCTCTCAGTGGGAGTCCATTCACTGGAGCCTGTTCAGCCTGTCTAGCGTCACTCCCTTAAAGATCAGCTCTCCCTACCCAGCTGCCAACAGTGTCTTGCCAAAGTTGTGGCCTCCTGCCCACTTTCCCAGCTGATGCAAGATCTTGTTATGTGATCCAGATAGACCTTGAATTTTTAATCCTCCTTCCTCAGCCTCCAGGGTACTGGGATTATAGGTGTGTGCCATCATCCTGGCTTACAATAGATTTTTTCATTGTGAATAATTCAAGCAAATTAAGAGCATAGCAATATCTTTAAAATATAGAAAAAATGTAAAATGAGAATTTTGTAGTCAGTGAAAATATTCTTAAAAACTCGTTTTTTTTCATACATACAAAAACCGAAAAAATTTATCACTATAATATGTTCAACATACAATATATGCTGGTATGAAAACTTTAAAAAATAAAATGTAAAAAGAATTCATTACCAGGAGACAAGCTCTTCAAAAAAAAATAAATGTTAAACAAGATTTTTCAGTAAGAAGGAAAATAGCACCAAATGGATATATACAAAAGAACCAAACACTCTTGAACTACTATAAAAATTCTTATCACTTATGTCTCTTTACAATAAAATTGTTGGGGGCTAGAGACATGGCTGAGTTGTTAAGAGCACTGGCTGCTCTTGCAGAGGTCCCGGGTTTGGTTCCCAGAACCCACACGGAGGCTGACAACTGCCTGTAGCCCCAGTTCTAGGGGATCCAACACTTGTGGCCTCTGTGGCACTGCACAACATAGACACACTTACATACATGCAGGCAAAACACTCATATACAAAAGCAGAATAAATTTTAATGAAAAAATTAAAAATAGCAGCAAGGTGTCTGTTAGAATGTGTGACAGCAACTGAACAAAAGGCAAAGAGGAGCAATAAGAGAATAAGAGTGTGCTGTTACATGGTTTGCTACCATAGCCTGATATCGCTTAAAATTAAATTGTGAAAATTAAGATGTATATATTTTCAAAAATCTCTAGGGGCTAGAGAGATGGCTCAGTGGTTAAGAGCACTGGCTGTTCTTGCAGAGGACCTAGGTTTGGGTCCCAGCACTCACCTACATGGTGGTGACAACTATGTATAACTCCAGTTCCAGGGGATCTAATGCTCTCTTCTGACCTCCATGGGCACTACATGACACAGGTACACCTACCTACATGCAGGCAATACACTCATACACATGAAATAAAAATAAGAAATAATTTTTTTTAATCTCTAAAACATCACCAAAGGAACAAAATGTTACAGATAATAAGTTAATAAAGGTGATAAAACTGAATTGAATAGTAAAACATTAATATAAAAAGTAGCAGACGGAAGCTCACCTTTTGCATCCAAATAAAAGCTTGCCAGGTCTGGTGGTATACACCTTTAGTCCCAACACTCATTCAGGAGGCAGAGGCAGGCAAATGTCTGACAGATCCAGGCTAGCCTGGTCTACATAGTGAGTTCTAGGCTAGCTGGGACTACAGGGAGACTTTGTCTCAAAAGAACAACAAAAAAGCTGATTACAGTATTTTTCTAGTCAAACAACATCAAGTGTAAGGGAAAGTTTTCAATATCCATTTTTAGGCTGGAGGGCCAGGTTGGCCATTAAAGGCTCAACCCAACAACCCAAAAAATCAATGTCTATTTTCCTTTTCTTGTTATTAATTCATAAGTGTGTACTACAGTAGATCTTAGGTAGAATCCTGCCACAGGAAGCTTACTCTGGCCCCAAGTCTTATGCTGTCACTCTAATCACAGCTTTAAAAGCACAGAATATTGAAGATTGGTTAGACTTCTCCAAAGGTCTCCAAACATGTCCTCACCCAGTTTTACACAGCCTGAGGGCCCAGAGAGCTGAAATAATTCATCCAGTTGAGCAGTCTGATCACAAGGCAGGGGGTAGAACCCGAGTCTCAGCTCTATTCAATTCGATTCAACATAACAAACACCCAAGGAGCCTCTAGGGACCCAGTCAAGGAAAAGGAATGGTGGGAGTTTTCTAGGAAGAGGATTTATGTATGGGTGACTTCATTGGGTGGGGGCTAAGAGCCAGGGAACATTTGATTGTTTCTAGACAGCTGGCAAGGACCCATTCCCACTCCCAATGGGCATTTCCTGGGTAAAATGACCCTGAGTATTGCAAAGCTAGACTATCGCTGTAGTCTAGGAGGCCCAGAAGGAAGGTGAATGCGTACTGAAGGGCTTAGCTCTGGTGAGGATTTCAAAAGGCAGGTAGGACTTCCAGCGGTGAATGAGTGGAATGGGAGTCACCTGTGTACAATAGTTGTGACAAAGGCAATTTGCACATCTCAGAGTTAGGTTTAAATCCCAGTTCAGCCATTTCAGCCAATTCCCTTTACATCTCTAAGTCTCTGTTGAGCTATAAAATTGAGATCAGCCATCCTTGTGTAGATTCATTAAGTGAGAAAAAGCAGGGACTACACCGACTAGTAAAGTAATGCTACTAGAGCTCTTACAGCCTAGGCACTTACCTATCCAATCCTCACAACCACACCGAGAGGTAAGTGATTGTTGGCAGAACTGTTTCACAGAGTAGAAAACTAGCATGTGGTGAGATGAAGGGCTTTGCCTGAGCTGTTCAGTAAACGCTGCTAAGGTATAGGCCACATGGCAGCAGCAGAGGGCACAAAGACGGAAAGCAATGAAAAGCAACCCAAGTACACTTAATCCCAGAGGCCCATGCACCTTTTGGGGGAGCTGCATAACAGATTCTGTTTATCTCTTGGGAATGGCAAGAAAGACTCCCACTTAAGGGAGAAATTCTAAACAGTAAAAGACTGTTCACCAACCAGCTCACAGAATGCTTCTCAGACTCAAGTTATGGCTGAATCCCTGTTTAAAGTGCTTACAGACTCATCCCAAAATTACTTCAGTTATTTTTACTTTAGTGCCACATACATATTTATAAGCAGATGACTCGGCCTAAATTCTTTGTGTTTATGGCTGTTCTACATCAAGACAAGTTGTAAGTAAAATTACTGACCTCATAAAACGTAAACATTTCAATGTCACATGCCAGAAGTCATCAATTTGCTGAGGGAAACTGACTGATTAGAATACAGATTGCTTCGCTACAAGTTTCTTGAGTTTTAAAGTCCATAGCTCTGTGTACTCCAGGAACTCACTATTTTACTCTGGTCAAACTCCTACAAAATCTTCCTTCTCACCAAGAGCTGCTTGACTTTGGCTTGCATCAAAGCATCATAGCGTCATACAGACCATGTCCACTTCCTGGTTTGCCTTCATGGTTAATGTGGCACTATCTAGCACCAAAGTGATCACCGTCACAAAGGCAACACTAAAGTGCCAGGGCAAGCAGGCAGCTTTCCAACCACATTTACTTTCATTTGTCTGTACTATTACCAAAATGAAATCAAATATTAAAAGGTTTCAAGGGCCTAAATATGCACCTATTAACCCCAAGGGATTTCTATCAACCAGGGTTTGGGAAATTATGGCTTAATCATTTTCTAAATCCTGGGCTGTCTTTACCTGAAAAGTTACAAAGCAGGACACAGGTGCCTTGGGACTGGAGTGACAGTCATACTACATCATCTACAAATGCTATTGTGCTCCAGTCGACCCAGAGAATGGAGGACGATCAAACAGGTCCTCACTGTCCCACTGCTTTCCCCATTATCCACTAGTGAACTTCTTACCCTTGGAGTAAATCCTTCTTCCAGAAACGTTTTCCAGCCTCAAGTTGAGGAGGGTACTCTGCACCCCTACCCCACACTACACACTTAGCACTCTGCTCACAGGCCTCAGTAGCATGATCATTCATCCCACTTCTGTTCAGGTCCCCAGGTCATCGACACTGGCCCTTGGACTGTAAGCTCCATGAACGTAGAGACTGACTCTGTTCATTTCCCAGGTCCTCACTTCCCTATTCAGGGATAGGCTCAGGAAGGAATACTGAATGAAGGAATGCATGAATGAATGAGCTAGGTGACCTTGCAGATTCTCTTTCAATTCTAGTATTCAGCTCCACCATCCAGGTTAGCATTTTCTTCTCTTGCTCTAACTCCCAGTTTTGTTCTGTGAGGGGTTTGAAAAGAGCATGTCCTAAAAGCACCCTCATTTTGCTCAAGAAAGTGCAGAGGTACAGAGAAGGAAAAAGTACCAGCCTCAGGGCACCCAGATCAGACGCAAATGTGCCAGACCAGAAGCCATGTGCCCTGACAGCCACTTCAGCATATCTTCCGGGACATTGTCTGCTTGTCACTTACCCATCTGGATGTTTTTGGTCAGAGCTGCGTTGGGGAAAAGCAATGTTCTCTGTGACCTCACCTCCTTCTGGCAGTGTTTTGAGAACAAATTGGATTCTCACGGTTCACCCAATGGTGGCAGGGTGCCCATATCAGGGAAGGTATTTTTTCATATTGAAAAAGAAACAAGATAGCGTCAGTCCTCATTTGTAATTTCCCCAGAGCGGCTGGAGTCTGAAATCTCTTTGTTTCCTGTCTCAGTTTATAGTGTTGCCCCTCATCCTTGGTAAAGTACAAGAAGGTGGTACTGAGGACTTAAAAAAAAAATCTGTACTTACATACATATTTATTTCCAGGTGTGTTTATTTTTGCCACATGGGCCAATATGGACATCCTGAAGCTTCCACCCACCTTGCCTCCTTAATTTAGATATCTCATTTCTCTCTCATGGCCAAAAACACCAGTGTCATCTCTGACCCCAGACATCCTTCTTCCTCCCAGTCCAGGAGGTAGCTTGCTTCCTCATGCCTGGCCTTCTCAGTGGGCTTTCCTGGCTTTGACCTCATAACACTAGACCCTTGTTCAACATTTAATCACTTCCGCTCTCAACACCCTGCCAGCTCTCCCTCACACTGCCTCTTGGCCAAGGCTCTAGAACCCAGGTGGAGAGAAATCTAGAAGGCAGGAAGGACTTAAATAACCACTACCTCTGTTGTGATTTCCATCATTCCTTAAAGCAATAGTTAAGTTTATAAAGACTTGGTACCATGCTTCACACATGCCACTGCCAGACTTTCACATAAACCAGTGTAAGAATGGATGAATAAGTTAATATCTCAAACTGTTTATTAGCTCCCATATGTACTTTTTGCAGATACCAAGAATTCTTGGGTTCAGATTACCCTCCCATTTTCTTGTCTACCCAACTCCTTGTTTTGTGATTTGATTGCTAACAGTTTTATGGGCTCCCCTACATACTCCAAAGAGGCAGGGGCTGTTACATTCATCACACTTCAGTGCCTACTTCCATGCCTTACACAATGAAAGCACTTAATATTGTCTGATAGATAAATGGGTGCCATAGATACCATGGGGTTTTCAAAGATCTCTGGCTTCACCACAGAAGTGAAGAAAGTAGGTGAAAACAAGCTGGGAGTTGGGGAGTTGTGTCTACACCAGCCTTCATTAAGATCTCTGTGGACCAACACTCTCTCTGTTAAAGCCGGGGGTTAAAAAAAAATCAGACAAGTTTGATAGAAATGGCTTAAAGGCCGAAACAGGAAGAGGCCCAGAAGGTGATCTTCGGAGTGCTCTTCTCGTACTTCAAGTAACTGTGTATTTGTACGATGGGGATTTGGGTAAGTTTTGATTAGGGAGATGGTCCATTACTACAAACCAATCTCAGATCTTCTCTAAGGAAAAAAACGTCATCAGGCTGGAAGCCAAAAGCCCTGTGTTACTGTCCTGCTCTTTCACTAAATGCCCCTGGATAAAATCCAAGCCTGTCTTAAGTCTCAGGGTGGGGAAGAACTGGATAATCTTTTATTTATGAAGCCAAGCCAGTGTTGACAGATTCTACACAAGATAGTTGTTCCAACCTGACTCCTTGCTTATTCTGACTTGTGCCTCTTTAGAGGTTAAGGATAAGGTCAACCATACTGAAGATCAGAGAATCAAAGTCCCAGGTCAGTGTCTTACTATATGCCTCAAGCAGCTGGGAAGGGTCAGGGCCAATGGTCAGAATCCATGGAGTGAAGGTGGGACTCAATCCAGGGTCCTGCCTGGTAGCAAGAACACCAGGACTGAAATCTCAAACAGAAGTTTTGGGGTCCTGTAGTAGGATTGCAGCCATCAGGTGAGAGGATGGGCTGTTCTGTCTCTAGCACTGTGGGCTAGGATCAGGACAGACCTTCAAATGACTCTGACCTGTTGATGGAGACATATTTTTGATCCTGGTAGGCATAGTTCTTGGCTTCCTCTTCTGTGTACTGCATTGCCCTTGTCTGTGAACATGTTTGTTTCTGCCCCAAGACTAGCAGTTTCTCCAAGACAAGGTCAAAAATCAAATTTTTAGTTATTTTGTTTCGTGCTTTTTGAGACAGGGTCTCATGTAGCTCAAGATAGCCTCAAACCAGCTATGTAGCAACAAATGAACATGAACTCCTAATTCTCCTGCCAAAATCTTCAAAGTACTGAGATCACAAGTATGAGCCACTGTGTCCAGCAAAATTACATTTTTAATTCCTGGCACCCATTATGGGATGGCAAAGTGTAGCGTAGGACAGTATTTCACTGGAAGGATGAATGGATGGATGGATGGATGGATGGATGGCCCAACATACTAATCCCATATATTAGAGGAAAAACTGGGGCTCAATAAGCAGGATAGAACTCCATTCCCTTCAGATATCGAGCTTCCTATCATTATCCAGAAAATATTTTCTGCCTGAACAAGAGATGCTGAACAAAGGTATGAGTGACAAGGTATTTAAAGATCAACAAGAGAGAGTTTAGGCTCTGGAGCCTGACCACCTAGATTTGAATTTTTCCTGCTACTTTCCAGTAATCCAATGGCAAGCAAGTTACACCATGTTTTATGGATCATTAAGATATTGTTCAGATCAGGCTGTGCCCAATTCTGCTACTCCATTTTGTGTAAAACAGTGGTTTTTCTGGCTGTTTCTTGCTCTGAGAGACTCCATTTTGAGTGCAGACAGAGGGCAGGTCACTCTGCCTCTGTCGGGTATTGAACCCCATTTGTCTGGACCACCCACAGGGCACAGACGGATAACTTATTTCTAAAAGTAAAACGGTTGCCACTCTGTAAATTTATCAAAGTGGGACTAAAGGAACACATGGATGTATTAAAATTATATCAGGAAACCCAGGCCTGGGAACTTTTCAAATACACCCCATGATCAAAGGGTACAACACTCTCGCCATAAAGAGAAAGATATCCAACACTGCAAGGGCTATGGCACCTGCTGACCCCTCATCTGATCATGATGTGTGTGTTAAAAGATCAGAGAACTCTCACCTGCCCCAGTGACTTCAGCTTGGCCTGGTTCCCACTGCTGACCATAGTCCATCTGTCTGTCTGCCCATTTATCCATTCAACTGTTGTTGTCTTTTTTTCTGTTTGATTTTTTTCAGACAGGGTCACTGGCTGGCCTGGACCTCACTTTGTAGACAAGAACAGCTTCAAACTCACAGAGATCTGCTTGCTTCTGCCTCTGGAGCACTGGGATTAAAGGCATGTGCCACCACACCAGGCCCCATTCTTTCATCCATCTTGGTCTGTTCCTACATTTCATCTCTGTGACCTCCACAGTTTCACATCTCGCCTGCACAGCTCAACTTGATTCTGAGGTTTGACTTGACCCTGCTACCAATGACCAGTGCCTTGAACTGATTTGTTAATATCTCCCCTAACCATCTCCAGAGACTTGCTGCATCTGTATCACCTTCCTTCTTCTACCTTTCAGTAAGGCCTCTTTAGAGTCTCTCAGACTCTGCCATGGCCTCTTTAATTCTTTGTAGTCATTCTGTAAACTACATGCACACATATAGATATATTTACTATGTGATATGTAATGTATGATCTGAGAGTTAAGACTAGCAGTTCAACAACTGAAATAAAACAACTTGTGTTTGCCTTGGCCAGCTATCAAAGGATATCAGGAATACTTGGCAAATTGCAGCCAATGAAACCAATGTAACTTATGAATTTATTGCTATTCAATAAATTCTGGCATTGTGGAAAGACATAACATGCTCATGATCGATATAAAATGCACTGATAATTTTAAAGCTTTTAGAATGTCCAACACATGGTAAATACTTCCTATGTGCTAGTTATTACTTTGTACTCTAGGACCACAGGACTGAGAAGGGGACAGGTGATGACTTCAAGATAACCTAGAAGATTATCAGAAGAGGCTCAGACAAAATGTAGAGAGATGGAGTAGGGGGAGGGATGATGGAAGAGACAGACTCAGAGCTGAGCCTCCTGGGTTTAGAGTAGACTCAGCATGGGTGATGAAAGCCCCAGGTCCTCAGAACTTGGGATCATTTAGAGGCCATCATGACCTCAGTTTTCCTTTTTTAGTTCAAGGACACACAGCAAGTTATTTAACAAATTGTTGATTCATTCTGCTAATATTTACTAAGGACCTACAGGTTACCATGATTTAGGCTAGACAGGGATGTGGGGGGAAAAAGATGCATTACCTACTCCCAAAGGAGCTCAGATAATAGCGACAGACACAGAACATGAACCCAGATCCCCGGCTTCCTGCTTATTACCTCTACTCCATGTCAGGACACATCACAGGAAAGAGCACTGAGTTCTCCAGGAACCAAATCACTTCAGTTACTTTCCCCACCTACGCGAACAGGGCCTTATGTAATCCAGTTTCCCAACTTCTCTTCCTCCCTCAGACCCTGAAGCTATCTAAATGCTGTTTATTTTTGTAAAACACAGCCCCACCATTGATGACTCACAATGGCTTTTGTGATCTGCTTTGAAACCTACTATTGTATAAGTTTCCATGCCAATTTGTCTCATTTTCTAATTTCTTGGCTCTGAGCCTCATTCTGGTTGTTGTTCCGTTCTCCCCTGTCCCCACTTCCTGCCCCACCCACACCCAATATTACTAGTTGTTAATCAAAGCCTGAGCCCTGGCAGTCTATCAACTAGGCTTGGCCACTCATTCTCAAAAGGCCAATTAATTAGACAAGTAAAAGAGAAAAGCAGAGAAAGGATACTTATTCAAGTGCCCCAAGGGCAAGAGGAACACAGAGGATCTCCCCTCACTCCACCTGACCCAAGTCTATCTCCCAGGTCCTGACATAAGCTTTCCGCTTAAATAAAGGGTAGTCCTGGGCAAGAGATAGGCCCACCCATCATGGACCCATCATTGTCTAGGCTCCCGTTCCTCTCCTGCAAAGATGTGTGACAAGTAGGCAGAACTGTGTGAAATCTCTCTGTGGTAGGCAAGCTCCCTCCATCAGCTTCTTCCTTCTCCCGGCATTAGACTTCCAGGGAAATTCGATTTCTTGGGGGTCTGTTTCAACAGTCCGACAGCCAAATGAAAGATACAAGTGTCTCTTTAGCAGATTTTCCCAGGACTATTTCCCAACTACATGAGGATTAATGTTTATGCTTAAAAGACTACACCTGTAGCCCCACAAACTGCATACTAAATCTAGCCTCACATCTTATACAGGGGCTGCTTTTCTCTCTAGAAAGATGGCCTAGGAGAGAGAGATTGCATTCACCCTGGTCTGGGACTGGTCTCCACACTCACAGAGATCTTGTCTTCATTAGGAACAGCACCCGGAGGTGACAAGCTTTTCAAAAGCTTAGAACAACTGTTACCAATGGCACTTTCCCACTTTAGGGGAAGAATATTTGATGGACATCAACACAGCAGATGCTGTGGGCCAGGCCCCTTCTCAGTGTTACCAGGGAAATTAGGGTTCCCTCTTTTGGGTTCTTTGTCTCTTAAGAGTCTAGAATAAAAGATTTTTAGAAACAGAATCTGAAGGAAGTGACAGTATAATCTAATTAGAGAGAGAAAAACAACCAGACAGGCAAGCTGGGAATCTCAGCAGCTGCCAGGAGGAAGGAGAAAGAGAAAAGAGAGAAAGCCATGCCTTTTGCTGAGGAGGTGGGTAAACACTGTGTGACAGAAGATGGGGGGTGGTTCAGAGAGTGAGAAAGCTCAGAATGCTGGGAAAGCATACTTGGACTTTGGGCCAGTATCTGAAAAGAAGATAAAGAAAAGAAAAAGGAAAACAGTACTTAGTGCCCAGCACGCAATTAAATTCAGAGGACTCTCATGTTCCAGGGCAAAGGATTGTACCAGGGATACAACGTCAGAAATAAAAATACAGGGGCTGGAAAGATGGGTCAGTGGTTAAGAACACTGACTGCTCTTGCAGAGGACCCAGGTTTGATTCCCAGCACCCACATGGCAGCTAAAAACTGTCAATAATTCCAGTTCCAGAGGAACAGACACCCTCTTCTGACGTCACTGGACACTGCACAGCATGGGTGCATTTACATGCACACAGGCAATACACTCATACACATAAAATAAACTTTTTTTTAAAAAATCAGAAATAGAATGCAGATAGCTTATTAAGAAATAAAAATGCTGGACATGGTGGTGAGGGCCTTTAATCCAAGCAGGCAGATTTCTGTGAGTTTGAGGGCAGCCAGAGCTAAATAGTAAAACTCTGCCTCAAAAAAAAAAGGGGGGGGGTAGAGAAAGAGAAGGAAGAAGAGGAGAAAAGAAGAGTACACTCCCAGGAAGGGGGATAGCTTAGTGAGCTAAGGAAGGAGACCCACACTGTTCTGGGCCATGAGGCTCCAGGACCCTGTTCTGGTTACTTTTCATTCTTTCTTTTTTTAGGTTTGTTATTATTGTTGTTAGTTTTGTTTTGTTTTTTGAGACAGGGTCTCTCTGTAGCCCCAGCTAGTCTGGAACTCACTATGTAGACCAGGCTGGCCTTGAACTCACAAAGATCCACCTGCCTCTGCTTCTCGAGTGCTGGGACTAAAGGCATGCAGCCTGGCTCTGGTTATTTTTCTGTTCCTGTGACAAAACACTGACCAAAACCAGCTTGGTAAAGAAAGGGCTGATTTCAGCTTACTCTTCCAAGAGGCAGTTCATTACTGAGGGAAGCAAAGGCAAGAACCTGAGGCAGCAGTTGAAGCACAGGCCATGGAGGAAGGCGGTTAACTGGTCCTTCTGCCTGAACCATCTGCCCAGTGGTGGCATTGCCCACCCACATCACTCAAAAATTAAGAAAATACGTAAGAGACATGCCCACCTGCCGATCCAATAGAGAAAATTCCCCAACTGAGGTTACCTCTTCTCAGGTGTGTTGACAACTAAAGCTATTCAGCACAGACCCTTTATAGGACAGCTTCTCCCATTTGTATTTCCAGGTCTCTGTTAATGAGACCCAGGTGTGGGCCTGTAAAATGGCCAGTTCATGCTCTATTTGTCGTACAAAGCCCAATGGCAGGAAGGGTTTCCCAGTCAACAGGTTTCAGGGTTCCTCCCAGAGACCTACTCTTCACTAAAGGAAGTAACCTCCACAAAGGTCACAGTGCCCTGCTCAAAGTCACAGTACCTTCCCAGGGAGTAGACCTGCTTCCAATGACTAGTCAACGCAGGACATAAATCTCTTCCCATTTGCGTTAATCTGGACTAACTACAATGGGCCACGCCAGGCTACAAACACTCCCTAGGGATGGTTAAAGACTAATACAATTGTTTCCCTGTTCAACACCTCTGCCTAATCTTGTTTCTATCTCGTTCTTACATATCCTAACATACCACACCCAGCCCACAAATAAATCTACACTCTATTCTCCCTCCCAGTCCTTGGGGAACTCATTACTCTGTTTTTTCTTTTCATAGCACTTACTACTATATAACCTTAATATTAGCAGTAAACACATACGCTTACAAGGATAGGTCGTTGCTTCCTACTGCACTGCTGTGTCACGCTCCTAGGGTGACCCGCAGAATAAGGTATACATTAAACACTGGTTGCTGAAAAGAAGGAACGAATAAGACTAGCCCTGCAGGTGTCAGGGCCACCCACACAGACTGGAATCCACTACGGAGCAGACGTTGGGGCGTGGCCTGGAGCTCCCGCCCCCCCGTCCCGACAGAGGGCGGGGCCTGCCGCAGCGAGCGCGATGCGGCTGCCCGCGGTCCGGCTAGCGTGGCTCGCCCGCGCGCAGTACTCCGAACTCCTGGCGCTGCAGGAGCGTTGGCTGCGGCGGCTACAGGCGGACCCCGGCCCCGGGACCACGGCGGGTGCTGAGGCGGGTGCGCTCCTGCTCTGCGAGCCAGCGGGGCCCGTGTACACAGGCGGGCTGCGCGGCGGCCTGACGCCCGAGGAAACGGCGCGGCTGCGGGCCTTAGGCGCCGAGGTACGCGCCACGGGCCGCGGCGGCCTGGCCACCTTCCACGGTCCGGGACAGCTGCTCTGCCACCCGGTGCTCAACCTGCGGCGCCTCGGCCTGAGCCTGCGCACTCACGTGGCGGCGCTGGAGGCGTGCGCAGTGCGCCTGTGCGAGCTGCAAGGCCTGCGGGGCGCCCGCGCGCGGCCTGCGCCCTACACCGGAGTCTGGGTGGGCGAGCGCAAGATCTGCGCGATTGGTGAGCGTCGCGGGGCGGGGCCTCTTCGCCGGTTGTTTATATTCCGAGGCCGACAAATCTTCGGAGAGCATGTGGTTCCTTGCTCGCTGAGGGAGGAACTCCAGGATCAGTTACCAGGTTATTTCCCGTGAATCACAACGGGACGCCAATGTTCCAATGGTCAAAGCAGCGCCAGGTCTATGTTAAAGGAATCCCTCTAACAAGGGCCGCTGATGTGTAACCCCTCTGCAAACTTAGACCGTTCGCCCCGTCTGTGTACGCCATTTCATGCTCCAAAGACAGTCAGAAAAGCAGTCATCTGACCCAGTTCCTACACTGCACTAGAGGGATCCCGAGGCCCCAAGGGGAGGAGAGACTACTTATTCTAAGACCTTTTGGCTTGCCTTACAGGAGTCCGCTGCGGAAGACACATCACATCTCATGGCCTGGCTCTGAACTGCTCTACGGACCTCACGTGGTTTGAGCACATTGTGCCCTGTGGCCTGGTTGGGACAGGAGTCACTTCCCTGAGTAAAGAGCTCCAGAGGCTTGTCACTGTGGACGAAGTGATGCCACCTTTCCTTGTGGCCTTCAAGGAGACTTTCAAATGTACATTGATCTCAGAGGACAGCCCCGACTGAAGAGTATTTGTTCACCTTCGTCCAGCCAGGATGTCCTGTGATAGAAGGCACCAAGTCTGACTAGAGTCAACAGAAGCCAATCCTAGAACTGCTGTTTGGCTTCACTGACCATGAGACCAAGGACAGATCATGAGCTCCGAGCCGCTTGTGTCTCCACCTACTTCAGTGATACTAGAAGTGAAAACACTATGAAAAGCCTGGAAACCACATAAAGCTTTAGCATGACACTGGCTTCTCAGCTCAGAGAAACTCCAGTGTAGTGAACTGTCAATTTTCAGTCTCATAACATCATCAATGCTATATCTAATTGAGCAATTTTGGCCCCTGGGTCCTTTGAGCTTTAGGAAATCAAATCTCAAGAGTGGCCCAGGAGAAATACTATTTTCATTCTCAAATACCTAGGTGCTTTCTTTAATAAAGGGAAAAGCGTCTTCAAAGAATAAAATAGGATCTTGTATTTCCATGTTGAATCCCCAGGTTTGATCATTTACCTGTTTTGCTTGAGATGGCTTGAGCTAGGCCAGAGGCTGTGGGAAAGATAAGAATGATTTCACCTTCCACACAGATACTCTAGCATGAAATCCCTAGGTTTGTAAGAAAGTCTGTTAGCTCTTACTCCCCCTTTCCACCTTTTTTTTAATGGATCAGGAGTTTGGGACAGCTTATCTGGATTGGAGTCTTTCATAAGCTTGCATTAAAGGTGTCAGCTCTCATTGGGGCTGGAGGACAGCTTCCAAGATGGGTCACTCCATCTTGCTTGGTTATTTCTAGTTGTAGAGGCCTCAGTTCCTTACCATGTAGGGCTGCTTGTATGTTCTCATGACAGGGCTCCAAGATTCTCAGAGCAAGTGATGTTAGAGAGCAGCAAGCTAGGTGTCCCCATGTCTTTTATGACCTAGCTTTGGAAGTCACAGGATCCTTTCTGTAGTATTACAAGTGAGTCTTATTTAATGTGGAAGGGACATCACAGGAACTGCAAGATGTGAAGATCATTAGGAGCCTTTGGCCCCCATAGCCTGTTAAAGAGTCTTGACTGAGACACAGGTGCCTTGGCACTATGGAAAAGTCATTTTCTTTCTCTAGGCTTCAGTTTCCACTTAGACCAGTGTTGTTCACTAGAATCATAATAGAAACAGTATTGTAATTTGACATTTTCTAGGACCCTCATTTTAAAGAAAGCTTTTTAAAAAGGTGGTTAGTTTTAGTCCGGTGTAGTGTTTCATGCCTTTAATCCCAGCACTCCGGAGGCAGAGGCAGGTGAATCTCTGTGAGTTCAAGGCCAGCATTGACTACATAGTTCTGGAACAGCTAAAAAAAGCAACAATAACAACAACAAAAAGAGTCAAAGAAATAAAATTTAAATTTAAAAAGGTGGTTAGTTTTAATGTATTTGCCCCAGTTCATTAAAAAATATCTATATGAAGCCAGGCATGGTGGCACATGCCTTTAATCCCAACACTTTCAAGGTAGAGGCACGCAGATCTCTTTGAGGTGAGCCCATTGTGGTTTATATGTTTATATGTTGAGTTCCAGCTGGGGCTCCAGGGAGACCCTGTCTCCCCCAAAAATTATATGAAACAATATAAGCATTATTAATATTTTATAGTAATACTAACTTTTCAAAATTTGGTGTATATTTTGTGGTTTTGGATTTTGTTTTTGAGACAGGAACTTACTATGTAGACCATACTAGCCTGGATCTCAGATCCACCTGTCTCTGCCTCCCAAGTGCTGGGATCAAAGGGGTGTGCCACTATGTCCAGCTTTATTTTATACTTTAACAAGTCTCAGTTGCCACGCCACATTTTATATTGATCGTTGATCACATGGAAACAGCCTTTAAAATTTGACCTTTTTTTTTTTTTAAAGTCAAGGTCTTTATCCCATGCCGGTCTAGAACTTGCTATGTAGCCAAGGATGACCTTGAACTCTCAGTCCTCCTGCTTTCATCTCCTAAATATTGGCACTACAGGCCTACACCACATACCTACCTCTTAAAACTGACTTTTGAGTTCCCTTCCCAGAGTTCTGTCGCTTCTCTGGCTTCTAAGAAGAAAGGTGAGTCCTCTCACATCTGAGATCTGATTTTTGATCTGATTTATATTGGTTCATGCTGAAATACTTTAGAGGTATACTACATCATTGTATAGAGATGAAACCAAGGCTTAGGAAAAATGTCAAGGTCACACAGTAAGTTAGAGACAAGCCAGGAGTACATGTCAGGAATAAGCCCTTTCTCTTGTCCTTTTCCTGCTATGTACACTCAGAACAATGTGTTTTATGTGTCACAGTCCGTCAGTATTATTAATTGATGGTTTGTCCAATGGTGACTTGGCCAATATCCTTTCTAGAAAAGCCTTGGTTTCCCATCCATGAGGACAGTGCTTTTGTCCTGGGGTTTGAGGGTTGGGAAGTAGTCGATAATTACCTTGTACTGTTAAAGCCAAGAGGGGAAATAATTATTGGCATTCTTGGCTGGAAGATTTTCACAGTATTTGTATTTATTTGATACTTGGCCTTGCTCTCTAGCACCCCTAATAAGTGACTGTTCAGCTTGTTCTTGAATGACTCCAAAGATGAAGAAAGAAATAAACATTTACTCAGCACATATTTATAGCAGCAGGTCCTGTATTAAGCCCTTTCAAGAACAGCCTCTTAACCAAGAGCCTGGCCTACTCTGGATCACAGAGAATAGCTGCATGGTGGCTCATTTACCTGACCTTGAGCCCCAGTTTCATAGCATGAAACAAGGATTGTCACGGCGTCTGCTTCAGAGTTTGATAAAAATTAGGTGGCAGATAAAACACTGAATATAGTATTGGCACAGAGCAGATACTCAGTTAATAGCCTCATTATTAATTGTTACATTCTCTTCATTGGTCTTGTGGAAGCTACCCATAGATCCTTTCACTTCCCTTATGGCAATGGGATCCTCAAGAGTACAGCTGTGACTGTCTTATTACTAGGATAGTGTCTCTGTCCAAAAAAATAAATAAATAAAAAATACTGGGCCTGACATACAAAAGATCAGTTATACATACTATTTGGAACTGAACTGTTTAAAGTCTCCTGTCCTGAGCTGGGGTGATGGCTCAGTGTGTAAAGTGAATATGAGGATCTGAATTCAAATCCCCAGAACCCATGTAAAAGCTGGGCATCGCAGTACAGGTCTGTAAGCCTTTGTTCCTAGGGCAGTATAGGAGACAGAGAAAGGGGAAACCCAGAAGTTTGCAGATCGGCTAGCCTGGCATATGTAATGATGAACAACAAAAAGAGATCAAGATGGCAGGTGAGGCCCGACACCCAACGTTGTTCTCAGACCTCCACACATGAGGCATGACAGTTCACACCAGCACTCACACACATGAATGAACACGCACATACACACAGAGTCTCCCATTGTGCCTATCTGTGTACCAACCCTAGCTCATATGTCCCTTTAGGTACATGTCAACAGCTGAGCACCACACCTTTGGTGTGGCCAGACCACAGAGCATGGCAAAGTATCATTCCCTGTACTGGACTTCAGTGGCACAAACTGTCACTTGGTGCTGCTAGCCTGCAGGTGTGTTCTCTTTGGCTCACAGGATTTGTGCATGTGTGTGTGTATGTATGTAAGTGTACTTGCTGCTAATATTTAAAAATGTGGCTTCTGTCTAACAGTTGGAAGCTGAGAAGTAGGTATGATTTAAGATACATTCTCCTTAGGTGCAGGACCACCCCACCTTTCTCCAGAAGCCCATGTGTTGGCATTGGCTTCCTGACTCCCAGATATTCTGGTGTTCTGAGATGTAACAGAGCATAAAGCCCAATATTTACAGCACCACTTCTGTATTACAACCGTGCCGAGCCCTTTTAAGAAGAGGCCAGGATTTCGAATAGGTGTGTGAAAAATGCTCTCACTATCACTAGTCCCCATCAAAACACGTCAAAACTACAGTAATATCCTAGCTCACTCCAGCCAAATGGCTAGTATCAAAAAGACAAAGGATGACTGTTGGTGAGGAAGTAAACAGGGAGCCCTTGTGTGCTGTTGAGAGTGTAGAATTCTCATTATACAAAACAGTGCAGAAATTCCTCCAGAAAGTAGAATGACCATGTAATTCAGCAATCTCCCTATTGAGTATATATCCAAAAGAAGTGAAATTAGTATGTCAAGCAGATATGTATGTGGTGGTTTGAATGAGAATGTCCCCCATAGGCTCCAAGTATTTGGATATTTTGTCCCCAGTAGGTGGTGATGTTTTGGGAGGTGTGGCCTTGCTGGAGGAAGCCTGTCACTAAGGGGTGGGCTTTGAGAGTTCTTAAGCCTTGTCAGATTTCCAGTCACTCTGCATCCTGAGCCTGCTTGAAGATGTGATTGCTTGGCTTTCTGCTCTGGTCACCTTTGCCACCATGCTCCTTTACGGACTCCCACCCCTGAAATCCCAAGTTCATTGTAGCACTATTCACAATAGCCAGTAAATGGAAATGGAAACAATTGAAGTGTTCATCAGCTGGCGAATGGATAAAGAAAATGTGGTATACATAATGGAATACTGTTCAGCCTTATGAAAGAAGGGTGTCCTGTCATTTGCAACATGAGTGAACTTGGAGGACACCCATGAGTGAAATGAGTCAGACACAGAAAAACAAAGCTGCATGCTTTTGCTTATAGGTGGAATCTTAAATCTCATAGAACTGGAGTCTGAAACAACCGTAGCACAGGATAGGGAGAAAGGCAAGAGTGAGGTTAGTCAGCAGGTGCAATGCTGTTGTTAAATGGGAAGAGTAAGTTCTGGTGTTCTGTTACTGCACAGTACAATGATTACATTTAGTATAGCAGGTTGTTCAGAATAGCTAGGAGAAAAAAATTTGAACATTCTTTTTTTTTTAATGTAGACTAGGCTGGCCACAGTCTTACAGAGATCAACCTGCCTCTGCTTTCTGAGTTCTAGGACTAAAGATGTGTGCCACCACACCAAGCTGGACAGACTTTTTAAAAGATATTTTTAAATTATTTTTAAGTGTGTGTGCAGGGCACATGAGTGCAGGTTCCTGCAGAGGCCAGAGGCTAAAGGCATCAGACCCCCTGGAGCTGGAGTTACAAGTAGTTGTGAGCCACCCGATGTGGGTGCTGGGAATAGAATGTGGGCCCTCTGCAACAAAAGTATGCACTTTTAACTGCTGAGCCATCTCTCTAGCCCCAATTTTGAATGTTGGTAACACAAGGAAATAATGTTTAAGACAATTAATGTTTGTTTCCTTGATTTGATCAGTGCACAATGTATACCTGTATCAAAATATCCTATTATACCCCATAAAGATGTATAATTATTTTTAGTCAAAAATAAAACTTAATCTAAAAAATACATGAACAAAGAAGGGGATCATGACTTATCTATCCTTGGCCCCTAGCTTGGAGCCAAGTACAGAACAGAGCAGGAAGTGTCCAAATGCTCACCCATGTTTTTGGCTCCCTGCCTTCTGGACACAGGGCAGGAATGTACTTTGTGGCCCCCTCATAGTGGGATAGAGCCAGATGATTGTTCCAGTTAATGAGTTATGGAGGTAGCAGCTCACTTCTCAGCTGGCACCAGACTCTTCAGAGTTCTTTCCCTCTAGAACAGGAACCAGGAACATTTAAGATGGTGACTGCTTCCTGAAGGACTGTAAGTAGAGCCTCCCGCTGCTGCTGAGCACACACAGGAGTTAGCTCACCCAAATGGGGAGATCGTCAGTTATTGCAGCATAAGCCATCCTGGCTGCCACAATATGTTATATTGTTCAGGATATTTAAGCTGCAAGTGTAATAACCCACTAATGAGTGAAAACCAAAGAGTGAGGGGTTATTGGAAAAGGTTCTGGAGTCTCATAGTGTCTAGGGTAGTGTCACAGCTAGTCAAGAACAGGACCATAGCAGAGCCTGAAGCCCTTTAAGAAACCAGTCAGTCCTTTCCCTCATACTGTTTGCTGTGGTCAGTCATGCTGTGTGTTCCTCCATTCCATCATGCGTCAGTCCTGCTTTCTCTGTTTCCCAGACCACATAGTAGGCAGTGGCTTATGCTGCTGTCACATGAATACTGGGTTAGAGTCAAGCATTGATCAAGTAAGTGGATAAATACTAGAGGTGTTATTGGGATGGAAGGCAGTGGATGAGGATCAAATTTGGAGAGGAAGATGGTAAGTTCAGTTTTTGATAGATCAAGTTTGAGACAGTCATTGGAGATGAAAATGGAGAAAGCCAAGAAGCAGCTTGATGTGTGTGATGAGTGATGGTTTAGGTCTGTGAGCCCTAGGAGAGAGAGCAGACTGACTACATATATATATATACACACACACATATATATACATACACACATATATATATATAGACACACACATATATACATATATATACACACAAATATATATGTATGTGAGACAGAGAGAGAGATATGTGGGGTATGTGTGTGTGTGTGTGTGTGTGTGTGTGTGTGTGTGTGGCACAGGCTGAGGAGGAAGAGACCAAGGAGACTTGAAAAACTGGTGGTCCAGAAATGACCCAGGGCTCAGAAAGAGGTAATGGGCTTCTTCCCAGCAGCCTAGCAAGATAGGACTATTTCGTGGGTAGAAAAAAATAATAATAACAAGGCTCAGAGAGACTAAGTAAGGAGATCATGCAGGGGCCAAGAGGCAGAAGGCTGGGCTCTGAAGGACCAGTGAGGCTGGCATTCTAGAGGAAAGGAACCTTCCTGGCAGAGCTGGGAGGATACAAAGCAGAAGACCAGAGGTTGGCAGAGATTGGACCTGTGTCATTTTGTCGAGGCACTGCTATGGATTCCTGACTCTCCTTCCTGCCAGGACAGATCTACCTCCGGTTCCCATTGGAGCGCTTCCTTCAGGAAGGAAGCTGAGCATGTGAAGGGAGATATTTAGCACCCTGGCTTCCCCCCTCGAAAAAGCCACCTCTTGTTTGTTCAGAAGCTCTTCCTCAAAAATAAACAGACTGTCTGGGGTCTGATAGACAGTGCTAAGGGTAAGGACGTGACCCATCACACTTACGGGTCCAGCATTGTGTCCTTCGGAGCGGCTAGCCAGGAAACCAGACAGAACCAGCTCCGGGAGCATGACCAGTGTACCTTGCTCTGCATGAAAAGCCTCTCTCTGAAATCCCATGAAAATCAGATTTTTGAAATCTAAACCTAAATTAGTTTTTAACCTGTTTTTTATCATGTCATAATAATATATAAAAATGTTAAGAAATACTTGCACTGCTATTTAATCTTTAAATTTGTGTTTTCTAGTACTTGATTGTGAGCAGACATTTTTTAGGTAGGCTTAGCTTCTATATAGATTAAATTTCAAACTTTTTAAAAGAAAGCATAACAGTGTCCCACATTGTTATGTAGTTTCAATAATCACATATATTTTTGTTTGTTTTGTTTTGTTGTTTTCCAAGGTCTAAGTATGTAGCCCAGTCTGATCTTGAACTCATTGTGTAGCTCGGGCTGGCTTCTAACTCAATGCAATTCTCTTGACTCAAGAGAACTGAATCACAGCACTACATTTGGCATATAATTATATTTTTGAATGATTTAATTTTATTTTAACCTATTAAAAACTTTTAATAGATTTTTGTTTGTCCAAATTTGCTATGTAGCTGCAGATGACCTTGAACTCCTGCCTTTACCTCCCAAGCGCTTGGATTATAGGAATCTACCACCAAGCTGGCCTTGATCAGCTTTTAAAATCTAGATAATGCATGTACATGGAATAAAGTTTTTTTAAGTAATTTTTTTTGTTTTGGAAACCTTTTAATTTTTATTTATGTGTATGTTTGCTTGTTTGTGTGTGTATCACATAAATGCACATACCTGTGGAGGCCAGATGATAGCGATGGAACCCCTGAAACTGGAGTTACATACACTTGTGAGCTGCCTGATGTGGGTGCTGGGAACAGAACCCAGGACCTCTGTAAGAGCACCGAGTGCTCTGGAACTGGTGTTGTGGATGGTTATTAACTGCTATCTATTGAAGGATGACCTTGAGCTTTTAATTCTCCTGACTCTACCTCCTGAGTTGACAGGATTACAAGCAAACACCACCACCCCTAGTTTTCTGCAGTGGTGGGTATCAAGGCCCCAGAGCATTTTTGTTTTTAAAAGCAAAAGATAAGTAACAACTGTAATGTCTCCAATAGGAATTAGCTAAATAAGTCATGGTAAATCAGATCATTCAATGGAATACTAAATGGTCCTTAAAAAGAATGAAATGGGGACTGGAGAGATGACTTGGTGATTAATAACACTGGCTGCTCTAGCCCAGGACCCCGGTTTGATTCCCAACACCCATGTGGTGGCTAACAACCATCCCTAACTCCAGTTCTAGGGGAATTTGACACCTCACCTTCTTCTGACTTCTACAGGCATTGCATGACACTGGTGTACTTATATACATGTGGGCAATACACTCATACATATAGAATAAAAAATAAATAAAATATTAAGAAAAGAAAGTTACCCTTCATTCTAAACAGAAATCTGCCTCCAGCCTCGTCATAATTGTGTTCTGCTGCAAGGCATCCTCTGAGAAGTTCCTCATGGTTCTTTATCTGTGTGTCTAACCCATCCAGACTGCGTTCTCTGCAAGCAGTGATGGTAGCTATGCATCTGTGGCTCCCCGAGACCCAGCCCAGGGCCGTGCACAGAGGAGGTGTTTAGAAGTGGTCTGCAAGATCAGCAAATGAATTCTTCTAAGTGCTGTCTTCCAGTTAAACACCCCTGATGCTTCTAGACTCCTCCCCTCCCTTTATCAGGCTTCCATTGGCCAGTGTAGCCTTAATCTATGTTGACTGGAATTGAAAGTAACATGTCTGGCATGATTGATGTAAGATGCATCATTCTCTGCTGTACTCTGAGAGCTCTTCCAACCAATTTCAAGGAGTCACAGCCTTGTGGCATAAACACGCGTGTAAACAGACATGAACAGTCAGGTATTAAGTGGACTGAGAGATGTGTGAACACGAAACTGCCAGAACATGAAAGAAGTGATAAATCTTAACAGGGAAGAAGGGTCAGAAAAGCCTCAAGAAGAGATTGAATTAGTATTCTACATTGTAAGTTTTTTAAAAAGCTCAACTCATAATAGCACAAATGAAAAAGAGTATTTTAAGCCAAGTGTGGTGTAATTCCATAATCAAGAGGAAGAGGCAGGGGGATTGCTGCAAGTTTCAGGCCTGCCTGATCTACAAGGTGAGGTCCAGACCAACCAGGGTTAAATAGTGAGATTATGTCACAAAATTTTAAAAATGTTTTAGATTTCATAACTAAAAAGCCTGAGCTTGACTTCAGACATGATTCTCAGACTCTCAAACTGGGGCAGTAGGGCTTGGTGTTCCTTCCTCCATCTGCTAGCTCCACTGAACTTGAAACACTCTAGTCTATGTGGTACTGAGAACGAGTTCCAGTGATACCACACTTAGATTCCATAGCTCAATCATTATTTTCATATATGTTCAACCTAAGGCCTGGGAAGCTTCTGGACAAATCTTGTGCTAAGAACTGGTCACAGCTTTTTGGGACCCAGCAAGTAGGACTTAGCTCCACAGAACCACATGGGCTTGGAGCAAGGGAAGGAGGGATGACTTCCCAAAAGGAAGAGAGAGATTCTATTCGTTAAGAGATTCCAGGCAGGGCAGAATAGGATATGTGTGCTACAGCCTCAGAAGAGAAGTAAGGAATTCAGAGTGGACAAGAATTTGTGTTGCATTCCAGGAAAATTCAGAACAGATGGGTCTCTGAGGTATGAATCTGTCTGGAGAACTCCTGTCCATCTTGCTCCAGATGACATCAGGTACTTTAGGTGCCCGGTGGCCATTTCCCTACCTTTCTCATTTCTGTGCCACAGGTCTACTTCCAACTACTGGCAATGACACATTTTGTTGAGGACTTTGGAGAGGCAGAAGCTGTGGAGCCATGTGCCAGACTGACATGTTAGAGAATGAATTACCCCAATAGTCCTGCCTCTTTCCTCTAGTGAGGGGTAACTCTGAAGGCCTGAGGTCTATAAAGGCATGTAGGATCCCTCACAAAGCTAAGTGTGCTAAAGGTATACCTTGTATAACCTTACACAAGCTCCTCCTTCATTTTATATCCCCAGTTTCCTAATGGAGTTCACATATGAACTTTGTTGGTGAGATTCTTCTCTCCAGGCCTGCTTTTCCTTCAAACACATTCATCTAATAGGAAAACCTAACAGGACCTTTTTTTCTTCTTTCTTTTTTTTCCCCAACATTATCCTTGACTCATGTGGGTTTACAAACATCTGAAACCTCTAAGGCATGGCCTCTCTTTCCAGTAGCTGCTGGTCTAGCGAGGAAACCGATAATAATCCTTCCACAGCCTTCTAAGTGTTTTGCTTGACATGCTTTCATTTGCTTCTTGGAACGCTATGAGATTTGTAGGACCAAGATTCCTGTTTGGTAGGTGTATTAGTCACTATTCTGTTGCTGTGATAGAAACACTGCCAAGGGAACTTATAAAAGGAAGAGTTAATTTAGCTTACGATTCCAGGGGAATTAGTGTCCAGCATGGCGGGAGGCGTGGTGACAGGAGGTGTGGGGCAGGGGCAGAAAGCAGAGGCTCACGTCTTCAAACTTATACAGAAAGCAGAGGCACACGTCTTCAAGCAGGTATGTACAGAAAGCAGAGAGTGACCCGACTGGAGATCTGGTGAGGGTTAAGAATTCTCTAAGCCCAACCCCCAGTGACATGCTTCCTTCAGCATGGCCACACCTTCTAAGACCTCCCAAAACAATGCCACCAACTGGGGACAAAATGTGCAAGTACTTAGAGCCTATAGAGGACCTTCTTATTCAAACCACCCCCCGTAGGTAAAAAAGAGCCTGAGACTTAAAAGTGCCACCGTGACTTGGTCCAGGGCCCAGAGCCCAGAGCCAACCATGTCCTCAGCTATCCATTCCCTCCACTTGTACCTATGTCTTCACCATCCTGGTGGGCTTTTATGACTAAGAAGAATTAGGGGATTTTGCATTTCTATGGGTTCAGGTGGTGCTCCAGTAAGGACACCTATATCTGTTGCATGTTTCCTAAATAGTTGATGACTTTGAGGTGGGTGATTTGAAGAACTGAAAAACACATAGTGCACTGATGATTCAGGGGACTCCCATATCACACTCTTGGTTTGGGGCACCCTCCTAGAGAAGGCATCATTTCTTGTCAGTTTGGAGAATTGTGGAGTCATGGCGATTCTTCCTGCGTCACACTGTGCTGTTCTAAGAACAGGGACTTTAACCAGGGTGGTATTGCAAGAAAAGGAAAAGTTGATGGAATGAAGTCTAGTGACAGAGGACAGTATCTGATTTAGTGCAGGAGGTTTCTTGGAGGGAGTCCAGCCTGAGAGAACAGCATAGCCAGAGCCCCACAGGTGACAGAGAGCACAAGGCATTTTTGAAACCAGAGACTATCGTCTCCTACCCTTGCCAGGTCTCAGCCTCCTTCCACGTGCCGTAGTTCTCTTTTTCCTTCCGGCATCCCTTCACCCCAAGAGCCAGGCCTGGAAGGGAGCAGGAGAGCAGCCACCCATTCTGACTGTTGCCACTGCTCATGACAGATCCTTCTGCTTGCTCGTATGTGTGCCACCACTCTTCTCTAGCCGGCACAGGTCTCCTTGCTCTGAAGCTTGCATCTGGGTTGAGCCAACAGGAGGCCATGGTAGAAGAAAGGAAGTGAGACCGAGCAGTCGGCATTTATCCTCCAGCTCTCTGGGTCAAGACAGCGTGATTGGTCGTGTGTAGCCTCTAGCGATGCATAGTTCCAGCCTGGAAGTGCCCCAGTGCTGCCCCTCCAAGCTCCTGGAACGCCTTCATCCCCTCAACCTTTCATTCTTGGGTGGACCAACCACTGCTAACCAGGTGAACAACACTGTTCTTTGTTGGTTTCCTAAGCCCCCATCACACTTTGCTCAAATTGCCTAATGTCAGAGTACCATCTATTTCCTGCCGAGACCCTGTGTGATCATAGCCCTAATCCACAGTCAGAGAATGGACAGAGTCCTGTGGGATGCTAAGCAAAGGTCAAGAGTTGTTGGATCATTTCAGCTCAACTATCTCCCCTCTCTAGCCCAACACATGAGAGTTCAAGATATCTCAAACACCTGCACACAATTTTTAAAAAGGTTGTATTACCAATTCTGTTTTTGGAAGAGGAAACTGAGGCTCAGAAGTTTTCCAGCTTCTACACATAGGTTCACATCTAGTAGGTTGGAGTCAACCAACCATGGATTGATAAAATTGCCTTTGTCCTTCATATGTTGTTTTTTCAGTTCTTTGAGACAAGGTTTCATGTATTCCAGGCTGACCTCAGACTCGCTGTGTAGCCAAGGATGAACTTGAGCTTCTAGACCTTTTGTCCCTAATTCCTCAGTGCTGGGATGACAGGCTATATGCTACCATGCTCAGTTTATATGGTGCTGGGGATGGAATCCAGGGCTTCATGAAGGCTGGATAAGCACTCTACCAACTGAACCACATCCCCAGTTTGTCCTGAATATGAACAGACTCTCTTTAATATGAACAGACTCTCTTTTTGCCATCATTCCCAAAGTAATACAGAACAAAGGCTATTTCTATAGCATTTATATTATATTAGGTATTGTAAATCATCTAGAACTGATTTAAAATGGGGGAGGCTGTGCACAGATGATATGCAAAGGCCATGTCATTTTAATACAAAAGACTTATTGGGTTGTCATATTCACAGGGTTCGTGGAACCAGTCTCCACAGATACTGAGGCATGACTATTAGAGGCAGGTTCAGTTTGAACTCAAGTCTGGACTCATGATTAATGGGTATCAGTAACTTGATGTGATCACTAAACCTCCTCTGATTCATGCTCCTGGTGAGCCACCAGGCTTCTAAACTGTTGACAGAGCCCTCCACGCTCACCCTGCCTCCCAAGCCTTCTTTCTCTCCCACCTACTAGATAGACAGTGACTTCCACTCGGGAATACTATGGTGAAAATACATATTTGGTCTCTGTCCTCAGAGTTTACAGTCATGGGAAAGGCAGACCCCAAATCAGCATACAGATAAACTGAAGATTGACTTGAGGTCTATGAAGAAAGCAGATAACTGAATGGAGAACAGTGCCAGAGGCAGAAGACAGAGGTGGTCTCAGCAAGTCACACAAACATTAAGTAGGTTGTTGGAACTGGGAGTCTGATGCTTAGTGGATCTAGCCAAAAGGTTGAAAAGCACGCTGTGATCCTTGCAGGCTTTCTTAGGTTCTGGAAATTTTCCTGGAAATTTTCTCAGACAACACAATGCCTAGTCATTAACTCTTTCACAGCCATCATTCACTCAGTCACTCAGCAGATTCTTATTATGGTCTATTCTGCATGAGATTTGGTTCTGGGAATGGCTGGGTGCTCTGAAGTTTTGTTCCAGGTGTGGAGTCAACAAATTAAGTAGACAGTTATAACCCCAAATGTTAAGTGTTTGAAAGGAAGTGCAAGAGACTGTAGAAGCAGCAAACCGGGCCTCGGTAGCAGTCAGGTTTTATCATAGTAATCTTCAAAGGCTCTATTCAGCAACGGTCAGAGAGGGGGCAGCCACAAGGGCGGTAAGTATCCTGGGGCTTGAAACACTTGGGCATCATTGCCACCTTTAGGCCTGATAGGAATGAGAAAGGGTGGTGGTTATAGGAACAGAGAGTCAAGAAGAGCTCTGAGAGGGCTAGTGGGGACTTGGGAACCCCAACTGATGATGCAGTCAGAACACTAGCAACAGATTACAAATAAAAGCAAGAGGGGCAGTGAGATGGTTCAGCAGGTTCAGGACACTTGTCGCCAAGCCCAACCTGATGATCTGAGTTCAGTCTCCAGAACCCACCTGGTGGAAGGCTCGATTGAAAACAAAATGGAGAAGGGGGTTGGGGATAAGAAAACAGAGAGATTGAATCTGGAAGCAGATGGTTAAGGAAGGACTCAACAAGAAGGTGGTATACTGGCTGAGTCTTGAAGGGGCTATATCTCTAGGTGAGTCTTTCCTGAATTCTGAAGTTAGGCCAACCCCAGTCTCCACTCTTCTCCCTGGCATTCCCATCCTAATGTCAAGACCTTATCATTTTGGATTAAGGAGTTCCTCTCATAGGCTCTTCAAGGACAGAAACTCTGCTTTCTCCTTCCCTTTCTCATTCAGGGAACAATGCCATTTATTACATACGTATCATACTTGGCCCAGCTCTGGGCACATTATGCACAATATTTCATCTAGCCTCATAGCAAACCATCCAAGCACAATTAGGGGAAACGAGGCAGCTCAGATATTTTCCAACAGTTCCTTGGTCAGCTGCCTTCCCTAACGGGGTTCCTGCCTGTTCTCACTGCAGACGAGGGGCAGTAGAGTGTAGTCCTTAAACCCTTAAGGACTAAGGCAGGAAAAAAAGATTAGGTTAATACTTCATGGCTCCAGTGGATGTAAAGACCAATGGGTAGAAGTTTCAATTTTTAGTTGAAATTTTTGTTCAGTTATTCTGCTTTAGAGGCAATGAGCTCCTGCCCTGTTATTAATGAAGCTGGACAGTTGCATGTCAAACATGAAATATAAAGCTTCACTAGGTAAAAGTGTATTGACTAGAAAACGGAATCCTTCCAGACTGGGTTTTATTGCTGAATGACTCTAGAACTCTATGATAGAATAAATCCAAATCTAGGATTCTAAAATGTCATTGGAGCAGAAGATGATCTCTGTCTTCAGAGCACTAACCATCTGCCCTAGTTTGCTTTTTATTGCTGTGATAAAACACTGGCCAAAAACAATTAGTGGAGGAAGGGTTTATTGCATCTTGTACTTCCACTTGTCGGCCTACCTTTGAGAGAAGTCAGGAACTTAGAGGCAAGAACTGCAGCAGAGACCATGGAGGATCATTGCTTACTGACCTGTTCCTCTGGCCTGGGTAGGACCACCTGCCCTGGGGTGGTACCACCCGCCGTGGGCTGGGCCCTTCCTCTCATTCAGACATCAAGAGGATGCCTCACGGACATGCCCACAGGCCAGTTCAACAGAGGAAATCTCCCAAGTGAGATTCCCCCTTCCCAGGCATGCCAAGTTGACAACTGAAGCCAAGTATGGTACCATCTAACTGCCCAGCAGAGGAGGCAGTAACTGTAAAAATAAATAGTCCTGTGGCATGAATGAAGGGCTCTGCACTATCTGGAGGGAACCTGGCTGAGCTAGGGCTATTTTCTCAAGGCTAGACTTTTTTAGAAAAGCACATTCTTTTAAACTTTTGGGGACTTAGTTACTTTTATTTTATGTGTATGAGTGGTTTGCTTGCATGTAGCTAAGTACATTGGTGTGTGCAATGCCTGCAGAGGTCAGAAGGGGGCATCAGAGTCAACTGGTTAAGGACAGTTGTTAGCTGCATGTGGGTGCTAAGAACTGAACCCAGTCCTTCTTCAAGAGCAGGCAGCCAGGACTCTTAACCTCTGAGCTGGCCTTTCAACCCTTCAAGGCTCATCTTAAGCACCGTTTGTATCAGTGTTTGAGAATCTTGTTTAAAAAATGCTGATTTCTGGGTTCCTTTCCAGATCTTGTGAACCTGGGCCTCTTGAGTTGAGTCCTAAGTCTACTTTATTGACACAAGTTCCCCTTAGATTGAAAACTGACAGTTCATGCCCAGGTGACCAGGGTGATGTCTCTAAGAGGTTATCTCCAACATAAGGAGGAATGGCTGCGTAGAAATGTATGACCACACAAGCAACACAGAAATCCGGTGTTTTGAAAAAAAATTAGCAATTTTGCACAAGTCATGTGGTAGACCTTTTCTTCTATGATAGCACTTCTTAAACCACATCCTAAAATTCTGTGATTGAAAGTATGTGACTTAGAAATACTGGAGCAAATCTTTGCAATGGTGTGAGGGAGTTTGTGTGAGCTTTTAAAATTATTGTGTGGCCCCATGCTGGTAAAGAGAGCTTGGATAAGGAGCCCTCACAGAATCCCAGAGAGGCTGTTTCAGGCCTCTGTCTGTTCCTTGTTGCTGGCCTTCTGACCCTCATCTCTCAGCTGCCTGTAGTGTCACCAGCAACAATTTACGTGAAAGCCTGGTGACTGGAAAATAAAGCTGTTCTGGGCACCCGATAAGTTGTGGCTGGACACCAGTTGGTCAGGCATGTGAGGGAGGAGACACCTGCTGGGTGTGTGGATTCGGAGTCTGAGATCTGCCACCGACTTGCTTGGAGAATGTGGACAAGTCACCTCCCCAATCCTGTCTGAAAATAGGACTTTGTGTTAGGATCAAATGTTTTCTCTAGTGACACTCCGGTTTTAGTATTTGGGATTCTGAGAACACTTCTGACCCTGCCATAAGCCTGTGAAGAATGACTGCACGGATGACACCCAATTTACAACCAGGCAGCCAAGGCCCAGTTAGGAGTAGTAACTTGCCCATTGCCACACAGCCACACAGGTGCCAAGCCTGGTTCCACCAGCGCCCAGCCCTTGGCCCGGCTTTCTGGAAATCCTCTTCTTGCTAGGTTGGCTGAGACAAAGTGACATAATCGAGAAAAATTCGGCCTGAGGTCCAGGAAGCAGGCGGTTCAGAGGACGGAAAAGTCTGAGCCCACATCTGGAGAGGCTACGAAGCTAGGCGGAGACGTCTGAAGCCAGCCTGGGGAGAAGTGGTGTGCTGGGGCAAGGCGTGGCCGGGGGAGGGGCACCCTGGGTTGAGAAAAAGGGTGCAGAACGCGGGCAGGAGCGCAGAGCTGTGAGGGCGCTGGCGCCGACTGGGTATCGTCACGGTGCGCACCGGGCAGACAGAACACAGCAGCGCTCGCGAGCGCGGTGCGCAGGCCACCCAGGGCAGAGGGCGTGGCGCCCAGGGAGCGAGCGGACGCCCTCGGAGCCTTGCTCCGAGGCAGGTAAGGTGCACCCACAGGGTTGGAAAAGCTGAGCTCCGGTCAGGCCTGGAGGTGCGGGTGCTTCCGTCTCCCTGGCCTGGTCCAGGATGTGTTTTCCCGGAGGGGAGAACTCGATATGGGGTGCAGCTCAAACACCGAGCGGATCCTCAGACAGCACGCGCGAGTGCGGAACTGGGCTTGCACGCGCTGCACAGGGAAATCCTGGGAGGTTTGCACTCGCCCAAGACAGCAAAAGCGCCTCCATGCCTACATAAGCAAGAGAACACCTGCTGGTCCACGCAAGTGCACGCCGGAAATAACATTCCAGAGCTCCATGCTGGCTTGCCTAAGTGATTAACCACAGTGACTAACCTTCCTTGACCCAGTTCTGACCCAGGTCCCATTCAGCTTCTAGGAAAGACATCTTCTGCTCCTAGTAACGTAGGTTTAGGTTAGAAGTCAAGAGTCTTGGGTTCTAGCTTTTAGGTAGTGTAAACCTATGCCCGTCAACCATGGCTCTGTACTTATGCTTTCTTTTCCTAGGTCACCACCTGTAAAATGGGTCTCATGAAGGTCTCTTATCTAGGATTGTGAAATCCCTGTGAGGGAGAGTAAATCCTAATCCTCCAGTTCCTACTCATTAATTTGCATGTGGGGAAACTGAGGCCCTGGAGATGATTTACCTAGGGTCATACTAGGGGCCAAACTGAATTAAACTCACATTTCCTCACTGCTAGCCAAGACTCTGTTTCACTAACAGATATTGAATACACTCTTACTCTCTTCCGCACCTAGCCACTTCGTCCGCTCCCAGAAGGGTGCTGTGCTAGAAGCATAAAAACTGCTTTTAGAGTCTCTTGACTCCTTAAGATCAAAACCAACAGACAACGGACTCCATTTCACTCTTCTCAAAGCAAAATACTTTCCAAGAGTGCCAGAGCATCGTACCTGAAGCGGCGAGTGAGGATTGAGAAATCAGAGAGAGAGAAAGCAAAGATAGATTTGGGAGGGCTGTCAGTCAATACCAAAGCAGCCTCGATTTTATTAAGTAACACCTATTTATACTCTGTGAAATGAGGAACAAAAAACAGTTCAAAAGTTCAACACAAAAGCAATGTTAACACAGGCAAAACAACTTGAGCCAATCACATCTTCCTTGAAGGGTCTTCAGGGGTCTTCAGCCTTGGGCTTAAGATAAACCTTCCCTCAGGTGTAAATTATTTGCATAGCAAAACATCCTGCTCCCACGGCACTTCTGTGCACAAGACTGACTTCTGCTTAAACCCTAAACTAGGGCATAGTTCAAGGCAGGCAAATGGCTCCTGACACAAGAGGGAAGCAAGACAGGAAAAGCACCTTCATCTTACACATGGCTAGACATAACCGGCCAAACAAAGACAGAATGACATTTCTAAATGGCAAGGACAACAGGGTTCATGAGAGAGTGAGAAGCAAGGAAAGCATCTAAAGGAAGCAAACATTCTGAGATTCAGGAAGAGTAACAAGATCCCTCTGGTTTCTGTGGAGGGCAAGACAGCCAGGGCAGGTAAAGGGCTCACAGGGATCACTGCTCTTGTTAAGATGGGGTGTGGTGAGATAGAGACAGCAAGCGGAACAATGTGATCTGGCTGCGCAGTAATGTTCTCTGTGTTTGCTGTTTCTAAAACACTTTCCCACCTATTGTCTGTTCCAGTTCTTATGAGGTAAGCAGAGCATGGATAATTACTTCCATTTTACAAATGTGGTCTGAGGAAATAAATGCAGTATTCAAGGTCATATAGCCAAACATACCGCCAAGATTGGAATCATGAAAGGCATCCTTGAAAGGCAAGATCAGGGGCCAGGACCGGGACTTGGATTGTGTGTGCACAATTTGTGGGTGTGGATGGCCACGCCCTAAGTAGGTACACAGGGAAAGAGTGTTGCAAAGCCATTTACTGGCATTTGGGGGCCAAGAATGTTTGTCCTTCAGATTAAAGGGGTTCAGCTCAGATACAGGAAGTGCCTGGACTTCCAGAGAAGGTTCAGAATTTCCCTCCCCTGAGCAAGAAGCCCTTCCTTTCCCTAGAATGGAACCTGTCTTTGTCTGCCTTGAAGTTGCTTTTGCCTTTTTTTCCTTAAAGCATTGAAAGTTGTTTTCACAAATCTGTGGGAGAGGGGTAATTAAGTGTGGGAATGTGGTTACAGATGAGGTATTGATTCATTTATTCTTTAGTGCCTGCTATGTACACAGACCCGGGAACTAAAGAAATACACAAGGCACAGGTCCCTGCCCCATACCTCCCAGCATGCATGCGTGCGTGCACACCCTTGTGTCCACCTGCAGGTTCAGTACAGCACAGTGTTTTAATAAGGCTTTTTACAAAGCACTCTGGTAACAGACAAGAGAAGAAACTAACTGGTTGTTGAGTAGGGGAGGAGGTCTCTCAGGAAAGATTTAAACAGGTGTCAATAGAGCTGGGTCCTGAATGGTGAAAACGAGAGATAAAAAGTGGAAGGGAATTTCCGCTTAGGAAAACAGTATGAAGCAGGGTGTGGGGCACAGGTCTTTAATCCCAGCACTCTGGCAGAGGCAGTGGATCTCTGTGAGTTAAAGGCCAGCCTGGCCTACACAGCGAGTTCTAGGCCAGCTGGTGCTACAGCGAGATCCTTTCTCACAAAGAAAAAAAAAAAAAAGAAAGCAGGCTGAACATGAGCCAGGGAAGCCATTAAGCAGTCAGTAAGCAGTGTTTCTCCGTGGCCTGAGCTTCAGCTTGTGCCTCTAGGTTCTTGCTCTGAGTTCTTACCTTGGGCTCCCTAAGTGATAAACCCTTTCTTCCCCAAGTTGGTTTTGATCTGAGTGTTTTGTCACAGCAATCGAAGCCAAACTAGAACAGCTTAGTTGCGCCAATCCCCAAGTCAGAGACTGGGCAAGTCCAAGTCATTTAGTGAGAATGTGTTAATGTAAGGGAAATAAAAAGAATATGTATGGAGGGAGGGAAGAGGGACAGATGGACAGAGGGATTCTGCCTTAGGGGTCCCACAAAAGTCAGGAGCAGAAGGGGCCAGCTCAGAGGCGCTCACCTGCCCCATGATCTACCCTGAGCTGAGAGAGGTAATCTAACTCCTCGTCTAAAACTTACCTTTCTTGGATCCTTAACTAAGATGGTAAGGATCTTCAGTACAGGAAAAGGCAGTCATAATGGATTTAGAGGAGAGGATGCCCAGGACTTGAGGAGTCTGTTTGGTGTGGTTTGCAACTCAAATGTGAGAAAACACTGCTGTTTGCAGTGAAAAGAACATTCAGTCACCACTCCACATACCGAGCTCCCATTTAGCCCCTTCTATTTACTGGCTGTGCCATTTTAGACTAGTAACTTCTCCTTTTGGAGAATCAGCTTTTCCAACTTCAGAATGGACAAATGGGCCTATAATTAGACTGTGGACAATCTTTAAAGTGGCTTTCAACTTGCTCAGTAACTGTTGACCTTCCTTCCACGTTGGTCCATCACTTGGGACCCAAAGCCAGGTTATAGGGAATCAGTTTGTTCATTCATCAGCTTTGCCTCTCCTTACCCAAACAGGATGCCCAGTACCTGGCTCACCATCCCCACTCAAACCCAGCACCTAAGAATATGTAATTATGGCCTTTTGCTCCTCCAGTGAGAACTGCAAACATGGTCGAGGCCCTGGCAGGAAGAGCTGATAGCTGAAAGGTTTTTGACTCTTACTCCCTTTGGTGAACCCTACCTCAGAGGCCATGCTGTCCTTTACATAGCCTGCCACTCCCACTTCCACACAATTGGTCCCCTCCTCGGGACAGATCACCCTGCAAGGTTAGCTGCTAAGAGGAAAGTGAACTTGGCCCTGTTTATCTAGACTGGATATTAGGTGTGAGTCAATCCCAGGGTTTAGGACTATTTTAAGCTTTGAGGAAAACTCTACAGCCTTCTCTGTCTTGGGATTTGAAGGTTTCTAGAAGGCTCCCAAAGGCTGCCTCTTGCACCTGCCAAGCCAATGTCCTAAGGTCTTGCAGCATGGTTTTATGATTCATATTGTCACAGGACATCAGAAATGATCATGACCCCTCATTTTAGAGATAGATAGAAGCTGAGGTCTACAAAATGGAAGTCACATGCCCAAAGTCACACATGTAGCAGCCGGACCAAGATAGCGGCCTGGGTTTCCACTTCCTTTATTGTAAAATAAGAACATTAAGACTCAGTGAACTCTGAAAGTCCCTCCAGCTCCTACACTACAAACAAACTACCACCTATGGCATTTAGAGTCAAGTATTTCCTATTGTTCTTTGATTTTTCACAACAAAGCCATGCTACAGAGGAGTTAACTCTGAGGCACATTTATTTTATTACATTTCTTTGCGGGGGCGGGGGTGCCTGTGGAAGTCAGAGGACAGCTTGTGGGAGTCAGTTCTCTACCAGATGGGTCCCAGGGATTGAACTCAGGTCATCAGATTTGGTGGCAAGTGCCTTTACCCACTTAGCCATCTTACTGACCCACTAGAACACATTTATATCCTGTCTGTCCAAACTGACGTGATTGGTAAGACGTCATTTGTTTTTATGTGACTGATGGCCGCTATTCTGCCACCTATATCATCCTCTTGGGATTCTAAAAGGCTTCTGCTAAGGCACCAGCACCCTTGGAAAGGGAAAGGTTTTAGATTGTACCATTGGCTAGTCTCTACTCAGGAGTCCACATGTTAAGTACAGGTTTCTCGTGAAGTCACTCAGTTAAGATGTTCTGAGCCTAGAATTGAAGAACAGCAATCCTATGTCCCTTCGCCACTGCATAGTTCCTATAACTACAGCCCTAGGCTGGCCTGACCCAGCTGCTGCAGGAAGGGAAGAGGAATGTGAAGGGATCAGCACCCACAGCAAAACTATTGCACAACCCTTAGGAACTGACCTTGAGTGATCTACCCTGGGTGTGAGGTTTGTTTTATGTGTCTGGTTCTCTTTTCTTCCTCTTCTTTTGCCTCCTCCCCATTTTATAGGTTTGTGCCCTTCAGCATCTGAGGTCAATACTAAAACTCCGGATGTATCCAGATGTATCCTGTAGAAGCCTGGCAGCTGATGAACCTCAGAACTTCCACAAGGAGACTCTTAAAGATGTCACAGAGCCAGCAGGATTTGTGTACTGTCTGGTACGTTTTCCAGATACATGTTTCCCTTCCTTTTCCCTGCCAGTATTTTCCAAGGACATCTAGAAAAACTGACCATAGTGACTGCCCTGGATGACTAGGAGTAGAGAGAGCTCACCTTCATGTTATGTATTGCTTTCATTAATAAAAAACAACCACAACCCACTGTATATGCATTTACTCCTAAAAATGAAGACAAAATTCTCTTCAACATTCATTATAAAGGTATATACTCACAACAAGCCTGGGAGTCAGGGCTGGGAGGTTAACCTCATTGTCTTAATTATAGTAAAAAAATTACATAATCCAAAATTTGCCATCTTAACCATTTAAGTGTATATGGCTCAGTAGTGTCAACTGCTTTCATAGTGTGTGCAATACATCTCTAGAGCTTTTCCATCTCACAGAGGGCCTCAAAGGCCTTGCATTGAATGTGGGCCAATTTTGGGTGGCAGAAAGGTACTGCTGTATTATTTATATTCTATTCCCCAAATTCTGCATAGAGTCATTCATGAATATTTATTACGGTGAGAACTATCTTTTTAGAGAAGAGACTGTATAGTTAACGGTCATGTTTAGTAACTTTGGTTTGCTAACAGTTCTGTCTAGATGAAAGAGAGCTTTGGAATCAGTCATTGAATTGTGGGTGTTTGGCCTATAAAGTCATCCTGAAAATAGACACTTTGGTTCCGCCTTTCCTTTCCCTGATCATGAACAAGCTACTTATTTGTTTGGGCCCTCAGTCTCTCTGTGCATAGAATGGAAGGAATTGCGTTAAATCATTCATAAGGCTCTTGTAGCCTAAAGCCTTTGAATTTACACAATCCAAAGAAAGGAAAGGTTAATGTAGCTTTCAATGGTCAGGAAAGGCTCTATTCCACAAGCACTTATGGGGTGCTTTCCTAAGTGCTTATATGTAGACTTGGTACTTCCTTTCAGTGAGCTTGCAATCTAGTGGAAAAGACAGTAAATAAACAAATGGTGAGAACAGACGAGGACCCTGAGGTGTTGGCCTAGGTCAGAAAAGTGGGGAAGTCATTCAAGCTGCAGGTAACAGAAGCTACCATTTCCTCTCACCATCAGATCATACTCCACCTCAATTTCTGTTGCTATGGAGACTTCTAATGGGACTGAGACCTGGTACAAGAGCCTGCATGCTGTACTGAAGGCTCTGAACACCACCCTTCACAGTCACTTGCTGTGCCGGCCAGGACCAGGACCAGGATCACAAACAGGAACAGGGCTGGACAATCAGACCGAAGAACTGCAATCTAGCCTCCCTGGCCGTAATGACAACTCCTACATGTATATTCTCTTTGTCATGTTCCTGTTTGCCATCACAGTGGGCAGCCTCATTCTGGGATATACCCGTTCCCGCAAAGTGGACAAGCGTAGTGACCCCTATCATGTGTACATCAAAAACCGTGTATCGATGATCTGATGTGAGGCCTGAGGATGACAAAAGGTCAGAACACCTGAGGACTGCCTCCTTGGGCCTTCAGAACATAGCTATGGACCACATCAGGCCTCAGTGTCTCTGTCTATATAAGATCAACAAGAAATTGATAAGAGGGCATCATTGGGACTGGAGAAGATGGGCTGGCAGGCCCGGGCCTTGTGGATAAGACATTTTCCAGACAAATACAGGTATTATAAACTGACAGCCCATGAACATATATAGAACTATGAAAAGATAGCAACCAATGACTAGGAGAAGAGAAGCTGTAGCAGAGAGAAATGAAACAGGAAGATGCTCTGAGGACACATATTTTAACTACATAAGCTTCAACGTGAGAAGCTGAGTAAAATCTGAATCATACTGTTTATTTGTACTAATTCCCATTTTGTTTTTAAACACAATTTTTTAATGTTTGTCTCACCTGCCAAGATAGCATAGCAAGTGCCATGATTGGGGCCTGGGAACTCTGATCTCTTTGTCTAGGACTTTTCAATGTCATATGGGGTAGGATCCAAACTTGAAGAACTGGAGGCTGAGAATGGTGGTACACCCTGAATCCCAGCATTCAGGAGGCTGAGGTGGACTTCAAGACTAGCCCAAGATACACAGCAAGCCCCGTCTCAGGGGGGAAAATAATTCAGAAGTATCTTTTGTATTATCAAAGACTCGTCACTATGTTATATGTTCCCAGGGTTCTTTCTAGGACCCTGAGACAGAGACTGTGAAAGTGCAGGTCCTAAAGGCTACACCTCATTAGCAACATAGTCCATGTGCCTCTTGACTATGTCACTGTGCCCCTTCCCAGCCATGTTTCTGGTAATAGGGACTTCACTACCTCCATGTAGCTTCCTCTACTCTGATTGAACTCTGAGAGATTTGCTTCTACAAGGTGGTGATTACGCCCAGGAGATTACCATATTAAAAAGTGCAGCATGAGAAAGGCTTGGTTGCATGGGAGAACAGCACAATCCTGCTTCTAATATGGAATGTGACTTTAGCTGGATACTTCTCTTTGTGGCCCACTTTTCCTTGTTAGTGTAATGCGATAGTTAGACTTGAAAGTTGAAATGGTTTTTCAGGTTTGACCTTCCAGGGATTCACATGTATTAGGTTGAAGCATGTAAAATTGCTATTTGTAGATCAAAAACAGACGAATATCAGGGGTTTCACATGGTTCAGCCTAATTCATGCATTGAGGTGAGAGAATTCTTTACCAGCTGTTTGCTCAAAATCCCAGGACTGGAAATGCTCACTATTCCGTTTGTCTGGTTTCAATCTGTGGGATCTCTGTGTGGTCTCTATTTGACTTACATGAACCAAAGTATGATATTTGCATTATAAAGGTTGGGGAGAAGCTGTTTCCATTCTGAAAAAATAAAAATAAATTCTTCTCAGTTAAGAACACTTGCTGCTTTTGCAGAGGGCCTGGATTCAGTTCCCAGAACCCACATAGTGGCTTACAACCATCTGTAACTCCAGTTCCAGGGGATCCAATGCTCTCTTCTGGCCTCTATGGGCACCAGACACACACATGATACATATGTATACATGCAAACACTCATATATATAAAATATTTAAAATATAAAATAAATGCTTCTGTGTTTCTTGAGTAGGCTCATTCTTCCATGAGCAGTTAAGGTGGATATCTACAACAGTGTCCAGAATGCTCTGTGTGAATCAGCTCTTTAATCTCTTCCTGGGGGAGAAATGGCTTCCTTAAGGACACATGACATGTTAGGCAAAAGATTCTAAAGTTTACAGTTGAAAGTACAGACTATCCACTTTAAACATCCAAATAAAATCTGGACTGCAACCAAGTATAAGAATGAGTGGTCAGGTGATAGATGCTCTTAGTATTTTGAGAAATGGGATTAAGAGATCCAGAGAGTTCAGAGAAAGGCAGAACTTGAACTGAGCTTCGAAAGATAGAACAGATCTAAATGGGAAGACTGACTGGAGAAAACAAGACAAGGGAAGCTTGGGGGCAGAGATGTGCTCTCCTTGAGACAAAGGGAGAAGGAACAGGGAACTGGCCCAGTATCGTTGCTCTAGGACCAGTGTCCCCATCTGGGGAGGACGCATTCCAAACATAAGCAACAGGACTAAATAATTCAAATTCTTTTGCTTGCAAGTTACAGAAACCCAAGGCACACTAGCATGAGCACAGAGGAGATCTATGAGCAGCATGGGGCAAGATCACACGTTCAAAAGAGAAGTTACAGTCACCATAGCAACGGGGGGTTCAGAACCTGGAAGCAGTCATATCTCATTCACAAGATAGGTTTAGTCAATGTTACTGAGGATTGGACTAACCAAAATTCTAGGATCTTAAGAGGTATATTTACATCATGATCAAGGCATTCCTCTCAGCCCTCCCTCAGATCTGTCCCAGCCTAATCCTGTGGGAGTTGTCTCACCAGCTCACTCAGCTCCTCAGATCTTTGTCTGCACTGGTTCTGCCCTCTGCTGGCCAAA
This sequence comes from Eospalax fontanierii, assembly GCA_035773235.1. Lineage (NCBI taxonomy): Eukaryota > Metazoa > Chordata > Mammalia > Rodentia > Spalacidae > Eospalax > Eospalax fontanierii. The sequence goes on from CM069524.1 coordinate 166,125,374, forward strand.
TCTCAGAACACCACCTTGATTCTCAAAGCAGAATTTCAGTGTCAATCTCTCAACAGGATTTATTGTATGCATTCACCTAGACATATCTGTAATATCTGTAACACACACACGCACACAAAATAAAACAATACTTAGGAGTGGTTATTACATGTCATGCACTAATATAGGCATTTTACATGTCTTTAATTCAATTTTTTAAATCCTCATAATGGAGGCTGGAGAGATGGCATAGTGATTAAGAGCACTGGCTGTTGTTGCAGAGGACCATGGTTCAATTCCCAGCACCCACATGGCAGCAAACAGCCATATGTAACTCCAGTTACACAGTATCTGACACCCTCTGATGGCCTCGATGGGTATTTCACAACATTGGTGCACTTACATACATGCAGGCAATACACTCATACACATAAAATAAAAATAATAAATGAAATATTTTTAAGTGGGAAACGTACACAAAATAAAAACATGCAGTATCAAAGAATAGAAACAAGTAAGTAACAATATAGTTAGGTGCCAGAAAACATGAGGGACAGATATTAATGTAATGACCAAGAAAAAGAAAGGGAGAACTGAGGTAATAATTCTGTAAAGTGCTTGCCTTGCAAGCATGAGGACCTGAGTTTGATCCCCCAAGAACCCCGATAAAAGAACTTGTGCATGGTGAGACATATTTGTAATCCCAGCACTGGGGAGGTGGAGAGACGCCAAGCCTTGGAGCTCAGTGGCCAGCCAGCATACCCTACTTTGAGAGTACCAGGCCAGTGATACCCTGTCTCAGAAAACAATGCGATGACTTCTGAGAAATGACAGTGGAGGCTGTACACTGGCCATGCACACATACACACGTGCATGCACACACACAGAAAAAGAGGAAGAGGAAGCATTTGTAAGTATCCCTTAGTCGAAGTGGGAGCTGGAATATGAAGAACTGGCAAGATGTAATTGGGAAGTCCAATATGGTATGGTCCAAGGCTGATGGTCAAAGCCAGTTGGTTGACTCAGTCATTCAGCAACCCTGAATAGTCACTTTAATATGAGTTACCCAAAGTCATTCTGGTTGAAGCATTTCTGCTTAGTGAGGAGAAACAAAATATCAAAGTCTAGCTCCAGAGATTTACTCTTAAGCAAGTGTAGCAAAGGCTAAATACATCTCTTCTGTTCAGCTCCATCCTTGAGGACTGAGAGCTCTACTGGCTACAAAGCAAGTTGGTCTGATAGGTTCCTGTTTAGTTAGTTATGTCCCAGCCAAGTGTCTACTACTGTGGAAGAAGGAAAGAATGTAGCTTGGTAGACAGCTAGTGGTCTTGGGCCCACCCTCATCTCTCCTCCTAGACTAGACAAGATCAAAAACATTTATAATGCTGCCAAGAAGGAAGAAGTGCTGCTAGTCTGGATGATGTTTTCAGGAGCACGATGATGGGAGCATAAATAAGTCTGTTGTCAATGTGACTATGTGGCTTTTGATCTTTTTTCCCTTTCTGGCACCATTGAGTCTGGTCTTTCTTCTCATTTGGATGGCAATATTAACATATCACTTTTAGCATAGGAGAAGCAGACAAAGAAAGACTTTCAGAACCAGCCTTGTATACAAAAAGAATCTTCTTTCAAGTGTTACTGAGAGACCAGAACATGATCTGCCTGAATGAAATTAGAAACCACCCATTTGTAGCCGTGGTTAACACGTGACAGGGAGTGAGTTCCTGGGGATAAGGGAGTCAGAAATTAGTGAACAGGAAAGGGAAAGAAAAACTGGTATTTGATGAACAACTGCACCCTTCACTACATACTGCCATTAGCGAAAAGTTATGCCTCTTCCAAGAGGTCTTTGACATCAGTGAACCGTCACTTCCACTTGAGATAATTTTGAGGGTCCATCTCTGTTCTAGAACTCCTTGGGATCAGCTGAGGCTTCAGCTGTGGCCACACTGTGAGTTAGCTTTTTCATCTGCCCATTCCAGCTTCCCTACCTTTTTTTTTCAGACAGGATCTCCCTCTAGCCACAGGCAGTCTGGAACAGTTTATATGGCCCAGGCTGGCTTTGATCTCACAGAGATCCCATTGCTTCTGCCTCCTGAGTGCGGGATTAAAGGCACGCACCACCACACTCAGCTTCCCTATTTCTTCACTCACATATCTTCCAAGAGTACTCCCCAAGACATCTTCTGTATGTATCTCTGTCCATCTCAGTTTCCAAGGGAGCTACTCTCTCCTCAAGAACTACTCTAACACTGAGCTGACGTCAATGTTGATGTCGGTTATGATAGAGGAATGATGATAGAATACAGAAGGAGGCAAAAACAAAGCTGTGATTGACAGGGCAGTCTTGTATCCACTGGCTAAAAGGAACTAGCCACTAGAGGGCCCAGTACCACAGTACTACACCTGACTTTACAGAATTCTGCCCTCAGTCTGACAGACACCAGCATCACTGTCTCTACTAAGGGGAAAAAGATATTGGCTCATTATTTCCTTCTCTTTTACATATTCTAGGGATACCAGTGTCCTATCTCGTGCCCACACCACAGCAACAAGCCCTCTGTAGCATTGCATATATTAAACTTATTCCTGCAAATCAAGATTTCCAAAGCCTGTTGTGTCTTTATACCCACCATTGTCATTGTTGTCAAGTAGCACAAAAGATGAAATCACGGAATTCCAAACAGTTTCTGCAATTCTCACCTAAAATGGAAGAGAACTGTCAACATAATCTGTCCCACTTTCTCCATTCCTCTCAGCTTCTCTAGCTGCATGAAGATCCAACATACAGGATCAGTTGTGAAATATAGTGGCCAAGAGAAAGGGGTCATGGGAACCTTCACAGAAGATGAGGAGTTTTAAAAAATTGTATAATTGAATGAATTAATGAATTCTCTGTTGTGCACATAATAAATGGACTTAAAGGAAATATTTCCTATTTGGAAGAACTTTTATTCTGTGTAGGTTTGGCAGGGGGGCTTTCCTTACCTAGAGGGAAGATACTTGGAAGTGCCTATTTCCAATGTATAAATTTCTAAAAGGATAGAGTGTCTAGGAAAGAGGAATTCTGAAGGATACCGTTAATGGGGGTTGATGTTTGGCCCTTTCCAGAACACTCTAAGGCTCTCTGGAAGTAATGACTGCAAGGACACTTGAGGTATAGATACTAAACCAAGTTCTTGATGGCCAGGTTTACAATGGAGGGAGGAGAGAAATGCCTTAGGCAGTTGGAGGTTAGATAACTCTGACTGGTCCATTCCTGCCTAGATAATGAGCATCTTCTGTATAACCATGATGGACTGAAGACAGTTCTCCAGGCTTTCTAAATTGGGTAAACCCTGGGGGTCTTGAATCTGCACAAGAATTTTGAAATTGAATATACTACCAGCCCGGCAGGTGGAGGTAACACTAAATTTAATTTCATCTCTGAAATTTTTTTTAAAAACTTAATTTGACCTGTTTTTTTTTAAAGTAAAGAAATGTAATGTTCTTGTTATTAACACTCAAATGATTTACAGTATTTGGAGTTCTAAGATCATAATAGCAAATCTAGTCTGGCTACATTAATAGCCTATTAGGGATTAAATGTATTAGGCAATACATTATTTTGTTTAAGCCTTACAATATACCTATGAAGAACACTGAGACTCAAAGAAGCTAATTGGGCTGACCAAGGTTACAGTTAGTAAATGGCAGAACAAGGTTTGTTGGAGTCCATGTCTAACTTCTAGAACCAGTCATTCTCTGATATTTAGTCCATTACTCATTATTTCAGTTAGAAACCATGTATGCCAAAGGTGAATGGGAAGAATACAACTATTTTGTTTAACTGTGAGACTTAGAAGCATAGAATGTTTCACTGGCATCTGGCACAATGGGAGGGAAAAAGGCTTCAGAGACAGAGATGCAAGACTGGAATGTGGGCTCTGCTGTCCACTATGTGGCCTTGGGCAAATCTAACCAGTCAGCTTCTCAACCCAAAAAATAAGGTAGAGAGCAAAAGAGGAAGACACCTAATGTTGGTCTCCAACTTCCACATATAAACTCACAGGCAAGTGCACCTGCGCACATATGCATATCCCTGAATACACATAAAATAAATAAACAAGCAAACGAAGTGTAGGGCTTCTCTAGGTACAGGGGATGGTATGACCATGTTTTGCATGGAATGCATAATTTTTTTCCTCAATAGATCATTGATGCTAATCCTTTTCTTTTGCAGATTAGGGAATCAAAGTTCAATGAAAAGCAAAAATACAAGTTTGTGGCAGAGCCAGCATCACAGCCAGGCCTGCTTTGTTCTCAGTGTTTCCTAAGTGTGTTATGGATGATGATTATAGATATTCTTTGAACAAAAGTTTCCATCAACAAACACATTATAAACATTGGGTTAAGGCTAAATGGACAACGTTTTCAGAGCTCTTCTGAGAGAGACTTCTCTCTGTAACATGAATCCCCAAGACAGGAATATAATATGAGGCAATGACCAAAAGTATTTCATATGGAATTTTTAAAGAGTATATTAAATATTTTTCAGAAATATACTCAATAGACTCCTTTAGGAGTGGAAGTTTCCATGGGTTTTGGTCTGTGTGGTGTGGTTATTCTTATTCTAAGTTAGAAGCAAACATATTCCTTCCATTAGGCTGTTCTGTCAGCATCCCTGTCCCAGCTGACTTGTGAGCCTGAGGATATAAAAATAATGAAAACCAGATTCCAGGAAAAGCATACTTGTTTAGAGCCACCACGTTGCATCCAAAAGGCAAATGGAATATGCCACTCTCCCAGGAGTAAGAATAAAGAGACAAAACATGCACCATGACCCCCAAATTCTTTCCTTCTGGGCCGTTCACAGTTAGTCAACACATTTCAAAAGTAATAGCTAACATTCCAAGTGGAGTCACAGAAGAAGTCAGAAAATCAGGACTTTCATTTTAGCTGCTCCATTTATTAGCCATTTGACCGACACTGGTTAATTCATCCGCCCATCCCTTCACTTTCACAAAATACCCTTCTGCATCAAGTTAAATTACGCTCTCTCTTCTTCAAACTTCCACACATTTAGGTTTCACACGAGGCATTCCTTTCCCCACGAAGGCCTCTAGGGAAGATAGTTTGGAAACCAGCAGATTAGATTATCTCTGTAGTTCCTTTTAGTTCCAATGATCTATGACTCAAAACATTTCTTTTGGATGTTTTGGGTTTTGTTTCTCATTTGTTTTATTCTGATATAAGTCTTGCTATGTACTCCAGGCTAGTCTTGAACTCTTGATTCTCCTGCCTCAGCCTCTCAAGTGTTGGGATTACAGGCATGTGTCACCATGCCCATTTTACAACTTAAATTTAGATATAGTTTAACTTGCCTCTGTTAGTGGGACTCCCACCCCCACCACACACACTCCTGAGAAACGCTCTTAGTAATTTCTGAGTAGCTCGGAGAGATTCTTACATGCTTCCGGGATGAGATGCCAGGTGATATGGCATTTCCAGAGTTTTCCATTTTCAGGGCATGAACTCCACTGTATGGAATGTACGGAGGGGAGAAGACTCCCTCTCACCCATCATGCTGTACATTGTCACATGGATTTCTAACCAGTGGTACTTTTATGCCTTTTGATCACAGGATTTTCAGTAAAGCGAATTTTCAATGCTTTACTGATTCCTTGTTCACCTGCAGTTCCCCTCCATAAATTACTAAATATGAGCCATCGGTGAGATTGCTGTAGAGCTACAATAAAGTCAAGAAATAATTTTGCATGATGAACCTAATGCTGTAATTGAACTCACCCTTTGGTTTTGAGGATTCTGCTTCTGGACTCACTGCTCCTCACATTCCTTAGAATGAGTTCCCCCATAAATTTTGGGGGCCTACTAGATTGGAGCACTTAATTGTGTACTTCGGGAAGCAGTCACCCAGATGGAAAACTGCAAGAAATTTTATTGGAGGGGAAAAATATCTATGAAGGACCCAGGGATGAGGCATCCAGAGTAGTGAGAAAGCCTCAGCTTGTGATGTAGCTCTGACGCCCATCTGAAAGGGTGAAGGAAGGGACTTCCATCAGCTCTGAGAACATCTTAGTTAGACTGAAGGGGATCAGAGACGGCCTATTTGAGGAGCCCCACATAGGGTATGAATGACCTGGGTATATTTTCAGCGTTCAGTCAGTGTCAGGGAAAAGGTCAGGGAGAGTGTAAGAAGGGTGGGCTAGTGTTGGGGTAATAATGCAGTAGATTCCAGAAGATACTGCAGCTAGAACCAGCGGTAAGCCACGCAGCAGGCTCTCTGGAGGCGATCTGAGCAGCGCACTCCTGGTGATTGCCACATTGCACACCGGGTGAATTCCAAAAGTAGACATAATTGAACCGTGCATATTTATTGCCAATATTTATTGAGTGCACAAAAATATTGTGCTGGGCACTACAGTAGCCCCTGTAGAATAGGTGAAGCCACAAAGGGCTAGTCTAGAAAGGTTTCAGGTTGAGGTGAGCTTTTATGAGCATCATTGTCAACAATGAGCGTGCCTTAACTTCCATGTATATTAATTAGCATGATGTTGAGCTTAGTAAGAAAGAAAATAATCCTTTAAAAAAATCAATAAAATACTCCTCACCCTTGAGAAGCTCAGAGCTTTCAAAGATTTTATGTGAACCACTGGAAGCTCCAAAGAAGGAGGAGATTTTTATTAGAACCGTCCCTGGTGGTTACCAGAGAAATCCTGAAACTGCTCTGGCAGCCAAGTGGGTGGTGCAGAGGCATGCCCCACCTTAGAACACTGCCAGCCAAGACTCAGGATCAGCTCAGAAACAAACTCAACACCTGTTGTGGCTCTTGGATTAGATTCAAAATCTGAGGAGAAGAATGGAGGGAAAAGGAAGGAATTAGCAAAGAGGGATTTGTAGTAGAGGAGGTGAGACAGCAGTCATTTCAGAACCATATGCAAAACCACCAACAATCTGTCAAAAAGAAAGAGTTCATGGTGGGAGAGCACTAGATATATCTAAGCTGTCCTTGTCCCCTGGCTGGCTTTTGGCACTCAGTGCCTCTCTGAGTCTTTTTGTGCCCCTTGGTTATAATCTATAGAGCTAAATCAAACACTCCTTAAAGTTCTTCCATCTGAACAGCCTAGAATTCTTTTTTTTTTTGAGATGAGGTCTCATGTAATCCTGACTAGTCTTGAACTCCTGATCCTCCTGCCTTCAACTCCTAAGTGCTGGGCTTACAGATATGTGCAACCCTGCAATGCCAACAGTCTAGAATTCTAATAGTGTCCTTAAAATAATCGTTGAAAAGAGAATAGAATGAAAAGAATTTCCTGTGAACCCAGGAATAATCTATCATAATATAATGCCATAGCATAACAATATACCTAGGATAACATTATAATCAAACAGGCATTAAGATAGGCTGGGGAGTCTGGGAATGGGTGACCAAAAACATCTCTAAAGTGGGACTAATTTCATGATCAAGATACTCAGGCATTGAAATATGACTCTGTTCTATCTTTATACAGAGGTGCAGATGGTTGGGAAGGAAAATAATTCCATCTGACAGCCGGGTCTAAGAAGTCTGAAATTCATAAACATTCCATTAACACATGAACCTCCAGTGTGACTGATGCTTCTTAAAGATGAAACTATCTTCTTTTACTGAGCCACCCTCCTCCAGTTTTCCCTTGGAAATGCATACCATTTCTACTTCCCTTTAAATATGTATCTGCTGTTTATTTTCAACCAGATAAGGACACTAGGAGGGGAAATTATATCATGGGTTTTCCCCTGAGGTTTAATATTTTAGAATTCCAACAACAAAAAGAGTTGTTTATTTCTCCCATTGAACTAAGAAAACACCACCGATAAAAACAGAAAACTGCAGTCAAGGAAAGAAAGTAATTATCAGTCAGTCATGAAAAGGCTATAGAATTCTCAGTCCTCCTTCCAGACTCAGCCCTCCCAGAGCAGATCAGGTTTTCTCTTGGGGTTTCTTCTGTTTTGAATTAAGCATCATTGCGGCCTACAGCTCAAAACATAAACTCTTGACCTAGTCCCTGGTAGACAAAACAGGTCTCAAGAGATTGAATGAACAGCCAGGAGAGAGCGATCTGGGCTACATGGGAGCCCAGACTGAGAAGAAAGGAGAAGGGATTGTGGTGTCAGTGGAAGACACCAGAGCAGCCACAGGAGGGCCACAAGCTGCTCAATAAATAGTTGTGTGTTGGGCAGCTGACCTAGTTCTAGGACACACCCAGGGCCTACAGTTGCAGCCTTGCTAACTCACACCAATCCTTGGGTTGTTTCCTCTGGGAGGAACCTAAATGTTATTTCCACTGGGAGGCAAAGTGCAACACGCAGCTGTGCTGACTACAGGTTGCACACATTGAGGATATGTTGACCAAATCATACTTACAATAGATTCATGCATTTTTAAGACAATTTTCTGACATCTGAAAATCAAGGGTTTTGAGGACAGGGCATTTTTCCCCCCACACATTCACAGAAAGGTGCTACCTGGATAGGTCGCAGACCTGCTGGGAACCCTTTCCTACATCTTAGAGCTTGTTTAGCACCTCTCTTGCTTCCGAAGAACTCCTACATAGTGTCTACCACGCTTCCTAGATGCCTACTGGCCAACTGGTCATGAGAGGTTATCAATTTGAAGAAAACTAAAATGGCATTTGGCCATAGCATGGACTCAATGGTATTTGCTGACTGAATGAGTGACATATTCTGGGCCACTCCGACACCTTGGTGTACAGACAGCTCTGCATAATGGAAAGAGTAATAGCCATATCCTGGGTTAAAGACCTTACTTTACCGACTTTTTGACTTTGAGTCCCAGAATTCTTGATGTAAAAGAACTAATCTGACTCTGTCTACCTCAAAAGGTCATTGTGAGTAGGAACTCAGAGTCACCACCTGCTAGGTCACCTCCAGCACACAATTAAGGATTTCTGGGTCAAGTAATACCTTTTTCTAGATTCTAGGGGCAGAAATCTCAAAATGTCAAAGACAATGTTTTTTTTGGTCTTTTTGAGACAGGGTGTCCCTGTAGCCCCAGCTGTACTGGAACTCACTACTTAGACCAGGCTGGCGTTAATCTCACAGAGATCCTCCTGCCTCTGCCATTTGAGTGCTGGGATTAAATGTGCAAACCATCATAACCAGCTATGTCAAAGACAAATTAAATTCTTCCCATTATGAAGACAAAAGTTATATCTGGAAATAGATACAATAATTCCACAAGGTAAATGTTTTTGTGTTGTTTGTTTCAAAATAGAGTCTCATGTAGCTCAGGCTGGCCTTGAACTCACTTACTGACCCCCTGCCTCTTTCTCCCAAGCGTTGGGATTACAGGCATACACCCCCATCAACAATTGTATTCTTGATCTTCTCTTCTTCCCATGCTTCTGCCTATACCATCCCACCTTCCTCCCTTTGAGTGTCAGCCTACAACTGCAGACTGGCATCCTCTACATAGCAAGGGACATGACTATTAGTAGGTTCTGATTTTATCTTAAAGTTTTGACATCTGAGAGGGACTAAGCCTCTATCTTCCAACTGACAAAAATCTCTCTTCTGGGGCTGGAGAGATGGTTCAACTGTTAAGAGCACTGGCTGTTTTTCTAGATGACCAGGGTTTGATTCTCAGCAACTACATGGCGGCTAACAACCATCTGTAACTCCAGTTCCAGGGCATCCAGCGCCCTCTTCTGACCTCTATGGGCATTATACAACATGGGTGTGCTTACATACATGTGGGCAATACAGTCATTTACATAAAATAAATATTTTTAAAAACTCTCTTCTTCCTGGCTTGAAGTAACATATCCATCCTTCAGTAAAGAATAAGGGATACAAGGATTTCCAGCTACTGTTGGAACTACATGATTAGTGTTGGAGAATCAGCATTATAAATGAAGGTAGGAGGGTATGGATCCAGCATGGGTTCTATGCTGACAAGATAACTGATGCTCACTACAGTATTCTAATATTCTGATCATCTCCAGCTGATTACTCAAGTGCCACCATTATAATCAATTCTGTTTGCTTTGGGTCCTGTTCCCCTAAGATCACTTTTTTGCATATACCTTCTGTGGTGGTTTGAATGAGAAATGTCCCCCATAGGCTACACGTATTTGAACATTTGGTCGATTGATGGCACTATTTGAGGAGAGTCATGAAAGCTACAGGAGGTGTGGTCTTACTAGAGGAAGCAAGTCACCATGGTTGGGCAAGAACAGTGTGAGTTTGAGGCCAGCCTGGTCTACATAGGGAGTTCCAGGCCAACCAAAGCTTTAGGGAGACCCTGTCTCAAAGGGAAAAAAATAATTAAAGAGATATATATTACCTCATCATAAACTTACAGATGACAATGTAGTAATATCTGTTACAGAAAATACTAGCTTGGAATAAGGAAGATCTAAAGTCAAGTCAGCTATGTAAGCTTTGCAACGAGTCACCCTGTTGTGCAGCAGCTTGGGACAACAGTAGCTTCTCAGTTCTCAGTATTATGTGTATTTGCTGGGCAGTTCCTCTACTGGTTTCAGTTGAACTTATTCATGAAGCTCTGTTTACTTGGAGGGTGAACTGGGCTGGAAGCCTCATCAATACCACCATTTCACCTAAATGTCTAGCTTGACAGGAGTATCTTGTCTTCCATAAGGCTGGACCAGCTTCCTTAGGTGGTGGTCTTGAGAGTTACCAAAAAGAATTTGTGGGCATATTTAATCAGCTTATCTTCGTAGATGGTTGGTCTTGGGCAATTTAGTTTTTCTTTCCTGAGACCAGTTTCCTTATCTTATGAGAATGAAGTGAAACAAGTCATATAAAGCCATTCATCCAACATTTGTTTTTTTGTTATAAGTTACTTTGTTACTTGCCATTTCTCGGGCCTGGAGTAAAACCTTCCTCACTCTCCCCATCTTCTTCTTCTTTCATGAGCTCTAAAAAAGTTTCCAAAATGATTAACTCTCAATGAGTTTCCACTTTAGTAAATTATTTCTTCCCAGACCTTTCCTCCATCCTTACAGAAACAACAACAATATGTTACATCTACCATGTGAAGTTATTGCTATGTGAAATTTTAATCTCTGTCCTTATTACCCTTAGAATTTCTCTAAAGACAAATCATTTGTAAAATTCTCTATCTTATTAGTAGTAACAAATAACTTTCGATGCTTCCATGATTTAATTCAACTTCACATTTTTGGCAGTAAACACATGCTCCTTTTAAAAAATAAGTCCTTTTATGAATATGTCCTATCTTCCTAACTATATTTAAATACTAATAAAACCAAGGACCTTGATATGTATGCATGTACATGTATTTATGATTAAATGCATTCATATGTTTAATTTATTTCATAGCTCTTTCATGCCCTGAACATCACAGAACATATTTCCCAAGCGCTTCTTACTGAGGCTTAAGTGGACAATAACAGGAAGCAGCTAGGCAACAGGGAAAGAACGAATCTGAAGTTCTAGATTATGATGCTACCACCCCATGAGTTTTGCTGGTTCTGTGGGAGAAAACAATAGATAATAATAGTGGGAGCTGCTGGGTACTCAAACCATATTAATCAGGGACTGGAGTGATGGCTCAGTGGTTTAGAGCACTGACTGCTCTTGCAGAAGACCTGGATTCAAATCTCAGCACCCACATGGTGGCTAACAACCGTCTGTAACTCCGGTTCCAGGAGATCTGATGCCCTCTTCCATCCTCTGCGGGCACTGCATGACACAGGCGCACTTATATCCATACAGGTATAACACTTATACACATAAAAAATAGAAATAAATAATAAAATCATGTTAACCTAGGCCAGTAGATTTGTTTTTAAAGTGTGTGTCTGTCTGTCACATTTTTGTCAAAATATGTTGGCTGGGTCCCTTCCTTTCCTTCCTCATTAATCAACTAAAAGATGGCACAGGGCAAAGAGAAGTATTTGGAAAATGCGGACTCAGTGAGAACCACCACAGGCTGAGACTCCAGGACTATTTGGTGTGATCAGCAGATTTGTGCAGCTGTAGGAAGGAAGCATCTTTGTCCATATTTCCACATTATTCTGATTACTGAAAGCTATCTTCATTAAACTAACTTAGTTATAATTTTTGCAAAATAGAGTATTCATTCTCCGGGAGATTGGTAAGAGATTTACTAAGATTCAAAGTATCCTAAGCTCTCTGCAGTCTACTTACAAATCCCAAATTTCCTAATCATATTAACATTTCCTTCAATACTTTTATCCTTCTTATGGTTAAATCATAAAAGTCCCTAACATTGACAGGCGCTTGTATAATTCCTTAAAGATAAGGATAAATGTTGCAACCTTTGGCTGCCTACAAGTCTACTTTCCTTGTGATAATTCACATTAATTGTTTAGCTCTGTCTAGCACAGTACACTTCAAAAAAGTCTTCAATAGGTATTTTGGGGCTTATTTAGATTCTTTGCCAAGGGAGTAAAGTCTCTAACCCAGTAGCTCTGGTTCTGAGCCACTCAGAATGAACTCCCCTAAGAAAAGCAAAGAGGCTAAAACCTTAGGGAGGTTGTTAACAATCTCACATTTTCAAATCAGGTGAGAGGTTTAATTTGTTCACTAAAGAGAGCAACACGATCTCCAGAGTATGGCGAGAACAATGCCTGTAGATAACAATACTGTACTGTACACAAAAATCTGTTGAGAGTAGATCTCAAGAGTTTTTAACCACAATTAAACAAAGGCATCAAAATGGGTCATTTGCAGTCTGGGGAGATGGCTCAGTCAGGAAAGTGCTTATTGGCTAAGCATGAGGATGTGAATTCAACCCCTAGATCCCCAACAAAAGAGCTAGGTTGTGATGATACCTGTTTGTGATCCTGTGACTGGGGAGACACAGACAGATGGATTTCTGGGGCTTGCTGGCCAGCCAGCTTCGCCTACTTGGTGAGCTCCAGGCCAATGAGAGAATCTGTTCAAAGAAACAAAGTAGAGGGCCCCTGAGTAATGATATCAGAAGTTTTCCTTTGGTTTCCACACAAGCACCTACACATACATGTGCACCACATAAGTATGAACAGCCCCCCAAAAGGGAATATCTTCATTTATTCTATTCTTTAGAGTTTACAAAATATTTTCCTGTGAATCATTTTGTGCTTCCCAGAAATGTTGTCAGGTAGACAGATAATATTAATCTTACAGAAGCTAAGATGGAGATGTCTTATGTCCATACCTAGAGTCACGTAGGTAATCAATGCAGAGCTAGGACCAGTACTAAGATCTTCCTAGAGAAGAAGGAAAACTTATACAAGCTAATTTGAACATAAACTGGTCTACTGGCTCGTGTAGCTGCTGAGGCATAGAAGATGAGGTTATCTCCCTAATATCATTCCCTTTTCTCTGAGTAGCTCTCCTAATTTTCATGATCATTTTCCCCTCGGCTTCACTGCTGTGGAGCCCAAGTGCTTATGGAGAAGGTGACTTCACTCCTGATCTAAGGACTGGAGCTTACGGCTCAGACTCATATTAATTAACAAAATTCTACCTCCTTGCCTTTGCTACTAGTTCAAGAATGGGCTTGTGTGTTGGCTAGCATGGCCAGGTCCCTCGGGGGCGCAGAGTCAACGTCACAGACCCTGGGAGACAGTGGAGCCAGGATCTCATTTAATTTTAGAAAGGAACAGGATTTATACTTTTGTCAGGCTTAGGGGAGGTCATTATCTAGTCATTTACGTGCTTCATTCTGGTAGGTCCTGAACACCTGACAATCTGAAGTTCATTGCTCTCATTGGTCCTAGATGGCTGCTAGCCTGGGAGCTGCCCAGGTTTGATCCCGGGAAGTGTTCATAGTGCTTGTTCTAGGCCAGCAGGTCGGGAGCCTGCCTGACCTTGCCAGAATCATCCTACGCTTGTGAAACTATCTGAGCCAAAATAAAGCAAGGAAAGTTTTGACAGAGTATCTGGAAAAAACTTTCACTCCCACTAAACGTACAACTGCCTTTTTCTACCTCTACAGAAAACAGCCTTCTAACCGAGTTGACTCTAGATGGCAAATAGGGATTTTGATGTCATTGTCAAGCTAGTATATCAACCAACCCTGAAGTCAACAACATATCTTTGGAGCTGGTCATAACCTTTTGTACAGTTTTATAAGCCATGAATGACTCTAGTACAGTTTTATGACAAGTAACAGAAAACCCAGCTCAAACATTAATGGGTCTCCTGGTCCTTGCCTGCATGTCATGGGGCATTCAGTTCACAGTAATAAAAATAATTCTATAACCTAACAATAATATCATGAAGTAAGACATGGAATATAAGGGGAAAGTTGCAGAAATGAAGCCCTTGGAGAATGGAATCTGGGTCTCCATGGCACACGAACTCTCTTACTGTTTCATCTTGCTCACTTGACATTCTCTTCAGCTGAGCATATACCTTTTTCACTATCTGACAGGCATATGGTCACCTGTCACTGCAGAATATTGATGGTGGGTTCCAACAGGAAAGAGAAGCCTTTCGTAGGAAATAGTATAAGGAGAGTCTGATAAATAATATTCACAGATATAAAGGTGCAAATATCATAAAGGACAGAGCAGTATCCTAGGGCTAGAAAGTCTAGCAGGAAGACATGAGCAGTAGTGAGCATGAAGGGATGAGGAGATGGAGCAGTAACTGATGATGGCAAGGTTGTGTCCTCCCTCCTGTTACCTGTTTGTATTCCCCATGGCTCCACCCCCACAGGGAGTCTGAAGGGAAGGAAGCCTCTGGATGAATTCTAAATAGGTCAACCCCCTATTACAGTGGGCTGTAACAAGATGGAACGTAGGTTTTAGAGCAGCAAGTGAAAGATATCCAGTACACTAACATTAGCACTTTATCCACAACAATTGCATCATCAACACCTGAAAGGATTCTGGCTGTATTTGGAAGAGTTGATCCCTTCTCAGACCAAGCACATACATATAACCATTTCTTACTATTAACAAATATTCTACAGTATTGATCTGTGATGTATCTATGCAGAGGTTTTTTATAAACCATAAATATCACCAAGAAATACTGAATATTTAGATATTACCTGGCTTTTCACTGACCTTTTAAATTTATTACTACAAGGCTAAAGTTATCAAAAACCATATCAGGTCAATGAAATAGTGTCACAAGGCACATACTTTTTTGCGGGGAGGGCGTCTTTTTGAGATAGGATCTTCCTGTAGCCCCAGCTGGCCTGGAACTCACTATGTAGACCTGGCTAGCCTTGAGTTCACAGAGATCTGCCTGCCTCTGCCTCCAAAGTACTAGAATATATATATATATTCATATATATTCATATTCATATATATATGAATCTCCTTGTCAATTGCCATATAATGCCCTGTTCACCCATTTCAGGGTTCATTACTTCCCCAACTTCTTCCCAACCCCTGTACACTGTATAAAATGCTTTTAATTTACAGACCATTATATGGCATGTTAGTTTTTAAAATTTCATAATGTACATTGTACAGCTTTGCCTTGGATATATCAAATGTTTGGTAAATAAGTGAATTTCTGTAATGCAGGTATAAAATAAAGCAGATGCATTATGGGGGCACCACAAGAGACCAGATCACTAGGGTGCTGCTCTGAGACTTAAAACATTTGCATATTAATTGTGCAATGGAAGTGAATCATCACTCTAAGTCAGAAAATATGAAATAATTTAAAATAAGCCATAATGTTTTAATAAGGAATAGTGTAATATCATGCAGACAATCCAACATGAATATCCATTTTTGACTAAATGAAAACAAAGTATTAACAGGTGATGCCATAAACACAATGAAAATGTATCTAATTATTAGCTAAATAAAAATACTGTAGCGCCAAAAAATTTACTCTTTGGGTTTGGGGCACTTTAAATTTAATTACCTTAAATTGCTTTTAAGTAGAATATGTTCAGTCTTTTTGAAATACAATACTTACCTCCAAAGCTATTATCATTAAGTTGGACACAATAGACTTCTCTGAGCAGTTCATAAAAATGTCTTCTTTCCTGTATCCTTGTAATTCAAGCATTCCATGGAGATCTTTGCATAACATTCAGAAATAAAAACCAGAGAACAAGAGGAAAAGAATAAAACTCTAGCATCTCAATGCTCTAATTAGATGGTGCTGAGAGCTGTGTTATGAGTGCAGGTTTCAAAGGGACCACATCACCACATTCCCCTTTCACCAATGGGAGATTAGGGAAATACAGGAAACGATACAAGAGGCAGACTTAGAATAAATGAGTGACATAATTTAAGTCAGTCATTCATTAGGAAACTGTTCCTGAGCTGAAATAAATCATCATCAGTTTTAAGCAGTAAAATTTTCCACCTATTTCGGGGGCCAGCGTGGTGCTTTCTCCTGCTTCAGCAAGCATTGCGATCAATAAAAAATCGCAATTTAAAATGTATCTTTAAAGATATGGGCAGGTGGGATGGCTCGGTGAGTAGGAAGAGTGCTCGCTGCCAAGCCTGATAACCTGACATCTATCCAGAGATTCATATGGTAGTCAGAACTTCTAAACGTTGTCTTCTGATGTCCCCACATGTGCCATGGCATACATAGCCAATAAAGAAATAAATGTAATTTTAAATTTTAAAAGTAAAAATATTTTTCAAGCTTAAAAATACAAATGAAAGATGAGTAAAAGCCAGAATCAATTCTAAAACTGTAGTTATGGTGGCTGAACCCCAGGAGGTGGCTGTGCCCAGAGCAGAACTGGGCAGACTGAACTGTTAAGCAGGTAATTTACATGAAGACAGTTTCTACAATATATTCCAAGCTAAGCTTAAGTAGCAACAGCCAGTCCTCTTCTAAGTCAGTCTTAGCTGGCCAATTGTTAGAGCCTACCCCTAGAGCTGCTGTAGGAGATGAGTTATCCTACATGCTATGGCTGTTCTGTAAGATGGAGACTGCAGCTTCACTTCCAACAGGACAAATGCTGACGCAGGAGTTTTCTTGTGCTCTAGATGTTCTGATAACAGAGCAGAGTGCAATGAAGGTGCAGTATAACTTGCCTGGATGATGCACTCAGTGGAGTCAGCACTCAAACTCAGTGGACTAGGGGTATCAAAACAGTGGGTGGGAAAAAGCACGGAACACCATATCTACACAGTACTTTCCTGGTCCCAGGGCCCTGGGTTCTCCTTGTCTTACCTGTGTGATCCGAATTATGACAGGTTACTTAGCATAGGGGCTGTCTTTTCTACAAAATAATATGAAATGCTCAGCCCAGCCATGTCACAGACCCGAGCTCTCACTGTGCCCTTACCCGAATCAACTCCATGTTTCTATACCGTACCCAATCTTCCCCTTCTCCTTCTTAGGCCAGTCGTCAAAACAGTTTCTTCTCCCTAAGCCCTCTAGTTCTCATGGTAACAAAAAGACAAGTACAAAGAAAAAAAAATCACAAAGCAAAGCTAGATACAGAATCTGAGCTATCCCCAGACAACTTGCTGAGACCACATCCCTTTTCGTTGTGAATACATGTAATAAATAAGCCACAATCTTTGTAGTTAGTTTTAACTGTTTAATACTTTAATTGACTGGGGGTAGGAGGGGGCTGGTTCAACCTGTTTAAATGGGCCTATTGCCAATTTTTAGATCTGTTTGCTTTAATTGCTTCAGGCTTTTAAAGACTTCATAAAAAAATTCAAAAGGGACTTACGAAGGATTTAAAGAAAATATCATCCGTTTTAGACCAGTAATGTCACATTTCTAGAGAAGAATGCTTTAGGGTAAAAGTAGGTAGTCTGCAGAGCTCTGTCCATACTTACTTTGCTTTGGTTGAAATTGAACATAGAAACAATTCCTCCCAGTCCAAAGAGCACATAGCACAAAAGAATGGACTGTTATTAGGACAAAGCTAATAACAATCATTTGAATGGGTACTTCACAAGAACAAATTATATTTTCCTCTTATGTAAAGGTTCATGTATTCAACCATAAGAAGCAAATATTAACCTTTTCAGGAACTCCAGGTTTCCCCTTTGAGGTTTCCATGGGGGTGATACAAGATGCTTTGAAGCTCTTCCAAGATTTGATACGATCTTATTTTTTGTAGTAACAGAGATTGAATCCAGGGACTTGCACATGTTAGGGAAGTGCCCTACCACCAGCGGCTTCCATAGTCCCTTTTTATTTTGAGGCTACCTCTCCTCATGTTGCCCAAGCTGCCACAAGCTACAGAACAGTCATGATTACAAACATTACCACCATGCCTGGCTTTCCTAGGACATTCTGATGCTGCTGTGCATTCTGGAGTTTAGGAGAGTGTAGCCTTTCTGTTGCCAGCTCTCTCTTTGGTGTGTTCTGCCTGTCTCTACTTTTCTTGCCCCTCCTTGTCTTGACCAGACACTACTGGAGCTTCTCCGTGTACCACATCACTTCTTCCTTTTCCCAGGCTGGCAGAGCTTCAATTTTGCATAGGTTCCAACTTCCTGCCCATGGATCCCTGACTCCAGCCCTCTAGGAGGGAATCATGTTCAATCTAAGGCCCTCATGTGGTCTCTCTCACTTGCCAAGGATTCATTATGCAGGTATTGTTAATTTGGGTAACTAGACTGGAGTATACATTTGATAATTATACCTAGAAAAGGTTTCTAGGCTAAGAGAAAAAAGACACATCATCCTTTTCTGCCCTTGGAAATCTTTGGGCTCAGATATGATGCCTGCGAGTGCCACAGCTATGGGGAGAAAGATGACAAAGAGTTCTGCTCATTAAATAAGCTAACCTTGAGTGGCCTCAATGCAAAACTTCTTGTTGATGGAAATAATGTGTACCCCTATGGTTATAACCAACTGAGTTAAGGTCTGTTCTTTGCCACTAAAACATCTTGATGACGGTCTCATAGATAGCCAAAGAGTTAATACAAATGATCAGTTTCCCATCTAATATGTAATAAACATAATTGATAGGGATAATTAACACCAGAATAAAACTGACAATAACTAAGTTGAACATGGTGAAATCTATTGTTTAAGCAAATAAAGTCTTCATAGGATTTATTTATATATCTCACTTTTACAATGGAAAATCTAAAAATATTCAAGAGCATAGATACTTCTAACAAATTCTAGAAATCAACCAAACAACCTGCCCTGAGAGCCTCAGCCAGTTGTATTCACTGAGAAGCAATCAGGCAGAAAGCCTTGCTCGGTTCCCTTGGGGCCTCAAGGATACCGACAATTTAAATATGTGCGGATGGGAGAAGTGCAAGCAAGGAGCATAGAGAGGAATGGCCACAAACTCCGGAAGAAGGGTAAGAGAACATGGGACATTTGTCAGCTTGACAATGCACCTCACACACTCTCAGCTCCGCGGAAGCAGTTCACCAGGGCTCCCACAGCTAGATTAGCATTCACTGTCGTGTTTGCTGCAGCACCAGGCTACAACTTCATCTAGGTGTTGTATAAATGATATTGATTGGTTGATTAGCTTTTTAGAACCCATGTCATAGTCTCTAAAGCCTTGCTGTGATTAACTCTTGATTGTGCGTTACATGCTTTTTCTCTTACTGTCACCTGTGGCAGCTCTGCCAACTACCTACCAAATACTTATTCTTCCTGTTTCTCTACTATCTGAAACCCTAGAGCACAGCCAGCCAAAACTGTGATTAATCTTAGGAGTGGCAAGACAACAGAGTGCTGGTCAATGAAATATAAAAGAAAATATACTGAGAGGTTCCTGGGGAAACAGTTTAAAGGGGATTAGCAGGCAGATTTGGCTGACAGGAACTTTTGTCCTTCACCTTCTTACCTATAATGCATACTTAATGTGAAAGGTGACATAGGGATCTTTTGACTGGAGATAAGAACAACAGGCTAGATAGAACAGAAAGATAAAAGGAAACAGGCTTATTTGTGACTTCTTTTATTACCAACATATAGAGACCTCTTGTAATTTAGAAAAGAAAAATGCACCTCTTTTAGTTAGGCCTCTTAGTTTGGTTTTAGTTGGACACAGCTGAATGCAATCATGATTGATACATATTTTTAGCCTCATTGATCATTTTAACTAAAGGGTGGGCAGAAAAAGTAAAAATAAATCTTATGGGATTGGGAAATGGAGAGATTGCTCGGTGGTTATGATCATCCTACTGCTTTTGCAGAGGATCGAAGTTTGATTTCTAGCATCCACATCAGGGCAGCTCATAGCCACCTGTAACCACAGCTCCAGAGGATTTGATGCCTTCTTCTGGACTCCACAAATGCCTGCATTCACATGTGCACAGATACACACAGAGACACACATATGTACATAATTAAAAATAAGTCTAAAGGGGCTGGAGAGATGATTTAGCGGTTAAGAGTACTGGCTGCTCTTGTAGAGAAGCCAGGTTCACTTCCCAGCACCCACATGGTGGCTAACAATCATTCATAACTCCAATTCCAGGGAAATCTGATACTTCCTTCTGACCTCCTCAGGCATTGTACAACAGCAGTGCACTTACATACATGCAGGCAATACACTTATAAAGTAAAAATAAAAATAAAATATTTAAATATATATCTTAAAACACACACGAAACAAACAAAAACTCGTGGAGCTGGAGAGATGGTTCAACTGGCAAAGTGCTTACTGTGAAAGCATGAGGACCCAAGGTCAATTCCCAGCACCCATATTGAAGCCAGGCAAGTCAGATATGGCAGTGTGTGCATGTAATCCCAGCACAGAGGATGTGGACACAGGAGGCTCTTTGGAGCTTGCTGACCAGCCAGTCTACCTGAACTGGCAAACTCCAGGTCTGAGAGATCCTGTCTTGAAAAATAAAGTGGTAGGGGCTGGAAAGATGACTCAGTGATTAAGAGCACTGGCTGCTCTTGCAGAAGACCTGGGTTCGAATCCCATCACCCACGTGGTGGCTAACACCTATCCGGAACTCCAATTCTAGGGGATCCAAAGCCCACTTCTGTTCTCCATGGGAATTGCATGACATGAGTGCATTTACATACATGCGGGCATAACACTCATATACATAAAAATAACTCAATCAAAAAATTTTAAATAAAAGAAAAATAAAGTGGGGAGAAGTGGAGGAAAACACTTAGTGTCAACTTCTGAACTCACACAAACGCATACACATGTGCAGCCCTATTCACACATGCCTACACAAAAACATGTACACATACATATACACAAAGATACAACTCATAAGTATATAGATTCTATATAATATATATCTACAATATAATGTGTATATATGTATGTGTGCAACTTATTCAAACTTATAATTTTGCATGTATGTACATATAACTTTACAAACTTATAATTATGTTTATATGTATGCATAACTTGTTCCAATTATGCCTTACATAGACATTTTCAAACAATAAAATCCACAGAAAATTATATCTTTTATTCTTCACCTTAACAGCACTGTGTAGATTTTTTTTCTTCTGTTGAATAAAATGAGTCATTTTTTCCAGGCTATATCAGACTGAGAGCACATCATCATAGCATGGTAGTCTCTAAGCAAGAGTTGGCTCCAACAGATTCAATTTCCCTTTGTGTACAATGCATTATGCTGTCCATATTATATTAGAAGCAGGATCTTTGATTTCATGAGGAAATGAAACAGTGTTAGGAAGAGAAAGCTGACTGCAGGACATTAGTTGTTTCACTGAATAAATAGAACACACACACACACACACACACACATAAGGGAAACAAGACAACACACAACAGTATTAGACCAACAAGGACAAGTGGCATCCACAAGAACAAAGGCAATTTCTAAAACAGAAAGTAACATAATTTCAAAAAAGCTATCAGGTGCAGAAAAAATAAATGCAAGCTGGGGCTATTAAGGTTTAAAATGGAAGTAAATCTATTACTTCATGAATTTCAAATTTAGAGTGACTGGCCTATTAAAGTGCTCAGGTAAAGAATACTATCATAGCACCTAAAAAGGAAGGTCGCTTTGAAGTTTCAAATATAGTAGACTTCATGAACATTTTCTTTCAGTAACAACCAAAGTTTATTTACTGATGGTGTTTAGACAGTTCACAGTATGGAGCTGGTGAACGTTGCTCATAGGGGCAGATAATTCAAGAGAATTGGGGAACCTTTGCTTATCACTGTGTTTCTAACATCTCAAAGACTGTGTGGCACAAAAATAGATGAACAGTATAAAGTTGATGAATAAATAAATGAGAGTTGGTGTTTTTCAGAAAGAACTGTGAAAGATGATTGACAGGTAGAAAAGATAGTGTTTAAAGTCAAGGAAGACAAATCAAATCAATATGAAGGCCTGTTTTCTTATCTGCTTAGTATTCCTTTCTCCCTGTTCCAGTAACAGAACCCTGGACTTCCTTGAGAAATGGCTCCTGTTTCACTTTCCATTTTATGTGACTCTTGAAGCACTCATGGTATTACATCTTCTCCTCCTTTACCACAAAGGCAGTGAGCACATAACCCAAGCCGGGTCAAGCATTCCCTGAAATTCCTATCTACTGAAGCAGAGAGACAATTCTTCTCTTTAGGGCTGCTGGTGAGCATGGCACTTACATGGAGATGTGAGTTGTCATTACTGTCAGTAGGAAAGATTGTGGGGAACATAAGTGATGAAGGTAAAAGATGAAGACAGACTTCCTGTCAGCACCCAGGGGGTGCCTGAAGCGAGTGCTACCTCTGTCTTTCTCAGGCACATAAGCAAATAAATTCAATTTAAGAAATTTGGAACTATATATGAAAATAGATGTTTTGAAAACAAGTGTAATGTGAAATTTACCCTTTTATTTTCCTTTGTAATTATTTTTATTTTATGTTCGTGTACTGCCTGCCTGGATATGCACCCATGTCCTTCAGTCTCCGAGGAGGATGGAAGAAGGCGTCAGATCCCCTGGAACTGGGAGTTATGGACAGTTGTTAGTTGCCAAGTGGTGCTGGGATATGAACCAGCACATATATGGGATATGTTCTTGCAGGTCCTCTGCAAGAACAGCCAGAGCTCTTAACCTCTGAGCCATCTCTCCACACCCCCTTTTAGTCTTTTAAGGTATGGCTTAATGGTGTTACAAACATTTGTGCTGTTGCATAAAAAGTTTTCTGCTAAAGCTAGGTTGTTTTTGTCATTTGCAATAGAAAGAAGTGGTAAGTTTGGTTTTTTGTTATTAGTAGTATTTTATTTTTATAGCATAGGAATTCTGTAGATGTTTGATACCAGATCATTATCAGATATATATATATATTTTTTTTTTTTTTTTTTTTTTTTTTGACAGTATCTTCTTCTAACCAGAAGCTTACTGAATATTTTTCTTTCTTTACCTTCTGTGCTGGATAGCTTTAGAGTCAACTTAACACACCTGGGTTGAGGGAGCCTCAGTTGGGAAACTGTCTCCATTGTACTGGCCTGTGGCTATGTTGGTGGGCTGTTTTCTTGATTGCTGAGAGATGCGGGAGGGTGTTGTGGGTGTTCCACCCGTGGGCAGGTTGTTCTGCATTGTATATGAAAGCAGCCTGAATATGGGCCAGACAAGCCAGTAAGTAGCATTCCTCCATGGCCTGTGCTCCAGCTTCTGCTCCAGGTTCCTACCCTGAGTTCCTACCCTGGGCTCCTTAAGTGATGAACTGTGAGCTGGGAGATGTAAGCCAAATAAACCCTTTCCTCCCCAAGTTGGCATTGGTCAGTGTTTTGTCACAGCAATTAAAGCAAATTAGAACAGATATTGGTACCAGGATCGTGTGGTATTGCAGTGACAGACCTGACCTTAGATTTTGGGAAGGATTGTGACATGTGGGCTGTTTCCTTGGTCAGAGTGTTTTGTCACAGCAATAGAGGCAAACTCAAACACCTTCTCTCCTTCCTTCCGTGCTGGGAACTGAACCTACGGCCTCATACATATTAGCAAAATGCTCTATATCCCCAGTTTGGCCAGATAATTTTTCCTAAGGCTGTCTTGTTAATTTTAATGACATAATAGATCAGTTTTATATTTCCATGCTTAATGCTTTCTGTACACTAAGAAAACTATACCTAAATCCAAGTTGCAAAGACATTCTGCTTCGTTTTCTTCTAGAGGATTTTCGGCTTCTATGATCTGTCTAAAATTATTTTTTATATCTGCTGTGAGATAAGAGGTTGAAATTTTTTTCCTCCAAATAGATATTCAGCTGTTCTATATAGTGATGAGATTTTCCATTTTTCATTCTTTGATACTTTTGATAGGAATCTGTGAATCCGTTTGGGGTTCTTCAGTCTGTTCCACTGATGTATTTGTCTGTCTTAATGTTGGTGTTATATACTTTTCTCACTGTAGTTTTAGAGGTGGATTGAATTTCTCCAAAAGAAAGGAAACAAACTCATCAATTTATTAGATATTATTGTTCCATTATTATATAAGAATATATATCTGATAAAACATTGTTAATTTGTACTGTATCATAAAGTACAATGTTACAGATCCTATAATTCTGAAATGGCTCGTCTTCTTTTACTCTTATTCCCTCAGCAACAATTCTTCCATGCCATCATGGTGTAAAAGGCTTGCAGTACATATTTGTCTTTTGAGTTTTCAGCAGCCAAATTTCTTATTACTGTCATTTTTCTCAAATGCCATATCCCTTTTTGCTAACTCTATTCAAAGCTAGGATACAAAACAAAACCATTTACATATGCATAGAAAGCATAAAATATGTAAGGAGTGAAGCCCAAGAGTCATTTTCTTTTTTAATATTTATTTATATTTATGTTTTGTCTGCATGTATGTGCGTGCAAAATGCATATGCAATGCTCATGGAGGCCAGAGAAGGGTATCTGATTTCCTGAGGAGTTATAGATGGTTCTTAGCTGCCATGTAGGTGCTGGGAACTGAACTGAACTTGGGTCCTTTACAAGAGCAGTTAATGCTCTAAATTGTTCAACCACCACCTCTCCAGAACAGGGGGTCACTTTCTTTAAAGGATGTGCATCCAGCATTGGGAACCATTATTCTGGTTTAGAGATGTACAAACTGTGGCCTCTGGGACATATCTGGCCTGCTACCTATATTCATAAGTAGATTATTATTAGGATACATAGATAGGGAGATATATAAAACTAAAGGCAGTTTAGTAGATTAGATACTGTTGGAAAGAGAATTAGTAAACTTAGAGAAACAATAAGGATTAGAGTAGAAATCAATGAAACAAAAATCCAAAAAAAGCAAGAAAAAAAAAAAAAGAAAAGCAATGGAAAAATCAATGAAACCAGCAGTTTTTCCTTTTGAAAGGATCAACAAAACTGATGAAACTTTAACTCATTTGGAGATCATGATGGGGAGGCTTTTCAAATTTCATGAATATGGGCACATAGATCTTCAGCAATAACTAGCAAACTAAATCCAGGAACATATACAAAACTATTATATGATGACAAAGCCAAATGAAAGTATAAATTCAGTCAATAAAATAAAAAACAAGTGCCAAACATGGTGGCACACGTTTTTAATTTCTGTACTCAGAAGGCAGAGAGGCAGGTGGATCTTTGGGAGCTCAGGGCCAGCATGGTCTACACAGCAAGTCCCAGGCCCCCAGGACCACACAGTGAAACCCTGTCACAAGCAAACAAACAAACTCACTTGGTATCTCAATAGATACAAAAAAACATTTAACAGAATCTAGCACTCCTTCATGGTAAAAAACACTCAAACAAAGACCAGAAGGGAATTTTGCTGAAGTGATAAAGGGCATCTATAATAAAAACCTACAGTCAGGGACTAGAGAGATGGCTCCAGCTATCAAGCACTGGCTGTTTTTGTAGAAGACCCAGGTTTGAATCCTGGCACCCACATGGCAACTAACAACTGTCTATAACTTCAGCTATAGAGGACCTGACACCCTTTTCTGTCCTCTGAGGGCACTTCATGATATGAGTACACTTACATACATGCAGGCAATACACTCATATACATAAAATAAAAATAAATTTAAAAAGAGAATCCTGCAGTTAAACACTATACTTAAAGTGAAAGACTATGTTTATTCAGCACTAAGATGAAGAAGAAGATAAAAAGATCTGCTGTTGCCACTTCTGTTCAACACTGTGCTAGAGATTCTAACTGGGACAACTAAGCAAGAGAAAAAAGGGAAGGTATCCAGAATGGAAAGGAAGAAGAAAACCTGTAGCAAGATCTGCATATATAAAATTTTAATTAGAACCAATAAATGGGTTCTGCCAGATTAAAGATATAAGATCAACATATAAAATCAATTCTATTTCTTTTTTTAAAGATTTTTAAAAATTTGTTATTTTTATTTTATTTGTAAATGTATGCAATGTTCATGTAATACCCCAATGGAGCCAGAAGAGGGTGTCAGATCCCCTGAAACTGGAGTTATGGGTGGTTGTTAGCTGCCATGTGGGTGCTGGGACTCAAACTCAGGTCTTCTGGAAGAACAGCCAATGTTCTTAACTTCTGAGCCATCTCTCCAGTTCTTTACTCTTGAACTATGCGAAAATAAAATTAACCAAATAATATATAACATTAAAAAGAATAAAATGCTTAGGAATAAATTTAACAAAATAAGCACAATACTGTATTCTGAAAACCACTACACACTGTTCAAAGATATTAAAGGCTTAGGATTATAAAAGCATCCCATGTTCATAAACCAGAACTCTCAACTCTATTAGGATTCCAATTTAATCTACAGATTTAACACAATTTGATCAGACTCCCAGTTGACTTCTTTGCCGAAACTGGCAAGCTGACTGTAAATTTATATGCAGAGTTATTAAAACAATCTTTAAAGAGAAGACCAAAGGCAGAGTAGTCATTCTAGAACTTTCTGCAAAGTAACAGGAACTTTAAACCCTATTCTACTAGCACAAGCATAAACATACAGACCAAGGGAATAGAATTTAGAGTTCAGAAAGAAACTTACATGTTTACGGCTAACTGATTTCCCACAGGGTGTCAAGGGAATCTGATGGAGAAAGAATCATCTTTTCAACAAAAGGTCCTGAGACAACTGGATAGCTTTGTGCCAAAAGACTAAGGTTAGCTTCCTTTTTCATAAAATATATAAAAATTAACTAAAATGGATCAAGGATCTAAATGTAAGAGGTTAAAGCCTTAGAAGAAAACATAGAGAAAATTTGGCAGACACTACACACGTAAGCCGCAAAACAAAACAGAGACAAACCAGATGTTATAAAAACTAAAATCTTGGGGCAGGATAGATGGGTCAGTAGTTAAGAACACTGGCTGCTTTTGCAGAGGACTTGGGTATGGTTCCCAGCACCCACATGGCATGGCTAACAACTATTTATAACTCCTGTTCCAGGGGATCTGACATCCTCTTTTGGCCTCCATGGGTACTGCATGACAAAGGTGCACTTATGTACATGCAGAGGAGGAAACACCAGGGAGGAAGGGTCTCATGTAGTCCAGGCTGGCAGCAAACTCACTATGTAGCCAATTCCTGATCCTCCTACGTCCGCCTCCCAAGTGCTGGGATTTCAGGCATGCACCCTCATGCCTGGCTCTTAAGGATAGGTTTCATATCCAATATTACATCTTATTATATATATGTATTAATATATAAATACATATTGTAGTTTAGATATCTTTAATGTTCCCCTAAGAGTAGCTCTGAGTCTGTAATGTATTATTGGTAGATGATGAAACCTTTAGCAGATGGGACTATTAGGAGGAAGGAAATTAGGTCTTTGGGACTTGTCCTTGAAGGGCATCTTCAGACCGCAGGCTTTACTGGTTTCTCTTTCACTTCCTGGTCACTATAAGGTGAGCACCTTACTCTGTCATGACATACTTAGCCTTTTCACATGCCCCCAGGCTGCTGAGCCAACTGACCATAGACCAAAACCTATGAAATTGTAGGCCAACATTAACCCTTCTTCTTGCTTTCATTCATTTCAGGTATTTTGCCACAGAATTGGAAAGCTAAAAAGACACTAAATCATAATTATATGTGATAATATATAGCATGCATTTTAATTATAGTATACAGTTATATTCGTACCACATAACATTTGTGTCAAAGAAGTGCATCTATAACAGTGCTCCCATAAGATTTAATCACATAGAGATGTTACAACCTGTCATGTTCACCCAATGATAAATTGCCTACCACTGCATTTCTCAGAATGCCTTTCAATTCTGAGAACCAAGAACTAACTCTCTTTTATAATCACAGTTAGGGTTGACAGACTTACCAAATAAAAAGGGGATGCCTTAGGCAAATTCCAACAGAAATGCAAGTTTCTGAGCTTTTCCTGACTCCCTCTTCTGGATACACTTAGTGTTCTTACACTAGTGTGGGTCTTCTTGGTTACCTTCCAAAATCTAAAAAAACAATAAACCCAATCTGTGGGGTAAGATTTTTGGCAACCAGTTAACATCTGTTTTGAGCTTTGCTCGTCAAAGTGAAGGCTGGTGATTAAGGTATTAGATTAAAGCTTGTATTTCTCCCTCCTTCAATACATGTCCTAGATAATTCCATCTCTTCAAAGTTGTTGATTTGGTACAATTGTTTCAGATATGTGTCTCATAAAAAACCCTACTTAGAAAAATTAAATATAAATCAATCATTAGATTTGTTTAAATGTAGATTCTGGTCCAACAGAACTTGAATTCTGAACCTTTCTTATTTCTTGGTAAACTCTCAGAGGATGCCAACACATTGGCTCTACTGTGTACTTTGCTTATGTGTGTCAATAGATATTTTTTATGCAGGTACCCAGGCCTTGTCCAAATGTACTGATTCAGAATCTCTGGTGGTCATGTTCCACTAACATAAAATATATTCAAACAATTACCTAGTGAGATTTCCAGATCTATGGTTTTGAAATGCCTTTTACTTTTTTCTCATCTTGTTTATTTTCTGTTCTTGAAATCCTAGTCCAGGCCCCTCCAACCTGGTGCTTTTACTGACCACCTCGGACTTAAATCCATCGCCATGATTTGCAGCAAGCATTTGCTTCTCATGGACTATATATTCTTGTACATAGCCTATCTCCAGTCAGGTTTTTATTTTGTGAAACAATTATTTACATTCTTGTACTCTCAGCTCCTAGCACTATTCTTACTATATAGTAAACGTTTAATATATGTCATGGGCAGTAATCCTGATGTTAATGGAAAATAATTTCTTTCCTCAACACACGGTTGTTTCCCAGGCCTTCTGGGATTAAAAAAAAGTTGCTAACGCCTTAAAAGGAACACACCGTTTTTTAGTAAAAACTGCATCTCCGAACTGCGACATATTTTTCAGAAATTGGCACTATAAATTTTTTGTACTTAAGTAGTTTGGATTTTATTATAGCAAATAGCACTTTAAAGGAATAAAAGGAATACTTTGAATTTATTATGTCTTTTATCTGTGAGCCTCAAACACTCTAAGAGCATCTATTAAATTGCTGTACTGTCGTGCTATAAATATTATATACTCCTTATAAAAAAATAAAAGCTGACAAGAAAGAGTTGTAACATACTTGGTCAGAATCATAGACATTCTAGCAGGCCACTCTAAGAAAGTCAGGGCAGCTGGATGTTCCACAGGTTAGATCTCAGCATTTCTCAGACCTCGTTTTGTGACTTGAAAGGTGCTAAAATGAGAAGAAACTGATCATTTCCATTTTGAAGAGTCCATTTCTTTTTTATTCTAGATTCTCATTGCTATTGTTCTGTGCATCTTACGATGCATGTACACTTAATGGAGTTAAATACTGACACATCTTCCCTCTTGTCAACATTCTTATCTATTTTCCAGACATTTTGTTCTCTCTACTTCCTATTCCACTGTTTCAGCAAAACAAAAACAATTGCCAGCTGAGGCGATGTGACAGGCTGGAACCCTAAGTCATCTCTCAGGAACATGACTGCCTAGAAAATTCTGTTCACCTCTCAGCGATTTCTGTGTGTAAAATGGGAGTGGAATAAAAGTATCACCTACCTCACTGGATGGCTGAGGTGACAGAAAGGAACACCTAAACTATCAAGCATTAAATGAATATGAAGTATTCCCTAATCATTCCTATTTTCCCTTAATGCCCTGACCACAGAGCGCAGCATGACTGACAGAGCTCATCCAAAGCCGAACAACCTCGCAGAAAGGAAAAAACAACGGGGGAGTTGGGGGAGAAGAGGTCTGTGGAGCTCCGGGAAAGAGAAAAACTACAACTCCCGTGATGCCTGATGAGGGGAGCCCCGGCCTCTCAGCCAGGCGGGAGCCCCGAGGCGAAAGGGGTGGGGTCTACGCGCGCTCCCGGGGCTCTCGGAGACGAGCGGTTTGTGGTGACTGGGACACCTGGTGGAGGAGAGACACGTGCGAATGTGGGGTTGGTAACGAGGGAAAGACACCTAGAGAACATTTTAAAAGAAAACAGCTGTGCACCATTTCCTCGGCTGAGAGAAAGCGCGGAACAGCGAAGGCGTAAGCTCCCGGGCTCGCGCCTCAAGCCGTGCAGACGCAGATCAGCAGCGGAGGGGGCGTGGCCAGCGGCACGGGGCGGGGCCTGAGGTGCGGGGGCGGGGCCTGAGGCGGCGAGGGCGGCGGCGGGGACCCAGACATCTAGGACTGTTGTTGTTCTCGCCTCACGCCCGCTGCAGTCGGTTAGCGGGGCGCTCCGGAGCTGGTTCTCTGGGAAGCGTCCGCTTGCGTCCGCCCTCTCGCCCGTTAAGCGGCGGCGGCGGCGGCGGGAGCCGGCGCGTTGGTCTCCGATGCCCTTCGGCGAGGAGGGGGCGTCCGGACCCTGGTGAGCGCACCCGGAGCCTGGAATTCGGCTTCTTCGCCGGACCCTCAGGCCCCGCACCCCCGTGTGTCTGTCATGGCTGAAAACCTGGAGAGTGACCTGAACTCCAACCTGCTCCACGCCCCCTACCTCACCGGGGACCCTCAGCTCGACACGGCCATCCAGCAGTGGCTTCGCTGGGACAAGGTGGGTACCAGGTCGCCGCAGCATCCGTCCCCCGCCCCTGCCCGTCGTCACCCAGTAGACCCTTTCTGGGGGCTCTGCGGGCTCCGGGAACGTGGCTCATCACCGTGGGGCCAGCGGAGCAGGGCGTTGTCGCCCACCTCTGCCTGCGCCGCCCGGGCTCAGCGGGGACATCTGTCTGCAGTCGCTTCCTTGTGCAGTGCGCTACGGTTACAACCGCTCCCCCTGTCACCCCGTCCCTCCCGGTGCGTGTCACCTCATTCTCAAAAATACTTACTCATCACCTCCATCCTCTTCACGGTAAGTTATCGTGGGCAGACTGCGCCGAGCGGTTTCCTTTCCCTTTTCGCCCTGGACTTCCTTGCAGACGCGATCATGCTTTCTGGTGAGATTATAACTGAGATCCGCTTTGGTGTTGGTCTGGTGTGTTTCCACCTTCTGTCGCTAGGTAGTCAATTTAGCACGCCGGGTGTTTTCTTACGATCACCTTTTGCTCTTAAAAAAAGGCAAGAGTTCTCTTAACTTTTATTTCTTACCCTCGCTGGCCGTTCTTTTCTGGAAGTATCCTATTCAAAGGGTCGTGGTTCCAGGTTTCGTGTGATACTCCTAAATTGCTCCTGATACAGAATTGCCGTTGCCTGCCTCCTCTGCTCCTGATACAGAATTGCCTTTGCCTGCCTCCTCTGTTTTCTCTCTCTCCTTGGGCAGGCATGTAGATAGGATGGATGGTTGAGGCCAGAATTCAAAAACAGCTTGCTGGCTTGTAAAAGAGGTCCTCGGATGCTCTGCCAGTGGCCAACTTCATAATCCAAGCGTTTGCTCTGTCAAGTGCATAACATACATCAGTTAAAATAGAGAAGGCAACACATTTTAAATTGAATTAAGGGGTTTGTATGGCAGTCTGTGAGATTATGTTATACAAAAGTTCCTGAGTTTTCTGAAACAGTTTAGTTTTGGTCTTTGCAGTCATTCATATACTCAAGAGAAAAACCAAAACAACAAATACCGAGTATTCTGGACCTATTTAATACCAGTGGTAAGAAAGAGAGGGTGCCTGCCCTCAGCAAGCCTTCAGTTAGCAGATAAGGAGGCCCAAGAAATAAGCAATTACAGTGAGGGATTTGGTGTTCCTGGGTCTTACACATTTTGAATATTCTAATTATTATTCTAGAATCTGAATCACTATTCTGACCTTAAAGCACTAACACATCATCTGGGAATCTTAAGAGGGCAGATTCTGACCAGAACCTGGACTGGGGCCTGAAAGTCTGCTTCAGAATGAGATTGCAGGTGATACCACTGCTGCTGGTTTGTGGCCCACACTTAAAGTAGTAAAACTTTGCTTTTTCAGTCCTAAATTTACTATGCTTTTCCTAATGAATGTCCTGGTTGATTTTTTTTTTTTTTTTCAGGTTGGTTGACTGAATTATTTAAAATTGTCTGTGATATGCATAGATACTGCTGAAATATACTGAAATATTTAAGAACTGTAAAATGTATATGGAAAAAGGATGCCTCAGTAGCTGTAGTAGCTGTAAAAGAAGCTAGGAGCAGTCTTTTGGGAGATGAAAGTGAGAGTGATCTGCATAGTGGGATGGTCAAAGAAGATTTTATGAGAAGATGGGATGCGCATAAAAAGAACTGGGAATGCCTTCATTGAAAGTGAAAGAGAAAGTCTTATTTATATTTAAAGTGCTCTTATGTATGTAGCACTACCTGAAAGGCTTCAGGAGCCTGAAAGATGAAATAGCTAGATGACCAAAGAATATAGAAGGGCAGAGAAACAAAGGCTCCCAAATAAAATACAGGAAGCAAACAGTAAAGTGCTCTTATCAGAGGAATAGATCTTTCTTAATGGGAGATAAACCTTTGTTTCCCAGATAAAAGTATTATCTACTGTACATTGATACTTAAGTAAACTAGGCTAAGCCCCAGGGCACTGAAATTTAGAGTACAAAAATGAAATGTAATTATTTATTCCATTACACATCGACAGCACATGCAGTCTTTTAATGTCATGAATCTGAGCTTAACACCTGATTAATACCAATTAGGGAACCTACCTAATGACTCTGATGAGGCATGTAGTAAGTTTATAAATTGATCTCAGGATAATTTACCATTTGTTACCAGAAATACTAATTTTAATCTTGTGGCTTGGTGTCCATTGAAAATATTTGTGAAAAAAAGATGTTATTTATGTTGAACTTTCACAATTAAAATTTAAATTTGCTGAGTTAGAGAAGAAAGACTAAGAAGTAGATCAAAACTTTATTGTGCATAGTTAACACATTTGTTTCTGCTCTAGTTTAGGAAACAGAAATCTTAGGAAAGGTATGTGAAGACCAGTGAAAAGCTTCAGTATGTCTTCAGGGCCCTTGAACAAAAATGTTAAGTGTTAAAAAGAACATAGTGCAAGGAGGTGGGCCATGTATGATGACTGCA
This sequence comes from Eospalax fontanierii, assembly GCA_035773235.1. Taxonomy (NCBI): domain Eukaryota; kingdom Metazoa; phylum Chordata; class Mammalia; order Rodentia; family Spalacidae; genus Eospalax; species Eospalax fontanierii. Next base: position 166,158,682 of record CM069524.1, read on the forward strand.
CCTTTAAATCCAGCATTTGGAAGACAGTACAGGAGGATCAGTAAGAGTTTGAGGCCAGCCTTGGCCACATAATGACTTCCTTGCCAATGTGAACAGAGTAGGGAAGAAAAAATTACTGGGGCAGGGGTACTCCATGTAGCTTTTCCGTTGATAAATTTACCAGACCTAGACCTGACCTCTTTTCATCCAGGCTTTTGTCTAATATATACCTACCTTGTCTCAAAATGGAGTCACTATACTCAAGGTCACAGAAACTGATGTCTGATTTAAGAATTCTATTTTATTAACTTATGGTACAGATGCAGTAGCCAACTTGATTTGTTTCTAATTAGGGCATTTAATAGATACACCCTAAATATCTATTAAGATCAAATTCAAAGAATCAGAAAATTACTGGTGATAAAACCAAATCACAGGGAGTCCTATAACAACAACGCCTGTAACCAGTAAATGTATCCATTTCTGTATGGGGCTGTACTATCACTGTAACCCAGTAAGTTCATGGATCAAGGTGTTAGTCCTCCAGGCTGTGATCCTTAATCCTGCCCCGTGTGCTCTCCTCTTCTCTAGGGCTAAGGCTGCTCATACCTTCCTTCAGTGTTTTCATGAACTGCCGAGTTGGAGACACATGGACCTGGCCTAGAAGCCAGGTTCTTTTAATGTGAAAGTTTTCTGTTGACTCTGTTCCTTAGTGAATTTTAGCTCTCTAAAACAATCATATATCTAAGACTGAAGCACTGTCAAAGCATAGGTGGGTGGGTAGGGAGAGAGACTGGGACACAGGGCAGAGCCCCCCAGCTGGCCATCACAGCAACAGCAAAGGTGGTAGGCTTTCTATATAGTGACGATAATGTGTAGGCAGGAATTTGCCACTGCAATTTAAGAAATAGTAGAACAATCTGGTCTCAGAACGTAAAATATTTAGTGTTAGACAAGTCAAGTTTCAAGGCCCTCATTAACCATTTTATTGGCTTTTATAAAGCTGGGATAGGGTATGATACCTTGCAGAATAAATTGTCATGATTTTTAAATTTTTTATATATTTTTAAAAAATATTTTTATTTTATGTATATGAGTTTATTGCCTGCATGTATGTAAGTACGCCCCTATTGTGCAATGCCAGAAGAGGGCATTGGATTCCCCTGGAACTGGAGTTAGGACGGTTGTTAGCTACTATGTGAGTGCTGGGAATTGAACCTGGGTCCTCTATAAGAGCATCTAGTGGTGCTCTTGCCATCTCTTCAGCCCAGATTTTTTTCTTTTAAGAATTGAATTTGCTGCTCAGTAGTTTCTTTGGTTACCTTGGCAAATCTTTCTATCCAAAAAAGTTTAGTACATATGAATGAGTATCTAATATTTTCAGAGTTAAATTCTTTCCAATTTTTAAATATTTTTCCTTGGCTTCTATCATTTTGTTTTAATTTGATTTTTAAAAGACAGGACAAAAAGGATTATAACGGAAAAGCAATGCTCTTTTCCTTGATTTGCCCTTAGTTTTTGAGACAGGGTCTCCTTGTAGTCTATTGGCTATGTAGACCAGGGTGGCCTTGACCTCACAGAGATCCACCTGCCTCTGCCTCCTGAGTGCTGAGATTAAAGGCATGCACCACCACACCCAGCACTGTTAATTATTTTTAGAGTTACCATGAACAGACAAAGTAATGTGCTTAGTACCACTGTTTTCAAAATTTAAAGCTTTAGGTACTTCCTGGTAAATGTATGCCTGTGCTGTGAAAACTGGGAATGAGCTCACTCTTCGTGAGTCTCCTTTGTTAGTCTCAGCAAATGCCTGAGACTGGATAATGCATGAAGAAAGGAGGTTTAATTAGCTCAAATTGTATAAGATCGGGTGTCCACATTTGTTTGGCCTGTAGTTAGAGCCTCATGGCTCATGGCAGCACAGGAGCATATGAGAGGGATTACACAGTGAACCAGGAAGCCAGAGATTGGAGAGGGCTGAGCCTTGCTTGTCAGTTCTCCTCTCTAAATAAAAACTCACTCTTGTTAGAAGTCATCCACAAAATCAGCATTCCCTTCCTAGGAAAGTGCCTCCAGTGACCCCCATTACCTCCCACCAGGTCACATCTCTTAAAGATTCTGCCATTTCAGTACCTCCACAGAGGACCAAACCTTTCACACAGGAAGCCTTGACAGATAAACCATGTTTAAATTCTAGTACTTTCTAAAGTTTGGTGGTTACATTTCTAAAGTTTGGTCCTTTAGTTATTCTATTGAAAATTTAAATACTGTAGTTTTGATTTGTGCAAATAAAGTTTACAGGACAGTAGCTCCCAAACACAGAATGGCCAGTTGACAGTTCCATTTAAGAAGATGCTGGCAGAAAACATACTGTGTAAACAAGACTGAGAAAAAGCATGCCAGCTTCCCAGAAAAATCTGTGACTGTTAGTAACCAAGAATCAGACCATAGGAAGAAAACAGTTTATATGAACGAAAAACAGCAAAAATACACATAAAAAGATAAGGAACATAAGACCGTGGAAATATATATTAAAATAGAGAATTATTTCATCAAATAAGGAAAAACTACCGTGGAAAAGTAACAGGAAACAAGAATGAGCTTTAGGAAATGAAGGGGGAAAATTAACCATTCCCTAACCAAATGCAGTGAAAAATATGCTAAAGTTGAAGAAACATAGCAAAAACAGTAGGGTGCCGTGGGAGAAGTCTGACACCGAGTAACTAGCCCAGGAGCCCATCGTAAAGAAACCCTAACAGACAGCCTGTGCACCAGGTCCAGAGGCTTCAAGAAAGGTCTTTTCCAGCACTTGGAGGGCAGAGGCAGGCGGATGTTTATCAATTGGAGGCCAGCCTGGTCGCCATAGTGAGTTCCAGGCCAGCCAAGGATACACAAGCTACACAGTGAGACCTTGTCTCAAAATAATAATAACAGCAACAACAACAGTAATAGATCTTGATAAAGAATGCAACGTCTGAACCATAAGTACTTTTTTTTAAAGACTGAAAGATGTTAGTGATATGGCATGTTATTTCTTTTAACAGCATCAGAAAAAGAAAAGCAACTGAGCAGTTACTTGTGAAGAAAGCAAGGAAGGGGAAGAGAAGGGCTGGGTGGGCCTGCAGAAGCAAGAAGGAAGGAAGCCAGGCTGAGGGTGCAGGTGTTGCTCAGTGGTGTAGTACTTAGTGCTCGCCTAGCAAAAAGGCCCTGAATTAAAAAGAAAGACATAAGTAAATCACTGACCAAAAATGAAGTGAATTAAAATGGCCTGATTTTGAATGATTGATGCAGTGTAAGAAAGCAAATCTGTTTGACCTCAACTTTTCAAATGATACAGGGATGTGTTAAGAGAAGCTTAATCTGAATCTACTACTGGAGTCTAAGGTGAACAGTATTTAGATTACCTTAACCTAGTAATTACATTATCTTCTCCTATGATGATCAACCAGAAGATCAGACAATTCAAATTTTAAATTATAGTGGAAAGTACATAAAGGTTACCATCTTAGTCATTTCTTGAGTGTATATAGTTCAATATTGGTTAAAAAAAAAAACATTTACATTGTTGTTCAACAGATACCCAGAATTTTTTCATCTTCCTAAACTGAAACCCTATGTCCATTAAACAACTTTTCCTCCTCTCCCCCCGCCCTCGAAAACTGCCATTCTCCTTTCTGTTTCTATAGATATGACCACTCCAGGTGCCACATATAAGTCAAATCATACAACATCTGTCTTTTGTGACTGACTTTCTTCATTTAGCACGATGTCATCACTGTTTTTCCATGTCTTAGATAGGAATTAATTTTTATGGCCCAACAAAATGTAGAGGTTTTATACTGAATTGGAGTTTTGACTTAATGTGTTTTGTTTTATGATACTTTTCACTTTCCTAATATTTGTGGAATCGTATACATTCTTTCCCTTCTTCCAATCTTCCAATTCTTTTTTTTTTTGCACCTTGGGATTCATCCATTTATGCCTTTGCTATAAGCCCTCAGGAGACACAATTTGTCTTTGATCTTGAACTAAGGGAGAGGAGGCAGGTGTTTTAAGTCTTTTATTTCTCTCATTTAGTTTTTCAAATAAAAGATGTACTTGAAAGTAGGAGTTGTTGGGGGTCCCAGCACTCAGGGCCAGCCCAAGGGGACCGAAGGGTCTCTGCCGTAGTGGAAGCTGAGCAGGCACAGAGTCAAGACACCGACTCCAGGAGTTGAATGGAAATCCAGCAGTTGTGGTGTGCTGAAAACTCATTTGTTCAAGAAAGAGCAGAGAGTCTGTCTTATAGGTCTTATTAGCCAATAGCCTTATGGGGTGGGGTCCTGACTATAGCCAATTGCAGTTTGCTCCCAGGTGGATCAGGTTCCCTCCAGGTGCTGGGCAGAAACTGGCTTCACAACCAACTGGTGTGGAGCACCACACACACGAGAGCCATTCCTCCTGGCAGGTGGCCTAGCTAGGCCCACCCTGTGTTATGCCCAACAAGGAGTAACCAAGCTGTCCTTTACTAGGTGAATGGGTAAACTGGTGTATACATACAGTGGACTATTGTTCAGTGATAAAAAGAAATGGGCTGTGAAACCATGGAAAGACATAGACCTTATATGCAGGACACATTTCTGAGAATAATGTGAAGAGGCTACATACTACATGATTCCAACTGCACGTCACTCTGAAAAAGCAAAAATTATATTGAGCTAATAAGATCAGTACTTACCAGGAAGTTGTGGGAAAGAAGGGAAAGATGACTAGGGAGAGCCAAGGGATTTTTAGGAGAGCCAAGCTATTCTCTATGATTCAGTAATGGTGGATTCTTATGCTTATACAATCATCAAAACCCATAGAACTCTGTAACACGGAGAATGAACCGTAATATAATTTATAGACTTTAGTAATAATCCACCAATATGGGATCATTTGTAACAGATGTACACAAATATGAAATGGTAATAACAGAGGAGTCTGTACTAGCTACTTATTTTCTGTAAACCTAAAACTCTTCTAAAAAGCCTATTATTTTAAATATATGTGCAATTGAAAGGGAAGAGATTCATATTTGAAAGTCTTCCTACAGACATTTTTCAAAATAGGTAGAGTGCTACTACTTCTTGTCATTTAGGGACAAACATTCCTTTTTTTTTCTTCAGAGACAATTTCTGTTTAGTTCTTTCATGTTTTCTCTAAGGCCATTTAAAAGAATTGAATCGGTCCTTGATTTAGAATTATTTTCTTTGTATCATTCTAAAATCCAGAGTATATGGAGAATCTAGTTAAAAGGAATTTATCAACATTTGATTGCTTCTGAAATACATAGAATTAAAGATACATAATATTATAAGATATATATATAATGCTATTAAGCTCAGATTTTCATGATCCTTCCCTGGATGATAATCTATCTTTTTTATTTCCCCCTTCCTTTTGGGGAGTCAGTATGATTTACTCATTAAACTTTTTTTACCTAATTTATATATTTGTTTTGCTTTTTAGACTTTTTTCCCCACAGTGAAAGGTTGTGTAGTCATTTAGTGCAGATTTTACTCAGGGTTTTTCTTCATTGCTTTCTATGTTATTGCTAATTGATACTGAGGCTGCTGCCCTCTGGTGTTGGGAGTTAATAGAGAAGTGATTTATTCTGGTGCAAAAGAGGCACAAAGAGAGACTTCCCTGGCAGGAGAAGTGCCTTGGTCAAGAAGGTGATTTTCCATTGCATTCTTGGTGTGTGGACCCCTGTGATTTCCCTAAATGTGAGAAACTTGACTGCATAATTTGTGGTAGTAGAGGAGTACGTTCATGCTTATTGTGAGCTAGTGGTTACCAGTCCTAACAGGACTAAATTTTTTGAAGATTTCTTTTTCTACTAAATCATTGAATGAGCATTTGAATTGGTTACTTTTCTTATTAGGCTTTTCCTTTTTTTTTTTTTTTTTTTTTTTTTTTAGATAGAGTCCTACTATGTACTCTTGGCTGCCTGGAACTCAGAAAAATCCTCCTACCTCTGCCTTCTGAGTGCTGGGATTACAGACATAGGCCACCACTTCCAACTCATGGTTTTGCTAAAATACATAACAAAAGCAACTTTAGAGAGGAGGGGGCTTATTCTGACTCTGATTGTCTGAGGGTGTAGTCCACCATAACGAGAAAGGCAGGACACCAGGAATATGAGAGGGCTGGCAGGATGTCTGCAGTCAGGAAGCAGAGAGAGTTGAGTGCTGGAGCTTAAATTTTAAAAATATTTATTTTTAATTTATGTGTATGAGTGTATTGCCTGCATGTATGTGAGTGCACCTGTGCTGTGCAGTACCTGTGGAGGTCAGAAGAGGGCGTTGGATTCCCCTGGAACTGGAGTTACAGTTGTTAGCCACCTTGTGGGTGCTGGGAGTTGAACTGAGCCATCTCTCCAACCCCTGGTGCTTGTTTTTTATTCAGTATGGGACCCCAGCCAATGAAATGGTGTCCATGAAGTTGGCAATCAAAGTTAGTTATCATAGTATTACTGTACCCTTTTAAAATATTTAAATGGTCATATTTAATGCCCCCAAAGAGTACAAAGACTATAATACTGTCAATGAAAAATATTATTTCAGATACAAAGCATTTTCGTTTTTAGCTAACCAGAGCTTACCTTATTAAAAAATCTGATGTAAGTGGTTTGTGTTTCTGCTACAGAATTTTCATACATCATTTTTTTCTGGAATATTTCATTTATTTGAGCAAAAATTAAATAAACCTGAATGCCCATTGTGTTAGTCAGCTCTATATCACTATTACAAAATACTTTAGGTGTTCATCTTAGAGTTTGAGCTCCCAGTTGTAGAGATTCTAGTTTACAGTTAGTTGACCTTGCTGCTTTGAGCTTAAAATAAAGTAGCAGATGGAGCAGAACCACTCACCTTGCATTCAAGAAGCAAAAGAAGTAAAGACAGGGCTAGAACCCCATAATTCCTTTCAAGGGAACACCTTAGTGACCTAAAGACCTCTTGCTGTGCCCTACCTCTTAAAGTTCCTGCAACCTCCCAATAGTGCCAGACGGGAGACCCAGCCTTGAACACCGGCTTTGTCCATCTCAACTCCTTGCTGTCTCTTTCCTTCTCTGCATTTCTGCAGCCATAGTCTCAGCTCTCAGCCTCTTTGGAACTCTCCAGGCACATCTAGCTAGTGCTGTTGGAGATGTCTGGGGCTGAAAGCCCAGAAGTTGTCTGCTCTTGCCTTTACCAATTCAGCCTAATTCCCTGAGATAAAGGCTATAAGTATAGGCAATATTAACAGATAAAATTTTATTGGCTTGGGCTGAAGCATCAGGGCGTCAGCAGTGGACAGGAGAGATGTTTTGAACTGCTCAGGGGAGAGTAAGAGGATCGGTGCTTATATAGGCCTTCACACATATGCTCTAACTGCCATGGGTGCTTGAGAGGTGCTCCCACCAGACCAAACTGAGGACAGCTGGGAGGCAGAAGAACAGCTCTGGATAAGAGCTTTGGAGTGTTTGTTGGCAGAACTACCTAAGGTTTATCTGAAGCCAATATGGCCAAAAGGAAGTCTCCCAAAGCAAAGCCTTACAGTGGTTACCAAGACATCATCAGTGGCTCCTATAACTAGAATGAAGTCTATTTAGATCCTCCATGACTAATTGAATGTCTCTTTCAGATGTTGGTGGCTAGATGAGAGACCTGAGCATCCTTGAGGTTTTTTTAAAACAGGCTGAGCCTGGTTATGGTGGTGCATGCCTATAATAGCAATGCTTGGGGGATGGAGGCAGGATTAGAAGTTCAAAGTCATCCTCAACTATGTAGCAAGTACGAGACCAGCCTGAGCTATATCAGGTATGACTTGAGTTTACTTGACCTTGCAGGAGGCTAATAGTACATGATTTTTTATGCCATTTAATTGTTTTTTCTTTTTGCTGTTACACAGAAATGTGCCAGCTTTTATATACTGATCTTATATCCAGAAGCCTAACACTAATGTCAAAAATTTTGGGATGTGTGTGAGACAGGTCATGTCATCTTGAAAATATTTTTTCCAAGTCACGAATTTTTCTCTTTTATTTTTAAATTATTTTTATTTTATGCATATGAGTGAATTTCCTGCATGTATGAGTGCACCTGTGTTATGCATCTCCCACAGAGGTCAGAAGAGGGTGTCTGATTCTTCTGGAACCTGAGTTAAGAATGGTTCCTAGCTGACATGTGGGTGCTGGGACTTGAACCCCGGGCCTCTGCAAGAGCAGCCTCTGCTCTCAACAGCTGAGCCATCTCTCCAGCCCCATAGTTTTTCTTTATAACTGTCTTATTTTGCTTCACTGTTGCTTTGATAAAACACTGACCAAAACTAACTTGGGGAGAAAAGGATTTATTTCATTTTACAGGTTATACAGTCCGTTGTTGAGGGAAGCCAGGGTAGGAGCTCAGGCAGGAGCTTGGAGTCAGGACAAAGCAGAGACCACAGAGGAATGCTGCTTGCTTGATTGCTTCCCTTAGCTTGCTCAGCTACCACTCTTACAGCCCAGGCCCACCTGCCAGGGATAGCACCACCTACAGTGGGCTGGGCCCTCCCACATCATTAACAATTAAGATATCCCCCAGACAGGCCCACAGACCAATCTGATACAGGAAATTCCTCCACTGAGGTTCCCTCTTCCCAAGGTGTCAATTTGACACCTGAAGCTAACTATGGCAATAGCTTAACAAGGATCGTTTTTTTTTTTTTTTTTTGAGACAGGGTCTTCCTTTGGCCCCTGGAACTCAACTTTACCCACCAGTCTGGCCTCAACCTCACAGAGAGCTGCCTGCCTCTGCTTCCTAGTATACCACCACACCTGGCTCTTTTATATTTTTAATTATAGCCATTATCAGAATCAGGGAGTTTTTTTCTATTCCTCGTAGTCTAAGATATGTAAATATATTTATATGATATACACAAAAGCATGCAAGTTTATATTTCATTGGTTTTTGGATTTACAGTGATCTGGTATTACATTACAAGAAATGCATTTGGGGGCTAGAGAGATGGCAAAGTAGTTAAGAGCCCTGGCTGCTCTTTCAGAGGACCTGGGTTCAGTTTCTAGCACCTACATGGTAGCTCACAACCATCTTTAAGTCAAGTTCCAGGGGATCCAAGGCCCTCTTGGAGTCACATGTGTGTACTTACATACAGACAAAACACCCATAAACAGAAAATTTAAAAGAAAACATCATTTTTAATACATTTGTTTTTGTCCCTGGTTCTTGGCACAGAGTTCCTAAAACTTAAATTTCCTGAGTTTGAAGTGTCCTTTGTTGCTAACAACCCTCTTTGATCATATCTGTGTTTGTACTTAGGTGGAGTCCCTGGATAGCCTTAAAATAGGCTGGTCACCACACTAATCAAGGGAACTGCTCAGCCTCTCACCAGCCTCTGGCCTCTATTGAAGAAAGGCCAGGGAATGAGAAACTAAGCTCTGTAACAACTTTTGAAACACTGGATCCAAACTGCTATGGATTGGGGGATACAACAGTGGGCTGTTTAGAAAACAGATGTCCCATCTGCCTTCCCCCACAAGTCTTGCCTTATTTCTTCCAGTTGGCTTCTTCTGAGTTGTATTCATATAGTAAGCTGCTAAATGTAAGTTCAATGTGACTCTTTGCCTGAGTTTTGTGAGCTGTTCTAAGCAAATTTTTGAACATGAGTTGGTCAGTGAGAACTCTACTTTGAGGTTCTATAACCACTTGGTTAGAAGAATGGGTCACCTAAAATATGCAGCTGACATTCTAAAGTGCAGACAATCTTACAAGACGAAGCCCTTTAACTTGTAATGTCCAATGCTAACACTGGTTAGATAGTATCAGAATTAAGTTAAATTGTTGACTAATAAATTTGTAGTCAGTGAAGTGTAGAATTGATTGGTATTGGGAAAGCCTCTGTAAACTGGAGTTTTAGGGCAAAAGCCCTGGCTCTGGTAGTCCTAACAGATTAGACTCTGCCACCCATCGAAGTTCACCAATTCAAGAGACGGGTAATGGCAGAGAGGAGATATAATCAATTCACGTATTGGCAAAAGGAGCAGACAAAGTCAGGGTGCTGATTTTAGGAGTTTGAGGTTTACATAGGGGAAGAATTAGGTCAAAGAAGTATGCGTAATAAGTAGTCCTGGTCAAGGTGTGGTCCTGTTGGTTAAAGTATCACTCTAATGGGCAGTGTCTCAGCTCTGGTCCAACAAGATTCATCCTGGTCAGATAAGGTAGTTATTACTGTCTTCTCTGGAGGGTACCAATCTCCTTCCTAAACACTCATTACATCTGTTCTAGAGTGTAGCCTTATTATAAATAATTAATTGTCCTTATTTAGAGGGTATCTTCAGGTTTAAGACAATGACTCTCTGTGCCTTTGGCCTTGAAGGAGGCTGAGATAGGTTAGGTATCACTGTTTTTTTGATTTTTTGTTTGTTTGTTTTTGAAACAGGGTCTTTCTGTAACTCCAGCTGGCCTAGAATTCATTATATAGACCAGGCTGGCTTTGATCTTAGCGAGATCCACCTGTCTCTGCCTCCAGAGTGCTGCAATTAAAGGCATGTGCCACCCCGCCTAGCTAGTATCACTGGTTTTTAGACAGACACAGAAACTCCTTAGTGATTATCATGCCTATGCAGTCCTGCAAGAGTCTGCCCAGAGTAAAGGAGGACACCACATGAAGGCAGAGAGCAAGCTTTCGTCTCACTTTTCGTTGCCTTGTGGACCCAAATGAGTCTACTTCCTAGCAAAAGCAACTTTGAATTATTTGTTATAACACCGCATATTTAGTGTCAGAGAAAAGAACTCATAGATGTGTCTTAGGTAGCTGGCATATATGTAAGATATTGAACAGATACTTATTACATAAATGAATGATTTTATTTTTCCCTTAAGTACATTAGGTTATATTTTAATTTTATAAGTTTAAAAGGAGCAAGTATATATCTAACTTCATAACTAAAACCCATTATCTAATTAACTAAGAATGCTTAGTAAATGTGTGACTCCTAGATTTTACCTTTGTGTTCAATATTAAAATGAATGTTAATATTTTTTTTAATGAGCTGTAGTCAGAGACTTAATTCTGTAAGTGGACCTGCCTCCTGCTTCTGAGTATAAAAATTTCAAAATAGGTCACATTGAATCCTATAATTTCATTTCCATGATCCACATCCACTTGCCATAGAGGTTAGGAAGTATTCTGCTTTTCTGTAGTCAGGTTTGGTGTTATTCTACAGAAGGAAGTTTTATTTTGGCATGATTCAAGTTAGTAGTGCTCATTTGGATATCTGAGAGCTTTTACAATCTGATGACAAATGTTTATTTTATAGATGCAGTCTGTACATGTACCAGGTAACATCTTTAAAAAATATTTATTTTAATTAAAAAATAAAGAAAAAGGAGCTGGAGAGATGACTCAGCAGTTAAGAGCACTACCTGCTCTTACAGAGGATCTGGGTTCGAATCCCAGTACCTACATGGTGGCTAACAACTGTCCGTCGTAACTCCATTTCCAGGGATCCAACACCCTCTTCTAAACTCTATGGGCATTGCACAACATGGTGCACTCACATACATGTAGGCAATGCACTCTAGTAGGGAGGCAGTGATGCTGCTTGTAGACACCATTTCAAACTCACTTCAATACTGGTCATTCCCTTTCTATTCCCAACTTGTTCCCCATTCTTCCTCTCCAACAATCCACTGCATGCTCACTTTCTTCTTATCAGTTCAGATACTACTTCTTTCAAGTCGTTTTCCCAAGCCATTCTATGCTGCATGCTGCCTTATTACTCAGAATTTACTCACATTCTGTGTGGTAATTGCCCTTATCTTTAAACCTCTTAAGCTTTGTATCCTGTTATTACCTATGGTGTCTCCTACACATGACACATAGTATGTGCTTGATAAATAAGTATCTTTAAGTTAATCAATGAACACTTTCGGTGACTGTCAGGATCTATACTTGGTCATGAAGAACTAAAACAAAGCAAATAAAGTATACATAATATATATCATTTAAATATATTTAAGTTGGATAAAGTGTGTGTATATGTATATAAAATCCTCGAGGAAAAATATGAAATTATTTGCCTTGGGGTCACATGTACATACATACACACTCACTCTATCCCTCTGGGAAATTTATTGTTAACGTTTGTGTCATAATTTATTCTGATACTGTGCTTCTTTCATATTGACTTATCCCAAAAACATATGGCTAATTTATCACTAGTATGACTCATTATCAGTGAACACACATTAAGACTCATGTATATAAAATATAATTTAGGTACTATGGAGGATAGATACAAAGAAGTGTAGGAAGTTAACTCTGCTGTTAACTTAAGGTACTCCCATTATGGGAATTAATTGATTACCATTTTTAAGGAAATTTCTACTATCATCTGTTAATTTTCCCCTTAGTACTTTTTAAAAAATCATTTTATGTGTAAGAGTGTACTGCCTGCATGTATGTAAGTGCACTTGTATCATCCAGTGCCTACTGAGGTCAGAAGAGGGCATCAGATTCCCTGGAATCAGAGTTAAGAATGGTTCCTAGCTGACATGTGGGTGCTGGGACTTGAACCCCGGGCCTCTGCAAGAGCAGCCTCTGCTCTCAACAGCTGAGCTATCTCTCCAGCCCCATAGTTTTTCTTTATAACTGTCTTATTTTGCTTCACTGTTGCTTTGATAAAACACTGACCAAAACTAACTTGGGGAGAAAAGGATTTATTTCATTTTACAGGTTATACAGTCCGTTGTTGAGGGAAGCCAGGGTAGGAGCTCAGGCAGGAGCTTGGAGTCAGGACAAAGCAGAGACCACAGAGGAATGCTGCTTGCTTGATTGCTTCCCTTAGCTTGCTCAGCTACCACTCTTACAGCCCAGGCCCACCTGCCAGGGATAGCACCACCTACAGTGGGCTGGGCCCTCCCACATCATTAACAATTAAGATATCCCCCAGACAGGCCCACAGACCAATCTGATACAGGAAATTCCTCCACTGAGGTTCCCTCTTCCCAAGGTGTCAATTTGACACCTGAAGTTAACTATGGCAATAGCTTAACAAGGATCCTTTTTTTTTTTTTTTTTTGAGACAGGGTCTTCCTTTAGCCCCTGGAACTCAACTTTGCCCACCAGTCTGGCCTCAACCTCACAGAGAGCTGCCTGCCTCTGCCTCCTAGTATACCACCACACCTGGCTCTTTTATATTTTTAATTATAGCCATTATCAGAATCAGGGAGTTTTTTCTATTTCTTGCTGTCTAAGATATGTACATACATTTATATAATATACACAAAAGCATGCATGTTTATATTTCATTGGTTTTTGGATTTACAGCAATCTGGTATTACATTACAAGAAATGCATTTGGGGGCTAAAGAGATGGCAAAATAGTTAAGAGCCCTGGCTGCTCTTACAGAGAACCCCGGTTCAGTTTCTAGCACCTACGTGGTAGATCACAACCATCCTTAACTCAAGTTCCAGGGGATCCAAGGCCGCCCTCTTGGAGTCACGTGTGTGTACTTATATACAAGCAAAACACCCATAAACAGAAAATTTAAAAGAAAACACCTTTTTTAATACATTTGTTTTTGTCCCTGGTTCTTGGCACAGAGTTCCTAAAACTTGAATTTCCTGAGTTTAGAGTGTCTTTTGTTCCTAACAACCCTCTTTGATCTGTGTTTGTTCTTAGGTGGAGTCCCTAGATACTGAAACAGGGAGAAAGAGGGTGTCCCTAGTGGGTTCTTAGTCTCATTCATAAGAGAATTTAAGATGGATCCAAACTGAAGCTTTAGGACAATTTCCTCAAGGCAGGCAAGAGGAGGATCTCAGGAGCTGTCCGGAGGAGGAAAATGGAGGGAGAAGAAAAGAAGCCAAAAAGTCATGCAGGTTTAGCGCCTGCGTGGGGGTCAGACACGTGGACTGGCAGCCACATGGCTGGGAGAAGCCTTAGAGAGAAAGTTATGAAAGATAAGATGCTGGGGCAGCCCAAAGTATTAGAGAAAGCGTGTTTCGAAAAGGAATATGAAGAGGAAAAGGAAGGGAAGGAAAGATTACGCTTTTCTGAATTCTTCAGATAAACAGGCAGACTTACGGAGAGCTACATGTCTGTTGCCAGGTCCAGAAACACTGCACTGGGAAGTAGGATTCCAGATGGGAAAAGTTCACACTGCCTTATTAACACATTCAGTATACTGCTCATCTGTTTAGTGTAACTTAAGGTGAACCACATTCCTATGGATGGTCCTATGATCAGGTGATTGACTAGTGAAACTGGAAATGTGGGTCTTTCAACAGATAAATTAGAGAATTTATAGCCTTAGATAGCTATTTGCTCTCTAATGATAGCCTTAGAATAGGCTGGTCACCAGATTAGTCAAGGGAACCTTTCTGACTCTCACCAACCTCTGACCAGTGTTGAAGGAAGGCCAGGGAATGAGAAATTAAACTCTGTAACAAGTTTTGAAACACTGGTCCAAAGTGCTGCTGATGGGGGGTGGTTGGTAATGGTAGGCTGGTTAAAAAACAAGTGTTCCATCTTCTTTCTCCCACAACTCTTGCCTTATTCATTTCTTCTCATTGGCTATTCCTGAATTGTATTCTTAAAGTAAGCTGTTAAATATAAGTTCAACATAAGTGATGCTTTTTCTGAGTTTTGTGAGCTATTCTAAGCAAATTTTTGAGCATGACTTGGTCAGTGAGAACTCTACTTTGTGCTCTTAACCGCTAAGCCATTTCTCCAGTCCCCTTTAGCACTTATTTTTGAGTAACATTGTACTTGAGATTATTATATCTTGTTGCAGCTGAGTACGATATTTTCTTTGCAGGTAAGAACATTAGGATGAAAATAGCCTGTTCCTGGTTTTAAAGCTAGTAATAAATACCACTGCCTAGGGCCCTTGAAATGAGTGTACTGAGTATCTCATATGAGTACTCACCAGTAAAACCTGAGAGAATGACAAGAATCTCAAAAGCTGTCATATATCCTTTGAACCTAAAGTCTTGGGGGAAGTCAAGTGACTTGTTTAAGATTATCTGGCTAACCAGTTGTAGGCTTAAGATCAGAGCCAAACCTTCTAGAATGATAGTCTAGAGGTCTTTCTGAAATATTGGTTAATAATCGGATCCTTCATTTGCCCCCCAAAAAGGCATGCTATGTGAGATTAAGAAAGACAATGAACACCTGAAATGTTTTGACTCCCTATATAGCAAACTGCTTTCATTTGAAAATATTTTTTATTTCTTAAAGTTTAATAGAAACAAGTTTGTGTCATTGAACAGTAAGTAAAATTCAGCTAAATTTATATATGTTTTGTTGGGGAAAAAAAGTATATGTTTTTTTCTAAAACTGTGCCTAGGTAGAGTTAAAAGTTTGCTGTTATTAGATAAGATCTCACATAGGCCGGGCTGGCCTTGAACTTGCAATGTACCTGAGAATGACCTTGAACCCTGTTCTTTGTCTTCATTCCCCCACTGCTAGGTTTAAAGGCATACCAGGCCAGCTTAGTATGGGGTTCTTTTTGTTTATTTTTATTTTTTGCACTGCTAGGGATCAAACCTAGGGCTTTGTGCATACTAGGCAATGAGCTATAAGTCGAGCAAGGCTTAAGTTGTAAAACACAGTAATATTTTTAATTTTTTACACTAATCTTGCCCTATCAAAATTATACTTAAATGATAACAGTGTTATATTTCAGAACTTACTTTCCCATCTTAATCTAGTTTAAACAACTTCATCTCCCGGATTTTATGTTTTTTGACAAGTGATAATTCAAGTAAATTTTGTTTTATATGACAAGTGTAGTCATCAAAGATTTTTTTTAATATCTAAGCCAACTTAATGCTAACTTGGGTGAATTTTTTTTAAAGATAGGGAAATTAAACATAGATCCTTTAATGAGAAAACACCAACTTAACATGGTTGTATGGTGAAGCTAATAAGGAAGCGTCTGGAAAACCTGCCCTGCTCTGGAAATGGATCTCCAAGCTGGCTGACCCTCAGAAGTAAATGTCAGCTATGTTCACCCGTCAGATTTTCAAACTGCAGTTTCCTATTTTAACTTCTGATTAAGCATAAACTTTGAAAATTCTTTCTCTGTAGTTGTATTAAACTGGCATTTATTATTCAAATAGAAAATATCTTACAGTAACATTTAAGAATATTATTTAAAATTTTGTAATTTTAGACATACAAGTTACCAAAGAGTTTTGTATGCTGCTTCCCTTTTAGATAAATAACAATATTAGGATTGGAGACTGTTAATTTATACTATGTTTTTTAGACCTCTTTAATCTTCTAAATAATGCAATCCATGGTTTAGATTGTTTTCAAGGTTTTAGGTCCAGTACTAGAATATTAATAAGAAGATCCAAGTTTTAGAAGAATTGTGAGATGGATAGTGTCTTAGTTGCTTTTCTTGTTGCTGTGAGCAAATACCTGACAAACAAGAGGGAAGATTTCTTTTGGCTTTCAGTTTGAGGGGACCATCTGTCCTGGCGGAGGAGGCATGGCACCAGCAGAGTGAGGTATCTACTTAGATTGTAGCCACAGTCAGGAAGCAGAGAGAGAAGACTTGAACTCAGCATGGTGTCTCCTTTTTATTCAGTCCAAGAACTCAGCCCATGGGATAATGCTGTCCACCTTGAGGGTGGGTCTTCCCTCTTCAGTTAAACCTTCTGGGAACACCCTCATAGACACTCCTGGATGTGTTCCTGTAATGACTGAGTTCAGTCAAGTTGGCAATGAATATTTACCATCATATGCACAGAAAATGATTTATAGGTAAACTCATTGATAAATTTAGTCACTTTTATTTAAAGTACTTTTAATTGCCAGGCATTGTGGCACATGCCTTTAATCCCAGACCTCAGGAGGCAGAGGCAAGCAGATCTCTGCTAGAATGAGACCATCCTGGTTCACACCAAGACTTCCCAGCAAGCTGTGGCTAGGGAAATCCTATAAAAAAACAAACAAACACCAAAACAAACAAAAACACCCAATAAAAATTTTCATATACATATATTTATATTACACATAAATAATACAAAAGTCTCTAACTATGAACAAAGTAGATTCAGAAAAACTTAAGTCCAAAATGATACTTCACATATAAGTAAATATTGATATCTTCATTTGATGGCATGGGAGTTGCTGTGATTTTAGGCCATTGTAGCTTTATTCACATCTATGAAAGTTTGTAAGACGTTAAATTTATTAAACACTACAATGGCCTGTGCACCAGTATACAGACCCTCACTCGTGATCCTATAGGGAACCCCAATGAAAATCATTGGGTCACCAAAAATAAATAAATACACATAAAAGAGGAGGGCTGAAGGTTTGATAAGAGTGGGGGACGTTAGAAAGATGAGTAATGGGGGAGAATATGATAGATATACATTAGGTACATAATGAATGTCATAATGAAACCATTATTGTATATAATTAATATAGACTGGTAAACCACTTAAACGAATACCTACAAAGATCACTTCCTTCATGTTTTCTTTGGACCTAATGGCTCTACAATATGGAAAAAATTAAATCCCAATAGTACATGAATAGGCTTGCTCTTGTCTTCATTTTGACCATATAAAGATGCAGCAATCTCGGTCAACAATTTTTGGTATACAGGTAAACTTTGAAAATAATGTATAGCTTATTTTTGTGTTCTTTACCTTACTGATGTCATATTAAACAATTAGCTTTATTCCTAATAAAGTGTAGGAAAGAATCTATAGATTTTCTATAGGATTGCTTTTGGGGGATGCTAAAATTATTAAGATTGTAAGATGTGATAGTTTAAAGTTAGTTCAAATTGAACGCATTTGCTTCCTAAGCAATTTTTATCTTATTTAATAGGTCAGTAAGTATATTCTAAAGTATTTAAATCAAATAATTTTCCTACAGAGTCATACTTTAATTTTAGAGGGTTTCTGTTTGTTGTGGTCTTTTTGAGACAGGGTCTCCCTTTAGCCCCAGCTGGCCTGAAACTCCCTATGTAGACCAGGCTGGCCTTGAACTCACAGAGATTCACCTGCCTCTGTCTCCCAAATGCTGGGATTAAAGGGATGTGCCAGTATGCCCAGCAAGTTTTTGTTTTGTTTTGTTTTGTTTTAAGGGTATCAGTTGGTCAATTTCCTTTTCTTTTTATTGATAGATTTTTTTCCTATTTTCAAATAATTATAAATAAGAAAGCACATTTAAGAAACAGTAATTTGCATTTAAGAAAGTTCTGGTGCTAGAGAGATGACTCAGGGGTTAAGAGCACTGGCCGTTCTTGCAGAAGACCCAGGTTCAGATCCCAGTACCCACATGGCAACTGTTACTCCAGTTCCAGGGAATCCCATGCCCTCTTCTGTCCTCTGAGAGCATTGCATGACATGGGTACACCCACATACATTCAGATAATACACTCATACACATAAAATAAAAATAAATAAATAAATAAAAAAGCACGTTTTGAGCTGGTGAGATGGCTCAATGGGTAAAAGACACCTTCCACCAAGGCTCCCACCAGTTGTCCCCTGAACTCCACATGTTCATGCATGAGCACACATGTGCACACACATATATGGGTATACTCTCCAAATAGATAAAAATGTAATTGAATTTTTAAAACTATTTTATTTTATGTGTATTCATTCATTGCCTGCATGTGTATAAGTGTACCCCTGTCATTACAGTACCTGTGGAGGACAGAAGAGGGTGTTGGATCCTCTGGAACTGGAGTTACAGACAGTTGTTAACTGCCATGTGGGTGCTGGGAATCAAATGTGGGTCTTCTGCAAGAACAGCCAATGTTTTTAACCACTGAGCAATCTCTCCACCCCAAAAAATGTAATAAAATTTTTAAAAAGAACATTCCAATATATGTTTTACAAGTTCAGATCTTTATTAATAGCGCTCTTTGGGAAAAAGAAGGCTTTTGTAGAACTCTGTGTGCCCAGTGCTTTCTTAAAGTAGAGCATTTGTGATTATCTGTGTGACTTTCACAAGGTCAAGCCCAAGCCCACTCAGTCTATTCCAGAAAGAGTGCACAGGGGCTCCTCCTTCCTTCCTGAGGAGATATGTAAGTATTTAACAACTGCTGGAGAGGCAGACCCTTCTTGGGTAGTGTAGCTGCCCGAAGTAGTCCATGCTCCTGTAAGCAACCCCTCACCCATGCTTCTGTAAATAATCCAAATAAAACCTACTGATTTACCCAGCAGGATTAGGTGGAATCATTTCTTTGGTCTATTATTTTATTGTCTTGGGTGAATGAAATAGACTTCTCAGGAAAACAACACAGCAAGGGCAAGTTGTGAGGTGAAAAGTATTCCCGTAGACCATAGTGGTTCTACTCAGCCATCATGAGTATGAAACTAGTATTTATAGTAAAAAGTCAATTATTTTATGTGCATAAAATATCCAGACAGTACCATGTCTGTACAGT
This sequence comes from Eospalax fontanierii, assembly GCA_035773235.1. NCBI lineage: Eukaryota > Metazoa > Chordata > Mammalia > Rodentia > Spalacidae > Eospalax > Eospalax fontanierii. The sequence goes on from CM069524.1 coordinate 166,178,091, forward strand.
AAAAGGAAGTCATGTTTTCACCTGTTTCCATCTGGCATCCCCTTTGGAGGTAATCAGCGTTTTTAGTCTTTCTCTTTTTCTTTCATGGAATATGTCTGAATGTCATACACATACTTCTATACTAATTAAAATGCTTCATATCCTCTTCTGCCTTCCTTTTCACATCTTATGTCTGAGATACACATGGAAACTATATTTAAATGTAGCCTTGGTACATTTCTTTAGATCTTTGCATGTTACAATTTATTGAAATCTTAAGTTTGTAACAACATGTAATTTAATGCCTAGCTATTAGTAATAGAGAAATGTGAATTTAAATATTTCACATACCTGTCATCCTAATGACTTAATTCTTTTTACCATGCAGGTTTAGTTATTATGTTTAGTACATTGTGATTCTTTATCCATTTTTATTTTTCTCAAGCTTATCAGCTTTTTAAGAACCAGGAATTCGGGTAGCATGGATCTGAGAATTACAATGCAGAATGAATTTTTGGGTCCTACTCTAGTTTTTGTACAAGGTTAAGAAATATATTCAGTGACCTCATAGTTACAGATCATTTGTGTGTTTCTATAACTGTAACAGAAAAGAATGTTGTTTCACTTTGTAGCTGGAGTTGAATTGTTACTACAAACTTTATAATCTGCTAGATACATTCTGTATTTAGAACCAGACCAAATGTTCAACCAAATGTGCTCAAATCCTGTCAAACACTAGCTCAGGGCCCCTGGTGTTTTCTTCAGTGCACCCATTTCATGCAGTGCCCATGGAGGTCAGAAGTAGGCGTCGGATCCCCTGGAACTGGAGTTACAGACTGTTGTTAGCCACCATGCAGATGCTGGGAATTGAACCCAGGTCCTCTGCTCTTCAAGAACAGCCAGTGCTCTTGACTGCCAAGCCAATCTCTCCAGCCCTTAAGCCTATCGTTCAAAGTTAACCTTCTCCAAAAGTTATCACTCTCAAATCTGGTGATAGGTTAGACACTGGAATAGTTTTTAGTATCTTAGATATTTTTATGTTTATATTTTTCTCTTAATAGCTATTCATACTTTTATGCAGGTTGTATACCTGTTAGGCTATGCCATTTATAAACAGACTCCTTAAATCCAGGTTGTATATACACACATAAATATCCTTCAATTTTAAGGCAGATTAAAGTTTCACTTGATAAAACTAAGTATGGAGAAACATGCTTAAAGTCCCAACCCTTGAGAAATAGACAGTAGAAAGAATTCAAGGCCAGCCTTGGCTACATGAGACCCTGCCTCAAAACACAAGAAAGCAAACAAAAACTTCAGTTAATAGAATTTCCATATTTTTCTCATTAGTTTTCCCAAATACTTTGGTTACCTTAATTTCCATAATAGCTGGAAAACTATTATATATTAATGTTTTATGTCTTTGCTAGTACAAATAAATATACTTTTTTTTGAGACAGGATTTCCCTGTAGCCCCAGCTGGCCTAGAACTCAAAATGGAGACCAGGCTGGCCTTGTCAAAGAAATCCACCTGCCTCTGCCTCCCAAGTGCTGGGATTAAAGATATATGCCCTCACACCTGGTGAAAGTGTTAAGTTGTAAAACAAATTTTAAAGTGTTTATGTCTAGACAGCATATGACAGTTTTTAACAACATACTATTTTTAGTATATATTTTATGTTTAGTGCTGTGTTTTTATGGTATACTCTAAATTTTAAGTAAGTAACACTTTGAAATCTAATAAACAGAACCAAACTTGTGGCATTTACATACTGGGCCCTCAGACAAGCCTAATGCTAGCCTCTGTGATCCTGAATAGCTTTAACTTTTTATTTTTTAATAGAATCCCAAAACGAAAGAGCAGATTGAAAATCTGTTGCAGAATGGGATGAACCAGGAATTGCGAGATCGTCTTTGTTGCCGGATGACTTTTGGAACTGCAGGACTTCGATCTGCCATGGGCGCAGGATTTTGCTACATTAATGACCTTACAGTAATACAATCAACACAGGTAAGTGTGACAACCCATTATATGTGTACTTTTTCTCATTCTTATTTCACTTTATAAATTAGGCAGTACCCTCTTCAAAAAACTAGAAAGCTGTTATGTTCAGGAAGGTGCTCTCACATAAATGAAAAGGGCAGACCAAATTCAGATCTTTGGTTGTTCCCAAGATTTATCTAAGAAGTAATGTGTGTATCCACAAGGTCAGAGACTTGCTCATCATGAATCCTTTTGATTGGCATTATCAATTTGACAATATTACTTGGACTCTAAGTCCAAAAAATGAATATTGACATGCCCAATTAATGCAAATGAATTTAGAAAGAAGATGATTAATCATTTTTGGCATATGATCATGCATAAAAGTTAGCCTGAGATTTAGAAAATTTTCTTGAAAATATTTTGCTTAGACATGGATTCCTACCATAGCCACTTGAGAGTTACAATAAATTTATTTTCTTTTTCTTCATTTTTATGCAACTCATTTTAGAAACAGATTGCTTTTCCCAGTGATTCATACTTACTAAGAAGTGCCCATAATAATAGATCTTCAATAAGTCAAATAACTTGGTTTTAAAATTGAACAAATGTCCTTGACCAAGTTACTACATGGAGCATAATCTTATTATTCCTTAAAAGAAATATTGAAAAGCAAAATTAGTATTTGTGTTTCTTTTAAGGTTGTTGTAAGGAGTAAATTTCCATCTTTTGAGAAAGTAATTTTCAAGAACTGTAATAATGTTTTTTAGAGGTAAAAATGATTATTAAAGTTAGTAAAACATTCCTAAGACAGCTAAATGGTTTTAGTTTATCATTTTTGTAATTTTCAATATGAAATACTACATTTGTTGTCTCCCTTTATGCAGTTTTTCTAGCCTGTGCGATTTGTTTTTCTTGTGAACTGTAAAGGCCAATTGGAAGTGGCACAACTCTCTTAAATAGTGGTGGTGCATGCCTTTAATCTCAGCACCTGGGAGGCAGAGGGAGGTGGATCTCTGTCTACAAAGCAAGTTCCAGGCCAGCCAGGGCTACACAGTAAGATCCTATCTCAATCCCCTCTCACCCCCTCTCACGCCCCAAAAATGTTTGCTATAAATGGGTAAAATACTTTTGTTAGCTTTGGTCTGATGACTGGCTGAAGACCTAAGATGGTGAAAATTCTTCTAGAGCCTTGAAGCAAGAAACAATTTCCGTTGTCTCTTCTGACAGTTTGGTTTGGTTTGGCTTGGCTTGGTTTTACCTACTGACTTTCATCATTTTCTCTCTTTCATGTATTATGTATTATATTAAATTTATGGTAACTAAACTGTTACTTCTGTAGTACTGAGTGTATTTGGAAGTTGTTCTAGTTTACTTTCAATCACCATGACAAAACACTGTGACCAAAACCAACTTGGGGAAGAAAGGGTTTATTTAGCTTCCATCTCCCAGGTCACAGTTCATCACTTAGGGAGCCCAAGGTAGGAACTCAGGGCAGGAACCTGGAGGCAGGAACTGGAGCACAAGATGTGGAAGAATGCTGCTTATTGCCTTGCTCCTCTGGCCCATGCTCAGCCTGCTTTCTTATACAATACAGAACCTGCCCAGGGTGGCACTCCCACAGTAGTCTGGACCCTCCCACATCATTCAATATTCAAAAAAATGCCCCACAGACATGGCAACAGGTCAGTCCCATGAAGACAGTTCCTGAGGCTTCCTCAACCCTGTTTTGTCAAGTCAACACTAAAGCTATTCACTACAAAAATTCAGGAGCTGTTTGTCATCTCACACTTGTGGATTAAGCAGTATTGTTCCCCCATCAATAAGCATGTACTTAAATCCCAAAGCCAGGTCCCTAATGAGCCAATAAGCTGTACACCAAAAATAGGCAACTTCTGTGTCGTAAAATGCAGGCATTGAGGCTAGGGATGTAGCTCAGTGGTAGAGCACTTGCCTAGTGCGCTTGAAACCCTGAGTTCATCCTCAGCACCTGAAAAGTAGAAGGGCAGGGGCTGGCAAGGTGGCTCACTGATTGAAGGTGCTTGCCACCAATCCTGAGGACCTGAGTTTGTTCCTTAAAACCTACATGATAGAAAGAGAAACCTATTCGTACAGGCTGTCCTCTAACACATGTGTGCCATGGCCGTGCCCACCCCAAATAAATTAGTGTAAATGTTTTGTTTTGTTTTTTAAAGGAGGTAGACTGGGGATTTAAAATGTAAGCATTCATTGGGAAATAATCTTTTTTTTTTTTTTTTTTTTTTTTTCCTTCAGGGGATGTACAAATACCTGGAGAGATGTTTTTCAGACTTCAAGCAGAGAGGCTTTGTTGTTGGGTATGACACCCGGGGTCAAGTAGCTAGCAGCTGCAGCAGCCAGAGGTAAAGTGTTAATTATTTTACAGAATAAATTGAAATAGAATAAATATTTAATTTTTAATAAGATTCTGAAACAGAAGACCTCCAAATAGAGATATGATCACATACTAACTTTAAAAAAATTTCATTTAATGTGTATAAATGTTTTGCCTGCGTGTATGTATGTGCACCCATGCATGCAGTTCCCAAGGAGGGTAGAAGAGGTTGTCAGATCCCCTGGAACTGAAGTTAGGATAATTGTTAGCTGCATTGTGGATGCTGGGAAGCAAACCCGGGTCCTCCCTCAGAGCAGCCACTGCTCTTAACCACTGAGCCATCTCTCCAGCCCCCTACCCCTGTTTTTTTTTTTTTTTTTTCTTAAGCCCAAGGACAGTTTTAGCTGAAATAAAAGAAAAAGTATTTCAAAGATAAGTTTTAGTTTTATAGACATATAAAACCTTAAAATAGGGGCTGGAGAGATGGCTCAGAGGTTAAGAGCACTGGCTGCTCTTGCAGAGGACCTGGGTTTGATTCCCAGCACCTCCATGGGGCTAACAGCTATCTGTAACTCCAGTTCTGGGGGATCTGACACCCTCTTCTGACCTCCATGGGCATTGCATGACATGGGTGCACTTAGAACATGTAAGCAGTACACTTATACACATAAAATAAAAATAATAAAGTATATTTTAAAACCTTAAATATTGAAAGTTCATATTTAGAATGATATAATTGCCTATAGGTTTTTTGGTATAGGCACAGAGTAGGAGTAATTATGTTGTTTTGTGTAATCCTGCTTTAGGGTGTTCCTATTAATTGTAATCATGATGTGATACCTTTGTACCCATATGGGGTAATTGTACAGTGTATTTCACTTTTCTGTAATCTTGTAGCCTTTTGCGAGTTTTATTTCTTAGTTTAAGAAAGCTCACTGGGCCCAGCATGGTGATTCACACATTTAATCCCACTCAGGAGGCAGAAGCAGGTAGATCTCTGAGATTGAGGCCAATTTAGTCTCCGTAGTATGTTCCAGGCCAGCTGGGGCTACTGGGAGATGCTATCTCAAAAAAACATGTTGGCACAAGCCATTAGTCCCTGAACTCAACAGGCAGAGGTAATTTGATGTCTGTGAGTTCAAGGCCAGCCTGGTTTATATAGTGAATCCCTCTCTTTAAATAAAAAAAAAAGCTGTCACTATCAAGAGGTGAAGAGAAATAAAGAATTATTATGTCAGTTCTGTTCATTGTTAAGCTCCTTTTAGTTTTACCTGGTTTTGGGGACTGAGGGTTTTTTGTTCATGGTTTGGTTTTGGCTCTGGGAAGGAACCCAGGGTCTTGATACTAAGCAGGTTCTCTACTAGTAAATTATATTCCCAATTCCAGGTTCCTTTAAAAAGAAACAAAACAAAAACCTTGACTGTTTCAAGTTGAAGTATAAGCTTAAATAATCAGTGATTATAGTTGTTTGCTGGGCATGATGGCGCATGCCTATAATCCTAGTATAAGGGACACTGAAGCAGGATTGTGGGTTTGAGGCAAACATAGGTAATATAGTGAGTTTCAGGCCAGCTTGGGCTACAAAGCAAGATATTCTCTCTCTCTCTCTCTCTCTCTCTCTCTCTCTCTCTCTCACACACACACACACACACACACACACACACACGCAAATGGCAAGTAGGGAGAAACACACACGCAGTGGTTAAGAGCTCTGGCTGCTCTTGCAAAGCAGGTTTGGTTCCCAGCACCCACATGGCAGCTAACAACCATCCATAACTATAGTTCCAGGGAATGTGATGCTTTCTTCTGCCCTCCATAGGCATTGCATATGTGGTGACCTTACATACATGAAGGCAAAACACTAAAACACATTAAAACAAAATTGAGAGTGTATAAAGCTAGTATGTATTCAAAATAATTTTATTATGAAACATTTCTTTTGTAGAAGATTGGCTTTTAAAACTTCTGGGTCCCTGAGGACTAAGTGAAATCTCTCTTTTTAGGCTTGCTAAACTCACTGCTGCTGTCTTACTTGCTAAAGATGTTCCTGTTTACCTTTTTTCAAGATACGTTCCTACGCCTTTTGTAGTAAGTATGTTGTGCCAGTGATTATTCCGTTTGCTGCCATTTAAAAGATTTAAGTCAACTAGTCATCAGATTGTCATGTGTACAGTTGTGTTGGATGATAGGAGGGCCCACAGACAGGAAAATAGTTTTGCTTTGTGCTTATTTTCATTAAGTTGTTGAAACCCTTGAAAACATCCATAAAAACTGACCAGTGTATACTCACGGGTGAGGTGTTTTCATACTCTTCTTTAAGAAATTGATTTATCTAGGGGCTGGAGAGGTGGCTCAGTGGTAAAGAGAAGTGACTGCTCTTGCAGAGGACCCAGGTTTGGTTCCCATACCCACATGGCAGCTAACAATAGTCTGTAACTACAGTTTCAGTGGATCCAATGTCCTCTTCTAGCATCTGTGGACATTGCCTGACACAGGTGCACTTAAATACATGCAGGCAACACACTCACACACACAAAAAAAATAAATCAAAAAAAATTTTAAACAGAAATTGATTTATCAAGCCAGGTGTGGTAATGCATACCTTTAATCCCAGCACTCCAAAAGCAGATCTGGAGGCAGAGGCAGGCAGATCTCTGTGAAATCAAGGCCAGCTTGGTCTACATAACGAGTTCTAGGCCAGCTGGGGGTACAGGGAGACCATATTTCAAAAAAAAAACAAAAAAGAAAGAAAGAAATTGATTTATCAGAAAGACAAAATTGGTGATGTAGATCTGAACACACTGTTGACAGACTGAGCTGGGTCATATGTGTAAAAAGTTCTATATTTGGTACTGATAGCATACATATCACTATAGGCGAAGTCACAAAGGAAGTCTTAGCAAATGCCAAAGAACTACTTACCAAGCTACATACTGGACCCAGTGCAATAAAATTAGAAGTAAAAGCCCACAAACCTGTGTTTGGAACTTTAAAAACCTATTCCTAAATTATTTGTAATTAAGGAAAAGGTCACATTAAGGAAGGTTGTAATAGAGATGAGAAACTACAGGCAATTATTTTTTTTTTGGTATGATAGTGCAAGGCTATAAAGACATCTATGCAAACTAACACTGCCCCGGCCGGCTGGCCTCAGCAGAGCACGAGTCCTCAGAAACCTGGGATGAAAGAGACAAGAGGAACACAAGGAGGGCCGACAAGACAGTCTCCTGATCAAATCGGCAAATCTTTATTCTTCTAGGGGGTATTTATAATCTTGGGGAGTCAGGCACCCATTACAGGAATGTGGTGATTAACAGAGACAAAAGCCCACCATAAGGTTATGTGAATACTAAAAGGGCAGGCAGGGGCTAGATGGGGTGTGGTGGCCAAGGTTGCTAGGAGACAAATCCCTGGAAGATCCAGGAGCCAAGGGCATGTGTAGCCAAGGGCAGCTACGGGTGGGGGACCTTGTTTGCTAAACAATAAGAAACTCTTAAGAGGCACTTAAGAAACTGATTAACATAATTGGTATCAACAAATGTCAGGATGTTACATTTGCAAAAGGTCAAGACAGAGGTCACTTGGTCCCCGGCATAACACTATTCAAAGTCATCTTAAAATCAATGGGGCAGGGGCTGGAGAGATGATGGCTCAGCAGTTAAGAGTACTCATTGCTCTTACAGAGGACCTGGGTTTGGTTCCCAGCACCTACATGGCAGCTAACAACTGTCCATAACTTCAGATTCAGGGGATCTGGCTCCCTCTTCTGACCTCCATGGACACTGCATGACGTAGGTGTACTTACATACATGCAGGCAATACGCTTATACACATAGAATAAAATAAAAATAATAAAATATTAAAAATCAAGAAAATTAGTCATTCCATGGCCTTTGTAATACCTTGATAAAATATTAAAAATACTCAATCAAAAATGCATAGGAAATGGAGGGAGGTAAGGATAGTAGTTATTTAATGCACTGTCATTTAAAGCATCAGAAACATTAACAACTAAAGTGGGTTCTTTACACAGAAAAATCTTAAGATTATGAAGACTTTTTGCTTCTTGTCATGTAACTTGTAAACATGAGTGAACTTCTTTTGTATGACTTGGAAAATGTTACATACCTTTTTACATTTGGATCAGCTTCTAGCATTTTAAACTTCGACACTTTCAGTGTAGTGAGTTCTTTTAGTGTGGATTTTTGCTGACATCATTTCCTATAGGACCCTTTCATCCATTTCATTACAACCCCATTCCTCATTTCATGTGTCCATCTTCACTAAGAACGTCTGATTACATAACTATTCTCTTAACGGTTGAACATGTTAACATATTCAGTTCCCTTTTTATAATTTCAGTTATGTTTAACTCATACTTTCCTTCCAACATTATCGCTTTCTTTTCTTTACTACATTTCTGTCTTTATTGGCCAATTCCAACTTTTGATTTTCCATTTCACACTGTAAAGTGGGTTTACAAGAGACAAAGAGACAATGAAGCTATGTGTTTTGCTCCTGAGAGCTGAAAAAGAGGTACACTGTGACCAGCCACACACATGCACAGAGAAAAAGAGAGAGAAAATAGAGTAATAAAAATTTTAATTGACAAAACTGTGGAAGAGTGCTGAAGAAACGAGAACAAGCTGTGTGTGTGTGTACAGTAAAAATTAAGATAGTCACAATATTCTTCACAATATAATGCAAATAAATGTGCAGACTTAGATGAGTCCATTTGCTGGAATAATGACTAATGCATCAAAACTAGTAAGAAATTGTAAACCTGAATAGACCTGTGATTGTTCGATACATTGAATTGGTGTTTTAAAAAGGATTCTCAAATTTTAAGTATCAACTCTAGATGGTTTTATGGGAAAGTTTTACCAAATATTTAAGGAATTGATAATGTCTATAAACTTAATAGTGAGATTTTGGAATGCATTGAGCAGCTCAAAGAATTAAGAATTGTTTTTTTTTAAACTAAATAAAAATTAATACCAATGAATAATAGAAGCTAGAAAAGAAGCTGGGGCTATAGCTCAGTGGTAGAGCATTATTCAGTCTCCAGTGCCAAGAGAAAGAGAGAGTATACAGAAATATAGGCAATCTCTGTAAGATTCTGCCATTGAGCTGCCAGTTGCTACTGACACCCAGTGTCTCAGTGTGTTGGCTTTCTCGTCTTACCACCAGGGTCTATTTGCTGTACTTGATAAGGTATTTTAGTAATCCCAGACTTATGCTTTTTTATAACTATGACTTCAGATCAGATTTTGACTCAGTATAGCCAAAATACCTTGGGGGAAAGGCTCGGATATGAAGCAGTTTCTAGAATCATATTAAGGGGATACAAATACACTAGTATGATCAGACCTGGGACATGTAACGACTCCCTACCCCTTGCCTCTCAACCCCCACCTCTTGTAGTCTGGAGAATAGTCAGATATGATGGTGGAAACAGTGGGGACACATCCAAAAAAGATAAATAATAGACACTAACAAGAAAAAGAGAAACGCAGCCTAAGAGGGAGAAGGACGAGTTGACCCTTAGACACACAAAATGTACATAAAGATCTTCAGATTATGAGGCAGAAAACCCATGCCCAACCTGTGAATCTTCTACTTAGTGATTGGATAATTTCAAGAAAGACTCTCTGTAAAATGTGATGGATTGCATGATTTCTAAATGTATTTCTGTCTGCAAACACCACTATGATCTAAATTTATTTCCATCTCAACAGTCTATGATTGAACTTACCTATCTCTAACCCAGTGGATGTCCAACATTTAGTAGGTATTCATTAAATATTCATACCAAACAAAAGAATAAGAAATGCTGATACCAATGAGCAAAAGGAGACTGGGAAGAAAGGCCCCTGAACATGACAACTGTACAGTTGTTAAACTATGTATTTTTAGAACTGCACCTCACCCGTCAAACCAGGAGCTGACGGGATCTTAACTCATTTCTATCTAAACGTCTTCCTTTATTGGTTAACCAAGTTATGCTTGTGTAAAATGCATGACTAGCTACAAGTACAGTGGAATAGCGATCCTATTTTTTTCAGCCATACGCAGTCCAGAAGCTCAAAGCTGTTGCAGGTGTGATGATTACTGCATCTCACAACCGCAAGGAAGACAACGGATACAAGGTAAACCTTGGACTTCTGACCTTTGTGTATTTTATAGCTTTTATTTTATTTGAACAGTTTGCACTAAGTCTGTTTTCTGTACTGTGGAGCAAAGGCAGACATTAGGAAATGACAAATACGTACACTGCAGCTGGCCTCACAGAATGTGTACCTCTGATGGCACTTCTTGTATACCGCCTATTTCTACAATTAACAGTAGTCTCTTTATTGGTCTTTTTACTTCTCTTTTACTAGCTTTCTCCATTCCACCTCAAATCTGTCCTCTGTCGTTTTAGAAAACAAGTCACATTGTACCAAGAATGGATGGAAATTTACAGGAAGAGTCAGAGGAATAGTGCCTTGACGTCACTTTCCTCTCCCTCTGACCTGCCCAGGCTTCTCAGATCCCAGGCCACAGGATCCAGTTGCCATGCCAGCTTCTCTCTCAGAGTGGCAAAGGGTGAAAAGTTGTTCTGGGAGTGCAAATAGAAGATACACAATGTTGAGCCTGTATTTGGGGCTTCTGAAAAATGAATCCACCTTATGTTTTTCTTGTGTGAGAGGATTCCAAGCACACTGAGTTCTGTTTTTAAGTGGGGAAAAAGAAGATTTAGTATTAATTTAAGATTTGGGTCCTGGCCCGTATATTGAGGCAGGGAAGAAGTATAAATTCAGGTGGGAACATGTTAGGTTTGGGATAGTTGTGAGTTAAACAGGTTAGCAAATGTGCTGAGCAGCTGGATGTGGAGATCTGTAAGTCAAGCTAGAACTCTGGGCTGAAATTAGTGATTTGGGGGTCACTACACATAGTAGAAAGACACAGAGGACAGGAAAACTTGGAAGGCCTTCTTTTGAATGCACAGCTAAGAGACAATAGAAAGAAAAGAGGTCATGAACAATCCTGGCTGGGGGTGATAATGTGTGTATTTAAACTCAGGCAGGCAGATCTCTGAGTTCAAGGCCAGCCTGGTCTACACAGGGAGGTTCCAAGGCATCTGGGACTACATAGTGAGACCCTGAATCCCACACACAAAAAAAGAGAATTGATCCTTAGGGAGTATTAACTTGAAGGTAATAATGAAAAAAAAATGATACTAGAGATAGGAGAAAGGTCAGAAGAAATTGGTATCATTTAAGTCAAAAAGATTGAGACTTGCAAGAGTTGGAGGTCAACTGTTAAAGAGAACCAAGAACCCAGATCTCCTCTCTGAGCATCAGATTTCTGTATCTGACAACCTACTACATATCTGTTGGCTGATAGACATCTCAAAATTAGTGTCTCCTGAACATAGGTCTTGAACATAGGTCTTGCTTTCCCACAACCTGCCACATATACACCCCGAAATTGTCCGCCCCCAGTCTTCCCATTTCTGTAAATTAACATTACCACATACCCAAACAGAAACCAAAAGCCATTCTGGATTGCTTGTTTCCCTAACATTTAAACTGCTAACAAATTATGCAGATTGTTTATCTAAAGTGCATGTTGATTATGTTTACCTCTCCACTGTCGTCATTCTAAGTCATTGTTGTCCTCTTCCCAAACCAGAATATCCTAGCCAATCTCTTCTCTGAAGTCTTTTCTCCCCTAAACTGACCAGGGGATGTTTTAAATTTTGGATAGATGCAAGCCAGGTGTGGTGGCACAGCCTATAGGTCCATCTGAGGCAGGAAGATTGTGTGAGCCAGCCTGTGCAACATAGCAAGCTCCTATCTCAAAAAAAATAACAACAAAAAATGTTCCTGTTGAAGTTCAGTGGCTTCTCATTCTTTGACTAAACTCCAGACTGGTTATTCATCTTTTATGAACTATGCAGATGAATTCTAGTTTAACTGCTGATGAGCATTTTATTTGTTTCTGATTTGACACAAGTCATGCTACAATGCCCCATGCTTATCTTTGTTCATATATACAGCATTAGAAATGATACTGAATAGTATTAGCTGGCTGTGAAACCCAGCTCTGCCTCTCAGAAGTTTTGTGATCTCAGGCAAGTGACTTAACATCTCTGTGCTTTTGTTTTATCATCTAAAAACTGAGGATAATTATAGAACCAATATTATATAGTGAGAGAAGATGAAAGAAGTCTTGAAATTCCACCATGGTGCATGGCTCTGATAAGTGCTGGGAAAATGTCCCTGTTTCTGTTAGCATCTCATGGTTCTCTGTGCAGTAAAGGAGCCACCTGTGGCTACGGAGCACCTCAAGTGCAGCTAGTCTGAATTGAGATGTGTTGTAAGTGCAGAGCAGTAGCTTATTTTATTGACTTAGTATGAACAAAAAATGTATAACTGCATTGTATTTTGATATTATACCATTTTTAATATATTGAGTTATAGAAAATAAATATATTAAGAGTCATTTAATCTTCCCATGGTTTATATTCTTTTGGTTTACTTAAAATTTTGAATTACAAAAATACATAGACATATAATTCACCATCTTGAATGTTTTGTTTTTCTTTCAGTAGGTACTAGAAAATTTTTAATTATATCTGTGGATTCCATTTGTAGTTCACATTATATTTTATTAGACATTGCTGTTTCATAGGATACGTTTTAACATTTTTATTTACTTTTAGTATGTGTGTGTACATGATATATATGCATGATGGGTGTTGCAGTGGAGGTCAGAAGACAACTTTGTGGAGATAGAACCACAGAAAGGTAGGAGAGAACTCAGGATCAAAGGCTTGCACAGTAAGCACTTTACCCACTAAGCCATCTCTCTGGCTTTTATAGCATGAATTTTTAAAGGTGAGACCTCTGGGCAGAAAGGAATGTGCAAAGAGAGTGCCTTAATGCTCTGCAGAGAAGCTCCATAGTCCAGACCCCAAGAGCAGCTCTCCATAGCACTGAGTGTTCCCAGTAAACATTCATTTTTAAGAATTTACAAAGTGAGGGGCGGGCTTGGAGACATGGCTCAGTGATTAAGAGCACTGAATGCTCTTGCAGAGGACCCAGGTTCAGCTCCCAGAACCCACATAGTGGCTGACAACTACATATAATTACAATTCCAGGAGATCTGATGCCCACTTCTGACCTATGAGCACTGCACAACATGGGTGCACTTACACACATGTAGACAATACTCTCATACAGATGAAAAATTTTTTAAAAACGAATTTATAAAGTAGTGGGCTAGAGAGAGAGCTCAGTAGTTAAAAACACTTGCTGCTCTTGCAGAGGACCCTGCTATATAGTTCCCAGCACCCACATGGTGGCTAACAGCCTTCTGTAACTCCATTCCAGGGGATTCAACACCCTCTTCTGGCCTGTGGACATTGCATGTATGTAATGCACTCACATCTTCTAATGGGTGCAGGAAGCAGAGGAGACTGGAGATTGGGCAAGGCTTAAGAACTCGCTAAGCCCGCCCCCAGTGACGTGTTCCTCCAGCATGGCCACACCTCCTAAGACCTCCCAGAACAGTGCCTCCACCTGGGGACAGAATGTTCAAACACTTAGAGCCTGTGAGGGACATTCTCATTCAAACCACTACATATATGCTAGATAAATGTCAACGTAAATATTCCCTAAGCAGAGTTCCCTCTGACTTTGAATTCTGTGATTCTTAGAATGCTTTTTGTTGTTTTTGAGTGTGTGTGTGTGAGTGTTGCTAATGTTGACATTTTTTACTTGCTTAATCATATATACACTTATTTATAAGGCCAAAGATCTTTACTGGAGCTAAAAAAGGGTCTAATTAGCCTTTTAAGTAGTTGTGGTTGTATTTATCTGTCATCTAGGTTTATTGGGAAACTGGTGCTCAGATCACATCTCCTCATGATAAAGAAATTCTGAAATGTATAGAAGAGTGTGTGGAACCCTGGAATGGTTCCTGGAATGATAACCTGGTTGACACAAGTCCGCTGAAGAAAGATCCTCTGCAGGACATTTGCAAGAAATACATGGAAGATCTAAAAAAGATCTGCTTTCACAGGTATGCAAGTGTAGGTTGGTGTTACCTTTGGGTACAGTTAACATTTATCCAGGACTGATACAGAAAATGCACTAGGTCAGAATATCTCTCTCCCTCACTGTGTGTCTCTTTGTCATATCAAAAGCATTTGAAGGATCTCTCACTGACCAGAGATTAGAAACCCATCAGAAAGAATAATCACTATAGGGGCTGGAGAGATGGCCCAGTGGTTAAGAGTACTAGCTGCTCTTGCAGAGGACCCATGTTCAATTCCCAGCACCTACATGGTGGCTAACAACCTTCTGTAACTTCAGTTCCTGAGGAACTGACACCTTCTTCTGACCTCCATGGGCATCGCATGACATGTGTACACTTGTACACATGCAGGCAATACATTCATATGCATAAAAATAATAAAATATTTTTTAAAAAGAATACTTGCTATAATGAATTAGCATAAGACTAGATAACCAGTGTCTTAGTAGTACTGAAAAAAGCACATCATTGGTCACTTAGATGTTGCTAGTCTGAAAATCACTCGTTCTAAATTTATATAGTAAATGCTTAATTTTTCATTTTGAAAGTTGATAAATGCTTGAATCTTGCTCTTAATTTGCCTTTGCCGTGTGTGAACTTGATTTCAGGGTTAAATAATTGCTGATAGAGAAATAATTTTCAAAGAAGAAAATTCTGTTTTCTGTGCTGGGAATTGAATCAGAACTTCATGCATGTTAGGCAAGCACTCTACCACTGAGGCATATGTCTAGCAACTCAGAATCCAGCTAGTAAATAAGGAATAATAGAATTAAAACATCACTATTTTGTGATCTCTATAATGAACATAAGCATTGATCCTCAAAGCTACTAAGACTAATAGTTGAAAAATTGGTGAGAAATAGCAGATGGATGGATGGATCGATGGATGGGTGGGTGGGTAGGTAGGGGACAACAAGATGCATAAATATTATTAACTGCAAAATGGACATAATGGACCTCTTCATGTGATTCAGTAGAAAATATACAAAACCTGTTCTTGCCAAAAGCATTGGAATTAGGGGCTAGAGAGATGTCTCAGTGGTTAAGAGCACTAACTGCTCTTGCAGAGGACCTGGGTTCAGTTCCCAGCATCCACATGACTGCTCACAACTGTTGTAACACCAATTCTGGGGATATCTGACACCGTCTTCTGACCTCTGTGGGTATTACATGACATAGGTGCAGATACATGCAGCCAAAACGCCTCATATACATAAAATAATAACTTTTTTTAAAGAGAGTTGGAATTAAATCTACTGTTGCTTCTACAGTCAATGATATATTTTCATAGAAAAATGGATCAGAGAAACATATTAACAAAAGCGAGGCTAGGATATAACTCAATTGGTAAAGTGCTTGTCTAATATGTACAAAAGCCCTGCATTCAATCCCCAGTATTGGGCATACTGGACAGTTGATGCACACCTATAATTCCAGTGTTGGGGACATGGAGGCAGGAGGTCAGAAGTTCAAAGTCATCCTCAGCTACATAGTGACTTTGAGGTCAGCCAGGATTACATGAGAGAGATTCTATTTTAAGAAAGAAAACACAAAAAAAGGTCAGGTGTGGTGGGCACATGCTTTTAATCCCAGTGCTCAGGAGGTAGAAGCAGGTGGATCTCTGAGAATAAGGCCACCCTGCTCTACATAGTTCCAGACCAGCTGTGGCTACAGGGAGACCCTGTCTCAAAAAGACCAAAAAAGAGAAAAAGAAAGAGGAAGGGAAGGAAGAAAAAAAGAAAACTATGAAAAGGATTCTGCACACCAAACCAAGATATGAGAAGTTCGCCAGGGAAGATTGGGATTGGAGAAAGAAGAGCAGAGTGTTTATGGATTAAAAGAAACTTGAGAGGCCGAGCAACCTGGTGATATTTTTGAAGCACATGGAGAAAATGTGAGCACGGATAGGATATTAGGCAACATTAAAAACAATTATTACTCAGCTTGTTAGATGTGATAATGATATGGTTCTGAAGCATTCTGTGTAAAATAATATATTTTGAAAAAATAAAGCCAGTCTGACGAAATGTTTTTAAACAGTGAAGCAGGGTGGTACATATATATGGATAGTCTCCTTATTATATTGTGAAAATTGTTATAAAATATTTATTTTTATTATTTGTTATACATTTTGATAATTATGGAGAGTGGTTAGTAAGTGGTGATGCTAAAATGTAAAAAGTTGCTCTGGGAGAGACCAAAGACCAAGCCTAGTTACTATGGGAAGGATGTAGAAGGGAGGGTGTAACTGACGTGCTCCAGTTGTTGAGAGGAGAGGAAGCTCAGAGAAGTGGAGGGACCAGCCCCCAGGAGAGTAATGCTTCTTCATGGCTGTGAAGTGAAACAGGAAGAGACACGCGTGGGTCCTAGTGGGTTGTAGACATGGTATGGGACTGTGAGGTTCCCATGTGGGAACCTAATCTCATTGATGTTAGTCAGAGAAAGAAGAGAAAAGAAAGAAGGAAAGACGATACAGCATTTTGGAGAATAAAAAAAAAAAATAATAAGGGTTTTGGGTAACAATGTAGGGTTACCTGAGAGTGTTGACTGTCCATTCAAAGTAAGATATGCCTTTTTTTGGACCAGTTAGAGCATTTTTGTGATAATTCTGGAAAGAGACTGTGGTGGCCTGGTTGGAGTAATGGCCCAGCATGTGGAAGGATGTGACCTGGATCAGGAAGTTGAACCACAAAAGGAGAATGCAGTTGAATAAAAATGTTTGAGGCAGGGCTGAGGGAGTATGTAGTGTACTCAGTGCATGACTATTTGCCTGGCATGCTTGAGTTCTAAGCCTTGGTACCACACACACATTTAAAAAAAAAAAAAGAAAAGAAAAAGCTTTCATTATATAAATTAATACCACATAGTTTGTTTTTTAAATACCTTAGGCTTATGCTGAAGGCTTTAATCACTTTTTCTCAAAATTTAAGTGTTTTAAAATACACGAGTAAGTTTCATGATACTGGGTGAATAATGACTTTCCTTTACAGGGAATTAAACTCAAAGACCACCTTGAAATTTGTACACACCTCCTTTCATGGAGTTGGACATGACTATGTGCAGTCGGCTTTTCAAGTGTTTGGTTTTAAGCCTCCAATTCCAGTCCCAGAACAAAAAGATCCGGATCCAGACTTTTCTACTGTTAAATGTCCAAACCCTGAAGAAGGAGAATCTGTGCTGGTATTTTTTTTTTTAAGTTCTTGTTAGCTTATTGGCCATCAGACTAAATGGAGCTCGCTGAAAAGGATGACACACGGGTCACTTACACTGCATGCAGAGCACTATGATTTGCATCTTTTAGATGGTATTGGAGCCATAAATTGCTTTGTTTGAAATCTATGTAGTGGGTGGTCCTAGTTCTCTCTTTAAATTTAGCAGACTACATACCTTCCAGAATCCACATCACGGACCTAGTGTCTAGTTTAAGAATATTAGCATTGAATTTAGGTTCTTCAGTAAAATCTGGCTTTTTGGGTCACTGTTTTAGGAACTTTCCCTGAGACTGGCAGAGAAAGAAAAAGCCCGGATAGTGCTAGCCACCGACCCTGATGCAGACCGGCTGGCAGTGGCAGAGCGTCAGGAGTGAGTAGCTTGAGCAAGGGGTGTGAGCTTCAAAGGGCACGTCTTCATTTTAACTCTTTATAGGCTCATTGAAAATAATGAAAAAAGGAGGACATGAGTCTTGTCTAAGCCAGAGGTGACCACCTAGATTAATATTTTGACATTTCCTTGCTATTTTTTCTACTCAAATAAAAATGTATTTATTTTTACAAAACTATGATCGAACTGCACATAATTTTATTTTCCACTTCAGTTGTGCTGTGAGCAGTTTTTTCTGTTGCATATTTGCACAGTGTTTGAAAATGCTAATTTGTAAAATAGTGCAGTACTCTAATAGATTGCTTTGTCAGTATCGTTACTTTTTAATCTTGGTCCTTAAATATTCATTGTAATCTTCCTCATAAGTAGAAGATTACAAAGTAGTGGTTTTTCCAAAGATATTGCGCCTATTTCAACTCTAAAGGTTGCCACGGTAAACCAGAAAGAAGAAACAGGGACCAGGGAGACGGTTCAGCTGGTAAAGTGTTTGCCATGTAAGTGTGAGGACAGTGTGTCCGGTCCCCAGCACACATGGAGAAGATGAGTGTGTAATCCCAGCATAGAGGAGTGGGGAGCAGAGATGGGCTCCGTGGAGCACGTTGGCCAGCCCACCTAACTGAATTGAAGAGCTCCAGGTTCAGTAAGAGACCCTGTAGAGGGATAGAGGAATTAGTCACCATTGACCTTTAGCCTCCACATATTTGCACACACATTGTACATACACAAACATGTACACACACATGTACCACAAAAAAATAGTAACTATTTTCTCAGATGTTCCATGTAATAGCTTTTGGGGTTTCCCATCTGAACAAAGATGATTTGAAGGTCTTAAAGTCAAGAAGTGTTTGTGAGAAGCTGGGATGGTCTTGACTTTGAATTTTCATTCTCTCTACAGCGGTCGCTGGAAAGTTTTCTCAGGGAATGAGTTGGCAGCTTTGTTTGGGTGGTGGATGTTTGATTGCTGGAAGCAAAATAAATCGAATGCCGATGTGAAGAATGTTTATATGCTAGCCACCACTGTCTCTTCCAAAATTTTAAAGGCAATTGCACTTAAGGAAGGATTTCATTTTGAAGTAAGAATAGATTGTATCTGTGTGCTGCTTTTCTAAATTTGTTTCTATAAGGACATCTCTGTACCCAAACTGACATTGATTTCATTTATAATTCCCCCCTTTTCTATTCTAGTCATACTTACTGTTTTAATTTAGACTCCCTGAGCCAAATTTATCTGCTATGTGAATTTCCAACTAAGATGAGATACTTTTCAAAATATTACATTAACACTTCTTGGTCCACACACCATTGTCTAGGGATAGGAACACACAGCATTTTTAGACTAGAAAATCTGGCTTAGTGGTAGCACAGAGTTCCCTCCAAAATATCCTCAATCCCATTGACCCTTTGTTTAGATTCATCAAACACAATATTAAGACTTACCTACCTCAAGTAGAACTCTTAAATTGTAAATTCAAATCCAGTGTTTATATATCCAGAAAGCAAGCAGTACTCTCAGCTCAGATCATTAACCTTTGTGGAAACTCAGGCAGTAACTTTACGGCCACTTGGACTAATGTCAATTAAGTTATTGTTCCTCCATCAGTGGCTAATATCAGTGGCATTTTTCTTGAGCCCTGTTAAGATATCGATCTTAATACTTAATTGGTCACATAAAAGAATATTGTAGGCTGGGGACATGGCTCAGTGGAAAAAGTGCTTGTCATGCATGTATGAGAACCAGAGTTTGGATCCCTAGCATCAGTGCAAGATCAGGCACAGTAGGCATGTTTGTAATCCCAGAGCTCCTATGGCAGGATGGGAGGCAGAGGCAGGAGAATCCCCTGAAGCTGGAGGGCCAGCTAGCTGGTGAATACTGCAGCCAACAAAGAGACTAGTTTGAAACAAGGTAGAAAGGTGAGGACCATCACCCAAGGTCATCCCTTTAGGTCCAGATATGCACTGTGGCATACATATATCATCACATATACAATGGCAAAAACATTGTGGTTCTGTGCACACAAATACCAACTGAAGAAGTATTTTCACGCTTAAAATTCTGAATTGTGATGATGCTAACATTTTCCTTATTTATGGCAAGAAAAAGGTAGCGTAAAAGGGGGAGAAGAATGCAGTTCTAAAGACCAATATTATAAATTTGTTAGTTTTTGCTGGGGGGAAGGGAGTGTTGGCTCTATTTCTGATTTTTGGAGAGGAAGTAGAAAAGTGAATTAGGAAGCGATGGTAAGCTCTAGAATTAATGTGCATCACATGTTTTCTGTTGACAGTAAAGCTGGGCATATCTTTGAAGTGAACAGTAGCTCATCAGATGAAAAAAAAATCCTCAAATCTAATTACTAGAGAAGGACTTGATGAAAACTTTATGCAGGCCACAGTATTATGAAGAGAGGTGCACTCATTCAAGCATATGGTGTACTTATGTTGCAGCTCTAAAAATTTAATGGCTTTTGATTACTTAGGGAGACTAAATCACATCCTTTTTGACACTTATGTTAGTGATTATAAATGCAGCTTAAAGAATAGTTTCAGGAAAGCAATATAATTAATCCCTGTACAGCTGGGAAAATTGCTTAAGCTCTGAGCCTCTGCTTTGACATTACTGTTTGTGAGCATAGAAAAGATGATGTAAAGCACCTGTTACAGCACTTATAAGTAGTAGATGACCATAACATCTGTATACAGTTATGTTACTTTGTATCTATATTCATCATCATTTATAAACACATTCTAATTGGTGTAAATTACCTGTTGCTGTGCTAGTGGGCCATTAATAGTGGCTATGTGTATAGTCATGGCATTTTGTGACTCTGTATCTACCACTATATAAATCTTTATGGACCACAGATAGGACAGAAGATCACTATGCAAGGGTTATGTGCATTTAGTGTTAGGCTTTTCTTTAATGTGTTTGTGAGAGTTATTTAACTAGAGTGGCCCCCTCTACATTTCAGGAAACATTACCAGGCTTTAAATGGATTGGAAGTAGAATAAAAGACCTCCTTGAAAATGGAAAAGAAGTCCTTTTTGCATTTGAAGAGTCTATTGGTATGTAGTAAATTTTGAAAATCTCTTGGTTGAGAGCACCTTTTTAAAATTAGGTAATTCTGCAGAAAGGGGATTTTTACCTTCTGGTTTTAATTTCGAGTTGCAAACATGCAGAGAACTCAACAATATGTAGATGCATTTTCTATCAGAAAAGAACCTAAAGGCCTCCTGAATACCTTCTGCTTACCAGACCTTTGTGCAGTTGGATTATTTTGTCTGTTTTTCTGTTGGTAATGGTTTTTTTAAAAATATTTTACTTATTATGTGTGTGAATGTATTGCCTGCATGTATGTAAGTGCACTCATGTCCTGCAGTGCCCATAGAGATCAGAAGAGGGGATTTCCTGGGAACTGGAGTTAATGGACAGTTGTTAACTGCCATGTGGGTGCTGGGAATCCAACTGAAGTCCTCTGTAAGAGTATCCAGTGCTCTTAACTGCTTAGCCATCTCTCCAGTCCCTGTTAATGGGGGTTTTATTATTTTATTTGTTATTATTAATAATTTGTTGTTTTGTTTTGGACCAGATCTTGCTATGTAGCCCAGGCTGGTCTTGAACCTAAGATCCTCCTGGTTCAGCTTCCTGGGATACAGTTGTGCATTACTACACCTGGCTTAATACCAATCACTGGTCCTTCCAACTATTAAAATTGTAGGTTTACAATGTAGTTTTCCCCTTTTCTTTCCTTTTCTTCGTTTTTTTGAAACAGGATCTCCCTGTAGCCAGAGTGACCTGGAACTCCCAGAGATCCAATTGCCTCTTCTTCCCAAGTGCTGGATTAAAGGTGTGCTCCACCACTCCCAGCCTTCTCCTTTTCTAAAGACACTCTATAACCCCCAGGTTTTCTCTGTGGAACCTCAGTGTTGGATAAGGATGGAGTGAGTGCAGCTGTTGTTGTTGCTGAGATGGCCTCCTACCTGGAAACCAGGAATGTCATGCTCACAGAGCAACTGCGTAAGATTTACCAACAGTAAGTTCTGTCATGAATTTCACATGCTACTTCCTTGCTTGAGGGCTTTCTGTTCTGCTCTTGGTTTATTTTTGAGGAACAGTCAGGTTTCTTTACAATTAAAATTATCAGTTTTACTTTCTAGAAAATACTATGATAGGCTTATCTTTAATATTACATTTCTCAAGATTTACCTGAGATGTGACTCTAGCTTTAAATCTTTGTGCAGATATGGTTATCACATGTCAAAAACTTCATATTTCTTGTGTTATGATCCACCTACCATCAAAACCATATTTGAAAGGATTCGTAATTTTGGGTCGCCAAAAGAATATCCAAAATTCTGTGGGCCATTTGCTATATTGCATGTACGGGATATTACCACTGGATATGACAGCAGCCAGCCTAATCAGAAATCGGTAAGTACCTTTTCTTTGTTTCAAGTAATGGAGACAACTTCATGGGTTGTGTCACCAAAGAGTTAGAGATAGGACAGGTGTCACATGAGGTTCAAACCAATTTGCTCATGTTTTCTACTTCATTATAAAGGTTACAGTTTAGAAGCAGCCAGATGGGAGGGATGCACAGGCGAGAGAGGTCGAGCTCCGGCAAGACCTTCCATGTGCTCTGCCGTGCCCCGCCCTCCCAGCATGTCCATGTGTTCAGTGGAAGTGGACATTCCTGAAAAGGCACTTTTTTAAAGAAAAGTTTTTGTAGACAATTTGTAATAAGCCATGCCATAGTAAGAGTGACCTCTAGTTGAGGTAGGACCCATTG
Organism: Eospalax fontanierii; assembly: GCA_035773235.1. Classification (NCBI taxonomy): domain Eukaryota; kingdom Metazoa; phylum Chordata; class Mammalia; order Rodentia; family Spalacidae; genus Eospalax; species Eospalax fontanierii. The sequence continues at coordinate 166,200,880 of CM069524.1, forward strand.
TTCTGTCCCACAGTAGTTCTCAGTGCACTAACAGAACAGATCTCTGCTTCTCATTGTCATCACTCCCCAAACGGTTATCTGTTTGGGGAAGGGGAGCTGGGGAGGGGGGCATCAAATCGGAGGGGAGGGTGTATGGACCAAGGAAGAGCAATGAATGAGGGAGAGAATGAACAGTGTCCAGAAATGATGTGGAAGACAAAGTCCTAAAGCCTAATGGTTTCGGAGCCCCGCGTTTTTCTAATTTAACTTTCCACTTGCCTCCCTGTACCTCTAGACAAAACAGAAGGAACTGGTAATTTCTTACACATGTGGTTCAAGGTTTTATGTATATTTGGTCAAGTTGTTAGCCTTAGTTTACCTTTTCTCCCCTTCTGCTTTAGGTTCGTATCTTATTATTTAAGGCTTAAAGCAAGGGCTGATGGTGATAGACATCTAAAGAGCATGGGGCAGAAAAGACAAGGCACATTTCACACCCTCCCTCTGACTTCCAGGTCCCAAGATCACTTCTCTTCCTTGTGAGCGTATATATTTGTCTTTTTGGATATCCATTTTACTGTTTTGTTTATGGGTTCATTTCCTTTCTGCCTCTCAAAGCTCCTGCCCGTGTGGCAGTGCTCAACAAATGTCTGTATAAGCTGCTAGCACACTCATTTTGCTGTGATGGTAGCCCTTAGGCTAAATTTCCCCTGCAGTGTTCAGAGCTTTCAATATTCCCATAATGTCTTTAATCCATGTTTGTGTCGTACTCAGTTTTTAATAGGACATTTATTTTTTCTTTGAAAATTTCATACATATACACCCATCTTCACTATTTCCTTCCAACTCCTCCAGCCCCTCCCCACCTTTCTCTCTCAGGACTTCATGTCCCCTTTTTATCTAACACATTTTTAAATATACAACCCTGTAGTGTTAAATATATTCATATTATTGAACAACAGATTTCTAGAACCTTTTCACCTGACAATTGAAGTTCTGTACTCATTAAACAACTTCCTATTCCCATCTTCCAACCCTTGGCAACCACCTGTCACTTTTTATGAGTTAGACTACTTTAGGTGCTTCATATAAGTGGGATGTATTTTATAATTCTTGAAATGAAGATTCCAGGTGTAATTAAGCTGTTGCGCATTTTGCATAGGTGCTGCCTGTGAGTAAAAACAGCCAAATGATTACATTTACTTTTCAAAATGGCTGTGTTGCTACTCTTCGTACAAGTGGAACAGAACCAAAGATAAAGTATTATGCAGAGATGTGTGCATCACCTGACCAGAGGTGAGAACTGACTTTTTAGATACATATGTAAAAACTATTAAGATATATACCATACAGTTCACACATTTAAAATAGGAGTCTAGTTTTTAGTATATTCAGAGCTGTATAACCATCACTATGATCAACTTAAGAACACTGTCATGTTTCAACTCCTACACTTTTCCAAAGATTTGCTGATGCTGGACCTGGGTTAAGCTTGCTGTTACTATGGGAATACTTAAGGGAGAAAGAGCATATCTGGGATTGTGCTTTCAGAGGTTTCAGCTCATGACTGCTTGGGTCTGTTACTTTTGACCCAACACAAGACTGTACATAATGGCAGGGGGGACATGTGGAGGTGGGAGGGGCCGGGCATAACTTTCAAAAGCACACCACCAGCGGCCTACCCCATCCAAAACAGCACAGACATCTGAAGACCAATCATGTACCACGCGAGCCTATAACAGGACATTTCCTATAAATGGAACATTGTATGTAGTACTTTGTGGCTGAAATCATTAGCCCCCAAATATCCTATTGGCTAGATAATGGCATGTTTTTTAATCCACTTATCAGTGGGAAGTCAGAATAGTTTTAAGCTATTATGAAGAGTTGAGGATGAGTTGTGTGGGCATGTGCTTTTCTTTCTTTTAGATATATGGAGGAGTAGAATTGCCAGGTCCTAGAGTAACTGTGTTTTACCCTTCAGAAGCTGCCAAACTGTTTTTCAAAGAAGATATATCCTTTGAGAAATGAATTTTAAAGTTGTAGTGAATTTCTGTTCCTGGGAAGACTGTCTGAGATTTAATTTTTATATGATGAACATAAATCACCAACACATAATCTGAATTTATTGCAAAGTATTTTTCTGTGTCTACCATGGTTTATCATAATCTGCCCAGCCCATTTCCAAAAAGTCAAAAATTGTTATACATATCAGAAGTTATTTAAACTTATTAACATTTTTTAAAATGTTGTCATTGACCAATGAATTTTGGAAAAGGAGGACTTTATTGTCTTCAAAACACAGCTAGGATGAGTTATTTGGTATTTCTCTGTGTCACTGTATCAAAATATTATTTTCACTGGAGAGGAAAAAGACCTCCTGACATTCAGAGCAGGGTTTATGGCTATCCAAATGAGGTAATTCCATTTTAGGATAAAACTGAAGAAGTATTAAAGTAATTATTAATAAAGTAATAATTCTTAAATAATTTTTAAAGTAATAAAAGCTGATTTGTTGTATGGCTTGTAAAATGATTATGAAGGTAGTTCCTAGACGCTTTTCTAGAAATGGTGTGGGCTATAGCAGCTTCTCAGTGATAATTTTGAAGGGATTACCTGTGTGTACTTGTTTATAACTGTTATTTTTTTTGTTTTATGTGTATGTATGTTTTGCCTGCATGTGTGTAAGTGCACCATATGCATGCAGTGCCCACAGAGGCCAGAAAAGAGCATTGGCTCCCCTGGAGTTACAGATGGTTGTTAGCCACCATGTCGGTGCTGGAAACCAAAGCCTGGTCCTCTGTAAGAGCAGCTGGTGCTCTTTACCCTGAGCCAGTTCTCCAGCCCCCATCTCATTCTTTCATCACATTCCTTTCTGCTACATAAAAAATGTGCCATATTATTCTTTTCACCTGTACCAAGTCCCTTCAAAATATTGCGGAAGCCATTTTATCAGAAAATAGTCAAAGCTATTAAATTGCCTAAACTAGGAAAGTTCGTTAGACGTACTTAACTCATGTATTATCATGGCCCAGGGAATATCTAGTAATGCATTCATTTCAGTTTTTAAGTGTTGTTTTCTTTGTGCATGAACTTAAAATGAGGGAGTCTTGTTTTATTTTCTTTTAACTGAGTGAATTTAATCATTTCATCAGTAGATGCTCTCTTTAAAAGTGAAAATAAATCACTTTTAACAGTATGAAAATAAGAATCTCAAAACTCTTCATCTCCGTTCCTCAGTGACACTGCCTTGCTGGAGGAAGAATTAAAGACACTCATTGAAGCACTCATAGAGAATTTTCTTGAGCCCAGTAAGAACGGATTGATCTCGAGGTCTGTGTAGCGACACATCAGGATTGCGCTGGCCCGTGAAACCAAATGTCCAAGAACTCCACCCCTTGTTAGAATTCTCTCTCATCTGGCCAGCTGTCTTTTCCCTTCTCTTTCCTTTGTTCAGCTGCTAAACAAATTATCTGCATTTCAAATGAAAATGTTTGGAAAGGTATGAGTCCAGTATTTTCAGAATCTTGAACGAAAGTCATTGCATTGAAGAGTTAAAGTGACACATCATTCTTCCTGTAACATAAACAATCCAGAAGTGGTTTTCCTATTGAACTGTGGCTAATTAGTTCCATATCTTGTAATTGTGTATAGCATGGTTTTTAAAAAGTCAGAAAATATTATATAATTATAGGGTTAGTTGAGGAAATTAATTCATAAAGGTAGGGTTGGGGGAAGATACTGTTCCTAGCCCATTATGGAAAAGTGTCATTGTTATGTTGTAGGTGTTGATTTACAAATTAGAAGCCCAGCTTGGTGACACATTCCTGTAATCATGGCCCTCAGGAGGCTGAGGCAGGAGGATCATTAGTTAGTTTGAAACCAACCTGGATTATATAGTGAGACTCTCAAAAAAAAACCCGTAGATTATTTTGATTTCCTAATTAGTACAGATGTTACAAGATGTGTTTTTGTGCCTCCCTTGCAGGTGCCCTTGGTGCAGTGTATTTACTGTGTAGTTAAGACTGATGTTTATGAACATTAAACCGTAGTGGCAACACTTCTGTCAGATCTCTCAATGGTTTCTCAGGGTGTGGTATGAGCTATTCGGTGTTCCTGCATTGAAGACTTCTATCTGTTCATTTTCAGATAGTTAAGGAAAATCTTCCAAAGATGTAGGTGCTTCCTCTACAGGAAATAGATTTGTTGACTGTAAAATCCTATGGTTGTAGAAAAAGATCTTAATAAAATCTGGCTTACTGTAATTGAATCTACGTGTTAGGCTTCAATCAGTTATAACTTTGCTGTGTTAAAGAAAAAAAATGAATTGCAGAGTGAGCTCTGCATTTATTTGACACTCTTTGAGTTATATCTTTGTAAGTGGATTTATCACTTTATCTGATAAAGTAATGCTAATTTTATTAAATGAAACATCAAGACTTAAGTGTTTTCTACAGCCATACCTTGATTCAGTGGTCAGGCTCATCTGATCTCAGAAGCTAAGCAATGTTAAGCAGTTAGTGCTTGGTGGGAGATTTTGGTATTATGAAACACTAAAACTGATGTTTAAGACTAAGGTTCAATTTAATATCTATTTTGCTTCTTTGGAATTTCTAATCACATACATACTATTCATCTTTTTTAATGTGAAAAAAATGTTTTAGGAAAAAGGCTGTTTCGGTTGATCCTCTAGTCTTCTGAAAGCCCCAATAGAGAACTACTGTTTAAGATACTTGAGCCAGATGTGGAGGCACACACCTTTAATCCCAACACTCAGGAGGCAGAGGTAGGCAGATGGAGGTCTGCCTGCTGCTCTACATAGCAAGTTCAAGGCCAGCAGGGGCAACAGGGAGACTGTGTCTCAAAAATACCACCCCCCAAAACCTTAAATTTATGCTTTCTTGTATAGTTTGCAGAATACATATGGTACAGTTGGGATACCAGTAACAGGGCCTTGATTGTATCCATTTAAACAACGTTGCATATAGGAGATAGCACTGGTATTAGATAACTTATTTCCTAAAAATAGTAATGTAAAGTTGAAACTGATTAGAATGCTAATGAAATCGTGGTTTGGTTCATTGCCACTGTCACCCAGTTTGGGTTGAGCTCATACAATCCGATCATCGTTTTTGGACAATGATGCCGCTATTGTTCATTTGTACCTTTCTGTCTTGTCTCGGGATCCTATCCCGTGGATAACAGCTTGTTAATGTATAGGGTATTTTTCTCTGCCTTTGCTTTAAAGGCCTTGCGCTAGAGAAGTGTAGAATTTTTTGTTTTATTTTTGAAATCCATAAAACATTTTTTGCTGTAGTGGCTTTTAGGAATATAAATTGTAATTTAGGAAATGTCATGGATTCTACAAAGGGTTTGAATGAAGTTATGTATGTTTGGCTTTAGCATCTGTGTTCCAATGACCCAAGAACAAAGTGAGGCTAGGTGTGGCGGCCCATTCATAATCACTGGAGCCATGTCAGAATCATCATTTGCTTAGGAAGAAAGAGCTCTCCTTTGAATGCTTTAGCACATATGAAATGTAAATCATCTTAATGGGGAAAGGTTACTGACATTTGGGTTCTTATCTCAGAGATATTGCATTCCAAATTAAAATGCACAAAATTTTATAAAGGTTCCCAAAGCATACGGGTTGAGGGGGCTATTGATCTTACCCAGATTCTTGCATCTGTTTGAGCATATTTAACATGAATTTGACATAATGGATACACACTTGCCTAGCAGGATGAATTCAGTGACAGCCCTAGAAACAATGCCAACCTGTGGGTCTCAGCCTTGGGCACTGCATTGTTTACTTCTTCTAAGCAATAGCAGGGAAATGAGCATATTCTCCTTGAGCAAATAGGGCAGGTATTTTCTGGAGCTTGGAGAAAAAGAAAACAATTAGACTGGGGATATGGCTCAGTGGTGAAGCACTTGTCTAGCTTGTACATGTGTACGGGCTTGCAGTTAATCCCTGGCATGCAAAGGAGGAGGAGAATTATTTATGGAGCAAAAAAATCAAAGCATAAATTGGAAGTAACAGTAGAAACCAACAGTATCAAGGTCAGTAATGATAGGACTCATCAAAAGAAGTCCTAACGTCTTACTGTTCTCATCTCTAGAGAAGACAGACAGCAGGGAATAGGGACGTAAAAGTAATAGACAAGTCCTGTACCAAAAAAATACGTAAACGGTGATAGGTGGGTGACTACTGAAAATGAAGAGGGTCAAGACCAGAAGAGAGTAATTGGGGCAGGTGTGATCACAGCACATCCTCCACATGCATGTAATTGTCAGAAAACAAAGACCAGACAGCATGAAATGCTTACGAGGTAAGAACCTGTGTAGAAATTATCATAAAACCTATTTGAAATTTTATTTTTGATGGAATAAAAATTGTAAATATTAAGGAATATACCAAATGTCTATTTAAAGTTTCCTTCAGACAGACCTTTAAAAATCCAATTGGAACAAGAATGACGTAAAGAGCGCTGACAGTAACTTCGGGTTTCATTCCATGTCTAGAATCAACCCGCCGCCCAAATGATCTGTATTTGTTTTGAATGTAGGTGTGTGAGTTAGTGAATGAAGACTGCTTGGTATGTTTTAATCTGACCTTGCAGACTCTGTGTGGCTTGAACATAGTTGTGTTCATCTTGAAAAATGTGTAGCTTTGAGACATTTGAAGTTTTACTCCAAGTATCAAGTATCACTTGGATGTGATAACTTCAGAAGAGAGGCTCTGAGAGATTAGATACTTGGAATGTGTCTACATAGGAATGTATGTACATAGAAAACGGACCCATTTCTTAATCAAGATGCCTCTGGAGCTGATGCAACAGAGCTGTAAGCTGGAGTCTCGTGGAGAAGGTGTTCATTTTTGATTGCTGCTAATGATTTTTTTTCCCGAATGTTTTCCACTGATTATAAAGCTTGAAAAGCCCAGATGCCGCTTTGATACACTTAATTTCATACCTTTTTCGCTCTACCTCCCTCTCTCCCTGAGCATTCTTCCACACTTTGTTACTGTGAAAAGCTACTGCCCTGTTACCTCACTGAAAACGAGCTGTGTCCATTCAGAAGGCTTTAAAACTGTATAGCCTGTTATTTTGTTATTATTGTCAGAGTATTTAACGCTGTAAGAAGTCATTTAAAATCCGTTTCAAAGTCTGTGTCCAGTCTGCCTGGATACTACTATATATGGTGGTATTGTGACCCCTTACAGTTCACTTGTTTTCTGAGTTTGCTCTAGAAACTAACAAGGAAACGTTTAGTTATAGTGACCGAAACAGTCGGTTGATCTAGCATTTTACTGGGGTTCTCTGTGCTATGGGTAGTCAAAGCACAAAAATTTGAGCAAATCTTTGTCACATTTGACTCTCAAAACATTTTTTACCATAGACCAGAGCACTATTCTTTGTTACACATCAAAGGGGCCTGGGAGTGTATCTCAGTGGTAGAGCGCTTGCCTGACAGGCCTAAGGCCCTAGGTGCAATCTCCAGCACCATAAAAAGATGACATTAGAAAGGAGCATGTGTTTATCCAGGGCCTCGAAATTCCTGAACACAGATGACCACCCCCGACCTGACATTGCAGCATCCCTTGGAGGTGTACACAGTGACTTTAATATAAGTACACATTCTAGACTAGTCTCTGCCTTTTCTCGCCTGTACTTCTAAAGTATTAATTCCAAATTAAACTGACCTGAGACAGTTACTTTATCTTTGAACCTTATCATAGTGTCTGAGGTATAATCCAGTTTGTTCTAAGTCACTGGCATTCTTTAACCCTCCAGTCAGCTGTCTGAGAACAATGATCATGGTTTATTTTTCATATCTACACACCTCTTTAGTCAATACCTTCTTTTATGTAGTGCTTAATTGGTCTTAATAGCAATTAAGGGAATTTAAGGAAATAGTTTAAAAGCAAACAGTAATTTTCCAGTTGATTTTTTTTTTTTTTTTTACAAGTGATGTTTATTAAGCATGCACACCCTTATTAGTTCTTTGGGATGTACAAAGCGTCTTTCTATATAGAAATCCTATATAATGCATTGTATTTTGCTCACAAAGCAAGGTGTTGGCCAGGAAGGCTCAGAATGTGTCTATGTAAACTCAGTATTGCTGTCTAAATGCAGCTTCGAACCTAACAACCCCACCTTTCAAGTGCGTCAGCTAATTTGATACTATTTTACTTCTTGATGTGTTTTGCTCAGTATTATGATCTATCGAGTGTCTTAACTGGCATCACGCTGGCCAAAAAAAAAAAAAAAAAAAGTTCTATATATAGTGAGACTTGTTATCAGTTAGAATAAACTCTTGGTGTACATCATTGACTATGACAGATGAAATATATACAGTTAAGAATGAATCTGCAATCTAAGTGTGTAATAGCTCAACACTGTGTGCTTTTTTTAACAGATTCTGTCAATATCCCAGTTTCCCTGTAAGATAGCAGGGTGTATTGTAAGTACTGCCTGTGAGAATTTGCACTTTATGTGTGTGTGTGTGTCGATTTCTGTGGTTTAACCAAATGAAATGGTATCAGTAATAAACAGGTCTCTTCATGGGCATGGGTTTCTGTGTGATTTTTATCATCTCAAATTCTCGATAGTCCATAAAGTTTGCACTCCAAAATGAAGACATTCTTAAAATGTGCCCTTAACTTATCCTAGAATCTACATTGAGTCTAACTACATATTTTGGCTCAGCACTCGTTAAATTATTCCTCAGTTGGCTTGTCTGGAAGTCCTAAGAATAAAGACTAATTTAAAGTTCTTTGGTCTTATTTGTTTTCTTCTCTCCTTCACTTGACCCACTTTGGCACCAGTTACCATAATAAGATGGAAAGGTTAAAGATCTGGAAATGACCCAGGATTGTAACTCTAGATCTGTGGTGCAGGAATGGAGAGCCCAAGGCAAGAGTTGCCAAAGCTACAGTTCCAGTCTCCACGGCCTGCCTTTCCTGTGCTCAGGCTCAAAGGAAAAATGAGTGAGAATAGTGTTCTGCAAAGCGCTTTTACTGCCTCCTAAAACTTAGGTCCCCAAGCCATCCATCCGGCTGCACGCCTTCCCTATCTTATCCACAGCACATAAACAAGGGACCAAGTAGACTTAAGCAGTGGTAAGCTGTCATTATGGATGTAACTTCTTTCACTACCACTGCTTAGATCAGGGCAGGGCACATAGTAGGTGACCAATAAATACTTAGTGAGTGAGCCACATTAGGTTTCTTATTGCAATGTGCAACGTTGCACACTGAGGAGTGTGCATCAGCACGCCATCTACCTGAGAGGCAGCTTGCTGCTGCTGCCCTCACATCGTGCGGAAATCTCAACTCACCCACCCTTCCTAACTCCCTCCCTCCCGTTGTCTGCTGTCTTCGATTGACACCTCCAAGTCACCTTTGATTTCTCTCCTGCACTAGATATGGATTATTTGGCAAATTATTTAATAGATTGTAAAGATAAGGGTAAGAAGAGAAGTTTGAGACCCACCTACGCAGAAATCAAAAAGCTAGCTCAGCCTAAAATAATAGGACTGTTAATGGCTCCCAAAGGAGAACAGTCAGTGTATATATAAATAGAAAAGTCTTGGAGAGGGGATTATAATGACAATTTGTTATGCACCATCTTTCCTCCCCATCCTCTGTAAACTAGTACTTCCTCCTCTCTCAATGATGTGGCCTGTCTCCCATTCATCTACCTCTGGTTGGAATCATTAAGTCATCCAACATTACATGTAGTTTTTTTTCAAGTAGGTCTTTGACCTTTATTCGTTCATTTTGTAAATAGTTTTAAAGGCACTCCAGAAAGCCAAAAAATAAGGAAAACCCTGGGCATGGAGGTTTATGCCTTTAATCCCAGCACTTAGGAGGCAGAGGCAGAGGCAGGCAGATCTTTGAGATCTCGGGTAGCCTGGTCTTCATAGGAAGTTCCAGGCCAACTGGGGCCACAGGGAGAACCTGTCCCAGAAAGACACAAACTGTTATTACTTGAACTGAGCATTTAGGAAGTCATTCCTCACTGCTTTCCCCGCCCCCCGTGTCCATCCCCCAATAAGCCACCTGTATCTACTAGTACTTCCAAAGAAGCCTACCTTGAGAGGAAGCTGGACTTGGGCCACATGCCTGCCTCCCACCTGTTTTTGGAAACTAGTCCGCAAATAAAATCCACCCGAAGGAGAATGAAAACCAAGAGGCCTTGAGGCTGCCTCACTCTCCTCTAGCCAGAGCTCACATTGCCTGAGGCGACAAGGGAAGCTGAGCAGGTGTGCAGGGGCCAGGAGATTGACTTCCCCGAGGGATGAGGGAGAAGAAAAGGCTCATCTGGGTCAGAGTCTTTTCCAGGTGTTCACTCTTCCCAGGTGTGAATACTTGCGCTAGTGGACAAGGAACTCAAAATCTGTTTCCCAGATTTAGTCCCAACCTTTATCTCTAAAGTTAGGGAAGCATTTGGGACAGTCCATAGACCCACATGAGTCCACGGTGATGAACCCAAGGTATCTACTGTGCTGCTTTCTCCCCTATTGTGGTTTGAATGTAAAGAGACTCCTGTGTTTGAATACTTGATTCCCAGCTGTTTGGAAATACTATGGAACCTTTAGGAGATGGAGCCTTGCTGAAGGAAATGAGCCACTCAGGTAGGCCACTTCCTGTTCAGTCTGCTTCCTGACTGCCTGTGCAATGAGACCAGGTAGTCTCCTATTCCTCACCATGATGGAATATATCAAACTATAAACCAGAATAAACCCTTAAGTCGTTTTCTTCAGGATGCTTTATTGCAACAAAAGGAAATGTAACTAATACACTCCCCAGTGATCCGAAGATGGCTATTCAGAAGTCAATGAATTTCGGCCCTCTAGCCAAACAGGGAGTCCTCCCTACAGGAGGACACTAAGGCAGATGAGCTCTGAGGTCACCGAGGAAAGCAATGGCAAATCAGACTGGTGCTCAGATCCTTCTCCCTCTAATAAGTGTTTACTAACCTATGAGGAGCAGGACAGTGAATACAAAGTTTGATAAGGTGCAGCCCACACCTTCAAGAAGACAAGCACACAGCACGGAAGAAACGTGCTAAAGGAAGTAGGAATAAAATGGCCCAGGAGGACGGAGGGGAGGGAGAGTGCCGGGCAGTCAGGATCTCAAAGGTCAAGGGCGAAGCAGAACCTTGAACACAACAGGTGTTTGTTAGACAAAGAAAGATGGAGAGGCGTGGCAGAGGCTGGAGATAACCCAAAGTAGGAGGTGGTGTTCCACAGAAACTAGAGAATGGGTTTCCAACCCTTGTCAATGGCTTTTTTCTTTTTCTTTTTTTGAGATAGGGTCTCCCTGTAGCCCCAGCTAAGTCTGGAACTTGCTATGTAGACCAGGCTGGCCTTGAACTCACAGAGATCTCCCTGCCTCTGCCTCCCATGTGCCAGGATTAAAGGCGTACATTTCTAATTTTACAATCTTTCTAGGTGAAAGGCCCAATTCCCAACTATTACCCTGAAGCTGACCTACTTAACTTTAGGCCAGTCTTTCTTTCCAAGCTTCAGAGCTACATATTCAGTGGCTTTCAAATTATCCAGAGTTGGACATCCCATAGACATTTCCAGCTTAAGCAGTGAGATCCAAGATTCTTTTCTTTTCACCACTGATGGCCAGCACCAGCCCCCACCATCCCGCCAAGCTTGTGCCTCCTCTGCGGACTGTAAGAATGTCTTCATTCATTGTCCTTGCTCTGGCCTTCTCCTTCCTCCTGTGGTTTTGCTTGTTTGTTTTGTGTGCATATGGTGTGTGTGTGTGTGTGTGCACGTATATGTATAGATGTGTATACCTGTGGGCACACATCGGGGAGGCCAGAGGAGATCCTTGGGTATCTTCTATATCTACCTTATTCCCAAGAGATAGAGTCTCTCACTGGAACTGGAGCTCTGGATTGATGTCCCTCCCTCCCTCCCCCCATTACACAAGTGGCCAGCGGCCCTGAATGGTCCTGTCTCCCTCCAACCACCCCCTGCAACTGGGGGCCCTGGGGTTACATGCACATGTGGCCACATCCAGCTTTTTATATGGATATGTGGGTCCAAATCCGAGTCCGTTATGCTTACAGAGCAAGCACTCTTACCCACTGAGATGTCTCCCCAGACTCCACACTGAATTTTGTACCTGCTCTTGTAACCGTCTTGGCAGCCAAGATATTCTAAAGACAAACAATTGTGACCTTCCCTCCAGCTATCAGACTAGAGACAAGAAATCACAAGAGATTAGAATCTCCCCACAGATCTCATGCTGTGAAGGAATGACTGGGGTTTGTCACCCAAAAAGAGATTTCTACACGGTCTGACAAATGGTTCTGCCAAGGATAGAAACTCAGTGTTTTCTTACTGTGTCTCCAAAGCCCTCCCCTTCACCCAAACAGTGGCTCCGTTGTGTGGTATAGGGACAGGTACTGTGATGCTCCCAACATTTCTTTCTGCTCAGGATTGCTTTTGGCTGTCGGAATCTTTTTTTTTCTTTGCACCCCTCCCCCTTTGTTTTTAGATTCTTTTTTCTTTTAATCAGGGTCACCCTGTAGCCCCAGCTGGCCTAGAACATGCTATGTTGACCAGGTTGGCCTCAGTCTCTCAAAGGTTCACCTGCCTCTGCTTCCCATGAAGCATGAAATTAAAGACATGTGCCACCACACCTGGCCCTAGTTTTTAAAAATTTATTTGTATGTGACTGCGTGCATGCATGCATGCATGCGTTTGTGTGTGTGTTTGTGTGTGTGTGTGTGTGTGTGTGTGTGTGTGTGTGTGTTGTGCAGGTGCCCTCAGAAGCCCGAGGAAGTCAGATTCCCTGGAACTTTGTTACAGGCAGTTGTGAGCTGCCTGATGTGAGTGTTGGGAACTGAACCCTGTCCTCTACAACAGCAGTAAGAGCTCTTAACCACTGGACCATCCCTTCAGCTCCTGTTCGGAGGTTTCATTGTGCTTCCATATTAACTCGAAGGTTGTTTCTTCTTCATTCTATGAAGAATGCCATTTGAGTGTTGATGAGGATTGCATTAAACTTGTAGATTGCTTTTGGTAATATAGGCAGTTTCGTTTGTTTTAAGGTCTCCCTGTAGCTCAGCTGTGATACTCCCAGGATTTCTCTTTCTGCTCAGGATTGTTTTTGGCTGTCAGAATCTTTTTTTTTTTCTTTGCACCCCTCTCCCTTTGTTTTTAGATTCTTTTTTCTTTTAAAAGCATCACTATGTAGACCAGGCTGGCCTCCATCTCACACAGATCTGCCTGCCTCTACCTCCTGAGTGCTAGAATTAAGAAGGTGCATCACCACACCCAGGTTAATATTGCTGTTTTCACATTATTTATTCTGCCAATCCAGGAGCATGGAAGGTCTTTGCATCTTCTGGTATCTTCAATTTCTTCAGCACTGTGGGGATCTGGTTACTGAGCAAGCCAAGCAACTGCAGATACCCTAAAGGGATGGCAGGTGTCTGACCTGCTCTGCCTGATGTGATATGAATCTTCCTTTCCCCCACCCCAGACCAGAACCAGGTTTTTGGGTTTCGTTTCCTCATTCCTGAACTTCCACAACCTTCCTGCCTTTACCCCAACACCCCACCTTTCCCGCCTTCTATAACGGTCAGAGAGGCTTCCCTATATAAGCCCCTGCATTGGCTCTAATAACCGAACTACCCACCGACGTAGTCTCCCGGGAGGGAACTCCTCCCGCTGCACTCTGAGCCACCTGAGGTCCCGTTCCATCGTCCTCCATTCTCTGGCATGGCTGGAGCACAACAGCCATGCTGGAGATGGAGATGCACCCACACAGCACTTTCATTTTACCTCCTTGATTAGATGGATTTCTAGGTTTTTTGTTTGTTTGTTTAGAATACTGTGAATGGGACTGTTTCCCTGATTTCTTTCTCAATACAGTTTACTTGATATATAAAAAAGCTATAGATGGGGCTGGAGAGATGGCTCAGCGGTTACGAGCACTAGCTGCTCTTGCAAAGGACCCAGGTTTAATTCCCAGCACCCATATAGCAGCTAACAACCATCCATACCTCCAGTTCCAGGGGATCCGATGCCTTCTTCTGACTGCTAGCTTTGCACGACCCAGGTGCACTTACATTCATGCAGGCAATACACTCATAGACATAAAATAAAAATAATAAATCTTTCTTTTAAAGCTATAGATTTTGTATGTTCATTTTATCCTGCCACTTTGATGAATGCCCTTATCATCTAAGGATCTTCTGATGGAGTCTACCAAGAGAGAATTTGACTTCTTTCTTTTATTTATATTCCTTTATTTTTATTTATTACTTTGACTTTATTGTTCTGGCTAAGAATTCAAGCTTTACTGGGTAACAATGGAGAGTGGACACACTTGTCTTGTTCTTTATTTTAGGAGAACTGCTTTCAGTTTTTCCTCATCTGGTATACTGTTGTATACTGTAGGTTTGTCATACATAGTCTTTATGATGTTGAAGTATATTCCTTGTATTTCTAGTTTCTTCAAAACTTTTTATCATGAAGTTATGCTGAACTTTATCCAAGGTTTCTTCTGCATCACCTGAGATGCTTATGTGATTTCTGTCCTTGGGTCTGTTTGGTGCTCTGTTATATTTATTGATTTGTATATGTTAAGCCATCCTTGCATCCTGGAATGAAACCGATTTGATCATGGCGTATGATCTTACGAGTTTTTTTTGGTTGTTTGGTTTTTGCTCTAAGATGGGAATTGAACTTAAGGCCTTGCGCATGCTAAATCACTGTGTACTCCCAACCTTCAAATGTGCTTTTGTTCTTGTTCTTCATCTTTGTTTTTTTTGAGACAGCCTCAACTGTAGCCCAGGATGGCTTTAAGCTCATGGTAATCTTCCTGCCTCAATTTCCTAGGTGCTGGGATTATATGTGTGGGCTACCACACCTTGTCTTAAGTGTTCTTGAATTCAGTTTGCAATTATTTTGTTGAGATTCTTTGCACCTCTCTCTCTCCATCAAGGAAATGGGTGTACAGTTTTCTTTTTTTATTGTGCCCTTGTCTTGTTTTGGTATCAGGATAGTTGCTGGCTTCATATGATGGGTTTGGTAGCATTCCTTCCCTTTATATTTTACAGACTATTTTGAGGATTTGGTGTTAATTCTTCTTTAAAATTCTGGTAGAATTTATCAATGAATTCATCCTACCGAGTGCTTTTCTTTGTTGGGAGACCCTTTATCACAATTTCATTTTCATTGTTATGGATCCATTTAAGCTGTTTATATCTTTATTTTGTTTTGATATGTCATATGTGTCTAGAAATGTATCCATTTCTTCTAAATTTTTCAGTTTTTTTAGAATTAAAGTTTTCAGAGTATTCTGTCATGTTTCTCTAGATGTCATTGGGACCTGTTGTAATTCCCTTCTCCTTTCCACTTCTGACTTTATTAATGTCGGTCTCTCTTTTGTTTAATTTGGATAAAGGTTTGTTGATTAAAAATTTTTGAGTGGTTTTTATTTCACATTTTTGAGTGTGTTGCCTGAATATAAATGCACCCATATCATAGAATGCCCGAAGGGGCCAAAAGAAGGCATTGGATCCCCTGGAATGGAGTTACAGACGGTTGCTAGCTGTCATGTGAGTGCTGGAAACTAAACCTGGGTCCTCTGCAAGAGCAGTCAGTGCTTTTAGACACTAGCCATCTCTCCAGCCCTGGGTTTTTTGATTTAAAGAGATCTTTTCAAAGAACTATCTCTAGGTTTCATTCATTCCTTACATTGATCTTTTAGTCTCTGTTTCATTCATTTCTGCCCTGATCTCTGTTACATCTTTGCATTTTCTGATTTGAGGTTACCTATTCTTGTTTTTCTAAGACCTTAAGTTGCATTGTTATTTCACTTCCCTCTGGTTTTTGAAGTAAACCATTGCAGCAATAGATTCCTTCTTAGACCTGCCTTTGCTGAGTCCCAAAGGTCCAGATAAATTCTGCTTTCATTTTCATTTACTCTAGGAGCTTTCAATTCCTCCATGATTTTTTCAATGATCTGACAGTCCTTTAGTAGTAAATTATTTAATATCTATGCATTTGAATAGTTTCTCCTGTTCCTGATTTCTAGTTTTATTCCATTATTATCTAGTAGGATACTAGAAATTATTTTGGTTTTCTATATTTGTTAAAACTTGCTTTATAGCCTAAATTATAATCTATTTTAGAGATTAATCCACAAACTACTGAGAAGAATGTGTATGTAGCAGCTAGTGGATGGAATAGCTTGTAATATCCATGTTAAATCCATTTGAACTATGATGCAGTTTAACTCTGAAGTTTATTGATTCCTGGTCTAGACAATCTCTATTGATGAGAGGTGGACATTGAAGTCACCCACCATGATTGTATCTGAACCTCACTGCCCATTATGTTCAGTATTCTTTGTTTTATCAAACTGAGTGTGTATCCCAGCATTTGATGTGTATCTGTTATAATGATCAAGTCTTCATGATGGATTGTTCCCTTTAGTCACGTGCAGTGACCTTCTCTGTCTCTGTGACTTTGACTTGAGCCTTCTTTGTCATATCTGAATAAAGCTACTGCTGCTTGCGTTCAGCTTCCACCATCCTGGTCTGTTAACTTCCATTCTTATGCTTTCAGTCTGCGTGTCTTTGCAGGTGACGTGTGTTTCTCGCTATCAGTAAATATTTGGATCTTGATCTTTAATGTGTGGGAACCTAACAAACTCCATTTTGTGATATCCTTCATTTTAGCTTAGCCTTGGGTTTTACTTGTTAAGTTTCATTGCTCATGAAAAGTTTCCTTTCTTGGAGAACAGCCCACCCCTGGCCTTGAGTCAGCAATTACAGTTTAACCACAGGAAACCTATCTTAGCCAAACATCCCCTCTGTTGAGTCAGATGGACAAAGGACCTGTTGAGTCAGATAGACTAAGGACCAATCTCTAACTGCCCCATACATCCGCTCTAATCATTATCCAATCCTAGCCTGAGTTTCCCAATACCCGTTTGGAAATCCCTGTGTTTAAAAGGCCTGCGAGCCACTGCCTCGTGGTCTCCATTTCTCTGAATGGTAGACGCCAGCATGCTGGCTGATTCTCGAGAATAAAACTGCTCTTGTCGTTTGCAAACTGTCACAACTGTGCTCATTTTGGGAAAATCGCTGGACCTTACGAATGCACTCAGCTTCTTTATATCTTTTAATCGGAGAGTTAACACCATTTGCATTTAGGGTGATTATTAAGAGGGATTTGCAGACTCCTGAATCTTAAGTTGGCTGTTTTCCTGGTTGGATTGAAAGTTCTTTGCTCTTTTCTTTCTCCCTGTTCATTTTAGAGGCTTGCTGGTTTAGTGAGTTGGCCATGACTAATTTTTTCTTAGTTCTCATTGGTTCATCTGTTCCTCTCATGAAATAGATTATTTCCCATATCCTTGTTTTTGAGACTGTCTTCCTCTTCTGCATATAGAATTCCTTTCAGTATCTTCTGCCTTGTTGGATTAGAGGTCCTGAATTTTTTGACTTTGGGCTTATCCTAGAAAGTCTGTTTCTCCATCAATTTTAAAAGATGAAGTCACTTCACATAGTAATCTTGGTCAGCAGTTATTTACTTTCAGGGCTTTAAATCCATCATTCCATGCTCTCTTGGCTTCTGGAGTTTCTTCTGAGGTCTGACGTTATTCGGATGGAGTTGCATTAAACTACAAGCTCCTGGAGCCCCGATCATATAAACCTACATCAATGGTGGCAGCATGCACAGGACCCATGCAGACTCAAGCAGTCAAAAAACCCAGCATGGAACTGGGACAATGGACAGCAGACCCCAATCTTAGATGAAGAAATATCGGCAACTGATTACTGCTGGATGAAGAACAGCTGATTTTCCAGAAGTGAGAGACTCTAGACAGGCTGACTAGACCTCAGTGGATGAACCCGCACCGAGGAACATCTGGGGACACTAACTTGACACACTAGACCTCAACAAAGATGACAGAATGTATGGATTCCAGTTGGGGGCTTTGGGGAGGTGCCAGTGAAGAAGGGGGTACAAAGACGATTAAGATTGATTGCGATGTTCTGTATGAAATATTATTCAATAAATAAATACATAAATTTATTTATTCAATTTTAAAAAGTTGGCATTTTCCTCTGCCTGCTTTTAATATCATTTCTTTGCTCTGTAATCTTAGTATTTCAGCTGTAAGTTGCCGTGCAGAGGTTTTTTCCTATGCATGTTTATTTGGGGTTCTAAATGCCGCTTTGTGCTTAGATGTCATTTCTTTCTCTAGATTTGGGAAGTTTTCTGGTATAATTCGGGTTATATTTTCTGTACCTTTGGTTTGTATAGCAGCCCTTTCTTCTATCCCATAAGTTTTTGTTTGATCTCTTGATTATGTTCCAGAGTTCTTAAAAGTTGCAGTGAACCCACTGTTTCTTCTTTCTTGAAGTTTGAATTTATTATTTCCTCTACCTTGTCTTTAAAACCTGATATTTCTTGTATGTATGTATGTATGTATGTATGTCCATGTGTGAGTGTGCCCTTCCCTGTGTGAGCACATGTGGAAGCCAGAGGTTGACGTAGGGGTCTTCCACCATTACTCCCCGCTCGATTCTTTGGGACCTGGGGCTTTCTGTTCCAACTAGACTGGCTGGCCAGTGAGCACCTGGAACCTGCCTGTCTCTGGCCTGCCAGTGTGATATGTGTACTTGTTAGTATGGGTGTGTGCACACGTGTACGCAGGTGTGCGGTCACTCTCATGGAACCTGAAGCTCGCAGATTTGGCTAGGCTGGCTGCCCAGTGAGCTTCAGTGATCCACCTGGCTCCATAACCTCCTCAGTTCCCAGTGCTGGTGGCACAGCACTGCAGCCCCCACTTTTTTACATGGTTTAGGGCATCCAAACCCAGGTCTTCATGCTTATGTGGCAGGTTCTTTACCAACTGAACCATCTCCCGAGTGCCCACACAACTTTTTACATGGGTTCTGGGAATCCAAACTCAGATTCTTATGATTCATAGCAAGCACTTTACTGACTGAACCATCCCTTTGCGTCTTTAGTGTAAGTTACATCTCCAGGCTGGACATCACCATAAAGATCCTTTGCTAGGCCAAGAGCTTCAATATGAAAAGGTTTTATGGGGCTGGAGAGATGGCTTAGTGGTTAACTCCAGTTCCAGGGGATACAAAGCCCTCTTCTGACCTCTGCAGGTATTGCATGACATGGTATACTTACATACATACAGGCAATATACTCATACATATAAAAATAATAAATAAAATATAATAAAAAAGTTTTATGTTTTTAAAAAGTTTTAAGAGAGTCTTGCGTCCAATCCAATCTCATACTCGTGAACTCAATCCTGAAGCCTCAGCCTCTCAAGTAGCTGGGACTACAGGTGTGTGCTACCACATCTAGCTGATTTTATGTTTTTGAAACAGGGTCTCACTATGGATCTCAGACAAACAATCAACCTCAAACTCATAATCTTGCCTATGTCTCCAAGTGCTAGAATTATAGGCATGTTCCATCGCACTGTTTTTATTTTGTAATCAAGTAAATCCTGCCTCCCCATGCTTTCTCTAAAGTGTATTTGCACACAGATGAGTTTTAAAATCTGGCTTTTGCTCAGACTCTTCTTTTTGTTGTAATTATTAATATAGCCGATGTGGTATACAGCGTTAGACCCAGCACTTAGGCGGCAGAGACAGGAGGATATTGTGAGATTGAGGCCAGCCTGATTTACATAGGGAGTTCTAGGCCAGCTGGGGCTACAGGGAAACCCTGTCTCAAAAAGACAAAAAATAATTTTTAAAATGTTTTAAAATTTAAAATTATTATTATATACCGTCAGGAACAACCATACAACACTTTTAACATTCTCCCTAGTCAGACTATATGTTTTTAAAATCTAGTCTTTCCTCCATCTTCCAAGTGACCATAGGCAACAGTTTGCTGGTTGTCGTCACCACTCCGAGACATGGTTTACCATTTCTCTAGCCTCTAGTTCACCAAGAACACATGTGTGCATTATAAATAGTAGCATTTGGCGTGAGGCTAAGTAAAAGCCATTATTCCAGATTCTGCCCACATTGTAAGTCATTTTCTACAATGTTTGTCCTCAAGCAACCACTGACTTGTTTGGGGCCACTACAGATCCATTTGCTTATACAAATGGAACAAAATCAGAGTAGTGGGTACTCTTCCTTAATCTGCTTTCTTTTGTAGCATCATGTTAATAGTCCTATTGGTTTGTGTTCCAGTAGGTCATTCCTTTTCATGGCTTCTTATTCCAGTAAATCTGTGTACCCTGATTTGTTTGTAAGTTAACCTATAGCTTGATATTTGTGTCATTTTCAGTTTGAGAAATGATGCACATTCATTTTCAGTTCTTTAGACATGCACTACTTTTCTTCTTGAATAAATTACTTGAGGAACTGAATAGCTGGTTCATATGGTAGGTCTATGCTTCCCTTTTTAAGAAACTGGCAAACTGGTTGTCAAAGCCACACTGTCTAACATTCCTGCTGGCAGTGAATGAGAGTTCCACTGTCCTCATGCCCCCACCCCGCCCCCGAGAACTTGATGTGGTCACAGCTGTTAGACTTTGGGGTAAGGAGACAAGATAAAGAAGTAGAAACAGAATTCAACCTTCAACAGATGCAAATAGTTTTATTAGCTACAAGGGGTGAGCAACCATCCCTCAGGTATAGAGGTTGGGGCCTTGGGGTTGCAGGGGGGTGGTCTAGAATTTCTAGGTAGGCCCAGAAAAATCCCAGAAAGGGAGTTGTGCCTTCCTAGAATACCAGAAAGTGGAGTTCAGATAGGGGGATTGGTAAGAAATCAGATCTAGGGAAGGCTGATAGGAAACATGGCGTCTTTGGTGGGGGGAAGCATGCGTTCTGAAGTAGTTGTATCTTCTGAAGTGGGGGCTCAGGGTTGTCAGTTTCTTCAGCCATCTGTTAGACTGATTTTCCTTCAACAGCTGCACATTCTTAATAGAGCAGACACAAAAGTCATACAACACGGATGTGTGGAGAGATGAGGGTCGTGGATATTTTTACAATCTCTCATCCCCCTCTGAGGCCACCCTCATCATGAGGTTGTGGGTATGTTTTGCTCCCCAATTTTAAAATTTATCTGACATCTGTATGTATCAGAAAGATAGAAAGAGAACCAATATGGCAGCCATGCAGCACCACAGCAATGGTGTGACAGTGGCTCTCGGCACAGGTGCTCTAGGAGGTGGGATAAATGATTCAAGGCAGTGGATGGTGATGGCAATGACAAGGATTACCAGGAGAATTTTGTGCTCCTCAGACTAGGCCATGAATTCCTGGGGACCTGGCCCAGATTGTGGTGAAGGAGGGGAGTTTTAAGCAGGAAATGACCATCCTGTTTCAGAGGACTCCAGTAAGAAGATGTTTTATCACCTGTGTGTGTGTGTGTGTGTGTGTGTGTGTGTTCCGTGATCATGGAGGAGATATGAAAATAACAGACACCAAAAAAAAGCCAACTGGATCTTTGACTATGAAAAAGAAAACACTCGATCCGTCTATCAGCTTGAGCAGAAGTGAAAAATGGTTTTCTCTAATACTGATGTCCCTTTAATGAGAAATTCAAGCCAGCAGGTAAGTGTTGCCTCTGTTTGCTGCACAGAAGCCAAAAGGGTAATCATGTAAACAGTGATAAAGACAGGAAAATAATAGGAACCAGTGTATTTGAAATTATGACCCCTCCTGTGAACCTGGAGCTGTGGTCCCCAACCATGAGCCATGGTGGAAGGCTTGACGGTGGGGCAGATGGGAAGATGGAGGACTTCCTGATGTTGGGTAGCTGTCTCAGCCTTCTCTGAATGGCTACGTCCCCATACCTCCCTCTCCTGAGTTCCCAGGTTGTACATGGCAGTGACTTTTCCTCTGTGTTGGACTTATGCTGGGGACAAGGGCGGGGTGGTTTCTGTCAATTGCAGATTTTAGTCTTGGGAGAACTGATTCTCAAAAATGGACTTCCTGCCTCCCCTGATGGCCAGCTACAGTCTTGACTCCACATGTGGTCCTGGGCGCCCAGGCCTTGGCATTAAACCCTCTTCCCAGGCTCCAGGAGGCTTTCCATCATTTTTCTGTAACTTGTCTACAGCACAGTACACCTTCACCCGTGCCCCGTAGAAAATGTAAATCACCTAAGTGAAAAAAATAACAGCTTGCAAGTTAAATTTTTTAAAGGATATAGAATTTTCTATGAGTTTGATATTTTTAATTTATTTTCATTTTATGTGTACAAGTGCCTTGCCTGCATATATGTAAGTGCACCCTTGCCAGAAGAGGGCAGAGGCCAGAAGAGGGTGTCAGATCCCTTGGAACTGGAGTTAAAGATGGTTGTTACTTTCAATGTAGGTTCTGGGAACTGAACCCAGGTCCTCTGCAAGAGCAGCCGATGCTCTTAACCACTGAGACATCTCTAGCTCTGAGCTTTATAATTTTAATTGAACTATTTCCCACATATTAAAAAAAAATCTGTGGGATCAGACATGGTAGTTCATATCTTTAATCCCAGCACTTGGGAAGATGAAGCAGAAGGATTGTCATGATTTCAAGACCACTGTATGCTACTAAGTGAGGTCATGCCTCAAAAAAAAAAAAAAAGGAAATAGAAAAAAGTCTGTCCACGCTCAGTACATGCACCATTTTTCTGGCATATTTCCAATACTTGATTAAAGCTGATACCATGAACATAGAAGGCTGACTACACATAGGAAGATTAAGCTTTTTGCTAGGCCAGTAGCAAATGTGTGGCTGCTCCCTGGGTTTCTAAATCCCACCAGGGGGCAGTATGAGAATGTCTCAGATTCTCATAAAATTATGTCTTTGGACATCCTGCGACGGACTGCAACCTAGAATCGTAAGCTGAAATAAGCTCCTTTGACCCCTAAGTGCTTTTGTCAGAATACTTTATTACAGCAACAGAAAGTAAGCTAGAACATGTCTCAAGAGAGCAGAGGACAAGGAAATGCTGAGAAACTGCACCAGATTAAAGAACATTAAGGCAGTAAGACCATCAAAACAGCGATGGGCCTTGGATTCACAAAGCATACAGTTGACCCAATTGATGAAATTTGAATAAAATATACAGTCCAGTAATTTATATTTTATCAGTGTTAATGGGTCCTCATTTTTGTGGCTACATAATGGCTTTGTGGGCAGGTATCTGTAGGAATCACACACTGATGTATGAAACGGATGTGATGAATTAGGAAGAGCGCAAATTCTTTGACATCCTTCCCATTGAGAGTTGGGCTGTCTTTAAATCTGAGTTCCTTGTAACTACTTTAACCAACACTGTGGTGGAAGTGTGACCATGGTAGCTCCAGGCCTACTCTTTAAAAAGAATGGCCGCTCCTATCATGGTTTCTCTGGGACTTAAAAGATTCGGCCACTTTGTTGGAGGGACCTAGAGACTGGAGAAAAGGAGAAAGAGGTGTACTCGAAATCAGCCTTGCAGGCATCCCTACTGTCATGACAGACATACTCCTGGACTTAGCTGAATACTATTGAGTGACCCAAGTCAGTACCCCGTGGAATGCATAAATCGTCTCTCCCTAAAATTACCTGAATTTCTGACCTGTGAAATCTTTAAATGTAATTAGCTGACCATTTTCTGACCCACAACATCTTGAAGTGTAATTATATAATATTGTTTCAAGTTAATGTGGATGAGGGTAGTTTGTTAAATAGGGCAAGTGGCATAATAAAATAATTTTAACTTTTTGTTTATTTTTATTGTATGTGTATGACTGTTTTGTATACATGTTTGTAAGTACCTCACATGCAGCCAACGCCTGTAGAGGACAGAAGAGGGTGTCATTGGAACTGGTGTTAGAGACTGTTTGGTAGCTGACATGTGGGTTCTGGGAATCAAATCTAAGTCCTGGGCAAGTGCTCTTAACTGCTGAGTCATCTCTCCAGTCCCAAAAGAAAACATTTTAATATAGTACATTGACTTCAAATCTGGGTGGTAGACTGAGGCTTAAAAGTCCTGTGAGGGCTATTAGAGGAATCCGGAAGGGCCTCTAAGAGACTGTGATGAACGATCTCAGGACAGCAGGAGAACCATCACTGTGGTCACTGTGGTCTCCATACAGGGCACTCCAGTCACAGGCTGGCAGAGCGGTTGTTGAGACTGTTTGCCTCAGGTGACGTGAAAATAGAAGGTGCTCAAATGTTCTGTGACTCTGGCTAAAGAGATCTCCAGTCCAAAGGCTGAACTTGCCGACTGAATTCTCCTGGTAGTTTGTAATAATGTATTAGAAGAGAGAGATGAATGACAGGTGGAAGAGCTTCGTGCCTAAGAATACCTTAGAAGAAATATAGAGGTACGCTCAGGACAGTATTTGCAGCAACTGAGAGCCTCAAAGAAACAAAGTACAACATGGACTCAAAGTCAAACTCCCAAGGGTGTGGCTTAAAAATATAAAATATACAGTTGAGGCTTTAGAAAGATTTAAGGGCACACCTGGAACAGCTCTAAGAATCTTCAAGGTATGTCTCTTTGACTCTCTCCATTAAACAAGAGAGCTTGTAAGAGTCTTGAGAGCATATCCAGGGCACAGTGTTTTTAAGCATTTTAGGACTGTTATATCACAGTGTGCTGACTTTCAGTCCAAGTAACAGAAGGACGTGTCTTGGGAAGAGTATGGATGTGACTTGTTTAGTGCAGTGAACTCTAATAACAGTTCTAGGAAATCCTCAGAAATTTTTCAGATAATTTTATCAGTAGAAACACTGCTTTCTTGGGTTAAAAAGAATAGAGAAAATCCAAAACAAATACATATTGCTATGGTTTGAATGGAAAAATATTTCTGAGGACTCATCTGTTAAAGAACTGGTTGGCAGCTGATAGAATTTTAAGAGATGATTGGATAATGAAGGCTCCAACTCCATCAGTGGATCCACAAATTGATAGTCGTTGGCGAATGGGGACTGGTTAGAGGAAGAAGGTCACGGTGTGGTGCCGGAGGGATGCTCTTGAAGAGGATATATTATCTGTTAACCCTGGCCCCTTCCACTGTGCTCTATCTGCAACCAGGCCATGAGGTAAGCAGCTTTTTCCCATCATGCCCTAACCTCCTGATAGTTAAGCCTCACCTCAGGCCCACCCGCCGCAACAGGAAACAACTGACCTTGATTAAAACCTTTGAAACCATGAGCCAAAATAAACATTTCCTCCTTTAAGTTGATTTGCTTACACATGTTTGTCACGGTAGTGAAAAGCTAACACAGTTTGGATTCTTGTATTAATTTCCTATTACTGTTTAAACAAATTGTCACAAACTTTGTGGCTTATAATAACCGACATTTGTTACTTACTGTCCTGGAATTTAAAATCAGAGGTCATGGATTAGGTAACCTTTCTCATCCCTGTGACCAAAGATCTGACAGAGGAAACTTAAGAGAGGAAGGATTTATTCTGGCTCGTGTGAACCTCGTGGCGCTGCTCACATCGCCCAGCAGTGGGCAGGGGCAGAAAGCAGAAGTGAGTCCTGGGAATTAAGGGCTCCCCCTAGTGGTCTACATTAGCCCTACATACCACAACCTCAGGAAAACTGCCACCCGCCCGGGATCAGGTACTCCAGCACACCCGCCCAGGCCCTGTAGAGCACTTCACATTCAATCCATAACAAATAGATTTCACTGGATTAAAATCAGGGTGTCAGCAGGTATCTGTTCTCTCTGCGGACTAGGAAAGAATCTGTCCTCTAGCCTTTTCAAGCTTCTTGAAGCCTCCGACAATCCCGGACTCGGACGCTATCCTTTTCAGCCAGCAACACATCTTCAAATTTCGGACTTTGCTTTTAGTGTTCTAATCTTTCCCTTCCTTGTTTGTGCTCTGAGGCCACCAAGATTATTCAGGATGTTCTCATCTCAAGAGTCGGTTAGACCTACACACCGGAGCTCCTTGAAGGCCCTTGCCCATTGCACAGCCGCCAGTGGTTTATTCCCAAAACGTTTTTGTGTTGTTCACATCTCCTCTTGAGAGTGACGGGCTGGATCTGCTGGATCTGTACGCCCAGCACGGTAACACAGATATAAATAAATGCTAGTTGAATGAATGAATGAATGAACTCGGTCTGGGAAATTAAGTAAGGGAGGGGGAGGGGGACCAAGTAGCCCGAGTAGGCTATATACGCATACTTTTGTTCAACCGATTTTTGACATCGTGTAGTGACTTAAAACTCAGGTTTTCGGTGCTGTAAGCCCGGCCACCCTTCGAGCCGGCTCAGAGGTCCCGCCGGCCTCCCTCCCCCGCGGGCGGGGCGGGCGCGGCGGGGCGGGGCGGGGCCGGCGCTCGGAGGGCACGCGGAGCCCCGCCATGGGCCCGGGCGCGCGGCTGGCGCTGCTGGCGCTGCTGGCGCTCGGAGCGGCGGCCCCGGCGGCGGCCGCGGGGCGCGAGGACACGTTCTCGGCCCTGACCAGCGTGGCCCGCGCCCTGGCGCCCGAGCGCCGGCTGCTGGGGATGCTGCGGCACTACCTGCGCGGGGAGGAGGCGCGGCTGCGGGACCTGACCAGGTGAGCGCGGCGGGCGGCAGGGCGCACCTGGCGGGCGGGCGGAGGGCCAGGCCGCCCCGCCGGGCCCGCGAGCTCGCCGACCCACTCCCGGTGTGCGGGACCCCGCGGGGGTGTCACACTGTGTGATTCCGAGCTGAGGGAGCCCAGACCAGGTAGATGCTATCCGTGACGCGAGTGTGGGTGACGCTTTCGTTGCACTCGGCTTGGCCTTCGGGAGTTGCTGTGAATTGATGTTTAGTGTGAGTTGGGTGGCATTCTGTGACCGTGTGAGGTTTGCACGTCAGTGGGACTGGATTGGCCCCGCGCTGTGCATGTGGAAAAAAAAAAAAAGGTCAAATATTTGTGTAGGTCTTTGTGTATCCATTCATTAATGTTTCCTTAATTCCTTCAACACGTATGTTGGATGCTCACTATGAGCCAGGCACTGTTCCGGGAGCTGAACGTGAACAGAACCCAAATCTGTCCTCAAGGAGTTTGGTTTTCTGTAGCATCATAATTGTTCATCAGAAATGCCGTTTATCTTTTTTTTTTTTCAATTCTTCCTTCTTTTTACACAGGAACAAGCTCTCTAAACAGGTAGTGTGTGTGTGTGTGTGTGTGTGTGTGTGTGTGTGTGAAAATATTTGACGAAGAGAAAACACTTTGAAAAACTGTCTAATGCTAGACAATACTGAAATGCACAGCCAATGTTGTTTTACTGTGCAATCGATGAACTAGTGCAACACACTGTAAGGAAAACTGTTGTAAGATGTGGAACATTAGAGCACTAAAAGTGTCAAAGGATAAAAGACGAATGATGTATATAACACATGTATAGTCATGTCTTGTGCTTTCTTTGCTTTGGACACTGAGAAGCCCATAAGACTTTAAGAAGTGGTGGCTGCAACTATGTCACTATCTTAATATATTAAAATTATATCACTGAATTTGTCACCAATCTGAGACACAATGCCTTCAAAGGAATGCATACAATATATAATGATGATGATTCTGGGGTAACGTGGGGGAAAAGTGTGTGGGACCCCCATGGAGAGAATTGGTTTGGACATAGAAATTGTGAGAGAGATCTCATCCTAGCTTTTTGTCATCATAGAATGACTTACAGAAACCTCATCTCATTTCTCACACATAATGCCTTGAAATGTGTTGCTATTACCCCCTTAACACAGGAGAAATCACTTGAAATATGAGAACACCCTAAAGTCTAGTAGATTATCCAAGATTATAAACATAGGTGGGAGCAGACCTGGAACTAGGACAGTTATTTTGATTAATCTCTAAGGTCCATTCCATCATGTTCTGATGTCCTTTCTTCTTTATCTGTTATGCCAAGACACAGACAGAGCCCCACAGGCTACTTGAGGTTTTGTCAGTGGCCAGAGTACAAACTGGTTCAGGGTCTAGCTTCAGGAGCTCAACAGACCTCTGTTTAAATTCTTGACTCTGACCTTGGGCAAGTTTACCTTCTTCTCCAAGCTCTAGTTTCTTTACAATGGTGACTTTTAATGAATAACACTTATCTATATAGGGTGTTGGAACAACTGAGTTCCAAGTAAAGGTATTTATCATTGTGCTTGGCATGTAATCTTTGCCAAACAAATGTTCATCTTTATGATGATTGTTTAAGACTGGTTTACTGGGTGTAATTTCATCACTGGGGAAACTGAGGCAGGAGGATAGGCAGGAGAATTGCCATGAATTTGAGACTAGCCTCATCAAAAATAAAATTTAATTTAAAAACTCTGGTTGGTGAAATCCTAGACCTGTTGGCTCTAAGAACCAAGTGGAATGCTAAAAGATTAAAAAGGAATCAGAAAAGATCTAGATTCTTTTCTCAGATGAGTTATGAACATTTAATTTTGTAAAGTTTAATTCGATGTTTTAGAGACATAATTTTGCTCCCTAGTCATGCTCTAAAACCCAGTGGAATGTTTGCTTTTTAAAATGAGAATTTTGGCAGTTTCAGCTTGTTTTTCTATATTCTCAATCTGGTGATCTTATGTAACTTGAGATGTTATTTCTAAGGCCCTCAGTTTATAGTCTTTGAATTTCCAAATCAGGATATGAAATATTTTTGGATGTTGAAGCTGCCCCCTACCTGCTAATGAATAGAAAGTATGCTATTAGAGTATCCAGCATTATATACCAGCTTACTGCAAGCTCATCATGCATGTGAAATTCATCTCTAGCTTATTTTGTTGCTGCTGTTTAAAAACTACAAAGAGTGAAAGAGTAGAATTATTCCTAGGCTCAGAATTAAACATTCAGAATGGCTCAGGAGGAACAGAGACAAAGCCATTTCTCAGTTTCAAAGGAAAAACATATTGAATTGGCTTGGCCCATGTATTATGGTTGAATAACCTACTCGGCTCTGTTTAATGCCAGGATTGGGTTGCAGATTTTATGTGCAGATTCTTGAAGGGAAGGATCTGATTTTCCACTCTCAGCAGCATTTGTTAAAGCAAAAAGACATTTAGGAAACCCCGAGATTTGTCTGCAGTGTCCGGTAACCTAGTCTCTGGAAACTGAGCTATTGCTCAGAGACTGGGCATCCAGCCAAGTTTTGCATTCCAAACCAGACTCAGATATCAGCCGATAGATTATTTTTTCCTCTTTTTTTTTTTTTTGTATGTGTGTGGAAGGAAAATAAAATGCTATATTTGACCAGATCATTGGATTGATGTGTTACAGTCAAAACCAAACTCCTGGTCTAAAACACATCAGAATGTACAAGGAGAACAGGATAAGAACAGTGCTTTTGATCTGATAGATGACTTGGAACAAACATTCCCCTCTGTGCCTCACATCTTTTCCTTTGTGCCTCAGCTTGCTGGAATGCTTACTAAGCATTAGTCCTTAAGCTAATAAGGGATCTATTTATTAAGGAGACGGGAGGAAATAGCAGAATGCCCATAATGAAAGGACACAGAGAGATCTTCTAGACCAGACTAGTTCTTCCATCTTACAGAGCTGAAAGTTCATTGAAGCGAAGGTCAGAATCAGTCTTAGACCTCCTCCTAGCTCCTGGGCGACTGTCTTATAAATCTCACCGCACACTCAGTCTCAGTTGTTCCTGGATACTTACTTTTCAAGCTGGATTTGGCTCAGGTCTCGGCTTGTACATTTTTTCCCCTGTCTAGCAGTTCACTAAGTGGTTCCATATGGAGCCCAAGCAGGAAATAATGGGCAGTAAAAAGATCCCACACCCTGAAGGCTGGTTTGGTTTTGAAACTCCAGAGTAGCAGCCCTGTCTTGGGATCAGAGACATCTTGGGACTTGACAGGCTTCCATGTCCTGCCTGGGTGACCCGGGCTCACATTCCTATCCCTCAGTTTATACTGAACAGTTGGCTCCCTAGAAGCTTCTAGGCAAGTTGATGTTATTTCAGGCTTCTTTCTTACTTGAGTGTCTCGCTGTTTGGAGATCCTCAGATCACACTCTGCATCAAGGTACTGAAGTCCCTCCACCCCAACCCTGTCATACTCTGCCATTCTCCTTCATCCCATTCCACTTTTCAAAGTCCTCCATTTTTGCCAGAAGACTTAGTCCCATGAGCTCTTGTGCACACATTCATAATTCCATCTGTACACACACAGTCATTTCTCTTTTACTTCCATTTTTACTATTGTGTTGATTTTGAGACTAATTTTTAGATAGGAAGAAAAAGCTCTTAGACATACTTATAAAAGATGCATACTCTTTTATAAATATTTTAGTTATTATTTTAACTTTATGTGTATGAATGAATGCATAGCCTGCATATGAGTAGGTGCACTTGTGTCATGCAATGCCCTTGGAGATCAGAAGAAGACGCTGGATCCCCTGGAACTGGAGTTACAGATGATTTTCAGCCACCATGTGGGTGCTGGGAATTGAACCCGGGTCCTCTACAAGAGCAGCCAGTGCCCTTAACCTTTGAGCCATCTCTCCAGCCCAGAAGGCAAGATGTATACTCTTAACCTGCCTTATTCAACATGACCAATACATTTCAGTAGTATAAATCCCATCAGTGTGTTAGAAATGAAGTAACCACAGTACACCAGGAAAGGAAAAACATCTTTCTGCCTATGTAGGCACTCTGGCAGGCTACCCAGGAATAAATTAACTAGAAAGATGTTCATTATAGGTCCAACCTCTTCTAACATTTTTTGCAGTTGTCACCAAGCTGGAAACGTGAAGGTAAGTCAGACAACTCCGCTCTCTGCCCCTGCTGTGCCTGTCACCTGTTCAGGAGCTGCCTCCTACAAGTCTCCCTCGAATCCATTGCATTCTCTGTCCTATGGTCACTGTGATGGTTTAAGTTCTCCTCATCTCTTGCTGACATTGTTGCAGTGACCTCCTCCCTGGCCTTCTTGCTTCCAGTTCTTTCCATTTCTAAATTCCCTTTTCCATGCTTTCACAAAATCATATATGTAAACAAGTCCTAGCAATTCCACTTTCTCTCATTGTGGCCAAATCAACCATCTCCCACTTTCCTCTAAGCCTTATTCTTCAATTTGGTTGCTGCAGCTATAATTTATATGTGTCTGAATCACCCACTAGATAGTGAGTCACTGGGACCAAGGTTATTGTCTTATTCAAGATTCTGTTCCTAGATCCTAGAAAAATATATTCCATTCATTATCTCAGAGCCATCTATTAAAGCATGTGGTAGTGGCACATGTTTATCACTTCAACTATTTAGGGTCAAGAGGCTCACAAGTTCAAGGTTTGCCTAGGCGAAAGAGTAAGTTCAAGACTGGCCCGGGTGATGTAATGAGGGCCTGTCTCAAAATAAAAAAAATGCTAGGGATGCAGTTCAGTGGTATAGTGCTTGCCTAACACAAAACCATAGGTTTGGTACCCAGGACTACACACACACACATACACACACACACACACACACACACACACACACACACAAAATGTATTGAACTAGGTGAGCATAGTGGTGTACACCTTTAATCCAGGCACTTGGGAGGCAGAGGCAAGCATATTCCTGTGAGTTTGAGGCTAACCTGGTCTTCATAGCATGTTCTGGGTCAGCCAGAGATTCATAGTGAGACCCTGTCTCAAGAATAATAATAACAACAATATTAATGATGATGAAGTATTGACCTTGGGCACAGAGTGATAAGAACAAGTTACTTTTGGTCCATGGACTCTATGCAGTGGTCCCCATCTCTCCTTTGAATCCAGAGTACCCAGCATGAAGTCTGACATCTTGGAAGTAACAATTATAGATTATTTTATCGAATGAGCAAATATATATATATATCAAGTCGTGCATCTTCATACACATTGGCCCCTGTTAGCTCAGGAAGAACTCTTCCTCCTTTCTTTGTCCATCTCCATGAAACTACAGTAAAATCCACCCAGACAAGCCTTCTGAGGCAAATGGATTTGGGTTTAGTCCCAGCTTTGCCACTTACTGACAGTGCAGCCTTGTTTTGGTTCCCTCTCTAATAAAAATGACAAAATCTACCCTAAGGGTTGCTGGGGGCAAAACCCCTTAAATGAGATGATATATTCAAAGTACTCAGCAGGATGCCCAGTACATGGTAAGGGCTCAGCAGGTAGGAGTCATCAAGATTTGAACAAATCCTTCAAGAATGAGATCTCATCTTGGAATCTTCCTTTACCTCTTCTAACTCACACGGGTTAGGTGCCACGCCTACAAGCTACCGTAGCCATATATGTTCAGTGCTCTCATAGCATGTGTCACAATTATTATTTGTTCCAAAATGCTTTTGACTTTCTCCCATACACTAGTACTGGATATAGAGTGAACCTTCCCTTGTTTGTAGACCTTTTAAGCTCACCCGTGTCTTGCCTTTTTATTTCTTACATTTAGCATGGTGCCAGACATCTTATAACTGACTGGTCTGAACTGACTCATTCAGTAAATAAATGAGCAGACATGCTTTTATGTTTTGCTTGTGTCTTCCATGGTCTTTGTGCTTGTCTCATTTCTTTAGTTAAACTATGTACATGAGCCTCAAGAGGTTCATATTCATTCTCTATCTGTCTATCTCTCTGTGTGTCTCTGTCTCTCTCTGTCTCTCTGTCTCTATCTCTATCTCTGTGTCTCTGTCTCTCTCTCTTTGGACTACAAGCAGGTACCACTGCACCTAGCTCTAATTTTAGCTGCTCTTAAGTCTGCCCACCATGTCAGCCTTCCTGAGCTGTAACACTTGTGTCTAGAGATGAGATATTCTTGTCAGTTGTGTCTAGAGATGAGATGATATTCTGTCTCTTTCTTTCAGATTCTATGACAAGGTGCTTTCTTTGCACCAGGACTCGACAATCCCAGTGGTGAACCCTCTGCTGGCCTTTGCTCTCATCAAACGCCTTCAGTCTGACTGGAGGAATGTGGTACACAGCCTGGAGGCCAGTGAAAACATCCGAGGTGAGGAGGAGGGTGGTAGGACATCTGAGAAGCTTCCAGCTCCTAACTCCGTGGTAAGGAAAGATTCTGTTGAGTTTTGATGAGGGTAATGGAGTGGAAAGTATTACCTGAGCTCCTAAGCTCTTGTCTGTCCATAGAGAGGTTTTATGCTTTGAGATTAGAGAACATCTTCACATGTGTGCGTTATCTCACTTGATCTCCACTACACTCCTGTGAAGAAATATTTATCACTCCATTTATATATGTGCATTAAGTAATGGCCTTCTAGTAGTTTCCACTTCGTTACACTTTTAATTTAAATATGTCATCTGCAGCCAGATTATTTCTCTAATTCATTGGGTCTTGTGCTTTAAGAAGATTGTAAATTTGGGACAGTTAGGAATAAAAAGCATTGTCTCCCTCTCAGGGGCTATGTAGATGGGACAGTACAATGAACCTGTGTGACTTATTTTTCACCCCTCATTGGCCATTCATTGTGACTGTTTCTCAGTTAGATCATTGTCTTAAGAATGTACTCTATGCTGGGAACTGAGCTCACTGCTAGGAACACAAGACATTATCTCGTGAAACATTTGAACAGGTAGTCATGTCTTGCATGGAATAAAAGCTCATTGCCCATTTTCGAAAGATGGATTACAAGTTTACTACCGTTGTAGCTCTGAAGGATGGTTATGAGAAGGTAGAGCAAGACCTTCCCGCCTTTGAGGACCTTGAGGGAGCAGCGCGGGCCCTGATGCGGCTGCAGGATGTGTACATGCTCAATGTGAAGGGCCTGGCCAGAGGAGTCTTCCAGAGGGTCACAGGCTCCTCCGTCACAGACCTGTACAGTCCCAGGAAGCTCTTCTCCCTCACAGCAGATGACTGCTTCCAAGTAGGCAAGGTAACAACATTCAGAGAGAGCTGACTGCTTGTCTTTAGTCTTTACGGATGAAATAACTGCATCCCAACTGCCTTTATGCATTTCTCATGTTTGTAATAGTAAGCGTGGAAATTGGATATTGTCCCCATTTTCAGAACAAGAAACAGAAGTTCAGACAGGGTAGATAACTAAGCTTAAACAATTTGATGTAACCAAAGCAAATGTTGAGCCCTGTCTTTTAACTCTTAATCCCACACTGTCTCCATGGGAATGTAAAGTGAGCATATATTTAGGACAGTGTTGGGTGTGAATAGATTTTTTTTTATGACCCTGTAGACCTCAAACTTTCTTTGTGGCCAGGGAGACCCTGAATGTCTGATTCTCTTGCCTTTATCCCGAGTGCTGGGATTACGGACATGTGCCACCATGCCCAATTTATGCAGTGCTTGGAATTGAACCCAGGGCCTCATGCACACAAGGCAGATAATTTACCAGCTGAGATTCACCCCTAGCTTGGGAAAAGATTTTATTAATTGTGCCAGGACCACAAACATATACTAGACAAAAATCATCTTATATCCTAATTATATATAGGTCCTGCCAGTAGATGAACCAGTGGGAGGGGAGGGAGAGCAAAGGGAGGGTGGGGTCTCCAGACAGTCACGTGAAGGTGAGCCACGAGACGCAGCCTCCCGCACACCCTGGAACCCCTTACACTGTCCCCTAAAGGATTTAGAAATGGTGAAATAAATTAGGTTTAAAAAAAAGAAAGTCTGAAGATGTTCCCTTTAACATTACCTGAGAAAACAGACTCTGGGAACCTCCCTGACAGTGCATTTAACTGATCTTTGATCGTACTGAGATTGTTTCGATGTTATATTCTTTGCCAGCCTTTTTGCCTTCAGGTGGAGTAGGGTAAATCTTTTACTTTTGAAGACACAAGAAAGTGTGCCCCGCCCTGGCTCCCACAGGGTTCGTTAGCAGATCTGGGAGTGGGCTTCGCGAGTCCTAGTTCCGAATTTGGCACTGTCTCCCAGATCAATGTGGAGGGGGCTGCCGCGGTCTCTCTGCTTACTGCTCTTTCTTTCTTCCCTTCCTTCTCTTCTTCATTTCAAATGTAAGAAAGGCACATAGAATAATACAAAGAGTGATCGTCTATAAATGAAGGGAGATACATGTTCACATGTGCCTATATTTCTTTTACAATTTTTTTCTTCTCACTACTCACTGCCTGTCTGCTCCCTAGGTAAGTAGTATCCGGCATCACACAGCATGCTACCGTCTGAGGTTGGCTTCTTTCGCTCTGCATGTTATACTGTGGAATGCATGCGTGTTGCATGTGTTAGTAGTTCGTTTCTTTTTATTGATGTATAGTATTCTACTATGTAAAAATGCCACAAGCTGTTTGTCTGGTCTCCCGTTGATACTCTGATTATTCCCCTTTTGAACTACTAGGAGGAAGATGGCTATTAGAATCCTTATAAGGTGCTCTGGATTTGTCTTCATTTCTCTTTTTTCTTTTTCATTTTTGTTTCTGTTTGTTTGTTTGCTTGTTTGAGACAGAGTATCACTCTGTATCCCAGGCTAGCCTGGCACTCACAACAATCCTCTTGCTTCAGCCTTCCAAATGCTGGAATTACAGGTATGCACTATCACTTTGATGAATACCCAGGAATAGAACTGCCAGGCCAGAGAATGGGCTTTAATAGTTATTAACATGGGGCCAGATTTGTTTACTCGGCTTCTCCACAATCACTTTTTCCATAGGTATTTTTTAAAGTAAACCAGTCTTTCTATTTTATGAAGTTCGTGTCTAATTCCATGACTGACCAGGTATCTGGTTTATTCTTGCTCATGATGGACTATTTCTTGATATAGTTTGTCGTATTTGATTGGAAATTTGTTTTCAGCAGGACATGTTCCCCCTAAGAGAATCTTTGTTTCCTAGATCTATGGGAGTTTTCCTCTACCAAGTTGAAGATTTTCTTTTTTTAGGAACTTTCCATTATCTAACCTCAGATTCATTTTTATATTCCATGATATAGCTAAAATTCCTCTTGGGAGGGGCTAAGTTTAGTCCCTTCCTCCCCAGGTCCTACAACAAATGAGACACAAATTCCCCAACTCACAGTTAGGCAGCTTCTAGCTAATTTACTTGGCTTACTAACAGGGCAGTGGGTAGGGGTTACTACAGAGCATGGGCGTCCTCCCTCCCCTCCACAAGTTAATCCACGACCTGGCTTGGATCTTTCGACTTCCTGGTGGTCCTAATCCAAAATGGCAACAAAGGGAAGAAAAAAGGGCCCACCTTGTGGCACCCTCATCTTAAATGCCTTTAGCCCCTCACCTTCTTACAGCCAAGGCCAGTGAACTGGTTGGGAGGGGCATAGGACTATTCCCGATCCTCATCTTTCCTCTGCACAAGGTAGTCCTGGGTAAATACACCCTGCCTGGGGGGAGGTGCTTGGCCACAGTTCATCCGGTTTGTCCCTCAGAGAATTAATTCACTCTATATGTGACAATATAAATGTTATAGTCTAAGCCCTAAACTCATGAAAAGCATTGGTTCACAATTGTGAATGCTCTGTGTGGTAACATGTTATTTCTCTACTCAGAGGTTAGACCATGACATACCCACTTTCTTGTCTCTTTAAACTTATTGGGTAAATTTTTCCTACCTCACTCTTTTGTTTATGGTTCAGTTATTGACAGAATCCCATTTTTACCAGAATGCTTTAGCTCTAGCTAAAGTTTTTCGAGGTTTAAGAAAGGCTCATCTTTTGCACTCTTATGGGCATCTTGGCCCGAACACCAAGGTCACTAAGATCCTCCCGCATCCCACGAAGCCTAAGCATCTGCTCATGAGCTCATTGCTTAAGTTTTTAGCTACCACCTGGTATTTTCCATATTTTTCTTGAAAACATATAATATCATGCTTTATACATTTCATTCCAAATGTCTAAATATTTTTGTTAGGAAGAATTCCAGTTATGCCAATCTACCATAGTGCTAGGACTTAAAGTTCCTCAACTAAATGGTTTGGGCTGGGATGTTGCTCAGTGGTAGAGGGCTTCACTAGCATGCACAAAGCCCTACCAATCCACAGCAGTCCACAGCGAGAGAGGAGAGAGAGAGAGAGAGAGAGAGAGAGAGAGAGAGAGAGAGAGAATTAGGCAGGGAAAAGTTTAGGGTTTTAAGAATTATTGTTCGGCTTAAGATTTTATGCAAGTAAGAAACTCAGAAAAAGACCAGAGAGATGAAACAGCCGATTAATGGCAGACCTGGGATAGAAGTTGCGTTATTTAGGCTGCAGAGTGATAATATCTCCAGTCTGCCCTGACTGGAAATTACACCTGAATGAAATCATTTGGTAACAGTTGTTCCAACTCAGTGACTTTATAATTCCATGTTGCTTCCAATATTGATTTCCAGAAAGTTCTCTCCGTGGGTCTGGTATTGTAGTTAACTGTAAGCTGGTAGGAGACAGGAGCTATGGCTGGTACATGCTGCCGTGTTGCCCAGCATTCCAGCATGCAATCAGAACTGACCCACTCAGCTCCCACAGCATTCCCATGTCTACCATCATTATGTGCTGTAGTGGTTTGTTTACTCACGGGCCTTTTTAAGGTTAAGAACCATCATATGCATCACATTCAGAAAGCATTGAATAAATAAGTACATTTAACTCATTCTTCACATTGCTACCAGCAACGTCTTCCTAAGAACACATTCAAGACTGTAATTAGCTAAGTGCTTATGTTTCACGATCATTTTTCTAATTTTCTTCATATTAGACCCCAATGAATTGTAAGAGTATGATCTTGGTTTGGTTTCTGTTTCTGCCATCCTCCCGTCTTAAGATGCACTTCCTTTCCATCTCTAGTCATTGGAATCCTTTTCCTTCTTCAGGGAAGGCCCATCTCAAATGCCACTTCTGTGAGGCTTTCGAGTCTCTTCCCTTCTCTGTGCCTCCGCAGCACATTCCATATTTTCCCTCAAGCTCTCACACGATTTTGTCACATAGCACACTTCAGTTCACCTTTCTCTTCTCTCCTAGATCATAAATTCTTTAAGTACAAGACGTTGTTTTTAAATTTGTTATTTATTTGTATTTCATATGTATGAGTGTTTTGCCTGCATGTATTTAAGTGCACCATGAATACAACGTTCATCAAAGCCAGAAGAGGGCATCAGATTTGAGCTGGTAGTTGATTAGCTCCTGTGTGCATACTGGGAACTGAACCTGGATCCTCTCCATGAGCAGTAAGTGCTCTTTAGCACTGAGCCATCTCTCAAGCCCATAAATGCAAGAAGGCCCTCCTACTCTGAATAATCAAGCCATTTGCTTTCCTGGGCCTGTGACAGAGTATCACTGGTGACTTGTATCCCCTGCAGGTGGCCTATGACGTGGGGGATTACTATCACGCCATTCCATGGCTGGAGGAGGCTGTCAGTCTCTTCCGAGGATCTTACGGAGAGTGGAAGACAGAGGATGAGGCCAGTCTAGAAGATGCCTTGGATCACTTGGCCTTTGCCTGTTTCCAGGTAGGGGATTAAATGCAGCTGAGTTTTATCACAGTAAATACAATGCTCTGCATCCCTAAACATGTTCACATCTGATGTGTTTCATTTTCCTAAAAGGACCAAATATAGAGCCGTTATTTTATTGATGTCACGGATTGCATGTAAACAAATCAAGATTCCAAACAATTCTTAACTTCCCAGGAAGTTCACAGAGGTCCAAGTCCAGAATGCTAAGCAATGCATCGACTGCTTTACAGCCTTCCTCATCACTTTCTCTCACGTATAAGAGCAGCAGCCTCCGCCCCAGATATTGAATGGAATCACAGTCAATGGGAGCTCTCTGTTCTTAGTAATTCATAGCTCATCCCTGATAATATGCTGTAAAACTTGCACAAAGGAAGAATTTTGGTTATCCTCTCCCACCTGCCCCTGAATCCAGCAGTTACATGGCCATTGTTGGCCACAGAGGTGGCGCCTTTGTTCCATCATACTAACGGCAGGCCTCCTGCAAGTCTCATCTCCCCTTGGCACTGTAGCTCTGCGGTCCTTTTTGCCACGTATAGAGAGACATTCGTTGCTCTAAATACGGCAGCCGCCATCTTTCTGTGTGACTAGCCTCATTTCTCATCAATTGCAGAGCCTTTGAGAACCGGCTAGAAAGATCACCATGGAGCTGGTG
Source organism: Eospalax fontanierii (assembly GCA_035773235.1). Classification (NCBI taxonomy): domain Eukaryota; kingdom Metazoa; phylum Chordata; class Mammalia; order Rodentia; family Spalacidae; genus Eospalax; species Eospalax fontanierii. The sequence continues at coordinate 166,239,837 of CM069524.1, forward strand.
GCTGATTGTCCGCAGTTTCTAAAGTTTATTAACTTCAGGCTGTTCTTGTATTTTCAGTGCTGAGGGTTGAAACTAGGTTATAATTACAACTCAGCCCTTGGCCACATGCATTCCTTTTCTCCCTATTTTCCTGAGAAAAAAGGAGGAGCACGTGGGTGATCCAAGCTCCATGTTGCTGTGACAGTTGCCTTGTCCCCGCAGCAGCTGACAGTGCGGCCTCTTCCATGGAAGTTCCTGGCGGCTGGGTCTTAGCCTCACATCCAGGCACTCCTCCCGCCTCTCCTGCCCTGTTGCTATGTGTTAAAATGAAAACAAATTCATTGTGATGTGACAAGTGGTGAGAAATGATGGAGCTTTGGTAGAGGGAGAAAACACCAGAGAATTCACATAGACTGAGTCAAAGGTTGATTAAAGCAGTTAATCGAAAAATGGACTTATAAATTCAGTGCCCGGTGATGACGTCTCATGACAGGCTCCTCCTCTGCTGACTGGTAGACTCACTCACTCATTTGTCTGGTGAGATGCTGCCCATCTGACTCAAATGTTACGCATTTTATAGTCTTCCTTAGTCCTTCTCATTCCTAACTTACCCTGTTGACTCTTACAGCGCATTTTGTTTTACTTGGATCACAAAAAAGAAGGAAACCACATAAGATTTCATCTATTAACTATTTTCATTTTATGTGTATGAGTGTATTACCTACATGTATTTAAGTGCACTGTGGTTATGCAATGCCTGCAGAGGTCAGAAGAAGGCATCGGATCCCCTGGAACTGGTGTCATGGATGGTTGTTAGCCATGTGGGTGCTGGGATTCAAACTCAGGTCCTCTGCAAGAGCAGCCAGTGCTCTTAACCACTGAGCCATGTCTCCAGCCCCCAAGATTTCATTTTATTTAAGTGATTTATGTTCTTCACTTTCCCCAGTAAATTAGAGGGGTAACGTCTCCTGACCCTGAAGGTTTTGTTACCATATAAAATATATTTTTTAGTAAAAAAAAAAGTTTAGTAACTACTAAATTAGTAGTTAAGTCATAGCCCCTGGAGTCACACAGAGAAGGCTGAAATTCTGCAAAAATTCCAGCAACTGACTCGGTTTTTTTACCTGTAAAAATAAAAGGAGAGTGAGAATGATGCTCACCTCAGAACACTGAGGATGAAGTGGACTGCTGAAACACGGCACAGGGCTTTTACCGTGCGCAGGGAAATGCCAGCTATGACTAGGGTATAATACACTGCAAGTTCGTTTTTCTTACTTTTTCATTTAATGTTACTTAATGTGCACATTGCCAAAGAAATTTCACTGGGAATGAACAGTAATTCTAATTTGGTTCTTTGTAAAGTATAATTCTGTTATACTATTATGAGATTCTTTTTTAAAATATTTAAAATTCTGTTTTAATTCTCTCCATCTCGCCATTTTAAAAGCTATGACTTGCCAGGCATGATGGCACGTGCCTTTAATCCCAGTACCCAGGAGGCAGAGGCAGGTGGATCTCTGTGAGTTTAAGGCCAACCTGATCTACATAGTGAGTTCCAGGCCGACTGAGGCTACAAAGAAAATTCTCAAAAAAGAACCCCCCCTCCAAAAAAAGCTATGAATTTAAGCTTATGACTCATCTGGCAGTACAGGATATTCATAGAGTATCTGACTATTCTGCTATTAAGTATAGAACAGAATAATTTATGATAAATAATCAGAAGTAATCTGTATTTCCAACAGTAGTGGAATGGTTATATCATCTATAATGTTGCATAGAACAAAATGCAGCCATTAAAATGATTCCTATGAAGACTATGCAATGGTATAAAAGCATTCCTGATGCAAAGGTAAAAAGAAACAATCATGATATGAAAATATGAAAAATAAAAACTGTGCACTATCCAAGGTGTGTGCACCATCCAAGTGCGTGCACCATCCAAGTGCGTGCACCATCCAAGTGCGTGCACCATCCAAGTGCATGCACCATCCAAGTGCGTGCACCATCCAAGTGCGTGCACCATCCAAGTGCGTGCACCATCCAGGTGCGTGCACCATCCAGGTGCGTGCACCATCCAAGGTGCGTGCACCATCCAGGTGTGTGCACCATCCAGGTGTGTGCACCATCCAAGGTGTGTGCACCATCCAGGTGTGTGCACTATCCAAAGTGTGTGCACCATCCAAGTGTGTGCACCATCCAAGTGTGTGCACCATCCAAGTGTGTGCACCATCCAAGTGCGTGCAGAGCCTGTGCCGCTGGAGTGATCTTTATTCCGTTTTCGTTGTTTTAAATTTTTATTTTTTTATGTGTATGAGTGTATCTCCTGCATGTGTGTAAGTGCACTCAAGCTGTACAATGCCTGAGGAGGTCAGAAGAGGGCATCGGACCCCCTGGATCTGGAGTTACGGAAGGTTGTTAGCTGACATATGGGTGCTGGGTATCAAACCCTGGTCCTCTGCAAGAGCAGCCAGTGCTCTTAACTTCTGAGCCATCTCACCAGCTCCCATTTTTCATGTTTTACAATATGATTATTATTAATTTTATCACTGAAATGAACTTTTAAAAATATTTATTTATTTTCATTTTATGTATATGAGTATATTGCCTGCATATATGTAAGTGTGCCTGTGTCATGCAATATCCGTGGAGAAATCAAACTCAGTTCATCCACAAGATCAGACAGTATTCTTAGCCTCTGAGCCATCTCTCAAGCTCCTGAAATGAAATTTAATATACAACAATAAATTGGTTGAACGATGTATGTTTCTATACATTCTTGCCAGCTAGTCATCGTTTGCCAGCACGCAGGGGAGGCCTGCAGCCACCTCTGTGGGATTCTCTTCCTCAGGCTTGTTTCCTTTGGACTGTGTTGAAGTCAAGGTTGAATGACTCAGAATAGCTAATTCCTCTGCATTAGGAAGTATTCATTTCAGTTCTTCCTTTGCCTCCTTCCCACTAATGTTCTAGATTCTAGGAAGTACTGAACCTAGATAATAAACTATATACTTATATAATAATATATTCTCTATATAGATGATGTCTATAGATATATCTATATGATATCTAGATATAACTATATGATATCAAGATACATAGAATCTGCCTCTCTTCCCTCCTCCCTTCCTCATTCTCCTCCCTCCCCACTGTCCTTTGGTAGTGCTGTGGGTTCCCTGTGGGTTAGCACAGGGAACATTCAAGACAAGCGATCCTCCACTGAGCTATAACCCCAGCCTAGTAAAACTTATCCTGATTTCTTTTTCTACCTTGGCTGGTAAGGAAAGTAATAATGCATTTGTTAATGAGGAGACTTGATTTGTAGTAGGATTTGAATGTGGAAGAGTCCTCCACATTTCTAGTCTATTGTTCCTTTCAATGAGCCTTATTATCTACTGTGGTAAGAATATTTTATAGTTTTTTAGTCTACTTAGGTGATTCAATTAGAGAAAATATCCTCATTGCTGTTGACATTTTCTCTCCTTTCTTTCTTTTTGAATAAGGCAGGAAATGTGTCACGTGCCCTCAGCCTTTCCCGAGAGTTTCTTCTCTACAGTAAGTGATGATAAGACATAAGCTGACCATCGGTCTCTCTTCTGCCCCTGACATTTAATCCTTGCAAATGAAGTACGGTTATTCTTGTGCTTAGACGAGCGTGTGTGTGTGTGTGTGTGTGTGTGTGTGTGTGTGTGTGTGTGCTCGCTTGCATGCAGAGGGCAGAGAAGAACCCCAGGTATCTTCTTCTATTGATCTCCACCTTATTTTTTGAGACAAGGTCTTTCACTGGCCCTGATGCTTACTGATTCTGACCTCCCAGCATCCACCCTCAATGCTGGAATTATAAGCACACATGGCCATGTCCAACTTTTCCATGGGTTGTCAGGAGATTTGAACTCAAGTCTTCTTGCTCTCACAGAAAGCACTCTTACCTAATGAGGCGTGTCCCCAGTCCCCAACTACCCTCTTTATTATTCTAATTTCATAATCCAAGGGACATTTCTAGTTTGGGGTGAAATCTTATTTGGACACAGATTATTGAAAGAGAGAAATTCATAGGTTAGTTGGAAAAATGCTTGGAGGCTGTCAACCTACTCCATCCCAGCTTGATCTTTCAATGGGAACAAGTCCAGGCTAGGAGCCAATTTCTTCAGAGACATTTTAAAGACCCAGAGTTTAGAAAGAAACCCAGGAATGAATGAAATCAATGTGCACTGTGTGTGTAAGACGTGGGTGATTCAGAGGGCTATTCACTGACTGTTTGCTGAGAGTTATCAGCTCCTTCATTTAAAACCAAAGCTCACTTGGTGATGCAGGCATCCTGCCCAGGCTGCAGAGTTCAGATTTGGCCCCTCCAGTAATGCCTTGCCAACAGCAAAATGAGAAGCTGATGTCTAACTTACCTGGATATTTTTGCTTAAGATTTTGGTGGTAGAAGACTTTCTAGATTTCCCTTAGCAAATATTTAACTATTAAAATAAGATGCAAAAATCCGAGATAGTCATAAAGTATTCTTTATGGAAGACTTTTAATTGCATTATTCATAACTGTTAAATAAGTTCATGTAATTATGTTTGGTCTTCCATATCTGCACCCATGAGTTTAACCAACTTTGCATCAAAAATATATGAAAAACAATTGTGTCTGTAAAGAACATGTATGGCCTTTTTTCTTGTCATGATTCTAAGCACTATTTCCACACTTGTATATACATACCATTTATATAGGGTTAGGTATTATAAATCATCTAGGGATGGTTTAAAGTATTTGAGTGGATGTGCATAGGTTATATGCAAATACTACACTATTTTATAAAAGGGATTTGAGCATCTGTGCATTTTGGTACCCACAGAGGTCCTGGCACTAACCCCCTATGGACACAGAGATGACTAACAGTATTCATTTTTGATAATTTGGCAAAGAGTCAGATATGGAAGTCTCTGGGTGGTCTGGAAATGCATATTAACTAACTTTTATTACACTTATTTGTTTGTTTATGTGTGCATGTGTGTGGGCATGGGTATGCCATGGCACATGTGCAGAGGTTAGAAGACAACTTGCGGGAATTCTCACCTCCCAATATATGGGTCCTAAGGGTCAAATCAGGTCCTTAGGCAGAACTCTTACCTCCTGAGCCATCTCACCAGCCCTGCCTGAGTAGTATAAAGAAGACTAAAAGTCAGTCTCCTTGTATTTCTTTGTGCTTGGTCTATTAAAGTCTCTATCTCAGGACTGGAGAGATGGCTCAGTGATTAAGAATACTTACTACCTTTCCAAAGGTCCCAAGTACTGTTCCTAACACCCAAGTCAAGTGGCTCATAACCACCTGCGACTCCAGGGGATCCTTACCCTCTTCTGTAGGTACACATGCATAAATTACACACACACACACACACACACACACACACACACACACACACATCTTTTTTAAAAAATCTCTCTCTCTCCCAATCAACCCAAACTGTGCTACTATCGGTGGGTAAGTAGGCCATGGCTATTTATTTGAACTCATCATTTCCATTCTCCAAGGCTTCATTTCTCTTTTTGTTAGAAAGGAATAACTTCTGCCCTCCCCTTCCTCCTTTGCCACAGTGGTTGTAGTTAGAAGATCATTGGGCTTCTCAGATACTCTGCAGTATTAGAATTCAGCCTTCCTTCTCCGTCTCCTGTCTCCGACAGGCCAGCAAGTCACAGGCAGCTGTCAGTCCATGGGCATCTTGCAGTCAAAGCAGGTAGAAATAGATGGGCATAAGCAAGCACAAGGTGGTTTTCTGGGTTTCCCAAGGGCCCATGGGGATCAGGCTAAACAAAGTCTAGCTTCCTTCTGTCCCATACCGCTCTGCTCTGTAGGAATTTTGAAGGACCAATCTAGAGCATCCAGTTCTCCAAAGAAGAACAAGGGGCTGGGGAGATAGCCCAGTGGGTAAGAGCACTTGCTACACAAACGTGAGAACCTGAGTTTGGATCCCCAGAACCTACATAAAAGCTGGGTGATGGAAGGAATGGATGTAGAGACAGGAGGATTGCTGGGACTTGCTGGCCCACCAGTTTGACTGAAAAATGGTGAGTTCCATGTTCAGTGAGAGACCTTGTCCCCAGAGAATAAGGTAGACTGAAATTGAGGAAGACACCCTACATCGTTCTCTGGCCTCAGCAAACACATGGATGGGTGCAGACATGCATAACACACACACGCACACACACACACAACATATTAGAAGACCAGGTTGGGTCCTGTACTATAGGTAATGACTCTCTGAGCTTCCTTTCTTTTTGAATGTACATTTTTAATGAATTTTTGTGCATTTCATACAATAAATCTTAATTGTATTTAGATCCCTTTCTCCCACTTGCACTGTCCCATAGGCCTCCCCACCGGATTTCATGGATTCTATCATATATGTTAAGGCCTGTTCCCTTCACTGCGCTTAATTGTCATATTTACTTCTAAGTAACTCTAAGACTCCAAGTTTTCTTCTAAGACTCTATGGTCCGGGAGGTCAGTCTAGGCACAGTATCTGGTGTAGAACACATGTTCTTGAGCATTCATTAAATGGATTGATGATTGGGTAGATGAATGACTGGATGGATGGATGGATGGATGGATGGATGGATGGATGGAGCTTCCTCCCTTACATCTCATGGTCCCCTGTCTAAGAATATTAACAACCATCCTTGAGCTCTACTGGGCCCAGGTTACTCTTTTTAATACCAGATGCTCTTCTGAGAGAAAGAGCACTGGCTTGGGACATTACTAAAGGTGTCCAGGTTCCAGTCCTGTGTGACAGTGAAACTGCAGGAATCTTGGCAGCTCTTCCTGGGGCCTGTGTTGATTAATCTGTGTTATTCTTGTTTGGATTTCCCCCAGGCCCAGATAATAAGAGGATGGCCAGGAATGTGTTGAAATATGAAAGGCTCTTGGCCGAGAGCCCTCACCAGGCAGTTGCTGAGACTGTCATGCAGAGACCCAATGTGCCCCACCTGCAGACCAGAGACACATATGAGGGGTTATGCCAGACTCTGGGTTCCCAGGTAAGATTCCTCAAGGAAAGAGAAAGGGGGACTAGGGTTGGCTAGATGGGAAGCTGACACTGGGGTAACTTGAGGGAAAAAACTGATGTCTTAAAAACAGTAAAGCTTACCCATACAATATCAGGGTGACTTCGTCCTGTATTCTATCTCAAATGCCAGCTGTTTATGCTACGGATCCTAGGAGCCTGGATCTTCTCTTATATCGATTCTACTTGTTCTTTCTAGCCCATTCACTACCAAAGACCCAGCCTCTACTGCTCCTATGAGACCAATTCCAGCCCCTACCTGCTGCTCCAACCCATCCGTAAGGAGGTCATTCACCTGCAACCCTTTGTTGCTCTCTACCATGACTTTGTCAGTGATGCAGAGGCTCAGAAAATTCGAGAGCTTGCAGAGCCGTGGGTGAGTGTCTCCAGAGCCCCATTATGCCCCGACTTGCCTCGAGTTCAGGAGTATGAGAACAGGCAGCTGGCACAGCTAGACTGAACCCCTCCTCAGTCCAGGAGTTCAACCACTCTGTAAAGTCAGTCAATGGTGAGGCAAATCATGACAGTGTTTGCCTCTAATAGTAAAGGACTGAGAAAAGGTTTCAGGGGATTTTCTGGGGTGTTCAAAATGTGTTGAAAGTATCTTCTTAGGGATGTGGAATACACAGGTGTATGTATTTGTTAAAACTCAGCAAATAATGTGCTTAAGACCTGTGTGTGTCATTGTCTGTAATCTCAGAAAATATAAAGAAGGGGGATGGAGAGATGGGTTAGCAGTTAAGAGTACCAGTTGCTCTTGCAGAGGACCGGGGTTTGATTCCCAGCACCCACATGGTAGATAACAACCATCTGTAACTCCAGTTCCAGGGGATCTGATGCCCTCTTCTGACCTCTATGGGCATTGCATGACACAGGTTTGGGCAATACATTCATACACATAAAATAAAAATGAATAAATAAAATTTTTAAAAAGAAAACTTCCTAAATTGTCAGCTCTTCCTTATAATTAGGAGAAAATAATTCAACAGGGACAAGGAGTGAAATCCTACAGATAGAGCAGATAGATTGTCTGATTCAACACCCATTAAAAAGGAAACCGAAGTCCAGAAAGGGGAACTGACTTGATTAATGTCATACATGAAGCTAGAATCATGATTGGAGTTTAAGGGTAAGTGGATCGTGGCTCTGTTGTTCTTCCTTCTGTCAGTAACCTTAAGCTAAGTTATGCTTGGTAACAAGCAGCCCGAGAACCTTGGAGACAGCAACGGTTTACCACGTTACATGTCTGGGCTGCGTCAGCAGCAGCTCTGCCCCACCTTATCTCCAATCGTGGACCAAGGCCGGCAGAGCGGCCCTGGCTGGGACTTTGTCAGTCTCGTGGAAGTGAGGAGAAGACAGAAATGGCAAAAGTGAGCTGGCTTTTAAAGCTTCTGCCTGGAATGCAGATATCACTTCCAGCCACATCACGTAGCTGAAGGCCAGGCACGTGACCACAGAGCAAACTGTGGAGGAACCTGGTCTAATCCCTCCACAGGGAAGACACATCAAGTCACCAAGCCAAGTCTGCTGCCAGTGCGAAGGGATGCTTCACTGTCCCCTAAGACGTGTGGCAAATGTTTGGAAAAACAGTCCATCTCAGCACTGTAGCCCATTGTCTTTTTAAACATGGTACGATAATTTGGTCTCAGAATTATTTCCAACTAGGCATCATGTTCTTAATGTGTGCTGTTTATCCAGTGAGACGTTAGTCATTTATCAATGGAACACAGCCTGCCTGGGCCAGATCCTGGCCTGGTACTTTTACAAAGAGGTAAGGTTCTTCTTTCCCTTTAGGAACCTCTGTGTAAGGAGAATACAGTGCACTATGACACACTGTAAGGGGTCACCTGATGGAAAGCAGGTGGGAGGGGAGTTCTGGGGAGGAGAGGGAGGAGCAGGCTTCTTTCACTCAGAGTGAAGGTATTCCAGAAAGACAAAGCTGTATACTTCAAGGGCCCAGTAGGCTCCATGTTGAGAGACCAGGGAAAAGCTTGGTAGCTAAAGTGTATAAGGCAGAAGATGACCATTGATGGGAACAGACAGTGAGACACCATTAGTAAAGGCCATGTTTTAGAATGTGGCTTTGTAGGTTATAAGAGAGGCAGGGGACAGTTTAAATGAGAGAGGATCATGACTGGGTCTGAGAGAAGACACAGATTAGAACATGGACATCAATAATCATTTCATCCAGAAGGTCCTCTAGGCAAGTCTAGAGTTGGTCAAGTTTTTTTAAATATGTATGAGTGTATTGGGTACATGTGTGTAACTGTACCCATGTTGTGCAATGTACTTGGAGGTCGGAAGAGGGCATCAGATTCCCCTGGAACTGGACTTACAGACAGTTGTTAGTAGCCATGTGGGTGCCAGGAGTCAAATCTGGGTCCTCTGCAAGAATAGCCAGTGCTCTTAACTGCTGAGCCATTTCTCCAGTCCCTGAGTCCATCAGGTTTTATGGATGATTAGTTCCAGTGGTGATAGAACAATGTGTTTGCAGTGGTGACTGCTTCTCCTGGAGCCAACAGCAGTCATATCTGGCCAGAAGCAGCTTTTTCCTCAGAACATCTCTGTTACCATGGTAATGGGACAGGGGGCCTCTCCAGAAATGTTTTCTGAATCCTTCACCATAGCAAGGTCATCCATTCGGCATGCACAGGCCTTGCCGCACTCCATTCCCTGAGAGGCATCTTTCTTGGGGTTGCTTGGTTCCTGTCTGGCCTGTGACTTTTCCAGGGATAAGCTGGGTGCTTGTGGGAGAGCAGCTTCCAGTGGTGCTGGGGCCTCTGTGGCTTGTGTGGGAGCTGTCTGCCTCCTCTTCACTGTCCCTTCCCCTAACCCTGCTCCCCTAGCACACCCTCTGAATCCACCTCCTATGTATCCTCAAGGACTCAGTTAAAACCCCATATCTCCTTTGGGGGCTGTAGACTTGGCCACTGCTCTGGTTCTCTGAGTGACTGTGGTTTCAGAACAATTTTGGGGTGTGTGCATTAAACTATTCCTCCTCAACTCAAAGTTTTTGTGGCCAACTCTGTAGTATTTAAGTTTTATGTTCATTCTGTCTGGTTTCACTGGAGATTTTGTGGATTAGTATCTTATCTTCCCCACTAGACAGTAAACTAGCAAATATCATGTCTTTTGCCTCATACAATCCTCATTGCAGCCAGAGTATTTATTTACTTATTTAAATTTATGTGTGTAGTATACGTACTTGTATGTGTATGTGTACTCATGCATATAGAGGTCAGAGATGATTGACTTTGAGGGTCTTCCTTGCTCACTCTCTACCTTATCTTTTGGGTCTCTCATTGAACCTAGAGTTCACTTATTCAGCCAGGCTGGCTGGCCAGTGAGCTTCAGGAATCTGCCTATTCAATCTACCTCACATAGGGTTACACATGCACACCTCCATCATTGGCAGACTCAGGTTCTCCTGCTCACACTGCAAGCACTTTACCAACTGAGCCATCTCCCCAACCCCTTATTTTTATTCTATTTTTTTTTATGTATATGAGTATTTTGCCTGTGTGTGAGTGCACCCATGTGTGCAGTGCCTCTGGAGGCCAAAAGAGGGCATCAGATCCCCTGGAGCTGGAGTTACAGATGGTTCTTTGCCATCATGTGGGTGCCGGAAACTGAACCCCAGTCCTCTGCAAGAGCAGCCAGTGCTCTAAACTACTGAGCCATCTTTCCAGCCCCTATATTTTTATTTTTTTGAGACAGGTTTTTCTGTTATCCAAGCTGACCTCAAAATCTTAGGCTTATGGGCCCTTCCCTCCTGAATGTTGGGCCAATATGAGAGTGTCACTGTACTCGCCCAGACTACTCTTTAAAGGTTAGATTTGACTTCTGAACCCCTTGCTTAAACTCTTGAATGGCCACACGGCTCTGTGGCCTAGCTGCTGCTGATCCCTTCCACACGCTTTGCCCTCGTTGTTGCAGCTTTGTGTCTTTTCTAGGAATAGGCCACTCTTTCTCTCCCTTTGACCTAGAATACTCTCCTCTTGACTTCTTTCAGCCTGTGTGATTGCAGCATACCTCATGGGCATTCTGGGAAGGCTTCCTGTGCCTCATAAGAAGGGGTTAGATACCTGTCTCTGCATCACCATAGCAACCTGTCCTTGCCCAGCATGGCACCATTAGATGCTCTACAGAGAAGGACTTTGTGTGGTTTAACATATTGTTTTTATAATGTCTGGCACAGTGCTTAGTATCAAAAAAATAAATATTTGCTCCATTTAAAAAACAAGTGGTGGTTATGCTGACAGTAATGAAGCATTGTTAAAGGAATTAGGTACAAAATAGTTCTTAAATGGGGGGGTCCCTAGAATTTTTTACCCTACAATGGTTTTACCCTACAATGACAAAAGAAACCGTGTCTCCATGAACCTCTCCTCGCTCTTCTATAAACGTTTCGGGAAAGGACACCTGAAGTCCCACATCCTAGTTATGGTAAAGCAGCAGGTGGGGGACTCTGAAAACATGCCGATGTGATGCACTTATAGGGGGGACAGGGGTCCAAGGAAAGCGTTTCCAGCATGGTGGACCCAGCTTAGCATCGAGAATGGCTGCCGCGTCAGGGAAAGGACGGCTGTGTGCAGTTCACGAAGGGACAGGTCACAGTTGTACCCGCCTCTGCTCTCACTGCTTGCGGTGGTGACGGGGCTGATGCCTGGCAGTGCTTTTCAGTGCAGGGCTGGCTTCGTTCATCCAGCTCTGCATTTAACTAATACAGACCATCTACTGGCAAACCAAGTCCACACCTCACAGAGCCGATACTCTGATAACGGAGATAGCAGACACAGCCTTGAGTGGATAAATAATGCTTTCTTTCTGTCCCTGGAACAGTGTGTTTGCAACGAGGAGGTGCGTTTTAAAAACATGATTGAAATGCTCTGTATACACACATTCAGAATGAAATGAAAACAGTTAAATTGGCAACTTCAAGCTGTTTTTTCATAAGCCAGGCAGCTGTAGCCCAGCAGAATAAGGAAGGGCTTTGGTTAGAACTGCTCAGGAGCAACTCTGAGTGTAGGCCTTCTTCCTATTGGAGGTTTTTGTTTGATTTGAAAAACACCAAGCGTTTACCCTAGCTCAAGCCCCAGGTCTGACACTGAGATACAGACATGAGAAATGGCTTTGTTCTTCTGAAATTCAGTCTTACAGGCACAAAAAAAGATTCAAGTATAAGTTTATTTCAGTTCAACCAATCTCCTCAGAGTGGCTCCTTTTTATTTTGTTTTTATCTTTATTTTATGTGTACAAGTGTATGTAGGTAGGTGACCCATGTCATGCAGTGCTCACAGAGGTCAGAAGAGGGCGTCAGATCCCCTGGAACTGGAGTTATGGACAGTTGTTAGCTGCTATGTAGGTTCTGGGAATTGAACCTGGGTCCTCTGCAATATGTTCAGCACTTTTAACCACTGAGCCGTCTCTCCAGCCCCATGAGTGGGTTCATTTTAACAGTCACAATGCTAAAGAGGACTTTGAACTCTAAGATTTTTGGTCACTTATTATTATTTTTATTTTCAAGATTAGCAGCCATCACTAAGTAATACCATGTACAAAATACCCTTTACTAAGCAAGACACTGGTGATTGTTATGTCTGAGCTTCAGAGAGGGGCATTCCTGTGGGCATGACTGTCCTTCCCTTTGCATCAAAACCTTCTGGACTTTGTCTTCTGCTTCCTTCCAGCTCCAGAGATCAGTGGTGGCATCAGGGGAAAAGCAGTTACAAGTGGAATATCGTATCAGCAAAAGGTAAGCAGAGTCCTTTCTGGAGGCAACTCCTGCCTGGAGCTGAGGGCTGGGTGGACTGTTTGGTCAGAAATTACCATTCACGGACTACCTGAGAACCTGTAGTTCATGTTATCTAAATCCACATGTTCTTCATCAGAAAGTTTTCATTCCCTCACCCAACAGATGTTAAGAGCACTGGCTGCTCTTGCAGAGCATCCAGCTTTGGTTCTCAGCATCTACACAGTGGCTAACTGCTGTCCATAATTCCAATTCCAGAAGATCTGAAGCTCTCTTCTGGCTTCTGTAGGCATTGCATAATACAGGTGCACCTACATACATGCAGGCAAAATATGCAAAATAAAAAATAAATAAAAGAATTAGTGAAGAGACCATTGGGAAAAGACTTGGGGTGGGGGGACTCCTCTGCCCTAAAGCAGAAAATAAGCATTTGGTTGTTCTACCCAAAGAAGACGCCCCTACTCACGTTTGTAATGCGGCCTTCCAGACTCCCTTCCCACCTCCTGACTCACATACAAAGCATGACTTAGCGTCATGCAGGCAAAGGTCAGGAATGGAAGGCCTGGGCCTGCTGGCTCCTCCGAGGAAAGCTCCAGTGTGAGCACCCAGACCCACCCTCCTTAGCGTCTTCCCTCTAGCCCTGCCCCTCCTCCTGTAGCCTTTTAGTTGCATAACGAAGACGGAACTGGGGAGACAGTGAGAAAAGGAAATGTCCATCAAAGCCATATGGGAAAGCGACATCAGCATCCTAGAGAAGGGCTAGATCTCCAGGGGCTGATTTGTGTCATCTGGAAGAGAGGCACGAGGCTAAGGCCTGGATCCAGTCATTTGGGCTTGGTTTGTTTTGTCTGGTACATTTAGGACTGTTTGCTACTTTTCTTACTGCTGTGGGACAGTACGCAGCAAGAAACAACTTAAGAGAGGAAGGACGTGCTTAGTTTGCGGTTTGAGGGGATACAGCACGTCCTGGCTTGGAAAGCATGGTAGCTGGGGCCTCAGTGGTGGCGGGAGAGGGTGGGAACCCCTTCACCTTCTTATGTCTCAGTGGAACAGGAAGCAGGGACAGGAGGGGGTCTGGACACAGAGCTGGGCTAAAATCATCGTGCGCCCACCCCTTCATTCTACAGCCTCTCAAACAGCGCCACCCGCTGAGGGTCAGGTGTTCAAACACATGAGCCTGTGGGGGACATTTTCCATCCAAATCCTAACAGGGACAGTCCACATTTGGGGGTATTCTTTAGACACTGGAATGTCTGTTAAACCTTATCTTTGTTGTTTGTTGTGGGTTTTTTTGAGACAGGGTGTTTGGGTAACCCCAGCTGGCCTGAAACTCACTATCAGACCAGGCCAGCCTCGGTCTCACAGAGATCTGCCTGCCTGGGCCTCCCGAGTGCCGGGGTTAAAGGCCTGTGCCACTGTGCTCAGCTTTGTTCTGATTTTTCTGAAATAGCAGGGTTGGAGAGAAAAGTCAGCCTTCTGTTGACTGCGCTGCTTTTAGTGGAGGAGGTGGCATTTGTCTTACCTTACTGACCGGACCACCTCTTTCTCCCCGCACGTCATTCTTAAACCCTTTGAATTTTGATTCTGTCTTCATAACTTCACTGGAACTGGTCTCTTAAAAGTTACTTGGGGCTGGGTATGGTGCATATACCTGTGATTCTAGCACTTAGAGGCAGGAGGATAGAAGTTCAAGGCCAGCCTAGGCTGCCAAGACCCTGTCTCAAAACAAGAGCAGCTTGAGGGGTGGTGAGACTGTCGGCGGGTAAAGCACTTGCTGTGCCAGCCTGATGGCCTTAGTTTGATCCCCAGAACCCATGCAAAAATAGAAGGAGAGAAATGACCCCACAAAGCTGTCCTCTGACCCCTACAGCACCCACACTAACAGTGGTGAGCCCGCCCATCATACAGACAGGAGTTCAAGGGATTCCAGTGTATGAACTTTGGGGGCCACTGTGAAGCCATAGCAACCTGCAGGTTAAAAATCCAGGCTCCTTACCTTTGTCCTTGCCTTTCTGCATCTTGCCCTGAGCTCGGTCTTGCAGGCTTTTCTGGACTACCTCTCCCACCGAGCAGATGCCTGAGTGTTTGCATTTCCTGTGTATTCACACCTGCATGTTTGTCCTTCAACTCTTCAGGCTGCAGAGTTCCCCCTTTTCCATCTGTTGATATGTACACACCCTTCCAAATTCGCCTAAATGCCACCCTAGCGCCAAGGGAAAACTAACCCTACCTGGCACTTTAAATTTTATTTTCCTTTTTTTTTTTCCCACTCTACCTTTTTTCCTTAGTTATATTTGTGCT
This sequence comes from Eospalax fontanierii, assembly GCA_035773235.1. NCBI lineage: Eukaryota > Metazoa > Chordata > Mammalia > Rodentia > Spalacidae > Eospalax > Eospalax fontanierii. Next base: position 166,254,918 of record CM069524.1, read on the forward strand.
TTTCGTCTTTGGAGACAGTGACTAGTCTTTTCCTTGAGTATCTTTGCAAGCCTGAGAGCATGTAACGTAATAACTTGGATGTACTCTATACAGAAAAATGATTTCATCATTTACAGAGCAAGTTAGTGGTCTTCCAGTACATGCCAAGACTCTTCCCTCAGAGGCGCCATGCTGTCCCCTGGAGGTCAGTGGCTTTGTTTAGGGAACATGGCCTCATTTTTCCAGGGACCCAGATTCTGATTCCGAAATTTCTACTTTGTCAGAACTTTAACAAGACAGTCAAGGAAAGAGTTTGAGCTGAACTCTGACCTGTTCTTGGTTTGTCCGGAGCAGAACCAGAAAGCTGAGACCTCCCTGGTGTGGTACTGCATAGTGTTCCTTTCATGGTCTTCCCAAATCTGGGAAGCAGGTATTAGCATCACACCCTTAGAGAGGTTAAAGGTTGAGTGCTGACAGCATCAGACGGAGATGGAGAACTGCTGTGCTTACTTGAGCTCCTCCCCCTCCATCTCCTTTTCTGACACTCTCCCTTCTTTGGCTGGTAGGTCAGGGTCTTGCATGTTGCCCTAGCTGCTTTTGAACTCCTGGGCTTCGTACAAGATTCCTGAGTGCCAGGCACACATCACCACACCCAGAGTCATTGCTCTAAAACCCAAGCACTCTTGGCACTCTGCTCCCTCTGTTGGAGATGTTTTAACACAGCTATTTAGGAGTGGGGTTTTTCATCCTCCTTTTTGAGTCACTGTTGGGTGTGGTGAACCTTCACTCTGTTGCTCAACACTAGCCTTAGAGAATGTTTGCTGGGTGAATGATGTGTGAATGCTGAGACAGGACCAAGTAGACTCCTACCATGCAGATTAGGTATTAGTGGCTCCTCCCTCTCTTCCTCTGGCAGTTGACATAATTCATTTGTTCATTCATTCATTCATTCTTTCATAGACATAATGCAGTTGTTTCCAACATCCGATCACTGATGCTGCAATCTCTGATGTGTTTTAGTGCCTGGCTAAAGGACACCATTGACCCAATGCTGGTGACTCTTGATCGCCGCATTGCTGCTCTCACAGGCCTCAATGTCCAGCCTCCCTACGCAGAGTATCTCCAGGTGGTGAACTATGGGATTGGAGGACACTATGAGCCTCACTTTGACCATGCTACGGTAATGATGGGGGTCAATGACCAGTCTTTCCTGGGGTAGGGAGCCTGCTTATTATTTCTTGGAGGCAGAGCTCCAGTAGGGCTCTCAGGGAATACTAAACAAGAACAAAGGTTCTTGTTCCGGGAATATCTGAAAGCCCTGGTTTCAGTTGACGGCTGCGGATGCATTCTTATCTGCTACCACGCTCCTCACCAGAGTTTGCTGGTGGGAAAAGAATGCGGTCCATAATGGAGCTATATCTCCTGTTTCACTACGGAGCTTTCTGGTGAGCAGTGTCCTCAAATCCCTCTCCTTTCTTCATGTTCTCAACTGCTCACCACTGCTGACAACAGCAAATCATTTTTGAGGATTAAATGATCTCCTCAGGAGGGCAGACAGGATCAAACATTGAAATGTCACAGTGAAATCATTAACTCGATGTGTTGATAATTTTAAAATGAACAAAACGCTTGGGATATGCACCAATAAGCATGTGAAAGATTCTTAACACCACGAGGGAAAAAAAATGCCTCCTTCAGTTAAGCTATAGATTCAGCCCCACCTTTATCAAGATGCCAAGAACTCAAAAACAGTATGCAAGGGAGACGGTTCAGTGGGTAAAGTGCTTGCCTTGCAAGAAGGAGGATCCGTGTTTGACTTCCAGTACCCACATTCTAAAACAAGCCAGGTACAGCAGCACGTCTGTATCCCAGTGCTCTAGGGTGAGATGGGAGTGGAGGCAGGAGATTCCTGGAAGCTCATGGGCCAGCTAGCCTGGTATATGCATCAGTGAAGAGCACAAGGTGGAAGAGGAAGACCTACACCCAAGATTGTTGTCTGGCCTTCACATGACTACTGTGACATGTGCAGCCTACACATTCGTACACATGCACACATACACTCCTCAGTCCTCAAGTGAAAGAAGCCAGCATAAAGAACTGCAGATTTTGTGATTTTACATGAAATTTCTAGAAAAGGCAAAACAAAAGAGACAGAAAATAGATTCCTGAATTGTTTCGGGTCAAGTAGGATTCTATCACAATACTTTATCAGCAGGTGGCAATGTTCTAAAACTAGATTATGGGAATGGTTGTGCAGTTGTTAAAGTTTGCTGAAATTTGTCAAACGGTACTTACAGTGAGTGAATTTTATGATATATAAGTTATATTTCAGATAGTTCCTTGATCAAAAATGAGTATGTCTCTTGGGTAAATAATTTGGGTGTCAATCTTATAATTTGGTATGTCTGCAGAACAATTATGTTCTATAATATTTTATATATTTCTTTACTGTACAGAAAACCTAAAGTGCAAGTAACCCCTTATATAATTTTCTCAGTATTGATGAGCAGCTCTGCTTGATAGCCTTGCATAGATTTGTATAGAATCCACCCATGTGCATCTCTGATAAATTAATATCTAATGCAAAGGCAGATTGAGTACCTGCCAGCAAAGAACACCAGCCTCACTTGGTGTCACTTAGGGTTACAGTCCATTGCCGATGCCCCCGTTTCATCCCTTTCTTTATTACTGTACAACCTAGCTGTCACTCTGCCGTCATCTTCATAAAATAACCACATATTTTATTTTTGTTTCAGTCACCAAAAAGCCCCCTATTCAGAATGAAGACGGGGAACCGAGTTGCAACATTTATGATCTATGTGAGTCTTGCTGTGGAAGGACACGGGCTTTTTAAATGACTAATCATACTATTTTATAGTTTTCAAAGTAATTTCATGTATTGATGTTATCTGCTGTGAGCACAAAAATTTCCAGAAAGGTTGTGAATTTCAGACAGCATTCTGTGTGTGTGTGTCTGTGTGAGAGGCACTGTGGTAGATATGAGACTACAGGGCAGACTTCCTATCCTCAGAGAGCTTGCAGTGCTCTAAACCTGATCTTGCCTGGGTAGTGGTTAAGACAGGGAGGGTCAAGAGAGTATGGGACTTGAACTATATACAAAGGAGGATACAAGAATCCCACTCTTTTTCACATTTAAAAATATTTTATTTATGTGTGTGAATATATTGCCTGTATGTGTGTAAGTGCACCTGTGCCATTCAGTGCCCTCAGAAGTCAGAAGAGGGCATTGGATCCCCTGGAACTAGAGTTATAGATGATTGTTAGCCAAGATGTGGGTGCTGGGAATCAAACCTGGGTCCTCTGCAAGCACAAAGAATGCTTTTATCTCTTGAGTCATCTCTCCAGCCCCCAAGAATCCCACTCTTGAAGCTCCCAAAGCCTAGTTGGTACTGAAAAGCAGGGCCCAGCAGTGAGCCTGTGGAACCAAGGGAGAAGAGACATGAGGCAGGCTGGACTGCAAAAAGAAAGAACGGAGAGAAACGGAGAAAGTCAGTGAGCGCCTTTGGTATGCCCTGAAAATTCTTCTCCTTCCCTCACACACTCTGCTCAGTGAGACCATCACTGCACCCTTCAATAACAGTACAGTGATCAGTTGGCCTACTGATTCCCGACCTGGCTCCTCAGGATTCTGCTCCAATCTTTATTATCTCACATAGTCACATCCCTTCAGGCCATGTGGGGTTACTTCCTTCTCCACAAACTAGCCATAATTCCAACCTGTCACTTAGGAGAGATTTATTATTGCTTCTTGGCCTTTTGGCTAAGATCAAGTGCAGAAGAAATTTATTAGTGTTAGCCGGTGGGTTAACATGTTAATTATGAGGCCCCAAATGAAGGCCTGGTTTCAAGCTCTGTGGAAACGCAGACACTCCCCATGGAATGTCCTCTTCCATGAGGTCTGGACCTGATGTCCATGGGATACCCAAGCATGGCAGTCAGAGGCCAGCATTCTGTACTGTCTGTCTGCCAGTGATGCCAATGTCTTCCAGTGACTCAGCTGTGTACTTCCAGTAGAAGTGGAGGCCGCCTTAGAAGTCATTCCGATCAGGCACAGGAGGCAACTGAAGTCAGCTGTCGGGCAGGGAACGCATCTTGCCTCTACAGTTGGTTGCATCTCTGACTGCTACTCAACCTGGATGAGGACCAGCCAAATATCAGGAGCATCTAGAGCCAATACAGCTTTGGTTATCTCCCCAGTGACTCCTCTGAATGTGTTTGTGCATGTGTGTGTGTGTGTGTGTGTGTGTGTGTGTGTGTGTGGTGTGGAGAAAGTGCATGTGTGTACACGTGGGCATTAAATGAAATGCATTTTTGTTTTGGAGCCAGCCAGCCTAATCCTGATTGTGCTGCTTACTCTGGCGCCTCAGCACAAATTACCTCAATGACTTGAGCTCATTTTCTTGCCCTGTGCTCATCACAGGGTTGCTGTGAGGACAGCTTGTAAGAAAATGTCATTCTAGAAAGTGTCATATAAATCTGCTTGTCATTTGTAGTGAGTGTGGGGGAGGACTCTATAAGGCTAATCAGTGTTGTGAGGACCTGAGAAGTGGTCAGATATGCCTAGGTCCTTCATCTTCACATTGGCTATAGACCAGAGATTTCTCAAGCAATTGTTGAGGTTTGTAGGAAACATGAGCAATATTGTAGGGAGAAAATAGTCTTTAAGAAATGCAGAGGATCAAGTTGAAAGCAGGTTAGTGATTTTTCTGCTCAGAACATAAGATCCATCCGGATATGAACCAGTGGGAGGTAGACAGAAGAAGCTCCCCCCGACCAACACAGGGAGCAGATTGGTGTTCTTATGGGCCTTGAAAGTGGGCAAAAGTCTGGGGAGGCAAGCGATGCTTAAAAGCACCATCACCATTTCCAGGTTCTGAACTAGAACATTTCTGTTTCCTCTAAGTGTCAGCATCCTGACTCCCATAGTCATTGCTCTGTAACACACGTGAATATGGTGGGGTTTGATTGCCACAAGATTAAACAGCCTGAAACTTCTGGTGTTGTTGGCAAGCAGGGTGGGACTAATTAGCCTAAGCATATACTTTTAACCTACCAACACTAAGCTGGAATTCTTTCCTATGAGGACAAATCAAAATGAAGAAATGATTTCATTCATTAAGATATCCATTCAGTGTTGTTTATAATAATAAATATTTGAATATAATAGTGAATATTTGAAAATAAATGTGTAGCATAATGCTTATGAATACAGACTTTGGAGCCAAATAACATTGGCTCAGCTCAAATCCTGACTTTGTCTGGAAAGAGGTATGTGACCTTCTGAGAAGTCCTTCATCTCTGAGATGTGATTTCCCCATCCATAAAATGTAAGTAATAACTCTAAGATTCTTATGAGGACTAAGTGAGATAGTGTATTTGTAGGACTTAGTGTAATGTACAGAGCTGAGGAGACGGCAAACTCAGGAAACTGCCTTGTAAGTATGAAGACTGAGTCTGGTCCTCAGAACCCATGTAAAAATCCAGGCCTGGTGACCAGCACTGGGAGGCAGGGACAGGCAGTCCGCGGGGCTCTAGTCACACGGCCAGTTACATGTCTGTCTTAGAAAGCAAGGTGGACAGCACCTGAAGAACGAGAGCAGAGGCTGTCCTGGCCCCCATGTGCGTGCACATAGGACACATAGCACACACATGTATGTATCTACAGCTATATCCATCTCTCTCTCTCTCTCTGTCTCTCTCTCTCTATATATATATACATATATATACATACACATATATATACCATCTCAGCTCTGAATATGTTCTTAATATAAAGTTCTTTTCTGATTCTCAAAGAAATACTAGTATAAACATTTTTGATATATAAAAATATTAAATATAACACCACATATTACTTTAACATCCAGAAAAGAACACACAGCCATAGTTGCTACTGATGAATAATTGGCATTTATGACAGGCATTACACTAAGTCCTACAAATATACTACCTCACTTAGTCCATATATATATATATATATATATATATATATATATAGAGAGAGAGAGAGAGAGAGAGAGAGAGAGAGAGAGAACACATCTCTGACACTACAATATTCCAATGGTGAAAGTTCTCAGCTGAGGTAATCTGGTGGGATTCTGAGTGGTCTGAGGGCCACAGTCAAGTCAATGAACGGTTCTTATGATGCTCACCCACTTTTTATTGTGCTCCTCAGAGAAAAAGAAATTTAATCAAGAAATGTTTAAGGGGCTGGAGAGATGGTTCAGTGGCTAAGAGCAGGTACTATTCTTCCAGAGGACCAGAATTCAGTTCCTAAAACCCATGTCTGGCAGCGCACAGCTGCCTACAACTCCAGCTCCAGGGGCTCCAATGCCCTCTTCTGCCTCCAAGAGCACACAGAGACATACACCCATACACATAATCTTCAAATAGATTATAAGTGTTAAAAATGTTTGAATCTTTTGAAAAAAATTTTGCTTTTTTGAAATTTTATTTTATGCTTATGAATGTATTGCCTACATGTATGCAAGTGCACCTGTGTCATGCAGTGCCTGCAGAGGTCAGAAGAGGGCATCAGATCCTCCTGAAACCGGAGTTACAGATGCCCCCAGGTGGGTGCTGGGAGCTGAACCCGAGCCCTCTCTAAGAGCAGCCAGTGCTCTTAACCACTGAGCCATCTCTCCCGTCCCTAAAATGTTTGGATTTTACTGTCCTCCATAAAGATGGCAGTTAGAACTGTAAAGAAAGAATTCCAGAATCTTGTCTGTAGCAAGTATCCCCACACAAGCCCCTGTGCCCTTGCAGAGGTTCCCTGAATTTGGAATGTGGATGGCTAGATTTCTCCCAGGGCTGAAACAGGGGAACCCAGCAGGAAATCTGTGCAGAAATGACCTCAGATGCCAAGTCCATGAGCACATGACAGAGAAGGGATGTCAGTAGCTATTTTAACTCTGGCTTCTTCCTCCTGCTGATAGCTGAGCTCTGTGGAAGCTGGAGGAGCCACAGCCTTCATCTATGCCAACTTCAGTGTGCCTGTGCTTAAGGTGAGCAGCGCCTGGCCTAGAAGACGGGGTTGTGTTGGTGTGTAATGGCATAGAACTCACTTCCTCTCTCTCTGTCTGTTTGCAAGCTGGTACATGGATGGGTGGAACAAAACGAGATCATCCTCGAACCCCAAAGACAATTCCCCATTCTTATCTCCATAGCATGTTACTGTGACTTACTTGTTTTTTTAAAATATTTTTTATGTGTATGAGTATTTTGCCTACATGTATGTAAATGCACCACATTCGTGCAGTGCTCATAGAAGCCAGAAGAGGGCAATGGACGTCCTGGACCTGGAGTTCCAGAAGATTGTTAGCTGCCATGTGGGTTCTGGGAATTGAACCCCGGCCTTCTGCAAGCGTAGTCAGTTACCCGCTGAGTCCTCTCTCCAGTCCCTTGTTGGTGGTTTTATTTCAGTGTTACAAGTAGGTGATCCCATACCTGTCTTCCCTGCCACCCAGCTCCTCAGAGGTCAGAACTGAGTCCCTGCCACTCAGCTCTTCCACTGCAGCCAGTTCCCACAGGCCCGGCTCCATCCACACACAGGGCTAGAGACACCGAAGCTACAGTGCTCACAGCCCTGTCCTGAGCCCTCTGAGAACAACAGCAGTGACAACAGATTGTCAACTGTGGAACAGATAAGCCAGGGGAGAAGAGTGAGGAGAGGCTTACTTCTGGTGTGAACATTTCCTCCATGTTTTAGACGAATCAAACACCCTGGCATCCCTCAGGGACTCAGAAAGGAAATAAAGGGAGAGTGTGTCTTTAAAGTACTTAGGCTGGTGCCTGGTGCAGGCAGAGGACTCAGCCCACGTCTGATGTCTATGAGTGCCCGGGATCTAGGCATGCTCTCTAGGCTAATGGGCTTTTCCTACTTTATGTTCCATGTAGTCTAACAGCCATGGCTAAAGGGAGTCTTCAGGAGAGCATAGGAAAACCAGTGTATGGAGGGAGAACACAGGACATGGAGTCAGAACATGGGGTCTTGCTTCGCTTCTTAGTTTTACGGTTTCAAGGCTCTGTGTATCTGTGAGCACGGGAGCCATAGCAACACCTGCTTAGTGGGCCTCTTGTTCTCAGAATGCTGCGCTGTTCTGGTGGAACCTGCACAGGAGTGGAGAAGGGGATGACGACACGCTTCATGCCGGCTGTCCTGTTCTGGTGGGAGATAAATGGGGTAAGGCTGCCCCTGTGGGTGAGAGAATCAGGTGAGGGCTGCAGAGAAAAAATGAAATGGGGAGGCCATTCCAAAGGCTTCCTGCTGTGCTGTGTAACAGTGACATGACTGGATAATTGATCAGGTATCCCCAACAACTGGGGCAAGGGACCTGGTCCACAGCACGTGTCAGCAAAGGTTTACTGATCTGACTAAGAGGCTCGATCCCTAAGCACAGGGGAGAGGCATGAGGTACTGCGTCCCTCCCTCCCTCCCTGTGCATGAAGGTGAGAACCATCCAACCTGCTGCTACCGTGTAGTCCACATCTGGGGAGTGCACAGAAAGGGAAGCAGTGAGTAGTGGACAGATGCACATACATGGCAGTGGACATGTTTATGATGGATGTGCATGATCATGGCAGTGGACATGTTTATGAAGGATGGGCGTGTTCATGGCAGATGGGCATACTCATGGCAGTGGACATGTTTCTGGCATGTGTGTTCACCCAGCTCTGAAACCAGAAATACAAATGAAAGATAGCTGTCATGCTGACAGGCTTGTGACCAGGGGAAGCTGCCCTTCTCTCCCGATGATTTAGCAGTGGCCTGATGGGAGAGGCAGGCTTTTAGAATGGAGAGTGTGACCCTAGTACCACACATGAGGAAATGAGTCTCCAGCCGACATGATCTGTTGGTGTTTGTCTGGAGGCTGATGCACTTATCTCTGATAGAAGCCGCAGCTTGTGATACAGGGAGGCCGGGACCAGGCCAGGCACGTCAGCAGCCGAGTACAGGACTTCGGGCTGTGCTCCCTGCGGGTGCGCTCAGCCCCACAGCCCTGTGCCTGCTGAGCCCGTCTTCTCCCCCCCCCCCCCACTCTCTTCCAGTGGCCAACAAGTGGATACACGAGTACGGACAGGAATTCCACAGACCCTGCAGCTCCAACCCCAGAGAATGAAGCACCAGCAGACAGCCGCTGTGGGCGCCTGTGGCTCCCAGGAGAAGCCAGGAGCCAAAGCAAGGGCAGGCAGAGAGGAGAGAGCAGTGCAGCCCGGTTCCTTGCAAAGGGGGGCAAGGGATGGAACCCCTGAAAATTTGCATTTGTTTCTACTCCAGCCTTGAGAGTCAGAGCAGAATGGACACTGCAAAGGAGGGCTGAAAAACAAGTTCCTAGTGCTCAGATGCTGTTAGGAACAGGACATGCTGGGCCTGGGGATACCCTGGGGATACAGCTCTCGAATGAGTGCCTAGCTTGTGCACAGCCCTGGATTCTGTTCCCCAGCTCATGCACACACACACACACACACAATTTGGAAATAAAACATTACTGTCTGACTTCTACTGAAACCCAAGCAGAACGTGTCTGACTCAGAGATGTCCTCTATCACCAGTGGGTTTAATCATATGATGATTTTTTTTTAGAATGGAAAGCAACTTTTTCTTCTTTTTAATTTTAAAAAAATTCATTAAAGTGTTTGTGTCACTCTTTCCGACTGAGAATACTCTTCCAGAATGTTTCGTGACAAAAAGCAGAGTGATGTTACTGGTTTATAAATGTTCTCGCAGCCCAGGCCGCCTCCCACCCGGCAGAGCCGCGGTGCTGTCCACCACCAACGCTCCCACTTCTCTGGCTTCCCCACTTGCTGTCCCTCCAGGTCCTCACAGCCGGGCTCTTTAGTCCATTCCCTTCGGGCCATGTCCCTCCAGAGAGGCTGGCCAGTGCAACCGCGCCACTCCTAGTTTCTCTCTGTTATATCAAGTTTTATTTTCTCCCTAATGCTCCTGTGAATCGAACTTTTATTCCTTGCTGATCTCGGGCCAGCGGCCTCCCTTGCGGGCAGATGCTTTATGGCTCCCTCTTTTTTGTTGATGTCTCTGTTAGAGCTGCCTCTTGCAGCATCTTCACACTTGCCAGGTTGCTTACACTGGGGTCTCAGAACCCCCAGAGGGGCTGGTTCCAAAGAAGTGGGCCATCAGCATTTTTGCCGAGGTGGCCTTTGAGCTGTGTTGTGGAGGAAAGAGAGAGGCTTTACAGGCAGAGTCTGAACAGCTCTTCCCAGCAGCAGGATGAGTGAGCTACGGCAGCAGTGATGGGTGGCCCTAATATTTGAGTGTTTGTGCTGAGAGAACATTGAGGCCACTTGGCTCGGGTTACCCCTGGGGGAGTTCACGAGGAGCCATGCACTGAGAGGACTGAGTGGCTAGACTCCCTGGGCCCTCCGCTGCCTGCTCCCGTCACCCCATACCCCACAGAATCTCAGCTTCCCAGAGCTCCTTGACCTCTGTCCTTCTGGTATCCAGCTTCCTCAGATGAGTGTCACATGCCCTATATTTATGCAGAGTGTGTCAGGAGTCCAGAAACCTTAAAAATGACTGTCACCTACTCGACCTTCCTCCTCTCACTCCCAGGACCAGCCTGGGAAAGCTACCATCTACAGCAAGGCCACCCCCTTCCCTAAGCCCAGACTCCTCAGAAATACTGGTTCAGTCTCAGCTAATCACTGTAACCGTGAACTTTTGAGATACCAGCGTTTTAAAGACCTCATGTGGGCTAGCCCGATGGCTCAGTGGGTACAGTGCTGGCCGTATAAGCCTGACAACCTGGGTTCAATCCCAAGAACTCACACTGTGAGAAGAGAACCAACTCCCCAAAGTTGTACTCTGACCCCCATGGCACATGGCTACAGACAAGGAAGTAGGGTGATGACTAGGCAGGTTGCCCCTTGGAGGAATAACTTACAATATGGACAGAATCTAGATAAATGACTTTTGCTCAACCTTGCACCAAAAAGTTACTGTTTATAATGCAAATAAGCTCACTGAGGCCTGTGCCCTTGTGACCTGGACACCTGACCTTGTTTCCTCAGGACCCCAATTTGCCCTCCACTCAAGATAGTGAACAAATGTGGGTGTCCTTGAATTAGCACATCAAAGCAGCAAATTCATATTTGTACCCACACTGAAAGCAGTGAGAATTGAGAAGGATTGTGTGTATGCGATATTTTAGGTGTAGGGATGAAAGGGCAGGATTCTTTGGTAAGATAAAGGTGGGTCCAAGCTTTTATAATCCCCAGATTCATGCTGGAGAGACTGAATAAAAGTAAGTTCCTGAGACATCACAAGGGGCTGATGGTTCTCTGAGTTCAGGCCCACTCTTGGCCTTAAATACTAAGAATCAGAATGAGTCTTTATTTAGTTTGACTTTATTGTGGTTTAGTAGCCCATAGCCCAGGATCCTAAAGTCTGGTTCCAAACTTGTGCACTTAACACAGGGCTTGTAACCGTGAGATATGGCCACTGTCCAGCGTCTCATGGGTGATAGAGACTTGGATAGCCTGGCTGCTAATTAAGCAATGGTTGCTTACTGAGCATTTTGTAGGAGTGAACTTGGAGCTCAGAGCTCTGTGGGTGCACAGAGAGGTATGAGCTGTCCCTGGGCACTGAGTCCAGCACAGGCTATAGTCTCTGAGAGAAATGAAATTCACCCTGAGTTAAGTGTCTGTTGCATAAACTTTTCCTGGGAGATGTCAGTGAACATCTGTCTACTCCCCCCATAGGTGACAACGACAGACTAAAGTACAATGCCATCGAAGTCCAGCTTGGGGAACCAATGAGTTGCTGGGCTTCCTTACAGAGCACAGAAGAGGGGTTATTACAGGTCTCTGGGTGACTCCCAAACAGCCTCGTCACCAAAAAGTCTCCCCAGCCTGATGGCAGCTTCCTCACAGCCGCATGGTTGATGTCCTCCATCAGTTTACTTCCCATCCGGCACCTTCTACAACCAGGACAGCATGTGCGGCTGCGGTAGTTATGCACAGCCGGCAGGGAGCTGCAGGAGGAAATGGCTGATCTCAGGGGAGGTCTGGGGACAGCCTCACTTCTTCTATGAGGAAATATCAATAGGCCCACTCTGGACAGTTGCTTGTGAATAGTCACAGCTGCTTCTAATGAAGATGGTAGTGATTGTTCTGCTTGGAGAACAGTGTTCTACAACAGTATCATTTAAGCACAATGAGAAAATGTTCCTTAAAAGAACAACAACAACAAAAAATTACCAATTGATTGCTGTCATCAAAGGAAAGGGATCATAAACAGTTGGGTTAGTTGGGTATATTAATCTATTCTCTGATACTATTAAAAAAATACCTAAGGCTGAATACTTTGTAAAGAAAAGAAACTCCTGGCTCTAGAGATCCTAAGGCATCAGTCCGGCCCCAGTGAAGACAAGGGTGGCATCGGTTCAGGGGTCGGCCTTTTCTTTTTAACGACACTCTCTTATGAGAACTTGGGCAGATCCTTCCAAGCTCAGCACCCCAAGCGACCAAATTATTTCCTATTAGCCCTCCCCCTACGGTACTGTAGAGTTTGAGAGAGAGCTGGCGGAGGTGGGCCACTGGGGCAGGCTTTTGAAGGGTACTCCCACCCGTGGCTCTAATCTAGCTCTGTGCCTCTTGGGCAGCTGTGATGTAGACAGAGCTGCCCTCATTACCAGCTCAGAGTTTGCCAGCGCGCACTGCCCAGCACACACACGGTCTTGTTTGACCCCAGAACTGTGAGGTAAGGGGACGTGTTTAAAGAAGAAGGCTGGGTATTAATATCCACCATTTTTCTTTTTCTCTTTCTTGCTCTGTGAGATGACTGCTAATAGTCTTGCCCAATTATGACTCTGACCTTAGGCTCTGTATCCCTCAAAGGCCTCATTCCAGGGATTAGTCTTTACATGAAGACTGTGGTCGTATTAGGAATTATGCATCAATCATTTGTTACAGGCTAGGGCTGTGCTAACTTATGTATACTTGTTTCCTCTGTTCTTTTTTGATTTATTTTTATTTTATGTGTATGAGTGTTTTGCCTGCATGTATGTAAGTGCATCACATGTGTGCAATGCCTGCAGAGGCCAGAAGAGGGTATTGGATTCCAGAACTGGAATTATAGATGGTTGTTAGCCATCATGTGGGTGCTGGGAATCGAACCTCGGTTCTCTGCAGAGCAGCCAGTACTCCTAATCACTGAGCCTCCTCTCCAGCCCCGTGTTCTTTATTCTTCACAATAAGTACTAATATGCCTATAGATGAAGCTGAGGCCAAGAAAGTTTATCTTGCCTGGGTCATATAGCTATAAAGTGGCAGGGAGCTGGAGAGACAGTCCAGCAGGTAAAATGCTTGCCATGCAAGCATGAGGACCTGAGTTCAATCCCCAGAGCCCCCCACACCCCCCAAAAAAGATGAGTGTCATGGTGCATGCTTGTGATGCCAATGCTGGGCAGGTGGAGATAGGCAGTTCCCTGAGATCCAACAGAAAACCAGCCCAGACTACTTCAGGAGTTCAAACCAGGGCGGGACCCTGTCTTGAAAAACAAGGAGAACACTGCCTGAGGAATGATACCCGAGGTTGACGTCTGACCTCCATGTGCACATCCACAGACATGTACACACACCTCTGTCCACGTCCATCTATGCACACAGGTCTACCCCACTCACCTACCCACATGGCATACACATGCAAAATGGTGGAAGAGAATTCAAACTCAGCTCTGTCACCAAAGCGCTTAGCCAACACTCCATCATCTGTGTCGCGTTACTTTTGTTGTCAGCACCTTGGTCCCATTGGACATAATGTCTTTTGGAGCCAACCATTTTCAGGAGTTTGCAATATCTTCCCAGGTCTCTCTGGTGTGCCTTTCATGTGTACTGCCAAGAACCTTGTCAGATGGAGGGATGTCTTGAACACATGGTGAATCATTTCCATTCCACAAATGTCCAGAAAACACCTACTGAGTGAACAGCCCACGGTAGACAATTCATAAGAATCCAAGAACCGCAACTGGCCTACTGCCTACCCTTGAGGAAAAGTTAGCGAGTGCCCAATTGCAAGACAGAGAGGGGATTTAATGGAGGAGAGCTGTGCGGTGCTCATCCTAAGGACTGTGAGACCAGAGAAGCCGGAGATGTCTTCCACGCTGGGGCACAGTGGAAGGAGAGAGAACGGGCTATGGCGGGCAGGGAGCAGGGGCCACTCCACGGGTCAGCCTTTCACACGCAAAGGGGCAGCGAGAGCTGTCTGGAAGGAGGAGGCACAGGGGTGTTGATTTAGGGGTTCTTGTCTAGCAACACCAAGAACAGCACAAACTGCCCTTTCGTAGCGTGACTCAAAGAGCCCCTGTTTGAGGGCCTTGGCTTCTCCATCTGGGAGAAGCCAAGGCGCTTGTGTGTTGGGGGAGGGCAGAGGGGAACATTAGCAGGTGGGTGTGTACAGTAGAACTATGAAGTCAGCTAAGGGCTGGAGGAGGGGACTGGGACAGCTACTCAGTGCCCCGTACCACAATTCCCATCCCTTTAGGAAAGGGAGATGTGAAGGCAGGCCCTAAGTTCTCAAGCTGCAGAGCCAGCTAGTGAGGTCCCTGCCACTGTTTCTAACCTTTCTCCGGACTTATATTCAAATCCTCACAATTTTCTCTTTTGGGGAGACCAACCTGCCTCTTACTCTCTGTTCACTCCTCTCTTTATTTTCTTTCTTACAAAGCATCCCTTCGATCCGGGATCCGCCTGGTTTCCCCTACAGCTAAAAGAAGGGAAGGTCCTTGTCATATGAGCATCTGAAATAAGAATCTAGTGAAACAAAAAATTATCTCCAAAGGATGAGGTACAAAGGGTGGACGCTAGGCACCAGAATGGCAGGGTGGTGACAGCCATTTAGGCCACGAGTTTCAGGGGCCCACTCAGATGCCCAAAGACAACTACATCTCCACCATGTTTAAATTTCACCAAGGTTTCAGACCAAGCACAACTTTCAGGTGATATCCAACAGGTTCTTGTTCATCTGCTTACCACCTTGTGATACTACAGGTTTATTTCCCCTGCCCAGAAAGATTAAGCAACTTTCCCCAAATTCCAGTGTATTTTAGAGTGAGAACCAAGACTGGAAGCAAGGGTTCCTGGTTCTGAGACTCATGTTCTTTCCTGAGCTCCTTAGGTGCTTCTGGAAACAAAAACAAGGTGGGCCATGAGTAGCACGGATCCTTGACAGTGTTTGAATGGGCACAGACCTTGTGTGTGGTCTGTCAGTCATTCAGCAAGTGAAAGCTCATGGCATTGACAGTGTTTGAATGGGCACAGACCTTGTGTGTGGTCTGTCAGTCATTCAGCGAGTGAAAGCTCATGGCATTGACAGTGTTTGAATGGGCACAGACCTTGTGTGTGGTCTGTCAGTCATTCAGCAAGTGAAAGCTCATGGCATTGACAGTGTTTGAATGGGCACAGACCCTGTGTGTGGTCTGTCAGTCATTCAGCGAGTGAAAGCTCATGGCGTTTCTGCACCAGCCCCTTTGCTGGAGATGCTGGACTGACTGAGTTTCTGTTCTTGAGCTCTGTGCTAGTTTGCTCTCTGTTGCGGTGGCAAAACATGAACCAAAAGCAACTTTCAGGAGTAAAGAGTTTATTTAGATTAAGGTCACGGTCCATCATTGAGGCTTCCTCTGGCTTGCTCAGCTCCTTTTTTTTTTTTTTTTTTGGTCTTTTTGAGACAGAGTCTCCCTGTAGCCCCAGCTGGAACTCCCTATGTAGACCAGGCTGGCCTTGATCTCAAAGGGATCTGCCTGCCTCTGCCTCCTGAGTGCCAAAATTAAAGGCCTGCACCACTATGCCTGGCTCAGATACTTTTCTTATACAGCCCAGGCCACCTGCCAAGGGGTAGGTAGCACTGCCCACAGTGAGCTGGACCCTCCTACATCAATTACAGATCAAGACAGTGCCCCACAGATATGCCCACGGGCCAGTTTGATGAAGGAAATTCTCTCTTCCTGGGTATGTCTAGAATTCAAAGCAGAAAATACACTTGCTATTTTGGAGTGGTGGAAGCGTTGGAACCTTCAGGGCTTACTTGTGTGTATATAAAACAGCAGCTTTGCTGTGAGAACCTGCTTGGTGAGTCCTTAGGAACACTAAACATAAAACTAAATGTGTGTCCTATAGTTCCACTTATTGGTATGTATCCAAGAGGGTGGAAGTTGTTGTTTGACCAGGTATCTGAGTACAAAGGTTCACAGCGATATTGTTCACAATAGCCAAAATGTAGAAGGAATCCAAGAGTTTGTCAGCAAAGGAATGGACACAGTGGAATATTGTTGTTGTGAAAAGAAATTAAGTTTTGATATCTGTTATAACACAGATGGAGCCTAAAGATATGCTTAGTGAAATGAGCCAGACATGGGGGACATGGGGCATGTAGTGTGATTACAGTTGTGTGAGGTACCTAAAACAGGCAACTTCACAGACACAGAATCCAGAACAGAGCTTCCTTGGAACTGAAGAAGAAAATTCTTGTTTACTAGGTACACTGTCCTGTTGAAGATGGTGGTGATGCTCAGGACCACAGTATTGCATATGTTAATTACATTCTACTGACATGTACATTTGTACATGGTTAAAATGAAAAGTATTATGTTATTAAATTTTGTACTTTACCATTAACTTTTTGTTGAGCTGGGTATATAATCCCAACATTTAGGAACCTGAGATGAGAGAATCTTGAGTTCATAGCCAGTCTAGGTTACATAGTGAGTTCAAGTCTAGCCTGGGATACACAGTCTCAGAAATCCATACAGCATCAACAATCCTATTAAATTCAAGGGCATCCCAGGCCAGAAGAGGGTTTATAGTACTAGCAGCATCCAGGCCACAAGTGCACACCAGGTTTAACTATCTGCTTGAAAGCCGCCCGGCAGGTAAAGTGAGTGTGGGAGGGGATCCCAACAGGCCTTGGATACAATGGCTTTGGATTAGTTTTTCATTGTGGACTCCCAGTCAGGATGAATCTCTTGTCTTTCTAACACCTACTATTTCCTCTGTGTGTACTGTTTCCTCTCAGCTGCCACAGGGAGTGTTTACTGTACTGCCCCCAAATGTCACAATGCACTCTGGGAGTTAAGTCCCAGCTTTTGAATGAGGAACTTCAAATTCTGAAAGAAGTACCATGCATAAGGTTCTCTGGCCAGTAAGAAAAGAGGTTACTAATGGGCTGAAGAGATGGCTCAGTGATTAAGACCACTGGCTGCTCTTGGAGAGGATCTGGGTTCGGTTCCAACATCAATATGGTTCCAACAACCATCCATAACTCCAGTTCCACAGGATCTGACACCTTCTTCTGGCCTCCGTGGGCATTGCATGCACACAGTGCACTTAGACATAAGCAGGCAAAACACTCTATACATAAAATAAAAATAAAAACTTTAGAAAGAGGCTGCAAAGCTTGGGGCATGCCTTCTGTCACCAGGCCTGTCTTCTGCACACCTGCCCCTGTCCATCTCTTTCTGCTGTGACTCAGAACATACAAGTGCATGCTGCTGGGCTGGGAGCTGCAGCCCAAGTTGTACCTAGTCCACATTGTTGTGCAGCCTTGGGCATATTGTTTCTGTTGTCAGAGCCGCCTTTCACCTCCAGGAGGTGCTGCTGAGCTGCCTGCCTTTCCTGTTCCACAGAGCTAGTGGTCTCCCAGGTTTTAAGAGATATGCTTTTTAAATGGCACAGTCTGTAGAGTGGGTTATCCCATGTTTGGACTTACTTGATGAGTCATCAGTGTCTCTATTCCGACCATCAGGAAAACTCTTTCTCCCTCACATTGTGACCAGCGCAGGTCACCCACCAGTCTAGACACTGGGCTGGCCTCAGGCTCCAGGGTTCCACTTGGCTACTGGCAGGGGTTTTCTAGTAAACTGTGGGGAGGGGAAGCCAGCTTGAGGAATACAGGCGCCTCTGGAGTTGACATAACTTGCTGAGCCCTGAACTCAGGCTCCAAGTGTGTTGCTACTGGAGGCTGGCAGGGCAGCTGGCTGAGGCAAGTTCGAGGATGGTGCCAAGCCTGCAAACAGCGTGCCTACGGGAGAAGGGGGCCCCACAGCTTCCTCTGCTGCCATGACAGACTTCCTACGTCTTCCTCTTATCCCCAAACTCCAGTTCTTCACAAGCTCCTCAATCTAACATAATGCTTTCCTAATTTCTATTTCTGACTGTAGTTGGCTTCTCTTTTATTCCTTCCAAAATACTGACAACATCTCCTTCTTGAATCCCTGCGGCCCTGTTCTGATTTGATATAGCCTTGTCTTTACCTGCATCACAGCTGTTTCTTAACAGATGGACCTGCCTCTAGTCTATAACAAGTTACTATGGTGACTTTCCTTTGAAAAAGAAAGACCTAATTTTGTCCCATCCTGCTGAACAGAAAACGCCCTATGCTTGCTCTGACTCCCATGTCTCATCTGGTCTCCTGGCTCAGACAGGACCATAACCAATTATTTGCCACGTCTCCAGGGATGGTATCTATTCCTCAACTCAAAAGGGACCGTCTTCCTTTGCCATGTATTTCAAGGCTCACCTCAAATGCTGCTCCTGTGAAAAGTTCCAGGTTTCCCGAGAGGTTTAGTTACCCATGACCCTGTCACCTTAAGATCGTGGAGCCACAGCTTCTCCAGCCGTCCAGACAGGCTCTAAGCTCATTTTAAAGGCCTCATGTGTGTTCCTGTCTCCAGTGTGCCGCTGGATGCTTGGGACAGAACGGATGCTCAGTTTGAGTCAGTGAATGAATACATGGTCCCAAGAGAAGGTTGAGAGCTTAAGAAGTTGGCCCCACCTCTCCTGTCTTTGACTCTTCTCAGTCTCAATGTTCTCTGAACGCCCCCTCCCCAGATCCGATCCATGGTTACCTCCAAAATGTGCCAGCCTTCCTTTACATGGACAGAGTTCCCCTTGGACTTTATTGAAAATGGTATAATAGGTTTCATTATAACATTTTCATAATGTACATATGTATCTGACATCCACACCACCCTCGCTTGTTTCCTGTTGCTCCCACTAACCCTCTTCCTCTTGTCAACTAGTGCCTCCTATTTTCATATCTGTTTTTGGCCCTCAGTAAGTTTCATTATGGCTGTTTGCAAGAACATGGGCACCTGACCAGTGACTATTCCAGTGGTTCCTTCCCCAGCAACCATAAACTGTGCATAAATCTTCAGGAAGTGGTAGGGGTCATGAGCCCCTCCTCATTCCATGACAGGAAGTCGACGGGCCCAATCTTGTGCAAATCACAGCTGCTGGGTTCCACTGCAATAGATGCTAAACCCAAAAGCCAGCACTCCACACCATGTCCCTCTATTCCTCCAGCTCTGACATTTTCTCCACCCCTTCTTTAGAAACATTCCAAGCATTGGAGAGGGTGGGGTGTGTGTGTGCGTGCATGTGTGTGCACAGTGTATGAATTTGTACATGATCATGTATATATGCATGTTTACCCAGGCACACGTGTGTCAGGTGTCTTCTATTTCTCTCCACCGTATGTTTTGAGACAGGGTCTCTCGTTAAACTTGGAGCGGGTTGTTTCAGCTATGCTATGCCTGGTTTGTACACAGAGCTGAGGAGCTGAACTTGCTTCATGCTTGGGCAGCAAGCACTTTACTATTTCTCCAACCCCTCCACTTTGATTTTCTTTAGTGATAGAATAGCCTTGGTTTGATTCAAATATGCTACATCTACCTCTGCAGTAGTCTGTCACCCAAGGCTCCTGGGATCTCCTTCTCGGTTCCCTATGTGCTGATCTACAGGCCATGCACAGTATGTTCATGGCTAGCACATAGGTGCTCATTAAAGATATCAGAAGTGAGGCTGGAGAGTGGGCTCAGTGGTTAAGAGTACATATTGCTCTCCCAGAGGACCCAAGTTCAATTCCCAGCACCCATGCAGGATACTTCATAACTCCAGTTCCAGGGCACCTGACGCCTCTTGCTTCTGCAGGCACCTACACTCACATATACTCCACCACCGCATAATAAAAAATAAAAAATATCAGAAGTGAACATAAGGTTCTTTCTCTGCTAGGATGTGGCGGGTGCTCAGCAGACCCAGAATCAATGCAGTTACTGCCCCCTAGTTGTGGTTGTGAGCAACCCATTCCACACCTCTGAATTCCATTTACCTTGCCTTTAGTTGGAGCCAATGAAGCCTACCCACATCCTCAATGCACTGTGCTTTGCGTAGTTCCTGACACAAAGCTCAGTTAACATTACATTCATCCTCAGCCGCTATCCATAAATTTCTCTGTCATCTTTCTGGTCTTTTAAGTCATGTTTCTGGGCCTAAATAACTTCTTCCCAGGTCCTTTGTATCATACCAGAGGCAGTGTGCCGTAGAGACAACCTGGGTGTGACTGACACTGTCACTTCTAAGCCAAGTAAATGTCTCTCTACTTGTAAAATGAACACTAACAGTGCCTGTCTCATAGGTCCATGACTCTAAGAGTCATCCTCTGATTTCAAGCAAATTAGATGATGTTCAAAACTGGTAATCAACATGACTTACCAGATGAACAAAACCAGAGTGCCCCTGAAAACCTCACAGCGAACAAAACCTCCCACCACCCCACTGTGGGCAAGAGGGCATATATCCCAGAAGCATGCCATGGGCCATACCAATGAAATCAAAGAAGGTGGCCCTTCTCACCTCTGCTAGGGAGAATGAGCCTGGAAAGTGAAGACCAGTTCAAATTTGTCAAGTGTGGAGTGAAGACAAAATCTGTGTGAAGCCTCCAGGTGAGGCTAATGCCAGTGGTTTGTGGATCTCTTGAGTAAAGTCTGAAACAGAGGGTGGTAGAACAGGAACTAACTATGGAGTGTCTGCCATGTACCAGTTGAGATTTGCCAGCTGAGTTAACTCTTACTACATGCATATGAGTGCACCCGTGTCATGCAGTGCCCATGGAAGTCAGAAAAAAACAGAACCCCTGGAACCGGAATTACAGATGGTTGTTAGCTGCCATGTGGGTGCCTGGAATCAAACCTGGGTCCCCCACAAGAGCAGTTGGTGATCTTAACCTCTGAGCCATCTCTCCAGTCCCATGTCATTTAACTTATATGGTCCCACAGGCCCTGTGTGGTAGGTGCCCACTGTGTCCGTTTTCCAGCCAGTCAGGGGTGGGCAGTTCTTAGGTTCTAGTTTAGGCAGCTAGGCTGGGAGCCCACTAGGAAGATAATTCCCAACAGTGTGTGCAGAGTGACCCTGGGGCAGGGGCTGTAGCAGGAAACCAGCAAGAGAATGGTAGTGACTTAGGTGAGAGATGATCAGGCCCGGGCCAGGGAGCAGCTGGGAGATGGAAAGGGGGAATAAGGGCCTGGTACTCAGGGGTCCAGCCTGGACAGCTGTGACTTGGCTGGACCTCACTTTTACTGAGTTAGGAACCATGGAAGCAAGAGCAAGTTTGAGGGAAGTTAACACAAAGTGGCTTTTGGTCACCTGGGAGAAGCATGTGGAGTAGACAGATCCAAGAGTCTGAGCTAGGAGCTGATCTGGGCTGTGGATCAAGCTTGGTGTTGGTATAAGTGAAGCTGCAAGTGATGGAAGTCAGAGGGGCAGAATGTTCTGTTCTGAGCCAACTGAGATAGGACCAGAGTCCAATTTCCTGGACTACAGTGAAGTGGCTCTGCCAGCACCTGGGTTCGGATCTGGGAAGCAGGCAGAACACAAGATACTGATGGGCTATGTAAAAGGCTTTTGGATCTGGGGGCAAGTAAAGTCCAATGAATTGTTCCCAACTCACAGATGAGCAAAAATAAGGGCAGCTCCACAGATAAATAAAGGTTGGGAGATATTTATTTTCTTTAAACAAGGTCATAAATAATAACAAAGAAACAAAGTAGGTCCTGGACTCTGGACCGCGCAGCAGGACAGGGATGGGAAGCTGTTGGGTGAAAGGTGGAGGGGTTACGTGTCACCTAAGACAGTCACGGAAAGATGGGCTTCGGGGGACTGCCCCTCCCCGCCCGTGGAAATGGCGTGCCTGGGCAGTGGAGGGGGCTGCAGTGCTGATGAGGGCAGAGACTGTGGTGCTAGGCTGCAATGTGTCTACACAGGATGACGTGGAAACCACAGGTGGAGATGAGCTGTGGGTCTAGAAGAGGCAAGTGAGCACTCTGCACCCTCCAGGAACCAACTATGAAAATGGTTAAATTTGATGATTAAAAACAATTCCACCGGCTGTTGCCTGTGGCTTTGTGCATGGGCTGTTTTTAACCTGGGTTGCTCTGTGGCAGATGAGGGCTCAAGAGGCCCCTGGAGCAGCCTGGCCTCAGCCCAGGGCAGGTGCCCAGACGTGTGGGAGTGGGACAGTGGGCTCACCCAGACGGGAAGCCATGTGCTTGGACTGGCTAGACCTGGTCTGCAGGCTGGTTTCTTCGGATGCTTGCTATCCACTCCCCCTCCCTGAATCTAAGGCTGGGAATCCTGGCCTCTCTGGATCTTCCAGATCTCCAAGAGTAAGACTGGGATACAGATACCTGACTGGGGTTTTATTTGAAAGGGAAAAATAAGGACCAGTGTGTGCATCGCCCATCCCATGAGGTAGGGTAGGACCATGCCAAGAACAATCTCAAGGAATGGAGGTCCCTGAGCCTGGGGAGACATTTGGACCCAGGTGCATTGCCTGATGGAAGGATCAGGGGCCCAGGGTGGTAGCTCTGGAGACTTGACCCTAGGCAAGGCAGGGAGAATAGGCAGAGGGGAGGGGTAAGAGCTGGGGACCCAGACTGGGCAGGCTGACGTCGGACAAAGGCCCTGGAAAACAATGCTTCTGACAGGAATACACAAAAGGGTTTGTACATCTGAGGATGCCCATCTACAGGGAGCCGGTGTCACGTGGCTGGGCAAGATGGTGAGGAGGAGACAGCGGCATCACAGTGGCCTCTGGTACGATGTATTTACAACAGAGCTTGATGCAGAGGGAAGGGTGGACAGCAGGTCACTAACAGCCAGGAAACACACTGTCAAGGATAGAATGGGGAAACAAACATAACCATCATGAGTTTTTGTCCAGCTTGTCTCTTCCTCTAATGATCACCGAGGCCCCTGCAGGCCATCCCACCCTTACAGTCCTGCCTAGGGCTAGACAGGACTGCTTTCAGTGGCTCTTTCATTTGATCAGGGTTCCAAATGGTCCAGAGGCCCCCAGACACTTTTATTAAGAGACATGAATTCTTGACTGTTGACTCTGGGGTCTACTGATGGTCAGTTGCTAGGTGGATGTCACAGCATCAGGGCGTCAGGTTCCTAGTTCACTGGACCAGGTTCCTGTCACCGCATCTGATGCCCAACCAGCCTGCCACTTCCATCTCCCAGGGCCTGGCTTTCAGAGTTGCCTAAGCAGAAGATGTTTCTTCTTAAAACTTTCTGTGGATAGGGCACAAGTTCCCCAAAGCCTCACCGAAATCAGAGAGGAAGCTTTCCAGCAACAGGAGTGATGCCTTGTGCAATGTGGACTGAGAAGCAAGGGCTTCCTGCAGTGCACTAGGTGCTCGTGAGGTGGGCCAGGCACACCTAACCTGGGTTAACACGCCTCTTTCCACTCCACAGCCCAATGTTCCTCCCTAACTGATGAAGCACTTCCCGGGACAAAGGCCTGGCTCCCTTTTTCTTCCAGACCAGGCCCTCACTGTTGCCTCCCTTGAGATGGAATACCATCTGGAAACATTTCTCTAGAGGAGGTGTTCCTGGCAGTTCCTGGTAGAGGGAGGGTGCTGCTCAATGTCCTACCATGCAGAGGACACCCCTGCCTCAGCAAAGAATCACCTCCCCACAAATGTCAATAGTGCTGGAATTGAAAACCCTGCTTGAGATTTCTACACAACCAACCTCCATGACCTGCCCAGCTCTGCTCAGCAGGAGGCAAGAAAAAGAAAATTTTTGGTAAAGACTGGTTCCCATCCAGCGTCTGCAGCGGGACAGGAGATAAGGCACAACTCAAACATGGCCTCAGCAAGATCCTACTGAGCCAGAGTCCGATACAATCAGAGGCTCAGAAGAAGCACACGGCTGGCTCTGTACAGAGGAGCAGCAGCACAAGCAAGGTGACCCAGACCAGGCAGGGCTAGGAAGGAAGTATTCACAGCCCTGCAGACACTGGAGTCCTGAAGTGGGGGCCAGTCCCACTGGACTCACACACCCCGTAGTCCTTACCACTGGAATCCTCCAATGGGCTCTGCAAACCTGTGCCGGATCAGGAACGTGGCAACGGCTTCTGCTACCTGTTAAAGGAAAATATATTCCAGGCCCCAGGAAGTAAGTGCTGGGGCTTAGCACTGGGTCTGTGGGCTTCACTGGAGGGTGAAGCTCACTGGTGTTCTCAGGAGTCCTATCAGCTCTGGGTAGTATGAGTCAAAACGATCTGGACGAGGCTTATTTATCCCCTTAAGATTTATAAAACACCTTTCCTCACAGGATGAACCCATGTTAATTCCTAACTGTAACTGGAATTTAAGGAGCAGTGTCTACTCCAATCACACTTCTATCTGGCTTTAGGAGGTAATGAAGAAGCAGATCTTAACCACAGGGTCTGGGATGAAACAGCAAAGTACCAATAGCTTCTCAGCCCAGACATAAAAAGTCAAGATAGGCAGTCACCGGGAAGGAGTTTGGGGAGCTGGGAGAATCACTCAGGTCCCATAGGAGCTGCTGCAGGTAGTACAGGATGACTTGGGTCTACACATTTCCTGTGAAATCCAAGTTCCTCCCAGTATCCTCCCAAGTCACCAAGTACCAGCCTCACCTTGTCAGGGGCATCCTCATGGACTGCATGGCCACACTGGGGTAAGACCTGCATCTGGAATTTCCCTGGAGAGGAACAAAGTTGGGCAACCTCAGTAACAAAGCCTCCCCTTACCGTCTCTTCACCTTCATGGTTGCTCGGCAGTCCAGGAAGGACCCCCCGCCCCCACCAAAACTACTCTGGACACAGCTACCAAGTCTGATGAGTATGCTAGGACTTTTATAATCATAACCTTAGACCACAGTATCCTTTCACCTTTTCCTTCTGTATCTACTTAGTATAAATTTAATTTGGGCAGAAAAAAACAAAAACAAAACTCAGCTCCTGTCCTCATAGGACTTACACTCCAGGGGAAAAGTAAAACAAAAAAAACCAGTGTTTTAATGCATCAGGTAGTGTCAAAGGTGAAACTGGGTATGCAGACCATGAAAGTCTGCAAAAGGGGCTTCACAACCAACAGCAATCCTTAGGTTTCCCCACAGAAAGAGCAGTCTACCCAAAGGGAAAGAGAAGGCTTGAAGTGGCAGCTAGGCCTGGAAATAAAGAAGTCTGGCACAGTGTTTATGAGTGGTTAGCAATGGGGCTGAACTGGAAAAGCAAGGACCATATGTAGAGTTCTGTAAGCTGTGTTAGGGAATCTGAAATTTATTATTATAAAAGTTACCAAATTTAACAATGTGCTAGACACTATAAAATGTACTTTCTCACACTACCATATGGAACACTGTAAGCTCACAACTAACAGGGTCTCTGTTTGTTTCAGTTCTTAGAACTGAAACTAGAGCTTCAAGCATACTAGGCAAACACTCTACCACTGAATCCTATCTCAAGCCCTAATGATAACTTCATCAGTGGATGGGCTAGGAATGTAGCTCAGTAGCTGAGCACTTGCCTGGCATGTAAGGAGCCATGGGTTTGATCCCTAGCACTGAAAAAAAAAGTAAATAGAGCTAAAAAATATAGCTTGAATGATGGAGTGCTTGTCTAGCATCCATAAAGCTCTAGTGGCCCAGTTTTTCCATTTACAAAATAAGGAAATTAGTCACAAGTCTTTCTGGCCATCACATTTTGTGGCTCTCCCACAAGTTGCACAGTGCTTCAAGAAGTTTGATGTATTCTTCTATCCACTGGTAAAGTTGATTCTTTACACAATCAGACAGGATAATGAAACTAGGCTATGATTATGAAACGTCTTGTCCAAGGATGCTTAATTAGTGAAGGGACCGAGGTCATTGCATTCAGTAGAGCCAAATACCACCGCGTCTCCTTTACTCTCCTGTATTACTGACACCTTTAGCCCTAAGAGCAGTGTGCCCCTCCTGTTTTGCAAGCTTGTATTCATAGACCACTGGTGCTTGACTCCTTAGAGCACACCATTTCCCTCAGATCAGGGCTGTGTTACAACTGACTATAACCACAACAGGACCCAACACAGGGCTAGGACCTCAAGTAGGTGCTTTTTAAGTTTTAGATAATGAGTGACTGAATGAATTTAAACACCAATACCCTTTGATATCGATTATTTCCCTTTCTAAAAATTCTAACCATAATATAATATTTAGAATCTGTCTGCTGATAATATCTATATAATACTTAATAATTTTCAAACACAATGCCTCATTTTAATCATTATGTCTCAGAAACATAGGAGGTTTAATACATGGGAAAAAAATCATTGTTCAAAAAAGTAAATACTTGACATAATCACAAAGTGGGTCAAGAGAAGAGATTGTCAGATGGAGGTCTGACTCTAAATCTCAAGCTTGATTGTACTTCACCATCTCAGAATATTAACATTCACACAACTGCCCATGTCTCTGCCCTCAGAAAAAGATCAAAGGGAGTAATTTTTGGATAACTTACCCTGCATCTGGCCTATGGTCAGATCTTTATCCAATCTATCAACACCTAGAACAAAACAAGAGAATCTATGATTAGCTCACTGGAAAACGCCTTGTGAAATAGGTTTTAGTATAAGTAAAAACTAAGTAAAAGTAGCAACCACCAAGACATTCTCAGCTCAGACTAACACCCATCCTAACTCCCAGAGACTATATTCTCGCCCCATGACATTTTCCAGGTTTCAATTCCCAGGTAATCATGCTTATTTAGTGATGTTTATGGGAACAAGGTTTTACTGTTTTGAGTCTCATAATATTTGGAATGTTCTCATATTTCTGTATGCAATTATAGGAAAAGGACTTGGGTTTGATCAGGTATGAAGGCCAGGTCAAAATCATGCCATCCTGATTGGATGCTAATGCCCCATTAGGCTTAGGGCTATATGTGGGGAGCTTAAGGGACGGGTGATTGAGAATGGTTCTTTACTTTGGAAGTCACTATCCGTTTGGTTAGTATTAATACTTCTAACGAGATCACCATAATGGCCTTTTACTTTTATGGACTCAATTGTCCTCCACAACTCATGCTGAAGCCCTAACTAGTCCCAATGCGACTGCATTTGAAGATATAGCCTATGAAGAGGCAAAATGAGATTGTAAGGCTGGGGCACTAACACAAGATTACTGCCCTTGTTAGAGACACCAGAGAGCTCACTCTTGCTTTTGTCTTGACTGTCTAAAAGCACAGGGAGAAGGCAGCTGTTTGCAAAGCAGGAAGACAGCTCTGAGCAGAACTAACCTTTAAAGGTCCCTGATCTAAGACTTTCAGCCCCCAGAATGGGTGGAAAGTATGCTTCTATTGTTTAAGACAGTTAATTTACAGTATTTATTATAGCAACCAAGCCGACTAACACACATACACCACACAAACACACCTACCACTTCCCACCAGACCCCCCCACACCACACACACACACACACACACACACACACACACACACACGCACGCGCGCGCACGCACACTTACCAGCCAAGAGCAGCAGTTTAGGAATAGGACAACTAAGAAAGAGATTGGATAAGCCCCGGAACCAGCCATCCCAGTACTTTTCTGTTTTTGCCAGTTCAATTCTCCAGGTATAGGGATGGTCTTTCTTGGTCTGTAGGAATAGAAGTAAACCCTGAGTCTCTGAGGGCCAGGCTCAGATGAACAAGATAAAAAATAGGTCTGTGGGAAAAGGAAAGGAAACTAGAACTTATTAAGGACCAATTACACCCCAGACATTTTAATATACACTTAGTACTTATAAGTCTTGGGTAGGTTGTTATAATTTCTACTTTTAGATCATTTGACATTCTCTTTTTTTACTTTTATTTGTTTTCTTCTGGCTCACATGATTCTCCTGCCTCAACCTTCCAAATAGCTGGTACTGAGATATGTGCCAACATATCCAACTACTTTTGTTTTGGTGAACTTAGGAAACTTAAGATCACAATTGTGGTTAATTACAGAGCCAAGATTGAGCTTTTCCTATACTAGTTGGTAAAAGGACATACAGCAAAAGAATACATATAAAGACCACATTATAGTAAAAAAAATGCTTACAAACTATTGAGTGAAAGAAACAGTACAACATATCATCTAAGTTAGGATTACCCTCTAAAAAATGGAATATACTTGTGGGAAAGAATGAGGTAGAAAATTCAAATTAGGCTGATTTCTGAGTACAGTACATTTTTCTTATATTTTGATTTATGACGATGATGTAATATTCCCATAATGGTAACTCTAAAGAGGAATTATGACACAAATCTCGAAAAGGTCAACATCTGTTTTATCTTGACTGGAAAGTGGATGAAACATAGTATATTATCAAATATTAAGGGAATTAATCAATGATTCTGTGTGTTTTCCTCCATCACTGAAAGAGGTTAAATATTATAACTAAAATAATGAGGATACTGCATCAACTACAATGAGAATCTAGATATGAACATGAGATAGTAACCTCAAATGTTAAAGATCAATGGATAAGTAAGATGTCCACACCACCCAACGTGGTTCACAGTTTTCAGACAGTTGTTAGTGCTATGTGGGCACTGGGAGCTGAACCTGGGTCCTCTGCAAAAGCAGTCAGTGCTCTTAACTGCTAAGCCTTCTCTCCTTTAGTTATGTAAAAACCATATCCCAAGCAAACAAACTGTATTCAGTTCAGGTTTGTGTAAGTAGTGAGCCAAGCATTCATTTGAGGACAGCAGCAGCCAGCACAGACTATGAGGAAGCCGCAGCATCTTTAAAAGTGGCTCAGATCTAGGACTTAATAGACACACTTCACAAAGGAATGTGCTATGTGGTACCACACTGACTTTCAGTCCAGACAGGAGATGAACTGAAATAAACTGTCAAAAAGTTTCCTCAAAGACCTAAGTAAGCCTTGAAAGATGGGTAAGGTCTGGATAGTCATAGGGTGGATAGGCTGGAAATGAGATTTTTTTTTTTTCCTAAAAGAAATCATGGGAAGAAAAGTGCATAAGTGAGAAAGCAGTCTGAGGGCGGAGGGAGGTGTGGGGGAAACCTAGTGTGCACTATCCAGTAGTGAGAGCTACATTAGTGCTCTACGTTTTACAGACAACCTAACCATCTTTTAGGATGTGTCTCTGCCCCTAAAATACCTAATTTGGACGAAAAGAACAATGCCATTTCCTCCTGCCTTCCCCACCCAATCACACTCCCCTAGTCTTTCTGAGGATGCAGGCCTTCACTCACCTCCATGTCATCTTCCTTTTTCCTCTTGTTTACTGACTCACTTCCTTCTTCATCCTCTTCTTCCTCCTCTATGATTCCTTCTACTATAGATTTTGAGCCTTCTGGACTTGTAATTCCTTCACACCTAGATTTTTTTTTAAAGTGTTATCATTCATGCCTTTTCCATCAAAAATTATCTTAGACATACTTATGACCTTTTATAATAAAAAGTTAAGTAAACTTAAGAGTACTCCTAGGAAGAAGACATGAAAAGGTGTGTTTCTAGGGCTGTAGAAGGTCTTGACCAATGTGCAGCTACACATCTGGATCTGGTTTCCAGTTCTTGCTCTAATAAGCACCAGAGAAAAGGAGTGCCCATTTTCTAAGACATAGCGACATTAGCTTTATTGGTATTTAAAATTTTTTTTTAAATTTCTTTTTATGTGTATGAAAGTTTTGCCTATATATATGTAAGTGCACCATGTGCATGCAATGCCCTCAGAGGTCAGAAGAGGATGTCAGATCCCATGGGACTGGAGTTATGGGTGGTTGTTAGCTGTCATGTAGCTGCTGGGTACCAAACCTGGATTCTCTGCAAGAATAGCCATGCTCTTAACCCCTAAGCCATCTCTCCAGCCCCTAATTTTATTGATACTCTTGTATAATCCTCCCAGCAATTCTCTGAAGTAAGCCTGAAGAGTTGAGAAAATTGTACTAAGTAGGTAAGGCTACCGATGCAAAACCAGGTACAACTAACCCTGAAGTAAAGCTGTTTCCTGCTCACAACAGAATGAGGCTCAAACAGCTCAGTAAGAAGTACTACTTTCTAATTAGCTGACAGAGATCGGCAATCAGTGACATAGCCAGCAGAGCCTTCAGGTTAGGCACTTTGACCCAACCAATTATTGTTCATCTTTTTTCTTCTTAAAAAAATGGTACCTCTTGGGTCTGGAGAGATGTCACTATAGTTATTAACACTGGCTGCTCTTACAGAGAACCTGGGTTCAGTTTCTAGTACCCCAGTGCAGCTAACAACTATCTGTAACTCAAGTTCCAGGGGATCTGTCACCCTCTTCTTACCTCCCAGAGCACTGCCCTCATGTGGTACACTGACATATGCACAGGCAAAACACTCATACACATAAAATAAAAATAATGAATCAAGAGATACATTAATTACCCTGAATTAATAATTATAAAATATACACAATGTTGAATATTGTATTGTGCCCCCTAAGTATATACAATTATTATGTATAAATCAAAAGTAAAAATTTAAAAGTTATTTGAGACAATCAAATATGAATACAAACCAATTAGATTTTGGTGATATTGTTCATTTTTTTAAGGTATAGTAATGTCATTGTAATTATTTTGTTATGCTTAATCTTTTCTTCTAGGGCACACTGAATTCTTACAGAAGGATTCATAGTAGGTGGAATTTGCTTCGAGATTTTTTTTTTTTTTATGGAAAATAAACACAAAATAAACATGGATAACACAAAACTGGCCATGAGTTAAAAAGCACTGAAAATGAGCAATGAGTATACTGGGGTTCACACAACTACTATAAAATGCAATTTTTCAGTAATCCAAGATCTTAACAAGAACACTGTGTGTCTTAAATACCTTGCACAGTCCCTGGCAAATAGCACGCACTTGATGAAATCAGTATTGTTTCTATGTCATTCTTGCACTCCTCCACAGTGCAGTGGGCAAGGTTTTCTCAGTTTACCTAACGATTATGGTCACAGGAGGACTTATATAACTCCATCAGGAAAGATCAATTAGGCTAAAATAATCTTAACTCTCATAGAAACTGGCTTTCCCTCCAGAATTTTCATACTTTAATTTCCTAGCAACAAGGTTTGACTGGGAAGGAGAGTGTTGTCTGAATACTGAAACAAGAGCTGCTAACACTACGGTGTATTCCTAATGTTTCCTCACCACACTGCCCACCTTTTAACACTGAGAATTGTGCTATTATAATGTAGCATTATATCATACAGCCATCCCAACAGAACTCACTTGTAAAGTCATCTAAAAGAATGAAGGCATTTACCAACATGGTAGAATAAATGTAGGACAAAAAGCAATCCGCAATTCTGGCCATGCTCCATCCTCTAACAACCCAAGAGATAAAATAATGCCTACTGTTTGACTTGGCCAACCATTGAGACACGGGCAGACTCTAGGTTTCGAATCTGACCACTCTTCACGCTAGAAAAGAACAGGGAGAAAAGAGAGAGGTTATTCAGCATTCATCTTATCCCAAAACTAGGATGAAAAGAATACTTTTGTAGATTCTATGGGAGCTAACAAAAAGTTGTAATGACCCAAGCTGCTTACTATGGAGATTACCACTATGTTCTATTTGGCTATTATGGCTATAAGACAGGCAGTAAAAATTATAAAAAGATTGCAGCCAGGTCTGTGTATAAGAAGCACATCAGGGCATAGTATATCATGTGGTGGTACATGCCTTTAATCAGCGTTTGGGAAACAGAGGCAGGCAGATCTCTGTGAGTTCCAGAACAGCCAAGGCTACAAAGTGAGAGACCCTGTTTCAAAAACAAACAAAAAAAACACAGCACATTAGAAGGAGGAGACACAAGCATAAAACATTAATATAATGAGTCAAAGTTCAAAGGATATGCTTTATTTGAATAAAGAGACTGAAAAAAGTCTCCTAAAGGTTCTGCCCACACTGAGGACTGAAAACAAGAAGTTAACCATAAAATAAGAGCGTGGTCAGAGCACTGTAGGCAGATGGCTCACTGTGAATCTAAAGGTACTGTGCCTAAGAATCAGCAGGGGGATGGGTCTAAGAGAAAAACAGTAGCAGAGAGCACAGGAGGACTGGGGCAGGATGGAGGTGGTGGCAGATGCCGGCTTCCAGGGCCTTATATGCTGATATGGTCTGAATGGGTCCCCAGTGTTCATGTTCTAGAAACTTAACTCTTATTGCAAGAGGAGATGGGTCTTTAAGACATGATTAGGTTAGGCTCTGCCTTCATAAATGGATTAATGTCCTTATCTAAAGAAGAGGATTGCTGGGCTGGAGAGATGACGCAGAGGTTAAGAGTGAGCACTGCTCTTGCAAAGGTCCTATGTTCAGTTCCCAGAACCAATGCTGGACACCTCACAATATATAACCCCATGGGCTCCAGGGAAGTCTGATACCTTCTTCTGATTTCCACAGGCACCTGCACATGGTGGCATACACAAATAAATGTTTAAAAAAATGTTTTAAAAGGAATGTTTCCCCACTTGTTTTCTCTTACTGGGAGATGTTCTCTGCATTGTATAATAACAGCAAGAAGGCCCTTACAAGGTACAAACCCTAAGACCTTGGACTTTTCAGTCTCCAAAACTATGAGCCAAATAAATTATGTACTGTTTATGAACTACCCAGTTAGTGGTATTCTTTTACAGCAGCAGAAAACAAAGTCACACATCATGCTCTCTCATCCAAACACTAACCAGTACTAATATGACTTTGCTTAGTTTCCAAGACCAGACGAGACTGACTGAGTTCCAAGTGTTATAGACACTGACTTGCTAGAGAGTCCAGATTATCTGGGTATATTAGTTTTCTAATATTTGTCTACTAAGTACATTTAAGGACAAAGCAAAATGATTACATGTCTCAGGAAACTGGAAACGCCATTTTGAAGCAGGCCAGAACATAGTTTTTCAAATTTTTTACCTTAAAAAAAGTCATGCAAATTAGGGGCTAGAGGCAGCCCAGTGGTAGAGTGCTGACAGCCTAGCTTGTGCAAGCACTGGAACTCTGACAGTGGGGAAAAAATCATGCAAAATGTTAAAAACCAACCCCTTCCCAATAATGATATTTTGGCATACTTTATTGAAAAATAAAAGAATCAAAACTACCACTTCATCTTTTGATCACCAATTGTGTTTACAAACATATCAGTATTAATATTCATACACTCTGCTTTGATAGCTGCTTAATATATGAACTAGCTCTGCTCTTCTTCAAGGCCAACTCTGAGTACTGGTTCCCATCCCCATTTGCTTCTAAAAGGAGACTGTGGCCTTCAGCTCCAACCTCTGCTGTATCATTTTTTCCTCTGGTGGATGCTGTAAGCACACTGTACTGGCCTGTCCTTGAGGACATCCCCAAACCACCTTCATTACCAGAGCTTCATTACTTCCTTGTTTTTCTATACAGCAGAACTCTGTAACACAGCCCATCTTGTTGCATCCATCTTGTCACCTTTCATCCTTTCCCCAGCCTTTAGTCCCATCTTACAGAGTTTTTGTAGTGTGAATTAATTTTTTGAGGGACAAGCCAGATGAGCTGTGGACAAGCACCCCCCTCCCAGGCTGGATGGTATTTACCCAGGACTACCTTGTGCAGAGGAAAGATGAGGATCGGGGATAGTCCTACGCCCCTCCCAACCAGTCCATTGGCCTTGGCTGTAAGATGGTGAGGGGCTAAAGGCATTTAAGATGAGGGTGCCACAAGGTGGGCCCTTTTTTCTTCCCTTTGTTGCCATTTTGGATTAGGACCACCAGGAAGTCAAAAGATCCAAGCCAGGACGTGGATTAACTTATGGAGGGGAGGGAGGACGTCCGTGCTCTGTAGTAACCCCTACCCACTGCCCTGTTAGTGAGCCAAGTAAACTAGCTAGAAGCTGCCTAACTGTGAGTTGGGGAATTTGTCTCATTTGTTGTAGGGCCTGGGGAGGGAGGGACTAAACTTAGCCCCTTCCAAGAGGAATTTTAGCTATAGTTCTCTCTCTCTCCCCAACCCTCTCTGTGGGGGGGGGGGGAGCACATGCATATGTGCATGTATGTTTTTATGTGAGCACATGCCCGTTTTGTGGAGGCCAGAAATCATCCTTGGGTATCATGCCTCAGGTACTGCCTACCTCATTTTGTGAGACAGATTCTCAGAGGCCTAGAGCTTGCCAACCAGGCAGCCTGGCCAGTGATCCACCTGTCTCCACCTCCACAGAGCTGGGATTAAAAGCACAAGCCTTCAGGCCTGATTTTCTACATGGGTTCTGGGAACTGAACCTAGGTCTTTAAGTGTGCACAAAAACTGAGTTGTCCTTTATATCCTGGGATCTCTCTTGTCCAGATCATTCTATTGCGCCCAGCCCAGTGGTCATCTCGGGTGTCCTGGTACTTGTTCTCTCAGCAGTGTCTGAGACAGCTGGTCTTTCCCTCTTTCTACAAACACTTGCTATATCGATCTGGTTTCTCTACTGCATCATGAACTATGTTTTTTCAGGTTCTTTTGTTCAATCTTTCCCTTCTTTCCAAGCTTTAAATGTTGTGAAGAATTCCAAGGCTAAACTCTTAAATCTTTAAAAAAAAAAAAAATTAAATCTCTGGCTGCATTCAACTTTCAGTTTTAAATCCTATCTATGCGATACTTGTCTCTCTCTAGTTCAACCTCTTCTGAACAATATTAAGATTTACAACCTCTTGATTAACATTTCTAGTTAAATGCGTAGTATGCATTTCAAATTATACAAATAAAACTTAACTCTCTGCCTGTATTTGCTACCAAACTGACCTCTTTCTGCCTCTTCTGTTCACCCAATTGGGTTAAAAACTTTCAGTTCTCTCCCTCCCTCCCTCCCTCCACCCCCCCCCCCCCGTCTCCTAAACTCAAACCTACAGGCAAGTCTTGTCAGTTCTACTTTCAAAATCTATATTTAACCAGCTTGTTTCCTCTGTGGCCATAATTATTTTCCTACAGAACCTAAGTCTCCTCATCAATTTCATGCCCCAATTATTAACTCTGTTCACTACTCCTCCTTTTTTATTTTTCTCAGAGTAGCCAGAGTAGTAGAATCAGGATATAAATCCCTATGTGTCTGTCTTCAAAGCCTACTTATGTATGTATGCATGTGTATATGTAGTTAGGTAGGTTGTATGTGTATACGTAGTTAGGTAGGTAGGTAGTTTGGACTTACTATGGAGCTCAGGCTGGCTCCAGGCTAGTGATCCCTGTGCCTCTGCTTCCCAGTGCTGTCAGGTCTGCACCGCCATGTAAGTCAGAACACAGTTTCTTAATGACTACATCCTTTTGTTTTCATCAGGAAAACCAGGAGAGCAGAAATTTATTGGCCATATACTTTAACACTTTTTGCCCTCTTAACCTGGAGTGGTCAAAAATCACATATAATCTTGAGATAATCTTGATGTGTGTGCTAGGATTAAAGGTGTGCATCACCATGCTCAGCCTTCTTTGTTTTTGATCACAGAAACTAAGTTTAATTCATCTCCATCTCTTTGCTCACACATTAGAAACAATGCTTACTGGTTGAATTAACTTAAAATTTTGGAAAAAGGATAAATTTTAGATAACTGAAAAATATCCAGAAGACTTTTTTAACTGGTTATCTTTGGGGAAGCAGGCAGGGCGCCTGAGGTCTATGCAGACCTGGCAGTAGTTGCCTTCTAAATGCCATAGCTGTCCAGTACAGACGTTTGTTGTGTCTTTGAGAAGAGGAACCTTGTGTTGTGGTAGATGACATCTTAACAAAGACAAACATTCTGCAAGCCATATTCTAGTACAGGGCCCTCCTCCCTAGGAAATTCCCAAGGACACATCTATGAGGTCCTAATTTTCCAACTGGTATCTGATTCAATTAAGAGGCACATCCTGCCACTAAGGCAGGCCACAGTGTGCTATATATATGCTATATGCTACCTATAAATGCAGAAGACATAGCTTTTACTTTTATGATGCAGGAAGTGTATTGAGAGATGTTAGTAGCTGGGCTTTAATCCCAGCACTCAGGAGGGAGTGGCAGGTGGATCTCTGTGAGAATGATATATAGTGAGTTCCAGGTGGGCTGGGGCTACAGGGAGACCCTGTTTCAAAACAACCAAAAAACCTCCAAACAAACAACAAAAATGAGAAGCATTAGTGAAAATTAATAACATGAGCACATTTCGCAACAAAGGACTGGAAAACCGCAGAGGCAGAAAGTACACAATAAAGGCCACTAGTAATTTTGCTGATGGTTATCCAGCAGTGTGAAGATGTTCAAGAAAGCATTCTGGAGACAAGACTGGAGATAAATTTTGAAGGGTTGAAGCTAGGATGGTAAAATATTTTATCCTGAGATTATTCTCCTATGTAGAGGGACAGAATTTTACTCATCTTTGAAATTAAGTTTCATACATACTTAACAAAATTATGGTTGGATTAATGAATAAAGATGTTAGAGAACAGAACTTCCATCTACCCTGCTTTTCCATTTTTATCTGAAATGCAGAAAGTGAATCTAGAACCATGGAGCATCCGAGGTAGAAGAGATCTTAAGAGACCACCTGGTCCAAGTTCTCACTTTAAGGGTAAAGACAACTAGGCAACAGGTGACCTGTAATTACCAATATCCTAGGAAATACAATATTGGAAAGGAACACAGTTTGTTGATAATTGAGCCAATTATCAACTATTTTTAAAATATTTCCTAGATACTATTACAAAAAAGGTTTAGAAAGTGATCATCTATTTCTTTGATCTAATATCTGAGCTGACAAAAAAAGAAAAACTATAGTCTAACATTTAAAATTAAGACAGCAGTTACCTCCATTCAATAGCATTCTCCAGAGACTTGAAGGTTTTAGGACGACCACGTAAGAAATTCTGCATGCTATTAAGTGCATCCATGGCTGTACCTAAATGAGAAACAAAAAATTTACATCACTAAACATTTTCTTTCTATTGATATGTACTAATCACTTTAGGTTGGCATACAAAGTACCGGGTTTCATCACACGTCACTGTACTTGCTCTCAATCGTTCCCTCCCCTGCTGCCCTCACCATGCTGCACCCTGACAGCTGGTTTGCTTTCATCCCCCCATTAAGTTCCTCTTTTTTTTCTACATGTAATCCATGGCTCACCTTCCTTAAGAGCTCTTCCTCCCATTATGCTGATTCCCTTTCTAGTTTTGTCACACGCACACACACACACACACACGCACGCACACACACATTTTAATTTAAGTTGCACATATGAGAGAAAACATAACGTTTATCTGGGTCCATTTTGTTAACACTGATTTCCAATTACACCCATTTTCTTGCAAATGTCATAACTTCATTTTGCGTTACGGCTGATAACTCTGCACTGTGTATATGTACCACATTTTACTTATCCATTTCACACATCTCCTTTGTTAAATTCCTGGCTTCTGTGAACAAAGCATCTATAAATGGGATGTAAACATATCTCTGCTATATTGACTTAAGAGTCTTATAGGAATATACCCAAGAATGGCATAGCTGGGTCATACAGTGGTTCTATTTTCAGTTTTTTTAGAAAGCTCCATGCTGGTCTGCATAATGGCTACCCACGTTTATTTCCAATCAGCAATAAATAAAGGTTCCTTTTGTCCCATTTCCTCACCAGCATTTATCATTTGTTATCTTGATGATAAGCCACTCTGACTGGGGTGAGATAGAATCTTGAAACAGTTTTAATTCGCATTTCCCTGATGATTAAGAATACTAAACACGTTTTCAAGTATTAACTGGCAATTTTTATTTCTTTTGAGAACTATTTAATTCATTAACCCACTTATTAATTTAATGACATCATGATTTTTCAATGTTTAATTTGACAAGTTCTTTCTATATCCTGGACACTAATCTACATTACTATATGTAGCTGGCAAAGATTCTTTCCTAGTCTGTAGGCTGTTTCTTCTCTAGTGATTGCTTCTTTTGCTATATAGGAGCTTCTTTATTTCATGTAATTCCACTTGTCAATTCATTGGATTATTTCCTGTGCTACTGAAGTCCTCTTCAGAAAATCCTTCCCTCTGCCTGTATCTTGAAGTGTATAATATTTAACTTATTCTGCACATTTATAGTGACTGAGTAGCATGACTTCTGAAGTGTCCTTTCAAAAGATTCATGTATTGAATGCTTGGCCCCCATTCAGTGACATTACTGAGAGATGACTGGAGAATGAAGGCAGTAATTTCATCAACAGATGAATCTATTGATGAATTCACACTGTGAAGATGATTTGGAGGTAGGGCTTACTTTAAAAAAGTCAGTAACTGGGGGCACACCAGTTTGTTCCCAGGCTCCCCTTTGTCTTTGTGCTTCTTCAAGGCTATGAGACAAGCACAATTTTGTTTTTAAACATGGTCCTGCAAGGAATTTCTGTCTTACTACATCCTAAAAGCCAACAAAAACCTCTGATACTGTGAGCCAAAAGAAATCCTTGTTCCTTTAAATCTCTTATCTCAGGTATTTTGGTATTTTGTCATAGTTTCAAAAACTGAATAACCCACCAAGTAAACTCTACACGAATCCATCCCTGGTAACAGCAGAATTAATTCAGTAATACTTGGGGAAGAATAAAGTTTCAGAAAATTCCAAAGATTAACAGGACAGCCAGCTTACAATATGGCTCTCAATAAATGTTGCCTCCTGGTACCCACTCCCTTGTATAGTACCTCCACAATAGCTAGCTTGTACAGTAGCAACAGAACTTCTTAGGGAAAATGGTTGTATAGTTTTACAGTGACACAGGGACATATTTCAAGATGAATGAAAGTGACAATAAATCAATACAAGGTAATAATGTACCATAGATGTCTCCTATAAATTACTGAATCTGGTGTGGTACTAAGAAAACTTACCTTCTACAACATCAATCATACACAGACCCAAGAGACTTGGCACCAGGTTAGATGATGCTGTGTGCACTGCAATGGCACCACCCATGCTATGCCCAATCAGCATAATTGGAGGAGGGAGGTCCCCATACATGGCTTCAACCACATTGCCGACATCTCTGGAAAGAATAGGGATGATGTAAGAATATGTGAAGAAGGACACTTAAAAATGGCCTTCTTTCTCAGTCCCTTCTTTTGGTCTATAAATAATAGTTCTGGGAAGTGGTAAAGATCTATAGAGCCATCTTATAAACATACCTACATAAACCTTACATGGTCCCTACTGTCTATGCTGATAGACACACAGCTAATTCCCCTAGGAAATGGCAGATTACAGATGAAGAACCCCACATTTCTGATCTTTCTTTACATCATTCACTATCATTCTACATATTTACTACAACTGCATAAACATATACCTTTAATTTTTAACACTAAGCTTCACACTCTGGAGAAAATATTTTTAAAACGAATAGTAAAGATCTTTACTTTGCCATGGTTTCTGCTGACAGGTCTTCAGAATTCTTGACTTTTGTTTCTCCTAAAAAGAAAAAAAAAATTCTCAAGGACAGAATTATAAAAGCAAGAGTGATGGAATGGGCACTTTATACTTTATTAGCATGGACTCATCACGGACTTTCTATATTCCAGAAATCTTTGTAGTTAGTTATTCAAAAAAGGATTAATTACAGTAGACTACCTACACCTAGGATTCCTCCCAAAGTATTCAGATGGAGTATACTGGTTATCTTATGACAATAAAACTTATGTTTGGGTTTATCACAAGGGGCTAGGTGACTACAGCAGTGGTCAGGGCTAATGAGGAATTCACTTACCATGACTTCGAAGATCTAGAGCCACAATCCTACACTGAACTCTACTAATAATTGCTGCCTACAAAGAAAAGAACAGAATAGTTAGGTATATGTTTAGCCCAGTTACCAATAACTTTGTTAAATGAACCGCAATCATAATTCAAGGTACCCAAGAAAACTAGAAGAACACTGCCTTTTTGAAAGATTGTTTCTGAGTAAAATAAAAGAACAGTAACTCTTTGTTTTAGAACATACTGCGGTCTA
Source organism: Eospalax fontanierii (assembly GCA_035773235.1). Lineage (NCBI taxonomy): Eukaryota > Metazoa > Chordata > Mammalia > Rodentia > Spalacidae > Eospalax > Eospalax fontanierii. The sequence continues at coordinate 166,295,005 of CM069524.1, forward strand.
TCCCAACTTCAAAATAATTCTTCTCTACCCAAATCCCTAAAACCGTAATTTGTCCTTGCCTTTCTTAAACATGTACAGAGTGAGCACATCCACACAATGGCCTACAGTTTCATCCACAGTTCTTGCATTGCTTTTCCTTAGAGAATGAATTACCTAGATAAAGATCATGAGTCAGTTTATGAAACCAACTCCACTTAGGACATCACACAAACAGGATATCTGAGTTATGAAGTTACTCTAAAATCAAAGTAAACCATGAAATCTACCAAAGATTCACCAAAGATATTTACAGCAGTATATACAAGCTTGTATTCCAGTTTTAAAAAACTATAGAAAATATTACTACCATGAGAGAGCTATAATTTTAGAGATTTAGAGAAACCAGGTATGGTGTCTCATGCCTTTACTCTCAGCACTTGAGAAGCAGAGGCAGTAGATCTCTGTGAGATTGAAGTCACCCTGGTGTGCATAGCGAGTTCCAGGCCAGCAGGGGCTACAAAGAGAATTGGTCTCAAAAAAAAAAAAAAAAAACAAAAAACAAAAAACAAAAACAACAACCTGAAAAAACTCTTCTTCCTCTAGTGAACAGATGTTCTGACAATCATATATCACAATTTGTATTAGAATAAAAAAGCAACTGTCTAGTCTAACTTTACATCTTATAAATAAGAAAACTGAGGCCAAGTGAAGGGAATTATTTGTCTTTGGTCATCTAACAAATTAGTAGTAAAACTCAAAGTAGCATTATGGTTAAGTTGCCAATGTAACAATTAGTATATATCAGAAAATAAGCCAGTTACATTTAAAAAATCTTAAGTTACATTTTAAAAATATTTCTACTTCTAGTACTCCAACTAAAGACCATCTCTTTAAAATATTTTATTATTTTTAGTTTATGTGTGTGAGTGTGAGTGTACTTGTGCTGTGTACTGCCTGCAGAGATCAGAAGAGGGCAACGAACTCCCCTGGAATTGAAGTCACTGACAGTTAGTCACCATGTGAGTGATGGGAATCAAACCAGGGTCCTCTGCAAAAGCAGCCAGTACTCTTAAACACTGAGCCATCCAGCCCCAAAGACTATTTCTTTGAAAGCAACAATAGTCTGAAATTCTACTATATTGTAGGGGATATTTGTTAATTTACAGGAATTATTTAATGCATTTTGATGGTAGTAAAACCCAAACAAATGCAGTTTGGATATAAAGTTAATGGAAAACATTGTGTCAAATTTGCTTGATTGTTGCACATCTTTAAAAGTTAGAAATGTTTACAAAGAAGTAAAAGATACACTTTTAAATCAGTAATAATCAATTCCAGCCTTCATCTTAAAAGCAATGAGCTATAATCATTATGTGCCCATTAGTAAACATTGATAAGAATATTAAAAACAAGGGGCTGGAGAGATGGTTCAGCAATTAAGAGCACTGGCTGCTCTTGCAGAGAACCTGGGTTGGGTTCCCAGCCTACATGGTAGTTAACAACTGTCTGTAACTCCAATTCCAAGGGATCTGATACCCTCTTCTGACCTCTATGGGCATTATACAACATCAGTACACACACACACACATATGTATATATAGGCAACACACTCATACACATTAAATAAAAAATAAATAGAACATAAAAAGGATCATTAAAAACACATTTTCATTTACTTATTTACATATCTAGATGACATAATGGGTTATAGTAATGAAACAGTAATAGCAATGCCCTTAGTTTCACCATGTTTATACTCTTGTATGATAGAAAAAGATGAGAAAAAATAAACTAGTACAAAATTAATTCACAGAGCAACACACACTTTATATATAGATAGTGTCAAGGCATGTCTATGATAGTGACTTCTGATCCTGTCTCACAGTACAGCTTTGTTATTTATGAAATTAAGTGAAAAGCAGCAAGGTCAGAACTGGACAATCTATTTTCTCAATAGAATTTCTGGTGTCAACAATGATAGCAGTAACAAATATTTATTTACTAAATCTTATGGGATACAACTTGCCAATCTAAGGGCTTCAATGAATTAGCTTTCTTCTCACAACTCTTTAAGACACAATTTTCATCCTGTTATAGGTGAGTACAAAGAGCTAAGTATCTCCTGAGAGCCAAAGAGCCAATAATTGGAGAGCCAAGATTCAGATCCAAGCAGTCTAGTTCCAATGGTCTTCACCCTTGTCTGCCTAACATGATTACCAAAGGAGCTCTGTAGAATACAAAAGAACATTATAAACCCATCAGAAATTCTGATTTAAGTTGACTAGAGAAGGGGCCAAGTTGGAGCTCCCTGAGTGATTCTAAGATACAGAGAATTAGAGGTAAGATTGGAAAAACACATCTAGGCAGAGTCAGGCACAGTGACACACACCTGTAATCCCAGCACCTGGAAGGTTTTGGCAGGAGGAACTAGAGTACAAGCCCAGCTTGAGCTACTGGCAAGACCCTGTCTCCAAAGTGTGTATATGTTGAGAAGGGGATCCAGATCACTTTGATATCCCACCAGATTAGATCATTTCAGCCTTTTTGAGAAGTAGGCTGAGAAAATATTAGCACAATATTTATAGCTGGCAAAACAAGTTCTGAAGAGCATGTCAAGCATTGGTGAAGATGTGGTGAAATAACCACCCTCGCACACATGCAGTATCTTCAAACTCAGTAATTTTTCATCTAGAATCAGACATTTGTGTTTTGGTGCTGTCACTGGCTGTGTGACTGCTCTAAATTTCAATACCTGCATCTGCCTAAACTTGAAACGATTACAGAAAAATTAAAGTGGGACTATGCACCTAGGCAACTCAGTCTGATGCCTAGCACAAAGTAAACGTAGGAAGATGTTGCTAATTATCTTTCTTATTATAGTTGAAGGCAAATAGTATGAGAACCAAATCTTTACTCTTTTCAGGCCAAATACTTCCAACTCTTTCAACTGTTCCTGAAATGTGACTGTTTCAAGCACTCACCACCAGACTGCTCTTTCCAAACATTTTTCAGTTTAGCAATCTCTCTTTAATTTGTAATCTGGAACTGAATGCATCCTTTTCTCTTCTGAAAATAGTTTCTACTAAAGGCAAAAGCAATCATTAAATATGAAATCAATAAAAAATGTACAACTAGGAGCTATGGAGATAGTCTAGTCAGTAAAAAGCTTGCTGAGACAGCACAAGGATCTGAGTTTGAGGCCCAGAACTCACACAAAAAGTCAGGTATGGCAGTTTGCATTGGAAAGAAACAGGATTTCTGGGCTCACTAGTTAGCAGATCTAGACTCATGGGTGACACAGGAGGATCTCTGGGCTCACCAGTTAGCAAGTATAGACTAATCAGTGAGCCCCAGGTCCCAGTGAAAGACCGTTTCCAAAAACATGGTGGAAGGCTCCCAAGGAACAACTCCCAAAGGCTGACTTCTGGGAGAGGCAGAGATAGTCTCTTTCAAGCATGGGACTCTTGGTAGGTTAACCTGGTTCCAATGGATGGGCCCACACTGAAGGACATTTGGTTTAGAGACACAAATTAGACTCTATAGGCCTTATTATACATATAACAGAGTACATTAAATTGGGCAGGGGCAATAAGGGGAAGTGATCTAAATACTATCAGTTTATATTTTATTAAAATCACAAAAATTCAATTAAAAGGCTTTTAAAAATCAATAAAAGGAAATATTTTCCAAATATTTCTGAGCTATGTCCATGTGAAAGTACCATGGAGTCTCTGAAGAAGACAAGTGGAAGACATATTCTAAGGCACCTGAATAAAATGGCTATTCTTCTATTATTTAAATTACTGAGATACAGACGCCCCTCCACTTTTTAAATGTATTTTTTAATGAATCATTGTGTGTTTCACACAGAACATCTCAGTCAATCTTAATCATCTTTATATCCCTTTCCCCACCAGCACCCTCCCACAGCAGAACCCCCCCACTTCTGAGAAGACACAAATTCCATTCCCCTCACCCCAATGCACATATATACAAAATTTTAATGAACTGTTAGAAGGCACTGAGACCCACCTCAGTTAAGAGCCTCTGGCTTAAAGAACAGGGAATTTTGAGCATACCATGTAAGATTTGCAACCTGCTCCATCCCTAACATTCTAATACTCAGCAAAGAATAAGTGTGGAGAGGAGTTACCTAGTCAAGTGCATCCAGGAGAAAACAGTGATTACATTGCAGCAGCTTCTACTACCAACAACTCACCGTGAACACAGCCCAGGAAAGGGCAGAATGGCCTCCTCCATGCAGAAGGAGCAGGACTGGACCCTCGGAACCACTCTTGTAAACTCGAAAAGTGTATGAATAGTTAAGGATGATACATTTAAATTTTTTCTTAAGGTTCTGATTCATCAAAACAATATTGATTTCAAAAATCCTGGCAGCAACAAGCTATATGCAAAACTGTATATTTTCATAAAAACTTAAATAGTGGTTTCTGAGATGTCAACTGTTTTAAAGGCTGCTGCTAGAATATCCGTTTTTAAAAAAAAAAAAAAGAAAAAAGAAAAACAATTCCTTTTTCCTTAATGAGATCGCAGTCCTTGATTTACAAAACTAAAACAGTTCAACTTGCTTGGTGCATAGAACTTTCCACTGGATCCCCAAGAGATATATTACTTTCAGGAATTTAATCCTTAATCCCTTCTCATGTGTTAGACAACTACAGCCAAGACAGATCCTGGAAAGGACTAGAAGAATGTTAGTGGTGACACTCCATGCTATATAAAGAGGAGGTGGGGAATACGCTGACAGAGGCAGGCACAAAGGACACTTCAGCAGCTACAGGTCTAACAGGCAGCAGCACATCTTACAACGAGGAAGCAGCCATGTAGAGGATATATCCTTGCCAGTTTCATTCTCTACTTCCACATCTTCCATGGACTCAAAGTACTGGCTCCAAGGAACGGGAGAAAAGTCCCGTTTCCTTCCAGGGCTAAGGGGAGAAAAAAGAAAGGGAGAGACATTTCAAGTAAAAAGCAGTTATGTACAAGAAGATTAAAATCTTGGCCAACAGATGCTAAATGTAAATCTCTAAAGAAAACAGCAAAGTATTTTCTCACAATGACATACGGAGTTCATAAAGCCCCACAAAAATGTATTTATAAAAGTCCAAACATAGATTTAAGACTGTATACAATTAATGCATTAATGTATTTAATCACAAATAAATTCTGATTATATGAGCATATCACAAAATCTGCTATTTATTTCTCATTGAACTTTGTATATGGTCCACTCCTCTCCTGGTTTACTCCTATTATTATTCTTAGTCATTATTTTCCACATCTTTAATGCCCTACTCTTTTATGTTTCTTTTCATTTCCCAGTCAGCCAAAATACAACCTTCATAAAAGGCAAACTGAAGACAGCAGTATCTTAAACTGCCAGGAATGTATCTGAAGATTTGTTCACAGAGCAGTGAAATGACCCACCCAGTCAAAGTAGCACTGACTGTAAAGAGGAAAGTTGCAAACATCCTGAACATCCACCAGCAGGGGATTAAGTTGTGGCACACAGAGAAATAATATTTAATTTCAAAAGAAGGAAGAAATTACATACTAATAAAATTCTTTGTATATGGACATATACAAGGGCCAGGCATGTGGCACATGCTGATAATTCCAGCACTTGAGAGGCTGGAAACAAGAGAATTAGGGGGAGTTTAAGGTCATTTTCACCTATATAGGAAGTTAGAGGCCAGCCTGGGTCACAAGAGATCCCATCTTAAAAACAACAATAACAAAAATCAAAATACACCATTAAATAAAAGGCAAACATGATATACATTCCACTATGTGTGTGGATATAGAAATACACATAAATAAATATAACTCAAACTCTATTTAAAATATCTCTGGAAGGGTATTAACATGATACTGGTCATCCCCTGAGAGAGGGAGTATGCCTGGGAAATTTCAACCTATATTCTTCTCTAACTTCTGCTTTCTCATGATGATTACTAAAACCCACAAATTTTAAAATAAACATTGGGCCAGTGAGATTGCTCAGTGGGTAAAGGCAGTTGCCGTCAAGCCTGACAACCTGAATTCAATTCCAGAACCTACACGGAGAGAACAGACTCTTGTAAGTTGTCCTCTGACTTACACACACACACACACACACACACACACACACACACACACACACACAAAATAATGTAAAAAATAAAAAATAAAACCAAAACAAAAATCAATAGGTATCTTCAAACTACCCTTCCCCCTTGATGAGCAGAGACATCCTATTTCCATTTCCACACTTCTTCATAGTAATGGAGAAAATTCAGAATTTATCTCTTACTAGACACCGCCTTATTACATGCCAAAGGGCAGAATAGAAAATCTAAGACAAAACCCTCTAAAAGCTTAATACAAAAGCATTCTTGGGCATCTATAATAGCGGAAAGAACTACAGTGAAGCAGCTGGGTCATCAGGGATGTGCCTATCAACAATGATGCACTGTTTATATGAATGTCTACTATATTCCAAACACTGAGATAGGTCAGTAGTTTTCAATCTCTGTAACAATGAATTCACCTCAGGAACTTTAAAAAATACTGATGCCCAAAACTCATTCCTGGAAACTGATTAAAGGGATCTAGGGGATGACCTAGACACTGAGAACTGTTCTTAATTGAGAGACAAATGTTACAGATAGAAAGGTAAAAAACACATGATTTGGGATGAGAGAGGAGTTCAAATTCCTTAAAGTTCCTACCATCTCTGTATAATTTCCTGGAGGCTCCCAATATTTTAGAACATTTTTTATATTTTTATTAATTCCTTGAAATTTTCACATACTGTATTTTGGTTATATTCACACCCATCCCTCAACTCCAGCCAGATCCACCTCTGCTTCCCTACCTACCCAACTCTGTGTCCTCATTTTTCCAAAATTCATGGAGTCTAATTTGTGCTGTCCATATCTCCTGGGTTGTGGCCATCTACTGGAGTGTGGCTGACCTACCAGGGGCCACATTCTTAAAGAAAACTACCACTCCCTCTCCCAGCAGCTCCCTAGCTAGGGTGAGACTTCATGCCTCTCTCCTCCCTCCATGCTCGGATTTTGTCTTGCTCAAGTTTGTGGTGGACTTGTGCATGCTGTCACAACCACTGTGAGCTCACAAGTGTGATTGTTCTGCTGTGTTCAGAAAACACTGCTTTGCTTTCTTTCTGCCTTGGGTTATAATGACTAAGTAAAATAATATATATTTTATTTTAGATTTATTAATTTTATTCATGTGTATGTATGTGTGTCTATGTGTTTGCCATGTGTGTGTGTGTGTGTGTGTGTGTGTGTCCACAGAGGCCAAAAGAGGGTGCTGGATCTCCCAGAGCTGGAGTTAATAGGTATTTGTAAGCAAACCTGACATAGGTGCTGGGCACTGAACTTGGGTCCTCTGGAAGAACAAGAAGCATTCCTAACTGCTGAGTCATCTCTCTAGCTCACCAAATAATACATCTTTTAAAAAATCCAATATATCTCACAGTTGGTAGTTGCTTGGTAAAAGGATAGTCTTATCTTTCAATAGAAAAAGTGCCTTTGTCAAAGTATATTGCAAATTCAGCCTGGGCCAGTTTGTTCTGTTTGGGAATTATACATGACTTCTTGTGAGACACTAGAAACAAAACTTCTACTCCACTTACTCATTAGTCTCACACAAATACCCTGACACACACACTAATGCCACAACCACAACATGGTATGTCAAACATTATATACAATGTTCTAAAGATTCAAGTATGAATTTTTCATACCTGTACTGAAGATATCATCATAGCAATAGTACCTAACATTTACTATACATAGCAACTAGCCACCAAGCTCTTCATTGGAATGATTCTTTTTTTAAACTTTACTGGAATTGTTTACTGGAATAACTGTAATCCTTATACATATGAGTTATTTTTATCCCATTTCATAGATCAAAAAAGATTTAGAGATATAAAGTGCCCAAGGTCACACAACTAGTCAGTGGCTGTAGTGGGATTCAAATCCAGTTTCATCACCTCCAGTGCCGCTCCGTATCACCCCGATGCTGTGTCCTCCCTCCCACTCTCACACCTGTGAAAAACACAGTAAGGTACGTTTTCAGTGGCTTCTTTTGCAGAATCCAACATGGCTGACTGTGCCAATGCCACAGAAACTTTCTGAGTTAGCCAGATATCGGTTAAAGATAAATTACATGTAAAAAAAAAGTTATTCCCAGAGGAATACATTGTCACACCATTCCTAATTTCTCACATTAAAAAAAAAAAAAAAGAAAAAAGACAAAGGGAAAGAAAAGTTCCAATTTATATCAACTATATGAGCCCATTTGGTTAAGGAGTCAGTAATTCTAAAATGCCAAAGGTGGTGTTCATACAGAGATTTCTGAGCATACCTTTGGTATCTTCTTTTAAACAACCACTTTTTTATCTACTCCAAAACTTTGGTTGGTTTTACAAATAATATTAGACATTAAATACAACTTAAAATTTTTTTTCATTCAAGAAACTTTAAAACTATCTTTGTTCTTTAGTTAGAACAGAACACCTTGCATTTTAGAGATCTGGTTTTGGATCTTTAAAAAACTAGTTTTAGGGCTAGGGAGATGGTTCAGTGGGTCAATTGCTTTATGGGCAAGCATGAAGACCTGAATTCACATAACAGCTGAAGCAACAGCATATCTATAACCCTGTGCTGGTGGGATTGACAGGCAGATCATGGGGCTCACTGGCCAGCCAATCTAACTAAAATGGCAAGCTCCAAGTTTAGGAAGCAACTCTCAAAGAGTAAGGTGAACAGCAATTGAAACAAGACACCTGACATCACCCGCTGACTTCCACATGTGCACACAAACAACAACAGTAACAAAAGTTTTAGATTTTTATTTTAAGTGTAGCTCTTTTACAGTCACCACAGCCCCTACAGACCTTTTCAATTATACCTTTACAAATAAATTACTGACATTTTAACAATGAAGTAAATGAATTTTGAATAAAAAATATTTTAAAAGAAAAACAATGTTAAATTATACTTTTAAGAATTTTTTTCATTCAATAAATATTTGCCAAGAACACACATATATACATATATACATATATACAAATATGTACATCTATATACATACACATATATAAGATGTATCTGAAGTGAGGTGATGGGAAATACCAAATGCATGAATATCTAATATAACAGAGAGTTAAATACGCTACAGGCACAGGCAAAGTGCTATGACTATTGATCAAAAAAGGGAAGATTATTTCCAGCTTGAGGAATAAAGAGAGGCTTCAAGTAAAAACAACAGCCCTTAAGCAAGGGGTGGAGGACAGACAGAGTGTGACCATTGACATAGGGAGAAGTAAGCAAAGCACTGCAAGGACAATGAACAGGACCTACCATAGGGTCTGCAGCAGGGGACAGACCCTACTGACAACAATTAGTGGGGAGAAGAGGGAACGAATACTGCGATTCTGTCAGCCAAAGGAAGCTGACGCAACTAAAATGGAGAGAGGAGAGAGCCGGAATGTTTGCTGTAATTAAGTAGGGCAAACATGTATGTTCCGTGTGTGTGTGTGTGTGTGAGAGAGAGAGAGAGAGAGAGAGAGAGAGAGAGAGAATATATGTGTGGGTGTGGGTGTGTCTGGCAGGGCTCCAAAAGTTAAAGGGAGTTAGATGGGCCAATAAAATGTACAGATGAAACTATCATAAAAATCACTAAAGAAAGTACATGAAATTCTGGAAGATCTACAAAGTTCAGAAAAGTTCAAGATAGGAGGAATGAATGACAGAATTAAAATCAAGTCTAAAGTTGAATTAAGACTTTAAAAAAAATAAGAATTACATGCTGGGTGTGGTGGCACAGGCCTTTAATCTCAGCACTTGGGAGGCAAAGGTAGGTGGATCTCTGTGAGTTCCAGGCCAGCCTGGTCTACATAGCAAGTTCCAGGCCAGCTGGGATTACAGGAAGACTTTGTCTCAAAAAGACAAATAAATAAATAAATAAATAAACAAACTACTTTGAAAGGTCAATGTATATACAAAATTGTTTTATGTCAAAACAAAATTTATTTTATTTTAAACCTAATAAAATAAATGTTCTATTTCTTCCCTGGCCGGCTCTTCTTGTGGCAGATGGGGAAACAAAGTGGTGCTGTGACACATAATTCAGAAAATCTGGTTTCTGTCTAACTCATGTGAGTCTGATCACAGACCACATTCAGAATCCCATGAGAGCTATGAACTCTCAACATGAAAAACATGTATGTAAAGATATTATGCACACAATGTCACTGGTTTCAAGAAACCTATTTGTAAATTGTATTAAGAGTCTTAAAACTAAAAACTGTGACACTGACAACCTAATTCTAAAGGGGGGAAAAGAAGAAGAAAATGACAATATTATGTACTTTTTAAAAATAGCTGCTAAACCTGAAATAATTTTTAATTTGTTTCCAAATAAGTTTATTTTTTACCCAGTTCTGTGCTTATTAACTGTGGGACCTTAAGCCTCTCCCTTTCTATAAGTCAAGCTTCTTCATGTCAGATAAGGCTGTTTTATCAATTTTACAGGGCTGTTATGAGGATTAAAGTAGCCCTCTCATTGCTTACTTTCAAATTAGCTTGTTCTATTTTTACATTTCCTACAATGATTTTAGTTCTATGTTTGTCCTTCTCCAGTCAGTTCTCCTAATTTGGCACCAGTGTGAGAACAAGAACATTCCCCATTTTGTCAGAAGTGTACTTGCAGAGCCTGACATGTCAACAGTTAATATCTGCTTACGGTGTGAAATTTGCAGATAAGCATTTGGTACTGAGCTTGGTGTCTCAGTAAATATTTATTATTACTATTATTAAATGGCTTGGAGGCTAATAAATACAATTACCCTTACTTAAACCTAATAAAGTTTTCAGTAAAAGAGAATGAGACATCACAAAACTATACTAATCAAGCCTGTGGCACAAGTATAAGGATAAATATACACAGTAACTAAATCAACTCCAGAGTTCAAAGATAAACTGTAACATTTACCTGATTTTCAAAACAGAGGCCAAAACAATTCAAAGAAGCAAAGAATAGTCTTTCCCACGAATGTTGGGATTATTGAATGGCCACATGCAAAAGAATGAAACTGAACCCCTTCATACCATATACAGAATAGAATAAGAGTAAACCATAAGCCTTTAAAGGTAAGAGCTAAAACTACAAAACTCTGAGAAGAAAACAAAGAATGAAATGTCACGATTCAGGCTAGGCAACAATATCCTAGAAAATTCCAAAAGCAGAAATGATAAAAGACAAAGAGTTCAGCTTCACCAAAATTAAAACCTTTTCACAAAAATATAAGCAGATTTTATCCTATTGCTGCTTTCAGAGGGATAGTTGTGTATAGTTTCAGTCCAGATGAAGGAGACAGGGGATTGATAATCTTCACAGTCCTGCAGATGCCAAACTTTGTTTTTCCATGGTATAAAATAAAGCACCAGAAGTGGTGATGAGGACCAGCTGATCTGGGTCCAAGTCATCCCTCTGATGAAGCACATCAAAGGGGCCTGCCCATCTCAAAGTAGAGTATCTGGAGGTATGAGGGGCTCTCTAAGGAAGTGCTACAGTATCATTACATAGATTTTCAAAAGTTTAAGTACTTGCATGTAATCGATAAAATGTGCATTTTGAGGCAATTGTGAAAATGGTCTGTGACTACTAGTGTACTCTTGTAAATTCAGATCTTGTTGGATTTAAAAATTTTAAATCTTGTAATAATTACAAGATTTGTGGCTATCAGGGTACTAATCTGCCACAATTTCTTTAACTATAGGCTTTGAGAAGGGATCATCAGTAACCTTCATTCTAGGACCCAGAACTATCAGAGAAAGAGAGAGAGAGAGACAGAGAGAGAGAGACAGAGACAGAGAGAGACAGAGACAGAGAGAGAGACACAGAGAGAGATTATAAGCAAATGGCCACCTCACAGCCAAAAGTGTAAAACACGAGGAAAGAAAACTATAGAATTCACATGCTGATATTATCAGATTCAGGTTGCTTAGTATATTTAAATAAATAGAAAATTAAACAAGCACAACTTCAAGAATGAAAATAATTTTTAAAAGTCATCAAGTCTAACTACTTGACTTGCAAAGAACTACAAAGAGAATGATAGATATAAGACTTACAAGTGCCAAATGGTTTCAGAAACAAATAAGAATGGGATAAAAGTGACTTTTGAAGAGGTAATAGTTGTAATCTTCTGCTGATGAAAATCAAACCACAGATATATGAAGCCCAATGAATCACAAGACTATAATAAGAGAGGTAATGCATTATGATAAAAATGCAGACCATTAAAGGCCACACCAAAAGACATATGCAAATCCATGCTCACTTCAGCACTATCCGAAATAAAAAAAGATTGAAAGAACCCAAATTCTATCAACTGGACGTAGGCTGAATGTTCTGCTACATAAACACAATAGAATACTATGCAGATGAAGAAAAAATTACAATGAAAGATCTCTGTGTACTAATAAAGAGTGATAAGGATGTATTAAAATTTTTAAAAGCAGGGGTTGGAAAGATGGCTCAGCAGTAAAGAGCACTGGTTACTCTTGCAGAGGACCCAGGTTCGGCTCCCAGCACCCACATAGTGGCTAACATCCATCCATAACTCCAGTTCCAGAGAATCCAACAACCTCTTCTGACCTCTGCAGGCAATGCACAACACAGGTGCACTTACATACATGCAGGCAAAATATTCATACACATAAAATTAAAATACTAAAATTTTAAAAATTAAAGCAACAAGTGGAACAGTATGTTGCTTTTATATAAGGATGATACAGAAATATATACAAACATCTGTTAAAGTGCAAGCATAAAACAAAAATTAATACAAATGGTAACGTGTAGGTCATGGAAGGAAAAAATGGCAGAAACCAGGCCTTTTCTGAGCATACTCTGTTATATAAATTCAACTTTGGAGTCGTGAATAATTTTATTTCAGTATGTTTTTCTTTTTAAGTAGCAGATGCTAACTGTACAAAATAAGAGGTCTCATTCTAAGATTTTCATACATGTATATGATGTATTTTCACCATAGTAATGCCTCTCCATTGCCTTTTCCTGTCCCTCTGCCAACCTCCTGCTGACCTTCCTCTTCCCAAAGAGTCCTGGGTCTACTTGCACTTATTGTTGTTGGGTTTTTTGTTGTTGTTTTTGATCTAGATTCTGCATGTGAGACAACATCCACATGCCTTTCTGGTGTATTTCACTTAACATGAGGATGTACATTCCATCCACATCTGCAAACATGATTTCACCTTTCCTTACAGCTACATGAAATTCCACTGTGCACAGACCACATTCTCTTTATCCAGTCATTCACGGATGGGCACCAAGTCTGATTCTGTAATATGGCACTATGAATAGTGCCATGACACACATGGGTATGCAGGTTATCTAGGTGACATGTTCTTTCATGTATATACCCAGGAGTGGGCTTGCCTTGCATACACTGAGCTACTTCCCAATCCTCTTTTTATTTTTTATTTTGATACAGCAGGCTTTGAGCTTGCAATCATCTGCCTCAGTCTCCTATGTAACTGGACCAATAGGAACAAGCCATTCTTAGCGTGTTGAGGAATCTCCATACTGATTTCCATACAGAGATACGAATTTACATTTACCAAGGCCTCCCTGGAAATGGAACAAATTAACGATATATTAGAAAATTTTCAAAATAACTTCAAAACCTAATTCACAATTACTTTACTGTACATCTCTGATATGGCATGTTTTAAGGGGGTGGGGGGGATCTGGAAAGAAATTTTAGTTTGTCATGCTGTCCTCAAAACAGTATTAGGCCCTTCATTCTTGAAATCATCAAAGCTGGCATGAACTCAGAATTCCTTAGGAAGATGTGGAAGAGAATCTGCTCCCGTCTTAGGGAAGAGTCATAATTGGTGGGGGACCTTTTAGCAAGATTGAAAATGAAAGAGACTGAGAATAAAGGTTCATAACTGAAGTGATAATGATGGGACATGTGGCTGTGTGAAGTGAGGAGGAATCAAAGGCGACTCTCACATTCGCCCCCAGCTACTTACTCGGAGAAAGAACGCAGGGGGCATGTGGAAAGAATTTCAGCTTAAATACTGATTTACTGTGTGTGAAAACCCTGTCCTTAAATTTTTAAAATTATTTTTAGTTTATTTTATGTGTGTGAGTGTATTGCCTGAATGTATGTAAGTGCACCCATGTCATACAATGCCTGCAGAGGTCAGAAGAGAGCATCAGATCCCCAGGAACTAGAGTGATAGATGCTTGTCAGCCTCCACGTGGGTGCTGGAACCTAATCTGGGTCCTCTGCAAGAGCCTGTTGAGTCATCTCTCCAGTCCCATTAAATCTTTCAAAAAAAATTTTTGTGTTGGTAAAGGTAAAGATATTAAATGATCTCTAAATCTGGCATTTTTAGACCAGACAGGGTATGCAGAACCAGATACTTAAATAATATGGCTTCAAGCAAATAACTGAAAATCATTTTCACAGAAGATACTTAATCCATAGGAAATTTTAACCTGTTGGATCAGACAACATAAAAATACGCTTTGCTTCAAATGCATGGATAAAGACAGACTGCTACACAGTAGGAAGACTTATAATCCTGTATCCTTGATAATCAAGCATTCTGCTTTAAGTTGGGAAAAAATGCTTATGTTTTATCTCTACTAAATCACCCAACATGAGGACAACACAGTAACCTCTTTTTGCCAAAAAACAAACAAACAAAAAACTCTCTTTTTTCAATAAACTACATGGCCTCAGTACTTAACAAATTACAGGTATAACCTTGACTTTTTTTTTCTTTTTTAACTGTGTAAGACTAGCCTTATACAATTTTGAGAAGAAAATAAAGTGGCAAATATACGGAATTATTAAAAGTGTAAAGCAATTTAAAAGGAACTCATTTACTATAATTCATCAGTTCTGACACATTTCTTTTCATATTTAAAATGATAGTGTTTTAACAGTGCAAGTGACCAGGAACAGTTCTAACTTGAGCATCACTGCCTTAGGAAAATGAATACTAAAACTAGATCAGGAATTTCAGGACAGGTGTTGACAACTTGGAGGATAATCTTGGATACTAATATAATGTGTTTTTGAACCAGTGAGTCCTGAATGGCTGGGAAGAGGGGGAGATGTTCAATCAGATGAGCTAAGCAATAGATGTCAAAAGTTAAGACAGCTTTACATAACCGCAAGCTGGTGTGTGGGTTGGTGTCTGGCTTTAAGAAGTGCTCTATCAAGTGTTCCTGCGAGGCCAGAGAACTATATTGGTCAGAGTGATTCAGAAAAGCGAAGACTTGAATTAAGAAGTGTCAGCACTGTATTTTATTTTGCTCTCATTTCTGTTTTTGCATATTCTTAGAAGTGAAATAAATTGCTCTGTTTAAGTATAAAAGAGCTCATATAAAATACGAAAACTTTATATACAAATATAAAATGAACTCTAAGTGATAAAATATTATTTCATACTTTAATTGGTAGGTCCTTTTCTTAATAGTTCATTTGGCACATGATGGTGCTTTGTATATATACCTATTCTCCTAGCAACAGAATTGATTTATATATTTATTTGACTTAATTATATACTCCTTTTGCATTTTATTTATTTGTTTCAAAGTGGTTTGGTCATAGAGGATCACATTTGTTGGATGAATAAATGACACTGAAATACAATGAAAATATACTATTTCTTCCAAACAGTTTAGTACTGCCCATTCTAAATTCAAATGGGAGGGAGGAGCCACTGATGTAATAGAAATAAGATTTTAAAATTTGATTATTGAGCTAGAGGTAGTGTAGCACACCTCTGATCTTGCACTAAGGGTGCTGAGACAGGAGGATCATGAGTACACAGTAAGTTTTATTAGGTTGCTTTACATTTTAGGATGATTCCACTTGCATAGCATCTCATTTTCTTCTCAAAATTGTGTTAAGGCTGGTCTTATACATTTTAAGAAAATAAAGTCAAATATATATTAGTTATTTGCTAATTAGTGAAGCTAAGAAGGGAATTGTCCTTTGTTTTTGTTTTTTGAGACAGGGTCTCAAAAAGGTCCAGGATGGCCTAGAACTTGCCATGTACACCAGTCTGGCCTCAATCTCACAGAAGTCTACTTGCCCCTGCCTCCTGAGTGTTGGTATTAAAGACATATACTACCATACTTGTCTTTTCCTTTGTTGATAGATTTTTAATTTAAAAATTTTTATTTTATGTGTGTGTTTGCCTACATGTGTGTAAGTATACCATGTGCAGCGTATAAAATGCCCAACAGAACCTCTCTTCTCATTGGTTCCTCTGGAACTGGAATTACAGATGACTGTTAGCCACTATGTGGATGCCGGGAATCAAACTCAGGTTCTCTACAAGGGTAGCAAGTGCTCTTAACCCCTGAGCCTTGTCTCCAGCATCCTTCACTTGTTTTTAATACCTATCTTCTTTCTTGTATAAGACAGCAAAAGTACTGAACTAACAGTATTCAAATAGAGCTGGAAAACATGTCTACAGATAAGCCTAGTCCAATATCTCCATTTTTGTAGGGTCCAAGAGTTGAGAGTGACTTTTAAAAGGCTAGGGAGGAAAAAGAGAGGCTACTTAATGATATGTGAAATTATATGATTGTGGCATGGAGTTCCAATTCAAACAAACTGTTAAAAAGTAACAAGATCAAAGAAAATGAGGCAATTTTCAAATTTCAATGTCCATAAATAAAGTGTTGTTGGAACATAGGTCCATTTATTGACTGGCTCCTTTCACCCTATGATAGCAGAGCTGAACAGCTGCAACAGAGATTCTATGACCTAGACCCAAGGCCAAAGCACTTATGGACTGTATGGGCCTTCACAGAAAGTTTGCTGATCCCTTGTATAGATGATAGAGGGATAAAAACATAGAAAGCAGAAAGGTAACAGAAGGTTGCACCAATCAGGTAAAACCCTGAGAATCATTTAAAATGTATGTTGTATATTCACCAAATCAAATAAAAGTATTTAACTGCAACTACAGAAGGCACAAAGAAATATAAATAAAAACTCTGGCACTCTAGGAGTTCAAATTTTATTGGGGGAGTAAAAGGTCAATTTGCCTTAATTGCCACATATAAGTTTGGCACAGTAACAAAGGAAAAAGGCAAACTAGTAATGCACAAAAATTAAGGAGAGGAAAGGACAAAATGTCATGAGTGCTCAGATGATGGTGAGAGAAGAAAAAGGGCCAGAATAGCCTGAAAGAGCTTCATGAGGCTAGGACCTCCTAAAGTGAAGAAAAAGGCATGTGCAAAAATCATCTAGTGGTGCAGCTCAGTGGTAGAGAGCATAAGTAGCCTTGTAGACCTGGGCTCAATAAACAAATGAATAAATGAAACAAACAAATAAAAATAAAAATTTTAGTTGGGTAAAATAAATTACATTGCCTGAGACATGACTACGGAGGAGAGCTTCCAATGCTACAATTTAAAAGTACACTGCTGAGGCCAGGGGTGAGGGGCTCATACCTTGACTGCCACACGTGGGAGGCAGAGACAGGTGGGTCTCTGTGAGTTTCAGGCCAGCCTGGTCTACATAGTGAGTTCCAGGCTGCCTGTTGTTTAGAGATCCTGTCAGGTCTCTAGCAACAACAACAAAAAAAACACAACACGCTTGCTCTAGTCCTTAAATACTTGGCAGGGACTGTAAGCAGAGTCATCAATGTGTAGGAAACCGCCTGCTTAGAAATGATTTTCAATCAGAGAATGAGAGATGGAATGGGCAAGGGCAGAAGAAATCTAGTTTAAGTTTTATAAGCACCCACACTGTACCTAAAAGCTAGAGAAATAAAGTAAAAATCCTATTATTCTGCAAAATTTAATAAGTTTTCATAAGAAAAGAAACACAGCCCTGATTATATCATCTTCATGGGACTGGAAGGAAAAAACGTTCTTACAATAGGGGTAAACAGGTCCAAAACTTGGGTTTCTTATTCAATGGTCAGAACTTTAAAAGGCACCAGTGAGGGCTGGTGAGATGACTCAGCAGGTAAAGGTGCTTACCACCAAGCCTGATGACCTGACTTCAATCTCCAGGACTCACATGGTGGAAGGGGAGAACCAACTCCCACAAGATGTCCCCTGATTTCCCACATGCACGTACACAAACACATATACTAAATAAATAAATGTATAAATAAGTATGTAAATAAGTGAATCAATAAAATTTTAAGGCATCAGAAAATTTCAGACAAAAATCCTATTTGAAAGAAGCCCTTGAGGAACAGATAGTTGACCCATACTTACATTGGAGGGATAAGTGTTCTATTTACACAAGGCCAAAGGAGTTACCAATGGGGTGACTCCTAATAGGAGACAATAGCCCAACTAAGGAAAGAAAGGAGGGAGGGAAATTTTACTGTGAGAGAACAGGAAAAAAGAAATAGAAGTTGTATTTACAACTAACTGTCTCAGTTCTAAATAGGCCTAATATATTTTTATTTCTACTGGGCTGCTAAGCCTGTTAAGAGAGTTGATGAGTCATGAACTTCACAGGAGCAGTCCTAGTCACTTACCACGAATTCTCTAGACAAAGACTCTTGCAGTGGAAGCTAAATACTGAAGTTTAATTGCTGCCAGCCATTTAAATCAAGGCACCACAGCTTTAAAATGCCCTCATTAGCAGCACTTTAAAGAGAACAGAAGAAAGGCAACCAGATATCTAGCTGGGAGTCTAGCAGGTTTGGAGTGTCCATTACTAGAAATAAGGGCATGTTCTTAAAGTAGGTGTTTTGATTCTAAAAACTATATATTATTTGAATAAGGTCATTTGAAATCATCTCAGGAAGGAAAACAAGCAGGTTCTGTTATAAATACAGTAAAGTTTTACATTCTGCAAGAATAGTATTCTATTTTAAAGGTAGTTCAGAGATTTTATCTTTGCTAACACGAGAGCTCGGATTTATATTCAAGTATGTCTGGTGCCAAAACATTCTTTCTACTATACCATGATTGTTGAGACCCAGACAGAGAAAAAAATAATCAGAACTGGTTTATTAAAGGCAGAAAGATTTCTACTTTGACCTGGAAAAGGTTCATGGTTAAGGATCTGCACAGATGCATGTCCTAAAAAAAATGGGAGCAAACAACTTCAGTCTGTCTGGTGTGGTTTGAAATGACTAGAATTTTCTACACATTCTTAGACAATCTTCAAAACATATTGTAGTATGGCCAGGCTGAATTTGCAACATCTAAGTGTGACATCTAACTTTTTAATGGCTCCACTAATTAAAAGTTTCTTCTTGGGCAGGGCAGATGGCTGAGGAGGTAAAGGTACTTGCTACCAAGCCTGACAACCTGAGTTTGATCCCTGGACCCAAATGGTGGGAAGAGAGAACCAACTCCTGCACGCGCTCCTCCCACCTCCACACACATAGACACAAAGACAGGCTCTAAATAAATAAAAAGACGACATTTTTTAAAAGTTTCTTCTCTAAAAGAAGCGATTTTATAGCTTGAAGTCATTTCCCTTGCCCTCCATTCCTCCCAAATCTGACCTCAGTAACAGAACATGGCGAGCTCATTATGTTTAAAAAACAAAAACAAAAGCTCATTACTCAGTTTTGGAGACACCAAGAATAAATAGGTTTGCTGAAAACAAGTAACTCTTAATCAGAAGATCTCAGGTGAATGATAAGGCGCTTAAATGTGGCAATAAGAGGGTGGGAGAGGGGCTCACCTCCTTTACCTGTGAGGCAAAAAAAAAAAAAAAGACTAGGGAATCTGTAGTAGGAAAATCAGGTTCTTATACTTGTTAACTGTGACTTGGGGTAGGTGTTATTTATTATGCAATCCATATATGCTTCACATATATAAGTTGTGAAGATCTTTATTTTCTTCCTGACAACCCCAAGGTGTGGAACAGAATTGGTCGAAACAAGTCATTGTATCAGATTCCCATACCAACGACTGAAAAAATAAAGATGACACAAACAAATAGTAAAAAGCAAGAGAAGAAAAAGCCACAATTCTAAGGACAGCAACAGATGAACAAAGTGTCACTGAATCAACTCTGGTCCATACTACCAATAATAAGCATCCATACCAGGAGTGTGGGCACACACCTGTAATCCCAACATTCAGGAGGCTGAGGCAGAAGGACTGCAAGGTCAAGACTAGCCTAGGTCATATAGTTAAGATCCTGTCTCTAAAACAAAAATAATAACAAGATTATTTTGTAAGAATTAAACAAGAGGAGCCAGGAAAATCCTAAAGTCCTACCTTTACCATCTATTCAACAAACATGTAAACAATTCTCCTTTAATTAAAGATATAGCAGTGACACAATAAATAGGCCAAAACCAAAGAAGAGACACCTCATAAAAAACCCAAATCTATATAGAAATTTGCCACATGAAAAAGGTGTCATTTTAATCAGTGAGGAAAAAGGACAATTTCTTTACTAATGTGAAATTTACATAATGGGAAAGAAATTCTAGGTAATGGTATCATAAAAAACAGACTGCACATAGATAGAATTGGGTCTGTACCCCCACCTTAAACATTACCATAAACTTAATATGGATGTAAAAAAAAAGTCACAAAGGTAGTAAGAGAAGACTACTAAAGGAATTCCTAATTCCTTTACAATCTGAAAGAAGAAAAGGCCTTTTTTTGTGACTCAAACTCTGGAAGCAATAAATGCCAGATAGACATATTAAAATAATTTAAAATTGGGGCTAGAGAGATGGCTCAGCAGTTAAGAGCACTGGCTGCTCTTGCAGAGGACCTGGGTTGGGTTCCCAGCACTCACATGTCAGTTAACAACTGTCTTAATTCCAGTTCCAGGGGAATCCAATGCCCTCTTCTGACCTCCTTGGGCACTGCACTACATGGGTGCACTTATACACATGCAGGCAATACATTCATACACATAAAATAAAAATAATAAATAAAATAATTTAAAATTTAAAACAACTTTTTTACATGACAAAATGTATGCAAAATAAAAGGACACCTGGGAAAATATTTTTGATACCAATAAAGAGAAAATATCCCAAACACATGAAAAGCTTTAAAGAACTATTACCAAAATAGTTTGGCAATTTCTTAAGAAGTTTAATAACATAATTCACATATGACCTAACAATTTCATTCTTAGATATCTACACATAATAAATACAAACATATTTCTATATAAAGAACTGCATGTGGACGTTCATAACATCATTATTTCTAATAGCAAAAATAAAACACCTCTAGTCCTAGCACTTGGGAGGCAGAGACAGGTAGATCTATGCGAGTTCAAGGACAGCCTGGTCTACAAAGTGAGTTCTAGGTCAACTGGGGCTATAGGGAGACTATCTCAAAATAACAAAGAAACAAACAAACCCAAAAGCAGAACAAAAGAAAAAAGTGAAACAACCCAAGTGTCCATCAACACTGTGGAATATATCCATACAATAGAATAAACTGAATAATAAAATTAATTGGGTAATGATATATGCTACAACATAAATGAATCTTGAAGACATCATACCAAGTGAAAGAAACTACTCACAAAAGATCACAGACTGCAGGATTAATATAAAAAGTCCAGAATGGTCAGATTCACAGAGACAAAGTAGACTAATCATTGCCAGGGGTTGGGAAATGGAGTGACAATGGGTGGTTTCTCTAAGCACAATGAAAATAGCTTGGAATTAGTGTTGAAAACTGTATAACCAGGTAGATATAATAAAAATCATTCATTCATTCATTCTGGTGCTGGGGGTCTAACCCAGGTCCTCCAGCATGCTAAACAGATGTTGTATCACTGACCTATATCTAACTGCACACATCAAAAGTATGAATTCTATAGTAGTTGAATATAATTTATTTGACTATAATTTAACTTAAAAAGAAACAAACTAGAAACAACTGGACTTGATTTTTTAGTAACTCAATCTGTGACCTTAAGCAAATCATTTCATGTTGCCCTTTTTTAATTTCCCTCAGGCTGAGTCATTCAAATCTTCCAAAGACACCTGGCAATCATAACAGATTTTTAAAGTTGGATGAGAGACTAATCAGATATGCATAAACATATAGCCTGAGGAAAAAGAAGCTCTCATCAGCTGGTATCTCGGCTATTGAAAGAGGAGCAAGCTGGGCATGGTGGATCTTTGTGAGATCAAGGCCAGCCTGATCTACATAGTGAGTTCCAGGCCAGCTGGGGCTACAGGGATACCCTGTCTAAAAACACAAACAAAAATGAAAAGCCAAGAGCCTAATTAGAGACCAGAAGATGGTGACAGCCCATCTCAAACCAAACAGCTATTAGTGTAAGAAATCAAAAAGCTTCTATTCCATATAAAAAAACAAAAAGCCTTTCCCACAGGTCTCAATGTATGGTAATCTACTAGATACTGTTCCCTAAGAGCTTATGTGTCAGAAACCTTGCGCATTTTTCATGCATTATCCCATTCTCACAGCACTCCGAAGTTAGAAGTATAATTTTAGACATAAGAAAACAGACTATAACAAGGCAAATAGGCTGGGTTTGGTGTTACATGCCTTTAATTCCAGCACTGGGGAGGCAGAGGCAGGCAGAGCTCTGTGAATTCCAGCCTGGCCTGGTGTAGATAGTTAAGTCTCAATCCAGCCTGGGTTATATGAGATCCTGACTCCAACAAAACCACAAACAACCATTCAGAAAACAGAATGCAAATGGCTTAATCAATGTAAATATACAAGCTGGACTTCAAACTTTGAACATCAAACTCTGATTCAAGAAGGTCCATGAACAAAAATCTGAAGTCCTGGATTTGAATGCTGTTTCTGCCAATTCAGTGGTATTAGGCGAGTCAATGAACATTCAGTAAAAGAAAATATTAGCTGAGCATATAGTATATGCCTATAATCTCAAAACTTTGGAATCTAAGGCAGGAGAATTGGAGGTTTACAAAATCTTGTCTCAAAAGAAAAGAAAATTACCCACCCCCCTGCCCTCGCTTATTTCATAGACTATAGAAAAGCACTGATTTACACATATAAATACCAGTTAAATCATTATAGAAATATAGGAGATGGTTATTTTTTTAAGTACTGGGCGTGGAGAGATGGCTTAATAGTTAAGAGTACTTGCTGATTTCCCAGTGAACCAGAGTTAGGATTCCAGTACCCATGTCATGTGGTTCACAACTGCTTGTAACTCCAACTCCAGGGAATCCAATCCCCTGTTCTGCCTAAGCAAGCACCCACACTCATATGTACGTAGAAACACAGACATCCACACATATACTTAATTTTTTTTTAAAAAAAGAGTACTATGATAAACATGTGGGATAATGAATGGCTCCACTATCCTGCAGTCTCTCCAATGGTAACAGTATGCACTCAGGCAGTGGTTTTTAAAAGATCCTCCCTGAAAACGTATGAGGGCAGTAAAGCATGTAACAACTTCATCCAATTTAATGAGAGCATCTCCAAAAGTTTTAATAAATTCAAAATAACTACAGTTTTATCTTTTATTAGCATCTATTGAGGAATTATGACACCAAAATTGCAGGCCTTACCCAAGAGCAGTACTGGTATACTTGAAAGGGAACAGTTTCCTCAAAGTGAATCTCAACTGAATTCTAGTTCTTCTACAGGACAGTTGGGCAATTTTATCTGAGATAAAATTTTTTTGCCCATATATGCAAGAGAATATGTACTTTGCATAGTTGTAAATAGATTAAATCAAATAACAAATACCTGGCACAAAATTTGTAAAACTAAATTATGGAAAATCAAGAAAAATCATAAACTCTGAATGCATAAAACACATAAATGAAGGCAAGAAAGCAGGATGTGGTAACCAATACTTATATACCAGCACTAGGAGGCCGAGGAAAGAGGGCCACCATGAATTTGAGGCCAGCTTGGGTTACACAGTAAGAGCCTGTTTTAAGAAAACATCAAACAGTTGGGTGTGGTGTTTTATAATCCCAGCACTCACAAGGCATAGTCAGGAGGATCCTCCAAGTTTGAGATCAGCCTGTTCTACACAGCAGGTTCTAGGCCAGTCAGGGATGCACAATGAGACCCTGTCTTAGGCAAAACAAAATCCTAGAGTATCTGCAAAGCACCACTATGTAACAACTCAATTAAGTATTACAAGGATAGCCATGAAGCAGAATGTCAACAGACCAGAGTCTAGACACACACTTCTAGTGCTAAGAGTCCCACCAATTAACTGCTAAGTGTGCCTTAGAATCAGGAATATGTGAGTCTTGGCTTCCACACTTACTTCAATAAAATAATATTTCTTCTGCCTTTACCTCTACCTCACAAAGCCAAGAATTCCACAGGTCCCAGGTTCCTCAACCACAAGATGCAGCCGTATATAGGATAAATGCTCTTTCAGCCTTATGATTCCAGGGGGAAGAAAAGTGTACATTACTAGAGCATGAGATTCAAAACCTGATTATGTACCAATAAGGAAGCAGCAAAAATCCAGGAATACAGGCTGCTTGAGGACCACATAAAATTCATCAACACCTGCTTTTCTCTTCATAATACTGTGACAAAGAAGCACTTTTCCTGCAGAGTGTGGGGGAACACCTGTAATCTCAGCATTTATGTGGTAGAGGCAAGAGATCAATTCCAGGGTAGTCAGGACTATAAGCAAGACCCTGTCTCAAATCAAAACAAAGTATCTTTCTAATGCATTTTCTTTTCCAGAATATGCAACTGACCTAAATCAATAAAAACCAAAGTATCTAGCAGGATGTAGAAATGAACACCTTCAATCCAGGCACCCTGGAGATAGAGGCAGATAAATCTGTGAATTCAAGGCCAGCTTGGTCTATATAGTGAGCTCGAGAGCAGACAAGGCTACATAGTGAGACCCTATCTTAAACAAACGAAACAAAACAAAACAAACCCCCCAAAGCATCTATTTAAAAAGGATAAAGTAGTGACAACTATAAAATCTTTCAATGAGCAGATTTTGGGCGGCTGGAGAGAGACTGTATGATCTTGGCAGGAAAGACAATTTAAGATGGTGGTCTTTGTTGAAATACTGAGTTTGTGTAACAGACACCAAATTCTGTGTCAAATGAAGGGAGTGGCTGTTTTATTTTTAGTGATGGATTTTATTTTTATTTTTTGAGACAAGGTCTCACTATGTAGCCCTGGGTGACCTACAGCTCACTGTGTAGACCTCACTGTGTAGACTGGTCTCAAACAGTAAGCAATCCACCTTACTCTACCTCACGAGTGCTGGGATTAAAGGCATAGGCCACCATACCCAACTTAGTGGTGGTTTTAAAATAAGAACAAGTTGAAGATAACTGTGAATTCAAAACAGTCAAATCAATAGTATTAAGCAAAAAACTTCCAATCACTGAAATCTACCTACTCATGGGTCTGGAGAGATGGCCAGCAATTAAAAGCACTGGCTGCTCTTACAGAGGACCCATGTTCAACTCCTAGCACCCACGTAGCAGCTAACAATTGACTGTAACTCCAGTTCCAGTGGATCCAGCGCCCTCTTTTGGCCTCAGTTGGCATTGCACTCAAAAACTAGGCAAAACACTCATACACATAAAATAAAAATAAATCAATTCAGTGAGACTTTTCCTTCATACTTTTTTTAGTATTGTTCCCCCAGTTCTTCATTTTCAGAAAACTTATTTTGATAAAGGGAGAATTTGAGGTTAAACCAAAATGAAACATGTAGAATTAGGCTAAAAACTAGCACTTAAATTTATTTGTACAGAAGAGTACTGGGGTACTGAAAGATCAAACTCTAGTTTAGAAAAGGCAGTCCTAAACCAGGTGTGGAAGTGCATGCCTTGTGTTCCCAACACCTAGGCAGGTGAGGTAGAAGGATCATGAATTCAAGCCTAGCCTTCACTATCATCATAATAACTTTATACTCCAGGTTAATTTTCTCAGATTCTCAGTTTAGTTTCCACATTCTCTTTGTTCCTGTTACAGTCCAACCTTTCTGTCTTTTTGAGACCAATCTTTATTTTACCTTATAATAATTCTCTACTTCTTCTCTCTATTATGCATCCATTGATTATCTTACTTCAAAGCTTTTTCATTTTTCTACCATATATCCAATTCTCCACTTGGATTCTTAGCTTCCTTCTCTGATTTTTCCAACCATTCTTGTAACTCAACCCTCCTGGGGTTTTTGTTTGTTTATTTTGTCTTTTTGAGACAAGGTGTAGCCCAGCTGGTCTGAAACTCAGTATGTATAACAGGCTGGACTTTATCTCACAGAGATTTGTCTGTCTCCGCCTCCGCCACCATGCCTGGCAATCCTCCTGTTCTAATTTACAGGATTCTCTTTTCCTTTTATTCCTATGGCCAACCTTCACAGTACTCTGTTTCCTCTCCTTTTGATCAGTTTTTTAGACTTTCTACTTCCTCAGAACTGAAGATCTCTTTTATAGTCCCTTCCCCGGAGGACTCACCTCTAGAATCCCAAATATAGCATACAACTCCTTTCTCTAAGTAATCCTCCAAATCTTGTCTGACACAAGTATCCCCCAAGAACCAAAGCCTTTTCAATTCTCTGTTCTTTCCAGTTACTATTTCCAATACGTTTAACTTTTCATGCTTTCCTAGAACCTGGCACAAGCCATTCAAGGCCTGCAATTCCACAGCTCCTGTCTTTGTAACAACCTGTCAAAACGGGAGTGTAGCTCAGTGGTATTGTATTTGTCTAGCATGTGCAAGCCCAGGGTTTCATTCCGAACACCACAGAAAATAAATATATGAATTTTAAAAAATATCACAGCATCCCTTTCCCCAACAAACTGTTTCCCCCATTTTCTTGCAAGTGGCTCCTCGAAGTGCTTCACTAATTCTGACTCTTAGCTTTCTTCTGTCCTGTTTCCTTAGCAAAAAGCAAAGGGCCAAATCTTTTAGCTGCACAGATTTTACTTCTCCAGCGATTCCATTTAACAAACCCGATTTCTAGTTCTTTCTGTCTCTAGACATCAGTTACCACGGCTGTAAACTCAGCTCTCTCCCATACCACACCCCACCTATTCCCATAGCTTCTTAGCACACTCCCTTGAATGCTCTCCGGGACGTGCTCCCTGCCTTTCCTTAGGCCTATTCCCCGAGCTTTCTTGGTTCCCCACAAGAGACTTATTCTAGTTTACACAGCCCTCCAACCCAACTCTTCCACGTCGGGGAACTTTCTCTAGAACCTTCTGTTCCCTAATGCTGTTCATTTTCCAACTCTGCCTCAGACGTTTTCTATACCCCTCACGTTTTCTTACAGCCAGTTCTCACAGTCTTCCCACGCCTGGCTAACCCTCCCTTTCCTGCTCCACCAATTCCCCCCAACTTTTCTCTCAGCCGTTGCCTATTTCCCTCAACTCTCTCTGGCAGATCCCCTCCCCCCATCTCAGTCACTGTTTTACTCTCTTGAAACCGCATCACTTCTAGAAGCTGAGCGTTCAGTCCACCTTATATTATATCCTCATCTTCCCCACTCTTTTCCTCATTTGTCTCTTTTCAACATCGCTGTCCGTCCTCCAATTTCTATTGACTCAGCGCCCTCACTAGTCCCCGAATCCACCTTCTCCATCTAAACACCTCCAGGCCGACGCCAGCACTGCCTCCTATTTTCAGTCTCCCTTCCTGGGGCACTCAGAATGGCCAGGCACCATTTCTCCAAAGGCCAGGGCCTGGCCTCCTGGGAGAGAGGTACGAGTCACGTACCCCATTCGCATCTTAGCTCCGCTCTGACTGCCCCCGCTGCCGGGTAGAGGAGGACGAGAGGGCAGGCGGCCGAGGTGCATGCTCTTCTCGAGGGCCGACATCAACGGGAGGCCGCACGTCGCCAAACAGTGGCCGAAGCTTCGTCTCACAGTACGTGTGGTCCAACCGGTCACGGCTCACTCCCCTAACGACGCCCAGTCGCCTTTGGACAGCAACCAGCTACCGGCAGCACCGCCTACCGCCCACTGGCTCAGTAAACCCCGCCCCCTCGCCTTCGCGCTTCCACCGGAAGTGCTCAATAGCCTTCGCACAAAGGAAGCTGGGTAACGGAGTCTGCGGATCCCCTCAGACTCGCATCGGCGAACTCGACGACCCTCGCCGGAAGGAGGAGTCCTCCGAAGGCAATGCATGCTGGACAATGGAGTCCTCAAATGGCATGTCCCTCTGCGCTTGCGCAACTGCAGGTAACCCGGTCCGCCCTCGCAAAGGTAGTGTGACAAAGCATTCTGGGTGTTGTAGTCCATTGGCGGAAAGGCGTCTTGGCGCCTTCTCTTGGCACGGCTTTCTGGGAACTGTTGGAGAAAGAGCTGCTCCTTCCTGCCTCCCAGGCTTCCCAGCGGCATCGGTTGCCGGGGAACGCAGGCGCCATGAGAAGGGATGGCGGGAGCAAACAGCTTGGGTGCTGGCCCCGGCGCTGAGTTAGTGACGAAGAACTGGAGCTCGTTATGAAACAACGAAAAGTCCAAGGGCCTGGGGGCGGCCGTGGGCGCAAGAAGAGAGGTAACTATCTGTCAAAGGTTAAGGAAAGTGTAATTACGAAGAAATTCTAAGGAGGCCTCCACCCGCTCCGGTTAAGCAAGAGAACAACAAAAAAGAACTTTCTTTCGAGACAATAACCAGGGAATCAGAAGGTTAAGAAAGGATTCTTCAAAGAATGGAAAGTAAATAGTGCCTATGGGGTAATAAATAAGGCAGAGTGAGGTTAGGTACGGATAAGCAAATTTTAAAAAGTGTTGGTTTTGATTTGTTTAGCAAAGATAAATGTATGTGTGGTAGTAGGTTTTGGAGTAGGGAGTAAGGGCCGGAGGAGCTCCTGAAGAACTTGAGATCATGATTGTGTAGCACCCAAGGAAAAACAAGCTAACCAAGGGCAGATCATGAAACTGAAAAATATGGGACTGTCTCCAGTGTTACACATTGGGTTGACCCTGACTTCTGACATAATTGTTTCTTTAGTGAGGATAGAGCTATTAGGACAGCGGTGGTACAGCTAGACCATTGCGTTAGGAACTGAAGCTACAGTCTGGGAAAGAATCTTGTCCATGCTGTCTAAAAATCATCAAACCAAGGCAGATTTGAGGCAATGCCTTTCCTGCCAGGAGCAATGGAGGATCTAAGAGAGGTGTTCAAAACTGGTGTTCCCTGTGTCAAACATTAGTAGCTCTGAAGAAAGTCAAAGTAGAAATGTAATAGCAGTATAGTATGATTTTGCTATAGTATGTACGTATACATATACAATCCTATATGTATATATATGCTGGTTATATATGCATATGTGTGTATGTGTACATATATACATATATACCCACATATATATATGTGTGTGTGTGTGTGTGTGTTTGTATTTATATTTATGCTGTTTAGTTTTTGTCAACTTGATACAAACTGGAGACACCTGCCAAGACAGAACCTCAACTGAGGAATTCCCTCCATCGGATTGGGCTGTGGGCCTGTGTGGGGAGCATTTTCTTGACTGCTAGTTAAGGTAGGAGGGTCCAGCCCACTGTAGGTAGTGCCATCCCTGAGCTGGTGGGCCTGGACTATGAAAGAAAAAGATCTGTGCAAGCCAGGGAAGCAAGCCAGTAAACATCATTCCTCACCGTCTCTGCCTTGGTTTCTTCCTCTGCTCCTGCCTGAGTTCCTGCCATGACTTCCCTCAGTGAAGGACTGTTACCTGCAAATCTAAGATGAAATAAACCTTCCCTTCATGTTGTTTTTACTTCAGTAATTTATCACAGCCACGGAGAGCAAACTAGTGTGTGTGTGCATACAGTTTTTATATATCATCTAATTATCCATGAGCTTTATAGGTAGATTTTTTTTTCCTGCACTATACAGGGCAAAAATATCGCTTTGGTTCAAAGAATTGTTTGTATAGAAACCTGAGCAGATAGATTCCATTATATTTTCTTCTTATGACTCATAAGTGCTCCTCAGAGGAATAGAAAGATAAATACATATATAAATGGGTTTATTTCCTTGTTGAGACAAGGTCTCCCTTTGGACCCCAAGACTGGACTTGAACTTGAGATCCCTCCTACTATAGCCTCTCAAGTATATGATTTTGTAAATGTCTCCTCTAAGTCTTACAAAGAAAGTACAGACTGAAAAGAAAACCAGAGATGTGACTGTTTCATTTACGTGACTTTATCAGCTTTCTGAAATCTACTAAGGGTCAAAGTTAATAAATGTTATGAATCCAGCACTAAAAATAACGGCAAAAATCTAAAAATTTAGTGTCTTTCTTCTTGACTCTATGATCTTGGCAGGAAAGACAATTTAAGATGGTGGTCTTCGTTGAAAAACTAATTTGTATAATAGACACCAAATTGTGTGTCAAGTGAAGGGAGTTGCTGTTTTATTTTTAGTGATGGTTTATTTATTTATTTTTTTTTTTTTTGAGACAGGGTCTCACTATGTAGTCCTAGCTGACCTAGAACTCACTGTGTAAACCTCACTCTGTAGGCTGGTCTCAGACACTTAGCAATCCACCTGACTCTGCCTCCTGAGTGCCGAGATTAAAGGCATGGGCCCCCATACCCAGATTAGTGGTTGTTCTTACTTGGTCTCTTCCTTACTTAGAATAGCCTGAATCCAATGTAAATACTAATTAATTGTCAAGCTTGTATAAGTGACCAGATAGTTTATTCTCTGACCTGTTTTGCTAGTTACTTCTCTTGTATTACAACAGGTAGGATTAGCTTTCTCTCTGTAAAGACTAAAGTGTTTGGTTTATTTCTCATTTAAAAAGCAAATTCTGGTTAGTCTAGATTTTAATTTCACATTGTTATATTCTTCCATAGGTTTGAGTGACATTTCACCGTCTACAAGCCTACCACCTCTGGTTGAAGGCCAGCTACGCTGCTTTCTCAAACTTACCATTAATAAAGTCATATGGAAGATTGCAAAGCCTCCTGCTTCTGTACTTGTCCGAGTGAGGTGGTGGGGAGAAACATCAGATGGAACCCTCTTTTGTCCCAGGGATGCACTGCAGACTGAACCAAAAGCTGTGAGAACAACTACCCGATATGCTATCCGTTGTGGTCCAAAGCAGTTTACCTCTTACCTAACAGGTATGTTTTTGTTTTGTTGTTTAAACTACAGACCTGATATGAAACATGTTTATGTTGTCAGCACTTGGTAGTATTGTGTACCTAAGACCTGTGGGCATTATTGAGGCATCAAAAGGCTTTATAAGAGTCATCATTTATTGAGTGTAAATATACTGTGTATGTGCTAACAATTGACATATTCTAGACCTTATAATAATCCTTAAGATAGGTATTTTATATTTTTGCAAATTACTTGAATGAATGATGAAATTTAGATGAAATGAATACTTATAGACACGTCCAACCTTCTGAAGTTGTAACTCAGTGTTGCTCTCTACAGAGTTCATACTTCAGAAGCATGCAATGGAGTTACAAAGCAAGAACTGTGCACACACACAATCTCTTTATGTTTTAAGTAAATTTACAGGGCTGGAGAGGTGACTCAGCTCAGCAGTGAAGAGCACTGCCTGCTCTTGTAGAGGACCTAGGTTCAGTTCCCAGCACCCACCATGGCAGCTAACAACCATCCATATCTCGAGTTCCAGGGGATTTCATGCCCTCTTCTGACCTCTATGGACACTGCATGACATGGGTGCACTTACATACATGCAGGCGGTAAATATACTCATGCACATAAAATAAAAATAAGTAATAAATACAATATAGATACATATATATTTTTAGTTTACAATTTTGGCTAGGCCACATTCATAACCACCCTGGGTTGCATGAAGCTGCATGTGCCCTGCAGGCTGCAGATTGGACACACCTGCTGAGAATCTAAGGTCACATCATTGATAAATGACACAGCTAGGGTTTTGATACCAAAACCCATGCCTCTTAATCCCAGCAACTTTGAAGCCTCAGGAAGAATTTCGTGAGCCCAGGAATTCAAAGCTTGCTTGGGCAATGTATAGAGACTCCATCTCAACAGACAAGTAACAGAAAGAAAAAACAGCTCATGGTCTTCACTGTGCTGTATTTCTTTTTAAAAATTTTTTTTAAATTTGTTTTATGTGTATAAGTGTTTTGTCTGAATGTATAAGTGTACCATGTATGTACAATGCCCACAGAAGCCAGTAGAGGGCATCAGATCCCCTAAAACTGGAGTTAACAGAGGGTTGTTGTTAGCTACCATATGGGTGCTGGAAACCAAACCCACGTTCTTCTGTAAGAGCAGCCAGTGCTCTTAACCACTGTGTCATCTCTCTAGCCCTGTACCATATTTCTTTAGGAAACTGTAGTCTCTACTCTGGAGTTCATATTTTCTTTGAAAAAGACAATATAGACATAAAATCTTACTAATAGTGCAAGATAATATGTGCTAAATGGCAAATGTGTGTTTTAGTCAAGTGTCTTTGTTTTTGTCAAGGAAAGTTTTCTAAATGCCTTGTGTTGTTTATGAAATAAATTCTGTTCAAATCGATGAAAATTGATCAGCCATCATGTAAAAATTGTTTAGCAATGACTTTTTGGAAGGTCAAAATGAATCTAAGAGAAACAATTTTTTTCAAGACAAGATCAAAATGATATTTACTTGTAAGTCCACAAATAGGTTAATTACAGTGGCAGGCTTATTAAAGGTTCCACAGAACTCTTAGCACTTAAACCCGAAACTCAAGTCCTCAAGAGGTGTTTTTATGTAATTGAACTAATGGAAGGTTAGAAGATCAGTAAGAGAAAAGGTATCTTTTTTAATAATCAGCAGGTCATATATTTATTTGTACATTCTGAGATAATCATACTTTCTCTGAACATTTAAATTGGTGTTAGGAACTACAGGATTTGGGGAAACTGCCTTTACATTTGTGATCCTATTTTGTCATCTGTGAAATGAGATCAAATAGCCCACCGTCTTAGTATTTTCATAAAGAAGCAATGTAGTTGAGTTGAAAGAACAAGTTGAGTTTGAAGTCAGTTTTAAATTCTGTTTTCAGAACTGAATTTCTGTGTGATGTTAACGGCTTCTTAACATCTTTGTGCCCATTTCCTTTCTGGGAGAAGTATAGTTATCACCAATATTTTTGATATTCTCTGCTACCTCAAAAGATAGAGGGCTCAGGGCTGGAGAGCTGGCTCAGGAGTTAAGATCACTGGCTGCTCTTGCACAAGGACCAGTTCCCAGGACCCACATGTCAGCTGACAACTGTAAGTCCAGTTCCAGGGGATTGACACCCTCTTCTGGCCTCCATGGGCATTTTACACACCTGGTACACTTACATCCATGCAGGCAAAACACTCATACACATAAAATTTTAAAAATAATAATAAAAATAGGGGGCTTAATACACCTTATGCTTTTTTTTACATCTTTTCGCTGGCCGTGAAAATGGAGCGTGGAAAGGGAGAGCAGACACTGACAGCTCGGCACTTCGGGGACCCTTACCTTGGTCTTTGCTTTGTATTATCAGCTAGGATTCAGTTGGAAAATGAGGGACAATGGGAATAAGAGTAATGCTGGACAGCAAAATTTCACAGCAGAAGTGAAGCATAGCTAGGCACAGCATGCCTTCAGTCCCAGCACTAGGGAAGCAGAAGCAGGCCTGTGAGATTGACACCACAGTTGTCTATGTAGTAAGTTCCAGGCCTGCTGGGAATTCAGGAAGACCCTGTCTCAGAAAAAACAAACAAAAAACAGAAATGAAGTATGAAGATCAGAAATCCAATATAAACTTAAAACATTTTCTTTCTTTTAAGCAGTATAAGCATTACATAAAGCCACGTGGTATAGTAATCTTTAGAACTGCATAGAATTTTTAATCCAATGTGGTGACTTTAAAGCTTAGTGAACTTAGGAATATGACAGGATCTCTGTGATCTTGTTTTATCTCCAACCTAGGGTTAGAAACACTTATAGAATTGTAAAGAGAAGACTGGTCAGGTGGCTCAGTGGATAAAGGCACATGCGCCTAAGCCTGATTACCTGAGTTTGATCTCCAAGATCCACATGGTGGGAGGAGAAAACCAACTCTTGTAAGATGTTCTGTGACCTCCACATGCATGTACTGGTGCACATACATGCACACGCACAAAAATAAATAAATAAATGATGTAATTTTTAGTAGGAGAATAGTGAGGTATGGAAGAACCTATTAGTGACTAGCTAACAACTGCTGGTGCACTTCTGTTATTCCCCATGAGTATACCTCACCTTAAAGGGCACTTTTCCATCAGTTAGTTCACATAATTTTTAGATAACTACCAAGAACAGGACATTCACTAGCTGCTGTGTGGGAAGACACTGTCCTGTGTGATCTATATGCAGTATCCTCAGTTCCCCCACACAGATGTTAAGATGCCTGTTTTATAGATGGTTGTGAGTTAGACAGAAACAGACTATGAATATTAGAGCCAAGACAAACCCTCAGATCTCATTGTACATCCTACATTCTTCTCATTTAAGTATTGAACACATAATAATAATGAACTATTTTCTCAACTTTGATAAATATTTAGAATTTGTACTGTCTTGAAATGATCTAGATTCCATTTCCACACACTCTGTTCTCTTTCTGTGAATTATGAGCATGAAGGAAATAGGGATAAATTGCAGAGTTTGGTTAAAGTGTTCATTTTCATTTGTCTTCTTAATTCCAAGTGTTTTCAATAAGTCAGTACTCCAGACAGAACTCAGAATCGAGCAGTTAGATACTCCTGGGAGTAGCCGTGCAAGAACAGCTCGTTCTCTTACCTTAAAACTGGAGATGATGACAATGAAAGAACTAGGATTTGTTGCATTTTATTTCAGAACCAAAACCTAAGTTCTTGGCAGATACGTGCCAGAACTCTTAAACTCTTAAAGGTATTTAGTATTTATTTTCCCTCCATCCTTCCTTTCCTTCCTTCCTTCTTTCCTTCCTTCCTTCCTTCCTTCCGAGGCCAGAGGACAACCTCAAATGTTGTTCCTCAGGTACTGTCAACTTTTTTTTTTGAGACAGAGTCTCTTACCAGTGTGGAGCTTGCCAAGTAAGCTGACTGACTGACCGGTGAACTGAGGGACCCACCCGTCTCTACTTCCTCGGTGATGGAGTTGCAACTTCACACCATCATGCCTAACATTTTTACGTGAGCTCTTGGGGTTGAACTCAGATCCTTGAGCTTGCAAGAAAAATGCTTTACCCTCTGAACTATCTGCCCCCGACCTAAATAATATGCTAGATATTCAGTGTAATTTTTTGCCCTTAATATAAGCTACCTATCATTTTTCTCTAAACTTCATTGTTATTTGGGTTTTTGGCTGCTCCTTCTTCCTCATATGGTTTGGTAAGTACCTGAATTACTTGAAATTTTAATGTTTTTATTATATACCCTTCTGCTCATTTCCAAAAACTAAAATAGTGAAAAGTATCTGACTGTGTTATCATTGTTTCTGATTAGATATGGCTGTGCTGGTGTTGGAAGTAATCACCAAACTTGATCATCTTCCAGTTGGTAGAGTTCAGATCAGTGGACTTGCTCAGCTTTCTCCAACCCATCAAATCAATGGATTTTTTACCATTGTTTCAGCCACATCTAAGAAACTTGGAGAGCTTCAGGTAAAAATCTTCTAATTCTTTACTGCTGTAGTATTACTTTTCTTATTACTGATAATAAATACTTCATAAGAAGCAACTTTATTACCACAACTGGTCACACACAGACATTGTCCATGAATTGTCTGTGCCTAAGTGGCACATCTACAATGAAACTTCTATATCCAAGACTCATACAGCATGGAACAGAGAGTAAAGAAGACACTAATGAATCTCTCAGCTCTCATTAATGAAGCTCCCATATGCATCAGAGGGCCAGTAATACAAAAAGTGACAAATGGCCAAAGAATGGAGACTAGGAGTCTGTTGAGTGTGGGTGAGTCGCACAGGACTCCTATATTAAGTTTCATTCACCCAAGGCTTAGGGGCCATTGCAGAAGAGGGGATGGAAAGACTATAAGAGCCAGTGAGGAGTTGCTTGACCATATAGAAATAGAATCCTACAAGCTCCTAGGGACAGTGGCAGGAAACAACTTTAGGGAGACTTTCCTTTGGCCCATGATTTGAGGGCACAGTCCATGGTGGGAAAGGCATGGCAACAGGGGCATCAGGCTGCTTGCTCACATCTGGGCAGATCAGGAAGCAGAGACAGTACAGGAACCCGGAAACCTCAGACCCCTCCCTCCAGTGACTCACTGCAAAAGATTCCACAATTGTCCCAAACAGCCCTACTAGCCAGGGACCAAATACATTTGGTGAGATATTTACATTTAAACCAGTAGCAACTGCAAAAAATAAAATTTGGGAGACAGAAAGCTGAGTATTCTGGAATGGAGGTATATGATTCCCAAATACCTTGCTAATTCCTACCTTGTGCCTTTGCTCATTTTTACCCAAAGACTATCAACTGTAAACCTACTTTTGTTTCCCGCTTATCTAAGTCCAAAGGTCAGGTTCACACCATCTGCTGTGCTTCTGTCGTCTATACTTTATTAAATTAATAATAGTATTAATTCTGTCGTTTTTCTGGTACATTATCCAAAAGTGTTATTAGTGGGATTCCTTTCATTCCCCTTCTAGAATCTAGATTCTGTAAAGACAGATTACATTTTCTTTGTTTCCCTCCAGGTTCTAACATGGTACCAAGTAGTCAGTTGTTTGACCATGTGAGTTTTGTCTGATATGTTCATTCACTGAATCAGCTGTATTTTCTTATACTTTTATGTGCCACTCGCCTAGGATACAGAGATAAGAGATGGCATTCTCAGCTCTCTAGAACACAGGGTGGTCCAGTTATGCTGTACAATGTATGCACAGGATACTGGGAAGAATGTAGAAGGGCTCCTTTTCTGAGGGGCCTCTGAGAGAGCTTCATTAAGAGAACTCTGAATTGTTCACAATTCAGAAATTCAAGTGGGTTTATAACTTGACAAATTTGTTCTAACATTTATACAGAAAGTTAAACAGATAAACAGGAAAAGAATCTAGGAAAGATGACTTAACATAAAAGAGAGTATGTAACTATGTCAGTGGAGCAGACGAGGCAGTCCAAAAATAATGCAGCTAAGTAGAAGTTCAGTTTCTCACTGTGTTTATCGTGCTTTTATTTAGAAAATAGTGCTACCTTTTGTTGTTAACTTTATGGTGAAGGAATCTGGTTTACTTCTGCTCTTCTGATGATAGTATAATTTGCATCAGGCCTACGAGTATGCTTTCTGTTTTAAGAACCGTAAAGATCATCAAATAGCATTTACCTCCATGTTAAGGAAACACTATGAAAGAAGAGAGAGCTCTATGCTGCTGGGCTCAGTTATAGAAATATGTTTTCAATACTGGAAAAATGACAATAGTTTGTTCAGCAGAATTATAGTTGAAGTCTCTTGAAATATTTTATACCAGTAAGGTAAAATCATGTACTTATGTAGCAGTATAGAAAGTGATTAATGATGACAAAAGAAAATTAAAATGGCATCACATATATGCACAAGATTGATGCCTGGGAGAAAAACAAGGAAAAATGAGAACAGGAAGATTACAAAATTCTAGGTGACTTTGTTTTTTGTTAACATCAAGGTATAATTTACATACTGTGAAATTCACCCTTTTAAAGTGTACGTCAGGATTTTCATTTCTTTTTTTAGATTTTTAAAAAATTCTATTTTATGTGTTTTACCTGCATGCAGTGCCTGTGGAGGCCAGATGAAGGCATTGGAACCCCTGTAACTGGAGTTTTAAATGGTTGTTAGCTGCCATGTGGGTGCTGGGAATTGAACCTGGGTCCCCTGGAAGAGCAGCCACCAGTGCTCTGTAACTGCTGAGCATCTCTCCAGCTCCAGAACATTTTTCATCCCCAAAGCAACACTGTACCCATTACCAGCTACTCTCCCATGAGCCTCACCCCAACCCCCTGACATCATTAATCTACTTTCTGTCCTTATATATTTGCCTGTTCTTGACATTTCAAATAAACAGACTACTATGTGATCTTTTGAAAGCAGCATCTTTGACTTAGCATAACATTTTAACATTTATCTATATTTAGCATGTATTCCTTTTTGTGGGTGAAACATTCAATTGTATGGATAGACTTCATTTTACTTATCTGTTTTTCACTTCTCAGGAATTAGGGTTTTCTAAAATTAGGGTTTTCTAATACTACTGTTATTAGTATTCATGACTAAGTTCTTTTGTGAACGTACATTTTCAGCTCTCTTGGTCATATAGTAGGAGTAAAATTGCTGGATGATACGGCAACACTACTTGACTCTTGGAGGAACTATTCATGTGTTACAAAGTGGCTGAACTATTTTCTTTATCATAGTTAAATGTAACTTATATAATGAGATTTTTATTTTGAAATTTAAAGTCATTGGATTTGTGGAATTGTTTTTAATAGAAGGTTGAGGCAGAAACAGGTCAGATTCTGAGCAATTAAGAAGTCTGGAGATAAGAATTGGTTACAGTGAAATCAAACTGCACTCACACACTTGACCACGTGCACACATGCACAAGGATCAGTCAAAATGTCATTTTGAAAGCCATCACTTTGTACAGTGAACATATGCTAACTTAAAAAGAAATATTCCACTTTCCTCTTGCCTCTGCTATAAGGAAGACTGCAGATTACAGAACACACAGGCAGCAAATAGTTGCTACAAACA
This sequence comes from Eospalax fontanierii, assembly GCA_035773235.1. NCBI lineage: Eukaryota > Metazoa > Chordata > Mammalia > Rodentia > Spalacidae > Eospalax > Eospalax fontanierii. The sequence continues at coordinate 166,333,681 of CM069524.1, forward strand.
GTTCTACACATAGAACTACAAAAACTTCAATGAAATGGGCCAGTTCTTTCAAAATCATGAACTACCAGAACTCCCTGAAGAAGAAATAGACAACCTAAGTAGACACCTGTTTGTAAAGATTGAACTTGTAGTTTCAAACCTGCCAAGAAAAAAAAAAAAAAAAAAGAAATCTCTGTGCCCAGTTGTCTTTGTTAGCAAATTCTTCTAAACATTTAAAGAAAGGGGATAAACAAAACAAAAAAACCCACCAATCTTCCAGCCTCTTCTGGAAAAATAAAAAGTTTCTCTTTTGCGGGGCGGAAGTAGAACGATTTTGAGACAGGATCTCACTGTGTAGTCCTGAAACAAGCTTTGTAGACCAGGCTCACCTTGAACTCACAGAGATTTCCCCCTACCTCTGCCCAGTGCTGGGTTTAAAGGCATGTGCCACCATGTCTGGCAAGAAAACACTTTTGAAGCATGCACCTCTTTGATACCAAAACTAGAAAAGGAAAATACAAGAAAACTACAGAACAATATCCCTCATGAACATAGTCCTCAAAATGCCAAAGAAAATAATAGCAAATTGAGGTCTGGTGCTATAGAAAAAGAGCAATTCTACCACCAAGAGAGGCTTACCCCGCATATGCCAGGCTGTTTCAGTAAAAATCAACCACTGTGGTAAGACATTAACAATGGGCAAGAAAAGGCATAAACTTGCTACACCACAGGGAAGAATCACAGAGCATTATATGCCAAATGAAAGAATCTCAGAGCTTACATACTAGATGTTTGAGATTGTTGAAAGCTGTCATCAGTGGATGGTAGGGTTAGCAGTACAGAAGGTACAACACAAAAGGAGTTATGTGCACGTGGGAGTTATGTGCGGTGATGGAACTGTTCGTTATTTCTTGATTATGTTGGGTACATATATGTATTCATATGTGAACAGTTATCAAACTACATTTACAAAATTTTTATTTTATTAGAAGGAAATTAAAAGCTTTTTAAATTAAAAAATATTTTTTAATGTGTATGCCACCTGTGTGTATGTTCCCACAGAGGCCAGAAGACAGTGTCTGATGCCTAGAGCTAGAGTGAGTGACAAGCCACCCAGTCTGCATGCTGGGAAGCAAACTTTGTTCCTCTGGAAGAGCAGCAGTGCTCTTAACCACTGAACAGTCTCTTCAGCCCTGATATTAAATTTTTTAATAGCCCCATATAGAATGCTGGAGAGCACTCATTCCTCTGCCTCAGATTGTGATGTGGTAGGAACTTTGCAACTGGAATACATCTCCTGGCCAAGCTGCTAGTCTGCTCTTGCTAACATTTACCACATGAAAATGGTAACTCAGCATTGCTAGATACTCTGATTTCTTGAGAGAAACCAGAGATACAACTTTTTTTAAGTGCAATTTTAAGGCATTGTTAAATATTTTTTAAAATGATGTGTTGACCAGTGTCATTCTGAAAATTATCTGGACATTAGATGTCACAGACATAAGTAGAAAATTGTTGGCAGCTTGGTACCAGAGAGTCCCTGAGTCATTGCTCAGAGGCAGATGAGTACCCTTAGCATTGCTCTGTTATTCATGGGGGAAGCATGTGGTATATTTATGGTATATATGAATGGTGTATGTGAATGATGTGGGCTTCAGAAGAGAGTGATACATTTAAGATGATAGAATGATGGTCTAGAGATAGAAACAAAAAGTAGTATTAGTTTTCTTATCCTGACATGTGAAAATTGTTTCCATTTCAGAAGACTTTCGGGAAATGTGGATGTTTTATGAAAGAAATGTCTAAGTTAAAAAGTAAAATAGTGTGTATAACCGAAAATCTGGTTGGGAGTGTAGCATGTATTTAGCATGCATGAGGACCCAGGTTCAATCCTCAGCTAGAGGAAAACAGGCAAGCAGGTGGAGACAGACACTGAGTCATTAATGATACTGTCAGAGAGGTGAGCGAGGTGCAAACCATAATCCAGGAGGAGCTTGACTGCAGGACAGGAATGAAAGTGGAGGTGAATGCAGGACTACGTTAGGCACATGATGAGGAGCAGAAGGCTTAGGAGGAGAAGCCTGTGGGATAGGAATCGATGGGATAATATTGTTTCATGCCTCCAAAGTTAGATACTCTTCCCTTCACCTTTAATGTTTTACCTCAACTTCACTCAGCTTCATCGGCCTATTCGTGCTTAGGACTCTCAGCTTGCACATCTGTGTTCCACTCATGGAAGCCTTCCCTGCACTCCTTCCTCGCCTTGTCCCCAAGCTCAGCTCTTTTCCTAGTGTTCCCACGTCACCTAGTACACATTCTTACCTGAGTATTGTCATCTGGGCAGTTACCATTTCATATTTAGATTATTTAAGTTCTCCCTATAAGATACCATGAACGCAGGAGCAGAGTCCGTGTTTTCAGGCTCTCTGCCCCAGGCACAGAACTGGGATCAACAAGTGTTAACAGAGAAGTTAGGCCAGCCGTGAGTTTGATTGTAAAATGGCTGTAGAAAATTCATGGACTTTTCTGAGTGTCTTTTCACTATTCAGTAGCACAATAGTCTTATGAGTTGTTATATGTTCAAATCTGTTTAGATCAAAAATAGAACTCACTGGCCGGTCAGCAGATCAGTATTAAGGAGAGGGACATCACTAGTTCCCAAAACCTCCTGTGCTTCTAGAATGTAGTAATGGTCTTTGGCATTTGAAAAGTGACAAGGAAACGTCCTGACATTTGATTTGGGCCTTTCCGATTGTAGGTGACACTGTCACCGTGATCACTGTGACAGTGTTCATCTCCCCTACATTCCTGATGTTTGTCTTTATAGGAAATCCTCATGATGAGTAAATCTGAAAACATTTATATTACTTGGTTCATGGGCAGAATTCTCAGTAAGACCTAGGTTTGATTTATTGAGTTTATGCATTGGCAATTTCTCTGCACAAAATACTCCCATTGAACTTCCCAGAGATATTCAAATTAACCTTAACTTTGTTTTTGTTTTGTTTTGTTGGTATTGAATCATTCATCATTATTTGATTGTTTGTGTCTGCTTAAACAATGTCTTCTCCTTTCTCTGTCATTGAAACTGACCTTTGAACACTGTTCTTTGAGGATATATTCTTTCATTTTGTCTCAAAGTTTTGCTTTGGCTCAACTTAAGGTTTTTCTCTTGGACTTTTCAGAAGACTGGAAAACTTTTTTATTTGTGTGTGCGGTTTGGGTAGAGGCAGAGCCTGAATGGGAAGTGAACAGTACTCATGCCACAGTGCACATGTGGTGATCAGAAGACAACTTTGTGGAGATTAGAAGATAGTTCTGTAGAGTCACTTCTCTCCTTCCACCTGTATATGGGTTCCAGGGATCTAAGTGCTTACTCCACAAGCACTTTTGCTTACTGAGTCATATTACTGGCCTTGATTAACTTTTTAAACAGTGTACTTGAACTCACAGGAATTAAATTTTATAAGAAAACCCCTTTTGAGATCAGGTCTCACTGTGTTACTCAAACTGGCCCCAAACTCCTGGGCTTAAATAATCCTCCTGCCTTGGCCTCCCAAGGACCTGGGACTGCAAGCCACAGCTTGCCTCAATCAGCAAAAGCTTGGTTTTGGTCTTAGTGTTGTATCTTTCTTGTCCATCATGAACACAGGAACTTTTATGTCTCAAGCAACAACAACAACAAAAAAATGCAAGCAAAGATATTATGTCCTTTTATTCTTCTTTAGTCATGTTAGACTTACTTTGCCTACTGTGCTAATAATTAGTCTGTAGAAAACAGAATACTATGTTTCGTACCTTAAGAACCTTATCAGTAGCATAAATAAAAGACACAAATACCTTCTCTAAACCTTGGTTGTTTCAAAGGTAGGGTCTTGCTAAGGAGCCTAGACTGGCTTGGAAATCAAAATCCTCCTGCTTTACCCCTCAAGTACTGGGGTGACGGGCATGCCTCACCACACCTGCCCTCTGTTTTTACTTCTTTTTTCTTAATCTTCTAGTTACGATAATGTATATTCCTGATATGATTATTTGTATCCTCACTGAAGTGTCTCAGAAAAAGGAGCATAGCATATTCCTACCTATAATAAAGTAGTCAGTAAAAAATGATTATGTTGGTGGGTAGATAGGAGTAAGTAGAAACATGAAGAAGGCAACAAGCATGCATCTTTACCTAGGAATGAAGAATCAGTGCTGCATGAGGCTGGAGAGATGGCTAAGTGGTTAAGATCATTTACTCTTGCAGAGGACTCAGGTTTGGTTCCCAACACCCACATGGAGGCTAACAACCATCTGTAGCTCCAGGTTTAGAGGATTTGATGCTGTCTTCTGGCCTCCTCAGGCATTACATGCACAGGTGCACTTACATACAAGCAGGCAAAACACTTACACATATGAAAAATTAAATAAATAAAATTATAGTGCTGCAATAAACTGGGCAAACAGAGGCATAAATCAGTGAAATGTAAGACACAGAGAAGCCCTGATTGGTCCACCTCAAACAGATGGTTGAAGGAGTCCTGGGAGCACCGTGAGAGAGAGTTTCTGGGGTAGAGAGGAATCCAGATTTAATCTTCTAAGGAATGTAAGTAGACATTGATTTAGATCAAGTGTGAGAGTCTTGAAATTAATAGAGACTAAAGAAATTTTGTTCTATTACCTGTCTCTTTCAGGTCTCACTTGCCTTGGAGCCTCTGTCAGAAACGTATGACAGCTACAATCCTCTTCCTACCACTGACATGACAGAAAAAATGCTTCTATCTGAGCAAGGATTCAGAGAGAATACTGAATCCAGCAATACCCAGTTTCTGATTCCATCAAAGTCTTTTGGGGTATCTACTGCCAAAATTGATGGAAAAGAATTAGCAGCCAACAGCAGCCAGTCAACCACACCAAGGTAGTGACGACATCTGCAAGTCTCTGCGTTTGCTAAGTTCTCAAGACTTTAGTTTGGATGACTGAAAAACTAGAGACAGAAGAAATACAGTCACTCATTTAGCAAATGAATTAAGCACCCACTGGGTCCTGGTTGGATACCAGATACTAGGCACAAAGGCAAGACACAGTTGGCTAAAGATGTATCTCAGTGATAAAATGCATGCTTAGCATGCCCACAATCAAAACAGTAACAACAGTAGCAAAGCCCCACAATTCCTGTTTCCAAGGACTACTCACAATCTAGGAGAGAATCCAGCAGACACACACATGACCAAAAAATTTATAAGCACCCTGATAGATGTCCCTGCAGGAAAAAGAGGAATGGGCATTATTTTGGGAAACAGAATGAAGTAAGAAAAATGGATTGTTGTCTTGGCCAACATTTGCTTTGTATAGGATTCTCTGCTTTCTCACATATTCATTGTGTGTGTGCTGATTTATTTCATTTCAATTAAGTACAGCCCATAATTGTAGTAATTGTTATTTCTTTAATTAGGAGATTAAAAGTAAATTTACCAAGTTGTCTTGCAAATAAGCTGCCTCTTTGAAAGTCCAAGTTACATTGCCTTCACTGATCTTCCTAGCTCTGACAAAGTGGAATATTGCCATGATGGGTTATAAGCTGCTGACAGTATTTTTTTAAAACAGGGGAAAGGACCACTTGTACTTTGCAAAGAATTCCGATACAGTAAAGGAGTCTTTCTTTGGACTACAGCATCATCTTAATTCTGGACAGAGTTTGGAGTCTGTAACTCTGAAAGGCAAAGCTCCACAGAAGCAGATGTCCCTTCTCAACACTTCCAAATTTCAGCCTCAAATTAGTACAGAAGCCAAGAGTCAGAGTGACTCATGCATTCCCTCTTCGAACAACCCCCCTACAAAGGACCTTCTTTCAGGTACGTACGTATCTGTGACCTGAGACTAAGCTATCTTTATTGGGATTGCTCTGTTAGCCAGCCTACAAAGGGAACCAAGACTTCTCTTTGAACTAAATAGCCAAATAAAAATGAGAAGACTTGCTATAGTCCAGAGTCTCTTAAAGAAAAAAATTTACTTTTAATTGACACATGTAATAGTATGTATTTATGTCACTGTGTGGTTTGTATAATATATAATGTCACAGTGTGACATTAAGTATATGTATAGAGTGGATAATGACCAGTTAGGTGACAGTATCTATACCTCAGACATTAATCATTTGTGTTAGGAAGGATTTTTATGGAGCTAGTGAACTGGCTCAGCAGGTGACATCACCTGCTGCCAAGCCTGCCTATTAGAAGGTATTCCGTTTTTCACCTGTACCTCTGTACCCACTAACTATTCATCCTTGTCCTCCCACACACGCTTCCCAGGTTTTGATGAGCTCTATCATATTTGCTGCTTTGGGATCAACTTTTATGCTTTCACAAATAAATGAAAAGATAGTATCTTTGTCTTCTGTCTCAAGTCTGTGCCTGACTTTGTGCCCCTTAGCATAATGTCTTCTAGTTCCACTTATATTCACTAAATAAACTTCAAATTAAATTCTATAATTCCAAGTTTGGGAAAGGAACCATTTAGAAGGAACCTGGATATGAGGGTAAATCTTTTATTATAGAAATATATTCATCTTTACTTGTCTCCAAATAATTTAAGGCAGATAGGGTGGTACAAAATTCATTTCACATTCTAAAATCTATTATTCTTCATGGGAACATTCAGTACTGCACGGGACCTTAACTGCTTATCCTCAGGACAGAAATTAAATTTTATTATAGCCAAACAGAAGTACAAGGGCCAGAGTTTGTATATTAATGACTTTTCTCGTTGCTATGATCAAAATACCTGACAAGCAGCAGCTTGAGGGAGGAAAGGTGTATTTTGCCTTACAGTTTAAGAATGGGTAGCATCTGGCATGACTGGAGGAGTCTGAGACAGCTGGTCACTTTGGATCCCTAGTCAGGAAGCCAAAGGGCCAAGGTCATACAACTTTAAAGGCCTGCTCCTAGTAATGCACAAACCAGTGCCACCAGCTGGTGACCAAGTATTCAAACACGAGCAAGCTTATGGAAGACATTTCACATTCAAACCACAGCACAGAAGCAAGTGAGAGCAGCATCCTGTCCCCACAAGTTAAGGAATAATACAGTAAAGGCAGTTAACTTGCCTTGTTCTCTGATAGTCAACCTTATCATTTCTGTGACATCAAAAGCATGACAGGAATTTGTGTCATGTAAAACTTTCAAAGTACATACACTATCTGGACTAGTCATAGAAATGTCTTAGAAATAACTACTTGGGTACATAATTTACATTATTAAAGATGTTTAGTTTTGTTATTTTTTGCACAGCTGGAAATAAAATCCAGGTCTTTCTGCACTCTTCCACTAAGCTATATATATCCCAGTTGATTATGTATTTTTTAAAAAGAAAAAAATTTGTTTGTGTCTCTTAACTGAAATGTCTTGATTCCCTGTTTTTAAAAAATATACTCTAGGGCCAGCAAGATAGCTCAGCAGGAAAAAGCACTGGCCACACAAGCCTGGAGACCTGAGTTCAGTTCCCAGAATGCACATAAGGGGGAAGGAGGGCACCTCCCAAAGTCTGTCCTCTGACCTAACATGCATGCATTCACAAGCCTGAATTCACACACAAGAACAATGATAATTAATAAATAAAAGTTTAATATATACCCTGTTGATAAGCCATTAATTTTAGTCTTTTAATGTGAAAAGTTCATTTACAAGAAAAACATTGTCCTGTAAAATTTATCAGCTTGTACCTGGGTTATTTTGTGTGGGCTTGTGTATCACGCTTGAAGAAAGGTGTTTTATTCATTGAGTAGGTATTTTTTCAGCCCCTACCAAATGTCTGGCACTCTTCCGTATGTCAGGGATGCAGCAGTTTTTCTTTAAAAACAGCCTGCCTTAGGAATTTGATATTCTTTATGGCAAGACAAGCTAAATAAATAAATACTGTGTGTTAGATGATGGTAATGACAGTAGAGATAAATTAAGCAAGATGAAAGGAAAGGATGCTAGTTATATGTATAAATCAACAAAAAAAGGTCTCATTAATAAGAAAGTAGCATTATTCTCTGAAGAGGCCTGGAAGCATTGCTCAATGGTAGAGCCCCTTGCCTAGCATGTGCAATGTCCTTCAAGCACTGCAGGAAACAAAGAGAAAGGAGATAAGTTCCTTTTACGGAGAGCCACTAGTAAAAGTGCAATTTAGCCTGGAGAAAACAGCTCCTACTTATTAAGCTCCTATTATTACTTCTGTGGATCAAATTCAGGATGGCAAGCATGACAGCAAGCACCTGTACCTACTGAGCCATCTCTGCTGGTCCTGCTAACCTCTTTATTATTATTATTATTATTATTATTATTATTTAAAAGATTTTATGTGTGTATGTGTGTTTCTGCTGATGGGTATGTGCATGTGAGTACAGATGCCCTCAGGCCAGAAGAAGGCATCAGATCCCCTGGAGCTGGAGTTGTGAGCCAGCCAGTGCTGGTGCTGGCAACTTGGTTTTAACTACTAAACCACTTCTCTAGTCCCTTAACCTCTTTGTTTGTTTTTGTTTTTTGAGTCAGGGTCTTTCTAAAGCCCTACCTGGAACTTGTTATGTAGACCAGACTGGCCTTGATCTCACAGAGATCTGCCCACCTCTGCCTCCCAGGTGCTGAGACTAAAGGTGTGTGCCACCACACCCAGCTCTTAACCCATTTTTCAATGAAGATACGCCCTGTCAAAGGGGCAACCTCTCCTTAGCTTCGGTTTATTATCATCTTAGACTTAAAGGTTAAGGCCCTCTCCTTCATCCTGCTATAGGGTCTTCGTCTATCAAAGCCATACTGCTTTTGTTGTTGTTACACTATGTTGGATAACTATTCAAGCCAAGCAAGATATGCTAAGCACTACCTGTGGAGTGCCAGTGTGCAGCCTCTTCCATAAGAGTACTGGATAAATAGAACTAAAGATGAAACAAGACAAATTGGTTTTCAGTCTGAGTTAATAGTCTGACTGTAATGGGAAAGATCACTTCAACAGGTTGTGAATTCTGTGCAGCTATGACCAAGAAAGGGCTGAATGGGCTTCTAATAGTCTTCTTATGTACTTGATTTCAGTTATCAAGTAGATAGTTTCATTTTTTTTTAAGGCAGCATCTTACATAGCTCAGGCTAGCCTCATACTTACTAGATAGCTACCAAGGATGATCTTGAACTCTTGATCCACCTGCCTCCACCTTCCAAGTGCTTGGATTATGATATGTGCTACCACACCTGCACCTGGCATGAATACAATCTTTAAAGGTCTCTTCCAAACGTAAGATTCAAGAGGACTAAAATTAAATGGACTATTTGAGTAGGCTTAAAGTTGAGGTCACTGGAGAGATACAACAAATCTATAAACCTATTGATCTTCCTGGTTTTTATTGTACTGACATTCCACAGGTAGTGCCTACCATTATACCAGAAAAGAAGGTGCAGAGCTGAGTTGGTCAACCAGCTAGTATTTATGAAACACCAGTTACACATTGTGCTTAGAAGAGTTGGACTTAATAAAGAATTAAGGGAGTTGGCAGAAAAATCAACGGTTGTATACTTCCTTTGTATAACAGTCTATGCCCTCCCGGCACACAGGAAATTAATGCAGTACACAGTGCCCTGTACTCACCTGAGTGCCCTTTCAGTGTGGGAAAGAAGTCTTGAGTTGAGGTGCAGGAAGTTGGCTTGGCTGCTCGTACAGTGTCAGGTATCAGTGTCTTGAAAATTCTAGATAAGATAATCTTACTGTCACATCTTAGGCTGTAGAGATACTTTTCCAAATGATGACTTTTTCAACAGCAATACCAGTTGGAGGCCAATGTATGAACAACTTCAGTGCAGATTGCTCTTGTCTTTCTTAGTGTTTATTTCTTCCTCACAGCCTGCATTGGAAAAATATCTTGGTAACAACTGTCATTCAGGTATACATGACTGAATAAGTCACTCATGAAATGTTAACATTCCAAAAGAAATTTTTTGACAGGGGTGAAAAATAAGTTCAAATATCAAAAAGCATGAGATTTGGTACAGGAAGATATTAGCAATAGTAACTAATAATAAAGCAATTTTGACAATGTACTATAATAAAATTGTCAGTACCACTATTCCCATGTGTTGGGGCCTTTATTAAGTAAAGTAAGGGTTACTTAAATATGAGTGGTTTGCCATGCCCAGCAATAGATCTCATAACTGAAATACTGACTATGAGATTCAAAGATAGATAGACTATGTTGTGAGGCTAACAATAGATGAAGGGATGGTTCATGTCCAGGACAGAGAAGAATGGGTGAGGTTTCATCACACTTCTCAGAATGGACCACAGATTAAAATTTAGCAAGTGTTTATTGTGGAACGCTCCATTAATGTTTTTGACTGAAATTCCTGAAAATGAAACCGAAAACAAGGGGGTGCTATAGTACAGGCTGCATGTCAACTTGGGCAAGTTACTTATCCTTTCAGCCTTGGTTTTTTTTTCATTTGGATAATTAAGTTATTGGATGTATCTCAGAGGAGCATTGAGAGGACTCGGTAAGTTGATAACATGTAAAATAGTAAGGGTGATGCCTGACACATGGTAAGGGTTTCAGAAGTGTCTGTTACTATCATGACTGCTTTTGTTACCTAAAAGCAGGGATAACTTACCTATCCAAATGTCTACAGCCCTGGCTCTCATCTCAGCTTTCCCATCAACCTGCTGAAGGACTGTAGATGAGACATGGACTTTTTTTTTCTTTGCATTCTTCTATCATGAAAGTATGTATTTAGAATAGATTATTATAGGTATAACTGTGGTTTCTAAAGGTTAAGCTGGAATAGTTGTCAGGGTTTCTTTGGTAAGAATAATATTAAAACTCATAAATAAAAGGACTGAGTAAGGTATCTGGATATGAAAGTGAATTATAGGCACTATTAACCTTATTGTGTACAAACAGCCATTGGAAGAGTTGGATGCTGGGGACATAACAGTTCTTCTAGTAAGATCGATCTCTGGAATAGAGTTCACTCACTGATGTAATATCATCTAAAAGTACACATAATAGAAGCTAAGTAAGCAGCAGTTAAGTGAACATCTTCAAGGAATCCTCACGCTGATGGGAAGCAGATGAGGAAGCCGCTGCATTGCCTTTTAGAAAGTCACAAATGGAAGAAAACGTACTGAAACTGTCTCTGCTAGATTTCAGATGTTTTCATTTTCTGATTTTACTCCTTCAGCTCTTTTAGAACAAGGCAGTAAACTGCGTAACGCCATGGTGATTTCTGCATTGAACTTGAGCCCAGATACTAGCACATTGCTGAACAAAGTTCATGCTCCTGTGAAGGAAGATTCCTTTAGATTCTCATCACAGTAAGTTACAGGATGTACCCAAACCCCAACAGCTCATTTCTTAAGTTGTTAACTTGTGTTTTGTTGTTATAAACCACATAATCTTGGAAATGTTCAGCAGATTATCCTAGTGTGGTTGGAAAGAAGCCTAGGGTAGGCCTGAAGATACTCAGCATCTAGTCCGAACACTGGTGTTTGCTAAATATATAAATGGAAAAACTGCTCTCTAAACCAAAGTGCTAGTGTACAGAGTGGAGATATTTTCTCCTTTTCTTAGTGAAATGAAGTAGGATTAATATTGGGAACAACTTTGCAAAGTTTAGTTTCACATATATTTAAAGTTGTTAAGCCTAAAAATGTTAAATTTTCTGAGTCAGACCAGCCCCTTCTACTCTTTCTTAGCTCAGTTAGGATTTAAATTTTTCCCATCTGTTAGCCATTCGTGACAGAGTATTTTTCCACATCTTAGAATCAGAACCTCATCTAAGAATCAATTTAAAGACAACAGTGAAGATCACTTTCTCCCTTTGACTGAGAATACATTTTGTAAACTTGACACAAAAGCTGATACCAGAGCTATACAGCTGCTACTAAGCAGGTAAGTGCTCTTATCTAGGTTTTTTCCTTTTAGAATGTCTTTCAGTTCATTGACTACATTATCAGCAATACTTGCTCATACGAACTCTTTCCTGTTTTTCTTTTTTTCAGTCTTTTTGAGACAGGGTCTCCCTCATACCCCCAGCTGGCCTGGAACTTGCTATGTGGACCAGGCTGGCCTCCGTCTCACAGAGATGCACCTGCCTCCACCTCCTGAGTTCTGGGACTAAAGGTGTGCACCACCATGCCTAGCTTCTTCTGTTTCTTAAACTAATACTCTTTGCCTATTAAGTAAATGCCAATATATATATAGCCTTTACTAATAAAATACCCCAACCCACTTTTCATCTCCCAGCTCTTCCTACCATCAGTGTTAGTATGATGTGACAAAGAGAGCATGAATTCTAACAGACTCAAGTTGAACTTTGATGTCTGGTGCTCATTAGCATTGTGGCCTTAAGGAGGAGGTTTCTCAACTATAGAGGCACCAACAGAATTGGAAATATACCTAGCAAGTTAACACTTGGGGCTAGAGAGATGGCTCAGGGGTTAACATCACTGGCTGCTCTTGCAGAGGCCTTGGGCTCAGTTCCTAGCACCCACATGGTGACTAAGAACCGTCTATAACTCCAGTTCCAGGGGATCTGACGCCTTCTGTCCTCTGTGGGCTTTGCTAAAAATAATATGTGCCAAGTTATTCAGATATGAGAAGACCTGTTTTTTAAGAATCTCTACATTATTGCTTTATTTCCTATTTTTATTGTTGTTTTTGTATTTTTGAGGCTGGGTCTCATGTAGCCCAGGCCAGCTTCGAACTTGCTCTCTGACTGAGGATGTCCTTGAACTTTTGATCCTTCTACTTCTACCACCCAAGTGCTAGAATGCTTGGCTTTTCCACTTGCTTTAATTTGATTAAACTTTCCTTCTTATAAGAAACTGGAAATATTATATAATCATTTGGTTTTCTAATGAAGGTCTTTAAATATTATGTTGAAGAACTTGGACTTTATACTAAAAATTGAATAGATACCAAAATATTTTGAAGAGAAGAGTAGAATGATCAGTCTGGCAACACTGTGAAGAAAATCACTGAATGAGAGATGGGAAAGCATGTGTATTTGTTCCTCCCTAGTAGATGTGGGGAGATAAGAAATTGAAGTTAAGAGAGGTGGCTCAGCAGTTGAGAGCACTGATTGCCCTTATAGAGGACCTGGGTTCGATTCCCAATACCAACATGGCAGCTAACAACCATCCCTAATTGCAGTTTCAGGGATTTGACACCCTCTTCTGACCTCTCCTGGCATTTCATGACATGGATGCATCTACATACATGCAAGCCATATGCTTGTACACATAAAATAAGAATAATAAATAAAATTTTTAAAAAGTTAAAATGACAGGATTTTGTGGTATTCGTTGAGAAAAAAAGGCATAGCAAAAAATGACCCCCTCAGATTTTTACTCTAGGGACTCTGTGAGTCATAAAGACTAAAATCTCAGTCTTCTCAGATGGAAGGCAAGGATAATAAGTTTGAAGATAATAAACTCAAATTTGAGCCTGTAAATCTGCTCCTGAGTTGCCTATGGAACATTCAAATGTAGTTGTTCAGTAAACACTTGGGCTACAGAGCTGAAGCTCAGTAGAGAAGATAAAAATTAGTTATTTGTTAACTATGCTGCAGGAACTGAAGCATTGAGACAGGATTGCCCAAGGCATGAACAGCAAAATGAAAAGGAGAATGGACATACGTTTATAACTACTTTTTTTAAACCTCAGTATGATGACAGTAAACAAACAGGAAAAGCATAAAAAGAACTAATAAGGAAATAAGGGCCACTGAAATGTCAGTAAAGGTTGGAAAGCAGAAGGACCTGACCTAGCAAGCAGAGAGCTACGTCTAAGTCAGACTGCCTGTATTTGAATCTTACCACCCACTACTGAGAACACCATATATAAGATATGACTTATCTCTACTTCACTTTCCTCATCAACTTCAGTGATAGGTTGTACGAATTCAGTGAGTCAGGTCCTATAAACTTCCAAGAATATTGCTTGGCACAGAATAACTTATCTCTTGGTAAATGCTGGGTGTCATTAGCTTAATACTGCTGCTACCTCCAGAGCTAAGAGACTGGTGTTCTCCTGTCCTTTGAAAGATTAAAACCTTAAGGTTTACTCAACAAAATTATCCAGCTCTGTCCAATTATTTTGTGATGCAGCCCACCAATTATCAAGTTCCTCCTGACTCCCAACCTGCATATTGACTTTCTAGTCAGTGTTTCAAGGCCTGGATTTGAACACATGAAGACTACCTCCAATATGTACACAGAAAACAAGAGTCAATAGAGTATTTAGAAGAGAAAGATATGGAAAAGTCCCAGAAGTTTATCAAAAAGAATGGAATAGAAAAATAAGGTTAAAATTGGGGATATTTTCAGGAGATTCAACATGCAGATAATTGGAGTCCAGAAAAAAAAGTTGGGAAGAAAAAATAAATAAGGGGCTGGCAACGTGGCTCAACAGGTAAAAATGCCTGCTGACAAGCCTGATGACCTGTGTTTGATGCCCTGAACCCACACGATGGAAAGAGAGAACTGACTCCACTAAGTTGTCTTCTGACCTCAACATGTGTTCTCTAGCATGTGTATACACATGTACACACACACACATACCCCTAAATAAATGTAATTTTAGAAGAAATTCCCCTATACTGGAGCACATCAGCTTCCATATTGGAATGTGAAATAAAGCCTCCCTCCCAATCTCTATTCCCAGAAAGAAAGAAACTCCTCTCCAAACTGGACCTCAGAAATTTAAGGCTCCTTTTCTATCTGCCCAGTGTAGGGTAGGGCATTATCTAGAGATTAAAATTACTAAAATTAAAAGTAAATAGGACCAGTGTGGTAGCACATGCCTTTAGTCCCAGCACTTGGAAGTCAGAGGTTGGCAGATTTCTGTGGTTTACATAGTGAATTCCAGGATAGCTGAGGCCACAGGAAGACCCTAACTCAAAAAACAAACAAAAACAAAAAGTAAATAGGAAACAGTATTGTCGATCTTATAAAAATAGAACAAGTCATGAAAAAATACTGTGAACAAATGTATGAAACTGTTAAAGGGACAGTTCAGATGAAATAGATTCCTAGAAGATAAATTGCCAAAATGGACTCAAGAGGAATTAGTCTGAAGTCTTAAGAGAAAGGCCTGTAACAAGAAGGTTGAGTTAGTAAAAAAATATAATTAAAAACTTAGCCACAAAGAAAAGCCAGACAGAATCACTGCTGAATTGAACCAATTAAAGAAGACCTTCACAAACTCTTGTAAAAATTAGAATGTAGGAAAATCTTCCGAGCTCATTTCCCAAAGCCAACATTACTCACATAGCCATTCCAGGCAAGCATCACAAGAAAACTGCAGATCAGTTTGTATGTGCAGATCTAAGTTTTCTACAAAAGACTTATAAACCAAGCCTGGCAGCATCTGAAGTTTACTTGATACTGTGATGAAGGGGGATTTGTTTGGAATATAAAATCAGTTTAGTATCTGAAAATCAGTTATGTCATACACTATGTCAAAAAGATAAAAAACAAAAGTGAGGACTAAAGAGATGGCTCAGTAGTAAAAAGCACTTATGAAACAAGGATGAGGGCCTGAATTTGGACCCGCAGAACCCACATAAAGCTAGAGGCAGTAGTGTCTACAACCCAGGCTCTCCTATAGAAAGATAGGATACAGAGATAGGAGAACCCCAGAAGGCTTGAGAGCAGCTAGCCTGATGTGAGTACAGTGATGAACAAGAAGAATCCTGTGTCAAACAAGGTGTTAGGGAAGGACTGACAGCTCAGGTTGTCTTCTGACCTCCACCCACGGCACACATGCACCCACACTCACAAACACATGCATACATACACAAAGATTTTAAAAACACAAAAAACAGGCTGTAAATATGGCCCTATGGTTAAGTGCACTTGCTGCTCTTTTAGAGGACCCAAATTCGTTTCCAGCACCCGTATCAGGAGGCTCACAACTACTTTTAACTCCAGATTCAGGAAATCTAACACCTTTTAGCCTCTACAACACATAAAAATAAATCTTAACAACAAACGGGATGAGGTGGTGCATGCATGTAATCCTAATATTCAGGAAGTAGAGGCAGGAAGATCATAAGTTCAAGGTCATCCATGACTACACAGCAACTTTGAGACTGTTCTGGAACATATGAGACGTTGTCAGTTGATATAGCATGAGGACCTGAGTTTGATTCCTAAAACTTGCATTTGTAATCTCAGTACTGGGGAGGTGGAAACAGGCAGATTCTCTGGGGCTCATAAGTCAGCCAGATACTTAGCAAGCAGGCTTCAGGCCAATTAGGCCTGAACCCCAGACCACTAGGGATCAGGCGTGACCCTGTATCTTAAATACACACACAGGAATACACATTCATCTTAAAAGATGGAGAAAACCACTTGACAAAAATCTCATGTTCTTCTATAACAAAACATTTAACAACTTCTATTAGAAAATTCTCACTCAGATAAATGGCATCTACAAAAGCCCTACCACTAACATCATGTTTAATGTCAAAAGACTGGATGTTTTCTTCTAAGATTATAAAAGTAAACATGGATATTTCCCCCCACAGTTTTTTTAAATTATTATTTATATGTATGATTGTTTTGCCTGAATGTATGTAAACATACCATATGTATGCAGTTCCTGCAGAGGCCCAAAGAAGACATTGAATCCTTTTGAAGTACTGTTAAGGATGGTTGTTAGCCACCATGTAGGTACTGGGAACTGAACCTGGGTCCTCTGTAAGAGCAGCTGATGTTCTTAACCTCTGAGCCATCTCTCCAGCCCTATTCTCAACAGTTCTACTCAACATTGTGCTGTAGGTTCAGATATTCACAAAAAAATTAATAAAAGGAATCTATATTGGAAAGAAGAAAAATAATTCTGTATTACAAATCTAATACATAGAAAGCATAAAGAACATGCTAAAAATTATTAGAACTTAAAAACAAGTTCAGCAAGGTTGCAGGATTCAGAAATCTGTTGTATTTTAAGTTCTTGAAATCTGTAGCATACTAAAGATAAGTTCAGAAAATAATTTAATTTACACAATAGCATAAAAAGAATATAATTACTTAGGAACAGATATTTTCAAAATCTTCAAAACTTAAACTCTGACTACTACAAAACATGTTTAGAGGAATTAGTTTAAATAAATAGAAAAATAACCCATGTTTATGATTGATGAATCTAATCTGGTTCCTAAGAGATACCAAGTGACTTCTTTGTCAGAATTGACAAAGCTGTTTCTACAATTCCTATTTATTCTGAGACCCAAAATAACCAAAATAGTCTTGACCAAAAAAACCCACCACTCGATTTTAAAAGCAACCAAGTTAGCATGGTAGCATGTACTACTATAAAGATAGCCACATATCCATAGACTAGGGCTAAGTCCATGTGTCTTTGATCAGCTAACGTTGTCAAGACCATTCACTGCAGAAAGAACTGTCTTTTCAGCAAGTGGTGCTTGACATAACTGAGTAAAATCAAATTGAACCTTTATACCATATGCAAAAATTAACTCAAAATGGATGAGATGGCTGAATGGAAGAGCTAACTATAAAATTCATAAAGAAAATGAGGTTCAGTGGCATGTTCATTAAATGCTAATTAAGATAAATGAAAACAACAACAACAAAAATATATATAGTAGTTAAGGAACTTACACCTCAAGAATAAATACAGATTTTTTAAGGACCCCAAAGAAAAAATGGGAAGTAAAAAGTGCTCTCTAAAACAGTTTGAGAATAGGTGGGAATGGGTTTCTTTTTTTCTTTAAAAAGACAAATTATTCCTTAAGTATTAAGACTTTTAGTTATTTACGTGCTTACCTCCTTACGAGTTTATAAACTCCTTGTAGAGTGTTTTATTTCATTTCCCATATAAAATTAATAATTATTATCCCTTAAATACATGTTTGTTTTTCAGAAGAAAGTAGGTACATTATTAATTATCCTCTTTTTTTTTCACAAAGCAACATATAACATTAAATTCACTAAATTATAGGTAGGAAGTTTTCCTCCTTCTAGAGCACAGACACCACAGGAGTACACATGGACTGAGGTTAGCCAGCTCTGTGTCATCCAGGACCTAGCACATAATAGATTACCAATAAATGTTTGTTGAATAACTGAGTGAGATCACAATCAGTGTCAGTGGTGGGTTTTAAGTTCTAGTTGCCCTCATCCCAAGGGAGGGAGATACAGTTGGAAAACATTTATCCAGAGCTTTCTGTTTAGTGTGAGTCCTTAGCATCTAATTCCATGTTTTAGGTTTTGTTTTTTTTAATGTATGCAAGTGTTTACCTGCATGTAGGTATGTGTGCCATGTATGTGCCTACTGCCCTTAGAGGCCAGAAGAGGACACCAGATCCCCAGGAATGGGTGTTATAGACCCTTGTGAGCCACCATGTAGGTGCTGGAATGGAATCTAGGTCCTTTGCAAGAACAACAAGCACTGTTAACCACTCAGCCGTCTATCCAGCCCCTTCTTCCATGTTTAGAACTTTAGAAAGTTTTACAAAAAAAGAATAGTTCAGCCAACCGAACTTTCTATTAAGTCCTTTTGCCTTGTTTTTCTTATCTCCTCAGTGCTGAATTGTCCCAAGGTCATTTCTGGGATGGCTTAGGCTCTCCTCCAGACTCCCCAGCTCCTGGGAGTGATGTGTACTGCAGCAGTGACCTGAATGATCCTCAATACGACCAGAGTCTCCTGGAGAACTTATTTTACACAGCTCCTGTAAGTCACTGCGTCTGAGGCTCTGCTAAGTACAGAACACAGTGTTCTGTAGCTATAACCATATACCACTTGCCAGAATGCCACCGGTTTTACTCGTTTAATCGTATTGACAGCCTGGGGAAGAAAATAGCATCATTTTACAGATTACAGCCTAGAAAGACCATTTTGTCCCAAGGATACATAGCAAGTGTTAGAACCAGAATTCAAATTCATATTTACCTGAGTCCAGAGCCTATGTTCTTAATATATGATTTCCTTAGAGCTCTTCTAAGAAACAGCTAACATGGGTATGCTTCAGAACCCTCAATACCTATTCAGAATATTCTAGATAGACTTCTATTTATGGGCAACAAATACCTCTATTGGCTCTTAAGACAGGACATTCTTTTTAGCAGTTCTGCTATATTTCAGAGTTCTTTCTTAAAATAATGTTCTGTCATTATTTTAGCATCTTCTAGATGCCATACATAATAAGCCTAACCCCATTCACAAGTAATCATGGAAGTTGCTGTCTTACTCCCTGTATTGATTTATTTTTTGTTATTTTGTTACTGTAATAAAATACCCAACGCAGGCAACTTTATTAAAAAGAGAGATTCATTTAGCTCATAGATTTGGGACATCGTCTGGTGAGAACCCATTGGCTGCATCATCTCATGGCATATGTCAGTGGCACAAGCACATGTAAGAGGGAAAGATCACATCACCAAAAAGAAGCTAGAGAGACTAGGATCCTACAGCCCCTTCTGAGGGCTTTTCCTGGTTGAATTAAGGAGCTTCTCCCATGATGCCTCACCCCTTGAAGTTCCCATTGAAGACTGAGCTTTCAATTTACAAAGCTTTTAGGGAAATGCTCCAACCATACCCACTTCTAATTTTCCTTTTTTTCATGAAGTACCTGAAACACAAGGTAGTTTATATCAGCTTAGGAGTGAGTCAGGGAGGGCTCCCAGAGTTCAGAGGAAACTGAATTTTTATATGCAAGATTGGAAAGAAAGAACATAATTAGGCATAACGGTTTTAACTGAAAGACAGGGATTTGAGAGACAGAAATGGGTATAGACAGAATGATCTGTGGAGTTAAAACATGTTAGGGATATACTAGTTTTTCCATATGGTGCCAGGGATCGAACCCAAGGCCTTTTGTATGATAGGCAAGGTTTTTACACTGCAGGGAGTTTAATGTAACTGAATGAGAATTTGTGTTAGGGAAACAAGTAATGTGGCTTAGGGACAAAGCAGTGGCCTAATGCAGTCTCACCAGTGTCTCTCTGCTATAGTCTCATCCCACTCCTCAAACACCCAGCTCTTCTTAGGTCTCCTTATGTTCATGTTCCTTCTGATCCTTCTACTGTGAATGTTGAAATGTTATGTATCTGGTTAACTTCATTCTTCAAAAATCATCTCTGTGAGGAAACCAGCCTGGCTCTCCCAGGCAGAGTTTGCCTGAATATTCACAATCTTAAATATAACTTTTATTATACATCTGATATGGTTCTCAGGGATAAGAACATGTCTTATCATTTTATCCCCAGCACAGCAAAGTTACTGAACAAGTGAGTATATGAATGGCACTGAGGAATCCTCCGTGCTGTTTGTTTGAGCAAAGTAACTTTGAAAATGTTTGTGGATAGAAAAGTGAATTAGTTGATCATGAGGCATTCAGACTTAATACAATCCATGTTCTCCTCCAATAGCTATGTGTGATACTCCTAATATCGAATAATATTCACAGATTAAAAATTCAACATTGCTATCATATGGTTTTGATTCCTGAAATTCCTAGCTTTTAAATAATCTAGTCACTGTTTTGCCCTAATTTCTTACAGCCTGTGAACATATCTAGATTTTGATTGTCTTATTTATAGCAGTTTTTCAAGCTTCTATTAAAAAAAAAATAAGCAAAAGCTTTGTACTTTCATCTTGGAAAAGATATGTTATTTCCTAGAAAAATATTCTTATCAAGTTTATTTTAATTAATTTGTCTTCCTTATCAGAAGTCAGCAAATTGTACACCCCGCAGTGCTGGAAGGTGGAAACTGGCAGGCTGGGGTGGCTTGGTTTCCTGCATTGACATTAGCACACTTGTGCCCTTTTAGATATGAAACCAAGTAACCATAATGCCACCTTCTCTGTTTATTTTGCATGATGATAAAAGAAACTATTAATTAGATGTGTCTTCTCAAAATAAAAATGAACTTATATGGGATCCCAGTGTGGTGGCTCATGCCTTTAGTTCCAGCACTCAAGAGGCGGAGGCAGTGGCAGGCGGATCTCTGTGAGATCAAGGTCAGCCTGGTCTACACAGGGAGTTCTAGGCCAGCTGGGGCTACAGGGTGACCCTGTCTCTATAAAATCCAAAATAAATTTTTTTCTTAAGTATAGGAGACTTTTCTTGCTTGTTTCATTTATAAAATACAATTAGAAAAATGGCTTTTCTAATCAAGATTTAAAACAATGAATAATTTGCAGCATAGACAGTGAAAAAAAAATCAATCTTGGCTCCCAGTTAGGTGGCATTGTACTAATCATTTGCCTGCAAACTTGGTAGAAACACTGACTTTAAAACCCATGGAAATCAGAATATGGATTTGCCGCTTACAGCTGGAGTTCATAAACAAGCTGTCTGGTGTTTCCCACTTATAAAAATTAAGGTAAGAGTGCCTTGTAAGAATTCAGTGAGTATCTGGAACTCAGCATGCTGTGCTTAGCATCATGCCAGACACAGAATAGGCAGGATCCCATAGCCTTGATGAGAATTTTTAAGTCTTCTTTACTTACTTTAAACTGAACTTATAGCTTATTTTTGTGAACTTTAGCTTGTTTTTGTATAACCCCCCCAAAATATGGAATTCTGTCCTTGGTGTCAGTTATTATCTGTTTTTTTTTAATTATTTTTATTTTATGTATATGAGTGTATTGCCTGCATGAATGAAAGTACACCCATGTCATGCAATGCCTACAGAGGTCAGAAAAGGGTGTCAGATCCCCTGAAACTGGAGTTACCACCATTTGTTAGCAGCCATGTAGGTTCTAGGAATCAAACCTGGATCCTCTGCAAGATTAGTCAGTATCCTTAACTGCTGAGCCATCTCTCCAGCCCTCTGTTATTATCTCTGTTAAGAGAATAATATTTGTGCATAGAATTTAGGTTTTTTGGAGAATGTTTCATCACTAGTTTCCCCAAAGCAATTGTCTTTCAATGTCTCTTGCCTTCTGTTTACTCTTCCCTGTAGAAATCTGATGCCAGCGTCAGTGATTTTCTCAGTGAAGATGATGGCATAGAACCTTCCAAAACAATGGACCAGTCAAAGACTCTTAGAAGATCTTTTAAGGTTGTGGACTCAAGAGAACATAAGCTGAAGAAGAGAGCAGCAGGCAAGAAAAATCGGTGAGCCACCGTGAATGCTGGGTCACAGGCAGGAGCAAAGCACAGGCGTGTTTGCCAAGCCTGTCTGGGTGGTTAAGTTAAGGTGACTCAAGCATTTCAGTCCTTAAAAGATTTTTCAGCAGTTAAGAGAACTTGCTGCTCTTGCAGAGGACCTAGGTTGGGTCCCAGAACACACATGGCCGTTGACAACTAACTATACTTGTGGGGCATCCAACACCCTCTTCTGGCCTCTCTGGCACTGCACATAAATGGTGCACATGCATGCATACAATCAAAACATATAAAATAAAAATAAATCTTTAAAAAATGTGGTTTTAGGGGCTGGAGAGATGACTGAGAGGTTAAGAGCACTGGCTGCTCTTGCAGAGGACCCAGGTTCAGTTCCTAGTACCCACATGGCAGCTAACAACCATCTGAAACTTCAGTTCCAGGAGAATCCAACACCACCTTCTGACCTCTGCAGGCACTGCACAACATGAGTGTACTTACACACACGCAGACAATACACTTATACACTAAAATAAAAATAATAAGTAATAATTTTTTGAATATTTTTAAAAAGCTAATGACATGAAGAGATGGATTGAGGAGAAAGCAGAATACTGATCTGACTGTGTTCTGTGATCACACCTATGTAGAAAGTAAGCATGAGGAGAAGTGTGAAAGGGCACAAAGTGACAAGATCACTAGACTGTGGTAGTGGGAAAACTGCAATAAATTTGACTAAAAATCTAATTCTGTAACATCTGGTTTGGTACTTGTGTGGATACAAATCTTTAAGTTAAAAGAATATTTTTACTTATTTTGAGGTTTCTTTTGAAATTAGGATCAGATTCTGATAAAAACCTAGCATGGGGCCTGTTAGCACTCCGGAAGTGGAAGCAGGAGGATCAGGCGTTCCAGACCAGCCAAGGAGACATTTGAGCTCTAAAATCTTTTCTCAAAAAGCAAAACAAAAGGCTATTTCCACTTAACTTTGAAAACAAATATTTGCTGTTCTTCCTCTTTCTTCTTGCCTGTGCAACTGGATTGTTCCAGACTGGGCCTCTAACCGGATGTCTACATGTCTCTGTGAATTCTCTGCAGAAATTTGGTTGACCAACAGGTGCTCTCAGAAACTCCAGAAAATACTCAAGTGATGTCACTCAGTGTGGATAGACTTGCTCTTCTGGGTAGAGCACATTCAGTCAGAATCATCATTGAATCAATGGGAGTTCCTCCAGATAGTCCCCAGATGACATCAGGCAAAAAAACCTTGGCAGAGAGACCACCTAAGCCCACAACAGTAAAAAAGCGGTATGTCTCTAACATAGGAAAGTAAATGTGCCATTTGGGGAAAGTATGGCTGATTATATATGATGGTCTGTGATTTATGGTATGTTTCATGTACATTATTCAATCATAAAAAGGATTGTAGCTCCGAAGAACTTGGCAAGGTCAATTTGGAATAAAGAATATTAGGATGGAAAGTCTCTTCTTTCAGACCTTTGCTAGTAAGACAGATGTACACTTAAATGACTGTTTATAAAATAGGCTACTATTTTATAGGTCACACTAGACATTTTATATTGAAAGTGCTATAGGAGCTGTCAGAAGCAAGCTCCATTCCCTTGACAAAAGCTTTGAAGACACAAAGCCTCTGAGAATATGAGGTCCCCAAAATAAGACCTTCAAAGATAGGCAGGAGCTGTAGACAGGAAAGAGAGTTACTGTTTGGTATGTTTTAATCACTTTTTCCCCCCAGCACTTTCTTTGTGGAGTATCACTTTCCTGTGGGCTTTTCTAAAAGCGGACTGGGAAAAAAAGCTTTGATCACCGAGGCTGTTCGACTCGCCTCCAGTAAGATTACAGATGGAGGTAAGAAACATACTGGTTTTCTGCTCCTTAGGTACTCTGACTTGAAAGAAGTTTTAAGCCCTTGATTACTCATTTGACATTTGTGGTACAGAATCTTAGAGCTGGCAGAAATTTTATAGTGAAATACCATACTTGTTTTATCTTAAAAATGAGGAGGCTGGCCCAGTGAGTCGTCTTGTGGCAATCCAGATATAGCAAGTGGGTTCTAACACAATGAGACAGGCGTTCAGGATGTCTGGTTCTTTTTTATTAATTGAATTTTTTGTAACTTTCATACAATATCATTTGATGGCATTTAGATCCTTTCCCCTATCTGCACTTCTTCTTACTGCCCCTTCCCAATATGATATGCTCTATTATGTATATAATAAGGCCTGTAGAGTCTAATCTGCATCCCCAAAAGTCTTTCAGTGTGGGTCCAATCCACTGAAGCCTGGTTAAGAATGTCTGATTCTTAAATCATGTTCTTTCAATGTTGCCAGATTTATTTTATGAAAATATGATTCATATACAACTCACTCATGTGATGTGTCTAATCTAATGGTTCTTAATATATTTGCAGAGCTGTGTACTTACCACCATAATCTAGTTTTAGAAGATTTTTATTCAAACCTCATACAAACTAGCATTCAATCCCCTACCCACCAACCTACTCAAGCAACCACAAATCTGCCTTCTCTATCAGTGGATGCTGTTCTATTGAGACATTAGGCCATAATTTTAAACAGCCCTCTATTGATGGTATCTAAGGTGCTTATGCTTCTGCTGTTAAAAACAATAAATATACATGGAGAACTTCTCACATGGTTTGAGTAAATCTATCATAAATGTTCATTAAACATGTATCCTCAAAAACAATATCTGCAGGAGTGGAAAGATGGCACTTGCTACTCTTGCAAAGGACTCAGATTCAGTTCCCAGCACCAAACACAGATTTGGTATACATACATATATGTATGCAAAACACTCATACACATAAAATAAAAATAAATAAATCTTAAAACAAAAACTAGTATCTGCTTTTGAAGGCCCTATTAGTTCACTGTCCCCCTCATCTCCAGGAAGAATCCGGGCATTTAAAATTTTGTCTTATGTTTACTTTCTGGCTACATGCTTTCATTATGAACAGCAGCAGAAATGGCTCTGGATGTATAAATTATATTGTTGGCTGAAAAAAGCATATTTGAAGGGCTTTTAATGTAGTCAAACTGGTTTTTGTTTCTTTTTGTTTTTTGTGATGTTATACTCAAAGTCCTCTGACTTCAGCCTTCAGAGTGCTAGAATCATAAGTGTGCACGCGCCACCCTACCTGGTTGGCTAAACTGTTTTTTATCAAATCCTTATAAATCCAAAGTATCTTTGGATCCTTTTCTCAGGTTTTCATTCTACCTCTTTCTTCCTAAATTAGCATTTGATGATGTTCTTAAAAGAGATATTCTTAAAATATCTTTTAGCCTTGGTTTCCTCATCTCTAAAATATACTAGCCCTCATTTTGCCCATATAATCAGCTAAAACTCATGCTACTTGGAAGTCAAGTTACCATTCCCTGGAACTGTGCAGAGCGAGGACACAACTCTGATATGCACAAGTTTCAGTTAACTTAATTTGTACAGAAGCATGGCCTGCTTGTAATTCCACAAAGAATTAGTGGGCAGTCAAAAAAGATGAGTGTAAAAAGCATTAATTAATAAAATAGTACAATTTATGCAATAGTAGCTCACATTTATTGGATACTAGACTAGTCAGCAAGAACTTGAACTCAGTGTTTTACATACATTAGCCACTTAATTCTTACATTTAAAAATATATATACAGAGATGAGAAAATAGGAAATGGAAATATAAATCAGTAAACTAGCTTGTCTTAAGATCACTTAGCTGGTTTATGGTAGAACTAGAATTTGAACCTGGATCTATTTTGATTCCAAGTCATTGACTCTTTGTAAAAAATTTCTATTGCACTTTATTTACTGTGTATATGTGTGTGCACGCACGCACTCCTGTTGCACAGTGCATGTTACAGCACATGAGTGGAGGTTGGAGGACACCTTATAGGACTCAGTTCTCTGTTTCCCCCATTGGGGTCCTGGAGATGGACTCAGGTCATTAGACTTGATGAAAAAATCATTTACTTACTAGCCATCCTAACAACTCAAATCATATACTCTTAATCTGTCTCTCATGCAGTCTTCATTGTTGACCCTAGTGACTTAATCCTCCCTATGTGAAATAGGCATTGAACCAGGAATTGGAAAACTGGGGTCTAATTCTGGTTATACCCCACACTAATTGTGTGCTTTCAGGCAAAATCACTTTCTGTCTTTAGGCCTCTCTTAATAATAATACAGGTTAAACTAGGTATTTCAGGATCTCTTACAACTCTTTAAATATTTTTTTAGACATGGTTAGAAACATATGAATTTCTTTCATTATCATTTTTGACTCACTTAGTATTAAAAAATAGCATAAGAAGCAGAATTAGGAGCTAAAGAGATGGCTCGGCGGTTAAGAGCACTGACTGCTCTTGCAGAGGACCTGGGTTCAATTCCTAGCACCCACATGGCAGCTAACAGCAGTCCATTACTCCAGTTTCAGGGGATCCAACACTTTCTTCTGACCTTCACAGGCATTGTACAACATGGGTACACTTACAGACATGCAGGCAATACACTCATACACATAAAAAAATAAAATAAATCTTTTTTAAAAGAAACAGAATTACATGATTGATACAGTAGTAGTGAGGAAGTGTGTTTAGGTAGGAAGGGAAATCTCAGTAGCACCAGATTGCAATAGAATTCTGTTTATATATTAAGGTTTTTTACCATGCCCAGGGTTCTTTTTCATTTATCCCCTGAATTGGCCTTCCCAGTACCCCAGTGAAGTATAAATGTTTTCTTCCTTTCTCCTGGCCTGGCAGCCAGAAAAATTGACCTCATATTGATTATTAATTTCCTGGACCCAGGACTTTAGTCCTGGGTGTGGGTCCAGATAGCAAGATCTGTATCTTCCCTCAGAATAACAAGAAAAACACCACATCAAGAATAAGATTGCCAGAGCCAGAGAGATGGCTTAGCAGTTAAGAGCACTGACTGCTCTTGTAGAAGACCTGGGTTTGATTCCCAGCACCCATATTACAGCTAACAACCATCTGTAACCCCAATTTCAGGGGATCCAACACCTTCTTATGACCTCTGTGGGCATTACATGGCATGGGTGCACCACACACATGCAGGCAATATACTCATACACATAAAATAAAAATAAAATAAAATATTTTTTAAAAAAAGAACTAAGATTGACAAGGATGAATAGAGAAGAGTAGGTCAAAATGGGCCGTTTGGATGAATGAATACCATTGATGCCAGATTCTCTGCATGCCTGGGCTGTTGGTTTGACTTCTTCAGAGCTATTTTAAGGACCTTAGATGTGAATGAGCAGGTAGATCATCTTACAGGGGACAAATTGTTGCTGAGGATGTCACTGATAAGTAACAGAGGTAGAGCTTGAGAGCATCGCCTTTTCTTTTCGTCTCAAATTCCTTTTGGTTTCCTAGATAAGGCTCCATATCAATGAAGACAAACTAAATACCACCATCACTTCATGCCATTTGCAGCAGAAATTCCTTTCCATCCAAGAGACGGTCTCTGCTCCAGCTGACATGGCTGGCTGCCATTAGAACTTGATACTTGATCTGAATGTGACAGTAGGAGAGTCCTGTCCATTAACCAGAGTACGAGCTCATTTTTATTATTAGAGTTTTTTATTCAGTTTTTCTGAATTCATTTATCCCTCATTGTCTTACCTACAGTCAGTCTCTCTTTTTTTTGTTTGTTTAAACTACCTACCAACTCACCACAATGAAGTGTGGATATGCCTCATGTGCCTGTTTCCACATGCTTGGCAGTCATTTCTCATAGCAAAGCCTGGCAGTTTAACACTCCTGATCCTCTGCTGCCATCCCCAGGGTTTTTTTCTTTGTCTCTGTTTCTTGAGTCCTACAAAACTCTTAGTTCTCTGTGGAGTCTCACTGGCTACGTTGCTGAAAGAAGTTGAAAGGAAAGTGGGTCTTATTTTAATCATGGATTAATGATGGCTCTGGTTGGATTGTGTAACATCTGTCTGTATATCTGTTCTCCTTAACAGTGGTGAAATTCCAGCAGCGATTTGTATGTCCAATACAGTTTGGTGGCTCAATGATAGAGCACTGGTGGAATTCTAACCTCACTTTCCAAATCTATGCCAAGAAAAGTCCACAGAAAAAGGTAGATCAAGTGACTTTTATCTTTCCTCACCATTCATGCTTGAGATTTGAAGCATACTTAAAATTATTTTCTTAGATAAACTAGGTTCACCCAACACATACTTATTATTGTTATTATTATTCTGTAATAAGTCAGGTACTATGCTAAATGTTCTCTATCAACACACTGTCAAACTTGACTCACAACACCTCTAAGAATGCATTATTACCTTAATTTTGTAGATGAAGAGATTGAGATTTAATGAAGTTCAGTAACATGTCTGAGATTCCCAGTCTAATAAAAGGCAGAACCAGAGAACTATTGGATCCTAAATTCACAATTTGATTTGATTTGTATCAAGTGGGCGGGGGGAGGCTGTCGTTGTTGTTGTTTGGTTATTTTTAGAGTCTCATTTATGTAACCCAGGCTGATCTTGAACTTGCAGTTCTTCTACCTCAGCCTCCTAATTGCTAGAATTGAAGGTGTATACCATTACACCAAAGAGATCCTAAGCTCTAAGCTCTTAACCTCTTCACTGTACAGGGTGATAACTGTTGGAATTGATAGGTTATATTATATTAGCCTTAATTTGAGTTTTTCTTTCCTATTTGTAGATGGAATACATAAAGTACCCAGCCCATGTTCAAAAATAATAAAAATTGTAGGTAGCATTTGATCAAATAATTTCAGGTTTATAAAATTCATTTGCAAGTGATCCAGTATTGATCAATAATATGATCGGTGTTGACTTCCTCAGTGAGAGTAACCTACTCTTCTGATCCCATCTTTAGTGTGAATGGCACACTTGTTTTGTTTTTTCTTTCCCGAGGATATAAATAATACAAACTCTTCTTAGAGAAATAGCAAAAAAGGAAAGAGGAAGGAACAAATCACAGACTTTTTCAACCATAAAACCTCAAGACACCCTCAGTTAACATTTCACTTACATTGAATTACCATATACCTAGTTCATAACAAGAAATAAATGTATTTTTAATTTCCTTCTTTTATAGTGTGTGTGTATGTCTGCATATATGTATATGTGTGTGTGTGTGTGCTTGTGTGTATGCTGCTAGTGATTGAACCTAGGGCCTCACAAATGTTAGGCAAGCATTCTACTACTGAGCTACATCCCTAGCCCTCTTTTTACCTTTTATTTTGAGGCAGGATCTCACTAGTTTGCCCAGATTGACCTTGAATTCACTCTATAGTCCAGGTAGGTACTGAACTTTTGATCCTTCTTCTTCAAGTAGCTGGGATTACAGACCTCTATCACCAGACCCTGCTCCTGTGTCTTTTCCTAATGAGTGTAGTATGTTACATTATTTTGTATGCATCTTTTGTTTATTTAGTTTTAATTTAACTTTGTCATGAGCAGCTTTTATTTCATTTTTACTTAAAATATCACTAATATTTTCCACACATTTAACAGTTATAGTTGGAGGTTTATAATATATATAATTTATTACTCAACTTTTCACATATGTTATACAAATGTTGCTCAAACTACTGTAAATTTCTAGTGAGCTATGAATGGTGGAGCATGAATATAATCCCAGCACACAGGAGGCAGAGACAGAAAGATCTCCTGGTCTACATACCAAGCTCCAAGCCAGACACATCTACAAATAAGACCCTATCTTAAAAGAAAAAAAAACTTTTTTTAAAAAAGGTGATAGTGTCAATAGTTGCCTTTTCTTATTTGATTTGATTTGTTTTTGCAGTTTTGGGAACCAAACCCAACAGAAAACCTTTTAAGGAACTGATCACTTTGATAGCTTCATATCATACAGTTGTGATCATATAAAGTGATCAGTTTATATGAGTGTGCTAAAATTAGCTTAATAATTCTAATTTATTGACATCTCGTCATCTCTGATTATTCGTGCACAGCTTTTTAGGTATTATTTACTATTTCCATAGCATAAGTTCTAGAAACAAATTGCTGCACCAAAAAATAGAGAGCTTCCTTCCAGGTTTCCTGTCTGAAAATGTATGGGGGCCAGAGATATAGATCAGGCTGTTCTCGAAGAGGGCCAGGGTTCAGTTCCAGCACCCACATGGCAGCTAACAACCATCTATAACTCCAGTTCTAGAGGATCCTATACCCTCTTCTGGCATTGCACAACACAGGTGTCCTTACATACATGCAGGCAAAACACTCAATACATATAAAATCAAAATTTGTAAATAAATAATTTTAAAGTATGATGGCAGTTTATGTTCCTGGGTTCACTCATGTCACACAGCCTTTTGTTCCTTCATAGCCTTGACAGCATAAGACATCTCAAGTGTTGTAATTTTCTTAGTTTTAATAGTAAAGAATGTATAGCATCTGAATTATTTTTTTATTTTTAATAGTAAAGTTTGAACATTTTGAGTCAAGATCTCCTTTTTTAAACTTTTGTTAAAGAATTTTTCTGAAAAATCAATATGTGATAAAACTTAAATTTTAATAAGAAAGGAACTCCGTGGCTTATGAACTCTGTAATTTTCCAAGAGAAAATCATGAGAGCAGAAGAGAGAATAAAAGATGACATAACGTGGTATCATAGTCAGTCCCGTCATTATTAGCACTGTACTTCATAAAGCACTGTTCCTGGCCATTGTAGGTCATCTCTCTTCATAAAAATCCCTTGTGGTTTCTCTTTAATCTTTTTCGTTCCTTATTTCGTCAGCCAGAAGTCATTGGATCAGCATCACTTTCTTTGCGAGCTGTCATTCAGTCAGAGCTGCTTTCATTCAGTGACCAGCTTCCAGTGCAACAGGAAGATGGTGGGACTTCACTTGGACCTCTGAAGGTATGTAGGTATGCATTCAAGACGTCAGAAGTGCTTCCTGAGCACACATTATTGACTGGCACTGAGAATATAGTAGTGAACAAGACAAGCAGGGTTTCTCCTGTTGGAGGCTTATGCTGAAATGGGGCAGCAGAGTGCTGTGAAGGAAGTAAATGCAGAAGGTGGCACCTGGGAGGAAGTGAGTGATGGTAATCAGGCAAGTCCTTTCTAAGGAGGTAGCACTAAGGTGATATTTGCAGAAAAAGAAGTATAAAAAGCACATGCAGACTAGTGAGACAGTTTGTGTCAAGGGATAGAATGTTAGCACAGGATAGCAAGCAACAGAGAAACATAAGAAAGGAGAGTTGTACGGGTAGATAGGAGTGATACTCAGACCTTTTACAGGACAGGGTAGAGTGTTTAGATTTTAGCCTAAATGGCAAGGAAAAGACACTGAAACATGAAGTGATATCTCGTTTTCATTTTAAAAATATTTCTGTGTAGTCAGTAAACTGCAGAAAATGAAAGGGAAAATGAGGAGATAGGAACTTAGTTCTCAAAAGGAGGCAATCGATAAGGGCTTGGATCCTAGTCATAGCAGTGAACAGAGAAGCAACCATGTTTATGTGCTGGAGTGAATTCTGAGCTGTAACTCATTGGATAGTGTTCTTTCCCCTGTGTTCAGCAGCATTAGGATTTCTTAGGCAGAATTTGAATGTGTGGCTTTGGTACAGCTTTGCTTGGTATACCAGTAAGGTTGTTTGGTTTGCTTTGGTTTTTGAGACAAGGTCTCTCTGTGTAGCCAAAGCTGGTCTGGAACTCACTGTAATCCAAGATTACTTCCAATCCTGCAATCCTCTTGCCTTAGCCTCCTGAACACTGGTAAAGGTTATGCTACCAACACCCAACTCTGGTGAGTTTTTAAAATCTCCATACTCATGCCCTAAAATATTAACCTTGTTTCTAATCACCCAAAGGATAAAGTTCAGGGCTCAAAACCCTGAACTGTAACCCCTGCCTTCTACTTTAAGCCTTCCCTACAAATAGCCATGTCACATGATTCTGATACAGGCATGTCCAATGCATAGCCTGCCAGTGTATATCCAAAAATAATTGTGAACATAACCCAACACAAAATCGTAAACTTAACCCACTGAGGTTCATTTTTGTTTTCTGCACTGTTATAACTCAATTGTGTGGTTCTCTAACATGAGTTTTTTTTTGAGACGGGTTCTTACTGTGTAGCCTAGGCTATCCTGGAACTTACAGGCCTCCATCTGAGTTTTACTTTTTACCTGTTTGTTTCATTCTTGACTATAAAAATTTTAAATCTGAAAAGAATGACAGATTGCATAGATGGACTGGAAATTGTTTCTGTCCTTGCCCTATATTGTAGAGGTTGAGAAAAATACTAGATTGATACCTGAAGGTGGCTGTGTAAAACGTATGATTTTTTAAAATATTTTATTTTTTAATCTACTATTTTTATTTTATGTGTGAGTGTATTGCTTGTATATAGATAGGTGCACTGATGTCATGCAACACCTGTGGAAGTCAGACGAGAGCTTTAGATGCCCTGGAACTGGAGTTTAAGCCACCATGTGGGTGCTGGGAATTAAACCCTGGTCCTCTGCAAGAGCAGTCAGTATTCTTAACCACTAAGTCATCTCTCCAGCCCTTATTTATTATTTTTATTTTATGTATATGAGTATATTGCCTGCGTGAGTGTAAGTGCACCCATGTCATGCAATGCCCATGGAAGCCAGAAGAAAACATTGGATCCCCTGGAACTGGAGTTACTGATGTTCTTATCTGCCATGTGGGTGCTGGGAACTGAACCAGGGTCCTCTAGAAACAGTAAGTGTTCTTAACAGCTGAGCCATCTCTCCAGCCCCAAAGCATGATTCTCCAGTGCTGGGAATTGAAGTCAGAGCCTTGTGCCTATTAGGCAAGCACTCTACCACAGAACTACACCTCCAGCTCTCCCAGAGCACTTATTAATCAAGAATCTGCATGGTAATAAAGAAGAGTCATTCCTTCCCCCATGTTAATTTTATATTAGTATAGATTCTTACATTATTCCGTAGGTTATATAATCTGCTGTGATTCATTTTCATGCTCAAATTATCTGTGATTTAGCCAGCAAGAGCCTCTTCAGCTGAATTCTATGACCTTTTTATATGTCTCCATCTTTTCTGAGCATTTCCTTATTTTCTGGTACAAGATGATTTTTCTGGTTCATCTTACACTGTTGACAAATAATCTGCCTAGTTTTTCATAGTCTGGCAAAGGAATGTGTATGTGATCTGTTAGTGTTTCTTATACTTTGGTATTTGAGGATGAATGGATTTGGTTTTTAGTTTGATTTCTTTTCCAGCTCCAAATTTCGGACTCATTCTATGGGCATTCTTACTGATCTTCTCTTTGTGTTTTATAGGTGACCATGGAGCTTGTTATAGGCAGCAAGGATCACGCTGGTGTTAACGCAAAGTTCAGTAGCACCACCCAACATACTCCACTTTGTCTTGCTACGAGTCCAGATAAGAGACTGCCAGAACTAAGTCAAGATTCCACCTCTGCCAAAAATCCACAGAACTCCAATCTAATCTGTGAGGAAACTACAAAGAAAACACAGAATTTGGTGCTCCCCAACCCCAAATCACCAGACCTTATAGCTCCCAGTTCTTCAGTCTTCACGGCTTTTCCTGCTTCACATAATTTAGTACCTCAGATCAATGGGTCAGCCAAAGAAAATGCTTTGCTATTGCACGTGCTGCTCATGGTACCAGATGGGAAAGATTTCGTCACTGGAGAATCTGAGAAACAGTCAGCATGCAATGTTTATTTAAATTGCAAACTCTTCAGCACAGAGGAAGTCACCCGATCTGCCATCTCGTGGGGTACAACACAACCAGTCTTTAACTTTTCTCAGGTACTTTTGTATGTTCCATGACCATGTGGGGCGTGTGTAGGCAGGAAACAAGTATTTCCTAAATCAGAATGCTACCTTGAAAATGTAGACTGTTCATACAGGAAGAGACATTTGCAATAATCTGGTGTGCTCTATTGATGGGACATTGAAGATTCTGCCAGAGCTTTTCATCTCTATGTCTTTCTGTTCTGTCTCACTTTATTTACATATATTCTCTCATTTGTTCTCCATTTATTTTGATAGCCATCTCACTTGGTTTTTCTGTAGAATCTGGTGCTGGTGCTTTGTTTTAGAGGCCTTGGGCCTGAGCCGGAGCCTGGCCCTTGAACCGTTCACTTGAGTTTTCTTCCCCACTCAGCTGCTGATCATTTTTAGTCTTAAAGTCAAAAGAAAACCTGGCTCATTGGCCTTAGAAAGAATTGTGTGAGTTTGGCAGACACTCCTTCAGGAATAGGGTGCAGACCCCTCCCAGCACACTCTCCATTTCTCTTAACTGTCTCTGGTCCCATCAACATACCTACTGGTACTCTTCTAATCGCTCTATCTCCTGTGGGCTTCACTTGTATTCCCACAGCTTCAGCTTACATTTCCTGAAGACATTTCCAAATCTGCATCTCTCTGTAACAGCTTCTGACCTCTGTCCACTGTCTGCTGGACATCAGAACCTGGGTGTCTCAAAAGTACTTTATGCTTAGCATTGCCAGACTCAATAAGAGCAGGTACATGAAAGAATTCAAGCGTGTCCAAATCTGGTTATCCTTTCCAATTTATTCTTTTTGTCTATTCTAATTCATTTATAATTTATTCAGGTGTTTGTTTTCGTTTTGGTTTTAGTTTTGGTTTGAGACAGGATCTCACTGTGTAACCCAGGGTGGCTTCAAACTCCATCCTACTGCCTCTGCATTCTGCTGCTGGAACTTTGGGTGTGCACCACTGTGTCCAGCTTAAGCTATCCCTAAAAACTGTCATTGACCCTAATGTAATTGTCCAATAATACTGCAGACTTCCTTATCTCTGGAATACAGTCCCTTCCATCCCTGCCAGCATTCCAAACATTCAGGCATTCAGACTGTCACTCTCTATCCAAATAGAAATTCAGATCACTCTACCAAATCTGACCTCTCCATCTCTAGTCCTTCCTCTGTTTACCACAAGAATAATCTTTCAAAAACACAAAGCCAAACATGTACTTGCCTGCATAGAGACTTTCATTGATTCCTTAGAGACTCCAGGATAGAATGTAAACCCTTAGCATGGACCTTGGAGAACTGGCTGCACAGTTCCAGTCACGCACTCGCTGCGTTTTCCTTCACACTAGATAGTCCACCTGTGGCAATTGCTCAACCTCTCCTAACGGTTCTGTGTAGCCCAAACTGGCCTGAAACTTGCTATGTAGCCCAAGTGGCCTTAAACTCCCAAGACTCCTGCATCAGCTTCCAGAGAGTGCTGAGAGACTGTAGGTGTGAGCACCACACGTGGCCTGGCCTCCATGTCCTTACATGTGCTTTTCCTTCTCCCTTGACTTTGCTTCCCAGTCTCTCTGACCCCTGTTGGGGCATCTTATTCTAGTTAACTTCTGCTCAGCCTTAAGGTTTATGGTTGCTTTCTCCCTGAAGCTCATTGACTCTGAAATCTCCCTGTGTAGAGATTATGTTATTGTGTTCATTTTTGGTTTTCTTTGTTTGTTGCTGGTATTAGCAGAAATGTACTCAAGTACCTTATGTATTTAGAGTGTTTTAAGTAAATATAAAAGTAGTTCTGCTCCGGTTCTCTAAACTCTGTCATCTTCCTTCTGTCATGCCATATTGGGGTGTTTATGGTTCTGAAAATTGAACCCAGGGCCTTGCTGAGGCAGAGCATATACTGTCACATCATGCTCCATACTCTCTGTGGTTCCATTCTTTATGCCTTATGTTTTTCATAAGTTTTGGCATTTGTGTATCTCTCATCTACTATTAGAGCTATAACTACAGCTTAGGTTCCTTCAAATTGGTGACCTTTGACTCTTCTAGCCATTTTTTTAGCTGTTTTATTATTTTTATTTTGTGTGAATATATTGCCTGCATGTATGTAAGTTCACTTGTGTCATGCAATGCCCACAAAAGTCAGAAAAGGGCATCAGGTCACCTGGAACTAAAGCTATGGACCCAGGGACTCTGCAAGAGCAGCTCAGTGCTCTTAACTGTTGAGCCATCTTTCCAGCCCCTCTACTAGTAACTTGATGGACCTACTCTTGGCTCTGGACCCCTGGTTCAATTACCAGTTGACTTGTTCTGGAATGATTGTACTTGGAAAATTCAGGTGAACAGCCAGCATTTTTATTTGCCGTGACACCTGTTAGAGCTTTTTGTCTTAGTCCATTTCTTGAAATGCCATCCAGCCAGGGGATTGGCAGCCCTTTGATAAAGTAGTCAACTCTTTGCCAGATAAAGCTATCCTTGTTTTTAAAGTTTCTTTCTCTTAGCAGGATTTTAAAATAGATCACTTTGCCTGAGAAGGCGTTGGATGAGTATAGCAGACACTTTATGTAGTAAGCCTGGCCAGCTTCTCTATGACCTTATTTGAACCATGTCATCAGAGAACTCATACTAGTTTATAGCTATCTTTTATGTATTAGTCTCTAATAACAGAGTATGCTTGTGTTGAGAATACAGACCTGGTTTTACTTAACTATCTTTAATTCAGCACTGTGCATGCACATAGTAGACTTTCAATAAATGTTTGTTGAATGAAAGTACAAATTAGTTGGCTTAAGTATGGCTTTGCCCCTTGATTGTCCACAGGTGATTCCTGTCTCTCTGTCTTCCAAATACCTGGAAAGACTTAAAAACAATGTGATGATAATTGAAACTTGGAACAAGGTGCGGAGCCCAGGACAGGACAAGCTGCTCGGGCTGGTGAAACTCCCCCTCCATCAGTTTTACATGTCATTCAAGTAAATTGGATCTTTTGGAGTATTCTTTATTTTGCATCTTTAACTTTATGTGAACTGAAGAGGAATTCTTTGGGTTTTCACATGTGACTAGACAATAATCCCTTGGAGGGCCTCTCTCAGTTTCACTGCACTTACTGCTCTTTCTGCTGTAGTAAACAGTCATTCAGACCCCACTTCCCAAGTTTCAGGCACTGTGCTAAGAGCCTTATATACCCCAAGGTATTTAATCTTACAGCAAACTCTGAAGCAGGTATATTTAGTTGTCTCATTAGCTAGATGAGTGAACAGAGTTACAGAGGAATTAAATTATTTGTCACTTAAGTAAGGTGAGTAGAGCCAGACTCCAAGTCCACTCTACAGAAAGTTCCACTGCCAAAAGCTACTGCCTCCCCAATCTAAAGAAATGTTAATAGGCTCATAGAAGCTGTTCTGTAATGAGCGTTATGTTTTAGGCCTGCAGATTTGGTTACTATGCATTCACCACTTTAACACCTAGGTAAATTACTCATTAATCTGAAGGTTATTTCTATCTTTAGTATAGACTTATTTTTTGTTTTAGTTCAAAGTACAAATGTTTTATTTCTTTATCATTAACTTATTTCCTAGCAGCTTTCTCGTGCTTCTGTGTTTCACATGTTGTATTTTATGTTTATAGACACCACTTTCACAGGTAGTATCTCATTTGGGGCTCACTATAACCTCATGAGATATTATCATGGTCCTTATTCTGCAAATGGAGAAATGTGCTCTTTAACTTGGGGAAGTCAGTGTCTCTGGCTTTCTTCTCCTCATATCTAAAATGAAAGTATAATAGATACCCTGTTTCACCTGTGGACCAGTCATGAGGGTCTAGTGAGAAAAGGCATAGGTTTGCCTTCTGTGGATAGATAGGTTAGTACTACAATAATAACCCTGAACTTGACCAAGCTGACGAGTACCGAAACCAAGCATGCCACAGTCCACTGTAGGCTTTTGGCTCACAGCCCCCCTTTAATTTTTCAGTTGTGAAATTAGTCTGACCTGTTGTTCCCCTTCTTCACTTCCCTTCTCAGTCCATTAGGTCCCATTTTTTGAGCGTGTAAAACTAGTGGCTGCCAATGACTGAGCATTTGTCATGTTCCAAGAATCATGTTGCTGTTTTACATGCTATCACATCTAGTCCTGACAGTGCTGTGATATAAGTTTAAGTGTATTTTATAAGTAAGAAATCAAAGAAGTTAAATTGATTAGTTAAGCCATACAGCAAGTAAGTGGCAGTGTCAAGATTCAGCCTGATTAAAAGCATTTGGGTGTAGAACCAAATAGTTCAGGATTGGAGATATAGTTCAGTGGCAGAAATATGCAAAAGTAACTGAGGGGCTCAGGAGATGGCTCAGTTGGTAATGTACTTACTGGAAAAAAATGGAGATCTGGGTTTAGATCTGTAGCACTGATCATGATTTTGTAAACCCAACACTGTTGGGATAGAGATATGAATATTTCTGGGGCTCACTGACTAGCCAGTCTAGCCAGACTGATAAGCTCTAGATTCAGTAAGAGAATCTGTCTCAAACAATGTGGAGAGCAATCAGGAAGACACCTGACATCAGCCTCTGACCTCGACATGCACACACATAAATTAGTTTATAATGAGTAAAAATAAATCAGAAGGTTCAACTCTTGAATCTCAACTCAACTTGAGTCCCAGCTATTTATCCCTAACTAAGTTACTTAACCTTTTTGAATAAACTTTTCTCATCCTTTAATGACAGATAGCAACTTCTGCAGTGTAAAATGGGTTAGAAACACTAAAAAAATGCCTCCTATACAATTAATGCTTAGTAGGTAGTAGGCACCATTAATATTATCCAAATCTTATTTTGGACCCTTCCTAGTTGACCACACTGTCTCTATACAATAACGCAAGTCAGCAAGTCCTCTCTGAGATGCTGTTTCATAGCAGACATTGGACTTGGTGCCAACATGCAAATGCACTAAACTAGATACATTCCTAGCCCTATAGTTGATGTAGCTTGACTTACCTGCCTTGTGATTTTAGTTAGGTTACTGAGAGAATCATATTTTTTAACCACTATTTATTTTTCTAGTTCTAGATTCATTTTTAACAAACTGAGAAATGTGCCAAGTAAGAAAGGGAGCAACTCTGACATGACTGATGATTGATGTGTGCTCATTTACAATCTCTTACTCCCTAGAGATCCCAAGATTTCTCGCCTGCTGCTTGATGCCAGGTACCCAGTTGTTGCTGTGGACAGCTACATGCCTGTAATTGATGTGTTCTCAGGCCATCAAAATGGGAGTCTTCGAGTCTTTTTAGCCATGGGTTCTTCAGATCAGATAACAGCACTGCAAAGATTAAAGAATGAAGAAGGAACACTCCCTCCCTTCAGCCCTAGGCCAGTTCATTTCCTGGACCAGCCACCAGTAGCATCTGTTGCTGTGGTAATGACTTAACACTGGATCAGAGAAAGCTATAATCTAATGTTCTCTTAAATATTTTAGTGAAACTCTTGCCCCACATCTTTATTTCAGTAGTGACAGTCTCCAGAAAAGAGCATCATGTGCAATCAATGCTTGTTTTATTTATTTATTTTGGAGGAGGGAGAAGGTATGTGCAAGCATTGCACTATATGTATACATACATGTGCATGTGTGTCCACATGAATATAGAGGCCAGTGGTCAACCTCAGGAGCCATGCATTTCTTTAGTGTATGTGTATGTGATGTATGTGTGTTTGTGCATGTGTACACGTGTATGAACCAAGGAGGAGACCGAAGGTTAGTATTAGATGTCTTCCTCTGTTCTCCACCTGACCATTGAGCTCCAGGAATCTGCCTGTCTCTGTTCCCATAGTACTAAGTTTACAGACACACACTACAATGTTCAGCCTTGGTGTGGGTGCTAGAGATCTGAACTGAAGTTCTCATGCTTGAGCAATATTATTTGAGCCATCTCAAGATAGGCTCTCTCACTGGGACCTGGGACTTACCAATTAGGCTATGCTGGCTAATTGTCTCTGTCCCTGTCTCTGCCTCCTTGGCATTGGGATTGTACATGCATGCCACCACACCTGGCTTTTGGGGGATGCAAGGGATTGAATTTATGCAGCAAGCACTTTAGCGACTGAACTATCTCCCCAGGCTCCAAGTGCTTGCTTTAAATCAAAAGAATCATTGGCATTTTTCTCTAATGTTTTAAATGTCTCTTTTAGTTCTTTGAATTTATATACAAAATCTAGGACTGGGGATGAAGTTCATTGGCAAAGAATTTACCTAGTGGGCTAAGAATCTGACTCAGTTGGCTTTCCTAACATGCATGAAACCCTGGGTCTGATCCTCAGCACTGTATAAAACCAGGTGTGATGGCACACATCTGTAATCCCAATACTTGGTAGAAGCAGGAGGCTCAGAAGTTCAAAGTCATCCTTGACTACATAAGATCTTGTCTCAAAACACAAGTACATATACACACATAAAGATTTGGGGGCCTGGAGAGATGGCCCTCCATCTTAGGAGCATAGAGTCTTGCATAGGACCCAAGTTTGGTTCCCAGCACCCACACCTGCTGACTCACCAGCACCTGTAACTCCATTTCCAGGAGTTCCAATGCCCTCTTCTGGCCTCCACAGGTGTACATATACTCAGGCAGATGCATAAGATGCATATACATAAAATATAATTATATAAATCTTTAGGACCACAAAAATGAAGAGAACCTATTACC
The DNA here is from genome assembly GCA_035773235.1 of Eospalax fontanierii. Classification (NCBI taxonomy): domain Eukaryota; kingdom Metazoa; phylum Chordata; class Mammalia; order Rodentia; family Spalacidae; genus Eospalax; species Eospalax fontanierii. The sequence goes on from CM069524.1 coordinate 166,374,226, forward strand.
ATATACTAATCCTCCAATTTGCTAACTTAATTACCTTACCAAGAAAAAATACTGAGGAGATTGATACTAAATAGAAGCCTGTAAAATCTTGCCCTGTTTGTTGACCAAGTTCATCTGGCAAAGTTACAGTGAGTTACAATGAAGTGCCTTGCCTTTCACCAATAACTAAAAAGTCATTAATATATTGTTATACAGTTGAGAAACCACATTGGCCTACATTTCCATGTTTATGTCCATGATAGTTATATGAGGTAGATCATGGTCACTCTTTTTTTTTTTATAATAGGTGATCAAACAGAATCAAAGACATTGTATTCTTTATCTAGGGTCGCAGAAGCAAGAATTAGAGAATTAGGGATCAAACACAGGTCTTCTGACTCCAGCTTCAGTTTTGATTATACCACATCTTGACCTACTAGGTCGCTTCTACTAGTAAAGTCAAATCTTGATCTCTATACCGTTTAAGTATTTTTTTAAATCTTCTGAACCTGAATGACAAATCTAATATCTCTAAGTAGGAAAAAAATTAAGAAAATATTATGAAGTCATTGTTTATTTGTATGTTAAAACCTCTAAACTTTTCTTTGCCATTTGTTATAGGCTTCTGTCTATAGATTGAATAGTTTTTTACTAATTGAAATTACATATAAAGTACAGATAAAGAAAAATCACCTATAATATTCTCAAGTCTTTTCAGTAGAATATATCCCTCAGTTTGCAGTAGACTTGGAAATCCATTAAATTCCACACTCAAAGTTAGAGACTGCTTCTTAGTATAAACCATAGAGGAAATCCTTGAAAGATTTGCCTGAATAGTTAGAGGTCCACAAATGTGATTGTTTTCTCTCTTACATTCTTTCTACTCACCATCTTTAGGACCAAATTATTAAGTTACTCTAGTACCATATGGCCAAATTAAGCAGCTGTGGTGCCTCTTACGAGGGCTTCCTCCTTCCCCGCCTCCTCCTTCCCTCCTCCCTCTCTTCTCCTTCTTTCTCTCTCACTCTTGCTTTCCTTCTCGCCCCAACCCCAACTGTAAGTTTTCTGTTTCCTAAGGGAAGTTTTGAGGCAGTTATTGCCAACATACGTTTGGGAGTTTCAAAAACTTAATGCAGTCTTTGTTCCAGATTTATTGGATATTTGTTTATTAGGATATTAAGCACATTTCAAACTCATCTTGTCCCACTGTTATCTGAATCTTGAATTCCTTCTTTGAATATTCCTTGTAACTAGTTTTTTGTTGTTGTTTTTTTGTTTTCTTTAAGATGAGGTCTCCCTGTAGCCCCCCAGCTGATCTGGAACTTACATTATAGATCAGGCTGACCTCAATCTCACAGAGATCCACCTGCCTCAGCCTCCAGCCTCCTAAATGCTGGGATTAAGGTATAAGCCAGCACACATGGCTGTAACTCATTTTCCTCATTTTCTAATGTCTACTGAAGCTGTATAAGATAAAGAACACTAGGTCCAGTGTCAGGCAACCTGTGTCTAAACTGGGGCTTTGCTGTTACAAGCTATGTATGTTAAATCAGCTAGTGTAGGGGAAGAATACCTGGCTCATGGTACTCAGTAAGCACACAAGTACTAAAAGCAATACCTTTAGTAACATTGTACTCATTATTTCCCCAAGTAGGCTTTACTGTTATTATCTACAACTTATTTAAAAATAACAACTACCTGCTTTCTTCACATTAGTATTCTTTTTCCTATTAAGGAAGTAACTTTCTATTCTGTGTCCTCAAAGCCTTTTAAAAGCAATTGTGTGTGTGTGTGTGTGTGTGTGTGTGTGTGTGTGTATGTGTGTGTGTGTGTAAGAGTGCAGGTGCCCTTTGGAGACCAGAGGTATCAGATACCCCTAGAGCTGGAGTTAAAGGTGGTTGTAAGCCACATGATGTGGGTGCTGGGAACTGAACTTGAGTCTTCTGCAAGAGCAACAGTGCTTTTATCAGCAACACTTGTTGAATTTTATCACATTCCTTATTAGCATTTATTGAGACTGAAATCTTCCATGGTTCCATTAATGCACAGTAATATGTTTATGAATTTCCTAATACTGACCCAGTCTTGTGGTCTAGAGTAAATCCTATGTAGCCTGGTTACACTGAATAGCTGTGAGAGTTATAATAAGTTTCTGCTAGGTTTCTTCATAAGTAAGCAAGTAAACTCTATAAACAAGTTACTCTTTCACACTCACCAGTGTTTGTCTTATTTAATAGGTAGAAAACCAAGGAAATAGATTGATGGAGCACCACTTTGAATTCCATGTGGTGATGGTTAAAGGGCTAGCCCCACTTCAGGCAACAGTCTGGGGAGAAGCAGATTGCTATGTACAGTACTACTTTCCATTTCAAGACTCCCAACCCAGTGTGCTCCAAGGACTTGACTTCCTTGAAAATGGTAAGTTTGGGAGATTAGGTCTTGTCATTTGTGCGTGGTTCTTTCAGTGGAGATATTTAGGAATTTTGTTTTTCTGAGTAGATTGTGTGTTTCCAGGTGTTCCTAATCTTGATTAGGCACTTTATAACATAGGAGATGGCTTCAATTTTCATTTTTCTTTTTATTTTAGCTACTTTTAGATACGGTCATAGTATCTGTAATGTGTTGTCACATGCATCAGTAATAGAGAATAACACCTACCCTGAATTTACCTTTTCCTGGTGTACCGTGATATTTCTATGGAGTTAGAGAATCTTCCAGGGTTTTCCTAATCTCTGATTTTGGAAGACTTGGACAGGTTTCTCAAGCAAAGTGTCTTCCAAGTAAGTGTCTTCTGACCATGGCTTCAGCATTTCTGTTTTAGAAGTAACAAAGGTGGATTTATATAATTTTTTATTTTGATATGATTTCTAGTTTATAGAGTATAAAAATAGTACAGAGAATTTCTGTATGCCCTTTGTCTAGATCTACCAGTTATTTATTTTTGCCTCTTCTTATATTATTTAATGCTTACTCCTGTCATACATACATAATAGAGAGAGAGAGATGATACTAATTATCTACGATAGTTGTGCTCTGTAAAGTCACTATGAACAAGTTCAGGAACTGGAGATCCTGGACTGTTGCTCCTGAGGAACAATGTCCACATAATCTCATGTAGATCACAGTCTCTAATCCTGCAAACAACTTATCCAAGTAGAATCTATTCTGTTTTCTACAAGAGAGCAAAGAAAATTTAGAAGTATTAATTGACTTGCCTGAGGCCCCCTCACTTAACAAGTGCCAAGTTAGATCCAAACCCTGGTCAAGTGTGATGATGCACATCCACCTGTAATTCCAACACTTTTAAGGCTGAGTCAGGAAGATTGAGAGTTCAGGACAGCCTGGGCTACCTTGTAAGACCCAGTTTTGTTTGTTTGTTTGTTTTAAAAGGCCTAAACCATGTCCCACTGGGCCAGAGCCAGTTTCTTGCACTGTTCGGCCCTACCATCTTCATCCTTTGATCATCTCCAAGAACTAAAGCAAGAAGATAGAATTTTGTCTTGTTTGATCTCCTCTGGTCGTGAGCAAATCCAAGAAAATAGCTCAGATGTTAGAGTGCTTGCCTACCATGCACAGAGCCCTTGGTTCAATTCCCAACACCCATAAACAAGGCATGGTGGCGCAGGACTGTAAATAGGAAGTAGGGACAGGAGAATCAGAAAGTCAGGGTCATTCTTGACTATATAACAAGTTTAAGACCAACGTGGACTACATAGCACCTTGTCTCAAAAAGATTTTTTTAATTAAAGAGTGAAAGTGAGGACCAGGCGTAATGGCACATGCCTTTAATCCCGGTACTCAGGAGGCAGGTGGATCTCTGAGAGATTGAGGCCGGCCTGATCTACATAGTGAGTTCCAGGCCAGCTGGGGCTACAGGGGGACCCTGTCTCCGAAAGACAAAGTAAACAAAGACTATAAAAAACAAAAGTGAGTGAAGTCCAGTTCCTTGGGAGGCTGAGAAAGAATTGCCAATCTGGGTAACATAGTGACACCCTGTCCTAAGATAAATAAAAGAGCTAGGATTGTAACTCAGCAGTAGAGCACAGGCCCAGCTTGCACAAGACAATGAGTTTAACCCCCTGTGCGACAAAGAAGAAAAAAGTGGGCAAAGAATCTGAAAAGATATTTCTCCAGAGTTATACAAATAACAAACACTTGGAAAGAGACTGTATTGTTCTTATTTTCATCAGATATATCTAAATTTCTGAGGCTCAAACTTTCATAAAGAAAAAAAGTTAACACTAGGTGTGGTGGTGCAAGCCTTCAATCCTAGCACTTGGGAGGCAGAAGTAGGGAAAATCAAGGCCAGCCTGGTCTACATAGCAAGTTCCAGACCAGCTGGAGCAACAGGATATCTCAAAAAAAGACCAAAATTAATAAAAATAAGTAAAGGAAAGAGATTAAAAGACCAGCCTGGTCTACATAGTAAGTTCGATGCCAGTCAGGGCTACATAGTCAGACCCTATCTCCAAAAAGGAAAAAAAAAAAAAGTTAATTTAGCTCAGGTTTTGAAGGCTACATATTGTGGTGTGATGCTATTCCTGGAACACAAAACAAACCAAAGTAAGGACACCACCAAAGTCCACCTTGATTTTATTGGATTTACTTACAGGAGCAGAAATGATCCAAAAGCAGCTGCATTATCAAAAGCCTTCTCCAGCTCACAAAAGCTGGAATCCTGGAGCTCACTGCATGTCTTGCAAGCAGCTCAACAGGTCAGAAAGTGTCTCTTTGAGGAAGCTCAAAACGTCTTCTAGGCAGCTAGGTTTGTCTGAAAGTGTCTCAGCAGTCCTTACTGTTTGATAGCTTGGGAAGGAGGGACTAGTGTACCTGCTCAAATTCAGGGTCTTCCTGAAGCTTCAGAGTTATTTCCTGAGTCTTTTAAAAAATATTTTATTTATATTTTTATTTTATGTGTATGAGTATATTGACTGCATGTATGTAAATGCACCTGTGTAGTGCAGTGCCTTCAGAGATCAGAAGAGTGTGTCAGATCCCCTGGAACCAGAGTTAAATATGGTTGTGAGCTACCACATGGGTGCTGGGAATTGAACCCAGGTCCTCTGCAAGAGCAACCAGTGCTCTTAACCTCTGAGCCATCTCCAGCCCATTTCCCAAATCTTAAAGGGTCTCCCTTTAGAAAAGTCCTGGGTCTTAAGAACTTCCCTGAAGGATGAAATGTATCACCTCTGGAGGAAATTGCTATACAACACATGCCCACATTGTTTGGCCTTTAGTGAAGACCCTCTTCGGCAGTGTCACAACAGGATAGAGAAGTCAAATGAGAAATGACTCTGTGTGCCAGGTCCGTAGGATGACATCATTTTGTGTCAACTTATTCTTGGAAGGACTAATTTATTCCACAAGGCTAGAATTAATCCCTTCTGAGGGATGTACCACCCATCACCTAACTACTTCTCTCTAAATCCCACCTCTTAAAAAGTTCCACCAGCTTTCAGTGTTGCTACCTTGGGGACCAAGTCTCTAGCACTTGAGCATTTGGGGGACAATCTATAGCAGATGCTGAGTATTAGTCATTTGGAGAATGCAAATCAAAACTGTCAGGAGGTACACTTCATGTCCACTAACATGGCTATAGTTGTTTAAGAGACTTGAAAGGATATGAAAAATTTGTACCTGCATATACTGTCCACCAGTAAAGGAGTCTCTGTTGTAGTATCCTACTACCTTAGAGGAATTGTAGCCACTAGGGAAAGGGTTGGGCCCTACTATCTTTAAGACATTTTGATTAATTGCATAACTTCAAAGTGTTAATGTCCTTATCTGTGAAGCAGGAGTAATAATGGCTGCTTTGTTCTCACAGAACTATTGTGAGGATAAATTGAATACCATATATGTATAGACTGTCCTACAGTATACAAAGCACTTTTGAATGTGTTAGATATTCTGAACTGCTTTTCTTTCCCAAAGGAATTACTCTGAAGCCCTTCAGAACTTCAACCACACTGTGTGTTCCAGATCCCATCTTCAATAGTGAGCACCATCACTCTCTCCTGTTGCCAACTGAAGTTCCAGTGCAAAGGCTCCTGCTAAGTGCCTTCTCCTCACAGGGCCTTGTGCCTGGAGGTGGAGTCCAGTTTGAAATCTGGTGCAGGTATAGTACAGACAACCCAGTCCCTGCTTAGGAAGTAAGTGCACAATTATAAAGCCATCCTGCCCTTAGTCAGCCAGGAGGAATTATTGTAAAAAGTTAAGTGGACCTCCCTGCCTTGTTTTATCTTCCTTTTATTTGACAATGACTCATGTCTAGAATTTACAAAAACATATTAGGATCTTGGGAGCAGCAATATCTCACACTTCTAACTCCTACCTACATTGGAAGTAAAATTCTGCTCTGCCATCTGCTGTTGTTTAAACACAGCATTCACCTTTTTTTGGTATTCTCTTACTGCCTTACTTACTTTGGATCTTTAACATAAGATACTTAATTACTGTGACAGACTCTCAGTACTTCTCCCCACTTCTAAACTCAGTTCTCATCTTCACACCAGTGGAGGAGTAGCCTTCCCAAAACAAGTCCACTTAACGTTACAGGCACTGGTAGAAGACTTCCAGAAAGATGTTGTCATGAATGTAGATGTTCACCTTCCCGCTTGTATTTCTACCTCCTAAAAACCAAGCAAAATGCTTAAGAGAATAGAAAAAAAAACTATAAAAGAACAGAAATAGGATTGGGAAGAATACTACCACACATGACAGAAATATTTTCTACATACAAGTGGAAATCAAATCTAAAACTTCTTTTGGTTTTTGTGTGTTTGTTTTTTTTGCCTCAGCTAACCTCGGACTTGCTATGTAGACCAAGCTGGCCTCAGTCTGAGAGATCCACCTCTCTGCTCCTGAGTGCTGCAATTAAAGGCTTGTGCCACCACACCAAGCATAAAAGAGATTTTTAAAACAACCCAGCTCCGATTTATAGCTTTAGGATCTAAGAATGGACTAGGTTGATGTGAGAAGGAAATAGAATAGATATAGACAAATCTTCGTGCCTAGTACAAATTAAAAAGTTATTGGCCTACAGTCAAGGATGAGTCGTAAAGGAGAGTGAGAGACTGTCCCAAGTAAAGCCATTTATTCTGCTGTAAGATAAAAGTTTAAGGATTCACTGTTCACAGATGTCCAAGGCATATGAAGACCCATCACACAAAAAGCATGTAGGAACCTGAGCTTTATTATCCTCAACTAAGGGTATAATTTATGACGTTGCTGTCTATATGATGGTCAATATATCCAGCCAGACACAGCTATATATTACCAGTATGAAAGAGTCAGGCTCCAAAGATAGCTAGCTACGGAAAACTGATGACTGGAGCAGACTAACCATGCATCTGCCTAATTCTTCCATCTGGCATCTTGTGCTTTTGTGGTTTTCAGATACTATTATCCTAACGTAAGAGACCAGATGGTTGCCAGAGGAATCTTGCCATTATCAAGGATCTGTGGCTTGGTAACCATGCAGTACCGTGAAGATGTGGGAATGCAGAACTTTAATCTCCCCTTAACCCCCAGGCTCGAGAACAGCAAAGAATTGAAGAACCAGTCATCGGGTAATTGAAGACTAACTTGTCTTTCCTTTTCAAAATCAGTGTATAAATATAGTTTTTGTCCCTAATTTAATGATTCTTCACTTTTGGAGGTACTTACCATTTGAGTCCCTGATGAGAACTTGGTTAATCCTCTTAGGAAAATGAGTGTTGGGACTAGAGAAATGGCTCAGCATTTAAGAGCACTGACTGCTCTTGTAGAGGACCCAGGTTTGGTTCCCAGCACCCATAATAGTGGCTAACAACTGTCCATAACTCCAGTTCCAGGGGAATCCAGCACCTTCTTGTTTGAAACAAGGTTCTTCCATTCAGCCTCCTTAGTCTTTTTCTTTTTGTCCTCCTCCTTCAGGTTTACTGGATGTGGGTCTGAGGTACAGGCGGAGCCCAAGAACAACAGAGGGAATTCTCGCTGCCCGCACTGTCTCCATCTCAGTCCAGATTATCAGAGCCTGTGGTCTGCAAGCAGCGGCAAAGTAAGTCCGCTTTAGAAAACCACTCAAATCTTTTTCTACTGAAGTCTATATGTTAATATGTTCAGACATGAGTAACTTTCTTATGAATAATTTCTGTTTCATTAACCACAACTCTTTCTGTAACAAACCATTTCAGAATATGAGTAAATCACTTGCAGTCTTTTGTTACTGTTATTACAAATCAGTTCCTTGACTTCATCCAACAGTTTTGTCTTCTGCAGTCTTAACCCCCTACTCTATGGTCCTGCCCTGTACCCTCAAACCATGCCACACCCTCACTGTGAGTCCTCTACAAACTCATGTTCACAGATGTCAGTCTCTGAGTTACACCTCTTGTTTTTTTCCATCTTGTAACACTTTAGACTGTTCCTCAACCTAGCAGCCAGTGATCTGTGAAAACCTAACTCGATCCCTAACTTGGAAATGTGTCTACTCAGAGTCTGCCAATGACTTTCCATCTTCTTCAAAGTGCTTACATGTCTGTAAGGTCTCACATAGTCTGACCCGGTTTCCTTATAACCTGTGCTTCCTCTGCACCAGCCACTGCTCCTCTTGTCACCTCTGAGCACATTCCCCCTCAGGTCCTTTAACTTGCTGGGTTTTCTGCCCAGAATAATGTTTCTATAGAAGAACATCATGGCTCTGTCCCTCGCCTTCTTCAGGCCTTTTCGCTATCTCAGCCTTGAATATTCTTCCTCTTATCTGTTTGAACTCCTGCTTTTCTTCAGAATTTTACATCTCTGCACCTTCCTTTATCCATTGCTCTGAAGTTGAACACATATTGTTCTGTTCATTATGGGCATGCATTTTTTTCTCCCCTCTAGTCAGAGACAGTCCCCGAATTCCTGTCTGTACCTGACACATCATACAGAGTAGATCTTGCATCAGTGGGCATAGAGTAAGCAATAGAAAGTAGATCAGGCTCCTGCATCAGACTATCTCACTTTGGATATGAATTCAAAAAGTAGGCAAGTACTCCCAAGTTTTTTCTCTTGTAACTAAGTTGTTTACCTTTGTCTCTAAATAAGTGATTAATTTGTCACCAGTGTGAGATCTGCTGCTCAAGCAGCTGATAAAGTCTTCAGTCTAGTAAACACCACTCCTTGCTAAACTCTCCAAATAGACATTTTCAGTAACTGCCCAGAGTATTTGTTTAAAAATGTTCACAGCAACCAGCAAGATGCCTCAGTGGGTTAAGGTACTTGCTACCAAGCCTGACAACTTGAGTTCAATCCCTAGGACCTGCTTGATGGACGGAAAGAATCAATTCCCACAAGTTGTCTTTTGACCCTTCTCATGTGCACAGTGACACGAAGGTACCCACGTAGATACACACAAACAGCACAAAGCACGAATGCACACAAAATAAGTAAAAATGTGGCAACTCTTTTTTAAAGTTCTTTCAGGGCAGTTTTGTTGTTGTTTAATTTATTTTCTGTGTATGTCTGTGTTTGCCTAGAGTCTATGTGTGTTTACCAGTGAATGCAGATGCCTGTGACCACAAGAAGGTATCAGAACTGGAGTTACAGTTGATTTTAGGCCGCTTTATGTGGGTGCTAAGAACCAAACTTGGGTCCTCTGCAAGAACAGCAAGTGCTCTTAACCAAGTGCTCCAGCCCCTTGGGGCAGTTTTAATCGTGTTACTCCCTTATATTAAAACTTGATAGTTTCCCATTGTCAATAGCAGTAGTCTTCCTAATTTTACCTGTGCATTTTCATTAAAAATTTTAGCATGCTTTCCAAATTAGGGTGTGCTTATTTATGTTTAAATTATCCTCAGGTACTTCTGTGCTGATGTGCTAAATATATTACAAAATGTGCCATTGCACAGAAAAACTAAGTTTTAATATGGTGTCCTATGCCCCAGTTTTCACCCTGTGAACTTCCTCAGTGTATAGTCCTTTAGGAACCACTGGTCTGTAAGATAGAAGCCAACTTTCTTAGGTTGGCATTAAAGGCCCAAGAAAGGGCTGGAGAGATGCTCAGTGGTTAAGAGCACTTACTGCTCTTCTAGAGGACCTGAGTTCAGTTCCCGGCAACTATGTTGGGCAGCTCACAACTCCCTGTAACTGGGGCTCCTCGGGAATCCTATGCCTCTGGTTTCCAAGGGCCCATGAATTCACATGCACATAGACACACACACACACACACACACACACACTAAAAAATATGTTTTTTAAAAAGTTTTTTAAAAAGAAATATGAAGATTATTCTAGTCAAGGAAAAGAGCATAGACAGCAGCATCAGACTTGTGAATTTGGATAACCTGCTCTCTGTCAAAACTAGCTACGATAAGAATTCTCAACATCACACTAATTCGCTAGTATTTAATTAGGAGAAAAAGACTTGGAATTCACTTAGCTCTGACTAAACAACACAAGAAACTTTACTCAGTAATTCTCTCTGAGAACGTGTGAGGGAAGTCAGGTTGGATGATAGACAGCTTGCTCGTCCCCCTCCCCCGCATTAAGCCTGTTGCAATTTCAAGAAAGAAGAAGCAGCTAGGCCAGTTCTGACACTGCATGCACTCTTCTGGTAGACTGGGGGAGGGCCGCAGGAAGCCGGACAAAGCATAGTGTAATATGGAACCAGAAGAGCACTGCAAGTCAGAAATTACGACTTCTAGTCCCACTTCATCCCCCACTGGCCGAGTGTAACCTTGGGCTAATTTCTTTGCCTCTAGGAGCCTTAGTTTCTTCATCTGAAAAAAATGAAAGAATATCTGCCCTGATATTTGTAAAGATCGATGGAAAATTAAGTATGATGTCACTTTATAAACTACCAACTTCTATACAAATACATGTATGAATTTTCACAATTACATCTATTTACATAAATTGCTACCTAGCTAATTTAAGATACAGAAAAATCAGAAATAAGTTTTGCATTGCCTCTCATTGAAGAGAGGAATTCTCTTATTCTAAACCTACGCCTTGGGACTGGAGAGATGGCTCAGCAGTTAACACTGGCTGCTCTTGCCGAGGACCTGAATTTGTTTCTCAGCACTCACATGGCAGTTAACAACCAGTTGTAACTCCAGTTCCAAAGGTTCTGATACGCTATTCTATATTCTGCTGGCATTGTACACAAGTGCTACACTTATAAACATGTAGGTGAAACATTCATACACAAAAAATGAAAATAAACTTTTTTAAAAAATCACCATACTCCTCCTTCAAGTCCTCACTGATGCTTCAATGGATTGCAAATGCTCTGAAGTCAGCTTCTCTCAGTAGACACCAGTCCTCATCTTATCTGTAGTAGACCTCTTGAAAATGCCTGTGATCCCAGCACTCAGGGAGGCATCAGCAAGCAGATCTCTGTGAGTTCAAGGCCAGCTTGGCCTGTATAGGAAGTTCTGGGCCAGTCAGCAGTCTGAAAAAAAAAGAAGAAGAAGAAGAAGAAAAGAAACTGTATTTTTGGTGTCTGTTTAAAGTAGGCCCTTCTTTCTTACTCCTTCCTGTCTTCTGACACCTGATCTTTAATTCCGAATGAGTAGGAGCTCCCTTGGCCATAGCCAATAAATAGTCTTCTAAGTTCCCTAAGAGTGAGAGATTGGAGCCGTTTCAATACTCAGTATCCAACTTTGAATGCAGTGCATGGCACAACGAGCAGATGTTCAGCAAATGATTACTGAATGAATGAACTCAGACCAGCTTAGCCCCAAGCCTTTCTGTAACTTCAGCACAGTCTGAGAGTTCCCTACTAAGAATTCTTTCAAGGCTGGCGAGATTGCTTAGCAGTTACAAGCACTTGCTACTCTTCCAGGGGACCTGAGTTTGGTTCTCAGCACCTATACTGGGTGGCTCATAACCTCTTGTAACTCTAGCTCTACATCTGACATCCTTTTCTGGCCTCTATAGGGCACACGTGCACACACACAAACACACACACACACAATACATACATAAATAAATAAATATCCTTCAAAAAAGCCCTTTCATTGTCAATAGGCAGGTTTTCTACTTTCCATTTGTTATCTAATGGTATCTTCACAATACCCCTTGACTTTTTTATGATTATTTCTTAGCCACTGTTAGCATTCAGTTTATTTTTACCTTACTTGATCTAGACATAACATATATTCCTCAATATGCTGTTATATGGATACAGTTCAGTCTTCTGTTAATGATCATTTAGATTCTTTTCCTTATTTTATTAAATCAAAACTACATCCAAGTCTATATACAGTAATTCATTTTAATGAAGAGGAGACAGACTTAATTGAAAGAGACTGAACATTTGATCCAGGTTCACACAGTAAGTAAATAGTAGTATCAGGATTCAACCAAAGGTCTGTGGAACTCCAAATTACTATCCTGTAATTATATATATGATGTTCAGTAGGACTCTTCGAGAAAGGATAATCTCTTTAATCAGATATCAGTGTTATAACCTTAGGGATTTGGAGGCAGAGGATTTCTCTTATACCGTTCCTCTACCAAATACAATACTTGACTATTCTCCTTTTTTCCCTTTTAAAAATGAATTGAGAATTTCACACATGTGTGTGATGTGTTTTGCTCCAGTCCTACTTCTGTTCTAACCCTCCCATGTCTCCACCATTTTTCCCTCCCAGCTTCAGGCACTCTTTCAACCTACCGAGGCTGCTGAGTGCTGCCAGTATGTGCATGGGTGTAGGACCATCCACCTGAGAATGGAAAACTTATCAGGGGCTGCATCTTTTTAAAAACCTGACCCTCCCCTAGCAGCTGTCGATTACCAATAACTTGTCAGCTAGGAGCCCCTCCCGATCCATGCTGGAATTTTGGCTGGCTTAATCTAGTGCAGGTCTTGTGCAACATGACTATTTTTTATGAATGTCAATTAAAGGTAAATATATTTTATCTGTACATCACAGAACATCTGTAAAAAGAGAAAAACAGCTCTAGCATCTGGGAACGGGCCAGACATTCATAATCCCGGTTGGGGTTTTCCTATTGGGTGTAAAAAATCTCACAGAACATCAGCATCAGACAAGGCACATGATGAAGTTAGATTAAAAACATGACTTCTTATAACCTTCTCTAATAACATACCAAAACAAGATTACTCTGCAAACCACAAAAACACCTAATCCTCCCCCGACCCTGACTGCCTAATGAATGATCATTGCAGGTTTAACAAGTACAGCTTTGACTTTAGTCTTGCCTTCCCTCCTTCTAGATAAGACTTACTGAAAAAAACCAATGCTGAGCAAAGTCCTCCTTTGAGCCGTTCTCCAAATCAGCTAATCCAGGCCTAATGCTACAAGTCCTTCTGGTACCTTCTTACTAAGATTCCCTCTGGTTCTCCATGGTATTTATTTTCTTGTACTGCAATGAGCAGTAAAATTCAACTTGTTCAACTGAAATTGATTCCTATGAATCAGGGCCCTTAGTGTTGCCGGTGACGGCTGATGAATGGGGATTTGAAGTCAGAGGGTTTCTCCCCATGCAGATATGCTGAGTATTTCTGTCATATCTAAATTACCAAGAAAGTATGCTGTGGCAATGCCAAAAGCCTACGTAGAAAAATGTTGATGAGTATTCTTGGGGATCTCATGGAAGCAGCAGAATTATTTCCTAGGCAGTCAAACTAATTGCTAATAATATCCTGGGATCTTCTCATTCCCTCCCTTGTCTTCTACAGGGCTTTGGCTGAACAGGAACCTGCTCTGCAGTTTAGTGCCACAGTTGGAGTCAATGCCTCTGTCACCAGTCATCTCTCATTCCTGCCCAAGGGGGAACAGCGCCGAACCCGCCCTGTGGCCTGTTCCTTTTGCCCTGAGTTCTCCCATCACATTGAGTTCTCATGTAACTTGGTGACTCAGCACTGTAGTGGAGAGGCCTGTTTCCTGGCAGAGCTATTGGAGTTTGCAGAAATCATTTTTGCTATTTATCATGAAAATACCAAGTCAGGTAAGCACCAAATGACTCATCACCTTCAGAATTAAATGAGGCTCTGTTTTGGATAGTATATCCCTTCCTAAGAGATACACACTGAAATGTTAGAAAGTGAGGGGTGATAAGATAATTCTTGAAATTTACTTCTAAAGGATATAGGAAAATGAAAATATAAAATGTGTATGAGAGAATGTAGAAAGAAACAAAGCAATTATGTCTGTATGTTAATGAGTGAATCTAGGTGAAGGATGGAGACAAGTTATTGTTTTTGTGCAGTTTTTCCATAAGCCTGCAATTCTCAAAGTGTTTGATTAAAAAATTGAATAGCATTCAGACTCTGACTGGGATAAGAGCAAGAAAATCTCAAATATGTCTTTCATCACTGTGATCAGTGTGTATAAAGTCAAGTGTTATATGAACAGACTGTAAAGACAAGTGTCAGAATTTTTCTCTTGTTTCATTTAACAGTCAGTGATATAACCAGTATCCAGTTGTGCAGAGATTATCTGCTTGGAGTAGTAAAGGTTCCAACAAAAGATCTTCTGATCAAGAGATCTGGTAAGGATCCTGAATTACCATGTGCTGAGCCTGCTCTTGCCTTTTCACTTCCCCTTACAAGGTAGTCCTGTCTAGCCCCCTTGCAAAATACACAAAGGAAGCCCACCCATTAAGACATGCTCTGAACCCACTCAGCAAGGTTCCCAAGCATTTAAAGTCTTTCTCAGTCTCTGAAAAGGTCTTGTCCTCATCCTTATGTACGAAAGGTGATGGTGATAGTAGGGAAGATGATGGCAGTACCCTCTATGTTATATGGCATTCTGTAAAATATTTTCTTAGACTTCTCTTACTATACCTACAGAAACACTTCTTGGCAAGGCTACAGAGTTAGTATTTCATTTGTCAGATGACAAAATAAATTCAGAGAAGTTAAATGGTTTGCTAAAACCATACAGCTAATGAATAACAGAACTAGTCAACAATCACCTGTTACTTTTTACTTTCTTATTCTCCATTAAAAATAAAGATACAAAGTAAGGGCCCGAAAGAGTAGATATAGCCTGGTATGATATTACAGGCTTCTGATTCCAACACTTAGGAGACTGAGGCAGGAAGATGGAGAGTTCAAGGCCAGCCTGAGTTACAAAATAAGACTCTGTCTCAAACAAATGAACAACAAATAAATAAATAAGAATGTTGGTCCCATCCTACTTACACTATTACATTATCTAGGTGATCTTGACCATGTGACTTAACATCTCTGAGCCCATTTTCTTCACTTGTGGATAGAAAGAGCTAATCCTGACAAGTCTACAGGGTTAAAGAGATCAGGTTAGTACATGGCACACATTAGATACCCAGTAAATGTCAGTTTCCCTCTCTCTAATCTTCCTCCTTAGGATGGTATAATCTGGTTTCCAGAATTTTATCACAGATGGCCTAATTTAATTGTGAGTTTAACTGTCAGCACTACCATAGTAAACAGGACCTGTCTATATGCCTGCTAGAGAAAAGTCTATACAGCTTGCCATTGGAGTCAAGTCTTGTGATCTTCATCTCTAGAGTCTATAATTTCCTCATCTATACAAAAGGAAAATAAGGCCTACTTAAAAGATTATGGGAGTGTGTACTGAAATTCTGCTTGTGAAAGATGCTACCATAGGTTTGGGCACACGGGCCTCCTCAGCTTCCTGTCTCCTGAAGTTTGCTGTAGAGTCTGTCAGGGACCCAGCATCACCTAATAAATCCATCTCTACATATTAAACTGACCTGTTTGATATAAACCTTGGAATAATTTAGGATACAGCATTCATCTTTGTATTCAGAGTTCTAAGTGAACATTCTATTTTGTTTCCTCCAACCAGCAATTTCAATTATAGACTCTCAGAGCTAAAGGGATCAATGTACTCTAAGGAATTGTACATGCATTTTCTGAGGCATTCAGAAAGCAGAAGGAATCTGTGACCAAAAAATGTTAAGAGTTTCTAGATTGTGGGGAAATTTAATACAGGAGATGAGAAGTTGCTAAAGCCAAGGCCATGAAGTTGTTATATGGTCAAAGCCAAAAGGAGCCTTAGACATCAGCACTTTCAGTCTCCTTATTTGGAGACAAACTAGGAAGACTAGAAACAAAAATTTAATTTTTTATGTGTATGTATGATTATGTGAGTTTATGTGCACCTCATATATCCAGGAGCCTGTGGAAGCTAGAACTTGTCAGTGGATCCCCTGGAACTGGAGTTATAGTTGTGAGCCACCATATTGGTACTAGGAACCAAACCTGGGTCCTCTGCAAGAGGAGTAAGTGCTCTTAACCATTGAGCCATTCCGCAGTTCCTAAGATTTTAATTTTTAAATTTTAATTATGGAAGAGTAGGTATGTGCAAATGAATGCAGGTGCCCATAGAGGCTAAAAACACCAGACCCCTCTAGAACTGGAGCTACAGGCAGCTGTGAGCTGTTAGTACCTGACACAGGTACTGGGAACCAAATTCAGGTCCTCTGCAAGAGCAGTACCTGTTAACTGCTGAGCCATCTCTCCACCCCCAAGGCCAAAAAAATTAAATGTCTGTCCTAAAGTTATAAAAGAATATTAACCCAGATTCTCTCATTTAGAAAATAAAATTAATAAAACCCTGTATTGATACTCAAATCAAAATGTTGATATGAGTTTTGTTATTCTAGTCTGTATTCTGTTGT
The DNA here is from genome assembly GCA_035773235.1 of Eospalax fontanierii. Classification (NCBI taxonomy): domain Eukaryota; kingdom Metazoa; phylum Chordata; class Mammalia; order Rodentia; family Spalacidae; genus Eospalax; species Eospalax fontanierii. The sequence goes on from CM069524.1 coordinate 166,390,825, forward strand.
ACATAATTCTGCAATCCAGAATTCTCTCAAAATCAAAGTCAATCTCATAAGGCAGCCAGATCCAACCTCACCTAACATAAGAGTTGAACAACCATCTGTTTATAGAAAGATGTTTTTAGAATACATTAATTTAGATATGTCTTTGGCAACTTTGTCACTACAACTGCATGATTGAATAGTTGCAACAAATACCAAATGGTTCCACAAGGTCTATGACATTTACTCTCTGGCTTTTTATAGAATAAATTCACCAGTCACTGACTTGCCCAACTCCTGTTGGTGTCATATACTATTCAGTTAATTCTAAAATTGAAAAATCCTAAACTCAGAAACAAATCATTCCCTAGGGGTTTCAGACAAAATGATTTTAACCTAGAATAAGTGGATTGTAAACTTTGGAGCTGGCAGGACCTGGGTCTGAATCCTAACTCCTCCACTTGGTTTGCCATAACCATTTGCTCTCTGAGCTTCCATTTTCTCATTTAATCCTCAGACTGTCACAGGAGCATATGGGCAATTGAATGAAATAATATAAATTAAATAAATAGAGAATTAAATAGAGAAACAGTAGCAGAATCTGACTCAGTGGTTACTAACGGCTAGTATTTGAAACCTAGTACCTGGTTCTTGGTATGTGGTCATTATGTGACAGGTCCTTTGGTAGAGAGACCCCATATTACCTGACTTTGTCCTAAACTTTTTCCATTGGGCTCACAGTACCATATGATATTTCATATTTTTATAGAACTTCTCTTCAAGCTCCTGCTCAACCATTGTTTCATTTAGCAATTGTAACAGCCTCAGTAAATGAGATCAGAGTGAATTCTCATGTGTATATGGTGTAGATATCAAAACTATGGGAGATTGGCTTATTCAGAATAAACCGCTGGCTTATTGGACTGAGCCAAGGAGGGAACTCAGATCTTCCAGTTCCTAGCCTTTGTCCTTCCCATCTAATCTCATTGCCTGTCTCTCAGTGGTCAGATATAGAGAAAGTTCAACTCAGTGTGAGTATGTTTTCTGTTCAGTTTGGGGCCAGATTGATGAGGAATCTGAGATATAAAGAGGTTTGTATTTTTTCACTTTCATTACAATAATAGAAAATCTTTCCTTTCTCCCATAAGGGATCACAGGATGGTATCCTGTCATTCTACCAGAACATGAGAACCTGCCTCACAGCTTGGAGTTTATGCAGAAGATTGTAGGTGGTCTGGAGCTTTCAGTTTCCTTCACCCATCCTGGAGACAGAGAACGGGTACTGGAGGCTGCTGAACTATTGGGCTGGAGCTTTGAGAATAGCCTGAAGGATCTTGTCCAGATGGAAGAGGTGCCAGTCACTGTCACCATCTCCACTCCAAGACTGTGGCTTCCTGTTCACTGCGTACTGCTTGCTGGCCACAAGAATATTAATAAGAATACATATTGCTACCTTCGCTACAAGCTGTACAACCAGGAAGCCTTTTGGACCCCTCTCAGGAAGCCTAAGGAATCTTCAAACAAAAACCAGGTCGTAGTTACTTTCAAGGCATCCAAAAGAGCAGAAGTCACCCGGAGCCAGTCACTGCTTTGGTACTTCAGGGAGGAGAGGCTGGAGATCCAAGTGTGGCGAGCTTATGGCAATGACAGTGTAGAGAGGCCACACCAGACTGACAGCTGGATTGGCTCAGCCTATGTAGAACTGGCCAGACTTGGAGAAAAGTCATCAAGGACACTTACTGTCAGTGGTGAGTAAGGATCTAGGTTTAGCTCTTAGTTTGAGCACCTTCTCTTCATGTAAATTCATCAGATTTGTGCATGTAATGCAGTACCTAAACTATTGTAAGCACTCAATGAGAATGGGTAAATTTAGGGGACTGCCTTTAACCACATGTATAAGAGCCTATGTGATCATCTAGGGTGACTATTTATTTTGAAAGAATACCTGCCAGTGAGACCAGGAGATGGCTTCTCTGGTTGACACATCTTGGACATGTAAAGAAAATCTACATGAAAGTAAACTGGTTCACAAGGCAGAAAGAAAAAAGGTTCCATTTTACAAATAGAATATGCTGGGTGCTTTTATTTCCAACATTCATTTAGTACTTAATGTACTAAATGTACACATGTACTTAGCCCTAGGAATTCACGTATGATTAAGAATTAGTCCCTAGCCTAATTGTGTTTATAGTCAAATGAGTATACTTCAGTAAGTAATGAGACTGATGCATAAGAACTAAAAAGAGGATATTCTCAGTTGTACATGGAGAGTCCAAGAATGCAGCATACCCGGTTCAAGGACCGAGAGGGTCTCAATGGAAGTGATAGTTTCAAAAGATTTAGGAATAACCCAAGGAAGGGGAAAAGAAAAGTATTCTAAAGAGAGGATGAACCTACTAGATATATTTCAGGTGCTGTAAGTAATCTGGACAGATGAAGCATATAGAATGCATAGGTTGAAAAGTATTAGAAATCAAGCCAGAAAGATGGACAAGAGGATTAGTCTCATCTAAGCAGAATAATCTGAATTTTTTTCCAAGAGCTGTGAAAAATTATTATAATATGTTCTGGATAGAGAAGCAATAGAGCTTTGTATTCTAGAAAAATAAATCTAGTAACTATAATGTAGGCAGACTAGATAATGTTTTTTGAGACTGTCTCTCATAGCCTAGGCTGGCCTCAAACTCATTATCCAGTCAAAGATGCTTCCTGCCCTTACTCAAGAATGCTGAGATTACAGGCATGTGCCACAACCTCACCTGGTTTATATAATGGGGATCTAACTCAGGGTTTCATATAGGCTTGGCAAGCACTCTACCAACTGAGCTACATCCCAGCCCATGACTGGATTCTTTATAACCATGACATTTATTCTACTTAACAGTCCTGTAAGACTAGTTGCTTCCTTCACTTTACAGGTGAAAAAATGGAGTGGTGGCCCTATTTTACTCTATTTTTAGGCTTTTACTTCTCTGGTACTTGGTATTTTTTGCTTTTGTTGTTAGAGTGTGGTTTTGGGTTAGGTTGAGGTAGGGGAGCAGTTGTTGAACTTTTTGTATATAAAACAGTTTTTTTCTTTCTAAAAAATTTTTTACTTTATTTTATATGTATGAGTATTTTGCCTGGATGTATATAATACACCACGTGTATGCAATGCCCACGGAGGCCAGAAAAAGGCATTGGATCTCCTGGAATTGGAGTTATGGGCAATTGTTAACCTCCATGTGGGTGCTGAGAACCATGCAGGTGCAGGTCCTCTGCAAGAGCAATAAACACTCTTGACTGCTGAGCCATCTCTTCAGCCCCTGGTTTACTTTTTGAGATAAGGTCTCCCTGTGTAGACTAGGCTAGCCTAGAATTTGCTGTATATTCTTGGCTGGCCTTGAACTCACAGTCCTACTTCAGTTCTCCAACTATTGGGATTATAGACAATCGGCCCTGACCTTTTTGGTGGCAGATGGCCCAGGCTAAACAAGAGAACTTGGTGCTTGGGTGATTGTCCAAATTCTCTAGCTCTCTTTGGACCTAACAGGTATCAGTCTGGCCCTGTGAAGTATTTCATCAAATGCTTTCTGCTCCATTTTATGTAGGCTGCCTAGAATCCCTTCAAAGAAATTAGAGGAAAAAGTCTTTTAAGTGAGTCAAGTTCATTTGAACTAACATTCTTAAAGATGGGCTTTTAATTTCACTCTACTGAAGAAGGTAGATCTAGGACATTGAATATAAGTCAAGGGTCAGAATTCCAGCACAAATATTACCATTTTATTAAGTGATTCCAAAAAGCCTATTTAACTTTTCAGATCACCCATATCTCACTAGTTTTAGGTTTGTATCTATGTGTACAAAAGCCTTATGCAGGAATGCGCCTGATGTGTTTGTTAGGTGTGTCAGTCAGTCCATCTCACCTATGCCGCCTATTTCCATATGTTGTTGAACTTCCTGAGGATCAAGACCCACTGGGTTGCTTGTGGATGTCTTCCCTCCCATAATGACTCGCCCTTATTTTCTATTTGTGATTGCCGTGGTAATTTATACTTTACACTGAGAAGAATATGTGTTATCCAAAAATAGGAGATTAAGATTATTTCTTATTACTATCTTTGAATTGGTTAACTCCATTTTCCCAAATAGGAATGAGTCTAGCAAAGCAAACTTTGAAATTCAGAATGAATTATTGGTGCCTTCTACTCTATAAGTAAAATCTCATTTTAAGATCCAGTTCAAATCCATTGTTTACTGGAAGAATGATCGTGGCAGGTTAATTAACTGCTCTGAAATTCTGGCATACGTAAAGGATTCGGCAACTGTGAATGGCCCTATTCTTTCTTCTTGCTTCCTGCAGCCCCATCCTGTCTCCTTTCCAGTAGATCTTCAGAGATAATTGCCAGATCATATTCAGATGGTTAAAAAAAAAAAAAAAAAAAGCTAAAGTCAGAACTGGGTCATCTTCCTGATGGGAAGAAATGTTAGAACTGGAGTTGTTTGGAATGTACAGAGGAAAAGACAGACTACTCTTATCTTACCAAGTTGCTCTTTGTGTGTGAAATTCTTTCCACAACAGCTCTGCCGGTGAGGCATTTGGTTTTGGCTTTACATCAGAGATCTCTTTACTTAGCATTATTTACTGTAGTAGAGTCAGGGCAAAATTTTCATCTTGTATATTGGATCCTGTGGTTCTAATCACAAGAAAAAGGACCATAAGCACCCTCCATGAATGTTTCCTCCTGGATGAGACTGTTCTTGACTACCACTTGCGTAGGCTGATTCACCTCCATTCTCTTGCAGGTGTGTATCCTCTGTTTGGAAGAAATGCTTCTGACCTCTCCGGAGCTGCCTTGCGAGTTCATGTGATTCTTTCTTCAATTTCCCCACACATGGAGCCCACTCACGAGATGGACTCCATGGACTACAGTAGCCACAGTGAGTCTGAGCAGCTCCCCAGAAGGAATGAGGAGATCCAGCTCTCACCACCCTGTGGCCTGCAGAAGTCTCCTGCCTCCACCCAGGTCCCCTGTAATATCTCCACAGCTGAAGTATGTCCGTCCCTGGAAGGGCCTTCTGAGTTGGATGGAACTTTCACAGTCAGTATCCTGGTGGAGAGAGCAATGCACTTGAGCTTAAAAGGTATGCTGTGCATACTTATCCAGGAGCTGAGGTCTGAATCCCCAGAGTATGACTCTGCCCTCACAGTTCTTCAAACTGTGCTAGATCTGCAGAAATAGTGAATTACTTTAGTCAATAATTGTATTTCTTAAACCTAAACGTTTAAGTGACATCAAAGCTGACCTTGTCATTTATACTAATATTGCATTTCATAGGAATGTCAGCCTATGTCAGCCCAAATGCTTCTCTTTCCCTTATGTACCCTCAAATCATCATTCATTAAATTGCTGTTCCTTGAATGTCTCACAGATCTATTCCCACTCACTCGAGTTCTAGTATGAACCTAGGATGAGGGTTCCTAACACTGGGTCCACAAGTTCTCAAAGGTTTCATAAGTAAAATTCAGGGTTGCTAATCTTAGATAGGAAAATATTCTATTTTTATTTTTGTTATCTACTAATTAAACTTTAGCATTTCCTCTAATTATGAATGTAGGTAATAATAGCAATGCACATTATATTAACAACCATAGAAATCACAAGCTTCTTCGTATCAGTAAAGTTAGTATGTTTTATAGTATCATACCTACTAGTTCTTTGAAATTACAGCACTTACTACCTACAACTAGATCTTATTGGTAAAACATACATATTTCTATATCATAAAGTTCTTCTAAGTCTTGATAAGTGTTAGTCTAACTGGATTTCTTTATAATCTTATGTATTTTACATTATGCATTTTAAAGAAATACTATGAAAAGAAGGCCTAACACTTCCCCAAACTACCAAGAGACTTCTGGCAAAAAGAACCCTCCCCTGCTCTATTCAGCCTTGCGTCTCCACTAAGAGTTTCCCTTTGGGATCACCCTCCTCTTACCTGCTCGCTCCAGCTCCTCCTGAGGCTCAGATTGAGCATTACCATGTACCAAAGGTTTCCTAGCACAAGGATCCCCTCCTGTTCTTCCCATTAACACTTTTGCTCTTTTTATCATAATGCCTATCAAATGATACTGAAATTTTTTACCATGGTTTTCTTCTCTGCTACATAAGAGCTCTAAAGAGCCAAGACCTTGTGTTAGTTCACCATGCATTCACTCATTTAGCAGCAAGACAAAATAGATTTGCTATGTAAGCAAGCACTGTTCTTAGTATCAGGGATAAAGTCAGTGAACAAATCAAAAATCATGTTCTTTAAGAGATCACTTTCTCTTATTCATCCCATGTGTCCAGTTCAGTATATTTAGGTGTACATGTGTGCTTAAAACATGGAGCAAGTTATTTTGCTCTACCTTAAATTTCTGACCATTAAATGGCCATGATTAGCCATCTGAGATGTATGGTTGCAATGAAAGCCAGGCAGGCACCTTTACAAGCTTTCTGAGTCCAGAAGGCTTCAGTATATACCTTTTGGTTTAGCTTCCCTATTTGGCTCCTTGTTTTGGTCTCTCAAACTGTGCCATGTATCTCTATTGCTTTGGAACAGAAACAGAACTCATGTTTATAGTAAATAATATTTATCTTTTCTCCCCAGTCACTTAGCTGCTCGGCTTCACATGCTTGGGCAGAGCATGATGAAGGTTGGCATGTTTAACACAGTCTCTTTGTCGCTTCTTGACCAAAAAAAATAAATAAATAAAGGCGGAGAAAATATCCTAGGAGAAGCCCCCAAGGACATACCCCCAGTGCCTTCATTCTTCTGACTAGACCCCACCTCCTAAAGTTCCCATAGCCTCCATCAACAGCACCACCAGTTGGAGACCAAGCACACAACACACACGCCTGTGGAGAGCTTCTGCTCAGACCCTAATGGTTCTTCCAGTGGTTGTTGCTTCCAGTGTTCTCCTCCAGTGGAGTTTCATTCTGCCACTAGGGCTGTCTGTCTGGTCAACAAGTCTGACCTTGTCTATCCACTGATGAAAATCGTACCATCTTTCCCTTACATTCAACAACTTGTTTTGTGCCAGTGCCCCATTCTGTCTCAAGACTATTGAGCCTTTGTGCTGTTTCTTCTACTTAAAATGCCTCCCCACCCCCACCTTGGGCATACAGGCTCCTCCTTAAAAACAGGAGGATAACATGTGCCAACACTTTGAAGCCTACCCTGAAACACCTATTAGAATAAACCTACCTCGGTGCTCCCAAAGCTTTCCTGTGACACCACCACACTCTCACAGTTCCTTTTATATATATAAATTTATTAACCTTATACTAAAAATGCCTGTTAGTATGTCTCTGATTTGAATCAGAGGGTCAAGGAGTATGTTGTTTATTTCTGTGTCCTAACATCCTGATCCCCATGATGCAGCTGAGCAAATATAATATCCTCCTGTTCTATGAATATGAGCCATAACTTCTCAGATTTCTGGTATGAGTTAGCAACTTGTAAATCACTTGTTTCTCAGCCTTTGCTTTTTATCCAGATCACAGCACACATCAGGGTAGACTCCTGACTTCAGGGGTTTCTTCTGTATCCAGATATGTCCCCTCACAGTGATAACCCCATGTGTCCTTCCCCTGTAAACATGTGTATATCAGTACCAGGGAAATGCAAGACCTGCCACTCCGAAATGCACCTTCAAACTGGTGACATAAGAGCCCTGGCATGGGAGTCAAGAGTGAGCTGAGTAGTTCCTTTGTACAAAGGTTTGAGCTGAAGATTCACAAACAACCCTGAAGCAGTTTGAAATTTTGCATGGTCCCCACTGTAGTGGTACTGAGCTTCTTGGGTCCATTTCTTACCTGGGAGAGAGATACCTATCTTAATTTCTCAGGGGTGTTATTAACATGAGTTTAGTTTATAAAAAACAGTTTATAAACTAGAAAGTTATCCAGAGAAGAGTTGTTGTTTCAGTCTCGTTGAGAACAACTTGACGATTCTTTTTAAAAATATCAAAGAATAACAATTTGATTGTGGAAAACAAAGACATTCAGTGTTTTCTTGTCATCATTCTTCAGCAGGTATTAAATTAGTTTATCTCAGGACCATGGTAGAATATTGAGTTTTTACTGCTGTCTGAAATGCAGCAGGAAAAGCTGTGAAAAAGAAGAAAGTTAGCATTTAAAATCCACAAAGCAAGCAATAGCATTTTATATCTCCCTTTATTTGGCTGAAAACTTAGATATTTGTCATTATTTAATATAGATTAAGTGTTTACAGATTTCCATTTTGAAATAAAACTGACAGCAAAAAAATTCAAATGAATTGCTGCTTGAGTTGCTGACTTGAGTTTCATTTTAAAAAGAAATTTCTTTCAATGAGTTTTAACTTGAAATTAGGGCAGAATTTTCAACATTTTCTGAAGTGAACCTAAACATACCTCTGCCATTTTGAGGTTTTGTACTGGATATTTATTCAAAGCGGCATTCTCAGCCTTGACTATTATAAAATCAAACTGTTGCTCAACTCTGAAAAACGTTGAAGGTTCTCCACATCCTGCAGCATCAACTATTAACCAAGATTTAATTTTTATGTAAAAATAGTCAAGCATATCCATCTTATTAAAACTGTATGTCTCACAAAAATTGTTTTAAATGAATTTTTTATGATTTATTATTGGTAAAAGTCGATCTGTTGCCTATTTTATATACATGTACATCAAGTCACACAAAATTTCTCAGTTGAAAAGCATTCACAAGTGGATAAAGCTTAAGAGGCCTGCCTTCAAGTACAAACAAACTACTCTCCCCTGTTTCAGGGAGCCCCTTGACAGAGCGGAAAGTATCCACACCCAGTTCCTGTGTATCCTTTGCTACAGCTACTGAGTCATCGCCCGTGTATACCCATGTGGTTGAAAACACAGACTCACCCATCTGGAATTTTCAACAGCAGTCAAGGTTTGTATTTTTTATATTTATTATATTTTTAGAATCAGCTTTTTGGTCCAAGAGACAAACTCAGAAAGTGAGCATGATAGCACAGTAGTGTTTGAGCAAAGCTAGAAAATCTGTTTTTATGCAGGCGATTACCAATCCCGGTGCCTGGGAATGTGTGGTTAGCAGTGGTTTGACTTTAAAAAATTTTTAAATACGTTTCTTTATTTGCATGTGGGCATATATGTGGGTGGATGAGTGCCAAGGTGCTTGTGTGGAGGAGAGAAGACAGTTTGTGGGAGTCGATTCTCTCCTTCTGCCACCTGGGTGCCAGGGGTTGGGTCATCAGACTTGGCTGCAGGTACCTTTAACTGCTGAGCCATCTCACTAACCTTACTGCAGTACTTTTAACTCTGGCTAGTATAGTTCAAAAAATATTCAGTGAAAGACAGCCTTTTGTGTGTCCTGCTCTGTTGTAGACACAGGGAATTGAAGATAAGCAAAATTCTCTTGACTATGGAGTTATGATCAACTGGTCAACATGGGAAAAAATAAAAACTTTGCCTCCAACCCTGTCCCTGTAGTATCTCTGTAAGGTAGACATCATTTTATAGGTACTTTTTTTTTTTTGAGACAGGATCTCACTGTGTAGTCCTGGCTGGCCTGAAGCTCCCCATGTAGACCAGGCTGGCCTTCACCTCATAGAGATCCACCTGCCTCTGTCTCCCAGGTATTAGGATTAAAGGTGTGTGCCATCATCCCTGACAAGATGACAGTTGTAAAGTTACTCCATGGTACATATGATATATGCAGCAACTGTTAGAATTCCTGGGTCCTGAGAGCATGCTGCAGGACCACTTAGAGGTAGCAGCTGGTATAGGAGGCCCACAACTGGGGTACAATGTGTGGCCTTCATTTTCTTCCTACTAGTCATTTTACTGTGGGTGTTAGCCAGGTGTGGTGGCATGTGCCTTTAATCCCAGGCCTGGGGAGGTGGAGGCAGGAAGATAAGAAGTTCAAGGTTAGCCGTGGAGGCATAGCACAGTACATCTGATGCCAGCCTGGAACTGTTACCATTATACTACTTCATGTTTCTGAGGTGAGATAGTTTGCCACCAAGTACCACATAGAATCTGATCTGCTATTCTCTCACAGTTTGTGTAGTTAATTGCTTATATGCTCAGTGTTTTATAATGTGAGAGGCTAGCCTGAGAAGCTAAAACTACACTGAAAAATCAGTAATATCTGCAGTGAGCTCTTGACCATTATAGCAACACTGGACATAGTAAGCAGGATGCTGTAAAATACCAGATCTGCCCCAAAGGGTAGGAAACCAGAGGGCTGAGCTTCCAAGTGGAAGTGATGTGTTCATTCACAACCTGACAACCTTACATAATTATAAAACTGGACAAACGTGATAAAGAGACATTAGCTATTTATTTCACCTCTGAACTTCTAAATCTCAATTGAAACTTTATAATTGACTATAGCCAGGGCAGGTTACATAATTTATGACAAAAGAGAGTGAATTAGAAAAAAAAATGAAAGCCAGGTATGGTGGCACATGCCTTTAGTCCCAGCACTGCAGAAGCAGAGGAGGTTTGAAGCCAGCCTGATCTGTGTAGCCAGTTAAAGTTCCAGCCAGCCAGGGCTAGGTAATGAGGCCCTGTCTCAAAAAAGGAGGGTGGGGAGAGAGGAATATTGGTATTGCTTACAATTCCTTTATCATAAGATTGATTCATGTGGTCCTCCTAGCATCTTGTAGGTAGATGATATTATATCATTTCAGAGATGAGAACCAAGGTTCAGAGATGCTAAGTACATGCCCAGAGTCACTCAGGTGCTAATAGTAGGGCTAGAATGCAAGGACGAGCCTGTGACTCCCTTCCAGTTAGAATCCTGATACTATTTGTGTCGTACTGATCTAGAAGTAGGCTCTCTTCACTTTGAACTGATTAGGGCATGATATTAAGGCTCTTGGCTATTTCTGAATCTCCGGCTTCTCCTCCTGGACCAGTGGCACCTGGGTTATAACTTCACCAAGTTTAAAATTGTAATTTACTTCATATAAAATGTGAATTCCACATAAACTCATCTGTTAAGAAAGTTGAGCATTATCTTATTTTGTTGTCTTGCCTCTCTGTACACTATAGAATTTGACTGGGCAAGCCAGAGTTCATTCCTAGCCCTGCCACTTACTGTTACATGACCTTAAGCGAATCATTTTACCTCTCTGAGTCTAGTGTCGTCATCTATAAAACAGGGATAATACTGCCCTGTCAGAGGTTTTTGTGCAAATAGAATATGCATGAAACACTTGGCACCATGTCTCATGGTAGGCATATTCTTTTCCACTCCTCCATTCTCACCATTCCCCCACTTAAAGCATAAAAAGTATCTTTAGTCACCCCAGTAAAACTGTTCGTCATTTATAGAGAACTTTTCTTTACACACTCCCTCCTGTCCTAGAAAAACAATTTAATATGGCAGATGTGACTAGGGCTTAGAGGAAGCACTACATCAGAACAACCTCTTTTGAGACGTGGTAAGTGACTCCACCTTCAAGCTTCCATCCCCTCACCTTGTGTATGAATATAAAAATATATCCTACAAGATGGTTAAGGAAATGAAATATTTTGGTGAAATTGCTTTGTAAGCCACAAATATACAAGATATACAGATAAAAATCTAAGTTTCATACTAAAGACAGTTCCTACACTGATAACTCATGGTGATTATTTTTCCTAACAGGCTATCAAAAGAGCTTCTTCTGGACCCACGACAAACTCTAGTCTTCAAAGTTTGGCATAAAGGAGGTATGAGCTCTGTCCTGTGAACATTCTCTTTCTGTCTCTTTCTCTCTCTCAGCTAGGTAAAGCCATAGTATTGATGGTCCTGGGAAGACAGACATTGGTAGAGGAGAATCCTACAGAAAGTTATATTGTTCTATGAATTTAAATACTTAAAAATTGAATTTTAAAAATTTTAAAAAGAAACAGGCTAAAGAGCTGGCTAGGTAGTTAGGAGCACAGGGTACTCTTGCACAGGACCCAAGTTCCGTTCCCAGAACCCACATGGTGGCTCACAACTGTCCATAACTCCAGTTCCAGGAGCTCCAGCACCCTCTTTCTGATCTTGCAGGCATTGTACACGTGTGGTTCACCCACATACATACATGTAGGCAAGACATTCATAAACATAAAATAAAAATAATTTTTTAAATTAAATAAATAATATAGCCTAGTATATTAAGGACACTGGCTCTGAAACCAGACTGTTTGGCTTTAAATGTCAGCTGTGCCACTTACTATTGCAGTGCGATCTTAGACTGCAAATGACTTAGATTCAAATGACTTAATTCATCTGTGCTTCAGGTTACATATCTGTAAAATATTGATAATTATAGCATCTACCCCATATGGTTTGAAGAGAAGTAAATAAAATCCAAACAATAAATGCCCTGTCAGTTTTGTTATATTTACATAGTAAATGACAATGTGCTACAAGCTTGACAAGCATCTCTAATCTTTGCAAGGTAGAATATAGTCTGAATTTATAAATATAAAAGCTGGGAGTTAGAGATGGCTCAGCAGTTAAGTGCACTGGCTGCTTTTGCAGAGGACCCAGGTTCTGTCTCCAGCACCCACATGGCAGCTAACAACAGACTGCAACTCTAGTTTCAAGGGATCTGAGGCCATTCTGTTCTAACCTCTACAGGATTGTACACATGTGGTGCATTTACACACATGCAGGTAAAATGCTCATGCACATAAAATAAAAATAATTTAAAAATTTTTTTTATAAAATCTGTTAGTTGAAAAATAATTATAGCTTCTAGGAAACAGACACTCAGATTCTTTGAACTTCTTATAGTAAAACAGCGTACAATACAAAACTACAAAATTCATCAAGCCACTGACACTGTCTAAAGGTGACTGACAGCAATGGCTAAATTACTCTTGCTGCTCATTTATCTCCAAAGATTTGTTTAGCACATGATCAAAAACATTTTTTAAAGATAAGACTGGAAAAATGGCTCAGCAGTTAAGAGCACTAGGACCCGGGTTCAAATCCCAGCACCCACATGAGATCTAACAACCATATGTATCTCCAGTTCCAGGGGATCTGGCACCTTCTTTTGCCTTCGGTGGACATTGTATGACATGGATATACTTACATGCATGCAGGCAGTACAGTCATAAAATAAAAATTAGATGAGACTGAGGAGATGACTCAGTCATCAAAGTGCCTCCTGTTCACTCATGAGAACTTGGAATTTGGATCACCAGCACCCACATAAAAGCTGGGCATAGCAGCACACGTCTGTAACCCTAGCACAGGAGGGATAGACAGATAGGTCCCTGGAACTCATTGGCCCACTGGCCAATAAGAGACCCTGTCCCAAAAAATAAGGTTAGGGCTAGAGAGATGACACAGTGGTTAAGAGCACTGGTTGCTCTTGCAGGGGACTTGGATTTGATTTGCAGTGCCCACATGGCAGCTAACAACCATCCCTAACTCCAGGTCCAGGGAATCCAACACCCTCGTCTGACCTCCATGGGCATTGCACGCATATGGTTCACTTACATACATACATGCAAGCAATACACTCATACACAGAAAATAAAAATAATAAATGAATAAATAAATCAAATAGCCAGGCTTGGTGGCACACACCTTTAATACTAACATTTAGGAGGCAGAGGGACATAGAGAGATCAAAGCCAGACTGGTCTACATAGTGAGTTGTAGACTAGCTGTGACTACAGGGAAATCCTGTTGCAAAAAGACCAAAATATAGTAGTAACAACAATGTGGAAAGTGATCAAGGAAGACACCAATATTGACCTGCCTCCACATGTATATGTGTACACATACTACATACCCACAAAGCTAAAACCCCAAGATTTGAACACAGTTCTGACTGACTATATAGCTTCTTTCCTATGCAGCTAAGATTAGAAAATGCAGAAGGATGCACCTTCTTTCAGTGTGTTAAACTTCATCTCACTAACAGCTCCTGTAAATCTAGCTCCTTTAAGATTCCTGCTAGCTCCTGGTTTCCAAACCTTCAGTTGTTTCAAGTCACCTTTGTTTGCCAGTGCAGTTTCAGTACTGATCACAGGCCTGAACAAGAGCAGAGTGTGATCAGGCAAGAAGGAAGTCGACTTGCTTTTCTCCTGTGCACCTGTTGTGAGGGCTGCTGTGAACTGAAGATAGCTCCATGTTGCTGCTCTTCATTCACCTGAGACCCCACCACTGCCAGCCTGTTTGTCTACATCAACCTAAGCAGTTTTTGCCATTTTTAACTAGGCGTCACACTCCTGCCTTGCTCTGTTTTCTCCCTAAAGTACTATAGAAACTGTCAAACAGACCAAAATTCACCTCAGTTCAATAGCAAAGGAAAAGAAACTATGATCACATACAGACCTGGGTTCAAATCTTCATTCTGCCGTTTACTAACTGAGTGACCTGAATTAGACCATTTTACCTCTTCCTTTTCCTTTTTCCCATTTATAAAATTAGGATAATAATACTTTCCTTTTGGAATTTCATAAAGATTAGAATTAATTTATATAAAATATTTGGCATGTAAATATCGCTCAATAAATGGAGCAGTATGTATTACACCAGGCTGCTGGGTAGAGAGAATAAAACACATTGGTGTGTCCCCCGTAGTGTTCCTGTAAGATCCTGTTAGAAATGGAGTTAAGGGACATGTCTAAACCAAGCAGTTAAGATTCATCTAATTCTGTCTCTCAGCACACGTAGCTGTCTCTCTCTTCCTAAGTCCTTCCCACACAGACTCAGCAAACATTTAACAGAAGGTATCCAAAGCAAACCAAACTGTGTTGAACAAATATTTGATTTCTCACCCTGTGCCAGTCACTTTGCTAAGCAACAGGCATACAAAAATAATAATAATAATAATAAGAAGAAGAAGAAGAAGAAGAAGAAGAAGAAGAAGAAGAAGAAGAAGGCAGATGTGGCCCCTGTCCACAGACTCCCAGCCATGGTGGATGCAGGAGCTGCAGTTTAACTTGTGTAGGCAAATACAAGGTGTGTGAGTAGGGGACCTTGACCCCAGACTTAAAACATGGCTTCCTGGATCACATCCCAGCTAAGCCCTGCAGTCAGAGGGAATGACAGTACAGTCTCCGCACAACTTCCCAGGGGGTTGTTTGTCTTTCCTATATAACTTAGTTGGTTCTTGATTAGCTATAACACATACCTGTGTCTTAGAAAATTTGGAAAATACAGGCAGCTATAAATAGGAAAGTGGAAATTTCTCATAATTTTATAATTTGAAGGAAAACTACACAAACACACACAGAGCTGAGAAAAATCACTGAGACATGATCAACTCTGGAAAAGAATCCTGAGATCTAGGAATGTTTTTCAAGTTGACTGTATCAAAATGACAAAGTGTGCCAGCTTCTCCCTGCCATAGAGAGAGCTCAATATGTGGAACTGAGTGCTTGCCTAGCATGCAAGAAGCCCTGGGTTCCATCCTCAACACCACAAGCAGCTTGATGGCACACACCTGGAATCCCAGCATGCACATATAACCCTAGCACTCACAGGTGAGGGCAGAAAGAGCAGCAATCCAAGGTCATCCTTGACTACTAAGCAACTTAAAGGCCAACCTGAGATACTCTGTCTCAAAAAAGAAAGGTGTTGGGGGAACCCAGAAAAGGACATCCTAAGAGGCTCTGGCTCCTGTTCCCAGCCTCATTGTCGGTGACTGCAGTCATCTGAAGCAGCTTCTCTGTGAGCAGTGTCTGATCCAGTGGAAGGACATGCCCAACCACACTACCAGCCCTTCTCTTCTCTCCCTCACAGATGAGGAGAGGGTGATAGGCTTTGCCTCGGTGGACCTCTCCCCACTGCTCTCTGGCTTTCAGTTTATCTGTGGCTGGTACAATATTACGGACTTCAGTGGAGAATGCCAGGGACAGATAAAAGTTGCTGTTTCCCCTTTGGAGAGTCTGATGCACTTGAAAGAAGAAAGACAAGCAAGACGTGGAGTGGACACTCCAGGATCCCTGGTAAGGTTCCTGGTTCACATCTGAGGAGTAAGGTTTCTCCTGAGCACAACCAGTAAGAGGATCTCAGATACTTCTAGCGTGTAGCACATATTAGATATTTGTGTCTTAAAATATCCTCCTGATTTGGGGGATGGTAAAAGAAAAGAGGGTTTCTCCAGACTGTCCCGGAGAAGGGAGCTGTGTTGTAGTAACAGCTTGTATTCACCTCACACATTTCCTAGCACTGCATGGGAATCAGTGGATACTGAGTGAGTAAATTCCTGAGGAAAGGACCGGTAGTTCATGGTTCCTTTGTAAGAAGGTCTTTTCTTCAGATCAGTTCTGATAGTCAAGAGATGAATACTATTACAGCCCATAGAAGATCGTGTCCAACTCAGAGTCTGTAGCTACCTAGAAGAACAAGAGTGTAAGCATGGCTAAAGTGACCAAAAAGCAATGTGATAGCATAGTCTATAAAATAAGGTGATGACAGGGTCTCCCTCATAAGGTAATTATAAAGTTTGAGAAAAAGTAGATATTGTTAATCATGATGTTTAACATGGAAAAAACACTCAGCAAATTATATTGAGTACATTTTATAAATTGTTAGACTGCTTTGTTCCGACAGGGTTGATAGTGACCAGCATGCCTTTTTCTCATTGCTTCTTCAGATACCAGTATTCAGCCCCTTTCCCTTCCCTGCCTCTAATATGTGTGCCACATTCCCCAGTCCCATTGCAAGACACACCCAAGACCGGCTTGCTCACATTTCTTCAAAGGAGCTTGATTTCTCCTCTCCTGGAAGGTAATTTTTGATGGGAAGAAATGGGGTCAGTGGAAGGAAGGATGTGAACTGCCTTGCCATGTTTCTTACCTTTGTTAGAGGAAGAAACTGGAGACAGAAAGAACTATGTTGAATTCACACATGCACATCAAATTTCAAGACCTATGAAAATAATTTTATAAGATTGAACATAGAATTTTTACTACCATGAGAAGAATCATCTCACTTAGAAAGAAACACTTAGAGCCCTTTAACCTTTTCTGAATATACATCATCTTTCCCTTCCCAAAACTATATGCCAAGTTGCTGTTCGAAACACAATTGACTCAAGAGCTGGGCATGTAGCTCAGTTGCTTAGCATATACAAAGTTCTTGTCCAATCCCCAACACCACATAAACGAAGTGTAGTGGTGCAGGCCTGTAGTCCCAGCACTCGGAGAGGAGAGAGACGAGAGAATCCGAAGTTCAAGGTCACCCTGAGAAGTTGTAGTCCCAGCACTCGGAAAGGAGAGAGACGAGAGAATCCGAAATTCAAGGTCACCCTGAGATATATAGTGAGTTTGAAAACAACCTAGGCTACATGGAATGCTGTGTAAAAAAGTAGAAATAAATTTTAAAAAATTAAAAACACACACAGTTGGCCCATCCTTTTCACTAAGTTAGCTATGAACAATGTGTATGGATTTCAAAGCTAGAACACATTCTATCCTGTTGGAGGACAAGGACAAACAGTGGGATTGTTCTTTTCTACCTGGTGCCCTCCACCAGAGCTTTTCCCATGTCTTTCTCCGTACCGGAGGGAGGAGACAAAGACTCTTCTCTCACAGCAGGAGTCCTACATGATGCTTGCAGTTGTTACAGGACAGAAACCCTCATACTGCTTACCTCACTAGTGTTTGTGACTTTCTCCTTGGTCACCACATGAAGGTGTCCTCTGTCCAGAAAACGTTACGTGGCTGTCAATTCCGAGGTCAACAGTTTTGGTAGATCCTTTGTAATCTATGTTCTCGGTGTTGCTTTGTCCACAGCAGTCAGTGAAACCTAGGGCTGGAATGATAGACATGTCTCTAGTGCTCACTATTTAGTAACTTTAAGGCTAAAAATTTAAGATTTTCTTCAGATAAAAGTGTCCCTATTACCACTTAGGAAAGACTGTATCAGTGTTTCCTATTCTAATTCTCTGTCCATTCAGGGCAAAGCCCCAGTTCCCACTGTTTCTGACCCTGCCTTGCTCCAGGGACAGAGGGTGCTTTAGAGTTGGAGTCCTATCCTAGCTTTACCACAAACTAGTTATATGTGATGTTAGGCTAATTACTTTTGCTCTTGAGCTTTAGCTTTCGTATCTGTTCAGTGAAAAATAATATATGACCTCAAGCATTATTATGAAAAGGCTAGGCAAGGCTAGTGCACACCTTTCATCCCAGCACTCGGGAGGCTAAGGTAGGCAGATCTTTGTGAGATTGAGGCCAGCCTGGTCTACATAGTGAGTTTTAGGCCAGCTGGGGCTACAGGGAGACCCTATCTCCAAAAAAAAAAAAAAATTTTTTTTTAATTTTTTTAAGTAAATGAGAATAGAAATAACTCATTTTAATATACTTTATAACTTTATATGTATCAACTAATTAGGGTGGTTTTTTTTCCTTTTCTTTTTGTCTTTTTTGAGACAGGGTCTCTCTGTAGCCCCTGGAACTCACTATGTAGACAGGCTGGCCTTGAACTTACAGATATCTGCCTGCCTCTGCCTCCTGAGTGCTGAGACTAAAGGTGTGCGCCACCATGCCCAGCTATGATTAGGTTTTCATGCCCATCCTAAGCAAGAGGTTTAATTCCTAATAATACATGTAAAATACCTAGAGCAGTAATGTCTAAACTTTTTTGTCTGTTCTTTATTTAGAGTAACAAAAAACTAAACATCTCAGATAGCCATCAACAAACAGGTGAAGAGATGAACACATTGAAGAACAGCCACACAACTACTTTTTTGTACTCAGAAGAAATAGTTGTTGAGATAGAAGCAGTGATCATTATGCTGAGAAAAGCTGGAATAAAACATGTTGCAAACAATTCCATTTATATAAAATTCCAGGAAAAGTGTCCTCATCTAGAGTGACAGAAAGCAGATCAGTAGTTGTCTAGGGATGAGGCAGAATGAGTAGGGAGGTGAAGAAGGAATTCAAAAAAGAAAAAAGAAACATATGGAGGGGTGGGTGTATTTATTATCTTATGATAATGATTTCCTTGAACATAGACACGTGTCAAAACTCATCAAATTGTGTAATTTAAAAGTTAGGTTTATTGTATGTTGGTTGTATCTTAGTAAAACAGTAGTACTTAGGCATTTCATTCAGAACTCTTTATAATTAAAAATCGATAACTCCATAGAGATTTGTTTATGTGACTTATATCTAACAATTTTTACCATATCAAAAGTTTAAGTTGAGGTGACTGGAGAGATGGCTCAGCACTTAAGAGAGCTTGCTGCTCTTTCAGCGTGTGGTTCACAGGACTCTCATTAGGCAGCTCATAGCCACCTATAACTCCAGCTCCAGGGGACTCTGTGCCTTCTTCTGGTCTCTACGAGCACCTGCACACTTGTTCACAAAGACACACACACACACACATAAATTTTTTAAATATTTTTTCTGTTATGTGTATGAATGTATTGCCTGCATGTATGTAAGTGCACCCATGTCATGCAGTGCCTGCGGAGATAAGAAGTGGGCTTTGGATCCCCTGGAACTGGAGTTATGAATGGTTCTAGCTACAATATGGATACTGGGAGTTGAACCCGTGTTCTGTGCAAGGGCAGCCAGTGCTCTCAACCACTCAGCCATCTCTCCAGCCCCCCACATAAATTTTTTAAATTCTGTTGATATTGTTTATTTGTTTTGAGACAGGATCTATCTAAGTTGTCCTGGCTGACTTAGAACTCAAGGAGATCCACTTGCCTCTGCCTCTGGAGTGCTGGGATTAAAGGTATGCACCACCATGCCTGGCAGTAAAGCTGTTATTTTTTTAAAAGAGAAAGAATTTTTCCAGGTTGGCATTCTTGAATATCATGCTCAGGATTTAAAACTTTGTTCTATACATTTAATGAAGCAACCAGGGGCTAGAAAGATGGCTCAGCAGTTAAGGGCACATCCTGCTCTTCTAGAGGACCTGAGTTCAGTTCCCAGTACCCATGTCAAGCAGCTTACAACCATAACTCCAGGTTCAGAGGATCCAGTTGCCTTCTTCTGGCCTCCATAGGTACCCGCACATATACAAACACAAACACATAAACAAAGTAAAAAAAAAAAGATGAGAACATAATATACACAACCAAACCTAGAAATAAACAGTGATGATGAAATAGATTTATACTTACTGAATGTTTGCAACAAGACCTGACATTATAATAAAGGCCTCAGTGTATATGTTGTTGTTACTGTTATCTCAGACCTTGGTGTTAGAAAAATTACTTGGGCTTTAATATGGAGAATAGAAGAAACTGGATTCGGTTAGACTTAGGGCAAGTTTATTCAGGAGATGTGTGTAATCCCAGCAATAGTTGAGAAACCAGAACTGGTTGCAGTGGTGGGATTGGCTTTGCATCTCAGAAAGTGGCTTGGTTATCACACTAGAAGTTTCCTCCTTAGTTGGGGATTTACTTGGCTCCCAATTTTCTCTTGACAGAAGCAGTACCATAAGAAGCCAGGCATCCCGCCATGAGGAGCATGTGCAGAACATCCGCAGGTTTCATGAATCCTTGCAGCAGGGAGAGGCAGTCTCCACATGTGATGAGAAACCAATCGAAGTGCCCTTGTCCTCCCACACCTCCATCCTGACTTCTCTCAGGTGAGGACTTACCCTAAGAAAGAGTACAAGGAACCATTATGTGTGGAGCACAGGGTGAATGAGCAATGGCAGCATGGAATGCGGTGTTTCCATCTGGTACCACTGCTCTGGAAGGCTCCATGGAGGGCTCTCATGCATTTAGCTGGACCTTGGATCCTCGTAGAATTTCTCACAGATGAATCTGTCAGTTTAAGACTCTCTTCTCCTTTAGAGGAACTTTAGCTTCTTCATCAGAACCTACTAATAACCACTCTCACATCTACAAAGCTTCACATCTTTACAGTCTGCAAAGCTTCACCAGGCGTGCTGGCACATGCCTTTAATTCCTGCACTCAGGAGGGAGAAGCAGGCAGATCTCCATGAGTTCAAGGCCAGCCTAGTCTCCATAGTGAGTTCTAGGACAGCTGGGACTACAGGGAGACCCTGTCTAAAAAAAAAAAACAACAAAAAACTTTTTTTGCAAAGCCTCATCCTGCCCCTGTCACAATCATTTCCTTATTCCAGCCAATATCTATCCCGTTGACATCTCCCTGTCCTTTTGTTATGTTAGTTTACTTAGCAAAGACTCACTTTGGAATGTAAATGTATAATAGGTCAAGATCAGCTCCAAGGTTATCTAGTAAGAAATGTGGTTCAGTCAGAAGCATTTGATTTCAGAGTTAGATAGGTCTGACCTCTCCCTGATTCTACCATTCCAATGCAGGAGTCCATGTTGCCAGATAACTACAGTGCAGGGTAGTAAGGGCTACAGATTTCCTGTAGACAGAGGAATGAGTAATTCAGAATGTTACACATGGAAAGATTTAAAGAAGGTGCATTTTTACCTGGGCTTTGAAAGAAAAGGTCAATAATTATGAATGATAGTCTGCAGAAAGAATTTTATGAAACCCCTGAGGCATTGAACCAGGCAAGTTTGGGGAGAAATACTGACCGAACCATTCAGAAAAAGTTGATCTTAAAATGCAAGGGGCAGGCTTGCTGAGCAAGGTGGCTCAGCTAGTAGAGGCACTTCCATGCAGGCCTGATGACCTGAGTTTGATTCTGGGATCTCTCAAGGTAGCAGAGAGAACCAACTCCCAAAAGTTGTCCTCCAACCTACACACACAGACACACATACATGCATACACACAGACATACACATATAGAAACACACAGTGGCATACACTTGCCTGCATTCACACAAACACACACAAATCAAATAAATGAAAATTTTAAATAGAAGGAGCAGGGCAAGCTCTGTGAATGTTAGATCATGAAGGGCTTTGGATGGACTTTACTGTATGCCAGTAAAGCAAGTATTCATAAACCTGATGAAAAAGTACAGTGTGATGTCAGCAAGTTGGTATGCTGTGATTCTATATTCAGAACCTCTCTCTCTGTCAAAACCATTGAGCTTGGGTATTCTCTCAGGCTATGCCAAGTTCACTTTTGCCTGCATGTTCTACTGTAAGTCTTTATCTCTAGGATATAGACACCTGCATGGTGTAGTACACAGCACTGTAATTTGATAGACCATATCCTGTAGTGACAGAACAAGAATCAGTTTTGTCCTTTCCTTTCATTTGGATTTGACTCTGACATGTAGACCGTTCCTAACAACAGGACAGAAACTTGCAGTTCACCTCCCACACACTTAGTGTCTAGGCTACAAGTCATGCCAGGCATATTGAATATACAAAGGAAAGAGAAGTGCTTATTGTATCATCCTCTACACCCAGGTGCTCTTGGCTAACAAATATTGGAAAAGCTGGTGACAATTGAAGACTGAAGGTCAGGTACCAAAGCTGAGAGTGATGGAATTTAAGGGGGACCCAATGATTTAGGATCATAGACTTTGAAAAGAAAAGAAAAAAAGGAGCTTCAACCTTCAAAGAGTTGGGAAGAAGAGCAGGGTAGGGACTAGCTGGAGCTGAGGCTTCATTCGTAGCAGAGGTGGGAGAAGGACTAGGCCCAGTTGGGACTGAGCATCTAGCGTCCTACAAAAAGTCCCGAAATCTGAATCATCACATACCATTTCTTATCCTAGACAAATGACTTAAATTCTATGAACCCAAAATACTTCATTTGTAAAGTGGTAATTACTGATTTCAAGTGGTTAGCTGAGAATTGCTGAGATAGTGAATTTGAAAGTATAAATCCTATACAAATGGAGGTTGGTGTGGTCCATCAAAGCTGTGGGAAAGGAGATTTTCATATGTCACTTACTCATTCAGCAATCATTTGTTTTGTGCCAGGCACTATGTTGGGTATGGTAGATGTAAAGGAATCATCAAAGAGTTCACAGTGCATGAGGGAAATAGATATGAAATAAACAGTTGAGGTGATTGAGAAATACAGAAAGAACTATGGAGCACAGAGACGGAGCCCTAGATCCCATCTAGAGGAGCAAGGACTCTGGTTAGAAGCGGTTACATGCTTGAAGGATCAGGAATGATTATGAGATAGCAAAGCAGTGTTAGCCTGGAATAAGGGGCATTAAGGACTGGCATGATGGTCTAGAAAGATCCCAAACGCACCATGTGCATGTGCCTGTAACTCCAGAGACTGAGACAGAAGGGGAGCAAGTTTCAGGCCAGCTCAGGCTGCATAGTAAGACCTTGTCTCAAAAAAAAAAACAAGTCAAAAAAAGTAATGGTTCCTCCTAAGAAGCTTACATTTTTGCTGAACATCAAAAGAGGAACCACTTTCGCCAGACAGAGGGGACCATGTTGTGCCTGGCCATAGTATTACAGTCAGAAGACTGAAGGATGAATCATGGGTTAAAGAGGCCGGTGGGTTCTGTTTGTTACTAGGCCAAATGAGAGGTAGTCAAGTCCTGTCTCAAGTGCTGCATAAAGATTCTTGTAACTGGCATGAATGACCCCTTTGTTATCCACTCCCCTCGTCCCAGGAGGAATCTGAGTGAGCTAGATCAGATCCAGCACTACTTCAGCCAGAAGCTCAGCAAGCCTTTCCTGCCCTTCAGCTCTCACAGTCCTCCTGCCATCTCACAACATCAGGAGAGCCATTGGGACCCTAAGGGCTCAGGAACCAGCAGCCTCGACCCTGAGGGCCAGCGCATCCTGGAAAAATCCAGTAACCTAGTGTCGCAAGTCAGCTCCTTAATCTCAGGTAGGCTTCAAGACTTTTTTGGTTCATTAGTTATGCTCACTAGATGCGAATCCAAAAACCACCTATGTCTCCACCCTCAGATGAGCCTCTGTGACAGATAGAAACAACAGCATCCACATATTTTTTTTTCATTGCCATATTCCTTTTAAAGGCAAGGACATAGTGGTGTGGCACAGGAGCATGCAGCAATGGGAGGAGCATTGGGCTGAGGGCAGGAGACCCAGGTCCCTGTGGGTTTCTAACACTGACTTGCTGTTATCTCTTTGCCATATCCCTTCCTTTCTTGAGCTTTCATTCCCCCATCCAAGAAGGAGAAACATGGATTAGATGAATGGATCCTAGCAGTTCAGGAAAAAATCAGCTGTAAGCATGTTTGGAATTCTAATTCCCAGTCTCAGAAGTCTACAGGGCTTTTGTTTAGTTAGCTTTGAGACAGAGTCTCCCTGTGAGTTCAGAACTCACAGTGATGTTCTTAACCTCCTTCCAAGTACAGGATTATAGACACGTGACACACCAGGCCCCGTACAAGGTTGCTTTTTTCTTCTCTCTTCTCTCTCTCTTTGTGTGTGTGTATGGCCCTAGAAGGCAAATCTGCCTCTAGTTTCTAATGTTTTCTTCTAAAAGAATCATAGAAACGTATATCATTTACTATACTTTTACAGTTTATTGTGATTTGATTTTATTTTGTTTTCCGTTTTCTGTTAATTTTTTTAAGGTGGGCTTACTGTGTTGCCCAGGCTGGCTTCAAAGTCCTAGACTCCCAGATGCAAGTGATCCTCCTACCTGAGCTTCCAGAGCAGCTAAGACTACAGACATGTGCCACTATGCCACCTTGTTTATTAATTTATCCACTCTCATTTCATCCAAAAATTACTTTGAGGTGACTGGTGCTTGTGCCTATTTAGTGCCCATTACACACACCATGAGTGTGCACATTTATCTCCATAGTCCTGACCCTATGAGATGGCTAGTACTGATCACATGGGAAGGACAAACAGACTCAGTGAGGATGGTTTGCTCCTGCCCACAAAGTAACAGTAGAGATTTGAAACTAAGATTGACAGATCCAAAATCTGTTCTGTTTCTGACGTGCCCTTTGGCCTCCATTCTTTGCTTATCTCGTGGGTTGGGAAATAATCCCTTGCTTTTATTTTCCAAGTAAAATAGGTAGTTTTAATAACTGTCACCAAATAGGTGAATAAGTGGATTCTCATTTTGGTTTTTAATATAGGTAATTTCTGAAGTAATTGGAAGCGTGAACATGCCCGTCAGGACTCCCAGCTCCTGAGAATTCCTGAGCATGAGCATTTCCACAGGTGTATCCACAACTATAAATAGATTAGATTTTGGTCCTCTAAATATTAGAATAAAGTACTAGAAATTGTTCTGCTGTGAATATAGTTTCACTGACTCTTGGGTGAATTAACTACTTTAAAGTTTGTTCAAAATTGTTTGCAAGGGTACTTGTGAAGCTGGAGGCTGGTATGGGGACCTGGAGTGCTCCGTAGCCCTGCCCTGCAGTAAGAGTGGTATCTGTTGCTGTTCAGATCTGCAGACTATCACCAGAGAGTCTCAAGCAGCTTTGACTTCTCACCAAGCCAGAAGTAGAAGCAGAGAGGTGGTCACCGCCCCAGATGCTCAGGACACCGAGGCTGTACGAGAACAAAGCCGCACTCCAGCGGAGCCACTGACAAGAGCTGTAGAGGCCAGCACAAATTCCCCACCTCCCCCTGATCTTGAAGAGACTTCAAGTGGAGGAGGAGTGCTCCATGAGTCCCTGGGACGTGCAGCACAAATCACAAGGATGCAGAGCAGTGATGACACCGAGGCAGGCCCAGCCTACAGTGATGAAGACTATGAAGAAGACATCATTGAGCCCAGGACCCTAAATGAAATCACTACCGTTACAGACAGAACTAGCCCCTGGTCCAGTTTCTTGTCAGATGCAAGTGAGGTCATCAGCCCTCAGCCTGATGAGGTACAAAGGGAAAGACCCTCCTGTCCTCCAGGGCCTTTCCCCAGAGAGGAGCTCAAGGTCAGAAGTAGCTTTCTCTCCAGCCCACAACAGGAAGTCAACTCCCACTGGCCTAAACAGGACTCTCCTAGCCAAAGTATTGCTTGTGAGGCTGGGGTTAGAGAGCCCACTTCAACCAAACCACAGCTTATGTTGCACCAAACACTCTCAAGAGCTCAACAGAGCAATGCTTTTGTAGAATGGAACTCACCACAGACAGATCAGGGCAAGGAGGCCATGCCAGAAGTCCAGGCTGAGGGTGAAGTTTCCTCTTGTGAGCTCAGTGACTCTGCTGATAGCTTTGAGACATTCCCTCTACACCTTCCCTCCCAAAGCAAAAAGGAAAACCACAAGGAGCCACCTATGAACTCCCCTGATGTCAGGCAGAAGCAGGTGACTACTGGATCAGAGGTGTCCACAAGGCAGAACCTCCTTCTGTATCCTTTGGTGTTTCCCGTGGGTGGCCCCTTAGGTGGCCATCTCCATCCATCTCCAGGCATTTCAGATGCTGGTGTTAGGCTAGCTCAGTGGGAATATATGCACAGAGGCAACTCTCATAGACCACACTGTAGGACATGGAAAGGCTCTTCCTTCAGAAGGATCCCCTGTGGGACTGGTGCTACAGATTAACCATTGAAGCCAGGCCTGGTGGCCCATGCTTCTAATCCCAGTATTTGAGAGGCTGAGGCAGGAGGATTTCAAATTCTCCTAGGCCAGTCCAGGCTACATAGTGAGTCCTTGTCTTAAAAAAAAAATCTACCATTGATACCAGATCTTTGAAATATATGTATTGAACTGGGTTTAGATATTGGTAGCCCATTCATAAACTGGCCCACCAGATTTACCTAATTCATGTACTTGGCAGTTTACAACTTGAAGGCAAGGCTCAGGATCTCAGTTGAAACAAATGAGGAAGTTGGAGCTAGGGCTGTCATTCTTTGGTAGAGTACTTGCCTAGCCTTGGATTGTATCTCCAGTACCACCAGAAAAAGTGGAAAAAGTAACAGAGGGTGAGCGAGAAGAAGAGCATCACCATGTGCTAGACACTGTACAGGTTTTTTTATTAGTCCTCACCACCGGCCTCTTGTGTATTCTGCATGTGAGCAAACACAGTGACTCCCCTAACATTAACTTTTTTTTTAAGTGATGGAAATTGGGTAGAATGGCCCATGCCTTTAATATCAACATTTAGGAGGCAGAGGTAGGTAAATCTCCCTGAGTTTGAGGCCAACCTGGTCTGCATAGTTAGTTCCAGGCTAGCCAGGGCTATATAGTGAGACCCTGTCTCAGAAACGACAAAAAGTAATAAAACTAAGGAGTGGACATCAGGCCATATGGTGGCACAGGCCTTTAAACCCAGCACTAGAAGGTAGGGG
This sequence comes from Eospalax fontanierii, assembly GCA_035773235.1. Classification (NCBI taxonomy): domain Eukaryota; kingdom Metazoa; phylum Chordata; class Mammalia; order Rodentia; family Spalacidae; genus Eospalax; species Eospalax fontanierii. Next base: position 166,417,863 of record CM069524.1, read on the forward strand.
CAAGCAGATCTTTGTGAGATTGAGGCCAGCTTCGTCTGCATAGTAAGTTCTAGACCAGCTGGGGCTACAGTGAGACCCTGTCTCAAACAGACAAAAAGGAGCTAGAGAGATGACTCAGCAGTTAAGAGCATTGGGTGCTCTTCCAGGGGACTCAAGTTTAATTCCTAGCACCTACAAGGTGGCTAACAACTGTCCATAACTCCAGTTCCAGGGAATCCAGTGCCCTCTTCTGGCTTCTGTGAGCTTTGCACATTATGGGTGCACCTACATGCAGATAAAACACTTATTCACATAAAAGAATAAATTTTTAAAAAGAAGTGGACACTATTGAGATGGGCTTGCCCAGGCTCCAGAATGGCACTATTGATGGAAAGAAGGGGCCCCTGATACTCTCCCTTCCCTCCTTGAAACACAGACTGGCATGTTATAGGGAAAGTAAACCACTTAGCACCCTCGACAGCCTGCATATCTATACCTAAGCAACTGATCTGTCAACTTCCCCTGGAGTCCCAACAACAAGCAGGGGTTGTTACACAGCTGGCAGGTGAAGCAGCTGCTTTACTGACATGAGATCTCTCTCTGCTAGAAGTCAGAGAGACCTGACTCATCCTCCAGACCCAACATCTTATTACTGGTATGAGTTCAGGTTTAGCCTTTCTAAGTCTGTGTCTTCTCAGCGCAAATGGAGAACACAGTCCCTTACCCATCAGACTCACGGCTCCTCAGCACAGCGCCTTGTCTCTTTCAGTGTTCTCCTTCACCTGACAGTGCAGAGTAGAAATCAGTAAATAGGGAGTAAACCGAACTATCACATTCACATAAAATTATTGAGAAAATCACATGAGTCGGAACATTCATAGGCATCATTCATTTGGGTGTGTGCACATGTGGTATATTCATGTGTACATGGTCATGTGTAGGTGTTCATGTGTATGCACATATGCATGCATGTGCACTGCACAGGTGTACTGGTGCATGTGAAAGCTAGAGGTTGGCATCAGGTGTCTTCCTGTATTGCTCTTCACCTTAATTTTTGAAACGGTCTCTCACTGAACCTGGAGCTCATCGATTCAACAAGACTAGCTGGCCAGTAAAGTAAGCTCCAGGGATCCTCCTGTCTCTGCCAACTCAGTACTAGGACTACTAGCATATACCATTGTGCTTGACTTTTTACATGGATGCTGGGAATCCAAACTCAGGTCCTGAGTGGCAAGCACTTTACTGACTGTGCCATCTTCCCAGTCCCATCCCCCCACTACAACTTCCTTCACATATGATTCTTAAAGCCAGGTCAGAGAAAAACCTAAGGATAGGAAGGTCAGGAAAAGCCCACGTGACTTGGGGTTGGACCCTCCTAGCAGACCACCTCTGGGTGAAGTTCTTCCCCAGCCTTGCTGCCCTCACCGTGAGTTTAGATGTGCTTAGATTATGATCAGTGAAAGAGCTGCCACATGTGCCAGGCCCTCAGGCTGCTTGGGTTCAGGCCTTGTGCTGAGTTCTAAAGACAGGTTTGAATTAGAACCTCAAGTTCCCATTATCTGGTAAGAGACAGTCAGGTAAATGGGTGCTTCAAGTGTTTGGGTGAGACATGGCAGCAGTAGGCGGGAGCTGCCATACTCTGCTCAGAAGTATGAGTCAGAGATAGATGAGAGAGGCCTGCTGGTGTTAGGGCACACCTGTAATCTCAGCAGTCAGGATGAAGTAGAGAAGTCAGGAATTCATGACTAGCCTGGGCAAAATACTATCCAAAAAAAAGTGGAAGAAGAAGAAAAGATTACATCAGAGACTAGAAGCAAGGAGAGCACTCAGGAAACTTACTAACAAATGCCTAAATGCCTAAAGCATAGAATGTGGTAAGAGGAAGAGAAGAGCTAGATCTCAGGATCAGATAGAAGGCTGGAGATGAGGGGACATAGGAAGTGTGGCTAGAATTTGTCACAAGGCACTGGCTGATGGTGTAATTTGCTAGATGGGGAACGGAACATAAAAATGGGCTTGGAGAAGGGTGAAGGTTTCCATTTTGAATCTGTGCCTGTGGGACATCCAAGAGGAAATAGAGGCCTGAAGTTCAGGCACAGGATCAGGGTGGGCATTGCCGGAACGATAAGGACCACCAGATGAGATGAGTCACTGGGGAGGCGTTGCACCAGCAGAGGCTGCAGAGTGCCGGGTTGTGCTCAGCACTCTGAAGCGAAGACAGGTCTAGTAGCAGGTGGCTGGCCATGATGGCACTAGGCAGAACCTTGCAATAGCCAGACAAAAACACCTCATCAGCTACGGGAACTAGTGGGGAGGGCAGCTGCAGTGGGCTTCTACCTGTCCCCTACAGACTGAGGCAATGAATAGCAGAGCTACACTATATCAAGACCATTCTAAGCACTTTTCCTATAGAAACGCTCGTCCTCCACACTGACCACTAAGTAGCAACTAGAAGGGAATCCAAGGTGAAGGTTGGGAGGAGTAGTATTAGTCTTTTCTAATATACAAAACTTTTACACTTCATAAACTGAGGAGAAAGAACCTTAAAGTTGGAGAGTTGCCTCATTGGTACAGGACCCAAAAAGCAGGCAGGGGGTGACAGGCAAAGGAGAGCTTCTGTGTTAAGTTCCATCTCTGACACCTCCCAGTGATGCTGTTCCTTCCCTGCAGCATAACTGACTCTGCCAGGGTCCCACAACAGTGAGAGCAGCACCAGCAAGTAGGCCCAACCCCACCTACAGTTCTGGAGAAGACTTGAGTCAAAGGGTTCTATCACTTCAGGGCCTCCACTGCGTCCCCACCTCTCTAGAAAAGTCAGGGACTTGTACACGGGTGCATTTCATCTGTTCAGGAAGTGTTTGTGGAGCTTTTACTCAGTCCCAGGCACTGTGCTAGGTAATAGGAACTTGACTATGACCAAGACAGATCATTTCTTCCTTCTTGGAGTTCATTTTATCATGAAAAAATAAAAAATAAAATGGAAAACTGACCGCCATACTTAGCTACTTAAAGAAAAACCTATCAGCACTGCAGCAGTCCCCTCCATCTCCATCAAAATTAAACCAAACTGAATCAGTGCTTTGATTCAACTAATGTTTGTAGAACAGTATGTTCTGAGAGAACATCTGAAGAGGATACAGAGAAGTCCAGGCTGTAGTTCATGCCTTTTAGATCTCACATCCAGACTGGATAGACCAGCTAAGCCATGGTGCTGCTGCAGCTCTGGTTGTTGAAGCTCCGTGCAGGGAGCAGCCAGTAGACAGGTCTCCTCCAGTACCAGTTACCTCCATCCTAAGGCTCTGCTCCTAGAGCCTCCTCCATATCAAACTAAATGAGCATTCTGTGTTGCAGACTGTGCTCTCAGAAGAGAGGAAGGAGGGACCACATGGCTAAGATTAGGAAAGGTCTTCCTGAAGAAGGATGGGATTTGAACCCACCCATAAAGTATAGACTGAAGAGAGAAGGGAAGGAGGAAGGATTGATTTGTTAGGAGTAGGCAGGGGCATCCACCAAGGGAACCACCTGAGCCAAAGATTCACGGACAGGAAGATTAAGATGGAGAAAACATGAATGGCATGATCAAGGTCAGTAGAGTTGTTAGTGTGACTTCCAGGCATTTTTGTCCCTTAACTATCATTACAGCCCGGAACCTGTTGTGGTACCCAACTTCTTTTTGCCTTCCCAGCAGTTGGAGGCCTCCCTGCGGATGCTCTCATACTCTCCAGCTTTGCCACCACCAGCCACAGCAGATCAGGTAAGAGTAGGTCTCCCTCTCCTGTACAGTCAGCATCTCTTCCCTAGAGGTACACAACACTCAGAGCTGCTCTGGGCCTCTCCCTGGAGAAGCTGCAGCAGTGGTCACTCCCCTTCCTTGCTCTGAGAGTGTCCAGTGAGAGCAGCCCTGTACATGAAGCTCAGGAAATGTGAGGAAGAGCAGATGAGTAAGCACAAAGCCTTGTCAGCTAAGTCTGACATGTGGAAGTAAAAGCAGCTCAGAAGCATAACAGCAAGAGCCAGTAAGAAATACCTGCTGAGTGCTGTGGGAGCCCAGCTACGCAAAGGTGGGGACCAGCAGAGGACACCACAGATAGGAGGTGCCTCCTCAGGGGAGCATGACAGCCCAGTCAGGTCTGGATGAAGAACACCCTCCTAGCTGTTCTTCATGCATTTCCAGACATTAACAATGAGAGGGAATTGAGGCTCAGAGTTCACACAGATACACACACACACACACACAGCATTACTATCTATACTTAAAAAAACAGACAACAAAGACTAAGGCTCTTTTCTGGGAGCTAGGGAATCTCAAGGGAACCTGTAAATCTGTTAGTCTTTAAAATCTTTGCCTCCCCCTCCCCCACTTCCTTTCTTTCTTGTTTTGTTTTGAGACTGGGCCTCATGCTGTAGCCCAGGCTGGCCTGGAGCTCCTACCCCTAGCCTACTGGGTACTGGAATTACGGGTGTGCACCACCACACCCAGTACATAGGGTATGTTTTCCCAACCTATCAACCTTTTAAATAGACATCACTTAGCAATTAGTGTTTAAACATTTCACATGCTTTCTCAGGGGCCATGTTGACAAAAGATGGGGTCAGTTCCAAGTGTCCGGAGAGCCTACTGTTACAATTCTGCACTTCAGCAGAGCCAGCAGGCTGAGAAATGATTGCAGTAATGGTTGTAGAAAGAAGTCATATGTCTGATCCTTTTACTGAGTTCCTTCTCCTCCTCCTTCTCCCTCAACCTCCCCAGCACATTTCTAAGATGTCGTACTTATTTGGCAAATAGCTCGATCTAAGGTCCCGTATATCTCAGTTTTTATCATTCGTAAATTCTCTCCTAAGAGAGTAAAGAGAACATTATCTGTCCAGAAATCTGGGCATTTCTGTGGTCTTTATTCTGGCTCTGGTTCACCTCCTTCCTCTCTACACTTTTTCTTACATTTCCCACGCATGCCCAAGGCATTTACACTAGAATCTGGGGCCTGTGCCCAGGCACCAATGGAACAAGACGTTCATGGAACAAAATATTTGGTTACTGCTAGTCAGTAACCAAGTGGTCTGGAGCAAGTGACTTTACCTTTCTGAGTCTCCATTTCATTCTAAGTAACATCAAGCTAATAATGAGTAGCTCAGAAGATACAGTCAGAATTCAGTAGGCACACTTAAATCCTTCTCCCTGTCGCCCTCTGGGCCAAGTGGGTGAAGGGTCAGTGAGTCATCCCCCCAAGGGAAAGAAGGTCTGTGAACCAGTGTCTGAACTGCCAAGGAGTGCTTGTGCTTTCATGATGTGCCTCCTTCCCGATGACAGACTGTCTTTGGTCTTTTCAGTATGAACTTCACAGTGTGGCAGAGGAAAAGATGAATTTCACTTTGGTTAAAGGGCAAATCGAGTTTAAGAAAGACAGGTCTCAGACTCGTCCGCCTTCCTTTCTTGCCTGTAGCAAAACTCCATTGCTTGCTGCTCTCGGGCCACTTCTCTCAGGCCTTCACTCTGGGTCCCAGTTAGGATAACCAGTGTCACCATAGTGTGCCCAGTTTCAGCACTGGGAGACCTCAGCCCAGGAAACACTAGGAAATGGATCATGCTGGCCTCTTGCTGCTGGACACGTATGTAGCAGTGTGTTTGGTCAGGGGTTTCCTGCCATTCGCTAGCAGCCTGCTAGTACTGAATAATCCCAGAGTCAGTCATGAGTGTGTTTGGAGCACTAGTGTGAAACTTGTCAAAGCCAAAGTGGAGTTGCCATGTCCAGCCCCAGCAATATTAATAATGATAAAGCAGGAAGTTATAAGAGGGATTTCATGCATGTGTGCCTGGTAATAGGAATTACCAGAGGAAATCTTGCATTAATGCCACTGAAGCTGTATACAAAAAATACTAATGCACGGATATCTGTCCAGCACTGTCTATTCAACTTTGGAACTGGTGTCACCCTTGTTGGTCCTGGATACTCTTGTTAATAATCCTTATAGCCCAGGATGATTATTCTGTATCATTCTGTCATCTTCATTGACTTTAGAAGTTTCTCTCTACCCCACCCTCTTGGGATACAGTATGGTTCCCATGGCACATGGTCCACATGGCAGTGCTTGCTGCTTATTCCCAATTAATACCACTGTCCTTTAGAGTCTGACAGAGACTGTTAACATATAGAGATACCAAAAATTAAGAGGAAATTTTTTTTTCAAATTAGTTTATTTTTAAATGTTTCTATAGGTTGTCAGAACTCTGACTTTCTTAGGTTTAGTTTAGATATAATTGAGAATTACATTTGGCCAAGAACACCATAATTTCAAAGTTTGGAATCTCCAAAAGTCTTTTAAATGGCCTCACTGAAATTGGAGAAGTTGGCTCAGTGGGTAAAGTACCTGCCACACAAGCATGAGGACCTGAGTTCCAGTCCCCAGTACCCACATAAAAGCTGAGTGCAGGGCACACTGCAGGAGGGGATGGATGGGTCCCAGGGCTCAGTGGTCAACCAACCTAGCCAGAATGGACTTTCAGACTTAGTAAGAAACCCTGCCTCAAAAAGTAAGGTGGTAGCTGGGCATGGTGGCACACACCTTTGATCCCAGCACTTGAGGGGCACAGGCAGGCAGATCTCTGTAAGATCAAGACCACTGGTCCACATAATGAGTTCCGGGACAGCTGAGGCTACAGAGAGACTCTGCTCCAAAAGTGAAAAAAAATAAATAAATAAAGGAAGACCCCAACATTAACCTCTGTACTGCATGTCGTCATGCACAGACACATGCACACATGGAGAGAATACGGCCTCACTATGAGGAATTGAAGACTCAAAATATGTTCTTTCCTATTCACATATTTACTATTTCTAGTATACTTCATTCCTTCACATCCTGATTTCTTTCTGGGACCATTTCCCTTCAGCCTGAAGAGCTTCCTTTAGAATTCCATATAATGTGGACCTATCAGTAACCAAGTCTCAGCTTCAATGACCTAAAATACCTTGATTTTGAAAACTTTTTTTTTCACTGACTATGGAACTCTGATTTGGATTGTTGTTGCTTTTAGCATTTTAGAGATGTTGTGCTAGAGACTGGCAAAATAGCTCAGCTGATAAGAGTGCTTACTTAGCACATGGCCAAACCCTGGGCTCAGTCCCCAGCACCATGTAAACTAGGCATAATGACACATGCCTGTAATCCCAGCACTTGGTGATTGCAGGTGAGAGGAGAGAAGTTCAAGATTAGATCTGATACATGAGACCCTGTCTCAAAAATAAATAGATAAATAAAATCCACTGTCTTTGGTCTCCCATTGTGTGTAACACTTCCTGAGTGTTACATGGCCTTTATCCTTCAGCTACTTTTAGGATGGCTTTCTCTTGGCTTCTGAACAGTGTGGCTTTAGTGCTCCTGTTTGTAGAGGCAAGGGCTGGGCTAGGAAGGAGAAGCACATGGCTAATACAGGATTGACAGAGTTACAGGGCTCATTCTTATTGCGCTTCATTATTATGTTACATAGATTCATTGGTATGTGATGAATCACAAAAGCATATGTAATTAAGATTCTAATATTGATCAAATAACAAGCTGGAGATACCAACCCCTTCCAAAAATTTGGCTGGGTGTATGGAACAGCAAAATAGGACAGTGGCTGGCATGGCATGTCAGATCAAGGAAGGCTTTTTAGTTTTGCCTTTTTAAATGTGAGGAGCACTGCGATTGTCAGTGTGCCAATGCAATAATCCTGTGGAGAAATGAAGAAGGGGAAGCTGCTGGAGAGGAGAGACCAGAAAGGCCAGTCCTGGGTCAGAGAGGCAAGGGGTCCAGGGCACATGTGGAGCATGGGCCTTCTAAGAAGTGAAAGAAAACTCACCCTGCAAGATGAAGACTGAGAGGGTGCATGCCAAAGGAAGTAGGATTCAAGATTGGGCCACAGGACGGCCTACCTAATGGAAACCTGTGTTTTCTCAGTGATGCTTCAGGCAATCTGCAGCTCCAAATGAGAGAGCCCAGTCCCATTCCTCTATTTGTGGATCCATCTGTTGTGCCTCCTAGAGAAGATCAGTATTTTGAGAGGCTACTGGCCTCTTTCCAGCCAGTGTCCTAGGTCTACTGTGCCATTGCCAGCCTGCTTCCAGGCCAGGGATAGGATCCTGAAACCAGAGACATCTTGCCAGTACTGGATTAATTACTCCTCAAGGTCCAAGAGAAAGCCTAATCCTTCACTGTGTAGAAATGATGCTTCCAATCCCAGTCTCCCTGGCATTTGTTAAGCAACTTTCCTTTCTCCCTCCTCCCACAGAACAGTGGGTGTAGGTGTCTTTGTACATTTCTCAGTTTGCTTCCGTGGCTGTCAGATGGGCTATCAAGCCTTGCAGGGTTAGGTGTAGGGGAAGACAAAGAAACTGGCCCCTTCCTCGGGGAGCTTGCAGCTGCACAGTGGAGTCTGCTGGCCATCTAGATACCAGCTATCTAAAAGAGCTGGAACCCACACCATGAACCCTGCATTCTTTTATTTTTGCAGTGCTAGGCTCAAGCCCAGGGCCTTCTGCATGTTAGGCAGCTGCTCAACCAGAGCCACATCCCTAGCCTGAATTCCCAGTACCTACAGAAGCACTGACTTCCAGAACACTTACAGACTTTCTCAGATGTTATTTGCCTAGATTAGCACTTCAGTGAAACAAAGGCAAGGGAGTGAATATAGAGGACAGCCTTACAGGAGCTTGAGGAGAATTCAGCAAAGGTGAAAGGCTTTGGGAGTTATAGATTTGGAGAGAAGAAACCTTGAGAAATCAACAAAACTTAGCAGCTGGGTGCTAGAGAGGAGATGAGAGAGTAGGACCTGGGCTGAAACGGGACAGGCTCAGAATCAAAGCAAAGAGCAAGAAGCAACCTGTCCTCAGAGCCTTGGCCTCTCTGCCCTGCCTACACACTAGTTGTTTCCCGGGAGATGAGCCCTGTCTTGTTCTGTGCCTCCCCTGATTAAGCCTCCCTCAGGTTAACCACAGGAATGGGCCCAGAAACAACTCTTCATAAGCAATGAGTGTAAGAGGCAGGAGGGAAAAGACAAGGCCAGGAGTGACTACCCTGAAGGCCTGGCGTTGTCCCCCTCCACTCAGCCAGACCACAGCATTGCTAGGGATCAAGGTATTCCAGTCCAGTGGGCAAGCTGAGCATCACCAGTCCTGGTTCTGCTGCTGGCTTTCTGAGTCTTGGACCTCTCCGGCCTAGGGAGACAATAAACTTGATTTTTGTGTAGAAACATGACTCTTGAATCCATTCAACCCAAGTTTAAAGCTTGACTTTGCCACTGACTAGCCTTATAGCCTGGGACAAGTTACCTGACTCCTCTGTGTTTCCTATACTGAAAAGTGAGCATAATAGAACCTCACACCTAGGATTGCTTATGGGTTGACACGGTCAGATATGTAATGCATGTCAGACCGTTGTTGGCATATAATACAGTAAGAACCGTAAGTGTTAGCTAGGTTATTTTTATTATCATTTTTATCCCAACATCCTCCCTCATAAGCTGACCTGTTCTGGCATCTGTGGAGGAGAGGGAGGCAATGGTAGGTCAGAAATAATGGGAGCTAGGAAGGGAGACCCTGCAGGGAAGCCCCAGAAGTATAGACAGCAATTCCTTGTGCTGTGGCAGTTGGCTATGCTCAGTTCAGACCCTGAGTTACAGGCCCATGCCAGGTATAGCGCTTTCACCATAGCAGCCACTGCCTGTCATTGAGCTTAAGGCTTTGACTCTGCTGCTCTCCCTAGAGCCGAGGAATTTTCCTATCCCTTGCTCTCTCCTTCATAAGCACAGTGGCAACCTGAAGACACATAGTCCTCCACAGCTTCAGTAGATCAGACCAGAAAGGGGGCAGATCCAAGGGAACTTCCTGAGCCCAGGCCCCTCTCATCTCAGACTGTGATCCAGGCCTGATCTGCCCCTCTTAGTTGGCAAGAGACCCTGACTTGTTGCCTCATTTCTTTGAGCCAAGTCCTTAGCCCTCTGCAGAGCCCAAGAGGAGATGTAAAGGTCACTCACAGGATGTCTAATAAAAGGAGATGAGTGACTGGCCAAGGGTATTCAGGAGTCAGGAAATCAGTTAAAACTGGCTGGTACCTAGACTGACCCAGACAGCAAGTTGGTGGAGCCTTCCAAGAAGGGGCCTCACAGGCCTATTGGCAGGTGCTAGACTCAAGTTTGGACTTGAGCTGCTCTTAGGCCAGTGTGTGGGAGGAGCCAGGACCTCCGCCAAGAGTGTCACTCTAACCCTCCCCTCTCTGGAGTCTAGACTTCCGAGACCTTCCACTAGTTCATGGCCATGGGTTCAGTGGGCTGAAGAGTCTTGCTCTTCTGGGCCCCTTCATCATGGAGACCGAGGCCCCTCACACGCGGAGCGAGGGAATGAGCCTGGGCCCTGTGGATCGGGCCTGTCAAGAATGGCTTCTCAGAGGACAGGAGTATTGAATAGTGAGGCACAGAGGGAGCACTTGGGTACTGAGAGCCCCAAATAGAGGAATTCCTAACAGGAATAGAGCATGAGCTCAGCAGGCCAGCCATGCTGCATCTGGGCTGGCTGAGTCAGATTCAGATTTGCCTCTTAGAGCTAGACCTCTGGTCAGAGTATCTTGTCCTCACTTCCCCCTGTTCCTAGCTGTAGTTGCTAAGCTCACTGCTGACCAAGGAAGTCCTTGTCACTGCCTTAGGAAAGGACAGTGGGAGCGGCCCCAGAGGAAGGCAGCCAGCCAAGGAGGTGAAAGTTGAGTGAGACTGACAGTTATGTGGAGGCCTCACTCAGCCTCTGAAGCAGCAGCCCAGTTAGCCTGAGTGAGGCAGCTGTTTTACTTTCAGTTTTATCTCTGTGTTGTTTTTCCAGCTCCTGATTCTGTACTTATATCACTTAAGGGAGCTGTTCTGGAAAAGAATACTTCAGCCATAATCCAGACCAGAGGCTCTCTAAAGCCAGCGGAGTCAGGGCACTTGTCTGACCTAGCACTAAGCATGCTTTGGGGAGGTGCTGTACGCTAGTTCTGCTCCAGACCTGTGAAGCATAACCTTTTGACTGAGACAAGCAAGAAAGCTTTGTTTTGCTGGCGTCTGCAGCTGAGGTCAGCCCTAGCCCCAGCCCCAGCGTAGCCCCTGTGCTTTGCAAGATGTACCTGGCCTGAACCTCAATCATATCTGAATTTTGAGCTTTACAGCTTAACTTGCAAAAGAAAATCAAACAGACGTTATTAACTCCATTTGGTCCTAAGTAAGTGGGACAGGTCATGTCAGCCACAGACTGACATTCCCTTCTATGACTCCTCTTTGCCAGGGAGGCCTATCATGTTCAGAGCCAGGGAATCCAAGTGCCCAGAAAAGAGTAGGCCCCTGTGTGAAAGGGCCAGGATCTAGTGGGAAAGCTGGTGGGGCAGACTGTGAGGCCTTGGCCTGCTGCTGTCTGACACCCAGGCCACAGTGAAACCAGTTCGGTCCTTCAGCCAGCTTCTCCCTCCCCTTTCTCTGGCTCACTTTCTCTCACACACACACACCACTGGTCAGAAGAATAAGTCAGACTTTTTCCCCAGATACTCAGAAACTGCGGGCCAGCTCCTCTTTCTAGGTCTGTCTCTCTCTGCTGTGCTTCCTTCCTCCAGTCAGCCCGGCCTGGACCCTCTGCTCTGACAGCCAACACGTCCCATCTCTGCACCTTCACTCAAGCTGAGCCTCCATTTGGCTTCTACCTGAGTCTTACTATGTTCAGACTCCTTCATGGTTTTTCAAATCTCTCTTTCAAGTCTCTTTCCAGGGTCTCTGTGCCTGTCTAGACTCCAAAGGCTGCAGTTCTGATGCTGCTGCTTCCATGCGGCCTCCTGCCTCTAGAGGGTTGCTGACATGTGCAAAGCCCTCACTGGCATTCATTCATTCATTCATTATTTGTTCATTTGTTTGTTTATCGTGCACTTTCCCTAAACAGGAATGACTAATGTATTTCGTGGTATTCCTGCTCTGGGCAGTTTCCTCTCCTTCTCACAGACCTCCAGAGTTATTCATTTTGTGGTAGTAACTCTAATGAAGAAAGAGCCTTTACTACTCGCTGATCGAGATGATTGTTAAACCCTTTTAAAGTCAACAAAACCCATATGCTACTGAGTGTGTGTTCTGTCTTCCCACTCCCCTGCACGCAGAGCCAGGTCCTGTCCCTGTCCTGGGCCCTAGGCCTGTGCTATGCAGATAAGGCCTCCTGGGTCTGGGTGTGGGTGCTTAGCTGAACCAGCCACACTGGCCTCAGCCCCAGGGAAGATAGGACCCAGCCAGCAGCTGCAAGCCTAAGCACATGCCTTTCCTCCTAATGGGTAGCCTTACTCCCACCCCAGCTCACTAGCCTCTCTTAGAGCCTAGCACCCTCTGAAAGCCTATCCAGTTGTTACTGATTGCTCCTTTCTCTGTGCTCCCAGCATGCCCCCAAGCTCTAAGCCTCATCTCTGTGACTAAGTAGGTCAGTGCTCATCTCCTTCCTGGCATGAACAGTCACGTGAGGACAGGAGCCATGTCTGCCTGTTGTCCCTAAGAGTGGATCAGGTGGATTAGATCCTAGTCTTCCAAGAGGCTTAATGAGCCACCAGCAGCAGTCTGCGATAGCAGTCCCATGAACTGAGCAGACGATGACAGTCTCTCCAAAGTGGAGAATGGAAAGCAAAGGTCTCACTGTAGGTTTTGACAAATGATCAAAGACCAAGACCTGTTTTCCCATCTGGTTTATAAAGCAAATACCTCTTAGTTCCCTATACTGCAGCAGAGGGAAAAAAATGGAATAAAAGCTATAGCTAGTGCCCCAGAAGATCTGTCTGTACCACAGCCAGAGGACTGAATTGTGTCACCACTAAATACCAAATACCTCAGGATCTTGGGAATAGAGGAATACAGAAGCTTAAAGTCCTGCAGAGACCCTGAGAGGATGTGTTCTAGTAAAGTCCTGGCACACAGTAGACCACCAACCACTGGTTCTAGAAGGAATGAGTAAGGCACTCTGCAAGAGGCAGTCTCCGCCCCACATGAGTTAAGCCAAGTCACCAAGGCTTAGTCTACTCGTCCGCTGGTCTAATACTTCCATGTCCAGATCTTGACCTGGCCTACCTGGGGTTATGAATGTACCTTTCCCCAAGCCTATGTCCTGCAGAATGCCCGGCCTGGAGCGGAGGGCAGGAAAATGCTGGCCCCCTGGCCTGAGGCATTATTTTGAAGGAAGAACTACAAATGAAGGAACAGTGGCTTCCTTCCCTTTAGCCTAGACCTGCCTAGAAGACAGAGCTGAACCTCCTAGGCTCTGCTGTATAGCCCAACGCCAGCACTGCTTGTTCTTGGTTAGGAAAGCCTACCTGAGGGCCGACGGTGCTGAGGGCCTGCTCATCTTGTGCTCACTGCCTTGATTAGAGTTCTAGACGGGCAGGGACCCTCCTGATTGCCCAGCCCCCTTGTTCATGGTTGGGAAACTAACACCAAAGCAGTAGAAAAAGATACCCAACCCTATCTCGTTCTGCCTACTGCTTTCATTGTTTCAGTTGATCACTGTGTCTTCCCTCTGTTTAACTCTGTGCCCTGAAAATAGAAACTAAGTTCTGTTCATTTCTGCCTCCCTCTGACAGTAGACATTACACTGGAGCAAGGAGGAAAGACGGGATTACTCACTGATACTCATCCTGAAGCAACTCTAGCTAGACCTGGTTCCTGCTAGTATGTTCATAGGGTGCAGGCTAGTCCCAGACTCCAGCTTCTACACCAAACAGCTGTTCCCGTCTCTGGGGTTGAGGCAGTCTCAGTGTTCCATCAGCGTGGGAAGAACAGAAGTCATGCGCTATAGGGACAGTGTGTGTTCACCTTTGGTGCCGCCTCCATCTCCTTTCAGGATCGCCCCCACCCCACCCCCGCATCCGTCTCTTCCCTGGCAGCCCTGTTCCCTCTCCCCAAGCCTGCTGTACTGTATGGCTTTGTGCTCCTGCACTGGAACCAGACAGTATTCCAAAAAAGAAAAAAGTGAATGCGCAAGTCAGAGTTCAGAGAACCTGATGCCATACCCCCAAAACGGGCACCTCAGAAACAGCCTGTCAACCTAAGACAGCACGGTGTTTGGTAACAGGGCCATGGGAATGCGCTTCATGTCACCTGAAAGATCCAAAAACTCAGGGTCACATACAGAATAAATTATTCACCAACATCTTCCCCCAGGAGTTGGGTACAATCTCAGGCCACACATGGACAGTCCCATCTTAGGACAGTGACCTGTCTAGAATCATGAAGCAAGAGTAGGAATGAGTCTTCATACCTCTTCTGGAGGTGTCAGTCCCCTCCCCTCCAGAGGCACAAAGTCTGAGCTTGGGTTCCCATCTGAGCTCTGCCACTCGAAGCTGCAAGACCTTAATTCCACCTGAACTCTGGAGAGAATGCTATCCCCACCTCATGGTGTTGAAGCAAGGGCACAGTGAGACAAGGCATGTAAAGTGGCTGGCAGCCCTGTCACCTCTGCATTAATGTTAGGCAAAGGACCAAGAGGAGCCAAAATTGCCCACTAGCAATGCTATGTCCTCAGTGCTAATCTAGCTGACTTCCTCCTCTCCAGGACAAGAGTGAAGCCACCAAGGGAGCCCTCTTCCAGAGGACTTGTCGCCCCAGACCTAACTCACTCCCTCCCAACCTGCCTGAGGAAGAAACTCGCAGGATCGCACGAATATTTTCTTCCCGGTACTCTCAAAAAGATTGACGGAGCCTGATATACTGAAGGAAGGGGCTACTAGCCAGCCTCTCTCAGCTTGTCCAGCTTGCAGAAGGCACTAGGTCTGGTTCCTTTGGGGCCGTGAGGCCACTACCAACCTAATCCACAGGCATCTTGTGGCCCAATCAGCCAGGACTAGAGGAGTGACCCAGGCCACCAAGTATCCACCTGCCAGGACCTCCAACTTCTTTCTTTAATGAAGCAAAGGCTGGAAATAACACGGATCCCAATGCCCAAGAGACCCAACCTTCTGTTGACTATGGGGCCTAAGCAGTCATCTCTGAGCAGAGAAACTCCTCCAGTGTCCTTGACACAACCTACTGCTCACCAGAGCCCACCCTCTGCCTAAATAAAGCAGAATATTTTTTGCCTTAAACAGTAGTGCCCAGGGAAGGGGTGGATGTGTACATAGCTAAGAAAATCCCAGGGCCCCATCCTGCTCATCTGATTAGGGATTGGGCTGTCTTACAAATATAAATTATTTGTATGCTGTGTTGAATTAATCAATAGAAGAGGAGAGAAACCACCCTCCTTTAAACTGTATATCTGATTATCTGAAATCTAACCATGTTTTTAACTTATTTTTTACTCAGCTCTGAAATTCATTGTTCTTACCTTTGTTTGAATAAAATGCTACTGGTATTTGTTTTGTGCACAAGCATCTCCTGGGCTGGTCACTGGGATGGAAGTACTAGAACTTTTATATTCTAAATACAGAAGGAAAGGTTGACAACCAGCCATCTAGAACAAGGGACCAGGATCACCCTGACACTTCTGAGCTTCTCCACACATCAGCTTGGTCCAGATTAGAATGACGCCAATATTTCCCTCCTTTTGTTTGGTTGGTTTGTCTGTTCTTGTTTTGGGGTTTTTCTGCCTATATTTCTTTTCCTTTGATGGTTCCTGAAGTTTATCAGCAAAGGGAAAGTTTCTCTAGGAACTAGTCCGTCAGAGTCCCCTGTTGCCTCTTGGAAGGACATCTGTGTCAGACCTCAGCCACTTGAGCAGCTACTGTAGACAGCCCTTGGGATGATTCAGAAGGGGCCCAGATGTAAAGCACAGGTTGGGTGACAAAGCTGGAAGGAAGCTACCAGAGGGCTGTGCTTGTCACCCTAAACACCTGTCATTTCACTCAAGCCTTAAAACAACTCTACATCCCAGACATTCTGATCTCCCTCTCATGGCTAAACTTGAGATCAAGGAAGTCCAGTCTTTTGCCTCTATGTATCTGGAAAGTGAGTCACAACAAGAAGATATCCTCAGGGATGTAGGACTCAGTGACCAGAGCAGCCTACAGCCAGTACGTGCTCTGAATTTGGGCAGTCCAGGCTGCTGCTGCCAGGGAAGGGTTCCTGAAAGAGACAAGTGTTGGGGTAAGCCCAGAGATGGGCCAGGCCAGGGACAGCTGCAAAGAGAACACAAGGACCATGAGCCACTGCGCAGAGACAGTCTAGCTGTGTGCCTCATCTGGAAAGCACAGCCACTGTTAGACCCTGGGTTCATAGGGCTGTGGTAAAGGTCAAACGAGATGACATTTCTGAAAGTGCTTTGCCCACACTTGGCACACAATGGAAGCTTAGGAAATGCCAGCCCCACCCACTGCCCCAGCGCCTGGAGCAAGCGAGTAAGAACAACCAGTGCACCAGCCTCAAAGGGCAGCGATGCAGGATCCCGGAGAGAGCGGCCGCTTCCTTTGTGGCACTTGCCCTCAGCCCTCCATGCCCCCAGCGCCAGAGGCTAGCCTCCCCTCGGGCAAAACAAGGCTTCCAAAGCCTGGGGTTCCACCTCCTTTAGGGCACAAGGTTCCAGGTCTACTCCCTGGACCCGTATGAAGGAAGCCTCAGGTAAAAAAGTGCGCTGCCAAGCCCTGTTCCTGTAAATAACCTGGTGGGGTCAAGTAAGGACAAGGCCACGGTAGAAAGCTGCTCCTACCCCAGACTTCAGGCAGCCTCTGATGGCACAAGACACAGTGTGGGTCTGAAACTAACCCTGATGTCCCTGTAAACTTGCCCTCCACAGACATCTGGAAATGGGTGTTTCTGAAGGCTGGGAGCTCCTGTAGCAGCTAACCCTGTAGCTGAACTCTAGAGATGGCACCAGACAGACCCACCCTCAGGAGGCTCCCAGGCCAAAATCAGCTAGATCTCCCTCTGGGTGTCTCCACAGCCTGCTACCTCTGATTTGGCTCTTATTTGTAACCCTCCTCCTGCAGACCTACCTGCCCCCTTCTTCCTGAGCCCTCCCAGTCCCAGCAACCACCATAATGTAACCTGCCTGTTCTGCTGAGAGTAAGGAGTCTGTTCAGAGAAGGAGGACAGGTACAGCTGAGGCTCTGCACTGCAGCATCCTGTCAGACACCTGCCGTGACCTTCGCTCCATGCTCAAGGTCCCTTCTGCCCTACGCAGTTAACCACCTCTCCTATCCTCCCTCCCCTCTCTTCTTGGTCTCCCTCCCTTTCCTGTGTCACCTGGGACCCAGGTTCGGTTCTGCCAGGTCCTCACCTCAGTGTCTGCAGGTGGAGCTGCAGTAATGCTGCAGGGGACTCTTCCCACCCCGCTCCAGCTCCCTCTGGCCCTAGTATGTCCATGCTAAAGCTTCCGACATGTCATGAAGAAGGGTGTTCACAGCAGACCTGAAGTGTGCTATTACAGGCAAGGCCAGGTGGTGCCATGTACTAGCTGTGTAACCTTAGGAAGTCACTGTCCTTGAGACTCGGTTTTCTTACTGTAAAATAAACATTGAAATCTGAGGGTTCTCCACAGTACAGGAATGAAGTCCAAAACACTGCGACCCAGGAAAACACCGTGCGCCAGGTGAAAGAAGCCAGCCACAAGAGTACCTGCTGATAGCCTACATACCTGAAACTTCTAGAATAGGCAAATGGAGAAGCAGAGAGATTAGTGGTTACCTGAAACTGGGGGAAGCGGAAGGGAAGTGGTTGTTGCTCAGATACATGAAAGGTTTTTGTTGTTTTGTTTTTGTGCAGTGATGAAAATGATCTCAGATTGTGGCAATGGTGGCTCAATTTTGAATATATTAAAAATCACTTGAATGCTCAAATGGCATGATGTATAAATTACATCTCAATAAAACTTATTTTTTATTTAGAATTCTAATGCTTCATAGGGGTATAGGGAATAGAAATAGTGCATCTAAAATATCAAGCACATAATAGATAGCAAGAAATTGGCAGTGATTATCATCACCAGTTAGCAAAAGGAGGCCCAGGAGAACCCTGACAGCCTATCCTAAAGGGGCCTTGACCTTTGGGCTCTCAAAGGGCACACACACACACACGCACACGCACACGCACACATATATATCTTTTTGTCATCAAGGTAGCCCATTTCTTGAAGCCCAAAGGAGCCATATTAAAGAGCCCCAAGTCAAGGGAGCTGAACCAGATCTCACTGGTCCCCTCCCTCCCAGCCCCTCAGCGGCCCGCCCCTTGTCAAGTGGCCAGACTGTCACTAGTTTCTCAGCATTAGGTTTCAGGTCAGCTGCTGTTTAAGGCCAGTGCCTAGCCAGAGGCAGCAGAGACAGCAGTGCGTAACAAGAAGGGACCATCAAATCCTGTTGCTGCCCACTGAAATGGAGCCCAAGGGAGCCCCTGCGCTGCCCTACCTTGGCTAGCCTCACAGGTAAGACCCTGTTCCTCTCCTCAACTTGTCTGCCTCTCTTCTCCCTTAGTCTGTTCTTCCTTTCGTAGAGGCTCTCCGAGGTGGCCAGGAGCTGCCAGGAACACACACACCACCACAGTGTGAGAGACGTAATCCAGTCCAGGCCCCACTTAATCAAGATGAAGGAACCACAACCTTAGGGAGGGCTTGAACCCTGTATCACTCACCAAGACACACCCTTGTTCTGGCTGGCTCCTCTGGTAGGATTTTATAGATCCCCCAGATGAAAAGTGGCCTTTGGCCAAGAATCTCCAGGATTCCCCCAGAGCACAAAGTTCTTTCCAGCTAGAGACCTAGGGCCATTTTCTGGGTAGAGAAGATGAGGGCATCTATGACTTGAGGCCTGGCTTAGATGGTGTGTTGGACGTTTACGGAGCCTCACTTTGCCCACGTGGCTTCCCCAATGCAGATATAGAGGCTTTGCCAGGGAGGGCTGCTTAGGCAGTGCAGAAGACACACTCATTAATGGGCCCTGAACATCCCATGCCTTTGGGTACACTGTCAGCTTCTTCCTCATCTACCCAGTGGCAAAGGTCTTCTGGTTGCCGGGCTTCCTCAAGTAATGGTTCAGGAGGCTGGGGTGCATTGGGAAGGAGGTTTGCGAGCCCCTTCTTCAGGAAAGTTCCTACCATGCCTGCCCTTATGGCCTTGCTTTTGACCTGAATCTGCCCATCCTTTCTGTTTGTGATGGATGGCTCAGAACTACTGCAATAAGCAGACTTCTTGACCAAGTTCAGGCTTCAGCACCTCTTGGTGGGTACCTTCAATTAATGTCCTCGCTGGTGTCAGAGTCCCCATTGTTTCCTTTCAGTTCATCATCAATGCCTGTCTTAAACTCCCAGTCCCTCCTCACTGTCCACCTGATTAGGCCTAACCTTAGCATTTGCAGCCTTCTACCACAGGGCCCTGAGGTTATCTCTGACCTCATTCACTGCCTCGTTTCAGTAAGAGGGTTCTTGAACCAGCTGGTCGTCCTCTGTCTGTCTCGGTGCCCTCCCTACAGTGAGCATTACAGAAAAGGAAGGTAAGCTGATCCCATCCCTGCTTTGGGGTATCCCTATAGCTGGAAAATGTTACAGCTAATGAGGCCATTCTACGAGAAAGTGAGGTCAGAGTTAGCAGGGGACAAGGCAGGTTCAGAAAAGACAGTCCTGCCTGATGGTCCAGCCCTCGGACCAAGGGGAAAGAGCTGTCCAGAGAAACTCCCAGCCTGATTGGGAAACAGATCCCATGAAGTACCTTCTACAGGACCTGGCACAACACTGGTCACTGCTTGCCTAGCCTCAGTTAATGGAACAAAAGCACCTAACATAGGGCTCTTCTGTTAGCACCTGAGTGGCTCACAGACAGGCTTTGAAGAAGGGATTCTTAAGGGATATGCCTCAAAGGCCTCTCCAACTCTGAAAGTGTCTCAGATTCATGATGCCAAGGGCCCAGCAGCCCAGCCCTCCAGGTTAAATCCAAGGCTGAGGGGAAGAGAGTCCAAGGGGAGAGTCAGCTGTTCCAACAATACATTCCAAGCCTGGCAGAGGAGCCAGCACCTCCCTGCTGGAAGGAGCCAGGTCTGGCTGCTTTTCTGTAGGGCAAAGGGGAATGAGGTCCACGCAAATGGAGTGTTTCTCCTAGCACGCCTGCACTGCTGTCTCCTCAGCCAGGTTGGCTCCGAGGGCTCCAGGCCTCGCCCATCACCAAGAGCCCAGTCCTCCTTGGCTTCTCTTAGGAAGCACCCAAGATAGGCAAGAAGAGACTGAAGGGAGAGCCAAGGCCCGCCTCAACCTACCTGCATAGATCTCAGCCTCATTGGGTCCACAAACTTCACCTGATCAATGGACTTGGTGCTCACCCAGCCTTTTCCAGATTCCTTTTGGGTTTTGTGGAGCATTTAGTCACTGAAAAGGGCTTTGAAAACCCTGAGCAGCCCATTTCCACATCGACTGGGTCTGTGGGTGGCATAGGGAAGACAGCTTTATTGCGTGGTCCATGGAAGTTTCTGTTGTCACCGCCCCAAGGTGTTTTTGAACCTAAAAATAGCAGAGTGAAATGCTGGTGTAGACCCTGGGGCCTAGCAACTCTGAACAAGCTAATGTCTCCAAGCCTCAGCTACTTCTGCACAGTTGAGAATCAAGTCAGATCACACGTACAGGGTTCCTACAGCAGGAGCCTCACAGCCCAGAAGCCAGGCCCTCCTGCCTTGAGCTTCTGCTGAGCCCTGGTCTCACCCACAAGTCCAGGCTTTTGCCTCCCCTGGGCCATCCTTCTCACTTCTCTAGCTGCTAAAAGCCCTTTTCAAGCCATGTTAATCCTCTTACCACTCTTCACAAGAAAAAGGATGATCTCCCTCCTCCAAGTCTGTTCTTGACGGCTCCTCCCCATCTACACAACACAGTCCATCTTGTCCTGCAGTTAGCAGTGGACAAACCTCCTGGAGACTCCATAGGCAAGTCACATGGGTTTTTTACTCACCTCCAGATACCCAAGAATGCCATACACAGAACCAGCTTGGGATAGGTCCTCTGGGCATCTGCTGGCTTTTACCACAGTCAGTTCTGTTTACCTCAATGATGCAAGAATGGATTAGACCGGGATGAGAAGGGATCTTCCAGTAACGCCTCCAATCCATTTTAAAACAAATATAGCACTGCTGGACCAGGGAGGTCTCTGTTCTCAGGGACAGTCCACTGAATGAGGGAGTTCACCAGTAGACAAGACCGAGGCGTGATCAGTGCCATGAGACAAATGAGAGAGATCTGGAGCTAGCATTTTATGCTGGAAGTTCAGGGAAGGCTCTCTGAAGAGGTGACATTTGAGGAGAAACTTGAAGGATGAGGTGATCTCAGCAGACATCTGTGAGAACTGTGTTCCGGGAAGATGGCATAGCCTGAGCAAAACCCAAGAGTCCCCAGTGTCTGAAGCTTAGTGAATGAATGGGGGAGGGGGGGCCAGGGAAGTCGTGGGGACAGGGTCCTCACAAAGGACCCTGGAGGCCAACCAAGGCATTAGACTTTATTATTACAGGTTTTTAAATTATTCTTATTTTTTTATGTGCGTGAGTGTTTTGCCTACATGTTTGCAAGTGCACCTGTGTCGTGCAATGTCCACTGAAGTCAGAAGAAGACTTCAGGTTCCCTGGAACTGGAATTATGGGCAGTAGTTACCCAGGTTCTCTGCAAGAGCAGCCCATGCTCTTAACTTCTGAGCCATCAGTCCAGCCTCCTTTGTTCTTGTGGATGATGTTAAACTAGAAGAGTGACATGATCGGACAGAGGCTTGGATGCAGGTCTCCAATGGGAAAATCTGCTTCTGTTGTTCAGAGCTAACATCACTGAGTCAGTGACACTTAAGATGACTGCAGTCAGGCTGGAGATGTAGCTCAGTTGGTAGAGTGCTTGCATAGCATGCATGAAGCCCTAAGCTTGATCCCCAACACCACATCATCATGCCTCAATTCTACCTCACAGCAGGATTTAAAATGCATTCTTCCATACTTGGACCCAGGCCTCTAGGCTGGGATCCAGTGGCTGTGAGTCCCAGCCTCAGCCAACGTCCCCTCATCCAAACCCCACCTCCTTCCATCCCTTCGGGTACTTCTCCCCCTATTCATCTTCCTGTCTAGAAAGTGAATTCCTTGAGGGAGGCCAACCAAACCTGATTTTTCCATCCCTCACTTTACTGGTCTGGTGGTTGAGAAATATCTGATCAATCAACAGTCATTTACTTCAGCGTGAGTTAGCTCACCAGCTCCTTCCCTGGATTTTCCAGGGAAAGGCAGCCACAAGCCTGAGTCCATGGCACCTGAATGGTCTGTGCAGGCTGAGGAGGTATCACAGAGAGAACCAGGTTGAAACAAGCCTTGGGAAGTCACCTCGCCTGGCTCCTACTTAGCTTTTGACACATAACTCTTTAACTCATTTGCACAAGACAGAGTAAATATACCTAAGGGTACATCAGCCCATTGTAGGCCTTGAAGGCAGGATCAGAGCCCGCATTTCCTGATCACTGGCTCAGAATCCTGTAGTCCTGTAGGGAAGTGGTGCACATTGTCCACAGTTCTGGCCCTGGCTCTGAGGCACCAAAGGGTCCAGGACCTCAGCACACCAAAGAGGTATATGAGTTGGGACACCAGTGAGTGCGAACTGCTGAGAAATGGCATCAACACCAAAGACCTGATGCACAGAAAGCCAAGTTGTAAGGACACAGGGCCAACCATGACGGTGTACCAGTTTCACAGCATAACTAAGGCTGAACCAGGACCCTCACAGTAACCAGCAGAAAAACAGGTGCAGGCACAAGTACATATCCCTTTGTGTATGTGTGTATGTGTGTGTGTGTGTGTAAGTGTGTGTATGTGTGTGTATGATGTGTGTGTATGTGTGTGTATGTCTGTGTGTGTGTGTGTGTATGTCTATGTGTGTATGTGTGTATGTGTGTGTATGTGTATGTGTGTGTATGTGTGTGTATGTGTATATGTGTTTGTATGTGTGTATGTGTATGTGTGTGTGTATGTGTGTATATGTATGTGTGTGTATGTGTGTGTGTGTATGTGTGTGTGTATGTGTGTACACATGCATTTCTGCTCTGGCATTGTATGTGGATTCTAGCAAGATAGTACATTGCATTGGCCCAAGACTGAGGTTCTGTCTTCAGCCAAGATGTGAGTAACTCACTGTGGTGTGAGAGAAAAGGGTGCATGTGCCAAACCAGGCAGAGCAGCCATAACACCTCAGACAGCAGAAGCATTCACGTCAGAACACCTCCCTCAGGGCCATCCGGAGGCCCGCTCCACAGCAGGCTGCCTCTCAATTCCGCAGAAAAACCATCAGTCCAGGAGTCATAGAGATAGGAAGACAGGAAGCAGGACTGAGAAGGAGTCTGTTTTGCTTTGTTTTGCTTTGTTTTTTTATGTAAACCCAGGCCGGGCATGGTGATGCAGGCCTCAGGAGGATGAAACATTTAGGAGGCTGAAGCAGTATGATCTCAAGTTCAATCCCAGCCTGGGTAATTTAGTGAAACTTTGTCTCTACATAAAAAGCAAAGAGAAAGCCAAGCGTCGTGGCACACACCTTTAATCCCAGCACTTGGGATGCAGAGACATGTGGGTCTCTTTGAGTTCAAGGCCAGCCTGGTCTACATAGTGAGTTCCAGGCCAGCTGGAGCTATAGGGAGACCCCATCTCAAAAAGACCAAAAATAAAAGTAAAGAGAAGGCTGGGTTTATAGATCAGTGGTAGAGTGTTTGTTTGTCTTATACTAGGGCCTAGGTCCAATCCCCCTTTGAAGGGGAAGCATCTTTGCCAAGGATAAATGAGTTTTTTAAGTCACAAGGAATGTTTCCCTTCCTAAGAGCAAAGAATCCAAAATGAAAAGGCACCTTAGAAAGGTGGATCCCAGATAAAACAGTAGGACCCCTGGAAGAACAGGGTGCCCGTCAAGTCAGGACCAGGCCTGCTCCCTGCATCAGCCTCAGTTTGCTCTGTCAATGAAGATACCACCAATAGCCCTGTCTGCCCCCTGGTGCAGAGGTGACAGGGATTACAAGTTGTGAGAGATGGGAAGTGACCTGATTTTCTAGGCCAAATTCAGGCAACTTAAGCATGGCAGTCCCTGGGCTTCTCTCTTTGAATGCTGCGGGTGGAGGGTGTGCCTCGAAATGGGACAGAGCCAGACAACCCAGGCTCCACACATCTCTGGCCTGTCTCCTGCAGCCTACTCTCTGCACTGAAGCCAAGGATCGCCAAGCAGTCTCTCTCTCCCTGGACCCTCCTGGGACCATGGTTGGACTTCAGCCTTCAGAAGTGCCTCCCACAGTAGTTGTAAAGTTCCTGGGGGCGGGTACAGCAGCCTGCTTTGCTGACATCCTCACTTTCCCGCTGGACACAGCCAAGGTCCGCCTACAGGTAGGTGCCCTTTGGCCAATGGTCCTTGTTCACAAGGAAGGAAGGGCTGATTCTCCACAGCATCCTGCTCATCTGCAAACATGCCCTTCCTCACACGGAGCCAGGGAGAGACCACTCGCTCCACTGCTTAGAGTCTTTCCTTGCCTCCTCATACACCATCCCTCCAAACCAAAACAGTCCAGATGCCTTGGCTTAGTAGTATGACAGGACTCTTTACTGCCTAGCTCTGCTTTGTAAACCATAATGTGAAACAAAGGTAAGGAGGGAACCATGTGATCTTGGGTCACTAACATTTATAGTAATAAAACAAGAAAAGCAAATGGCCCTGTTAGGTGCTCAAAGGAGCCACACTATGCGCACCATTGCTTTGTGAACTGTAAAATGCAATTTTCACCTTCCAAGTGATGGTCATGCTATTCTCAAGGCCTAGGTAGGGTGGGCCCAGCCCAGGCAGGGACTTTGTGCATGAAGCCCCTCCCTGGCCACCCAGCAGCTCCTCAGGTCCTGTGGTTGTGCCTCAGATCCAGGGGGAGAACCCAGCCACGCAGAGCGTCCAGTACCGTGGTGTGCTGGGCACCATCCTGACCATGGTGCGCACCGAGGGCCCCCGCAGCCCCTACAGCGGGCTTGTGGCGGGCCTGCATCGCCAGATGAGCTTCGCCTCCATCCGCATTGGCCTCTATGATTCAGTCAAGCAGTTCTACACCCCCAAAGGAGCGGACCGTGAGTGTCAGCACCCCTGGGCACCAAGGGCTGGGCAGGGAGCCCAGCAGGTACATGGGTCAGAACATCGTGGGTGGTCCATGATGCAGAGTCAGGCATCCAGAAGCTAGTGACAAACCTTTGAGATTCTGACAGCCTGAAAGGATACTCCCAAGTCAGGAGCAGTGAGTTCAAGGCAACTCCTCTGCTCTCTCTGCCATCCCCAGACTCCAGCATTGCCATCCGGATTCTAGCTGGCTGTACTACAGGAGCCATGGCGGTGACCTGTGCCCAGCCCACAGATGTGGTGAAGGTTCGATTTCAAGCCACCATCCACCTGGAGACTGGAGGCGACAGGAAATACAGAGGGACTATGGACGCATACAGGACCATCGCCAGGGAGGAAGGGGTCAGAGGCCTGTGGAAAGGTAGGCTCAGGAGCCCTTGGACAGAGCTTGTCTTCGCTGAGGGCCTGGGCAGGGAACCCAGCAAGGAGGGAACGCTCAGTTATGGTCAGTTCACTGTGTAAACTGCCCTCAGGGAGACAAAAATGAAGAAGAGGATGTCCATACCCTCGGGGACGTACACACTGTAGACAAGAGGCCAAGCTGCGCCGTACCAGTGCCCAGAGGGCCAGGCCAGGGATGGGAGAAGGTGGTTCCAGAAAGAAACTGGCCTCAAAGGCTGAGGTGTGGTGATGGAAGGGAAGGACTTCAGAGAGCACAGAGCAGAAATGCACCCAGGAGCACAGCTGGGGCACCGGATGCAGTGAGATGAGGCGGACTTCCTTAGGAGTAGAGGTTTCCCTCTGCGAGGTTCCCTTGACAAATGCCAGAATCCCTCCTGCATTTGGACCACCATTCACATGGATCCTTGCGGGAAAAAGACTGACCCCGTGACGTTTAAGAGCAGAACACCCAGGGACAGTTCTGCCTCTGTGTCCCCTTGCTGGTACCCCACTCACCCCAAGCCTGTGTCCCCCCGGTGAAACCTCTCTCCTAGGGCCCTGCCAGCACTGTAATCTGCCACTTTCCTAAGAACCCAACATCCCTCTTCCAAGAAAGATATCTCACCCTACCTGTAGTTCACAATGATCACAAATTGCCCTCAAATATAGCCAAAAGTTGGTGTCTCTGTTTGTAAATATGGCCGGGGGCAGGTAAAAGTTGCTAACCTCACAAGGAAAAGTGGGATCTGCCTGGGTATCATGGGCTCCCCCCAGCTGAGACCACTGTTGTGGGCCACTGGGCCATAACCTGGGGCCTTGTAAGCAGGAAAGCCACTTCTTTGATTCTACATTCATCAGTCCCTGGCACCTTCCTAACAGGAACTTTGCCCAACATCACAAGAAATGCCATCGTCAACTGTGCTGAGATGGTGACCTATGACATCATCAAGGAGAAGCTGCTGGACTCTCATTTGTTCACCGGTATGGCTCCAGAGAAACAGGGATGGGACCACCCAGAGGGACCAGGGCTCCATCAGGAGCTGAGAGAGGAGCAATGGCCACTTCAGGATTTCAATGAGTAGGAACGAGGCCTGATCCGGAGGCCAGAGCCCCGAGTTAGCACCAAACTCAGTGTATCTTTAAGTGAAGACTCTGACTTCAGTTTCCCCAAGCAAAGCTGTTGGGCTGGGTGACCTTCTTACTCTGAGATGCTCAGTTCTCATTTGCCAAAACTAACCAAGACCTCAGCCTTGGGCCCTGAGAGACACAGATAATGCTGCCTGTGCTCAAGAAGGTCAAGGCTGAGTTGGAGTCCGTGACTGCACGTGGAGCCGAGCAGACATCTGTCCCATTCCTGGTATTTGTTCTTCCCTTCCCTTCTGCAGACAACTTCCCCTGCCACTGTGTCTCTGCCTTTGGAGCCGGCTTCTGTGCCACAGTGGTGGCCTCCCCAGTGGATGTAGTAAAGACCCGGTACATGAACTCCTCCCCAGGCTGGTACCGCAGCCCCCTACACTGTATGCTCAAGATGGTGGCCCAGGAGGGCCCCACAGCCTTCTACAAAGGGTAAGCTGCCACCTGCTGCCTCCAGCACTCCTTCCAGAAAACCTGGGTCTGTCTCTCTCTGTCCCTCTCTCTCTTTCCGTCTCTCTCTCATTCTTCCCTCCTTCCCTCCCTTTCTTCCTTCTTCTTTTCTGCCTTCTTTCCTTTCATTTTCTTTCTTTCTGACAGGGTCTTGTGAATCCCAGGCTGGCCTCACCTTGTAGCCAAGAATGGCCTTGGCATCCTGATCCTCCTGGCTCCACCCTTGAGTACTGGGTTAGAGGCAAACACCAACATGCCTGGCTTTGGGGGTTCTTTTCTTAGGTTCCTACTTCAGGTGGCAGTGAACAGGACAGATGTAAATGTCATGAAGAAATAAAAAAGAGCTATGGAAGTTGAAAGGAAGAAAGAAAGAAAAGAAAGAAGAAAGAAAGAAAGAAAGAAAGAAAGAAAGAAAGAAAGAAAGAAAGAAAGAAAGAAGAGGGAGGGAGGGAGGGAGGGAGGGAGGGAGGAAGGAAGGAAGGAAGGAAGGAAGGAAGGAAGGAAGGAAGGAAGGAAGGAAGATAGGAAGATCTGATTTGGAGGGGTTAGAGAAGCCTTGATGAGAAAAAGTAGCCCAAAGCTAGGTAAAAGTATTATTTATCTCTAAACATTTTGGCCAGGGGAGACTTCCCCACCTGCTGCCCTAGTCATCACCACACGGCAGAGGCACATGCTCACTGTACCAACAACCCCCAGGGGCTCTGTGCCTTTGCAAATGCTCTTCCCTCTCCTTGGAATGCCTTCCCTTTTAAAGGCTTTTTACATTTATTTTGTTATCATTATTGCATGTGTGATGTGTGTATGATCTGTATATGGAAGTATGTGTTCCATTGCACATTGTGTGGAGGTCAGAGGACAACTTTGTGAGATCGGTTCTCTCCTTCCACCTTTACATCACTTTCAGGGATGGAACTCAGTCCATCAGGCTTGCATCCTTGGGTGGCAGCAGCTTTACCCACTGAGCCATCCCAACACCCATATGGAATACCTTTTCCTCATCTGCAAGATCCACATCTTAGCTTCTCATTTCCAGACTAGTCCAAATGCCCCTCCTCCCTCACACTGTCACACAGGAATTTTCCCCTCTCCATGAACCTCAGCAATACCTTTGATTCCACATTTATGATAATTCCCACTTTAATTCACCCTCACACTAGTGCATAAGCTCCTTGGAGCTGAGGCTGGCAGCTCATCCATCTTCCACCGTCTGGAGACCCTAGCACAGAGCAAGCAGTCAGCAATGTGTGTTACTGACCGTCATCCTGATAGCTAAGTCCCTATGTACTGAGTCTTGGACTAAGCACTTTACATATGTAAACTTTAAGACAACCCCATGAACTGGGTAGTGGCCCCCACACTGCCTATGGAAGATACTGCCTTTCAGGAAAGTAGCTTGTCCAAGATCACAGACTACAATGGCAGAGGCATGGCTGTAACCACAACCCAGTGCGGTGCTGCTTGTCCCACTGGTCTTGGCTCCCAGTTACTTCCAGCACATGGTTTTCTGGTGCCCAATGTTAGGCTGAATCCAACAAACAGTAGCTGTTAGGTCCTCAAGGCTGGGAATAACACATTAATGCTATCACTAGACTGACTGTTCTGAGAGTGCCTGTCACTGGTGTCTTCAGCTATAACCACTTTTCTTTCATTTGGCAAACATTTATTGAACATTGTGTGTGTGCCAGATCCTGCTCTATGCCTCCCTCAAAGAGTAACAGACAAGTAGGTGGCATCCATTGAGCAGTGATTAATTCTGAGCCTGTACTGGGTGCTGTCCACCAGTCACTCAGTTAACCCGCAGGACAGCCCTAGGGGAGATACCACCGTTTTCCTCATGGTGTTTTGTTTTATTTCATTCTTTTTTTATTGTGTATGAGTGTATTGCCTGCATGCAAGGGCACCTGTGTCATGCAATGTCCTCTGAGGTCAGAAGAGGGAGTCATATCCTCTGGAACTGGAGTTACGATTGTTAGTTGCCATACGGGTGCTGGGAACTAAACCCAGGTCCTCTGAAAGAGCAACCAGTTCTCTTAACTGCCAAGCATCCCTCTGCCCCCTTATTCTTAGTTTTTTGAAACAGGCCTCAAACCTCTGATCCTCCTGCTTCCACCTCCCCAGGGCTAACATTACAGATATGTGCCACCACAACCAGCTTTTATTATCCTCATGCTAAAGATAAAGAACTTGAGGTTCAGAAGTACCATGTTACTCATCAAAGGTTTTGAAGCCAGAAGCTAGAATTTGAAGACAGGTCTGACTTTGGTGTTTGGACATATTGCCACAGTGCTATAGTCCCTGTGATGGTTCAAGAAAGGCTATGGCAGTTTGGTATGGGGGTATGTGCCTGTAATCTGCACTCAAGAGCTGAAGCAGGAGGATTGCCTTGCGTTCAAGGGCAGGCAGGAATACATAGTAAGACCCTGTCCCAATCCCTACCCCACAAAAAAGAAGTCCTAGCTAGTGCCCAAGCTGAGTCCTTGAAAAACAACCCTCCAGATGAGGGAGATATGGGACGATCCGAGCGGAGGGCACAGCATGGGTAAAGCCACAGCAGAGGGCCTGGCATCATCAGGGTCCTCGCTTGCTGCTCAGTGTGGAAAAGCAGGGCAGAATGAGGCTGGTGCCCCCAGCTTCAGGGTGCGTGTGTCAGACAATGTGTTTGAATACTACAACTGGTGTCTAGCATCGGTGTGTGACCAGCTGTGTGGTCTTCAAGCTACCAGCCTCTCTGGGCCTGTTTCTAACATAGAAACCTGGTGACAAGCATAGTTACCACCCAGACTGTGAGAACCACCTGACATAGTAACCTGCCTTAACATGCTAGATTTCTTTCCTTTTCTGACTCCAACTTCTGCCTAAATTAAATCCCCTCAGCAAAGAAGACACAGGTGAACTGGATCTCAAACAACTTGTAGCAAGCAGTCTAGGGCCCTCAGCACCGGGCTGGTGTGGAGAGAGCATGGTAGGTGTGTTCGCTCCTCCCTGCCGGCTCCTCAACGGGTGGCCATTTTCTCCTCAGATTTACCCCCTCCTTTCTGCGTCTGGGAGCCTGGAACGTGATGATGTTCGTAACCTACGAGCAACTGAAACGGGCCTTGATGAAAGTCCAGATTCTGCGGGAATCTCCATTTTGAACCAAGAAGTGGGCTACTTGGTAACCTTCCATGTACAAGGCCAGTTAAGAATGGACTAAAAATGTGGATCTGTGCCTGGTGGATCTGTGCCTGGCAGACCCAGGCTCATATGCTGCAGAACTCTACACCTGTTGGTGATTCAAGTAACTGAACTATAAGAGGAAGAAAGTTTTGAGCTCAGTGTTTTATCTGAAAACACCTTTGATTTGCACTGACAAGATGAGAAATAAATTATATTAATTTTTGAAACTCTCTAGGATGGATGCCTAACATTTAGGCAAGAGAAAACAAAAAGAGATCCCTTTGGATAAAAGGGAAGATTGCCAACTTGCATCCCCTGAAAAATAATCAGGAGGTGCTGCAAGCATTGAAGGATGGGCCACAGTACAGTTGAATCAGCCTTGAAGCCTTGAGGGACAGTACAGCTTCAGCACAGAGCTAGGACTGCACCTCCATGGTCACACAAGGTTCATCCCTCTGTGCTCTGTAATGAGTCTGACAAATGGAATCCATCAGGATTCTGAGAAATGTGAGACAGGAAGAAAACATTGAACCTATGCAAAGGAGGCCTGCTGAGCCCACCGAGGACACTGGAGGACAGAGGTCTGCCTCACTCCCCTGTCTGTACAATAACCAGGGAGGATCCTGTGAGAAACCAGGCACTTTATAAGAGAAATGGCTATCTACAAGTGTAAACATGAAGACAATGCTTTGGGAGAGATTTTTGTCCAGACAGGAATTACCGGGGTAGAAGTTTTGGAAAGATGCAATTGTATAGTAGTGAGGCTGTGTATGGGGACCATAGTTGACTGAAGCCTCGGGAGCCCACTGCCCTCAGCTTCCACTCTCTAGCAACCTCAAAGAGCTGTGGCTCGGAGAGAGATATTGCCTGCCTGGGAGTCCAAAACAGCAAGACTCAGAATCCTTGGAGAATTATGACTCAATAAATGAATTCTTACCCTGGGGCTGAAGAGATATCTCATTGGTTAAGTGACCACTCTTGCAGAGGACCAGGGTTCAGTTTCCAGTACCCACATGTTGGCTAACAACCATTCATAACTCCAGTTCCAGGGGACCAGACGCCCTCTTCTGGCCACCATGGGCATTGCATGCACAGGTGAACTTACATACATGAAGGCAAAATATACACATAAAAATAAATAAGTTTTTTAAAAGAATTCTTTAGAACAAGAACAGTTCCAGATTAGTTAGGCTATAAAACCTAACCCTACCCCACCCTCCCAAAAAAGTTTATTTTTGGATCTGGGGATAGCTCAGTGGCAAAGCACTTGTTGGGCATGCACAAAGCGTCTGATCCTTAACAACACACACAAGTGTATTCTATAAGCACACTTTAAGAAAAAGATCAATAGATATCCCCTAGGTGTTTGCATATGAGAAGAGTTCCTGGCTAGGGAGAATCTGATGGAAAAAATGTTCCAGGAAAGGAGAAACAGGTCCAGAAGCCTGAGAACTGGAATGAACATGACCCATTGCAAGAATAAAAAGAACACAGCATAGCCCAAGGCCTGTGTGTCTGCAGCAAGGCAAATGGAACTGTGAAAGTGATGGCATCCATGTATTCATTCATCAAACATGTAAGAGGTGTGGTGTGCCAGAGTCAGACGACAGCAGATTGTTCAGGTTTGGCAGCTGAGGGCTGGACAGATGACTCAGTGGTTAAAATCACCTGCCGCTCCTGCAGAGGACCCAGGTTTGGTTTGTAGCACCCACATGACAGCTTACAATTGTCTGTAACTCAAGTTCACAGGATCTGACACCCTCTTCTGGACTCCGTAGGCACTGTACACACATGATGCACTTACAAGCAAGCAAAACACACGCACATAAAATGAATATACATTTTTTTTAATTTTGCAGAGACATGAAGGGGAAAAAAATGTTATAGAAGGAAGGCCATAGGGTTCCTTTAGATCACACACAGTAAAAAGGAGGAAAAGCCGGAACTTAAAGGGACAGATTGTAGAAGCAATATTCTGAAGAAAATGTCAGCAGAATAATGCATGTGGGTAGGAGGGATCATTCTGGAAAGGACATGAGAAGCCTATAAATACAGTCTCAAAAGTTAAACTAAGGATCCACTGTCTTCAGTGAAATTTAAGGGACAGTCGTCAAACATGAGGTAAGGTTAGTGGGCCTGGGGTGGCTATGTATAAGAAAGAGCACTATGAAAGTCTTCTTTCATTTATGATTGTGTGTGTGTGTGTGTGTACTTGTTAGTGTGTATGTGTAAGGCTGAGTGTGACTGGGGAGGTCTCATGTTGACACCTGCTCTTTAATCACTCTCCACCTTTACTTTTTGAGACAGGGGCTCTCACTGAACCTGAAGGTCATCGATTGGCTGCCTTGTCTATGAACTTCAGGGCTCTGCCTGTCTCCCCTCCCACAACCCCAGTCCTGAGATTACCAGAGCATACCATCCCCCCGAGCTTTTGATGTGGGTACCGACAGGTACTTTCCATCCATCTTCCAAGCCCTGAAAGCCTTTTTCCTTATAATATGATTTAATTGAGACACTTAAAGTTCTGATGTACCCCTGATACTGTTCTCTTTTGTCTGCCACACAGGGCAAAAAGGGTATTCTTAAGTGTAAGGTACTAGGCCTCCCACAGGCCAAGGGCCTTAGAACCCTAAACATAGTGTCCCACACATTGCACAAACACTCATACAGGAAGCTGACAGCCAGCCTATAATAGGGTCTTAGAAATAACAGAGAAAATATACACAAAACTTGTTGTCATCTACATTTGCACAAATAGTTATGACACCAAAATATACATGGTAAGCCAGGCAGGTGGTGCATGCCTATAAACCCAGTACTTAGAAGGCAGAGGCAAAAGAATCAGGAGTCCAAGACCAGCCTTACCTACATATTGAGTTTGAGGTTAGCTTAGGCTACAAGAGACCCATTCTCAAATAAGTAAATACACATATTAAGAAACATAAATTCAAATACTTGGAGGAACTACTGCAGTTGAGCTGATCTCATGCTGTACCTTTACTTACTGGCTCTTATAGTAAAGGACCTGAGAACAACACCATTTTCTTATTATAATAGAACTGTGAATAATTTTTAAATTATATTTATGAAGGAGTGAGAAACATGGACATGCCACAGCCCATGTGTGGCGGTCAGAAGATAACTCTGTGGAGACAGTTCTCTCCTTCCACATATGTGGGTTCTGGTGATCGAACTCAGGTCTTCAGATTTTGCAGCAAGCACTTTTCCCTGCTGAGCCCTCTTTCCAGTCCCCAAAGGATATTTTGAACAATAAGAAAAGTTACAAATTCATTGCCAGTTTTACTAGGGCTGGGTGTCTCTTACAAGACATGAGTCAGTGTAAACAAAAAGATTTTCGTTTTAAAATTTGAGGAATGGTCACATATTGTTCATCTCCTACCAATATAGCCAGACAGTAGAAATGTTCATAGAGGTTTTGTGAGTGGCATAAGTTAGGTCACAAAGGTGACATATAGCTATGCACTTCACCTGAGAAATATATATTGGTGATTCTGGCCCTCAGCTTTTGATCACTAGATCACAGAGTTTATATAACAAAGAATTATTTATCTAGATATACCAGCATCTTAGACCATCTTATTTTCTTGCAAGTTTTGTCACAAATCAAGGGCTCAGTGGCTACTTTAAAACATTGTAAACTGTTTCCTCAGTATATGTCAGTGCAGCAGAGCTTCTGGATGTGCTCAAGATGGACATCCCAGATCAGGAAAGATGTTCTGTATCCCTGAGCTTCGCCAATAAGAAGAGACACAAAGTCAGGTGTAGTGATGCACACCCTGGAATCCCACCACTTGGGGGCAGAGGCAGGAAGACTGAGAGTTTGAGACTGGGGGAGCTACTTAGAGATTCTGTCACTAAGCAAATAAATGAATAAATAAATACATTTGGATCAACATCATTCAGCATGGCCAATGTCCATCTGTAAACAGATTTAAATGTATTCACAGAAGACATTGTCATTACAGGATGGTAAAGAAAGGAGGAGTCGAGAAAGCAGCTTTGCCAGCGGCCGACGCTGACACTGACGGTGGAGGTCCAGCGGACACAACCAGTCCTGGCAGTTTATCCACAGGATAAACAAAGCATACTGCTTTCCTTTCTGAGAGAGCCTCCCTCTGCAGCCCAGGCCGCTCTTGAACTCATGATTTTTGTGCCTCAGCCTCTCAAATGCTGGATTATAGGTGTGCACCACCATGTTTTCCTATGTGACTCACCTGATAGAAAAGCTTTCATCCGAAGGTGGCAAATTCAACTGTCTGAGCCACATCCTGAATAAAGAACTAGAAAAGGCTCAAAGCATTGGTAAAGGGAAAGTACAGAGAACCAGAGAGATTCTGATCTCTTTCATACTTTGAGAAGCCAAATTCCATGTCTACTTAACAATAGAAATATGACTGCACAAGTGAGAACAACTTTGTTACAGTTTTCTTCCGAGTCTCCTGCACCGTGAAGACCTTCTTGATTTGAACCCTGAGACCTGCAGAAGAGTTCTAAACACAAGTTATACTCCAGGGCTGAGATATGGCTCAGCAGTTAAGAGCACTGGCTGCTCTTGCTGGTTCCATTCCCAGCACCCACATTGTGGCTAACAACCATCCATAACTCCATTTCCAGGAGATCTGGTGCCCTTTTCTGACCTCTTTGGGCATTGCATGATACAGGTGTGCTTACATACATGCAGGCAAAACACTCATACACACAAAATAAAAATCAAGTGATCAAGAAAAATTGTTTTAAGTTACACAATGCAAACCACACGCACAAACATCAAACACACACACACCACATGTACACCCCAAAGACACACACACACACCACAGTCACACACCACACACACACACACACACTCTACACAGATTGCTCGTTGTTTCCATGGCCTGTCAGAACAGGACTCCTCTGTGTGTCATTATGCGAGTGTTAAACCCAGATGTCAGAGTTCCATTCATTTTATTATCCAAAGGTATAAAACTTTAGGATAACAGACTTGTCAGACACCATTTAGGGTTATTGTTATTATTTATTATATAAATATTACTAATATACTACTAAATATCATACATAGTATCTTGTCATCCTGGGAGTCATAATTCTGTAGTAATTCTTGTTTCACATGTGCTGATGGTGGTGACTCACGGGATGGGAGCAACCCTTTTCATCTGATGTGTTCATAAATCATCACAGATAGTAAGGGACAGAATCAGCTCACAGCACCTAAGGCAGCTGTGTCAGCAGGTGCACACTTCTGGTCAGCTTGCAAACAGGAAGGCCAGGGACACTTCAGATGAGAAGGAACCAGATCTGACTGCTGCTTGGAATGAGGGAGAGTTTGGTCATTTGAAATGGTCACCGGGGAGGCACCTACAGCTGTCATGTTGCCTCAAGAGCAACAGACCAAGGTGCTCTTGAACTGTGCTATGGAGAGTCCCTGTTTAGCTCCAAATTATTTTGTTTGGGTTTTATGCTTCAGGTTCTCACTGTGTGGCCCAGGTTGACTTGGAACTGGTGACCCTCCTGCCTCAGCCTCCAGAGTACTGGAATTTCAGATATGCACCACCATGCCTGATTTTGTTTGGCTCTGAAAATTTTTGAAAAGATGCAAGGACACTGCTACACACAACCTATGCGGAAAGGAAAGCCTTAGAAAGTTGACGTTTCAGTGGGAAATTCTCTCCACGTGGTCTTAACATTATTCGCCCACTCCAAGAAGGTGCTGCCTCACGGGCTCTTCATGAGGCCAGTGTTTCAGGTTTTCTATATTTACCATTTCAGGTCCACATACATGAGTGTAGTATTTAGAGATGGCAAGGTATCAGAATGGAGGTGGCCACCTTCCTCACTTCTCAAGGCAAATCTTCATTTGCAATAAGTGTTACATAATTCACTTCACACTTTTTTTTTCTTTCTTAAAGTTAGTTTTATATTGCCAGCCGACAGAAAGCAATCTGACCTATGGTACAATGATACTAGTGTTCAGATCTTATGGACCGTAGCTTGGAGACATTTCGTATTATCTGGAATCTTCGTTGTTGTGGCGGCACACCCCAATATGACAGAGACCTTAGCACTGCTAAGCCCTGTCTTACCGTTTGCTTTTTTTTGTTTGGAGACACAGGTCTCATGTAGACCAGGTTGCCCTCAAACTCACTATGTAATCCAGAATGAACTTAAATTTCTTTAAATTTTTTTTATTTATTCTTATTTTATGTGTATAAGTATAATATGCCTGCACGCATGTAAGTGCACACATGTCATGCAGTGACTGTGGAGGTCAGAAGAGGGCATCAGATCCCCTGGAACTGGAGTTCTGGACAGTTGGCAGCCACCATGTGGGTACTGGAACTGAACCGGGTCCTCTGCTGGAGCACTCTGCCAGTGCTCTTAACTGCTTAGTCATATCTCCAGCCTGAACTTAAACTCTGTCCTCCTGCCTCCATCTCCCAAGTGCTGGGATCATGGACACGCACTAGCACTCCAGATAAAGTCCTGTATTTTTATCCATAATTGATCTGAATTTTTTATAATTCTATAGATAAATTGTATATGCCTTATGATGACCGTTAGCATTTATAAGCAGTCATTGTGAATATTTTAATGATTTTATACTTAGTTAAATGTATATCTTTCTGTGTATATGGTATAAGCACGTGTTCATGTATGTGCAAGTGTATAGTCACCTATGTGTGCATATGTAGAAGCCAGAGGTCTGTGATGGGTGTCTTCTTCCATTGCTGTCCACCTTAGTTTTGGAGACAGGATCTCTCACTAACAGAGTGCTCCATTTCAGCTAGACTGGAGTGCTGGATAGTTCTAGCTGTCAGCTTGACACACCTGGTTAGAAGGAACCTCAATTGAGGAATTTCCTCCATTGGACTGGCCTGTGGCCATGTCTGTGGGGCATTTTCTTGATTGTTGAGTGATGTGGGAGGGCTCAGCCCACTGTGGGTGGTGCCACCCTGGGCAGGTGGTCCTGTATTGTATAAGAAAGCAGGTTGAGCACAGGCCAAGGGAGCAAGCCAGTAAGCAGTGTTCCTCCATGGTCTGTGCTCCAGGTTCTTGCCCTGAGTTCCTGTGACGATGGACTGTGTTTGTAAGCCAAATAAACCCTTTCCTCCCCAAGTTGGTATTGGTCAGGGTGTTTTATCACAGCAGTAGAGAAGCAAAGTAGAACAATTAACTAGCCAGTGAGCCCCTGAGATCTGCCTGCCTCTGCCACCCCAGTGTTAAATATGTATTGTCTAATGGTTCAGATTGCTTTGGTTTTTATTTTGAGACCAGGCCTCTTATGTAACCCAGTCTGGCCTCCAACTCATAGTCCTCCTGCCTCAGCATCCCCAATGCCGAGTCCACAGACAAGTGCCACGACTCCTGACTGCCATAAGGGATTTTTGTCTGTCCTATATCTGGTCCCTAAAACACAGCAAACATTTAGATAAGCCACGTGAGGAACAAATAGATAGAACGTCACCGTGTGACTGAGGACTCCTGTGAGGACACGTTAATTACCTCGGTCTTATTTCCTTTGCCCGGCATTTCTCTTCCTGGTGCTCATCACCACGTGTATACTTGCTTATTGTCTCTCTCCCTTACTGCGAGTGGAGGAGAGATGGGACATATGTAAATAAACATTCACAGGACAAATCGATTTTTAAAAGGGTTATTTTTATGTATATATGCACGTGTCTATGAGGGTTTCTGCCAAGTGTGCAGTGCTCTTGGAAGCCAGCAGAGGTCATCAGATCCCCTAGAGCTAGAGTTGCAGGAGCTGCCTGATGTAGGTGCTGGGAACCAAAGTCTGGTCCCCTGCAAGAGCAGCAGGCACTCTTTAACTGCTGAAACATCTCTTCAGCCCCAAAGTTGACTCAAATTCTTAAAAAACTTACATGATGTGGATGAGTGTTTTGCCTGCATGTATGTGATTATACCACATTTGTACGATGCCTATAGACACCAGAAAAGGGTATCAGATCCCCTGGAACTGGAGTTACACACGGTTGCAACATCTCCTTGGCTGCTGGCACTTGCCTCTTGTTTAATTTTGTTTCATTTTATGATACAAAATTTTTCTTTGATAACTAACGTAGCAAACACATAAAGCAGTAAGCATGCACTATGGAGAGATATGAGACTAAAAGTTCCCATGGATAGCTACAGATTATGTGTATCAGTGGAACTTGTTGAAGAAATGCAATGCAAATTAACAGTTATGTATTAGTCATTTCTCTTTTTTTGTTATATATAATTTAATCTTGTTTTAGAAGATCCTAACAGACTATATTCCCTGACATGAGCAATCCCAGGAAACTTTCCTTAACAGATTTAGAATTTCTTGTGGCCAGTCTGTGCGTGCATGTACCTGTCCGTGTGTGCGTGTGTCCACATGTATGTGCGTGTTTGTGGTTATGCATGCTGATGCGTGAGCGAGTTGGAGACCAAAGCATCTTGTATCTTCCTCTATTTCTGTCCACGCTATTGCCTTCAGACAGGGTCTCTCAGGGCTGGGTTTATTAACACATGAAACCATACCCAGCTTCTTACATGGCTACTGGGACTCAAACTCAGGTCTACATGCTTGTAGAGCAAGCTCTCTGGCCCACTGAGCCATCTCCCCAGTCCTTGCTAACAGCTTTATTGAGCTAGAAGTCACATACTGTACAATTCATTCAAGGTTTACAATTCAGTAATGTGTAAGATATTCAGAGTTGCAACCATCAGCACAGTCAGTTCACACATTAATTCATAAACAATGCATATTTTTAACTCTTGTTCAACCAATTTTTTAAAGAATTTTTTGAGTGCACCACAAGTAAGCAGTGGGCTCGGCAGTAACTACAGTAGTGTCTATCTTGTTTGATCAGTTTACCATTCCAAACTATGGGATTTCTTAG
Source organism: Eospalax fontanierii (assembly GCA_035773235.1). Lineage (NCBI taxonomy): Eukaryota > Metazoa > Chordata > Mammalia > Rodentia > Spalacidae > Eospalax > Eospalax fontanierii. The sequence continues at coordinate 166,456,935 of CM069524.1, forward strand.
CAATGAAGATTTATTTTAAACTTTGAATCTAATCTTGCTTAAGTTCCACCTGGCTTTATATTGCCCTTTCAGCACACACACATACATACACACATTCATACACACATACATACACACACATACATACACATTCATACACATATACACATACATACATACATATACATTCATATACACATACGCATACATACACATACACACACACACTCTCTTTTAAGAAACCAAAAAAAACCAAACATCACACAAGACATGGCACTTAGAAAAAGTATTGTTCAATTTCATTTCTCAAGTATGTTTAAAATAATCATAATCCAGCATTTGGGAGGCTGAGGTGAGAAGTTTGCCTTAAATTCAAGACGATCCTGGGATACACAGTGAAATCTTGCCCTAAGGAAGAAAAAATAAATAACTGTAAACCAACTGTGGTGATCCCAGCATTTGGAAGGTTGAGACAGCAGGATCATAAATTCAAGGCCAGCTAGGGATACATACTGGGACATGTTTTTTTTTTTTTTAATTTAACTTTGTCTTTGTTTGTATAGCCTGAGGAGGCCTAGAACTATGTAGACCAGGCTAGCCTCAAACTCAAGAGATCTACCTAAGTGCTGTGATTAGAGGCATATGCCTGTAATGTATACTCACCAAATTTTCTTGACTTAAAAAAATGCCGTATGTTTGAGGAGGGTTATTAATAACCTTTACTCATTTCTTTTAGCAAGAATTACCGGAGATATCTGAAATGTTTAATTTAAAAAAATTTTATGCATATGGGTGTTTTACCTGTACATGTATGTGTACACATTTGTGCAGTGCCCTCGGAGGCCAGAAGAGGGCATTAGATCCCCTGGGACTGGAGTTAAGGACAGTTCTTAGTAGTAATGTGGGTATTGGGAACTCTAGTCCTCTGCAAGAGCAGCCTGTGCTCTTAATCACCGAGTCATCTCTCCAGCCCTGGAAATGTTTAACTTTTCGCCTTGCTGATTTTTTATTACCTGTTATTTTCAATTGTCTCTGTCATTTTGGTCTCTCACTCCCAATCTTTAGTATTTCAAACACAGTTTATATGTGAAGATTTTGAAATATCAAAAGTATAAGCAAAGAGGACAATTTTCCAGGTATGATGTTAAAACTATTTAATGTGTAGAATGTTGTTTATTTGATTATTGGCATTTACTTACAAACTGATGTATATGCAATAATTGAAACGTATGTGAAAGCTTCCAAAATGCACCCATAAATTCTCCAGTTTGCTCACAGGACAACTTGTGACTTGGAGAATCTGCTCACTAAAAAAGAAATCCAGAAGTAGAGAATCTATGGCAATGTTCTGATTTGCCTGGCTTCAATGAAATTTTAACATGTCATTTGTGTCTTTGTTAGTAGACAGTTCCTCCGTGTAGCCCAGGCTGCTCTCAAATGTGAATGCCTCCTGTTGGTCCCCTGGGGCTGAGCTCTCAGGTGCCACCATTCCCAGCTTTCCTTTTAAGCATCTACACATTATCCTTTTAACAATCTCTTGGATTTTGCAGAAACATAAGCTAGGGATAGTAGGAAGCTTCCAGAATCCAGATTGTTCCTTGTTTTAGCAACCAGGATGACACTCTGATTGGCAGGCCTTTGGATCAATCCCGACCTTCCCATCTTATTAGAGATCACTTACAAGTTGCACAGTCTCATTCACCAAGCATCCTGGAAATCTGTTCCATACAGCCAGAGGCAAGAGCAGACCAGCCAGATGATAGAAGATGCCAGCCACAGGGCCAGAAATTACTTTCTGCCTTGCCCTCTGTTCGTTCAGTTTATGCCAAGGCCAATCACCTGGTGAGTTTTTAGTTCCTGCTGTAATTATCTAGTCCCTTCTGGCTCTGGTGCCCTAAGTGGCTCACTGACAATTAATTCTACTTGTGTATGGTATGGAAAATACATAACCTGGCTCCAGATTGACCAGGGTTTAAGATCTCACTATTGTGTGACATTAGGCAAATGATTTCATCTCTTTGGAACTGTTTCCTGTTCTGAAAACTAAAGGTCAACGTCTGGAGAAATGGTTCAGTGGTTAAAAGCACTGGCTGCTCTTGCAGAGGACCGGGGTTCAGTTCCTAGCACTCACACAGTGGCTAACAACAGTCTGGAACTCTAGTTCCAAGGGGATCCCTCTTCGCCTTCACAAACATTGCACGCATGGGTGCACGAACATACATGCAAGCAAAACACTCAAACATAAAATGACGAGTGAACACCGGCCTCGAAGGGTTCTATGAGGTACCCACATCTGATGCATAGTAAGTGGACTCACCAAGCGTTCACTCAACCCCATCCTCCTACTGCGCTTTCCACAACTCACTTTCCACAACAGCCCAACCTCGCTTAGTGCGCCTCTACTACAGTATGTACATACTATATATATATATATGGGCCCTTGGCAGCCGCTTCCTGCTCCAGGGGCGCTTACAGGTGAGCAGGACAAAGGGTTCCACGCCTTGACCTAATCCTTAAAAACAGGCCTATGAGGCAGACAAGTTAAACAAGGAAGAAACAGAGTTCAAACCAAATGCAGAAACGGAACAGATAGTTCACAGACAGACTTATTTCCTTCTCCTCCCCAGTGACGTCTGCTTGGGCCACGCGGCCCCAGTTTGTTGAATGACGGTCAGCCCCACATGGCCATCCGCGAGCTGAGGTCGTCCCCCTCGGGCCATCCCTGGGCTGCCACAGCCATGCCCTGCCCGGCCTTCTCTGGGGCGCCGGCCTGGCTGCCGTCGTGCAGGGCGGAGGAGGTGACGCTCGGGGCGGTCGCCCGACCCGGGCCGTTAGATGCCCTCTTCGCCAGGGCAGGACCGGCGCGGCCGAAGGCGGGAAGCCAGCCGCCTGCGCCGGCCGTTGGCGTTCCTTCCCGCCCGGGAGCCCGCGCTCCGCCCCGCGGGCAGGTGGCTGGCCGGGCGTGGGGTCGCGGGCGGAGCCACCTCCCGGGGCGCAGCGCACGCACCCCCAGGGCCAGGCACGCGGGGCCCGGGCAGGAGCCGCGCTGCTTTCCGGGCGTCAGCATGGCCGTCCTCACAATGAGACTGGCGGCCAGGGGACCGGAGGCAGACCCGGGCATGCGCGGAAATGGGAGTGAAGCCAGCGCCCGGACACCCCGAGGGGCAACCCCCGAGCGGCCGGCCCCGGGCCCGCCCGGGCCCCGCCAAGCCGCGCCCTCCGCAGGCCCCGCCCCCAGCCTTCAGTCCCGCGGCCGCCGGTTCGCGCCCCAGTCGTCAGCCCCGCCTGCCGTGCCTGGGGATCGTGCGCTCTCCGCGCAGCCGTCACTCGCCCTCCGTCGGACCAAGCCGCCCGCGCTCCCGTGTTCTCCCTGCGGTCGGGTGAGCCGCGGCCCCAGACCTGCGCCCGCCGCACCTGCTTCACAAACTCCTCTCCTCCCTTTCGTGCCTCCCGCTCCCGAATTCCCCTCCCCTCCCAGCCTGCACTTTTCCTCTATCTTCTTTCTCTCCTCTCAGACGTTTACTAACGCCCCGTTCTCAATCGCGTCCTGTTGGCTCTAGTTTACCATCTATTTACTCCTTCCCCTAGCCTTGAGTCGAGGCCTTCCGAGCCAGGGGATACCGAAATGACTGCCCCCAGGTGGTTCAGGGTCATATGTCCTAAGGCCTCTTGGGGTTTCTGGTGCTTTCTGCCTGGTGGAGGCTTGGGGTTTGGTCCGCAGAGGGAGGGGGGGTAGGGACAGAGACCAAGACTGGGCAGTCATGACCCTCCACTCACATCACATACATAGCACGCCACTCAACAGTCAGGTGACTGTGTTGGGGGTGCCTATCTACTTAACTGTCAGGGAAACAAGTCTGGAAGGGAGCCAGAGTGTGATACACTCAACCCAAGGGAGAGGGGACTTCTGAGTTCACTTCTCCCTCCCCCAGTGTGCACTTGACTAAGTCCTGGCTGCCCTGAGGGAAATAGGCCTTGTGTTCCCTCCAGTAAGGTAGGGATTGAGTGGGCTTCTGTATCATTCTAAGGGACCGTTTCTTTGCTGGGATGTGGTCCTACAAGGGGCATTTCCCTTTCTAAACTTCGCATCTTTCTTGTCACCCACAGGACACATAGTATGATCTTTAGGTGTTTCGTCTCCCAGTCATTTTCTATGGAAAATCAAGGGGATCGGGCCATGATAGCCACTGGCAACTTTGAAGAACGGGACACCTTTAGAGAAGCTTGATCTTTAAGGCCTCAGCGTGAGACCTCAAAGCACTGCTGGGTAAGAGTCCAGGTTAAGAAAGCCTCCATATCCCCTCTCAGGCTCTGGTCTGGGGGCCAAAGTCAACAGGACAATAGCAAAAATACCCTCCTGCCACCCTGGTGAATGGCTCTTCACCGTTCACCGAGCACATCCCTGGTCTCTTTCTGTCCCTTAAGGATGGTGGATTCCATTGTATAGAAAGACAGGACACCTGAGGCCCAAATGGGACAGTTCACCAGATCACCCTGTAGTCAGCAGCAGGACTAAAAATTAGTGTTTTCTTTTTTTTTCATTTATTTGTGTGGTGTGTGTGTATGTTTGCGCATGCACATGGCATGTGTGTAGAAGTCAGAGGACACCTTGCTGAAGTCAGTTCTCTCCTACCACATGGGTCCCAGGAATGGAACTCAGGTTATCAGGTTCGACTGCAAGCACCTTTACCAGCTGAGCCATCTCAGCAGCCTGAACTTACTGTTCTGACTTCGTATTTTTGATTCTCGTTTTTAATTGACCCTGAGACTGAGATTAGAACCCAGGTGTTAGTTTTTGCCACTGTCAATGGTTATTTGCCTGGTCCTATGAAACAGGATTCACTTTCTAGGCCAGGGTTTTACTTAACTTTTCTTGATAGTACAGGTGACCCTTGCCTATACCTCCCCTCTCAAGGACCTGACTTCTGGTAAACCCAAGGCAACATTCGTAGGGTAGCAGAGCCTCTGTGTGTTTAATCAGGGCAGCAGCCTAGGCTTCATCTTTCTGAACTTTATAACACCCTACAGCCCAGCTCAAGGTTAGGCATGTGGTAGACTCATGGCATCATATCACTAGTGCTCAGAGAATGGGTGTCAGTTGCTCAGACCTTCTCAGAGCTGTTTCATTAGCATTAGAGGAAGGTCCATAGAGCCTGGGACTGAGAACACAGGAGGAAATGAGGAGTTGGGCAGCATTGCAGAACAAACCTCGCAAGCTTTGGAGTCTTAGACACTGTTCTTGAGTTCTCTCCTCCCGGACTAGGGATTAAGTGGTCCCATGAGCAATAGAGTGGGGCAAGGTGTGTGTGGAGCAGGAGGTGCTCCTTGGGGAGCCTGGGAAAGCCTTTGTCCTCCTAATCTGCCCTTTGAGCTCAAGTCTCACTTAGCCCCAGGTGCCCAGATTCAAGGAAACCAGAATCAAGTCAGGCCCTGCCCCTGGGGTATTCTTTAAATGGTTGCTATGGTGAGTTGCTCTTGATGTACCTGTTTGTCCCAACCACCTGGTCGAAGCCCAGGAAGAAGAAGCAGGGTGAACTGTTTGTTTCCCTCTGTGACTGTGACAAGTGACTCCCACCACATCCTCCCTCCACCAGCCAGCTCTTTCCTCCTGAGCCCTAGCAACTTGGGCAGCCAATCAAGCTGGGCTCCAAGCAGCTGCTCCAATGAAATCAGAGAAGTGAAATCAGGGGAAGGAGAAGCAGGTCACCTCCCCCACTGGGGTGCTGGGCTCACTTCCTCCTGGGGCAGTAAGGAGGGTTGTTGTTCCAACTCTGAGAACAAAATAGAGCTTTTGGTTTCCTGTATCTCCTAAACTCTGGTGTGCCTCTCCCATCCTCACCGCTAATAAAGCTGAGGGTTCCCCCTGCATTAGAGGAAAACAAACAGGAGTCCAGCATCTCTGTGCTTCCCCCACCCCACAGAATCACATAGCTAAACGTGGCCCTGTCTATGAAGGCTCTTCTGACCATCTCGCATCCTCACCCCGTTCCTGATATTCATTGCTCCCTCCTCTGCACATTGAGAGTATGTCCTCCAAGCCCCGTGCAGCTGGAACCACCTGCCCATCCCTGTGCCTGACAATAAACCTCAAAGGTGCATATTGTTCTCTGTGTCTCAGTAAACCAGGCAAAGCAGGCCTGTTGAAATAGTGACTCCAGAGAGCCTGGGCTGTGTTGGGGCTGGCAAGGGCTGAGTTAATCAACATGTCTCTTCTTTGTCTTCAATTCCAGATCCTCTAGAGCACTCCTGCTTAGAAACCCAGAATAAAAGAGCCTGTCAGGTCCTGGTCTGGCAGAACTCTCCCCTCCTTCTGTCAGCCCTTGAGACGGACCCACAGAACAGGAGCATGGCCCTCTTCAATGCAGTCTGACTAGGGACCAGTCTGCGGGTTTGAGGCAGCACAAGGAGGCCCTGATCTGTACTCTGTGGCAGGAATTGCTTCTCCAGCCCCACTCCTGTTTCCCTGCCTGGGGCCTCTGAGACCTGCTTAGGGACTTGGTGCCATTAGGGAAGCTGGCAGAGCAGGTTATATGGTAAGCAGAGGCCTGGGGGCGCTGCTGATCATGGGTCTTCTCTCTTAGATTCCAGCAGAGTTCCTCTATCTCGTCTTGCTGATTGAAGGTTCCCCCTTCTCTGAGTTTTCTCCATCTTCTGGGAAGTAGCAGGGAATCTGAACCATGGTTGGTTTCAAAGCCACAGATGTGCCCCCTACGGCCACTGTGAAGTTCCTGGGGGCTGGGACAGCTGCCTGCATTGCAGATCTCATCACCTTTCCTCTGGACACTGCCAAAGTCCGGCTGCAGGTGAGGATGAAGGAGGGTCCTGCTGGTAACTAATCTGCTCCCTCCCCAGGTCAGACTCCTCAACGGTAGAGTCTAGGGCTGGCAGAAAACTCACAGCATCTGCCTATGCCCACAGCCACCATCTTGACCTTGCAGATCCAAGGAGAAAGTCAAGGGCCAGTGCGCACTGCGGCCAGCGCCCAGTACCGTGGTGTGCTGGGCACCATCCTGACCATGGTACGCACTGAGGGCCCACGAAGCCTCTATAACGGGCTGGTGGCCGGCCTGCAGCGCCAGATGAGCTTTGCTTCTGTCCGCATTGGCCTCTATGACTCCGTAAAGCAGTTCTACACCAAGGGCTCTGAGCGTGAGTATGGACGCAGGTGACATCTGGTCTTAGTTCCGAGAACCCAAAACCTCTTTTAGGCTTCCCAGGGCCCTTAGGAAGATCAGAAGAACAGAAGTAGAAGGGGCTCTGTTCTAAGGATTGATTTCTGAGCACAAGGACTATGCCGTCTCTGAGCAGAGCATCGTCCTGTGTCCTCACAACCTCCTTAGGAGTAGGTAGTCACCATGGGTCACAAATGAAGAGACTGAGGCTTGAAGTGGGGGAAGAAACTAGGTCAAAGGCATTCAGTGAGGACCCAACAACCACACTGTCTTGTGCCACAGCCAGCATTCTTTCATTTCAGCCCCTTAACTTGCCACATCAGCCTTCCTTCTTGGGGGTGGAGAGTCTCACCATGTAGCCCTGACTGGCCTGGAACTCAGCCTCCCAAGTGCTGGGATTACAGCTCTGTCATTATGCCTCCTTACACATGAGGAATCTGAGCACACGAAACAAAGGATTGCCTTTCCCAGGGCCCCGCGGCAGGGAGCGGTAGATGGGAGGAGACCTGCCTCGTGATCTGCTCCAGTAGAAACACCGCTAGTGGTTCTGGGTTTCACATTAAACAGAAGTGATTGTTTTCTCAGGGCTGCTAAGCAGGTTAAATGAACACATTAGGAGAGAAACCATCAAGTCTCCATTTAGTCTTATTCCTTACTGTGTCCTTGTAAGGCATTCTGAGAACAAGAGTGGTCTGGACCCTACTCCTAAAACATGGGTGGCATCAGGATTTGGCAAGGCGAGCTGAGGTGCCAGTGAGTGCAAGCCCAGCTTGGCACTGACTTCTGTGTGTCCACAGATGCCGGCATCGGGAGCCGCCTCTTGGCGGGCAGCACCACAGGTGCCCTGGCTGTCGCGGTGGCCCAGCCTACAGATGTGGTCAAGGTCCGGTTCCAAGCTCAGGCCCGGGCTGGTGGTGGTCGGAGATACCAGAGCACTGTGGAAGCCTACAAGACCATTGCCCGCGAGGAAGGGTTCCGGGGCCTCTGGAAAGGTACTTTGTGGGTGTTATCCTTCCTACCTTCCTCTCCTCCAGGCCTCGGTCTCATGGTCTTTCTTCTTCAGGGACCTCTCCCAATGTTGCCCGAAATGCCATTGTCAACTGTGCTGAGCTGGTGACCTATGATCTCATCAAGGATGCTATCCTGAAGGCCAACCTCATGACAGGTGTGTTGCTCTTGCTGTCTGTCTGTCTTGGCCACCTGGGTGAAGCCCAGGGGGAGGAAAGCGGGGTGAATGTTTCCTTGGTTGTCTGGGACAAGTGACTCCCACCACATCTTCCCTCCACCAGCCAGCTCTTTCCTCCTGAGCCCTAGCAACTCAGGCAGCCAATCAAGCTTGGCTCAAGCAGCTGCTCCAGTGAAATCAGGGGAAGGAGAAGCAGGTCCTAGCTGGAGTCTCTTGTGTCTTTAAAACCACAGGCTCTTTCTTAGTTCTCTTTCCTCCTGGAATAACAGAGTGAGGGTGGGGAAAGCTCACCGTCTTCTGGCTCTTGGCAGATGACCTACCTTGCCACTTCACTTCCGCCTTCGGGGCCGGCTTCTGTACCACAGTCATCGCCTCCCCCGTCGACGTGGTCAAGACGAGATATATGAACTCTGCCTTGGGCCAGTACCGCAGCGCAGGCCACTGTGCCCTCACCATGCTCCGGAAGGAGGGGCCCCGAGCATTCTACAAGGGGTGAGCCTCTGATCTCCCCTCCAACTCCACCCTTCTCGCCATCCGTGCCTATATTAGCACCTGGAAGTGAGACGCGACAAATGTCTGACCTCCCACAGTCGCTGTCCCCTTGTGTTGTAGAGGTTAAAATGGGGGGACTCGTGGTGTGGGGTCCAGCCCAGTGGTGGAGTGCTTGCTTAGCATGCACAAGGCCCTGATCTGGTTCTTCCCAGTACAGTGAGTGGTAGGTAGGGCTGCAGGATTCTTGCTGGTGGGCACATAGGTCCTTTGAGACCGGGCACATGGGGTGGATGTGTGCCTGGGTCCAGCAGAAGTGGGAGGCGGAGGTGCCCCCGTGACTTGCGTTATCTCTCCTAGGTTCATGCCCTCCTTCCTCCGCTTGGGGTCCTGGAACGTAGTGATGTTTGTCACCTATGAACAGCTCAAACGGGCCCTGATGGCTGCCTGTGCATCCCGGGAAGCACCCTTTTGAGCCTCCCCTGCTGCTGACCTGGACGCCTCAGGCTTTGGCTTCCTGTCTGCTGGGCCCTACTTCCCTTCCTCCTTCCTCCTCTTACCCTGCCTGTCCCCGCTTCCCCTCCTCATCAGCGCCTCTTCCTACCCTCCTTTCTTACCCTCGCCCTCACTCCTTCCCACCCAGTCTTCCCACGCCCCGGTGCTGATGGCCCCAAGACCCCAAACTCTCAGTCCCTGAAACAGCTCGGCCCAAATCTTTGTCCTGATTCCCCCAGCCCAGCCAGCCTTCACGCATAAAGCAAGCTCAACCTTGGTGTCTTCTACCTCTCTTACAGTAATTTACCAGAGGATTTGGTCCAAAGGGCCCTTTTGGCACCTTGGCAGGCAGGAGAGAAACCCAATGACTTTAGAAGGGCACATGACCTACATTCTACCTCTAGCATCTAGTGAGAGGCACATGGAGACCCTCTAGCCATCTCTCCAGACCCAGTCTAGGCTGAGGTGGTGAGTGGGGCACAGCCCAGAGAGACAGCAGTTCCTTTGCCTGCCATTCTCTTGTGGGCCCCTTAATTGTCAGTCACTTGGTATCTGGTGCTCCAGGGCTGCTTTCCCATCCGCCAGCTGACCAGCCTGCCAACCTGCAGAGTGGATCTCCCGCCTTTCTCCGCATCTATCTACTTATTGGGAGACTTGGGAGAACTCCAGAGGTTTCGATGCTTGTGGCTTGCTTTTTCCCATTTCACACATGGGAACACCCCTCCCCAAGTCCTAGAGGTACTGAGGGCAAGTCAGGTTCTCCTTCACTACAGTCACACCCTGAGGACATTCTGAACCTGGTGGTCTGGGGCAGGCCTGACCCAGCAAGGATTGAGCTCCAGCCTCTAGGCAAACATCTGGTCTGGGGAGTTTTGTTCTTTTGTTTGAGTCAGGATCTCACACTGTGGTCCAGACTAGCCTGGAACTGTATAGTCCTCACTGGCCTTGAATTCATAGCAATCCTCCTGCCTCAGCCTCCCAAGCCTCAGAGGTTACAACCACAGTATCTGTTTTTCAGGGATCCTTTCTGTTGGGAATCTTACCCTCACAGGACTAGAGGTTCCCAAGGTTGGTGACCAGCCAGGGCTTAGGTTGTAGAGGGGTTTCAAGTCTCTGCCTCTTCCTGCCACCCGTCCTCAACCAGAAAAGAAGTGGCAGGGCTACTTCTGTTTCAAGGGGCAGGGAGGCCTTGAGGGCCTAGAACGGGTCTGGGCGTTAAGCCTCCAGGCTGGTGGCAGACATTTTATGCCTGTCTCAGCCGAGGGTCAAGGCAAGACATGCAGACAAAACCAAATACGAACACAGCCAGGTCTGGAGTTCAGCTCCCCTTGCCCGGCTCTTTCCTGGGACCAGTGCCCAGGGTCTTTAGGGAACTGTGTCTGGCAGCTATAGGCCCTGGCCTGGACACAGGCGTTCTTTGCAAACTGAACATCCGCACTACTGCCCCCTTCACCTCAGCAGCCGGAACCTCAGAGCTGCCGGCCACGCACACCCGTGCTCTTCTGGAGGCGGGATGCTGGCCTGGCTTCTGGAGAAGGGAGCACCCAGCATCCTCAGCTTCTGATAAACCCAGTTCGAGGTCTTGGTCTCCTGAACCAGCAAGCCAAAATAAGGGTGGCAGGCGGCCCCGACTGGGTGCTCTTTGCCCCACTGGATGCAGGCACAACAAATAGAGGTCTTTTATTTCCTGTAAGGAGCAGTTTACTACCTTGGCTGTGTTTGCCAGCAGCCAAACAGGCCAAGTGAAGGTGTGCAGTATGTCAGCCAGTTCATTCACCAGCCTGGTTCCCTACATGTGGGATGGATGCAGAGTCCCTGGATTTATTGCCTCTGGGAATGCCCTCAGATGAGCTGGGAAAAGGGCAGGAATGACTAGAAAATACACCAGAGGCCTTGGTGATTCTTAGAGAATGAGTACGTGGTAAGCTCTGCCTTAACTGACTCCCAGCATGGTGTGAAGTACTGAGGAAGTCTCACAAAGATCTGAAGGCCTGAGGCTGGCTTCCCTCAGAACAGCCATGTGGGGCGGCAGCAGCCTTAGAGGAGGCCGGAAGCCCTAGTTTCACAGCCTGCCTTGGCCGCTTTAGGCTTGCCCTCAGAACAGGCCATTAACAGCTCTGTGTTCACCCTGCTCAGAGGGCAGTCTCACTCTGTCATCCGGTTTCCACTGAAGGTCTAATTAAAGGGTTGAAATCTTTAACATAAAAAATGAGCCCAGGAGCCGGAGAGATGGTTGAGTGGTTAAGAGCACTGGCTGTTCTTGCAGAGGACCCATGTTCAAATCTCAGTACCCTCATGGCAGCTAACAACTGTAGTTCCAGTTCCAGGGGATCCAAGAACCTCTTCTGCACGCATTGCATGACACGGGTGCACTTACATTCAAGCAAGCATAACACTCATACACATCCATGAAGTGACTTGGCCAAGTGTCTGACCCAAGGCCTACATACTTCTGACCACTGGGCCGAAGTGCCTCCTAGAACTCTGGCCCCAGATTCTATCTGAGGTCTTTCTGCTGTTCCCTTCATGATGGTTCAAATGGCTGCCATGGCCAGGCATGGTGGTGAACCTCCGGAGTCTCAGTACTTCCTGATCAGTAGGATCACTTGAGCCTAGAAAGTCCTGCGCCAGCTGGGACAAGACTGTGGGAACTTGTTTTAAAAACAAAACAAAAAAACTGCCAAAGTGTGATGTTCCCTCTTAAGGGGAAAAAACTAAAGCTTAGGCATGGTGGCACATGCCTATATCGCAGCACTCGACTGAGGCAAGGTCAGGAGTTCAAGGTCAGTCTCAGCTACATGAGACCCTGTTTAGGGTAAAACCTTAAAATAATATGGCACTTGGAGTGGCAGGGTTCAGGATGCAAATTATGTGGGGGCTTTTCTCATGTTGCTGAAGCCACCCCACATACTTCTTGGCCATAACCCTGGACCTATCCCAATCCAAACTCGGACCCCAGAGAGGGCCGTCTCCCCGGCATGGAAGAGGAACACTGCTGTTGACTGTAAGGGTACACATGTGGGCCACACACCCCAGACTGAACCCAGAAGCTGGAACTCCTCCAGGCCACCCGGACCAGGCCCTCCCTGCAATCTAAGCGTGAGTTCACCAAGCGCTTTCCTTTTAATGATCTCCGGCCCTCACAGTTGGTGGGGTGTGAGTTCTGCTAACAAAGTGATCCAGTAATAGGTACACGGAGTAGGGGAGAGCTGGGCCAGAGCCCAAGTTCCCTATCTCCCAGACCACTGGCCTAGAGATAGCCTGGAAGTCCTCCCACAGACGAGGAACTGAGGCCAGAGGTGGGGAACCAGAGCTGTTTGGCACTCTTGTTCTTAGTGTGCCTTTAATCAAAGCTTGTGAGTCCTAAGTGGCCTAAGGTTCTGACGACCTCTTTGCCAGGGACACCTGAGTGAACTGGGGACAGTGGGGTCCTGTGCTTTTCTTTCCCTGACTCTGTATTGGGATACAGCGCGTTCTAGAGAAGGTTCCTTCCAAAGACTGTGCTGTGAAACATCGAGAGCAGAAGGACCCTAAGGGGTCACATAGCCCTGCATCATGCCACCAAGATGGGAGCATAGAGACTTTGAAGCCTCAGGGACCTGCCTATGCCCAGGAAACCAGGACAGGGGCCCAGCTTCTTGCAGCCTGCAGGAAGCTCCTCTCCAGCATACTCCAGGTCACACCTAGATAGGAAAGGAATCTTTATTGTGTCTGTCTAAGATGCTGGGCCACCCCATCAATAGGAGTAGGAGAGGCCCAGCCGGTCACCTCTACCCACCCAGCCCTCCAAAGTTAGGTCAGCAATGCCTGGCGCAGCATTTGCTTCTTCTGAGGTGTGAGGCGGGTAGGGAACTGGATGTCAAAGAAGATGAAGAGGTCCCCTTTCTTGGTGGGGTCTTCAGGCAATGGCATTCCCTCACCTGGCACCTTCTTGAAGTACTTAGGGCTGAGACAGGGAAGAATGAAAGAAAGGAGCTTGAAGATACAGAGCAGTACCGAACAGGTCCATGGTAGCTGCAGGAATAGGTTGTCGCTGTAGCTTCCAAGGTGGGATGGGCAGCCCTCACCCACCAGGATGGGTGGGGGAAAGCGGAGGGGAGGCTGGCTTGTTCCAAATAGCACATTCCTGGATGCCCCTGCCCAAACTGAGTATTCTGCTGGAAGACCCCAGGAACTGCAGGACCCTCCCTAGGAAGCAGGGCAAACTCAGGCGTGGGGTACTGAGCTAGCCTGACCCCTCAGGGGACCTTTCTTGTTAAAGGACTTAAGGGCTGCAGCTCTGAACACTAATGAAAAGTTTGTGGGGTGCAAACATCAGAGATTACTTGACACAGGGGCCCTGGCCTCTACTGGGGTTTCATTGTTAGCGGAAAGCATTCCTTTTGCCAGGTAGCCCACGGCTTGGCCCGAGTGTGGTGTGGATTTCAGTCTTCTTTCACCCTCTCAGCAGGAAATACTCCTGCTGGATACATCCTGCACAGTTGTACCAAGAAACCTCTGACTCTACTCTCTAAGGCTCAGTCCGCCCTTCCCCATGGCTACTGGGGCCCAAGACAGACTTACTGGACGATGTCATTAATGGGGGTGTTGAGCAGACGATCATCTAATGTCTTCACCTCTACCGTGCAGCAGGTGAGGGCCTGGGGAGGTTACGATGGGAGATGAGTGTGAGGAGAGTCAAAATGGACATTCCATTTAGAAGGCATTTTGGAGACAATTGGGGGTCCAGTCCTGAGTTGAGCATCAGAGAGACCAAAGGCTGTTGCAGGAATTAAGTGTGAATGAGCCAGGGCACTTCCTGCCCTCAGGTTTGCAGCGTGGTAGGTCAGATATGTTGACAGAATGTAAGGTAATGAAAGGCAGACATGATGGGCTCTGTGGGAGGAGACCTTGGCTTTTCTGGAGTAGGAGAGGCGCCACACAGGCCTTGAGGATGAGGTAGGCATACCACATTCCCACAGAGGGACAGGAACAAGGGAAGCCAGCTGTGAAAATGCCCTACCCGGGCGGGGTGCTCATCCTAGGGTCTGGAATGCAAAGGATGAGTCCACAAGGGCACCTTGATGAATACCGCCTGGAAACGCTGGGACAGCTGGGACAGCAGCAGGTTCCGGGCAGTGTGTGGAAAGATGAGGGAGGGGAGCAAGGAGGGCCTACTGCGCAGATCCAACCAGTGCAGAGCTGACCGGTTGAGGAGGCTGAGGGGAGAGAGACATGGCGGGTGGGAAGACTTGGGGAGAGGAGATGAAGCCTAAGCTCAGTCTGGGCTCCCAACCCTGCTTCTGCGCTGGGCCCACTCACCTTGCCCAAAGGGATGGGGTACACAAAGAAGAGGTTGTCCTTCTCTCTGCGGAAGCGAGGGTGCAGCTTCTCCTTTACGATGAAGATGATATCAGCCGGGATGATGTTGGGGCCCTGGGCAGGATAGGACAAGGGGTGACGAGGACTCATCGCCTGTGTGGCCGTGGCCAAGTTTCTGCCTTTACCTGTTTCCATCAGCTACTACCTGGATCACCCTCCTGCGAAGTACTTTAGGGAGCATCCCTAAAGTAGATGCATCCAGTGGGATGGGGCAGGAACTTCCTAGTGTGTGGTGGGACACTGAGCTGAGAGTCAAATAACTGCCCTCAAGCCTCTGTCCGCCTGGAACTCAGGAGTGATAGCTCCCGCTGCAGTAAGCCACCCTAACTGCTGTGTTTCTTCTGGCCACTGAGGACAGAGAAATCAGACCAGCTACACCCCGCAACAAGCTCCAAGTGGGAGAAACAGACATCCAGCGATTCCTCAGCAAGCTCAAAGCCAGGATAAAAGGGAGACCAGGACCTAGGCCGGGTGGGAAGGTCAGGGAAGGCTGCTCAGAGGGGCGCCCTTGGAGCTGAGTGCTTCCTTTGTTTATGACAGGGTCTTACTCTTCACCCAGGCCAGCCTGGGACTCACTGTGTCACTCAGGCAGTCTGATCCTGACCTCCTAGGCTCAGGTGATCCGCTTGCCTCAGCCTCCAGAGTAGCTGGGACAGCGGGTGAGCCACTGCACCCAGTCTGAAAGTGATTTGCGGGAGCAGATGTTTTGTAGGTGAGGAAGTCGGGAGGGCAGAGGAACTCATCTCTCAGCTCTGCACACTGCACCACTCTGCACACTGCACCGCTCTGCACACTGCACCACTCTGCTGCTTCTCAGCACTTACAGACTCAGCATCCCTAGGACAATAATTTCACTTTTCCCATAGACAAGTATTTAATTCAAAATCATTACTAATGTTTCTGAGTGGCTTCTAGAAAACTGGGAAGAGCACTGGAGGGAAATTCAATTCCCTTTCAGCTATTTTATTTTATCTTACTTTGTTTTACTCTGTGTGTGTGTGTGTGTGTGTGTGTGTGTGTGTGTGTGTGTTAATATATATGAACAAGGGTATATGCTGTATATGTATGTTTGGGGACAGGCTAGAAGTTGACATTAGTTGACATTTGTCAGTTGCTTTCCACCTTATTTTTCGCAACGGGGTGTCTCTTAACCCTGGAGTACGCCGGGTCCGCTAAACTTGATGGCTAACAAGCCCCAAGGACCCTCGTGTCTGCTTCGGTAGCACTAGGGCTACAGGCATGGCTGGCTTTTTCACATGAGAGCCGGGGATCAAACTCAGGCCCTCTACTTGGGAGGTACTGAGTAGTCTCCCCAACCCCTCTTTTCAGTTCTTGTACTCTAGTCCTGAGCAGGTCCCGTCCATCTCTGGGCCTTGATTTTCCCACCAGGTAAAATGGTTGTAATCTCCAAGCTGCCTACTCACTGGGGCATTGTGAGACTCTGTCCCTGGGAAGGAATATTAGGGATCATCTCTTCCTATTAGACTAGGGCTCGCAGAGACAAGAAAATGCATGGCCCCCTTCCTTCTTGGTCTGCCCACTGTTGAGCCTTGGTGCCTGACCTGAGCCTGCTTCCCTCCCTCTCACCTGGTCCCCTTCTTTCTCAAAGGTGATTCGGGTGCCCTGCCTCCAACCAGGCTTCACGTCGATTGTCAGAATCTTGTCCTTGATGGTGGAAGAGTACCTGTCCTCATTTAGCACCTGTGGGGAGAGGAATAGAGGAGAATTGGCTCAGAGCCCCATCTGCTCATGGGAAAGGCTCCATGGGCTCTGTGCTTGGACACTCTCCCATAACAACAGGAATAAATTGCCCTGAGCCTTTTCCATTCCCATCCTATTGCCACTGGAACTAAGAGCTTATGATTCTTGATGGCAGGCACGTCCTCAGACTGATGAAACTGGGGCCTGAACACCAGACAGCCACCCTGAGCCCTGACCATTAATATGGTGATACACAGTTAAAAGGTACTTAGTTCCTCCCTCTGAATCCCAGAAGCCTGCCTCTGATTCCAAAGTCCTCCCTGCTCTTCCCCAGGCTCCACTACCCTCACTGTCCATTCCAAGACCACTAGAGACTCCATACTTAAGTTTGTACGTTATCAGATGATATGAAGGATAATAGGCTGGTCACAAGCCTGCCACAGATCTCTCAGAAATCAACATATATGAGACACTTGAAGCACCTCCATCATGTCCATCCAGACCCCATGATGTGGACTACATGAGCCCATGATGCCATCTGTAGAAAGGAGGACCACAAAGGGCATCTCCCCCTGCAGAGGACTGGGCCACAGGACAGGGTCAAGCCAAGGACTGAATCCTGCAACATGGCTCATGCGGGTCTTCTCCAAACAGTCACCCTGGAGACAGACCACCTTCCTTGCCCACCCTGCTGTTGAGAGAGTCTGAGGGAAGCCTAGAGGTGTGGCCTGGTAATGCCCCAGAGCAGAACTCCCAGGAGAATCCTCCCATTCAGACTCCTTCATTTCCTACAAGGCTGGAGCTGGACTGAGAGAGCAGGAACCCCGTCCCCGTTAGGAGGCTGCAAAGGGGACTTCTGCCCTAGGAAGAAGGATGGATCCCTCCATTATCCATTTCAGATATCAGGTTCTAGAAATCTAAAATCGTGAGTGTCTTGATTTAAGATTTCATGATTTCATCAGAAACCGTCCCTGCGTTCTCTTGGTAAGGGAGGAAGTGACAGGAAGGGTCGGAGGGACACACTGTGGCTCCCAGGAGTGAGCAAGGTACTCACCCTTCGCGAGATCTTAATTTTTTTTGTACAGCCAAAGAATAAGTCTTCCAGGGACAAGTAGAGGTCTCGTTCAATTGGGGGGTCCTTCTTCTCGACCCCTCGACCCCGGAGTCCTCCAAAATTCAAATCTACATCACTTCCTTCTTCATCAAAAAATTCTATAGGAGATAAGAAGAAGAGTAAGGCAATTTATGTCTGAAGACTGAGCTCTCTCTCTCTCTCTCTCTCTCTCTCTCTCACACACACACATGCACACGCACACACACACACACTCAGAGTCCCAAAAATGCGGTCCAGCACCTCATTCCCACCTCTCAGACCCACACACTAAACAGCTATTCATTTTTTGTTTTGTTTTGTTTGAGACAGTATCTCACTCTAGCCCAGGCTGGCCTAGAACTCACTATGTAGCCTAAGTTGACCTTGGACTCAAGGCAATCCTCTTGCCCCAGCCTCCTGGATGCTAAGATTATGGGAGTGAGCCACCTTAGTTGGCTTCTAGAAGCTCTGCTGAATCACAGACCAGTGTCTGCCCTTGCCAAGCCCCCACAGCTTCACCTCCTGATGTTAGACTCCAAAGTGGGGAGGTGTCTGCAACTCCTGCTTGTCTACACTAACTGAGGAGCGCCCTCTAGTAGTAGATCTTGGCAATGCCAGCGAGGACTCTGTCCAGGTAGAGATGGGAACAGCTACTCCAGTCCACTTTTTCCCAGGCCTTACTGCCCTCTCGCTGCCCACACTATTACAGACCGCCCAGACTCGTTCTCTGAAGTTATCAGCTGATACTAATGAGAGGGGCTGGTCCGTAACAAGTGAGAATGGTCACCAGCATAACCCTAGCTTCGTCCTTCAGTTTCATCCACCCCTGCCCAGCTCCATCCAGAAGACTTCCTGCTACCCTCGCCCTTCCATCCAAGGGCAGAGAGAGGCCATTTCTGACTGTCTGAAGTGCTGTCAGTCCTGGGTACCTCAGTATCTGTGTCTGGGGGGATCAGGTAATAATGCCTGCCCCACCTTCCACCATTAAGATAATGAGGAAGAGCGAGGACTCGTGGGGAGCTTGCTGCACGTCAGGCTGTCTTCCACACTTTCTATTCCTGCCTCATGGTCTGGAGAGGGCAACAAAAATCTCACAACTCCACAGATAATGTAGAACTGGAACCTGCACCGCGGAACCACTTAGCTACAGAATCTGCGCCGTTGAGCACTATGTTACATGGCGATGTGTGGGGCCCTTCATAACTGTACCCCATCTCTCATGGTTAATGCCATGGGCTGATCTTGACAAGTTAGGTGGTGAAATGAAGCAGGAGGCTTGCCATGAGCTCAGTCTAGGCTGTATAATGAGTTCTGGACTGCCTGGACCACAGAATTAGACCTTGTCTCAAAACCCAAACCCAAGGGCTAGAGAGATGGCTCAACAGTTAGGACTACTCTCTGCTTTTGCAGAGGACCCAGGTTCAGTTCCCACCACCTGCATGGTGATTTACAACTTCTGTAACTTCAGTTCCAGGGGACCCAATGCCCTTTGCAGGCGATCACTTAAAAATAAGTAAATCTAAAACAGAACAAAAACCTAAACTCAGCTAGGTGCGGTAGCACAAGCCTGTAACCCAGCACTTTGGAATAGAATCAGAGGGACCAAGATTTTAAGATCATCTGAGGTTGGCCAAGACACAAGCCTCAAAAGAAAAAAAGAATAAACAAGACAATAACAACAACAACAACAAATCCTAACTCCCAAGAGAAAAGCATCTTTTAGGCTGTGTTCCTTCCCAGCAAGGCACAGGGTGGGATGGGACTTCTTACCACTGAAGGGGTTGTCTCCCCCGAAGAACTCGTGGAACACCTTTTCGGGGTTACCATGGAAGACGTAGCCTGTTGTCCAAGGGGTCTGGGATCCAAACTCCAAGGGAATCCCACCCTTCAGGCCTTCCTCGCCAAACTTGTCATAGATGCCTCTCTTCACAGCTGTGGATATGTATGACCTTGAGGCGGGGGTTCAGCCTTGAGGCCTAATATCAACACAGAGGCTGAGAGAGTTGGGGAAGGGGGTGGGCAAGGACAACATTATTTCTCTCAGTGCCTGCTGCCTGAAGGTCTCTACACTGAGATCCCAGAAGTCGTTCTGTGTGAATTTCAAATTCATTCATCTCCAGGATCAAATTCATGATCCCTATAGCCCAGAAGACAGTGAGGGAAAAAAAAAAAAAAACTCTTTTGGTGTGAATTGCAGGAGGAACTGGGAGACGAAGGCCAGGTTATACACCTGCTGTGTCTGGTAACCTGTGTTTTATGTAACCTAACCGGGTCTTACCTGGAGGTAACTAAAATTCTAATATCTTGAAATTTTGGAAATTAAGAATTCTGAACTTGTCCATGTTAGAGCTTGGAATCCTGAAAACTCAGGTCTAGAGAAAACAGTAGTGGTTCGTAGCCGTTCTAAGGGCATCCACAATCCCAAACCCCAGGCTCAGCCCCAGGGAAGCCAGCTGGGCCACTATCATGTTGAGTCACACATCTGATTTCCTAAGACAGAGATTTCCTAAAGGCTCCTGGTCTGTTTCTGACTGTGCACTTGCTGACCCTAGAAACGGTCTAGAAAGGATAAATGGGCACGCCTGCTCAGCTCAGTCCTCAGCCCTGGGGCAGCCAGCATCCTAGTCTGCATCTCTGGAAGGATCATCCCTGCAGGACTGGAACAGGAATGAGGAATGGGCCCACTCCTATAGTGCTGTGGAGGTGGAAAATCAGCAATCGATGAGGTTGATGCCCTCATGATCCGGTGACCTTTTAACTTTTAGACTCAGTTGGCTCTCAGTTTGCCTAGATGTGGGCCATGGAGAACGGATGCTCACTCTCTACCGCTCCCCCTTCAGAAAACCCAACAATCTAGACACTTAAAGAGGACTCGTAATGAAGGGGCGGGTGACAGCCATCCTTGATGTGACTCGGTGCTCCACAGCACCATCACTCACGGTCACTCAGCACGTCGTAGGCTTCTGCTATTTGTCTGAATGTCTCTGGTGCAGACGGCTCACTTGATTTCAAGGGGTGGTTCTTCAGGGCAAGTTTCCGGTACCTAGAGGAAGAAGGTATGCAAGGTCTTGCAGCTGATCTGCTTCCGAGGTTGGAGCATGGCTCAGTGGTGGCTCTGCTGCCTGGCTTCCCTCTGAACCAGGACAGCGGCTCGGGTATCAGAGGCTATCAGGGTGTGCTGTTCAGACCTATTTGAAGAGATCCTGGGGAAGGGAGGTGGCCGGCAACCCTGGCAGCTGCCCCTAAGCATTTGTTCTGAGACCGTTCCCCTTGGCTGCGGCAGCAAGGCTGGAGGACAGTAGAGAGTCAGTGACGGTCCATCTGTGAAACATGGGACACCTCTGAGTTAGCTTTTTGTCACTGAAAAAATACCTGAGGAAAACAGCTTAAAGGGAGGAAATGTGGTCACATTCGTTTTGGCTCAATGGCTTTAGACTTCTCAGTCCACGGCTGGCTGGCTCCATTGCTTTTAGGCTGTGGTGAGGCAGGAAATCATGGCAGGGATCATGTGGTACGACAAAACTGCTCACAGCATGGCAGCCAGGAAGGAGAGTTGAGGAGAGAGGAGTGGGGAGGGGGAAGAAGGGAGGGACGATGAGGGAAGGGGAAAACAGGGCCGAGGGGGAGAGAAGAGAAACAGAGAGAGAGGGGGTCTGGAGGCAAGGCAAAGCCTCCAAATTCCAGCCTACCTTCTCAAACTAGGCCCAGTCCATCCATGAGGCTGATGCCCTCACGATCCAGTCACCTGTCTCCCAGTAGCACAACGAGCTAGGAACCAAGCCTTTGGCCCATGAGCCCTTGTATTCAGGCCATCCCACCCTCTACCAGGCCAGCCTGGCGATGCCACCCCCTCCCTCTTCCCCTCTCCTTTAGCAGGTACCGGGCCTTCTCTGCAGTCTCAAGTCTCTCTCTGCTTCCTCATATCATCTCCCCTCATCTTTCACAGGGGTTCCTGACATACTTTGCGTAACTGTAATCCCATCTTTGTGCCTGCTTCTCAGAGGCCCAGAACTGACAAAGGCTTCTTGGGAGGAGGAGACAAAATCAGGTGTGTGGCGAGCCCTCGGCTCCTGTCAGGCCCTGGCACTGCCTCCCAGCTCTGTGCTCAGCCTTTCCTCACTCGCTATCTGTCAGATCTACCACTTAGTCCTGGGATATCTGCAGTACCTGAGGATAGACCCTGCCTGGATCCCAGGAGAGAAGAGATGGAGTGGATGATCTGTGCACAGTGCAGAAGGGGAAGAATAGAGACAGCACAGTACCCAGAGCTCGACATGCTACGGCGCCCTGACCAGCTGGGGCCTGCAGGACTGAGGCAGGGAGCTGCAGCACGTAGATATGGCCTGGCAGGAGACCATCAGTTAAGGAATACAGGCATCCTGGAGAGGGAGCCGGGGGAGCTGGGAAGCGAAGACCGCAGCCTGTGCTCCTCCATCCTCTTCATTTTTCCTCCAAAGGGAATACAGGGGAGGCTGGACTGCAAGGAGGGTCACGGTGAGGAGGGCAAAATAAGCTGTCAGCACAGAAGCCCGGGTCACTGAGTCCAAGTTTGACTCCGCTGGGTCAGATCAAGGCTCCGGTCCCCTTGCAGCCCTTCCACACAAGGGCCCAGAACTCAGCTGCTTCTCATCTCAGTCCATAGTCTACACAGCTGATCTCTCATCTGGCTGATGACCTGTTCCCTCAGCCACAGACATCTGCACCCCACCATGGCTTTCACAATCCCCTCCAAGGTCTTGCAGGCAACCACGGATCCAGTGTCTGAACAGGAGCACATTTCCACTGCCTCAGTTTCCCCCAGGTGCTACAGCTGGAAATCTGAGCTTAGCTTTTAACAATTTCTCTTTGGTCCCCCCACTCCCAGTCCATCAAGTCACCACATCTCATCAGTTTCTCCTCTTAAATGCTCTGCTCCCGCCTCTCCGTCCTGTAACTACAGCAGAACAAGTCATCCTGTATCCAGAAAAACCCTTTCCAATCCCATCCCCACTGTGTACTGCTAATAGGTCTCTCTCCCCTCCCCTCTGCCTTCCTCCTTCCCTCTCTCTTTCTTCTCTCTTCTCTCTCTCCAGAAATATTCTGACATCACTCTCCTACTGAAACTCCTCACTGATCTCCCTGCCCTCTTCAAATGCCTGTACTAAAATTTAAGCCCCACTCTTCTCTCTCTCTCTGTAATACCATCTCTTTATTCAGCCTCTTTCCTAAGTGGCTTTCCTAACGGCTCAAGAATGAATGATCTGTGTATGAACATGACGCACCCAAGTATATTATATATGCGAATGCAAATGTCATAACGAAGCCCAGGATTTTGTACAATGGATATATGCTAATAAAAGAGTTAATGATACTGAGGAAATTGATAGCTGGCATGACAATTAATCAGCATGGAGATTTTCTTCATTATACAGGCTTAGCATTTTGTGTGTCCCTGGGTGTACAAGGTGCACGTGGGGAAGGGTGCTCATGGAGGCCAGAGGTTAACCTCAGGTGTCTTCTTCAGTTGTGTGCCACCTTGTTTTGGTGACAGTCTGTCTCACTGGTCTGGGGCTCACGAATCCCATTAGATTAGATGGGCCAGCAAGCCCCAGGGATTTGCCTGTCCAAAGGCATTTCCATGAGAGAATGCGGTGTATGTGAGGCTCAGGCCTTAAAAACTGTTAGAGGGGAGGCGTTAAGGGCTGTTAGAAACACACGCAGTTCGAATCGCTCCTCACCTGACGGGGTTCATATGCAAATGAGGTCTGGGCGTTTTCACATACATTATCTCATCTAATACTATTTTAACCCCACAGCTCTTGCCCTTTTAAAATGTGTGTGAATGTGTGTCTGTTTGTGTATGTACAGGTGCCTGTGTATGCACATGCATGTGGAGGCCAGAGAACAATCTCACCTGCTGTTCCTCTGTCCACCTCATTTTTTGACACAGGTTCTCTCTCTAGCCTGAAACTTGCCAAGTAGGCCACGTTGGCTGGCCAGCTAGCCCCAGGGATTCACCACCATACCACACCACCCAGCTTTTTACCGTGTGGGTTCTAGGGCTCTAACACAGGTCCCTATGATTGTGTATCAAGCACTTTACTGACTGACCCATCTCCCCAGCCTACTCCCCTACTCCCCCTTTTTTTTTAAGAGATGAGAACCTGAGGCTCAGAGAGGTTGAGTTGCCTCTCTGAGTGTGGCCAGCAGGCAGAATCTGGACTCAGACCTTGGTGTTCTGGTGACTAAACTGTGCTTGTCTTTCTGTTCACCACCAGCTTTCCCTCCTGGTAACCTTTCCTTTGATGAGTCCCACTGGCCAATGAGAGCCCCGTGTAGAGGATGACATCATACGCTGATCTGAATTGTCTTGTTTACATCCACACTAGAGACCCCATTTACTCCACTCTAGCCCCGGCACAGGCACAGAAACCTTAGTAGGGATGGTGTCTGATTACTGACACTTCCAATGACTTTGGGATGATAGTGGCACCCACCTCTCAGGGTCACCAAGGAGTAAATAAAATGATGATAGGTGCTCAGAACAGCACCTACACTGTTCAATAAATGCAGTCGGTGTGCTGCCCAACCTTGAGCTGTCCTACACTCTTTTTTTTACTTTATACCTTGGATGGTATAATTGACAACTTCATTCTCCCCCATCTCTTCAGCCTGCTGCAGAGCCTTAATCGTCCTTCAAGCCTTATCTCTACCATGTCTTCAGCTGCCTCTACCTAAGCTGAGTGCTCAACAAATATTTACCAAAAACCCATAACAGCCAGAATGGAAATTTAACCTCCATCTGGCCAGAACACTCCTGGGCTCACAGACTCGTGGTTCTCCATAAGACTCAGGATGAGGTCCAAATGGCCCTTTGTCCTCATTCCTTGTTAGGAACGCCAACGAGCAAAGAGGAGCTAAGGCGCCAGAGCACTGAACATTGGGACCCACTGAGGCACTAAGGAGTGTCTGAATTTCCAGCCTGTGTCCTGACCCAGCCCAAAGCCAGGATAAGGTGCGAAGAGGAGCTCCCTGCCTGCCCCAAACTTCGCAGGCCAGCGGTGTGGACCGCATGAGGGTGCGGGTTCCCTAGCACAGCCCCAGGCCCGGCCCTCACCGACTTACGCCTTCTTGATCTGGGCATCCTCTGAATTGCGAGTGACCTGGAGCACAGCGTAGTAATCCTGCCCCATGGTTGCTGGCAGTGGGTTGTGCTCAGACTTTAGCCAGGCTGTTAGTCTGCGTTCCTTAGTTGCCCCTGACAACCACAAGGGGCACTCTGGGAGTTGCAGTCCTCTCCTGGTTCCACAGTCCTGGGCTTTCCTAGAAGAAGAATACAAAAGACAGGAAAGGCCGCCAGGGAGACAGAGGCATATGAATCTCTGTACAAAGGAGACCAGCCCCGTGTATATAGGGAGTCCCGGCTCAGCTGTGGGGGAAACAAGGAAACAAAAACACGACAGGAAGGGGATGGAGTTGGAATGATGGCTCAGTGGTTACTAGCACTGCGTCCCTTGCAGAAGACATGAGTTAATTCCCAGTACCCACATGATGGCTAACAACTGTCTGTAACTCCAGTTCCAGGGGATCTCCCTTTCTTTTCTCTTTTGGTCCCTGCATATGATAATATTATATATACACACACACACACACATATAATCATGTAGACTCATGCATACATAATAAATAAGTTAATTGATTTTTTTTTTTCATACAGGGAGAACTGGAGCTGGTTCTATGACCCTGGTAAAAGTCATTCAGTTTAGACATTGGAGGAATCACCTAGCACTATTTTTTTTAAAGAGTACATACAGCAGCTACCTTTAATTAAAAATTTCAGAACAAGCTGGATGTGGTGGGTTCATACCTATAATCCCAATACCTAAGGAGGCTGAGGCAGGAGGACTGCCCTGAGTTTGAGGCCATTCTTGGCTATGGAGGAATACCCTGTCTTTAAAATATTTTATATTATTTTTATTTTAGGTGTATGAATTTATTGCCTACATGTGTGTAAATGCACCCATGCAGTGCAATGCCTAAGGAGGTCAGAGAGGGCGTTGGATCCTGGAACTGGAGTTAGGACAATTGTTAGCTGCCATGTGGGGACTGGGACTCGAACCCAGGTCCTCTGCAAGAGCAACCAGTGATCTTAACCACTGAGCCATCTCTTCAGTCCCATTTACCCTGTCTTTAAAAAGAAACAAAATCAGAACAGGTACATTTGACTGATTTTTCAAAAATAATGTTTAAGGGAGCTGGAGAGATGGCTCAGCAGTTTGGTGCATCTGGCAGAGGACCTGGGTTCGATTCTTAGCACCCAATGGAAGCTAACAACCATCTATAATTCCAGTTCCAGGGACCCTTACGCACTTTTCTGACTTCCATGGGCACTGCCTGACATGGGTGTGCTTAAGTACATGCAGGCAATACACTCATACACATGAAATAAAAATAATAAATAAGATATTTTTAATTAAAAATAAAAAAAACCCACATGCAACTGGGTAGTTCATAAACAAAGTGGGTTCATTTAGCTGAGAGTTTTCGAGGCCAAAGGTCCAAACAGCATGGTCCTGGCTGCTCACATCATGGCAGATGGCAGGGCACTGGAAGCAGGTGAATGATCACATGATGAGATGGGAGGTCAGAGAGACAGGAGGACTAAGACTCACTCTTTTTTGTTAACATTTTAATTTACTTATGTGTTTGTGCTTGTGGTAGCTCATCATGTGGGAGGTCCAGAGGACAACTTGCAGGAGTTGGTTCTCTCCTTCCACCGTGAGGGCTGGAAGAATCTCACCAGCCCCAACTAATAGTCACAGGAACTAACCAAGGTCCCACGGAATCCCTTCTAAAAGCAATGACTTCAATGACGGATCGTCTTCCACTGAGTCTACTTCTTTAAAAGTTTCTACCACAAGGGCTGGAGAGATGGTTCAGTGGTTAAGAGCAATGGCTGTTCTTGCAGGGGATTTGTGTCCCATTCCCAGCACTCACATGGCAGCTTATAATCACCTGTAACTTCAGTCCAGGGGAATCTGACATCTTTTTTTGGCTTCTACAGGCAGCCAGGCACGCATGTGGTACACAGATATATGTGGAGGCAAAATACACATATACATAAAATAAAATAAATTTTAATAGTAGTTTGTTGTCAGAACTACTTCTTGCTTTGGGGAAGACAGTCTTTGTCTTACTAAGCTCTTTAGCTGATGGGATAAGGCCCACTCACATTAGGAAGGGTTACCTGCTTTACTCAAAGTCCACCACTTCATGAAAAAAATGGCTTCAAAAAAAACATCTAGAAAAAATGTCTTACCAAATGTCTGGGTACCATGGCCAACAAAGTTGACTCATAAAAAAGTATCACAAAAGGAGTGATCCTTGGCTACATAGCAAATTTGAGGCCAGCCTAAGCTACAAGAGATCCTGTCTCGGGAGGGGAAAAAAGGAAAAACCAAACAAAAACAAATGAGCATTATTTAGTGATGCAGAAGAAATGATATATATGGTAACGTGAATGAACCTTGCTAAGAGCAGGAAGCCAGACCTAAAAGGCTACATAGTACATGATTCCATTTATATGAAATGTCTAGAAGAGGCAAATCCATAGAGATAGAAAGTTGACTAGCCAGGGGAGAGGGGCAGAGCAAGTGAGTGACTTTGAGAGTACAGGATGCTCTTCCTATTATTATCCTAAGTGCTTCAGGGGCTGCAGGTTGAAACATAGACATGGCCACGATCAATAAGCACACTGCACACAACCAGTTCCCAAAATGGCTCATAAAGGCACCAAGAATCCCAGTTACAAAAAGCCAAGATTCAAGGTTCGTCTGGGCCAGATGACATCCTGTGTTCAGGTGTGGTGGCGCTCTTGGGAGGCACTTGGGAGGCAAAGGCAGGCAGATCTCGGTGAGACTGAAGCCATTCTAGCATACATAGCAAGTTCCAGGATATCTGGGGATACAGAGAGGTCCTGTCGCAAAAAACATTGCAAAACAAAACAACAGTAATAATAGTAACAACGACAATAAGGGGCTGGGGAGACGGCGCATTGAGGAAAGCGTCTGGTGTACACGCATGAAGACCTGAATTTGGATCCCCACATTCACATAAAAGTCGAGCACGGCAGAGTATGCTTGTAACCTCAGTGCGGGTAGGCACAGACTGGCAGATCCCAGAGCTCACTGGTCAAAGCCAGAACTCACTGGTCTGTGAGTTCAAAGCCAGCTTGGTCTACATAGCAAGTTCCAGGGCAGCTGGGGCTACAGGGAGACTCTGTTTTAAAAAGCAACAACAACAACAAAAAAAACAAACAAAATATAAGGTGAAGAGCTATAGAAGAAGACACCTAATGTTGGCCTGTGGCCTCCACATGAACTCACATGGGCAAGCACCCCCCGACATACACACAACACCCTTCCCCCTCCCAAGAATCCCAACCACAAGACAAAGATACAATAAGTCCTGTAAGAGCAGAAAGCAAGCTCATAGGTAATACACATTTTGTCAAGTCACAGGAAACAACGCCAAGGTGAAGAGTGAACATGTTGAGGATATCAAGGCTCCCCGAGGTTAAGTCCAAGATTACAAAGAGAGTCAGTTGTAAGCTCAATTGATTTGCCTACAAGACTCACCAAGCTGGGGAGTGTGTTCTTGTTTACATTGTCAGAGATCTTAGAATCAACCGAAAGAGGATGCAAAGGTTCAAACCAAGACCCAGGCCCAAGCCACACCTGCAGCTTTAGCTTTGGCTCCTAGAGGTGTCTGGGCCCCCGGGGAAATCTCCACAGTAAGTCTTTATCTGCCAATGTGGATGCAGAAGCTTTCTGCCTGGGGTTGGATGGTGCTCTTCTGTGCTGTTAGTACAAATAAACATCAAGAGTTATGGGACGAACCAGCATCCTGTGACTTCCAATATGATACTTTTAGGACACAGTATCACTTCTGTGTTACTCTTTGCCAAAGCGTATTACTCTTCCCCAAATGGATAATCTAAGTCTAATCATGAGGGAATATTAGGCAAACCCAAACTAAGGGCAAATATTCAAATTGGCATGTATCCTAAACATACTAGACACATGAAAGACAACGAAAAGAGGAGAAGGTGTTTTAGACAGAAAACAAACAACTGTAACATGGGCTCCTGGCTTCCATCCTGGGTCACAGGAAAAGGTGGTTGCAAAGGACATTGTTGAGCAGCTGGCAAAACTTGAATGAAGTCTGCAGACTGGATAATGACAATTTCCTCGTTCTAATAGCCACACAGTGACAGGCAAGAGGATGACCTTCATTTTAGCAAATCCATCCTAAAGTATTTTAAAGTAACAGGACAGAATGTTTATGTATTACTTTAAAATGAGCCAGAAAAAAATAAACATAGCACATATAATCTGTATATATATAAAATGAAGAGCAGACATATTAAAAAGCTATCAACTGGGATTTGATTCCCAGCACCCACATGGCGGCTAGTAACCGCCATCTGTAACTCCAGCTCCAGGGGATCTGACACCTTCTTCTGACCTCTTTGGGCATTGCATGACATGGATACACTTACACACATGCAGGCAACACACTCAAATATATAAAATAAAAAATAATAACATTTTAATAATAATAAATTTTAAAAGTTAACAACTGGGAGATCTGGACAGAAGTTTTCTAGAAGCCTTTGCACTACCTTATGTGTGTTTGGGGGTGTGAATATGTGCACAAACAGTGTGTACGCACAGACAGGTGCGTGCACTGGTGTTTGTACATGTGAGGTCAGAGGTCAATGTCTTCCTCAACTGCTCTCCATCTTACCTTTTGGGACAGGGTCTCTCACTGAACCTGGAGCTCACAGATTAGCTAAACTCGCTAGTCGGGAACCCCAGGGTCCTCCTGCCTCCACCTCACTGCACAGGGGTTACGTGTGTACACTGCCACACCCAATTTTTTACATGGGTGCTGGGGATCCAAACTCAGGTCCTCAGGCCTGTGCAGCAAGTACCTTACCCACTGAGCTGTCTCTCCAGTTAAATTGGAAAAAAAAATGTTTACATTTAGCTGCATATTTGTGTTTGTGTGTGTGTGTGCAATTGTGTGTGTGATCGCACACAATTCAGGGTGTGCATATGAAAATCAAAGGACAATTTGCAAGAACTGGTTCTCTTCTTCTACCATGTGGGCTCTGAGCTCAAACCTAGGTCACTAGGCTTGGTTGCACGTTCCTTTACCCACTAACCCATCTCGCTGTAGCCCCACCCCCTTGTGTTTAATGATACTGGGTCTCACTAAGTAACTCTGACAGGCCTTGAACTTGCTAAGTAGATTTAAATTGGTTTCAAACTTGCTAGGATTACAGGTGTATGCCACATTTTTCTTTTTACTATGTTTGTAAACTCCTGCAAGGTTGAAATTGGTTCAAAATAAAAAAGTAAAACCATAGACTACAAAATACACGAGCGTGTTCCCAAAGAAACTTTTACTACAGCGAGGACTTTTTTGTCTGTCATGTTATGTGTGTGATGGGCAGCTGATGCCTCTGCCAGCCTTTTGGTGTCTCTCAGAAAGACAGAGGCACTTCTCAGCAGAAGTCACAAGGGGGCATCTGAAAACCAAGGAACAGGTCTCTGTTGAAAACTGACTTCCGTTCACAGTAAACTAAACTGCGGGGAACCAGCAGGCTGGTGTCTTTCCTTTCTGTTGGGGTCTGGATTTTCATCTAACTGTTAAATTTCACAATCAGAACATCAGCCCTGGAGATCTATGAAAAGGAGGTGGTGTGGGGCTGGAAAGATGGCTCAGAGGTTAAGAGTCTGTACTGCTCTTGGAGAGGACCTGAGTTTGAGTCTCAGCACGAGCGTCAGGTGGCTCACGTTTGCCTACAAGTTCAGCTCCAGGCAGACCCCACCCCTGGCCTCCTCGGGCATCTGCCCTCATGTGCACATACACCACCCCCCACATACATAATTAAACAAATAATTTTTTAAGGGTGTGATGTGATGGCCAGGTAGAAGAGGAAGCCTTGGCACTCAGAGACAGTCACTGTGTGAACTCAGCCAATTCTATCCTCATTCTGTTTCTTGCTTTATTTTTAATTCGATAACATATTTAGGTTGATATCTTAAAGTTGGCAGTGAAATCTTAGATTTACATAGCATTTTGCATTCAGTGATTTTTTTCTGTTGTTAAAACAAATATCAGTATGGCCAAATGTTAACTCATTTTGCTTTTGTGTACTAGCAACAATTCAGTATTTATACTGTGTTCTTCAAAAAGCAGAAGAATTGCTTGGCATTATTTTGTTTTCTATAGGGGGCTGGAGAGAGCTCACTGAGCAAAGTGATTGCTGTGCAAGCTTGAGGACCTGAGTTTAGATTCCCAGTACCCATGCCACATAAGAGCCAGGTGTGGCACATCCAGGAGGAGATGGGTGGATCCTGGGGTCTAGACAATCTAGCCAAAACAGTGAGCTCCAAGTTCAGTGAGAGATCTTGTCTCAAGAAATAAGGCAGAGGAACTGGAGAGATGGCTCAGTAGCTAAGAGCACTGGCTGCTCTTGCAGAAGACCTGGCTTTGGTTCCTAGCACCCACATGGCAGCTAACAACCATTTGTAACTCCAAACAAAACAGAAACAAAAAAGAAAAAAGAAACAAAATAAGGTGGAGAAATGATTGAGGACATTAAGAATTAAGATGTTAGCTTCTGGCCTACAGGGGAGTCCACTCCACCACACACACATGCTATACACAAATACACACATAAACATAGATGTCCATGCATGCATCCCTCCCCACACACAACAAGGTGGAGAGTGATAAGGAGGACTCCCCAGTGTTGAACTCTAGCCTCCACCACAAGCACATATAGGTGATCGCACAAACACACCACACACAGAGATATAAGAAACTAAAAGACCATTTAATTAAAAGTACTTTTTATTAAATACAAAATGCACGAAAGACACATTCTGAAAGGTCTGGAAGTTAAGGGGGATGGGACTGGTCAGGTTGCTCAAAGGATAAAGCACTTAGCCAGGTGACCTGAGTTCCATCCGCAGGACCCACACACATAATGGAAGGAGAGAACCAACTCCCATAAGCTGTCCTCTGACCTCTACCCAAATGCCATGGCACAGGTGTGCCCACTCACCCCACAAAAATAATAAAGGAAATGAGGGGGAAGTTAAGGGAGAAAAAGGCTTCCTTATTTTTTTTTCTATGTTCTGAGTTGCTGCTTTTTTGTAAAGTCTGACTTACTGTAGTTGTTTTCACTAGGTTTAACATGGAAACTTAAATTTTTGGTTTTTTGAGACAGGGTCTCGTAGCTGGTCTGGAACTCCCCATGTAGACCAGGCTGGCCTCAATCTCAGAGATCCACCTGCCTCTGCCTCCATGTACAGATTAACATAGAAACATCTTAACAAATTATTGTCAATACAGGCCTTTGAATATGTTCACAGTTATGAGGTTAAGTGTATCTCAGAACTTCTACTCGAAGGCTCACTTCACAGGCACTGGGCTATCTCAAATAAATCGTATGGCAACTGTATCCATAAACTGTAGAAAGAGAAAACTTCTGACAAGTACAGCCAGAAAATGATCATTTTAGTATATGCTGGAATGTGTGCTTTTTGAAGTGGTTTAAACAGTAACTGTGGGAATGACTTCTGTAATGGACATAATCTGGACTAATGACTTTTAATTTAACCCACAGCAAAACTATGACTCTTACGTCTGATGATTGGATGTCTTCTTGGCAACCTGGTTTGGTGGCCCCCCCAAAAGAAAATGAATGTGATAAGCTTGAGAATTAACATATGAAAGCGCTGCCCGAGGCACACCTGCCCATCTCCATTGGATACTGGAGGTTTGGAAAGGACGAGTGACCTTAGATGAATGAGATTCTGTCCATAAAAAGGCCAGATGGTCTGTTCACATTAGGCTGGAGCCAAACTAGAACTTCCACAGTGAAGCTGGAGAAACCATTTTGAAAAAATTGTGGATGTGACCTGACAGGACAGAACAGGCTTCCAGAGACAGTGCCATTGGCACAGGGTGAGGGGACAAGAGATCCATGGGCACAGTTCCAGGAGACAAGCAGTTCCGAGACACATCCAGGGGAACGAATGTCTTCGGAGTTCAGGCCATTAAAAACTAAATGTAAGAGTTAGGCTACTTGTTCAGATAAGTACAATGTTGGCACAGTGACCCCGCGGGTAACCAGGTACCAGGAGAACAAAAAATAAAACATGGGGCTGGAGAGATGCCGTAGTGGCTTAGCATTTGCCACACAAGTGTGAGGACCAGAGTGCAGCTCCCCAGAACCCACGGAAATGCCAGGCAGGTGTGACAGCCCACCTGTGATTCCAGCCTCAGATGGCAGAGACAGAGGATTCCCAGAGCAAGCTACTAGAGAGACAAGCCATGTTGATAGCTCTGGATTTGATTGAGAGATCCTGTCTCAGGAAAGAAGGTACTTGGAGGATGATTCCTGACATCAACCTCAGGCCTCCTCATGTATGTGCATGTGTGCCCACACATGAAAACACGCATACACACATACAATACACACAAAATTGAAAAGAAAACATGGCATGCATACAATTCCATTTTTATGTTTGGGGGAAGAAAAGAGGTGACTGTACTCTCTCTTTGCTTCTCCACTGCCAGTCAAATCCAAGCCCCTGGCCTGACCAAAGCTCTCTGCCGATGTGCGCCCTGCCAGCTCTGCAGGGTCTGCCGCCTCATTTCCTACAGACTCATCTTTGAATTCTGAGATCTCACTAAAGTGCTCTCACCACCTCTTCCTAGGTCAGTGGTTCTTGGCCTTGAACATAAAGCATAATGCATCATTGGATGGCTTGTTAGACATAATACTGGTTAGTTACACCCCGGAATTTCTGATTCGGGTCTGAGGGGTGAGGTTATAAAAAATTTGTTCCGGATGATACTGATGACTGTTCCAGGGACTACTTTAGAAAGCCATTGCCTGACAATGGCTGAAATTCAACTTCCTTGCCTGTATAGAAGCTGATCCACCATGCCAGTTTGCCTGGGCCTGCCCAGTTTGGGCATTAAAAGTGTCATGCTGCTGACACCTAAGTTCTAGGTAAACTGAGGCAATCAGATATCCTAATGCTCCACAACTCTCTCCAGCTTGCTGCTTACAGGATATTTATTGTCACTCAAGCATCCTCTGAGGCCAGGCCAGCAGGGACTGCTGAGGGAGAGCTCCCAAAGTTTCCATTGACTTTTGATGAACTCAAAGAATTTGGAACATCGGGTCATCCAAAAAACAAACAAACAAAAATAGATGTAAAAGTAGAGGGGGAATGGGTTTAGGAATAAGAGGGGACAAGAGAGATTAATAGGAGTGAATATAATCAAGATATATTGTATACATATATGAAAATGCCATAAGGAAACCCATTATTATGTATATTTAACATATGTAATAAAAGACATTTAAAAGCAATTAAACAATGTTTTCCAAGTCTGGGCTTTTCCAAACATATTTTCTTTATTTTATTTCCTTAAGATAATAAGCTTTAGTCCTTTGGTTTTTAAAAAAAATATTTTTAATGTGTATGAGTGTTATGTCTGCATGTATGTGACTGAACTGATATCATGCAGTGCCCACAAAGGACAGAAAAGAGCGTTGGATCCCTTGGACCTGGAATTACAATAGTTGTTAGCCGCCATGTGGGTGCTGGGTTTGAATCTGCCCTGTGCTCTTAACTGTTGAGCCATCTCTCCAGCTCTCAAGTCCTTTGTTTCCTGTAAACATCTACCATAACTGTTATGAGAGCACACTGCAGGCAGGCATCAGGCTTTGCCTTGTGCTGTGCATGAACACAGAAGACGGAACAAGGCGGTGAGGGTGACGTAGTTCCACCTGGGCCTCCACGGCTGACCCGCTATGACTGTCCACTGGGCGTTCAAGACACTAAAGGGGTGCGGCTGGAGAGATGGCTCTGTGGTTTAGAACACTGACTGCTCTTGAAGCAGACCTGAGTTTAATTCCTAGCACACACATGGTGGCTAACAACCATCAGTAACTCCAATTCCAAGAGATTTGACCTTCTTCTGACCTCCTTGGGCACTGCACGAAATGGGTGCGCTTACACTTAAGCAGGCAATACACTTATATATATATTTACTACTATATATATAGTAGTAAAATATTTAAACAAAATGTGATATCCTGCTATTGACCTTCATTAATCCAAGAGTCTGAGGGGAAAAAATGACTAATTTTTTGTGAGAAAGGGTCTTATGTATCCCAGGCTGACCTCAAACTCACTTTTTATTTGAGGATGACTTAGAACTTCTGATCCGTCTGCATCCACCTCTCAGGTGTTGGGAGTAGAGGTAACTTCCACCATGCCAAGCTTGACTCTGAGAAATGAATTGATTCCAAAGGCAAGAGAAGCTTCCGTCATCAACATGGATCAATTCCTCTGGCCTGGGTCAATGGTGCACTTATGGCAAGTGAGCAGTCATGAGTGGGATGCGACCCCGTGCATGCCCCCAAGGTGGAGACGGGGCTTGGGTCTCCCTGAATCTCATAAAACTGTTCGCATCAAGTTCTGAATAAATGCCTTTTGTTCTGAAGAGCATTTCATGAACTTCTGAATGGAAGGTAAGAACCACTGCCATCATGGAAACAGCACACGGACTGGAATTAACCTAATCTCAGGTTGCTGCCATGTCGCTGTATGAGCTATGGTGACTTTCTCAGTTGGATTCCAGCTTCCTCCTTTATAAAGCTGAAATATGTTAGTTCTCAATACAGAACATTATGCAGGAATTGAAAAATATATATCTGTCGGGGGCCATGTGCCTGCCTTGAACTATGCCCTAGTTTTGGGTTAGGCGGAAGTCAATCTTGTGCACAGAGGTGCTGTTGGAAGCGGGAGTTTTCATTAGGCAAAATGATTTACACCTAAGGAGAAGTTTATTTTTCACCTAAGACTGAGGTCACATGAAGATCT
Source organism: Eospalax fontanierii (assembly GCA_035773235.1). NCBI lineage: Eukaryota > Metazoa > Chordata > Mammalia > Rodentia > Spalacidae > Eospalax > Eospalax fontanierii. The sequence continues at coordinate 166,492,374 of CM069524.1, forward strand.
TTGAAGGAAGCCAATCATATCTTGAGTTATTTTGCCTGTGTTAGTATTGTTTTGCTCACTTCACAGTATAAATAGGGAGGACTTAATAAAGGCAAGCTGCTTCAGTGTGACTGACAGCCCTCCTGAGTCTGTCCTGTTCTCTCTCTCTCTCTCTCTCTCTCTCTCTCTCTCTCCATTTTCTCATCCTCACTCCCCGCTTTGGGTATGGTCTGATTTCTGCCGGTGGGCTCCGGCAAGTGGCGCCTGGACCAGGGACCTGAAGACTGGTGAAGGACACCGCGGTGTGAGTGAGCTCACTTAAAGAACGTAAAGTAAAAGGAAGAGTAAAGGAAAAGTAAAGGAAAATAAAGGAAAAGTGTGCGGTGAGAAATCTCAGGCGTAAAATGGGTCAGGGTGATAGTCGTTTGCTTTTTGTAAATATGTTGGAAAATATGCTTTATGCTCGAGGGGTTGGTATAAAACATCAGCAGCTTTGTAGATTTTTGAACTTTGTAGAAAAAGTCTGTCCTTGGTTCCCTGAAGATAGGTCTGTAGATTTAAAAACATAGAGGAAAGTAGGAAGAAAACTTCAGGATTATTATGATGTTTATGGACTGAGTAAGGTTCCAGTATATACCTTTTGTTTGTGGGCTTTAATTAGAAATAGTTTAGATCTTAGACACAAGATAGAAAAGGTTCAGAAAAAGAAAAAAAAAAAAAAAAGCAAATGGAAATGGGATTGAGCCTCAAGCTGCTTTGCTTGAGGAACTAGCTTTTGTGAAACCTGAAATTAAGCAATTATTCAAGAGTCATTAGATCCCAAAGAAAAAGAAAAGAGGAAAAAGGAAGCAGCTAGACTTCTGAGAGACGAGGATTTTTCACCATTTGTTGCCTAAGCAAAGAATATCTAGAAGAAATGTGGCATTTACAGGATGTAGTTGAATCTCTATCTTTACAAATGTATTCTCCTACAGCAGCTCATGGTCAAGGAGGCTAGAGCCTAGAACATCAAGGGACCATGATCTCAGATTTTGTTAATTACCCCAGTCTTTTGCTACTTAATTACCAGGTGAATCACATAAATTTCACCAGCCCTAGGGTGCTTTGTTTTCCGAAACAACTACTAAATAGGCAGTTCTTTTTTCGGTTTACAGTTTGCTAGGTTGAGACTATAGCTTAGTGGTAGGATACTTACCTAGCATACATAATGCTGTGAGCTCAATTCTCACCCACGTCTCTTATTTGAACAATGCAAGCACAACTGATCTTTTCCCAATCAGACAGCTGGTTCCTGTCCTAACAGTGCTTGGTATTAATTGTACTATTATTTTGCTACTCAGCAGGGTGATGGCAACAGAAATAGGACAGGTATTTTCACTCCTACTGGTAGTTGCTGAACTCAGTAGCTCTTCTGTCCTTTGTAAACTCTGAGTTAAAGCAAAACAGGCATTTTTGTGTCTGCGTGTAAATCATATTGATAACACTGAGAGGTTGACTCTGGAGCTGGACTGGCCATCTCGTTTCAGACTCAATCCTGTTTACACAGGATGAGGCTAGCCACCCTGACCCTGTGCAAAGCAGCCTCAGAGTAAGGACATTGTGCTGTTGAGAGTAACTGAGGAATAAACTAATTTTAACAGAGATGGTTAGTCATTTTATGGTGTAACATGTCTATAGCAAATGTAGTTCATGGAATTCTCTATTATCTCATACCAACAAAAAGTCACTAACACAATTTACAGTTCCTGGAGAAGGTAAATGGTAACCTCTACCTAAAAACTTCTCAGTTAGTGCTGTAAGCTTCAATTTAATAATATGTTCCCAGGAAGCTCTTTTGGGTATGGACAACCAGGACATCAAGTGAAGCAATGTCCTAATAAAACATGTCTAATCAAGGTTTATTTAGGAATGTTTGGTTTTTGCCCAAGTTTTAGCTGCATAGCATACAGTAAGTTCATAAACAAGAAGAAACTTTGCTCGCAGCTTATGCTCATTTACAGCAGGCTCTGAAAGAGCAAGGGCTAATTGTAGCACCTGAGAAGGTGCAAACCAAATCTCCGTATTCATATTTGGGTTATAAATTATATCCTAAAACAATTTTGCCTCAAAAAATTCAGATTAGGAAAGATGGGTTGAAAACGTTGAATGATTTTCAAAAATTATTGAGAGATATTAATTGGCTTAGACCTCATTTAAAAATTGCTACAGGAGAACTGAAGCCTTTTTCGACATTTTAAAAGGTATTCAGACCCTAAATCGGCTGGAAGCTTGACAGAGGAGACCAGAAAAGCATTATCTCAGGTAGAATGGGCTATTGACACTCAACAAATACGATATATAGATTATACCCAGGGATGGGCAGCATATATTTTGGCTACTATTCATACTCCGACTGCAGTTTTATGGCAGGAAGGACCTTTGCTGTGGTTGCATTTACCTGTCTCACCTGCTAGAATGTTAACTTCTTATTATGAGGCAGTAGTGTGTTTGGCTCAAATGGCTAGAGCCGAGTCTCGTAAGTTTTTTGGAAAGGAACCTACTGTAATAGGACTTCCATTTACAAAACAACAGATAGATTGGTTATTTCAAAATGTGGATTCATGGGCCATAGCTTTTGCCTGTTATTCTAGCATCATAGATAATCATTATCCGAAAAACAAGCTATTACAATTTGCAAATAGTCATGCTTTTATTTTTCCAAAAACTGTGAAACAGGATCCTATTAAGGACGCTTTAGTGATATTTACAGATGGGTCTTCTAATGGTGGGGCTACTTATGTGTTACAAGGACAATCCCATGTTTTTCAAACTTCTCCAGCTTCAGCTCAAGTAGTAGAACTTCGGGCTGTGGCTGCTGTATTTCATTTTATGACCTCTACTTCTTTTAATTTGTATACTGATAGTCATTATATTGTTAAAGCCTTGCAGGTACTTGAAACTGTATCTTACATTGAGGCAACTAACACTCAGGTTCAAGAATTATTTGGTCACATACAAAGGTGTTTACATGCTCTTTCTCAGCCCTGTTTTGTAGGGCATATTAGAGCTCATACTGGGCTCTGAGGGTCTTTGGCTTTGGGGAATAATTTAGCAGATAAAGCCAAGCGTTTCGTGGTTTTATCTCAATTGGAATTGGCACAAAAATCTCATGCTCTTCATCAAAATAGCCAAAGTTTACGGAAGCAGTTTCACCTCACCAGGGAGGCCGCTAGGCAAATTGTTAAACAGTGTCGCTTGTGTCCTGAATTTCATTCTGTCCCTCAATGTGGAGTCAATCCACGTGGACTAATGCCCAATCAATTGTGGCAGATGGATGTAACTCACATCCTGGAGTTTGGAAAATTAAAATATGTTCATGTGTCTATAGATACTTAGGTTTTCTTATGGCTACTGCTCAAACTGGAGAAGCTACTAAACATGTTATAGCACACTGCATTAAATGTTTTGCTGTAGTAGGTTTACCATCTATAATAAAAACAGACAATGGCACAGGCTATACTAGTCAAACTTGCCAACATTTCTGTGCTCAATTATCCATTAATCATAAAACAGGCATACCATACAATCCTCAAGGACAAGGGATTGTTTAACGTGCCCATGGAGCTTTAAAAAATCAATTACAAAAAATAAGGGGGAGTTATATCCCAGATCTCCACAGAACTCTTTGAATCATGTTCTTTTTGTTTTGAATTTTTTAAATGTGGATGCTTTTGGTCTTTCTGCTGCAGATAGATTGTAGCATCCTAAGACTTTAGATATCTATGCACAAATGAAATGGAAGGATCTGATTGATGGGAAATGGAATGGCCCAGACCTGGTTTTAATATGGGGAAGAGGGCATGTTTGTGTTTTTTTTCCACAGGACACTGAGAATGCCAGGTGGCTGCCAGAAAGGCTGGTCCAGTTCACAGGGACTGAACCGGGAAAGAGTGACGTTGCTGTTGCTGTGGAATCTGTTCCTGATGACAGACAGAGAGCCTTATTGGACTTACATAATAAATCCAACTATGCTGCATCCAGCCATATGGGAAGAAAGAGAGATTGCAGCAATGGAGAATGATACTCGCCTATCAAGACATCATTATATGAGAAGAACAACAGTGAATCAGGATTCCATTGCAGGGAATGCTGATGAACAAGAAAAAGGACTGAGTACAGGACTTTGGTGATCAGATGACAGTTTCCCACAGACTTATATGGGGAAACAGGCAACAACTATGGACAAAGTTAAGAACGTGTGATAGCTTGCCTAAGTCAATCCTATATGTACTTTTGATTGGACAGTTTAAATATTGCTCATAATGGTACTAGTTTTGATGTTTTCTGTGTTCAATGTATTTCTTGTGTTTTAATGTAACTTGATTAATTGCATTTCAATTTTTTCCATGGGTGAATGCAAGTTATGGTATCTTAGTAATTTTTATTATGATTTCTGCAAATGTTATGTGTGGTTTAAGGGTTATAAATGTTGCAAGGTTTTGGCCTAATGAACATACATCCTTAGATTTATGTTAACTGTAAAAAATAGTTATTTGACTTTGACGCAGCAGAAACTGCTGATTTGTTACATAAGCTAAGTCTTTTTGCCTTCAGGATCTTTTTTGACCTCAGATCAGGAAATAGTATAATCTTGGGTCTACGTTATTCTCCTTAAAAATTTGCATACTCCTTCCATAGGACATGTGTCCTCAGCACATTCTGGGATGTTACAGCTAACGTGCACAGTGTTCAGCTCCGAACTCTATGGTGAGTAGAGTTGCCCCTTGCAAGAGAGGCTGGTAGCCAAAGACGGGCAACTTTCTCTCGAACTAAGCTGACCTAAGACAGGGTGTGGATGGTGGGCATTCACGTACCAATGACGGGTAAGGCTTGTGCTTCGGAGAGAATGACCTAAGACAGGCACAGTCTTCCTGGCCATAATCAGAAAGGTTATGGCATCTTTAGAAAATAGAAAAGGGGGAGATGTCGGGGGCCATGTGCCTGCCTTGAACTATGCCCTAGTTTTGGGTTAGGCGGAAGTCAATCTCATGCACAGAAGTGCTGTTGGAAGCAGGAGTTTTCATTAGGCAAAATGATTTACATCTGAGGAGAAGTTTATTTTTCACCTAAGACTGAGGTCACATGAAGATCTTTGAAGGAAGCCAATCATCTTGAGTTATTTTGCCTGTGTTAGTATTGTTTTGCTTACTTTACAATATAAATAGGGGGACTTAATAAAGGCAAGCTGCTTCAGTGTGACTGACAGCCCTCCTGAGTCTGTCCTGTTCTCCCTCTCTCTCTCTCTCTACATTTTCTCATCCTCACTCCCCGCTTTGGGTATGGTCTGATTTCTGCCAGCGGGCTCCGGCATATATCTATCTGCATTCACCTGGGAAAAGCTCCAATACGGTAAGTGAAAAATGAATAAATGATAGTGAAATAAATTTAGAACGATCCCAATCATGCACACTACAAACTAAGGTAAAACTATATTGTTTGCATAACTGAATAAATAGAGACACAAGTGCAAGTTTTCACAAAATGCTCTTTAAAAGTGCCCATTTTCACTTTACTACCCTTATTTTACAGAGGAATCAACTCTATTAAGCGATTTCTCCAAGTTTCTTCAGCCAAGTGATGAAGTCGCCTCTCACAACCTTGGTTTCTTTCTTTCCCCTCACATTGCTATACAGTGAGTGGCACTTTTTTCAATATGCATTTTTATTGAATTTCATACATCTTATTTCCTCCCTGCACCCACCTCCCATAGCCCATGCATTCTGTCATACGTGTTAAGACTTTATCGAATCAAGTCTGTATACCCAGATGTCTCTCGATGTGAGTTCATCCATTAGTGCCTTTTTAGCCAATCTAGTGTCACTCCCTTAAAGGAGACCAAGCTCTTCCTCACCAGCAGTGATCAGATGCCAATAGTCCCACAGCAGCTAAGCCTGGGGCCTCCTGCCCATTCCCTAGTTCTATGCTGAGTATCTGATCAAGTTTGCATGGGTCTTGTGCTTGTGTAAACAGCATTTTAACAGGTATCTCAATTCAGTCCCTTCAAAACTGCATTCCAGGTGAGACCAGATCTGGTGTCCTTTCAGGCCTGTCCCCACCCATAAGCTCAGTGACATAGTTTGAGTCTTACTGAACAATGAAACAGCCTCTGTCACCTAAAAGACAGGCAGAAAATCTCAGCAACTAAGGAGAATGTTGCACTCTGTAGACTTTACTGTTTTTAGTATTTAATTTTTTTCTGTAGAATACTTGCTTAAGGAAGATGGTCCCAAAATGCAGAACAGCGAAGTCTCACTATGTGAGTCAGAATACTGGGTTGGGGAGGGAGGATTTGAAGACCAAGTACAAAGTCAATGGGAAGAAGGGTTGTCTTTGAATTGCAATTCCTGCCAAAGACACAGAGCGACCAACTGTAAGCTTATACATCTATTTGCAAACTTATCTTTGACAATGTTTTAAAATAAGGAGTCTATACAAATGTTTTCTTTAATCTGCTCCCAAATTATTCTTCAAGCAATGAACTTGGCTATAAACACAAGGAGAAACAGGAAAGTTTTACCAGGAAATAACAAGTAAACCTAATCTTGGCCGGGGGTGTGGCTCACTGGAAGGGCATTTGCTTAGCAAGCACAAGTTCCTGGCTTTCCCCTGCCTGAGAGGCTACTGGCAGTTGATGGCTGCTGGGAGGCGGGGGTCATTTTATTTTAGGGGAGGCATGGCTAGTGTTTGGTTGTCCATGCTACAATGGATGGCCCTACACCCATGTGCATATGGGCGGCACTAACTGGACTCGGTAGGATAGTAATAATAAAAGAAGAGCTTGTTAGGGGTGCTCTTCATGGAGGAAGTTGGAGAGGGGAGTGGGGAGGGAATATGATCAAAATACATTCTATACATGTATGAAATGCCCCAAAATAATGTACATATTTTATATATAATATGTGCATATGTGTGTGTGTGCGGCCGCAAGTTCCTGGCTTTAATTCCCAGTGTCACAGGGGCAAAAAGTATATTTAAGTTTAGATTGTTTCAGAAGAGTGTAGACAAATAAAATTTCAGAAATCTATACACTGGTTAAAAAGAATTATTTGTCATTTTTTATGTGTGTGAGTGTTTTGCCTGCTTATATGTAAGTATACCTGAGTGGCCAGAAGAGGGTATTGGACCCCTTAGAATTTAAATTACAGATGGTTGTTAGCTGCCATGTGGGTGCTGGGAATCGAACCTGAGTCCTCTGCAAGAGCAGCCAGTGCTCTTAACCACTGAGCCATCTCTCCAGCCCATGTTATTGTAAAGCAGTGCATGCTCACTGAAGAAAACATTAAAAATAAAGAAAACAGAGGTATAAATTATTCATAATCTACCACTCAAGGATAAATACTATTAACATTTTCATAACCTTTTAATAAACATTTCAAACTGTGATCCAAGAACATGTTACATAAAAGATTATATTTATTTAATGCATAAAGACTGAGAGCTGGGCATGGTGGTGCGTGTTCATAATCCTAGCACTTAGCTCACAGAAATGGGAGAATTATTGAAAGTCTGAGGCCAACCTGGACTATATAGAGAACTCCAAGCCAGCTGGGACTGCATAGTGAGACAGTGAAAACCAAAAGGAAAGAGGGTGGGGCTGGAGCAGTGGCTAAGGGCTAAGAGAACCAGAGGACCTGGGTTGGATTCCCAGTACCCGTGTAGCAGCTCTTTCACCCTCTTCCAGCCTTCTCAGACATTGCAGAATATATACCAGCAGTCAAAACATTTGTAAAATAAAAATAAATCATTTAAAAGGAGGAAGCTTTTCAAACTCTTTGAAAATCTGAAAGACTTTTCCGAATTTATCTGATAATCTGTGCTCTGATCAGGAATATTTTGGAAGTAATACTTTACCTTTTCTTCCACATCTAGTAACAATTATCTTTTCAAAAATGAAATCCTCATCTTTCAGAGATACACTGACATAACATGAGGTCTGTGATGTTATATTTTTGATTATGAGGGTTGGGATTGCAAGGAAATGGGAAAAGCAAGGTCAGCGCACACTGCTGACGACCGAAGCTCGCGATGGGCCCTCTGCACTCACCAGGCTATTTTCTCTGCTTTTGCATATTTAGCTTTCCATAATGAAAAGGTTTTATTTTATGTTACCTTTCTGCAGCGTTTAGTTTCAAACTTAGGCTCTCTCACATGCTAGGCTCCCACTGAGTCACCTCCCCAGCCAGACTAAAGAGTGTCAAAAAGAAAAAAATGTTCATTTGACAATTTAAACCTCTTCGCCACTAATCAGAGATTTCCAAAGAAGCTCAAAGTTCATCTGTGTGCAACTCCTAAGACAGCAAGGAGCTTCGCTGGAGAACAGCCGCCAGCACGCCAGTCTGTCTTGAATTAGGGCGCTGAGCACTGGCTTCTTAGACAACAGGTTTCCTTCGGGTTAACTGGAACGCAGCGCCTGATCACTTTCTGTCACTGGTCTTCGGTTTGTCCTCTGGGAGCAGAGAGTCACATTCACTCTGTTGTTTTGGAGCTGGTCACAAGTTATGCCTCGCTTCTTCCCCAAAGGAGCTTCAGAAAGTGGAGGTGCCAGTAATTAGCTCTTTTCTGCCTGGCGCCCCTCATTTACATACCTTGAGAGAGTGCAAATATCAAATAAGATGATCAGTGAGTCCACATAGCAAAATTTATAGAACTAGGGACTGGGGACGTAGCTTGCCCAGCATGCATGAAGCCCTGGGTTCAGGTCCCAGCATCTCATTAACCAGGCATGATGGTGCATGCCTATAATCCCAGCACTTGCCATCCTTGGCTACATAGTGAGTTCAAGAGCAGCCAGGCATACATACAGCCTGTCTTAAAATAATAATTAATAAAATAATTAAAATTAAAAATAGTTACAGGGCTAAAAAGTTTTTTAAATTTGTATAATTGTACAATTAAAGGATTTTGTTTTTGTCAGGTGTGGTAATACATACCTTTAATTGCAGCTCTGAGGAGGCAGATATAGGGAGATCTCTATAAGACTGAGGCCAGCCTGGTCTCACTGGTCTACATAGTGAGTTCCAGGCCAGCTGGGGCTACAAGGAGACCTTTCGTCAGACAAGCAAGCAAACAAAAACATTATGTCATTTGCAGTGTTAAAAGGTACAATCCTGGGAGCAGGGATATAATGTTGAACAAAACAGACTCTGCATTCAAAGTCAGACAGTCTGGGGGAATCAGATTTATCCATTCATTTAACAAATATTTATGAAGAGTCTGCTGCACATCAGACGCTCTTCTAGCTGATGGGAAAATGGCAACAAACACACAGACAAAGTTCTTCCTCCTAATGATGCTAGTGGCACGAGACCACAGGGAAACCTTTTAGCATAATGAGTTTCATGTTGAGAATAAAACAGGAAAACATTACCAAACTTTAGTAGATAGTGGAAAAGTTGGGTGAGGAGAGTGACTTTAAACTTGTACTTTAGAGGAAGATGGCTTAAGGCCCTAGCTAGAGAAACCTGATGACCAAGTTCAGTCCCTAGAACCTGTGCAAAGAGCTGGATGTGGTGGCATGTGTCTGTAATCCCAGCACCTCTAAATTAAGATGGGAAATAGAGACAGGGCAATCACCCAGAAGCTTTTGGGCTAGCCTGGAGCATGCCATGGTCAGCAGCAGAAAAAAAAGAGACCTTGACTCAACACGGTGGAAGGTGAGAACTGACTCCTCCAGCCTCTGCGTGAATGCCTTGGCACATGTGCGCCTGCACTCACACAATCAGAAATTTTTACAAATTAAACTTCCATTTATCTTAAGGCAGTTTTGCGGGGAACACTTTTCAACTGAGGACTGGATGAGGTGTTGAAAGCAACATGAAGGCTTTGGGAAGCGTGTCACAAACTCAGGAAAGGAGAACGGCTTGGGGAGACTGAGCAAGTCATTGTGCTAAAAGAACAGAGAGCAGGCTTGGGCTGGAACGTAGTGTGCCTGGCAGGGGCTTGTCGCACAGGCTGGGAAGGAATGAAGGGTCGGAAAGTGAACAGGTTTGTTACAAATGGTGACAACTGCACAGTTCACTGAGCACGGTTTTATAGGGTGGCCGGGGGAGGATCTTGAGTATAAGTGACACAACTTGGTTTTTGCATTTTGGTGTTTTTCAGATGGTAGCCTCAGACTGGCCTCAAATCCTCGACCAAAGTGCTTCTGTCTTAGCTTCCTAAGTAGCTGGGCCTAAGGTGGCAGGACCGGGAAACACTGTGTTTTTACTTTAGAGCACAGGGGTTGCTTTGAAGAGAATGGGTCACAGAACAGCAGAGTGAGAGCTGAAAGCTCAAGACTACATAGAGAGGCATATGAATATCTACGATTTATTTTTTTTTAACTGTTTTACTATTTATAGTTTGGTATATATTCGTACACTTTGGAAACTCAGTGGCACAAGGTAGACTGCCATTAACTTGAGGAACATTATACAGTTACAAAAAAGTAAATAAAAAAAAAAGTTTTCTCCTGTTTTGAACATTACATTACATAATTTTACTTACCCAAACAGACCATTTACAAGTATCAGGTCAATAACCTGCTAGCATCCATTAAAAGGTAGCTTTCTTACTAAAAGAAAAGACGAAACCAAACCGGAATTAAAGCCTAGATACGGTATCTAAAACTGGGGTTTTAGGTTTGCACTGTCGTACTCCTCTCTCCCTCTACCGCATCCTGCTAGAGCTACAGGCCTATTCCTCCAGGACTCTGTCCACCCACAGGACCCGCACCTCCCTGCCCAAAACACTTCCATCATGGAACCACTCATGGCTGCTGGTGGAACTCCAGTATTAGCCTTGTAACCTACACCAGCACTGCCACCTAGAGGTGGCAGTTTCCGGACTCCTGAACCGTAGGGATCCCACTGTCCATTGACGCTCCCATTCTCACATCTTTCTCCTGGATCCATGCAGCTCATCCTGCTGTGGCTTTCCTCTCTGTCACTCCATTTGTTCCTCCATCTCTGTTTGGAATCATCTCTTCCTCTCTTCTACGTCGTCCTCTTCTTACCGCAACTGCCTTTCTTTACGTTTCTTCATTTCTTGGCTATGAAATTCTTCCATGCGCCTTAATTCTTCCCGGGCTCTCATCGACCTTGGCTCAAGAGCCCTGCCTTATCCTCGTGGTATGCTCTTCCATTTCACTTCCCTGTTTGTCTCTTGCATCCTTCATGTTTGTTTCCAACTTGTTCCCTTTGCTGTTTTTCCATTTCAGCTAAAGACTCCCATTGCTGAGAATATTCAGACTCAGATGTGCCCCGCTGAGCAAAACGAGGTGATGTTTCTCTCTCCTTTTGATACGTGGGGTTCTTCTGTGTCCGTTTTTCAGGAAGACCATCTTCATCACCTAATTGTGCAAGTGGCTCCACAATGACTAGGCGAGGAGTTGTGCACCTTTGCTGCATCTTTCAAATGCTTTTCTTGCTGCTGGCTTTGGAGCAAAAAACTATGGAATGCTTAATGCATTTGTATGCCGACCTTGCGCAGGGGCCACACTAGTCTTCTCTGTATTGTTCCAATTTTAACTTGTGCTGCCAAAGCAAGTACAACATTTAATTATGTGTATATGTGTCTGTGTGTGGGTTTGTGCACAAGTGATTGCAAGTGCCTGCAGAGGTCAAAAGAAGGTGTCAGATCTCCTGGAGTTGGAGTTACAAGGCAGCTGTGAGCCACCTGATGTGGATGTTGGGAACCAAAATTGGGTCCTCTGCAAGAGCAGCAAGTGTTCTTAACCAGTGAGCCATCTTTCCAACCCAACACTCTGAACACTGATATTTAAAGGAAAAAGAAAAGAGACTTAAAAGGAATCTAAGGAGCAGCAGCAACGGGAATGGAAGGGAACCTAGTGTGACATCAGAGAAGGGAAACGTGGGGAAGAGAGGAGTTCACTGCTCAACACTGAATTCAGAAAAACAAACACAAGGAACAGTGCCTTCTGAAGACCACATGAGACCCAGCGTGACATGATGATGCCATGTGCAAAATGCCCATAGACTTCATAATTTTTGAAGCCCTGTAATTCCCCATCTCTGAATATTTTCAGTGGTCTCTAGTCTCAGGAACATGCAGCATAAAAAGGCATCAGTAAGGCTGGGTATGTGACTCAGTAGTATGAGGCTTTCTTAACACAAGAAAGCCTGGTTTTCTGGGTGTCAGGGCACAGGCCTGTCATCACAGCACTGAAGAGGTAAATGTGGGAAGATCAGAGAAGAAACTCAAGGTCACTGCTGTGGTTGCCTTTTTCCCCTTGTATTTTGAGATGGAGTCTCATGTTGTACAGGATGACCGCATATTCGCCATGTAGCTATGGATGACCACGAACTCCCAATTCTCCTACCTGCTAAGATTGAATGTGAGCCACCACTTCCAGCTAACAGTTCATAAAGAGTTTGAGGCCAGCCTGGGCTACACAAAACCCTACTTTATAACAAAGGTTTATACTTTATGTCTAGTGATAGAACTGTTCACCACCCAGCTTCTAATATTACCTCAGCCAAAGTATTAGTGGAAAATGTGGACTTCCTTCCTACCCTTTCTTTATAGCACACAAGTAGGTGATCTACGGGGAAGACATTTCCACCCCTAATCTGTGTAAGGTATCAGTTAGTCACAAGATTGACCAACAGGGCTAAGGACGTGGCTCAGTTGGCCAAGTGCTTGCTTCACATTCAGTGAAGCCCCGGGTTCAGTCTCCAGTAGCACACAAAACTAGGCATGGTGACACACACCTATAATTCCATCTTTCAGAGGTAGAGGCAGGAGGATCAAAAGTCAAGGTCATCTTCAGCTACACAGCCAGTTTAAGGGCAGCCTGGGCTACACCAGGTGTTGTCTTAAAGACAAACAAACCACCTGACATACAAAGGAATTTCTAGTCCTTGGGGAAATTGAATCTCATCCAAATGGCCACTTGGATCAATTATTTATGCATTTGTGAATAACTAATTTCTGTTTCTATCTTTGCGGTCACCTGTCCTTGAAGATCTTAGAGCAGTCTTTCATATTGCCTTTATGACCTTTGAAACTCACCAGACAGCTAGTTCTTCAGCCAGCCAGACCTAACAGCAGCTGAGTAGCCATTTCCCCATTGGGAACCACAAAGCCTGATGGGAAATTCCTACAACAATTCACATCTACACACGTCCTTCCAGTGCTCTCTGGAAAAATAACAAATGTCATGCTGCTTTTATTGTTCAGTCCTTGATGTTTTCTCACTTCTGTTGCCTTTGGTTCCTTGTCTGAAGTTCCTACATGCTTTGCCCACATGCTGGATTTTAGAAAAGTAGAACAGCCCAGCTACTCTGTTTGAGAGTGACTCAGAAGGCACCAGGCCGGACAATGGAGGCATTCGCTCGCTTGGCTCACTGCTGCAGGCCCACTGTCTGGCAAATCCCCAAACTTGAGACTGATTGGTTCTCTGATTACCACATGGCTAAATAGTTCTACAGAAGTGTGATGGTCCTATACTTTTCCATTTTTACAATTAAAGATTATTTTACAAGATTCTTCCTTCCAGCCTAAGGTAACTCAGACCACCCTTCATGTGCAAGGTTTTTGTTTTTTGTTTTGTTTTTGTCTTTTTGAGATAGGATCTCCATGCAGACCCAGCTGGCCTAGAATTCACTGTGTAGACCAGGCAGGTCTTGATCTCATAGAGATCCACCTGCCTCTGCCTCCTGAGTGCTAGCATTAAAGGAGTGTGCCATCATACCTGGCCTTCTGTAAGTTTTTAATAGTATCCACACCCTTTACTCTGAATTCTTCATTCGAAGCATGTCAGATCTTCATGCTCCCATCAGAAATAGAGGACACATCATTGTCACCTCTTCTGGATATGTCTAGTAATGTTAGCTGCTCAAGATATGAAAGAAAAAGAACCCTAAACCAATATTACAAATAATGAAATACCTTTTAAATAAATACCTTATGTTATATGCTATAAGCCTCCTAACCTCCTTCTTGTTGTTTTATTCTTTTTTTTTTTTTTTTTTTGAGACAGGGTCTCACTATGTAGCCCTGACTTGCCTGGAACTCCCTATGGTGAACAGGCCAGCCTTGAACTCAAAGATCCACCTGCTTCTGCCTCCCAAGTGCTGGGATTAGAGCCAGGCACCACCACACCCCACTTATAAACCTCCTTTATTTCATAATCCTCCAAAGTTTGTTCACTCCTATGCTTCTAAGCACATGATCCATGTATGAGGTAAAGACAGAACTTTCATCACCTCCCGAGACTGGAGCCAGTGCCTTTTTACTTTTCTAAACAAAAATATATCCCTGGGCTGCCAAGACGGCCAGAGTAAAAGTGCTCACCACAAAGTCTGATGCCAAGCCTGATCCAACTTCTGGAGACCACATGGTAGGTGAGAAATAACTTCTACATATTGTCCTCTAACCTTCACATGTATATTCTCTCTGTCTCTCTCGGTCTCTCTCTTTCTCTCTCTCTCTGTCTCACACATACACACACACACACCCACACAAAGTGAATGATGTAAAAAATAAAAAACGGGGCTGAAAAAAATGGCTCAGAGGTTCAGAGCACTTACTGCTCTTGCAAAAGATGGAATTTGGGTCCCAACACCCATGTTGAGCAGCTCACAAGTACCTGTAACTCTAGCCCCGGGGGACCCAACACCTCTGGCCTCCTCGAGCACTTGCACACACATTCATGCAGATACAAATACATATGCATAATTAAAAATAAAAATAAAATATTTTCAAATAAAAAGATAAAAAGATATTACTGCAATCATTTATAACCTCCTACTGCAGCTAAGTTTTCCTTATTCCCACATGGTTTCCATCTTTAGCTATTTCATTTTTCAGCTGCTCTGAATTCTTAGTAACCGACTTATAAAAGATAACTCTCCAAGATGTACCAGGATTTGAATAAGAGCAAAGATACTTACACACACACATACACATACGCCTCAAAACAAAACAAATGACAAAATTACCAAAAGAGTGGTGGTATAGAAAATATATATCATGGTGTCTCTGGAAACCATATATATATCTGTGTGTGTATACCTAGAGAAAACTCTAATACTATAATTATCAAAATACAAAATGATGAAATTGAAAATACCTGTATGTACAATAATGTAATATTGGAAAAAATAAAATAAAGGCATACAAATTACAGTAAATTGGAAAAATAAATTGTGGTAAATTTGTGCAATGGAACACATAGCTATAGAACATTGTATGTACTAATAAAAAGCACATCATGAAACAGCATGTGCTGTAAAACTCCTTTGAGTAAAATAGTTAAAGAGGAGATTAAGTAAAATAATACGCAAAATTCAGCATGGTGCTGGCTCACAGGAGACAATCAGATAACATTACTTATCACTACTATTATTAATAATGGTTATACAACAAAATTTCACAACAGTTATCTTTAAGGAAATATGAATGACTTTTGACTTTTATATTTCCTCACTAAATATGTAGTTTTTATAATATAGGTAAAAAGTAGCTTTTTAAAAAGTGTGTCACAAAGTAAGAAATAGATGGTTTTGGATGTGTGGTGGCACAGACCTGTAATCCCAGTGCTCAGGAGGTAGAGGCAAGAGGATCAGAAATTCAAGGTCAGCCCTGGCTACATAGTGATTTAGAGGCTGGCTCGGCCTATATGAGACCTTGTAACAATTTTTTTTAAAGAGAGGACCCAAAGAGAGGAGGAGGCATGTGCTGGGCCCGCATGCCTGGGGAGAGTGGGACGGGGAGTTGGGGGTGGATATCAAGTGGCATTACTAACCACCAAACCTACGGCCTAAAAGACAAGGTGAAAAGTAAAGTCGCTATCATGGGTGTGATAACTCATACCCATCATCTCAGCACTTGGGAAGTAGAGGCAGGCAGATCTCTGAGTTCAAGGCCAGTCTGGTTTACATAGTGAGTTCCAGATCAGCTGGGGCACCTGGCTCAAAACAAAAACAAAAACAAAAAAAGAAAGAAAAAGAAAATTGAGAAAGTAAATTGTGACAAACAAATGCAATGTGTAGGACAGGTCAGGATGATTGAGCTCATTCCACCTCGGACTTTAACTGCAAATGATTAGACCAACCCTTGTCACTTGGCTGTGCTGAATGCCCACTGTTGTGACTGATTAATTACCATCCACTGTAGCAAGATTCTAAAGGTAACATAGCAGCAACTTACAACTTGAATTAGATGTTGAATACAGGGGATACAGCTTACTTATGACCATTTGTCACCATTTTAGGTAAAAATGTGCAGAAGAAAAGACGGATAAATGGGATATAGAGGTACATGTCTGCAATCCCAGCACTTGGAGAGAGGAGGCAGAAGGATTAGGAGTTTAAGGCCAGTCTTCTACAGAATGAGTTCAAGTCCAGCCTAGGCTAGATGAGACCCTACCCCAGAAAACAAAAACAGACACACAGGCATAAACAGAGAGAGAGAGAGAGAGAGACAGACAGACAGACATCAGGCCTGCTAACTCCTTCCTTAAGGGTTCTCTTTTTTTTTTAATTTTTATTTTATGTGTCTGAGTGTTCTGCCTGTATATATGTAAATGCACCCATTTTGTACAATGTCCAAAGAAGTCAGAAGAGGGTGTCAGATCCCCTGGAACTAGAGTTCCAGAGGGTTGTTAGCTACCATGCGGGTGCTAGAATTCAAACTCAGATTCTCTGAAAGAGGAGCCAATGCTCTTAACTTGAGCTCTCTCTCCAACCCCATCCTTAAGGTTTCTTTCAGTGTGACATCGCTCACTATGACTAACTCAAGCTACACTCACCCAAGGGCTCCTGGCCTGTCATCCTTTCTGCAATAGTACTTCATGATATTTGAGTTGAAGGACTCGAATTATTCTGATCCAAAGTTTCTCAGCCTTTATGAAGAGTCTGATGAAAGCTATTGGGCCTGGGGATGTATTTTAGTGGTAAAACACTACTGTGCTATGCACAAGGCCCTAGGTTCAGGCCAGGCATGGTGGCACAGGCCTTTAATCCCGGCACTCAGGATGCAGAGGCAGGTGGATCTCTGTGAGTTCAAAGCCAGCTTGGTCTACATAGCAAGTTCCAGGCCAGTTGGGGCTACAGGGAGCCTCTGTCTCAAAAAAAAGCCCCTCTCCAAATCCTTGGAATCAATAGTACTGGGTTTCAATTCCATCATACAGTCTGACTTTGGTTATTAGTGATTAATTAAATTCTGAGTCTGTTTTCTCATCTACAAAACTGGAAATGTTAATCCTGTCTCTTGTTACTCACAGCTGATTTTCATCCACAGCTAACCAGTATCAATTGTCCAAGTAAAGCAAAGATTTCACTTCAGTGGCTCTGGTCTCTTCTTAATCACAGTTGGTTCTTCATCTCCTGTCAACCAGAAACCACAAAATTCTCAATTCAAAATACCACACTAACAGTTCTAATAGTCTTTGCTTTCCTTGAAATGTCACAGGCCGACCTCCATCATCCCGGTTTCTCTTCTCAGAGTAACTATTTCAAGCTCCATGGCAACAGCTCACTGAGCTCTGAGCACTCAATGGTTTTTCCAGGCTAAGGTTTCCAAGCACCTCCACAATCCTCAATTCACAATCCGAGGTCAGGTCTGTCACAGTAATACCCCATGATCCCAGTAGCAATTTCTGTTCTAGTTAGCTTCTCTATTGCTGTGACAAAACACCCTGACCAAAATCAAGTTGGGGAGGAAAGGGTTTATTTGGCTCACAGCACAACTCAGCACCAAGGGAAGCCAAGGCAGGAAGTCAGAGCAGGAACTGCCGCACAGACCACAGAGGAGTGCTGCTTCCCGGCCTGCTCCTCTGCTTCTGACTCGGCCTGCTTTCTTTTACCCAGTGCTACGCCCAGGGGTAGCTCCGCCCACGGTGGACCAGGCCCTCCCACATCATTCAACAAGCCAGAAGATGTCCCACAGACAGTCCACAGGCCAGTCCAATGGAAACAGTTCCTCAATTGAGACTCCCTCCACCCAGGTGTGTCAAGTTGACAACTAAAGCTATCAAGTAGTTTTATTTTTGAGAATTTTTCTTTGTTTTTGTTTTGTTTTGAGACAGGTCTCCCTATAGCCCCAGCCGGCCTAGGACTCACTATAGAGATCAGACTGGGCTCGATCTCACAGAGATCCACCTGCCTCTGCCTCCCAAGTGCTAGGATTAAAGGCATGTGCCACTACAACCAGTTGAAATTGGGGGTTTTTTGTTTTTTGTATTGTTTTGTTTTGTTTTGTTTTTTGTGACAAGGTTTTACCATGTAGCCATGTTTGGCCTCGAATCACATAAATCACCTGCCTCTGCCTCCCAAGGATTGATATTATGGGTATGAGAGCTAATATGCCCAGTGAGAATCTATATTTTCAGTGATAAATTTTCTTTCATTTATTTGTGGGGCGTGTGTGTGTGTGAGAAAACAACTTATGGGAATCAGGAAATCAGTTCTCTTCTTCCACCATGGAGTCCTGAGGATTGAATTTAGGTTGTCAGGCTTGATAGCAATGTGCCTTACCCACTGAGCCATCTCTCTGACCCATCTTTTTACTTTTTAATGTGGTTATGAGAAATTTTTTTATTACAGCATGGTTTGAATGATCAGTGTCAGGGTTAGGTAATTAAAAGGAAGTCCAATTTCATTTAAAGGTAAATGTACGGTGGTGTGGTGGTACGGTGGTACATGCCCATAATCCTGGTATTCACGAAGCAGAGCAGGAGGATTGCTTTAAGATAGGCAATTCACTCATATACATAAAATAATAAAATGTTTTTTTTAAAAATTACATATATAGGGCTAGGGAATAGATCAGTTGGCAGAGTGCTTGTCTAGCATGCAGGAGGCCCTGGGGTTGATCCCCAGCACCACATAGCCATCAAAGATATATCTTTGGTTATTATCCAAATGAAATGGAGAGGCTAAATATACACAGATAGCTGTAAATACCTGAAATAGCTGTATAGTCAGGGCCAGTTTTCAATACTGTGTCATCCACAAGACAAACAAATCTTGCCTTGTTTGTTTCATTCACAATAAATCCTTCTGAAGCTGTAAGCTCTGGATGCCATCTAGGTCAATTCCTTAACAAATTAAGCTGCTACACGGAAATGGTTTCTTTACCAGCACAAAACAAGTATGTCTCATAGACTAAAATTTGACTTAACATCTGTTTCTTTGAAGACCCAATGTAGGTCTCTGTATAGAAACTGGCCCACAAAAGAAAAGCAGGTACTTCTGTTGGAAGTCAGATGAAAGGGAAGGAGCAAACCGGATTTGGAGAGAATACAGTGAAAGGCTGACTACAGATTCTAAACAGATTTACAGCTGATGCGATGGTTCAGACAGTTGAGGCTTTTGCCACCAAGCCTGACAACCAGAATTGGATCCCCAGGAACCATGTGGTAGAACTGACTCCTAAAGTTGTCCTCTGACTGCCACATGTGCCCTCTATCCTCCACATGAGCTAATTAATATCTTTAAAGTTTTAAATGAATTTTAAAAATTGTACAAAAACAAGAATTTAGAGCTCTAATGTGGCATTTACGGAGAAAAAACAGTTGCTAGGATAATCTCAATTTCTTTACTGGCAAAACACTCAGACACATAAAATAAAAATAAGTAAAATTTGGGGCTGGAGAGACAGCTCAGCAGTTTAGACTGCTCTTGTAGAGGACCCAGTTTCAATTCCCAGCACCACATGGTGGTTAACAACTGCTAGTAACGCCCTCTTCTGACCTCCTTGGGCACTGCACAACATGGATGCACCTACATACATGCAGGCAATACACTCAAACACAAAATAAAATTTTTTAAATTAAAAAAATCTTATCATACACATGAGCACATGCAGACAACAGAAGGAAGTTAAAAACCCTTTCTGTTCTTCTGGACTCTGCCTACTCACTTTCAGGACAGCCAACAGCACAGTGTGCATGTCTAACTTCCCAGCTATACTAGGAGGCCTCTGAGTTCAGCAACTCAAAGTTACTCAGTAAAAGTCTGTTACATCAAACCGAAGTTTCAGGAGTAAGAAGGGAAGTAGAAACCCTCCTGGCTTCACATAAGAGAAGGAGAGCTTTCAAGGGAGGTTGAAGGACAGCCTGTGGGACAGGTCAGTGGGCAAAGGTACCTGCCACCAAACCTAACAACCTGAGTTAAATTCCCGGGACTCACATGGTCCAGGGAGAAGGAGAGAACGTACTCCTTCAAGTTATCCTCTGACCACCCTCCTGAAAAAAATAAAGAAAATGTAATAAAATAAAAATTTTAAAAGAAAGTAAAAGAGGACCTGGCTAGGATGAAGACAGAGAAAGAAGCTCCAAATGAGGGAGGGGCATCAAGTATAAAAGAAAGGCAAAAAGACGAGAGAAGGGGCATCAACGAACACACGCAGGAACTCACAACTAGGGCGGACAGCTGGACAGAGCTAGAAAAGAAGCATTTGACGGGATGTAGCAAGAAACAATATATGTAAAACGGCACGCTTACAGCACACATCATCTCGATAAGGCTGCTATTTTTATGCTTTTGAGACAGGATCTCCTCCTAAGAGCTGGAATGACAGGCATGTACCACCACATCTGGCTCCATCTACATCTTATTTTTTATGTTTAAAATGTATTTATTTTTATACATGAGTGTCTTGCCTGCATGTATGTAAGTGTACCCAGGTCATGTGGTGTCCACAGAAGAGGATGTTGAATCCCTAAGAACTGGAGTTGTTAGCAGCCATGTGGGTACTAGGAATCCAACTAAGGTCTTCTGCAAGAGCAGCCAGTGCTTTAACTGCTGAACCATTTCTCCAGCTCCTGTATTTTATTTTAAATTGCTTTTTCTTCATTCTTCATTATTCTCAGCCCCTGTCTCTGTTCACTGTGGACTGAACCTAGACCCTACCTACTACTCTCTCTTTTTCCTTGAAACATCAATTTCCTCAGAAGAATATGTTTAAAACAACCAAGGAATGTAGATACACCTGAGCCACGCATCTTGTCTAGCATGTGCAAAGCCCGTGTTTAATCCCCAGTACTGGAAAATACGTAACAACTGAAGTCAGGCATGGTGGTGTATGCCCGTAACCCCAACATTCAGAAGCAGGAGGACTTTAAATTTGAGGTCAGCCTAGGCTACATAATGAGTTCAAAGCTAGCCTGGGATAAATAACAAGATCTTATCTCAAAAAATTAAAGAATTACAGTTGTAATTTCTCATTGACATAAACTACAGCAATGGTATTTGAAATGGCAGATAGTCAATGAAACAAGCCTTTCTCACAGAATTCAGCTGGAATGTTGATTTGGTTTTGGAACAGTGCCACTGGCTACAGAGTGAATCAATGGTTCTAGATGGTGTCTCACTCGATGGAACAACAGGAAATATTCAAGGGAGAACTAGATTAAAATCTGGGAGCTCTCTGGAGAAGTAACAGGTTTCACTCCGATACCTAAAAGAATGTCGATAATTTAAGAAACCTGAAAATCAAGAAACTATCTAACAGTAAATATGCTTAGGGCTTTAGTAGACCAAGTAACTCAATATAACAGTGAGAACTGAAATGTACAGAAAAAAACTGTTCAGTCTGCTTGAACTTGAAGAGAAGTGAGGGCTAATATTATAGACATAAATTATCATTAGCAAGGCTGCAAAAAAAGCTGGAGAAGAGTTCTGACTACAACAGCACGCAGCTAAGGGACTGAGGAAGACTGAAGTGAGGGCCCAATCCCCACACCCAACAGCACACTCAAAAAACATGCATCACAATGTCCGCATGCATGTCTCTGGCTTCTAAATGGAAAGCCCATTGGAAAGCCTTTTCCTGTAACAGAGCAGGAGTGATGTTCCAGGAGTACAGAATAGTCAAGCATGTTTGTAGACTAGAAACACTGAGCAGAGACGCTGAGGCAGCAGAAAGTAGGAAGCTTCGTTCTAAGAGTCAGTGACTCCTTTAAGGGGAAAACAAACCAGGCAAGACACAGCATACCTGCCAGCACTTAGAAGGCTGAAGCAGGATTGTCATGAGTTTCAATCTAGAGAACATATACAATTCCACCAAACATGCAGCACAAGGCCTGGATATGACAGGTGTTTTACACTGTTTCCATCAGGGGTCTGGGAACACACAAAGACTCCATCATATAGAGAAAGTAGAAGTACTGGAGCTTATACAAATAACATGACAAATAACCGTTTTCTTTTTTTAAATGCTTTGTTTTTAAAAATCATTTTATTATTAATGTATATGAGTGTACTGTCCACATGTGTGGAAGTGTACCCATGTCGTGCAGTGCTCATGGGATCAGAAGAGGCCGTTGGATTCCATTGGAACTGAAATTACAGATGATTGTTAGCCACCATGTGGGTGCTGGGAATTGAACCCAGGTCCTCTGCAAGAGCAGCCAGTGCTCTTAACCACTGAGCCATCTCTCCAGCCCCAACTTTATTTTGTATGTGTATGATGTGTACATGGGTGGCCTTATATATGCCATGGCAGGCACATGGAGGACAGAGGATAGCTTTCAAGGGTAGATTCTATCCTTCCACTATGAGGGTCCTGGGTATCGAACTCAGGTCATACAATTTAATGGCAAACACCTTTACCTGCTGAGCCATCTCACCAGCCCAATAAACATTCTTTAAGATTACTCAGCCAAAGTCTTTCTGGTTTCCAATTTCCTTTTTCCAGGTCATTGGTCAGAAGTTTTAAAAAATAACATATATTTATGCATAATGGATTTCGTATTTTCATACATGTATTTGATATGTTTTGATCATATTCATCCCGTTACCTTCTCTGTGTGTCACTCCTCTTCCAGCCTGGTTCCCCTTCTAATTTAAGGTCTTTTAAATTTTTTTTATTTTTATTTTATGTGTATGAGTGTATTCTGTGCATATAGGTATGTGCACCCGCGGAGCTCAGAAGACAGTGTCAAATCCCTTGGAACTGGAATTACAGACAACTGAGCCGAGAATTGAACCCGCGTCCTCTGTAAGAGCAGCCAGTGCTCATAACCACTGAGCCATCTCCCCGTAATTTCATGTCTTTTTGTGTGTGTGTGATCTAATGAGTTTCATTAAGGATGCTTAATAGGTGAAAGGTTATTTATAGGACCACGGGCAATTTACCAGTGTCTCATCACTGAAGAAACTGCCTCTGCTGGGCCACTGGGATGGCTTAGGGGGTAAAAGTGATTGCGGCCTGGGATTGGAGACCTGACTTCCAACCCCAGAGCTCAGAATGAAAGAGAGCACTAACTTCCGGGAGTTGTTCGCGTTGTCCTCTGACCCGCAATCCTGCGCCTTTGCAGCATATATGCACATAAATAAATGAAAATTTTAAAAAATAGGAAATCCTCTTCCTCCCAAGGCAACCATTAACTGCCTATACTCCCTAAGCGGGGAGGGTGCCTCGTGAGCCCTGCCTCATATACTAGTTTTGACAAAGGTCCAGACATTGGGAAAACTGTTCAAAGAATAAAAAAATGCCCAGGACAGTTTGAAACCTATTTCTGGACTCTATGCCTTCCAGCTCACTTAATCTATGGGGTAACCCACTACTTATATTCTGGACCAGGCATGTCTCCCCTTGATGCAAAAGCAGCATCTGCTATTCGTCTCCACCGTCCGCCCCTGCCCTGGGTCTGGAGTTAAC
This sequence comes from Eospalax fontanierii, assembly GCA_035773235.1. Taxonomy (NCBI): domain Eukaryota; kingdom Metazoa; phylum Chordata; class Mammalia; order Rodentia; family Spalacidae; genus Eospalax; species Eospalax fontanierii. The sequence continues at coordinate 166,516,002 of CM069524.1, forward strand.
TGAGGGTGTGGACCCACACCTCCTAAAACCTTAAAGGAGCCGCCATCCTGACCCTACCCCCAACCTGTCCGCCTCTTCCGCTCCTTCCCGGAAGTAGAATGCGCTTTGGATTCCGCCCTTCCGCGTGCGCTCCCACGAAGGGCTGCTGCCTGCGGAGAGAAGCGAAGTCGTCGCCGCCCACGGAATCCAGGCCGCCGCGCCGGTGCGGTGCTCTTCTGTACCTGCTGGGTGAGTGCGAACCGCAACCTTACGCGTGAGACAGTGGGCGGGTGGGCCGCGCATGCGTCCTTTCCCCAAAGTGGAAGAAGCGCTTCACGTGACCTGGCTGCCTGGGTTTGTGGACTTCACATCGTCTTCCTGCCTTTCTAGTCCGTGCCAGCCTTCTAGCTTCCCTCATCTCTCAGCAGGGCTCGACCTCATTTTATTGAGAGATTAGTGAGGAAAGACCGCTGTACTGTTTACTTAGACCTACCTAGTGAAGTCTACAGTACTTTTTATTTCTTGTATCAGCCCTCTAACTCTGCTCTTAAATATCACTGGTCAGAAATCATTCATTTTGCCAATTTTCTTTTCTTGTTTATATATTTTCTCCAGTCACTGAAGTGTTTCGTTTTTGTTTGTAGTGCCAAGGATCAAGTTCTACGGCCTCACCCATGGTGGACATTTGCTTTACCAGAGAGTCTCACCTTCAGCCCAGTCACTGAACTTTTGATTCCTGGCATGTGTCCAGTAGTGTCTGTCTTCCATTCCAGTGGAAGTCTGCCCATGTCTGGCTAACCCCTCTTCATACTTAAGTTTCAGCTTAGAAGTCACTTCCTCCAGGAAGTCTTCCCTGCTTATTCCTGTCCTTATGTTCCCAGCCCTAGTCATCTGTACATATTGTTTAAACTGCCTTTTTACTTGCCTAAATTGTAAACTATGAGGGAAGGAACTGTGTAGCTTGGTCATGCCTGTATAGTCTAATGTAGTAGCTGGCACACTGTGCATACTCATAATCACTTAAGTAAATGAGACAAAGAAGAGACATTTCACATGTCCCTTCATCTCCCTGATAGTGAAGCCTGTGCAAAGGCTAAACTTGTTTCTCTTCAAGCCTTCCAAGTATTAAACTTTGATCTTCTGGTATAGAATGAAGCCACTAGGAGAGAGGAAGAAAGATCAATTCTTTTGAGGTAGATCAGTAATGGCTCTGATTTCCAGAAAGATGATATGTCACCTAATCACATTCCATTAGTAGAATCTATTGAACTTAACTTAGGTACTTTTATCTCCTCAGTTCACTTCAAACTATTTTACAGCCTTGCTTTCTACCAGGCCCAGTGCTAGGGAGCACTAAGGTAAGTCAGGCCCAGTATCTGTCCTTAAAAAGCTTACACTCTCTTAAGGGAGAACAAACATATAAGCAGGCAGAAAGTGCAGTCTGGACTGTGTGATTTATGATACAGGAAGACTGTGTTTGATCATCTCTGTATTTTAACCTCTATGTTGATATTCTAGACTCCTCAAGATGTCAACCTCAGTCCCTCAAGGGCATAACTGGACCCGACAGGTGAAGAAGGATGATGAAGAAGAAGACCCGCTGGACCAGCTGATTGCCCGCTCTGGCTGTGCTGCCTCTCACTTTGCAGTACAAGAGTGCATGGCCCAGCACCAGGACTGGCGGCAATGCCAGCCTCAAGTGCAGGCTTTCAGAGATTGCATGAGTGCACAACAGACAAAACGGCGGGAAGAACTGCAGAGGAGGAAAGAGCAAGCCAGTGCTCAAAAATGAGACCCTACCATAGACCAGCCCCGAAGGTATCACCAGCCAGAGAGACCCTGAGAAGAAGTCCTGTATAGTGGAAGTGTGGGCTGGGAGGTGTAAAGCTTGGGGACAGTCTTTGGGAGCAGGGTTGAGAGAAGACACAACAAGCTTTAATGGTTCAGCCCCACACAGCCTCACCTTTCTTGTTCCACCAAGATTTGTATTTAAAACAAGGAGGATGTGGGGCACTCCTCACCCTACTACCTCTCGAGTCAGTGTGCAAGTCCTGAGCACCAGGACATTTAACTTTATACATAAATACATACCTAAGGGTAGACTGGTTACATAATAAGACTTTCATTTCTCAGTCACAGATTCAACAACAGAGTGTTAGCGAGGCATTGAATTGGTAGTGTGCGGCACGGGGAGTGATGCGACCTCAGTCTTCATGGTGCTTAGAAGCTAGTGTGAGAGGCGGAAATAAATGCACACTGGAACAGTGAGCTCCATTTCCACCAGTGATCTAACTGCCTTTATCTTCATCACTCTACTGGGTGTTTCATTCAATTTAAGAGGAAAAAGCTAACAGAAATTTTCTTTTTAAATTTTTTTTTTTTTTTGAGATAGGGTCTTCCTGTACTCTCACCTGGTCCTGGACTCATTATGTAGACTAGGCTGGCCTTGAACTCACAGAGATCCACCTGGCTCTACCTCCTGAGTGCTGGGATTAAAGGCGTGCACTTCCATACCCATCCTTTTTAAAGAACATTCTTTATTATATTTTTTATTTTATGTATATGAGTATACTACCTGCATGTGTGTAAGTGCACGTGTGTCATACAATGCATATGGAGGTCAGAAGAGGGTGCTAGATCCCCTGGAACTGGAGTTAAGGATGATTAGTAGCTGTCATGTGAGTGCTGGGAATTGAACCCAGGTTCTTTACAAGAGCAGTCAGTGCTCCTAACCACTGAGCCATCTCTTCAGCCCCCTTTTTTTCTTTCTTTTAAAACAGTCTGTGTAGCCCAGGCTGACCTGCCTTGCTATGTAGCCATAAACTCAATGATTCTTCTGGTTCCTCTACCAAGTGCTAGAATCAGAGGCATGTGCCACTATGCCTTCTAAGAAACTTCAACTGTGATTACCTGTTATATGCCAGACTCTGTTGAATTAACAGACTCAGGGTTTGCCTAACCTAACCAACACACAAAGCTGGCCTTACATGCTAAAATTATGTTTAATATTAAAATACAGACTCTGACTTTTTGAAAAGTGGAGATGCTGTCAATAGAGCTTATAATCCTACTTGACAAAGTTTGCCAGATCTGATAATGTGTCCTCTGGGAGACAGGGGTTGTGTCCTGTTCATAGTCACTTCTCATCTTTCTTCAGTGAAACCACCTAGACTAGTCCTGCATCCCCCAGGAAGCCATTTGAGAATGGGAAGAAGGTTGAGAGGTGACCTGCCATAGAGGCTGAATTACTGAGAAACATTTCTTGGGCATTTCAGCAGTCCAAATCTGAAGTATAGTAGACCCTAAAATCTACTCTGAGCCTGATATTTTAGGGAAGAGGGACAGAAAGTAGAGAAGGCATAAACAATAAAGGCCTATTTCAAGCTGAAGATCAGGTGACTGGCACAGCCGCATCTCTGCAATTCACTCTGCTGCGAGTCTTCAGGCAGATAGCAGTGCGGTGAGCACTGCAGCTGTTGGCAAGAATCTGAAAGATGAGAAAGATGCTTGAGTTGAACCTTTAAGTATTATTTGTAACAGAAAAATTACCATCTGGAATAAATGAAAAGTACCTAGAAGTAAGTAAAAGCACACAGAAAAGTGAATACTGGGGGTTGGAGAGATGGCTCAGTAGTTAAGAGCACTGGCTGTTCTTGGAGAGGACCGAGTGTTTAGTTCTTGACCAACCATCAATAACTCCAGTTCCAGTGGATCCAATGCCCTCTTCTGACCTCCATGGGCATTGCACTGCATGGATGTACTTACATACTGACAAAATACTTAAAAGTGAACACTATGGCTGGGGATGGAGGTTCATGTCTGCCTACAATTCCAGCATTTGTGAGGCTGAGGCAGGAAGATCATCCGTAAGTCTGAGGCCAGCCTGGGCCATCTCAAAAATAAAAAAGTGAACAAATATGCTTAAATCATAGAAGATTGTAAATACTGCATCACAATCAGAAAACTGCAGGCTTCAAACACAAAGTATTAGCTGATTCTGCTGACAGAAGTATCAGAAGTGACCAGTTTCAGAGAGAAATAGACACATTCTTTGGAGGGCAATTCTGGTGTCTATAAACAGTTTAAATGTGCAAAGTTAGGTGTGGTGGCAAATGATTATAATTCCAGTACTCCAAGTGGCTGAGACAGGAGGATTACCTCAAGTTTGAGGCCAGTCTGCACTATAGTGTGAGTTCCAAGGAAAATACAAAAAGTTAAAATATAACAAACTCACTTTTTAAAAAAAGAGATTCTCTCATAAATAAATTTTTTTTAATCTTTGAGACTGGGTCTCCCTTTAGCCCTAGCTGGCCTAGAACTTGCTGTTACACGAGGCTGGCCTTGAACAACTCACGGAGATCCACCTGCCTCTGCCTCCCAAGTTCTGGGATTAAAGGCAAGTGCTCCACACTCAGTACATTTCTGTAAAATGCATATGCTAGTGTGCTACAGCACTGTCGATAAGCCAATGTAAGTTCCTATCAATAAGGATCATAGTTGGTTATTCAAACGTAGTCGGAACGTGTCTACATGAAGGTGCTCCCTGACTTAACAATGGGGCTGTGTCCCAATAAACTCCCATCATCAAGTATAGATGCCTTTAAGTAGAAGTTGTACCTTGAGGGAAGGGGTCCTAAGTGAGGGACTGGAAGGGAGAGTAAGAGAGAAGGAGGGGAATAAAATTGGAGCATGATGTAAGCATGTATGCAGATATCACAGGGGAACCATTGCTCCACAATTAAGGTTATTGAACATTAGCTATATTTAAGATGCACGTAAGGATGCTGGGCATAGCGGCGCATTCCTGTAATCCCAGCACTCAGGAGACAGAAGCAAATGGATCGCTGAATTCAAGGCCAGCCTGGTCTACGTAATGAGTTCCAGGCCAGTTCAAGCTATGTAGTGAAACCCAGTTTAAAATTAAACAAAACCAAAACTGTACTTTAGGAAACTTTTGGCCTTGGTAGCACATGCCTATCCATAGACCCAACCTGCTCAGTAGGCTGAGGGAGGAGAATCTCAAGTTAGGACAGCTCGGGTAACAGCAAGCTCTTTCTTAACATAATGATAATGAAGTCTTTAAGGGCTGGGATGTGGTTTGGGGGCAGAGTGCAGCGTGCCACGTGTGAGGCCCTAGATTTGTCCCCACCACCAGAAGATAAAAACCGTGGGAGTGGGAGTGCTGGCTCACACCGCAATCGCAGCACTTGAGATGCTAAGCAGTAGGTCTGTTGTGAGTTAAAGGACAGCCTGGGCTATCTGGTGAGTTCCAGCCACCGTGGGCTGCAGACAGAGACAGTATTAAAGACATCTAACCTACTGAACAACGTAGCTCTGCAGTATGCAGCAGAGAGCCTGCCAGTCATTTACCTTCCTTGTCCTGTGGCTGACTGGAAGCTGGGATTTGCTGTCACTGTGTAGCATCATAAGGACGTGGTAGAGTTTGCTTGGCATGCACAAGGCCCTGAGTTCAGTCTCTAGCCCTGCAAAAAATTTTTTTTAATATATATGGTTTCTACTTTTGTTCACTGTAAAGTAGGAGTATCATTGAATGGAACCATATGTAAGAACTGTCTTATCAATTTGTGTAAAAATATTAGGCCACAGAAGTATTCACATATCATCAGAGAGAACACGTTTAGTAGGTGGAATGGCTTTCATGCTGGCTAAACAGAATGGGAAAAGTTTGAAGGACTCCAGCTCTAACGATGTGTTAGTCAGCTTTACATTACATTACATTACATCTTAACTAAGTACCTGAGATCATCAGCTTAAAAAGAGGGAAGGTATACTTCGTCTCAGTTTTGGAGGTTTCCATTCATGGCCTTTTTGCCTCACTGCTTCTGGGCCTGTGGCAAGACAGCACATTATGACGGGAGCATGTGGTAGCCTCTGCCAGTTCACTTCATGGCTGGGAATGAAAAGAGAGGGAGCAGAGGGTCCAGAACCTCCAAGTCCCCTTCAGTGGCATACCTCCTGACCCAGAGACCTCCCACCAGGCCTTACCTGTCAAAGTTTCTGTCACAGTCTAGAGAAGCCAGCCTTTAACACTAGGCCTTTGGATGCTTACCTAGCTAGCACTGGGTGAGTCATTGAATAGATAACGGGACTGTTACCTCCCAAGCCTGTTTCTTCAACTAAATGGAGATAGTCCCTACTTTCTAGTCCTGCTAAGAAAATAGAACGAGGGTGAGTTGAGGTATAGTTCAGTGGTAGATTTTCTTCACGTAGAAGAGGCCTTGGGTTCAATTCCCACCATTGAAAAAAAGAAGAAATAAAATTAAATGAGTGATCATAAACAGGTAACAGAATTATTGCCATTTCTGAGTGATGATGGCTAACTGTATTTATTGAGTATTTTATATATTTACTGGTAGCTTAAGCAATCCAGTTCCAGAGTCTGTGCTCTCAATCTCTGTTAAACTGCCTTCAAATCCCAGTTATGCCAGTTACAGCTGTGTGATTCTAAGCAACTTAGTTAACATTTTAGAACCTGTTTTCTTTCCCATAAAAAGTGTATATCGTAGAAGCTGGGGAGATGACTCAGTAAAGTGCTTACTGTGCAAGCATGGACCTGAGTTCAGATCCCCAACACCCATGCAAAAACTGGATACCTAGTACATATGCAACCCCAGTGCTAGAGAGCAAAGACAGACAGATTCCTGGAGCTCACTGGCCAGCCAGTCTAGCCAAACTGGTGAGCTCTAGGTTTAGCAAGAGACCCTGTCTCAAAAAATAAGGTTACAAGCAACTGAGGAAGACACATGACATCAACCTCTGGTGTGCATTGCACCCACATATGCACATATACATAAAAATAAAGGCCATATTGAGGGTGGACTCCACACCTATTTTTCTCTAAATTGTAGGCTGTTTTCTGCTCTGGGATCTCATGCAAGCACCCAGTGCCCAGTACAGTGCTTCACACATAATGAGTAATCACATCAACTATGAAAATATCATTTCTGCAGCCCTTCCCAAAAGGAACTTAGTCAGTATAAGCCACTCGTAGTGATCTGGATTGGTATGTTTTTCTTTGGTCTCTCAGTTCTGTAGTCCACAAAAGTGAGTTGGAGTCAAAGGTAGTCAATGTCTAAGATCACCTACCTCTAGCAGCTTTGGGTCACTCCTGCAGAGAGGCACAGAGTGGGGAGACTGTAACTGGCACTTAGAAGCTGCTTTTCTTTATTATTTTATGTGTATGAATGTATTGCCTGCATGTATTTTTTGTTAGTGCATACATTTCATGCAATGCCCATGGAGGTAAGAAGGCATTGGATCCCCTGGAACTAGAGTTACAGATGGTTGTTAGCTGCCATGTGGGTGCTGGGAATCAAACCCGGGTCCTCTACAAGAGCAGTCAGTGCTCTTAACCATTGAGCCATCTCTCCACCCCCAGAAGCTGCTTTTACTAAACCAGTATTGATTCCTTACTTGGGATCTCAACGTAACTAAAGGCAGGATGAAATTCTGACATGCCTGCCTTCATTTTGTCTGTTTCCTTTGGGTTATACTCCTGCTCAACTGCATAGACGTGAATCATTCCAGGCCTGTGTCTACCTAACCTATCTCATCCTCCTTCAAGGCACAGAGATAATTTGTCACCCAAACAGTCACCTTTGATTCCAGGAATAGCAAAGACAGACAGGATAGAACACCCCTTTCCTCGAGATAAGGTTGATTTCCATGATGGTTAGCTGCACCCAGGAACAGAAGTCATCATCTCCTACCAGGCAGGAGGGCTCACACCTATAATCCTGGCACTCAGAAGACTGAGGCAAGAGAATTGCTGGGAGCTGTCTCAATAAACCAAAATAGGGCTGGAGAGATGGCTAAGCAGTTGAGACTGGCTGCTCTTGCAGAGGACTTGGTTCAATTCTCAGCACCCACAACGCAGCTAACAACTGTCCATAACTCCAGTTCCAAGGGAATCTGATACCTTCTTCTGACCTCCATGGGTACGACACAACACAGGTGCACCTACATACAGGCCATACGCTCATACACTAAAATAAAAATAAATATTAAAAAGCAAAATAACTAACTAATCATCTGCTGAGAATCAGCTTTTCCCCTCAAGTAGCAAGGACTTTTTTGGATCACCATAAAGAACTAGGCTGAGACAATCATCAAGGAGACCACCAGCCTTCCAGTGCCCAGATGTCCTTGTTATCAGTATGTGAAGGCAAGACTGTGCTGAAATACTTAGGAGGTAGCCAGCTCTCGCAGTTCTCTTAGTACTTGCCGGCTAGGGACCATGAGAGCATGCTTTCCTTGCCCAAGGGCACAAGGCGTCTTACCCTTGTAAGGAAGGACTCAGTTCTGTTTCCCAGTTCATCCCATCATATCATATCCCTGAGAGGTGAGTCAAGCTTATCTCCTCAACAGGGGACAACTGGATTCTGTCACTTTGCAGCTCTTGGGTCACTGACCTAGTTGAAGACTATCCTCCCACTGAAGTCAAAGGGCTTTTGCTACTCTGACTTGAGAAATGGAAATGGCACTTAACATTCCATCCTGGCACTGACAGGAGATAGTCTGATTGCTAGATACTCAGGGTTACACAATTACAGGTTTCATTTGATTCTATAGAGGCTGGAGGAGAAATAGACTTTCTTAGGATCACATGATAATGAAAACAAATTAAACATACATTTCCTGGCTCCACGTTGAAAATACCTGTCCCTCCTGCCTTGGAACAACAAGGGAGAGAAGCAAACAAACTCGTGTTATGCCTGGGCTTCTATATTATTAGTTTTGAGGCCTCGGGTGAGTTTTTTTCTTGGTGAGTTATTTTAACCTTGTCCCTCTGTTTTCTGATCTGTAAAATGGGATGAGTTAGATGGAGATTCATAACGGACTGGCAGATGCTCAGTGAATGTGAGATTTCCTTCCCTTCTAGTCAGTGACAGAGCTGGGGATCGTTCCAGCTCATTCAGTTTCTGGTTCCATGAACATTACTGAGGTTTTTAGAAATGGATTTCCATGCAGTTCAGTAAGTTCCAAGGACAGGATGCCAGGGTTTAATGGGGGGTTCCTCTAGTTAAAGTCCCAGATTCCTCTGCTTCATGACTTAGTCCTTTTCCTCTGGTGCATCTTCCATCTGGGAAGCCTGGGAAGTGGCCAGCTGTGGATTCTGAAGAGGTGTTTTAGTCACAGAGAAAGAAATAAAATGTGTGCATTTGGGCTGTAAGGTCTCCCTGTTTCTAGGATTAGCATGTTTAAGAAAGGAAACCAGTCTGAAAATGTACTGGGCATTTCAGGTTGGAACCAAGCCACTGGAAAGTCACTAGACAGAGGTGGCCAACGTGGCTTGAGGTTGTTTCATTTGTCCTTTGGTTTCTTTGTGGTTTTTTTCTCTCTAAATATCTGAGCTCGTTCTTACCTGCAGAATCTGAAATGATTATTCATTTAGCTCTTACACTCCCCTGGAATAACTCATTTTCACCTCTGCAGTTAGTACCTAGGCTCTGAAGAATGAAAATTGAAGAGACGGCTGCTAACCACAGAAGAGTCTTTCCCACTCCCTCTGCACCTTTCCAACCCTGCTGCAGCAGCAGAGGAGGCCTGGGCTTTCTCTCCAGAGGGGACAGGTAAGATTTCAATCTGGACTTGCTCCAGTTCTTTGGATTTCTAAAGTTAACAGTCCAAGGACCTAGTCTGGTGGCTTAACCTGAGGGAGGGAGGAAGAAGAGTATCTTCTTACTCATCTAGTAAAGCGCATTGCAGTGCATCTTTGTGCTGAGCACAAGGCCAAGTCCCAGGAAAGGACCTTGTAGAGAACAGCTATACACAAGTCTACCCTAGGCCTACTCAAGAGGAACACCCAGCCAAGAGGTCTTGTGACTGGAGTTTTATGGCAAAGCTCCCAAATCTACCAACCTCAGCAGGCTAGCATTGGCTACCTGTTCCAATAAGCCAATTAAAGACACCATTGATGGTAAAAAGCAGAGGCAATTCAGTAATGGGGTGAAGTGACCCCAAATTTGTCTCTGGGGTACTGACATGAGCTTTAAGTTTAAACTGAGAAAGAATGAGGGCAAGGAGGAAGAGATACATAATTAAGCAGTCCTGTTTTTTCAGGTTCTGAAAAGGAGTCCATGTAACAGCACTCACGTGCTATGGGGTGTGGGAGCAGGGAGAAGGATACAGAGAGGGAGAGGGAGAGAATGAATATGTATGTATACACACACATGAGCAGGCACGTGCTGATTCAATTTGGAATCTTCACATCATACATCTCTGACCTCACACTCATTGGTCAGATACTGTTATCTTACCTTCCCTGAAGGAGACTCAGCAGTGAGCAATTCCAAAATATGAGACCTCGCTGGAAAACCCTGCCCTTATTCACAGTGGAGTTCATTTGGGAAGTCCTGATCTGTTAAGCATCTTCTTTGAATTTAGAGGAGCATTTTTTGCAAAATAAAATCAGTTTAATTTTTTTTAATTTTTATATTACATGTGTGTGAGCAAGTACATGCCACAGTGCTCGTGTGGAGATCAGAGGACAACCTGTAGGAGTTGGTTCTTTCCCTCTACCATGTGGGTCCTGGGAACTGAACTCAGGTTGTCAGGTTTAGCAGCAAGTGCCTTTATCTCCTGAGCCATCTCACCAGTTCTAGAGGAACTAACCTGACAGCCACCTTTAGTGGATTTTGTTTTTTGTTTTCAGATAGTCTTGGTATATAGCCCTGGCTAACCTGGAACTTGCTATATAGACCAGGCTGTCCTGGAACTTACAAACATCCTACCTGAATGCTAGATCTGCAGGCATACACCACCATGCCTGGCTCCTTTAGTGTTACACAGTGAAAGGAAATCTGTATTTCTACTTGTTGCTTTGGAGTCCAAGCAAAGGAACCAAAGTAACTATAGGGCTGAAGCTGATGAGTTTCAGGCAAACACCTGTGATGTTGAACATGATCTAAGCTCTCACAGACCTGTAGGGGACACAGAGAGGAGAAAGGTAGAGGGAAAAAGCTTTGCTTCTCATTAGCTGAGTGACTGTAGGGAGTCCCTTCCTTGCTCCAAATTTCAATTTTCTCATCTATACAATTGGGATAATACCAAGAATCTCAAAGACAATCAGTTTTCATTTCTGTGAACTTGTAATCCCCCTGAGTGCTAAGATAGCATATGTCACCACATGTAGCAATTCTCTTCTTACTTATTGAGATACATGGTCTCATGTAGCCCAAGTTGGCCTTGAAGTCACTATGTACCCAACGATGGCCCTGAACTCCTAATCCTCCTGCCTCTGCTTCCTGGGTGCTAGAATTACAGGTATGCACTATCAAATCTGATCAAAGTTCTTCTCTTTATAGAGAACCCAGCCTCATGGATTTCACTATTACAGAAAACAGATGAACACAGAGTGCACTTAAGCTGTGGCGCCTTCTTCCTTCCAAGACTCTCAGCATATTACCATAAAGATGGGTTCCTAACAATTTGCCTTAAAAGATGAATTCACTCTAACTGAAAAATATGGAGGAACATGCTTCAGACAAAGAGAAAACAGAATTCCTTAAAGTTATTCCTCAGGCTAATACCTCCTCCACATATATGAGTACTAACAGCAGTAGATTTTTATTAAATGCAGAATATCCTGGGTTATCTCAAAGCTAAGTAGTACCAACTGGCAAGCACAGTCATGCCACAGACAAGTGGAAATGTTCCTGGTGTAAGCATTCTCCTGCTTAACTCTGACCACCCAGGAAATGCTTCTCTTTGAGACTCAGTGCCACCGATGATGACATGAGAGGGTTTGCAGTAGCTAGTTCAACTTAGCCAACAACTCTTCCAGTTCCGGCCGAGCTTTGAACCTTCCCTTGAAGTCTTCTTCAGTGTGCTAGGGACAAGGAAAAGAAAGTAAGTGGGAATTATGACAGAGTTTTTATTACCCATACATGCACAATATCCAAAATGGGCCCATCAGAATGCTCTGCAGAGAATGATTCAGATTCAGCTCGTTCTCAAGAAGCATCTAGCATGTCCCAGACTTGACTTGGGTACTAGTGACTCAAAGCTGAGAAAGACAGACATGTAAACAGGGAATGTCTAGATGCTATGTGTATTGCAACAGAAGTCTTCTGATTTTGTTTTTGTGTGGTGGTGTGGAACGAACCTAGAGCCTTCCACATACTAGGTAAGCATCTACCACTGAGCCACACTGTCTAGAAGTGTGATTTATTTTTTATTTATTTATCTTTTGAGACAAGGTCTTGTTATGTAGGTCAGGTTGGCACAGAACTGGTTATGTAGATCAGGATAGTCTCAAACTTGCTGCAGTCTTCCTGGCTCTGCTTCCTGAGTGTTTGGATTACACGCACAGGGCATGGAGTACTTTAAGTTAGTATGGCGAGCACATTCTCACCCTGTATATCTCTGGGAAATCCAAATAACAACCAGATAAACATGGATTTGGAACAAGGGGGCTGATGAAGCAATGGTTCCTGTCTAACATTACCTAATGAGATCTGTGTCATAAAGACTCATAGCAACTAGACCTAACTCCCAAGATGTAGGCTAAAGTTCATAATGTTCTTCAAGTTTTCCAGGTTCAGCCAAACCTGCTTCTAACTGGCATTCTTTGACAGATATATTCAGTGGATACCGTCATGCATTCATGGTCTAGAAGATGTCTAAGGTACATTTTCCTTTGTGTTCTGATTTCTTATACTGTGTATAATCTTAAACCATGTTCTTTCTGCTATACAACTACCTGCAAATTTGGAGAAAATTGAGAGTGCCCTGGGCTCACTTCCTAACATCAGGAGATGTTGTGATAGAGGTCAGCTCCCATAGTACACAAAGCATCATCCTTGACACCTCAGAGGCCCCAGAATGATGATTACACAGTATCACCAAGCTGCACACCTCTCATGATTATTATCTAGCTCAATTTTACACATTTCTCTGTTTAAAAAGACAAGCTGTACAGACATCTTTATCACCATTTTGAGCATAAGGAGGCCAGCAGGGGGCCTCTTTCCACACCAGCACCTACCTCCCTCACTGACAATCTGACTCCTTCTGGAAGATTGCTTTGGAGTATTTCCAAGAAAATCTCTGCAAACGTACCACTCAAACCGCTGATCTGCAAAATGAAGGAAGATGCTCTGAGGAAAGGTGCTGAAAGCCAGGTGACTGGGCAAGTCTGGCCCCAGTGCCAGCTCCAGCAGGGTAAGGGACAGACATGCGACACTGGTTTCTGAGCCTGGTCCCTCCGGGGTTTCTTTTGCTATCTGTTAAGGCATTTGCTTGCTGAGACAGTCATGGCTCATCCCTGGTCCTGTAGGCTGTGGATGTCATAACTACACATTAGCAAGTCCAGGCTGACTTTCTCATACAGCTCAGGCTTACCCACAGGAGCCAGGAGCTCACTGGTGTCTGACTTTTCCTGAGAATCTAGAGGTGAGTCCAGCGTGTGGTAAGAAAGTGTGCAGGGTGCTGTGAGGACCCACAAGAGAAAAAACCACCAACGCAGGGAAAGTCAAAGAAAGCTTCAAGAGGGGGTAATGCCTGAATGAAGTCTTGGAGGAAAACAGGATTAAACTGGGAGAATCTGACAATAGCATGGAGAGTTTTCAGGACAGAGGAAACAGCATTCAGTAAACGTGGATGTGTAACAGCATAAAACTAGCTCCATGGGTGGCTGGAGTGACTGGAGCTTAAGAAGGAAAAGCAGGAAGGGAATCACAACTGCCAAAATGTATATTTCAGCCAGTGAGCCTCAGTGACAAATAATATCTACCTATGATGAGTTATAAATAATTATTTCTGACAATATTTAAAGAATTAAAGCTTTCAAAGTACATTATTTTTTAATTAGCAGATTTAGATTTAGGTGCTCTTTAATATTCTTCTTATTACCTTGCTGATAAGATTCTTCAGCATGTATTTTTAAAAGGGTATACAATAGAATTGTGAATAAAATTCCATACAATGGAATATTACTTGGCCAGACAAATTAATGAAGTGCTGATTGTGCCACACTACAGATGAACCCTGCAAATGCATCAAATGAAAGAAGCCAGACACAGAAGGCCATTTTAGTGTTAATTTTTTATTGAGGTAGGGTCACCTGTTTAGCCTAAAGCTGGCCTTAAATTCACAGCAATCCTCTTGCCTCAGCCTTCTACCTGCTTGAATTACTACGCCCAGCTTACAAAGCCATACATCATTGCCATACAGTTCCATTCAAATGAAATGCAGTAAGTCCACAGAGTAGATTAGTGACTTTGAGGGCTAGGTAGGGCTGAAAACAGAGTAACAAACATCTCATCCACATGGTTTATTTCTGAGGTAATGAAAGTGCTCTAAATTGACTGTAGGAATGGTTGCATAACTTTGGGGGCTTGTTTTGGTTTTTTTGAGCCAGAGTTTCCTGTAGCCACAGCTGGCCTGGAACTGGCTATGTAGAACAGGCTGGGCTTGATCTCACAGAGATCCACCTGCCTCTGCTTCCTGAGTGCTAGGATTAAAGGTGTGCCCCACCACACCCAGCAAGTCTAAAAGATGTTTAAGGAAATTGTTGAATGAATAGGTATCAGAAGACAAAAATTGATCAAGCATTAGGCTCAAAGGATTAGAGACCAAGAGTTTTCCACACGGTGAGGTCAGATGCCACCTGTGGAGCATCCGCAGGGAGAAGTCCACTAGACAACGGGGTTTGAAGTTCAACCAACACACCAGACCTAGCTACATGTATCTAGGGTATGTGTGTATAATGTGGGTCACCAAGGCTAGGGAAGTAAATGAGATTTCATTAACAGGAGAGGAGGAGGTATTGAGAACTGAACTCAAGCACACCATCATTTAAGGCCAGGAAGACAAAAGGAAGCGGAGCCCAAGGAGATGGAGAAAAAAACAGAGGGTGGAAGCAGAGAAGCAAATGCATTTTGGGTTCTCTCAGAGTGCCTACCTGAACTACTCGCTCATGGGTAGTAAGGACTGAATCCAGGACCATTTTGCCACCTTGGTCTGGCAGCCTCATCACCTCCATGGTTTTGGTGGGCATCGCATAACTGTAGAAGAAGAGTTAGCAGTTGAAAGTGTCTACTTAAGCCAGAGGCTTCACTTCAGTCAGGGTCTTCCGTCCGCCTCCTAGAATCTAGGATGTTTATCTTCAGCCCACATCAAACTAACCAGACATTCTTTACCTCCTCTGGATGTTTCTAAACTTTCTGAGGAAAGACTGTGTTTAGTGCCTTTCTGTATCCCAATCGTGCTTAACACAACACTCGGAATATAACCTGATGATAAATACATATTTGCTTCGAATGAAGAATAGCGACTTCTAAAAAGACTCAGCCCATTGCTAGCTTTGGAGGCTAACCTTGGTCATTTCATTTATTTTGGAGAAATGAGGCAACACACCCAATTGTTCTGGAGCAAGATTTCTCAACTTCTGCTCTACTGACATTCCAGACCAGATAATTCTGCGTTGTGGGCACTGTCCATTTCATTCTATACGTTCCTGCCTCTGCCCACTGGACGCCACTAGTGCCCTTCCAGTGACACAGCTATCTCAATCACCCAGGTGGAGAATCACGGTTGCAGTCTGGGCTTCCTATATTAACTTCAGCATCTCTTCCTGCAATAGTGAAAGTAGCAGGAGACTTGGGAGTCTGCCATTTAGTAGCAATGCTTACTTAGGTAAGTCACTCACCTCTCCAGGACTCAGTTTCTTCATGTATAAGTGAAAGTACAATCTGAGCCTACTAGTTACACACTCTGAGGATCAGATGTGGGATAAGGCTAAACTAATGGCTGTTAGTGTTGTATTCATCCTACCAAAACATTCATCAAACTAGACAGAGGACATCATAATGACAACAGAATTCCTGATTTTTCATGTTTCACCCCGTAACAGCAAGGGGCCAGGCCCTCTCCAGAGGAAGCTAGTGTAATGAAGCTGGAAGAGAAACACGGTGGTCCTGGATTTCACACTGGGGCTCTGCCCCTTCCTGCTAGAACTTAGGCAGACCAGCTCAGCCTCCCATGTCTGTTTCTTCAGTTAGAATGGGAGAATAGCAATGCCTTGTTCTCAGGGTTGTGCAGTGGCTAACTGGGTTTACATAAGCAATTTGCCTATCACACTACACCCACAAATGCCAGTTCCTCTGTCCTGCAAAACAGTCACTAAATACCTGGGTATTGCAAATTCTTTAGCCTCTCTAAACCATATTCCCTCCTACTTTTTAGCATAATCTCTGATCTTCTCTTGCAATTCAAATATAGTAATAAATTTCTGATATAAAAATGTGGGAGCACATTAGGCCAGGTGTGGTAGCGCACATCTTTAATCCTGTCACTTGGGAGGCAGAGGTAGGTTATCTCTGAGTTTGAGGCCAACCTTGTCTACATAGTGAGATCCAGGCCAGCCATAGTGAGATTCTAAAAAAAAGTGGAGACACAATGACATATTTTTTATAGAAGGCCAAATAAAATAATTATGTAAACATTTTTAGAAAAGCTAGTGTTGAAGAGATAGCTTAGTGGTGAAGAGCAGTGGCTACTCTTGAAGAGGACCCAGGTTCAGTTCCTAGCACCCACATGGCTGCTAACAACCATCCATAACTCCAGTTCCAGTAGATCTGATGTTCTCTGTGGGTACTACATGAATGGGTACACTTAATACATGCAGACAAAACACTCATACACATAAGAATAAGTAATTTTTTAATCAGGGAGAGAGAAAGGAGAGATAAATAATGCTTAGCTAATATAAAAAACCAGAGGCAATTGTATTAGTCCAAAAACCTACTGACAAATTACAAATATATTATCTCTACATGAGTCCATGTGTACATAACAAGAAACAGTGTTAGACAAGAGAAACCTTATTTGAGTTGTTGGCCAGAGTAGTCCAAGAGACTCCCAAAATTATACAGACTATTGCCATAGCCCTTGACTACCTCCCAGAACTTGATGGTAAGATCCTATTGCTTAAGACAGGACATCATACTTCAGATGCAGGATTTGGAGCACTGGAGCAGAAACTGATCTGGAAGTCACCTCTGCTGAAGGCTAGCTCTCATAGCTTTGAAAAGCACTATGCAAGCTAAGGGAGAAATCAATCGATGGTCCAACCCCAGCTTCAAGACTTAATAACCACAGCAATGACTGACACAGTAAACAACACTAATGCAATAGTGGCACTTTTACCTTGGTGTAAAATAGGTAATCCATAGCTACCTAATTGGGACTTAAATCCATGCAATGAGTTGAAACTCATGTGTGGTACTATAAACATAGCCAAATACACATAACTGGAGAGGTCGTAGATTCAGAGAAAACCCCAAGGCTGTCACATTCCTACACAAATGTAATTTCTTACTATGTGCAAAATATGGATTCTTACAGTTACGCAGACAAGTATTCCAGTCACCATCCATCAAAGAAACTTCTTTTTCAACAGAAGGAGATTATTACAGAGTTCTACAACTGGTCATACACAGAGATTGTCTGTGAATTCCCCAAGCCTAAATGGCACATCTATCATGCAATCTCTACATTTAAGGTCCATGGAACTTAGAACAAGGGTTAAAGAGAACACAAATGCATCTCTCAGTTCTTATCAATGAAGCTCCCTCATGCAACAGAGGAGCAGAAACACAAAAGGCCACAAATGGCCAAAACATAGAGAATAAGTCTGCAGAGTGTGGATCCTCGGACAGGACTCCTATATTAAACTCCACCTACCCAGAGCTCAGGGACAGTTGTGGAAGAGGGGGTAGAGAGGCTGTAAGAGCCAGAGAGGAGGTGCATGACCATATGGAAATAGAGTCCTACAGGCTCCTGGGACCCTTTTCATATGAACCTACAGCAATGGTGTCAGCACGCACAAGACCCGTGCAAGCTCAAGCAGACAAAAACCCAGCGTGGAGCTGAGGAAATGGACAGAAGGCCCCAATCTTAGTTGAAGAATTATGGGCAGCTGATTACTGCTGGGTGAGGAAGAGCTGATCTTCTTAAAGGGAGGGACGCTAGATAGGCTGACTAGACCCCAGTGGATGAACTTGCACTGAGCGATGTCTGGGGACACTAACTTGACATGACAGGTCTTAACACAGATGACAGAATATATGAAATCCAGTGGGAGGGGCTATGGGAGGGGCCAGTGGGGACGAGGGTGTAAAGTTAAGGTGTTTTGTATGAAATACACAAAAATTCAATTAAAATTTTATTTTTAAAAAAGTATATTTTAAAAAGTTTTCAGAAAGCAAAAAGTATGCTAAGATGCAATTTATCTTTTTTGGCATTCTGCATAAAATACTGATTGACTAAAATGGGTGTTGCCCATTTGTGACACTAATCATGGATCTTGTACTTCAATGCTTCAGTAGGATTTTATTTATTTATTTATTTATATTTGTTCATTTAACAAATTCACTAAAGGCTGGCAAGATGGGTCTGTGGGTAAAGGCGTCAGAGAGACACTAAGCCTGATAACCTGAGTTCAGTTCCCAGAACCCACGTAGTAGGAGGGAACCAACTGCCACAAGTTGTTCTCTGACATCCAGATGTGCCATAGCATATGCACATGGCGCGCGCGCACACACACACACACACACACACACACACACACACAAATACATCTACACAGACAAAAATAAATGTAATATAAATTTCAAAGACATTTATATTAGCCCTTTCTGTCTTAAGCATTTTAGGGACAAATGTAATCTATACTTTCAAGGAGTTCACTGAATGCTTCAGAAAAGATAGGTAAATACACAAATATCTACATTAACAGCATGTGCACAACAGGACGGGGCAAGAGGAGAGAGGGGCTCGGGGGTGGCTTCATGGGAGGTATAGTGATTTATCAGGACACATTAGGTGCTTGCCTGGGGGCCATTCCAAGAAAGTTAGCAGTACCTGCAAATCGAGGAGACTGGAAAGTTCCTCAAAAAAAAAAAAAAAGAATCACTCGAAAGTTGACTCAGCAAAGTGTTCTTGCTGTACAAGCACGTGGACCTGCATTCAGATCCTGGTACCCATCTAGAAAGTTGGGCACATCAGTTAATGCCTGTAATTCCAGAGCTTGGGAAGTGAACACAGAAGGAACTCGGGAGTTTGTTGTCCAGCCAGTCTAGTCATTAGTAAGCTCTAGGTTCAGGCAGGGAAACTGTTCCCAGATGAGTGTGATTCCTTCTCTCCAGACAGCTGCTCAGCAAGGGATGCAGGCAGATCAGGAGAACCACAGGAGAGAGGCCTCTTCTTCCCCTCTCCTAGGAGTGGCAGCTGCAGCAATGCAGGCTGGGTACAGAACAAAAGCTGGTTCACCACTTTGTAGCCCAGTTCCAACTCAAGGTCACAGCCATCATCCTCATACCCCTACTCCAGAGGAAAAGCGGATCAGAATGAAATGAAATTTGAAAGAATACAAATTCATCTCTGAAGAGCTGGACAACGTGAATGCCTAGTGATACAATCAGAAAACCTCAATCAATACAGGGAAGTGGATAGAAACAAACAGCTCTTTATGCTCTGAGCTATTTGGAGCAAAGAACTGGAAAAGAAGCAAAAAGCAGCACAGAATTCTTCCTGCTGTCTAGGAAGCATGCCCCTGATGGTTAGAACACAATCCAAGGCAACCAGTATTTACTCGGTGCTTACCATGTGTCTAGTACTAACTAGGTCAGGTCGTGGGTTAGGTCACTAATGAAGATAGAAATAGCTCTTGCCTTACAGAACTTAAAAGATTCTAATATGGAAGTCCATTCATAGTTAAAGAATGCATGTTATTAAAAGGAACTTATATAACCTTTATTTCTCCTGAATACATAAAGTAAGGATGTAATCTAATAAGCATTCTCGAAGAAGGAATTATCAAAGTGACACCTAAGAAAAAAGTAGTTGTTGGGGTTGCAGCTGTTGTTCAGTTGGTAGAGTGATTGCCTAGAAAGCATGAAGTCCAGGGTTCAATCCCCAGCACTTAATAAACTGAACATAATGGCATATGACTTAAATTCTAGCATTTGGGAGAAGAGACAGGAGGATCAGAAATTCAAGGTCATCCTGGGCTACATGAGACCCTATCTCAAAAGAAAGGAAGGAGAGGGGAATGGAGGAAGGAGGGAAGGGAAAGAAAAGAAAAGGAAAAAGATGGGATGAGTTAGGGGAAGGCAAAAGAACATTCCAAGCGCTCCAGAGTATATGCAAAGGTCTTAAAGTAAAAATCAAAACAGAGCTAGTATAATTGGAAGCAGAGGGCAAAGGGAAAAGAGGCCTGAGTTATAATGAGGCCCAGGCCACAGAGCACCTAGCAAGCCACACAGGGAGACTTTTATATCATCCTAAGGGAGTGGGAGGCAATAGAGTGAGACAAGAGTAAGAAGCATTTTAAGCAGGGGAAGGACATGATCACATTTCAATTCTAGAGAAATCACCCTAAATGCTACATGAAATACCTGTTAGTAAAACCATGAAATAAAAAAAAAGTGAGCTCAAATCTGTAACTTGCTTCTAATTAGATGTAGGAAAAATGGACAAGCTTCTATTGCATTATTATTGTGTTGAGTGTATATGTGTGTGCATGTTCATGTATGTGTACATGAGGCCAGTAGACAACTTCACGTGTCACTCCTCAGGTGCTAGTCACCATTTCCTTCCCTCCCTCCCTCCCTCCCACCCTCCCTTCCTCCCTTCCTTCCTTCCTCCTCATCCTCTTTTTTTTTTTTTTTTTTTTTTTAGGGAGTGGGGTGGGGTCTCTCACTGTCCTGGAACTCACCAAGCAGACTAGGCTGGCTAGCCACCGAGCCCCACAGCTCTGCCTGTCTTTGCCTCCCTAGCACTGGGATTACAAGTGTGTGCCACTACCACACTTAACTTTTTTATAAGAAGGTTCTGAGGATTGTACTTAGGTTCTTAAGTACTTTATTGACAGAGCCCTTATTATATTATTATTAATAATAATTGGGCCAGGTATGATAGTACACACATAATACCAGCATACAGGATGTAGAGAGAAGAAGATCACAAGTTCAAGGCCAGCAGGAATATATAGCAAGTTCTAGGCCAGCCATGTCTAAATAATGAAAATAAATCTGTCTCAAAAATTACATATGTATGCACAACAACTGCTAGGCATAGTTCTAAGCAATTTAAATATATTATCTCCCTTAATTTTCACTATAGGCTTTTGGGCAGGTACTTTTATTAACCCCATTTTATAGATGAGAAACCAAGACAGGCCAGAGAAACCAAGACTTCTGCCAGCAGAACAGAAGTATTCATTCAACATTAATAACAATACATTGTTTAGAGTATTTACAATGTGCCAATGTCTGTGCCTAACACTGTCATGTACCATCTTATTGAACTTTCAGAACTCAAAGAAATAGGCAAGTTATCAACCTCACTATACAGAAAAAGAATCAGGTTCAAAATTTCCCAATTCTTCTTGCTAATAACCGATAGAGCTAGAATTTGAACGCAGGCAATTTGGTTCCAGAAATTATATTCTCACTTGTCATTTCATGTGTACTCCACAGACAAGATGACAGCGAGAGAGTGGTCATTACCTCATGAGAAAGTACATACACCAGTCACTATAAACACTGTTTAATTGAGCCAAAAATTTTTGAATAGCCAAGATTTTCTTCATGAAAAAAGTAAAGTATTTTGTGTGTCTGTGTGTGATGTATGTACTTGTGTGTACACATATTGTGTGTGTGCAGGTAGACTTGCCTGTGTGGGGAAATGTGGAAGCTGCAGGTCCATTTCAGGTGTATTCCTCTATTGCTCTCTAATACATTTTTTGAGATAGGGTCACTCACTGAACCTGTAGTTCACCAGTCTACCAGTCTCCACCTCCTACAGCTGGAATTACAGGCATGTGCTGCTACACCAGCTTTTCATATGTGTGCTAGGGTCTTCATGTTTGCACAGCAAACACTACACATTGAGCCATCTCTCCAGCCCAAAGAAAAGTGTTTACATACAGCTTGGCCCAGGCTCCTGATTTCTCCTTGGAGTGGAACTCTGAGATCATCACTTCAAATTCCTGTGCAATCTTCCTGCTTGAACTGACATAGTACATCTTCCCCATGTACCCTCTTCCACACAATGTTATGACTATTTCTCTTGGTGTGTAAATATATAAATATATGTGTGTATACGTGGGTGAATCCTGAACCTATGTTAGGAATATCTAATCTAAATGGAGTCAGAATTATTGCAAATACTAATCATTGTGTGCACCAGTCAGGATATCTAGTATAGAGCCTACAATACAGGAAGAAAAAGCTTTTTATTAATTTCCTAAATTTTAGGAAATGTACACTACACAACTGGATTGTGCAGTCACATTCAAGTACCTGCCAATCTTTCAACAATGACTGAACGTCTCCCATGTGGCAGGCCTTGTGCTAGGCACTAAAGAAACAAGGAACACACGCACAGTCAGGGAAGAGGAACTGGCACATGAGCAGAGCAGTAGGTGACATGACAGAGGTGTGTGTCAAGTGCTAAAGAGCAAGTGGTTCTCAGGGGCATCAGAATGTGTTAGAGTAAGTTCTCAGGCTTAAAAGGATGGAGGTGTAACCTGTGAGAGCTGAAGTCACAGCTTCATTGCAAAGGTCTAAGGGCACTTTAACAGGTGCACTCTACATTATAAAGGTTGGAAAGTTCAAAGTTGGTTTAAGCACTTAAATAAGACCCTATGTAATTAAGAATATGGAAACCATACACAACTGATTTGAAATCAGGAAACTTACTGGTTCTGTGACTTTAGTCTTTCTGATCCTTGGCTTCCTGGTCTATAAAATGAGAATGTACCAATTTGAAGAAATACTAAGAAATAATCATTTTTGTATATCCACATACTAAGCTCATACTTACAAACTACCTAAGGTATTATTCATCATTTTTCCAATCAGCTTAAAAATTAGTTTTAAAAAGAAATGTGAGACGTAGGACAACTTGGAACTTGTATATTGTTGAGAAGGTAAAAGGATACTCACTTTGGAAAACTTTCCTATAAATTCAAACACACTTCCTATTTGACCAATCCATTTTAGAGAAATGAAAACTTATATTCTCACAAAAATCCTTGCATAACTATAGTAACTTGCTCATAATGCCCCAAATTGAAAGCACAAATATCCTTCAATTAGTAAATGGACAAACCATGGTACATCCTTTCAATGAAATGCTACTCAGCAACAAAAAGGAACAAAGCATTTGACACAGGCAAATATAGGTAAAATTTGAATATATTATGCTAAGTAAAAGAAGTCAGGTTCCAAAGAGAAAATGCTGTATTTTTCCATTTATGTGACATTCTAGAAAAGGCAAAAAAAGCTACAGGGATAGGAACTAGATCAGTGGTTAGCAAGAACTCAGGGTGGGAAAGGAATTGACAACAGAAGTGCCGGGGTGGGGAGAGACTTCTTGAGATGACAGAAATGTTCTATATCTTGATTATGATGGAATTTACTGTGTATACACTAGTCAAAGCTCATAGGACATGTTCACTGGAGGTAATGATACTGCAGAAAGTCTAACTTTATATTACAATTGCTAGGAGAAACCAGTATCAGCTCCCATACATAGAAGGGAGTTAAGAGCACTGGCTCCTCTTGCAGAGGTCCTGGGTTTGGTTCCCAGCCTCCACATGGCAGCTAACAACAATCCATAACTCCAGTTCCAGGGGAATCCGGCACTCTCTTCTGACCTCCATGGGCACTGCACAACACAGGTGCACTTACATTCATGCAGGCAATATGTTCATACACATTAAATTTAAATAATTTTTTTAAAAAAATCAAACAATGAAGGCTGGGAATGGTAGCACATGTCTTTAATCCCAGAACCAGGAGGCAGAGACAAGCAAGTCTCTTTGAGTTCCAGGCCAGCCAGAGTTACACAGTGAGACCCTGTCTCAAAAAAATAAAAAATATAATGAAAACAAAATTAAGTTAGAAAATTTTAGCAAGACATCAGTACCTGTCAAAGATTCTGAAGCTGAGGTTCCCTTTCTGCTGGAAAGATTAGGAAGTGCTAGATCAGTGTTCAGAACACACCAGCATGACTCTGGGAACTTCTTGACATAATTAGGTTGAATGAGAATTTAAAAGGGAAGAACTTTCTAATCATGTGACTTAATGCTATTTAAGGCAAACCACAGGACATCCTATGCTGTCTGAAACACTGAGGTAAGACATGAAAAGTGCCTGACCCAGAGAGGTGGTCAGAGAATGTTAGTTCCCTTCTCCTTTGTCTTTCAACAAAGCCAGAACTCACATGAAAAGGAGAAGGGGTGAAATGCCTACAGGAGGGAGGGAAACATTAGGATTTCAACACACACACACTGAATTAACTTACAGATTCAACACCCACCTCAAGAAACCCCACCAGCCTCTTTTCCATAGACATCAGCAAGTTAATTCCAACATTTTAAATGGAGAAAACAAAGGACCATTATAACAAAATAAGTTTTAAAAGAACAAAGCACTTCAGTAATTAAGCTAAGTAATCAAAATAGTGGGGTACTAGTGTAAGTACAGATATATACATCGATACGACAACCACATCCAGGAACAGACACACACAAAACATGGTCAACTGGCTGCCAACAAGGTATTCAGTAGAGAAAACAGATCCTTTCACCAAATGGTACTGGACTCACTGGACAGCCAGACTAAAAAGGAGACAGAAAAAACAAAATCTCACACCATATACAAAATAATTCAAAATGCTGGGAATGGTGACACATACTTTAATCTCAGCACTTGGGACTGGCAGAAGCAGGCAGAACTCTGTGAGATCGAGGCCAGCTGGGGCTACAGGGAGATACTGTCTCAAAAAGACAAATAATAATAATAATAATAGATCAGACTTAAGATAAAACATAAAATGAGAATTGCCAGGAAAGTATCTCTGTGACTGTGTATTAGACAATGAGTTCTTAGATATGATACCAAAGGCACAAACCATAACAGAAAAAGTTGATAATTGAAATTTATCAAACTTAAAAAAAATTCTATTCTTCCAAAAACACCTAAGAAGACAAGCTGGGTGTTGTTCCTCATGCCTATAGTCCCAGTATTCAGGAGGCAGAGGCAGGAGGATTTCTTCAAGTTTAAGAAACTAGCCTTGTCTACATGGTGAGTTCCAGGTTCACCAGGGCTACCATAGTAAGACTCTATTTCGAAAACAAAAGATAACAAAAAACAAAATAAGCATCTATTGACCAATGAACAGATAAACAAAATGTGGTGTATACATACAATGGAATATAACAGTGGCTGCCAAGGCTACTGACCTGAGTCCTTAGGACATGAAGGACAGAGATCTGACTCCTGCAAGTGTACGCTGACCACCTCCAACACCCTGACATACACACTTTCACACACACACACACACACACACACACACACACACACACACTCACACATACATGAACTAGTAAAGATGATTAGTTTATGTGTATTTTACCAAGTTTCTAAAAAACAACTTGCAAAAAACATGGATGAACCTCAAACACATTACGCTAAGTAAAAAACACCAGACATCAGTTACATACTGTGTGATTTCAGTTACCTGACATTCTGAAGAAGTTAAAACAATAGGGTCATGGGCCAGGTATGGGGGCATGTGCCTTTAATTCCAGCACTCAGGAGGCAGAGATAGGCAGATCTCTGTAAGATGGAGGCCAGCCTGGTCTCCATAACAAGTTCCAGGCTGGGGCTATAGGAAGACTGTGTCTTAAAACAGAAAAAAAATAAATAAATAAAAACAAAAACATAAAAACCCAGGTCAGCCCAGCATGGTAACATATGCCTTTAAATCCCAGCACTTAGGAAGCAGAGGCAGGTAGATATCTTTGAGTTTGAGGCCAGCTTGGTCTACATAGCAAGTTCTAGGCCAGCTAGGGCTACATAGTGAGACCCTGTCTCAAAAAAACCAACAACAACAAAACAACAAAAATCCCAAAAGCCAAACAAGCAAATAACAAAACAAAACAAAAACCCCCCAAAAGGTCCAGGGGTCATTGAGATGGCTCAGCAGATAAAGACATTCGCCATCAAGCCTAAGCTCAATCTCTGTGAACCACATGGTGGAACAAGAAAACCAATTCCTAAGAGTTGGTCTGTAATCTCCACACACTGTGACATGTATATGTAAGTGCACACCCCCATAAATAAATAGACAAACAACAGGAACAGATACTATTGTATTAGTGGTAGACAGGGACTTGGATGGGGGAGGGGAAAGGAGACTGACTGTACCAGCTCAGCAAGGGGCTTTTGAGGCTAATGGAACTGTTCTGTACTTTCATTGTGGTAGACTGTATACCTAAAAGGAGGGACTTTTACTGCATATGCATTACTTTTCCCAAAACCTGACAACGAGAAAGCAAAGCGTGCTACCCACATGAAGAGCACCCTGTACAAAGGCATCCTTCCTACCTTTCCTCCACTTGGATGGAGAGATGATTGCAGAGGTTGTGAACATACTGAGCATAACTTTCCACCTGTGTCATGTCATAAGCAGTCAAGTGGATATTTAAAACCCCATGTTCATAATCTGTCCCCAGATTCATGGATCTTATGTCCACTTTCATTTTCTTCTTCCTGGGCTGAATAGAAAACAGAGAAAGAAAATTAAGTATTATATAAGAAATTTGATCACAGAATGTTCATATTTCTTTTTGATCAATCTTTCAAATAAAATTATTCACTATTTTTCTCTCAGGTTACCGTTCAGAGAAGCTGAAGTTCTCTTGGGAAGGAATGGGCAGCTTCACTCACCAGTGGGCTGTGACAGTGGTCAGTATTAGAGAGAATACTGTTGGCATTATTTGAACAGGATACCATGTGACTGTCTTCTGCCATTACCTTGTTTGGTTGTCTTGGGTCTTTTTCTTTTCATTTTTTTGGAAGGGAGGTCGTTTTGAGACAGGGTTTCCCTGTAGCCACAGCTGGCTTGGAACTCACTATGTAGACCAGGCTGGCCTGTATTTCACAGAGCTCCGCCTGCCTCTGTTTCTTGTATGTCACCACACCTGACCTGCCATTATCTTGTTTTGAGCCTCATTTCCCATCTCTAGCCCTCTGTTTCTCAATTTGTAAGAGTTATGCTAGATCAGAAGATTTGTTTTTTGTTGTTTTGTTTTCTCGCTGGTTATTGAACCCTTGTGCATGCCAAGCTATATATGTAGTCCTATCACGGGCTACATCTCTGGCATAAGAGGGTTTGTTTAGAATTATTTATCTCCATGTGGATGGGGGGGCACACGCGCATGCCATAGCACGTGTTTGGAGGTCAAAAGATAACTTTATGGAGTCATTTCTCTCCTTCCACCTATATGTGGGTTCTTAGAACCAAACTCAGGTCATCCATCAGGCTTGTACAGCAACTGCTTTTAGTCAATGAACTCTTTTGCTATCCCATTTGTTTTTTGAGACAGGGTTTTATGTATCCCAGGTGGGCCTTGAATTATGTAGTAAGGATGACCTTGAACTTCTGAACCTCTTGTCTATACCTCCTCAGTACTGAGATTAAGGAATGTGCCACAAAGCCTAGTTTTATTCAGTGCTGGGTTTTATAAGTCACCTTGGGGGTTGCTGAGAACCAAACCCAGGTCCTCTGTAAGGGCAGTCAGTGCTCTTAACTGCTAAGCCATCTCTCTAGCCCCTTGGTGCTGGATTTTGAACATGCTAGATAAGCACTGTCAACTAAGATATGCCCCTAGCCCAAGAGGTTCTTTTAAAAACTTTTCTTTTCTTTTTTAGTCTTTCTTTTCTCTTTTGAGACAGAGTCTCCCTATAGCCCCAGCTGGCCTGGAACTCATCACATAGACCTGGCTGGCCTTGAACTAACAGAGATTTGCCTGCCTCTGCCTTTCTTTTAAAAACTTTAAAAAATATTATTTATTTAGTGTGGGGGTGAAAATGCATGCCACAGCCTGTGTGTGGAGGCCAGAAGTCAATTCTCTCTACCATGTGTTTCTCAGGAATCAAACTCAGGTCATCAGGCTTATTAGCAGCAAGTACCATCTCACTGGCCCAGCTCCCCACACCTCAGAGATTCTTAATATAAAATCTACAAATGAATTTCAAGGGGCCTATGAGCCCCAAAATGTATATGCAAATTTTTCAATGTACTTTTTTTTGAGGAGACAATCCTTGACTTTCACTTGAATCTTAAATCAACAGCAGGGGGAGGTGTGGGTAGAGAGGGGGGGATCTAAATACATCGAATCACACTGTATGAAAATCACAAAAATTCACTAAAAAATAAAATAAAATAAAAGTAATTTTGAAAATCAATTACAAATAGTAAAGTGTGTTTGTAGGATCAGGTCTAAAGCATTAATTAATAAGAAGTAAGAATTTCTGTAAAGAGTTCTGTAGCTACCAGAACTGAAGGCTAATGACATATGAATAAAAATGCTTTTATAAACAAACAAACCAAAAAGAGAAATCAACAGCAGCCAAACAAAGTGGCAGACACCTTTAATCCCAGTACTGGGGAGGCAGAGGTGGATGCGTCTCTGTGAGATCGAGGTCAGCCAGGTCTAAAAGAATTTCGGGTCAGCTGGACAGACAGGGAGACCCTGTCTCAATAAACAAATCAGCAGCAAGGAATCTCAGTCTTAGTTTTCTTACAGTCCTCCTAGCTCAGATATTCTGCAGACAGCTTTCCTTTTGAGAGCTCAAACAGGATACTTTTATTTATACCTTCTCTTTCATGTACTACTTGTACAGGCTGCTATAAATAGGTAGTATGAGACCTGGGGAAATATATGTCACACAGTGTAGAACAGATGAAGAAAACTTCTCAAGTGAAAATAATTAGCCTAAATGCCTATCAAGAGGAGGACTTGCTAAAGAACCTGTGATAACCTCATACGAAAAATCTTTAAGAATAAATGAAAACAACACTGTAGAATGGAATGCTTAAAATACTGCCACACCTACAGGGCTGGAAGGAGAGAATAGATGTGTGCTATATGCATACTATTTGCTTGCATATCCAAACAAGATGTTCAAAAGCACTAACATCATTGGCTGCCTGTAGGAAGAAATTGAGGGCATAAGGATATGAGGAAGCTTTTATGGGCCAGGCATGGTGGCTCATGCTTTTAATCCCAGTACTTGAGAAGGGGAGGTGGGCGGATCTCTGAGTTCAAGGCCAGCCTGGTCTAGATAGTGATTTCTAGGTCATCCAGGCCTACACTGAGACCCTAACTCAAAGAACAAAGCTTTGAAAAAAAATGCTCGTGAGGCCAGAAGAGGGTGTCAGATCCCCCTAGAAAGGGAGTTACAGTTGTTAGCTGCCATGTGGTGCTGGGAATCCAAACTGAGTCCTCTGCAAGTGCAGCCTGCAACTCAACACCTAGGCCAAGCCTCCACTGGGCACTCTCTCCAGCCCCATAAAGAGCTTTTATTACTTTTTATTACATTTTATTTGTTTATTATGTTTGTATGTGTGGTTGTCTATGTGTAGATATGGAGGTCAGACGACAACATTCAGGAATTGGTTCTTCCCTCCACTAAGTAGGTCCTGGGGTCCTCAGGCCATCAGGTTGGCAACAAGCACTTTTACCAGCTGAGCCATCTCACTGGCCTTTATCCCCACTGTGAGATAGGACCTCACTGTGTAGCCCAGGCCGGCCTCAAACATTCAACAATCTTCCTACCTCTGCCTCCGAAGTGCTAGGACTGCAAGTATGTGCCACCACATTCAGCACTTTAAAAATCTATCATGTTTTAGAAACACTTATTTTCTCCAGAGAAATAAATGAGATGGCTCATCAGTTAAAAGTACTTGCTACTCTTATAGAGGAACAGAGTTTGGTTCTCAGCACCTACATCAGGTGGCTCACAACCTGTAGATGAGGCTAGCCTTGAACTCACAGTGGTCCACCTAACTCTGAGTGCTGAGATTAAAGGCCTGGGCCACCATGCTTGGCTATTTTTGTAGTCCTCAACCTAGTATGTGCCTGGCAGACAAAAAACATGCAATAATAAATCACTCTTTTAGAATATCAGAATGGGAAGGTATAATGGTCAGTATGAACTGTCAACTCAACACCTAGGCCAAGCCTCCAAGCACATCTGTGAGGGACTGTCTAGAGCCTCTAAGAATGTCTATGAGACTTTGTCTTAGTTATGCTAATTGATGTGGGAAGACCCATCTTAAAGTGGGCAGATCATTCCCTAGGGGCAGGGTGTTTGTGTCCTGGACTGTAGTAGAGAATAGAACCAGCAAGAACACTAGTATCATACATTAATTCACTATGCTTGCTCTTTACTGTGAATGTGATGTGACCAGTTCTCTCAAGCTCCAGCTGACTTCTCGGTTGAATTATTGTGACTTCTGTGCTATGATGGACTGTCACCTGGAATTATAAGCCAAATGAACTCTTTTCCCCCTTTGTTCCTTTTGTCAGAATATTTTATCATAGCAATAGAAGAAATTAAGGCAGAAGGAAGTTAGACATTATTTTTTTCCTAATTGTGTGAGAGTATGAAGCCAGAAAGATTAAGGTTTTTTTCCTCCAGAGTTACATAGCCAGATAGAATAGATCCCAAAAACTAAAACCCCAAATTCTTTAACTGCAATACAGAGATGTTTCTAGTGCAGGCTCCTCTCTGTCCCAAGTTCTCAACAGGGGTGGTCACCTCAGGGTGCTAGGCCTTGCTATGAGTGAGAAGCCAACTATCAAGGTACAGAGGCCTTGTTCTTCAGAGAGCACCAGACCCCTGGCCAAATGCAGCAAGGACTTCTCACCATGAAGGTTAATGCTGCACTGAGAGCTGCACAGAATTCGGAAGTCTGAAAGCTAAGGGAGCAGGTACAAATCTCCAGCAGAGAAGGGAGGATCTTCTCTGAAGCCTGCAGGAGGCTTTTTGTAACCAAGGAAGGTGCCAGGGCTCTTCAAAGATGTTGCTTTAGGAGAACAAAGAAAGCTGATTCCAGTATCCCTCTTGGCATCCTCCCTTGTTTTTCTGTGCTGGCCTAGATCTGCCTGGACCAATCTACATTATCAGAAGACCATTGTGATATTATTATACTTCAGTTCTGAGCCAGGGCACAGCATAGACAGCAAGAGCTTAACTGCATATAACAGATTCTAGTTTCTATTAAAAACCTTTTCTTTTTTTTTTTTTTTTTTGGTGCTGGGAATTAAACTCAGGGCCTTGTGCACGCCAAGCACATGTTCTATCACTGAGCTACACCCACTATTCCTGGTTTATGTAATTTTATTGCACATTTTTTTCACATGCATCTTCTCTCAATTCCTACTGATTGAATCCAGGCCTTCATGAATGCCGTAGGGAGCTACTAGAGATACCTGCAAAAGATATACATGAACAGAGTTGTGTTTTGGAAGCCTACCCTGACTGCACAAGGACAGTCAAGCAAGAGAGGAAGGAAGTCCAGGAGAAAAGTGGCAAAGACAATGGATGCTGTCCAACAAACCTCAGCACTGCTATAACTGGCCTCCATACATTACTAACCACTTCAGTACAAGAATGTCTACATCGTGACCCTTATTTCACAGACAGAAAACAGGTATTTTGAATATAAGTTTTGGTGCATATTCAGCAGGAAAGAGCTGACAAGAAAAGGGGTGAAATTAATACCACAGGTTCTTTTTTAGTTGGAGGGGATCTTAGAGATAATTTTGTTTCTTCTCCTGACACAGAGTGGAAATAATTCTTTAGGGTGGCAAAAGTAAAGAAATTACAAAGGTAAGTACTTCCTGTCTAGCCAGGGCCAGAAACTGGGTTTGTAGGTGTGAGTCCAGGCTCCTTCCTCTAAAGGGAGAGTATCTGCTATCACTACAGGTAGATTCTTAATCCTCAAAACAAGAATCCTGATATGCCCCAGCATTTAGTTTTCTGAAGTT
This sequence comes from Eospalax fontanierii, assembly GCA_035773235.1. Classification (NCBI taxonomy): domain Eukaryota; kingdom Metazoa; phylum Chordata; class Mammalia; order Rodentia; family Spalacidae; genus Eospalax; species Eospalax fontanierii. The sequence goes on from CM069524.1 coordinate 166,547,860, forward strand.
CTGGTGATGAAAATAACAAAATTTACAAGTGAGTGCTTGAGTGATTTGGTGACAGTCCTTTGAACAGTCCATAATGATGACAGGTACATTCTGATTTAGTGAGCCAGTTTGTAATTCAGTGTCCAAACACTTGAGAGTTTCCTCATCTGTAATAGCAAAGTTATTGTAGAGCTTAAGGAACCTACAATGAGCTTCTACAAAACAGCAGAGATGTTAGATGAGTTATAGTTCAAACACTGACTCTGGAAATTACCAGTCACTTGGGCAAGTCATTTAAGCTTTCTGAGTCTCAGATTTCTCAAACTACATCTTTAATGACCACCATATATGAGAATCAAATTGAATAACCCATTTTTAATACTGTATGTCCTAGTTTATAGTAGTTATAGCACCTGGTATATAATAAGAAAGAGTATTTTTAAAATAGGCTGAATAAAGGCTGGGGTGATGGTTCAGTGGGTAACGCACTTGCCACAAAAGCATGAGGACTCAAGTTCAGATCCCCAGAACCAACATAGACATAAAGAGCAGTCCTTGCACCTCCCACATGTAATGAGGAAAGTTCAACATAAAGCCAGGTGTGGTGGCATATGCCTTAAATCCCAGTAGAGACAGAGGCAAGCTGGTCTCTATGAGATGAGGCTGGTCTACACAGTGATTTCTAGGTCAGCTGGGGCTAAAGGGAGACCCTGTCTCATAAAACAACAAAAAAAGGAAAAAAAGAAAGTTCAACATAAGCTACCATGCCTGCTACATGTCATTTAAATTCTGAGGCAGACCCAAGAGCAACCACCTCAGTGGGTACAGTTGAAAGCACAAGGAGCCCAGTCAACAGTACGCCTGGGTTTTAGGGGCACATACAAGCATATAGCACTACTCAGTGAGTGCTGTCTCAGCAAACAGTATCCAGACCTGCTTACTTCTCAGATCTCATCTCCCTTCTCCCCCTAATGCCCGTCGGAGACTACAGAACTGACAAAATGCTAAAACCTTCCTAGCTGTTATCTCAGGCTAGTGTCTCCCCATCTTTGCCCAGAATGTTCCCCCTCCCTGCAAAGCCTTTTTGTTTTATTTTGTTTTGATTTGAACTTTTTTGAGACAGGGTATCACTATGTAGCCCTGGCTGGTCAGGAACTTGCTATGTAGACCAGGCTGGCCTCAAACTCAGAGGTCTACTTGCCTCTGCCTCCTGAATGCTGGAATTAAAGGCAAGCACCACCATGCTTGCCAACCTGCAGAGCCTTTTGATGTCTAAAGTGAGATATCATCATTAAAGTGAGAAACTCCTATTCATTTAAGACTCAGCCCAGGCTCCCCCAGGAAGCCTTCTCTGATTGTCCACACTGAGGTAGGAACTTCTCCTACTTGCTCCCTGCTCCCACAACATCCTCTTCATACCCAACACCATCAGTTAGGTAAATTTGTTTCCTTAACAAATATGTACTAACTACTGGTGATCCGTCAGACCAGGGTTAGTGTGAGGAATATGGTAGTACAGAAGATGGCCTAGTCCTGCTCTCTGGAGCTTGCAATCTATTGGGAAAAGCATTCATGGAAAAAGTAATTATGAGAAGATGCAAATCTTGAAAAAATTGGGTATCATGCTATGGGTCGTAAGAAGGATGAATGCTAACACCACCATTACCTCTACCATTACCACTACCATTACTACCACCATTACCACCACCATTACCTCCACCATTACCACTACCATTACCACCACCATTACCACCACCATTACCACTACCATTACCACCACCATTACCTCTACCATTACCTCTACCATTACCACCACCATTACCACCACCATTACCTCTACCATTACCACCACCATTACCACCACCATTACCTCTACCATTACCACCACCATTACCTCTACCATTACCACCACCATTACCTCTACCATTACCTCTACCATTACCACCACCATTACCACCACCATTACCTCTACCATTACCACCACCATTACCTCTACCATTACCACCACCATTACCTCTACCATTACCTCTACCATTACCTCTACCATTACCACCACCATTACCTCTACCATTACCACCACCATTACCACCACCATTACCACCACCATTACCTCTACCATTACCTCTACCATTACCTCTACCATTACCACCACCATTACCTCTACCATTACCACCACCATTACCTCTACCATTACCACCACCATTACCTCTACCATTACCTCTACCATTACCACCACCATTACCTCTACCATTACCACTACCATTACCACCACCATTACCACCACCATTACCACTACCATTACCACCACCATTACCTCTACCATTACCACCACCATTACCTCTACCATTACCTCTACCATTACCACCACCATTACCTCTACCATTACCACCACCATTACCTCTACCATTACCACCACCATTACCTCTACCATTACCACCACCATTACCACCACCATTACCTCTACCATTACCACCACCATTACCACCACCATTACCTCTACCATTACCACCACCATTACCTCTACCATTACCTCTACCATTACCACCACCATTACCTCTACCATTACCACCACCATTACCACCACCATTACCTCTACCATTACCACTACCATTACCACCACCATTACCACCACCATTACCACTACCATTACCACCACCATTACCTCTACCATTACCACCACCATTACCTCTACCATTACCTCTACCATTACCACCACCATTACCTCTACCATTACCTCTACCATTACCACCACCATTACCACCACCATTACCTCTACCATTACCACCACCATTACCTCTACCATTACCACCACCATTACCTCTACCATTACCACCACCATTACCTCTACCATTACCTCTACCATTACCACCACCATTACCTCTACCATTACCTCTACCATTACCACCACCATTACCTCTACCATTACCTCTACCATTACCACCACCATTACCTCTACCATTACCACCACCATTACCACCACCATTACCACCACCATTACCACCACCATTACCTCTACCATTACCTCTACCATTACCTCTACCATTACCACCACCATTACCTCTACCATTACCACCACCATTACCTCTACCATTACCACCACCATTACCTCTACCATTACCTCTACCATTACCACCACCATTACCTCTACCATTACCACTACCATTACCACCACCATTACCACCACCATTACCACTACCATTACCACCACCATTACCTCTACCATTACCACCACCATTACCTCTACCATTACCTCTACCATTACCACCACCATTACCTCTACCATTACCACCACCATTACCTCTACCATTACCACCACCATTACCTCTACCATTACCACCACCATTACCTCTACCATTACCACCACCATTACCACCACCATTACCTCTACCATTACCACCACCATTACCACCACCATTACCTCTACCATTACCACCACCATTACCTCTACCATTACCTCTACCATTACCACCACCATTACCTCTACCATTACCTCTACCATTACCTCTACCATTACCACCACCATTACCTCTACCATTACCTCTACCATTACCTCCACCATTACCACCACCATTACCTCTACCATTACCTCTACCATTACCACCACCATTACCTCTACCATTACCACCACCATTACCACCACCATTATCTCTACCATTACCACCACCATTACCACCACCATTACCACCACCATTACCACCACCATTACCTCTACCATTACCACCACCATTACCTCTACCATTACCTCTACCATTACCACCACCATTACCACCACCATTACCACCACCATTACCTCTACCATTACCACCACCATTACCTCTACCATTACCACCACTATTACCTCTACCATTACCTCTACCATTACCACCACCATTACCACCACCATTACCTCTACCATTACCTCTACCATTACCACCACCATTACCACCACCATTACCTCTACCATTACCTCTACCATTACCACCACCATTACCACCACCATTACCTCTACCATTACCTCTACCATTACCACCACCATTACCTCTACCATTACCTCTACCATTACCACCACCATTACCACCACCATTACCTCTACCATTACCACCACCATTACCTCTACCATTACCACCACTATTACCTCTACCATTACCTCTACCATTACCACCACCATTACCTCTACCATTACCTCTACCATTACCACCACCATTACCTCTACCATTACCTCTACCATTACCACCACCATTACCACCACCATTACCTCTACCATTACCTCTACCATTACCTCTACCATTACCCCCACCATTACCCCCACCATTACCTCTACCATTACCTCTACCATTACCACCACCATTACCTCTACCATTACCACCACCATTACCTCTACCATTACCACCACCATTACCTCTACCATTACCTCTACCATTACCACCACCATTACCACCACCATTACCTCTACCATTACCTCTACCATTACCTCTACCATTACCACCACCATTACCACCACCATTACCTCTACCATTACCTCTACCATTACCACCACCATTACCTCTACCATTACCACCACCATTACCACCACCATTACCTCTACCATTACCTCTACCATTACCACCACCATTACCTCTACCATTACCACCACCATTACCTCTACCATTACCTCTACCATTACCACCACCATTACCTCTACCATTACCTCTACCATTACCACCACCATTACCTCTACCATTACCTCTACCATTACCACCACCATTACCTCTACCATTACCACCACCATTACCTCTACCATTACCTCTACCATTACCTCTACCATTACCACCACCATTACCTCTACCATTACCACCACCATTACCACCACCATTACCTCTACCATTACCACTACCATTACCTCTACCATTACCACCACCATTACCACCACCATTACCTCTACCATTACCACTACGGCTGCCATGTTTCAGACACAGCGGAAATACTTATTTTTTTCATTTAATTTACTCCTCCCAGAAACACTGTAAAGTGTACTTTACCGCTTAAAGCCAAGGAAATTGAGGCTTAGAAAAGTTAAATAATGTACCCAAGGACATTCAACCATATGCATGAGAGCTGATCATAAATAACTTGAGTTTGCCTAATTCTAAGACATTTCTCTCTTTTTAAAAATTTTAATATATTTTTATTTTATGTGTAGGAGTGTTTTGCCTGCAAGCATGTAAGTGTACCACCTGCATGAAATGCCTGCAGAATCCAGAAGAGGACATCTGATCCCCTGGAACTGGAGCTACAGATGATTGGTTGTTAGCCGCCATATGGGTGCTGAGAACCAAAGCTGTGTCCTCTGCAAGAGTGGCAAGTGCTCTTAACCACTAGCCATTTCTCCTGCTCCTTAAAACATTTCTCTTAACCTGTATTTTCCTTCTAAGAGCAGTGTGCAGATCCTGCTGGTTTCCCGTTAATAACAGAATGCTGGATTTTAGCTGGGCACATGATCATTCATAACAAAAATGACAGTCTCTAACTAATCTTATAGTTAAGTATGATTGTATGACTGATATTTGGTCAGTGGGGGATGAGCAGAAGTAATATGTAAAAATACTTTTTTGTTTGTTTTATTGTTTTTTTAAAGACAAGATCTCAGTGTAACCTGGGCTGACCTCAAACCTCAATTCTCCTGCTTCAGCCTCCCTAATGCTAAGATTACAGGCATGTACCACCATGCTTGGCTTCTCAGATAAACTCTTAACACTTTTTTTTTGCATTTATTTATTTATTTATTTAATTTATTTATTTATGTGTGGCAGTCATAGGGCAATCCACAGTAGTCAGTTTTCTCCTTCCACTATATGTCCTGGGGATCAAACTCAGGTCCTCAGGCTTGGTGGCAAGCACCTTTACCTACTAAGCCTTCTCACTGGCCCTTGGATATTCTCTTCATGAGAAGAAGCATGCCAACTGCTTCACGGTCCACCTCCAATTGACCAAAACATAGTCATGATGGCTAAAGAAGAAACCACTGTCACTGTCCACAGAGAAGCAGAATGAGAAGGGGTTACGACAGAGAAAGGAACTTCTACCTTAAGCCTTGATTACTGTGGGTCTACGACAGCAGTCAGTCACTATCTCAGTGCAGGTAAGAAGGTACCATGTTCCAATAATATTAAAAGCTGAGCTGAATTGCCTGGATCCTGGACACAGTCACATGCCGCAGGCATGCTACATCTGTCCCTCAGCGGGTCCGTCTGCTGCCACTCTGAATCTGTCTGTGGCTGCGGTGGTGCTGCATTTTGGTGTGGCTGCTCCAGGCTCTTCTACCCCCACTCTGCACAGTACAACGAAAGTTTTCATCTTCAGCTTACAAAGGCTTGTCACTCTTCCCCTCTGGGGACCTGGGTGACATAAAATAGAAGGATTCTATGTGGCCTCTCTTTTTTTTTTAATCCTCTCCTTAAAATCTAGAGCCAAAAAAACAAAAACAAAAACAGTGAGTAGCCAGCTTCCCATTTTCCCTCTCTTGGCCTCACTCTGGCCCTCTGAGGGTTAATTACCATGCTCATGCAGGGTGCTCAGCTCCTGTCTCATTTCTGTTGGTATTCTCCCTTTCCTCCTTCCAAAAGTACTGCTCAGTCCTGACTTCTGAACCTTGGGAAGAATGGGCATCTAGCTCATCTCCTTCCTGTCAAGGCTGGTTTCTCCTTCCTGTCAAGGCTGGTTTCACCTTTTTCTTGCAGGACCTGATTTATGACTCTTCAGTTGGTTCCCACACCCAAATCTTGTGCCCTGTCTCTGAGGAGATAATGAGGGGACAAATAGAAATGAAGTTTCTTCTAGGGTGGTACACGGGTGTGTGTGCGCGTGCGCGTGTGGCAGCAAACCATGGTCACACACAGGCCTGAGTCCTGTGTGATTTCTCTGCACACTTTCTGAGGCACCCGTGTTCTCTCTGGCCACTGTGTTCTTCCATGCCTTTTCCTAACTCTGACCCTTCCTTTTTCCTACACAGTACTCATCCGCAAGACTCAGCTTGACTCATGACTACGAAGGATGACTTTCCAGAGATTATCTTCAGACTTAGCTCCATCTGAATGTGTAGTTTCCCCTTCCCTCAAATGCCTTGCATTATTCTGTTGAGTTTAAAATGCTTCAGATTTTTTGCAGTGATTTATATTTGACAGATTAAAAATAATAGTCTGGCTGGAGAGATGGATCAGAGGTTGAGAGCATTGACTGCTCTTATAGAGGATCTGGGTTTCATTCCCGGCATCCACATGGCAGCTAACAACAATCTGTATCTCCAGTACCAAGGAGTCCAACACCCTCTTATGACCTCCATGGGCACTGCATGACATGGGTGTACTTACACACATGCAGGCAATACACTCATACACATAAAATAAAAATAATAAATAAATAAATAAAAATAATAGTCTGACTGGTCAGAGAGCTCAGTGGGTAAAAGCGCTTGCTGCACAAGCCTGACAACCTGAGTTCGAGCATCATAACCTATAGTGAAAAGAGAGGACAGACTTCCAATGTAGTTGTCCCTAATCGGTTGGATCAATATCTATTGTTCCTGCTTGATTCCAGGTCCAATGCCAGGGAGGATACAAAGAAAATAGGTGCATGCTCTCTACCTGTAGGTATCTCACAATCTAGAAGGAGGAACAGTCATCAAAACAGATGCTTAGTCATAGACAGTGAGTCCCAGGACACGGGAACACAAGAACTATGGCCACTCACGGCAAAACAAATAACCCATGCAGGGAATCCAGGAAGGTTTCTCAGAATGAATGATTCATTTCTGAGAAATTTAAAGGCTGAAGACCCAGACGTGGTGGTGCATGGCTATAACCCTAGCATTGAGGAGGCTAAGGTTGGGGAGTTATGAATTCCAATGGGTCTCAAAAATGTTTTTTAAGTCAATAAAGGGAGAAAGTTTTCCAAGCAAACAGACCAGCATGTAAGAGACCTTGAAAGAGGTGTATGAAAAACAAGAGGTCCAAGAGAGGTAAGCCATCTGTGAGGTAAGAGGAGCTGCAGAGAAAGATGGGGACAGATGGCCATCAGCTTCTTTTATATCAAGCTGAGTAGCAGGTCAGTGTGCAGCAGATGCAGAAAATTACCTTTGAGGAAGATCCTAGAAAGAAACAAAACAAAAACCAAGACCCACTCAAAATTAATTTTCTCTCCTCTAATTTATGTGGGACTTATAAAAAGATGTTTTTAGAAGGGGGATGTCCTAAAATAAAATAGCTCCAGCAACTTACTCTGAGGTGTCACAACTCAAAGAGTAAACCAGTCTGAATTTCAGAAGCACTTTGTATCTTCCTCTCAGTACTTATCCCTTTCTGCCTGGGAGCACAGTATCTCTGCTAGTTTACCAGCTCCCTGTGAGCATGAACCAGGTTCTGTTCATTCACTCTGCAAACATTATTTTTCAGATATTGTAAACCCAGTCAAAAGCCTATGGCTAAGGAGGTCACAGGCCTGAGTGGGGAAGCTACTGTTGCTTTGCTAAATGGACATGATGTGCTTGTCAAACTGCCTTCCTAACAACTATGCTTATGCTCATAAATTAGTGCTTGCTGTCAGCTTTGATCAGAGATGCTTGTCTCTGCGGTGGTCAGCTGTGACTGCAGAGACTCCCAGCTAGTGAAGGTACTGAGAATAAGTGACTGCTGGATGCCCAGTCATAACCAGAACCCCTTGGGTATAACCCCTTCCACAGCCTAGGGAATATCACAGAAAAAGGGGAAGAAGGAATGTAAGGACTAGAGGAAGGGGAATGGTGCGGACTGACTTCTAGGCATGACATGGTTGCTGCACTCTTGAACTCACAGAAGCTGAGGGAACCTGCATAAGATCTGCATGGGCCTGTCAGTATCCTGTCATGGAAGGAAGAAGGGCAAACGAGGCCCTACCCCTTGCTGAAGATTTATAGACAGTTCACAGCGATGGGGAAAGACAGTTTCTCCAGGGGTATGGCCACTGGTAAGGTGCCCACGCTCCTGTAAACATTCTCACCCCTGTTCCTGTAAACTACCCTTATGAAACTCACTGGGTCTGTCTGTCTGTCTGTCTGTCTCTCTCTCTCTCTGACACACACACACACACACACACACACACACACACACACAACATGAAAGTAGAAGGGGAACTAGTTAAGAAGCAGAAGGGAACTAGTGAGAGTGGGAGAGGAACTAGAGAGGCTAACAAGGGGTGAATATGACTGAAACACATTATGTACCTGTATGAAAATGTCATCATGAAACCTATTGTTATATTTAATTAATATATGCTAATAAAACATTTTAAAAATTATTTTTCAACCAACTTTGAATAGACAAGGCATCAACAGAGCGCATTACATAATAAGTATCTGTTTATAAAATATTTTAAAGCTTCATGATATTTGAATTGAAGGACTCAAACTATTCTGAACCAAGGTTTCTCATCCTTTATGAAGAGTCTGATGAAAGCTATGGGGGCTAGAATTGTACCTTAATGGTAAAACACTACTGTGCTATGCACAAGGCCCTAGGTTCAGGACAGGTGTGGTGGCATAGGCCTTTAATCCCAACACTTTGGAGGCAGAGGCAGGTGGATTTCTGTGAGTTCTGGCCCAGCCTGGTCTACATAGCAAGTTCCAGGCCAGCTAGGGCTACAGGGAGAAGGGGAACGGTATGGACTGACTTCCAGGCATGACATGGTTGCTGCACTCTTGAACTTACAAAAGCTGAGGTTCTCAAAAAGACCAAAAAACAGAAAAAAAAAATAAAAATAAAAGGCCCTAGATTCAATCCATGCCACTGGATAAAAGTTATAGACTTAGGAGCATGGTGGCTCAGGCCTGTAAGTCTAACTCTCTTAGAAATATTCACATACAAAAAAACATTTTACATATAATCTCATGGCCCACTGTGCCTAGAGAAGTAAGATTAATTTATTTTAAATCATAAAGGTTTTTATAGAACTAACCTTTTTGTAGCGAAACTAACCCTGAACATGTTTCCTGTTGGGAAGGTACCTGACACAAGTCTCAAAGGTGAATGTTCTTATGAGAGTCCTTGTAAGAATGACACTCATAAGATGGTGACTTTAGTGGCTTTGGGGCTCAAATACAGTAATTTGCACTTCTGCTAGAGAAGCAATGGCACATGCATAATTGTATGAGAGCATTAAAATAGACCAAAGAATCAAAAGATATTGAAGATTCCTTAACTAGAACAACAAAATCTTCTCAACTGTCCTGCCTATAGGACTTGAGACTCAAACCAAGCTGCTGACTATCAAATCAGTGCTGTATCCACCAAACCACAAGGTCTTCTGCACATGAAGAGAAATTTAGCCAAATCACAGAGCTGGGGCCAGAGAAATGGATGGAATGATACTATGATGCTTAGTCCTCTCTCCCAATTATCATGGATAATGATTCAAGGACCACATATGTACATCTGCAAATATTAGGAAAATCAGCTATTTGGGCTGAAAATATCAATCCATCTCTTACAACACATTAGCCATTCAACTCATGTTAATATATAATTTCTGAACTAAATATTACAAAGACACTTTTTCAAAAATATAATAAATAATAAAACTAAGCTATATGTTTTTTTTCTCTATGATAATCTGGCCTGAGGACAAGATAAGAGCTTGCAGAAACATCTCTGGTCTGGATAACTCCAAAGTAAATAACCAGAGAGGATCAAAAGCCAACCATATTCTTTCCAGCCCTTCTCTTTCCCACCTATGCATATATGATCTTCAGGTCTCTACAAAAGCCTCACACTATCCTCCAAAGGACTCGCCTTGCTTACCTCCTGCACTTTGATTAAATGTTTGTATCTTCCAATGCCATGAGTAGGATTCGCCTTGTAGTGCCGGCTGGTACTCAGTAGAATGCCACCTAAGACAGAAAGTAAGACAAGCCTGTTTCTAAGTTCCCCAAGAGACAGACAGATCATGTAGAAGGAGATGGTTCTTGATATTGAGTTTATTCCCAATTCACCCTCCTATTCTCTCCTTTTAGCCCCTGAAGAATATTCCATCCCTTCCAACCAGTTTTCTTAGGGAAATGCTCTCCTGAAAGTCACTGAGGGTCGGGGGAACAAAATATATTCTAATGAAGCTCTTACCTTCTCTTGTTCTGCAATAGGCAGTATTCTTTTGCGATTTTTGTTTTTTGGTTTGTTTTGCTTTTTTTTAAGGGAAAATGAGATGGCTAAGTGGGTAAGAGTGCTACAGCCAAGGCTGAAGATCTGAGTGTGATCCCCGGACTTACACGGTGGAAGGAGAGAAACAACTTCTGTGAGTTGTCCTCTGACCTCAGTGTGCAACATACATACGTACATATATACATACATACATACATACACACATATGCAAATGTTCTTTTTGAAACAAAGTCTCATTCTGTAGCCCAGACTGGAACTCACTATGTAGCCCAGGCTGGGCTGAAACTCACAGCAACCCTCTTGCCTCAGTTTCCCAAGTGCTGAGAACACAGGTATGAGCCACCATACAACACCCTTTGGAGGTTTTCTGATGGCAACTGTATAGGAAAAAGGCAGGCAACAAAAATAGCCAGCAAAGAAAAGTATCATAAAGTTTACAAAGTTTTAAAAATGATATAGCAGTGGGTATGTAGCCTAGCAATAAAAGACTTGTCTAAGATACCCAAATCTTTTTTAAAAAGATTTTATTTTTATTTCATGTATATGAGTGGTTCACCTTTATGAATATAAATGCACTACATTCATGCCTAGTGCCTGGTGCCTGCAGAGACCAGAAGAGAGTGTTGGACCTCTGGAACTGGGAGTTAAGGACAGGCATTAACTACTATACGGGCTGGGAACCAAACCAAGTATCCTGCAAGAGCAGCCAATGCTATTAACCACTGAACCATCTCTCCAACCCCCATGCCCAAGTCTTTAAGTTTGATCCCCACTACCACAAACAACTAAACAACAAAAAATATGATTTGACTTATATTGATACAAAGCCATATCCAATATATATTTTAAGTGAACAACAAAACCTTAGAAAAAAGAACTGCATGTGTGTATGCCATTTACTAGGAAAAAACAGGCTTTCTCTATGAATATATATTGTAGTGGACATAGGGATCCCATTCAAAAGACTTGCTGCCCAAATCTTACTTCAAATAAACATACATGTACACATACATAAGTGTATTCTTTTAATCATCATTCTTACCGTCATCCATAAATAAAAATGAAATGGTAGTATGATGTTAATACTGTCAGTCTGATAGGATCTAGAATCACCAAAGAGACAAGCTTCTGGGCTTGTCCATAATGGACTTTCTAGATTAGGTTAACTAGGTGGGAAGACCTACCCTAAATATGGTGGTACCATTCCTTGGGCTGGGTTCCAGGACTATATATAATAGAGTTAACTCAGGACCAGCATTGCTTCTCTTTGCAGAGAAGTGTGACGAGATGCCTCCCGTTCCTGCCTCCCGTCTCCCCTGACAAAATGGACTGTGTCCCTGTCAACTGTAAAACAGCAAACTCTCTTCTTGAAGCTGCTTCTTGTCAGGTATTGACAAGAATTCATTGTCAGGAATGAAAAAACTAATACAGGTAGCTCACAAACTTTGGTGAGATCACAAAGTCATCCAAAAAGTGAGAGGTGGAACTACCATTTACACTTGGGTCTATCTGACTGAAGTGTGCTGATAATCACTAGATCGTAACACTTGAGTTTCGAGAGTGCAAACACTGCCTAGACCTGATGTTTTCTAGCTTTGGTTTCAGATCCTTATTTCTGTCCTTTCCCCAGAACCAGCCCTGCACAGGTTATATCTGTCTGTCTTTCTTGTTCATGTTCCACTTTCTGGGGAAGTCCATCTCCCTTTCCTCCTGGTTCTCTGATTCTTGTCAGGAGGTAATAAAAGATGGTATGGAAAGAGTCTAAGTAAGGAACCTCAAGTAAAACATTTCTTAGGCCCCTATTTTCTAAAATGGGCTTCCAAGCTGGTGTGCTCTCTGCCAAGCCAGAGACAATCCTGGCTTCAGAGAACTTCCCTGAACTTACAGTCCACATTATTTTGTCAAGACAACCCAGGGGCATCATGGATCCTGTCTATAATAGGAGTTGGTTCATACTTACAATTACATGCTAACAATTGTATAGACAATGGGACTGTTACAAAGATGAATAAAATATACTACTTTCCCTTGAACTAGTCAAGAGATACTACAGAAAGATAGTAGGAAAGTAGATCATTATAATAAAGTGTACAAACTGACAGAGATGTGAGTAATGTTGTGGGTACCTGGAGGAAGAAAAATAATTGATGTGGGAGCAGAGGAGACAGGGTACAATACAACAGATCCAAGTGATAGCTGTGTTCTTGAAAGAATAAGGGCTTACCGTGCAAAGAAGGGGAGATATTTTCAGCCAGAGGTTCTCAAAGAGCAACGAATACAAGCGAGGTATTTTCATGGCTGCTGCCCAATTGCATTTCTCTGAATATAAGACCTTTGATGTTTTGAGGCTTTTGGTTCCAGACCCTACAACCTCAGCCCTCCCCAATGAGCTGACACCCTAATTTCCCTGAAAGACACACAATGCTCCTCAGACCAGAGACTTGAAAATGAATCTCCTTCAACAAGATTTCTATTACCTCAAAATACTTCAAAACACTGCCTCCTGGAGTCATGAAGATGGTTCAGTAAGTAAAGGCACCTACCATCAAGCCTGACATCCCGAGCTTGATTCCTGGAACCCAAAGGGCAAGAGGAGAAAACTGACTCCCTCAAGTTGCTCCTTGACCTCTGTACGTCTACCATGGTATGCACACTGACATGGACACCACAAAATAAATGTTTAATAAAATATTGCCTCCTGCAAAGCGCTGAACTTTTCAAAGTACATCCATTATTCCATAAAATATTTATTACCAGGGCTGGAGAGATGGCTCAGCGGTTAAGATCACTGGTTGCTCTTGCAGGGGACCTGGGTTGGATTCCCAGCACCCACATGGCAGCTCAACTGTAACTCCAGTTCCAGGGGATCTGACACTTTCTTCTGGTCTCTTCAGGCTTTGCATGACATGGGTACATTTACATTCATGCAGGCAATACACTCATACACTTAAACTAAAAACAATAAATAAAATATTTCAAAAAAGTTAATTAAAAAAAATTACCACCTAGAGAGACAGACAATAACATCAATGAAAAATTATAAGGATTATCTATGATGGGGCTGTACACGAAAGGGGCGTTTTGATTGACTTGAGGTATCAATCACCATGTTTAAACATACAGACTATCATTATCAGTGACTCAAAAAGCAGAAAGGAAGCAGATCCCGGAGATGATAATACAGTACAAGTCGCGAGGGCTGCAAATGCTTGCCTTGTTCTCTCATCTGCGGGAATTCCTTGGCAAGGAGACATTCTCAAATTCAGTTTGGGGCAATTCCTATAATTAGAGCATCTGGTTAATTAAAAAGCTGGTTCAAACCACTGTTAAATTAGCCATTTTCCCTCCTTAAATGAAAGGTTTGGGTCAAACTGCCAGTGGTTAAACTGTTTAATTAGCCAGTTGTTTTAATTGCAAAATGAGTAAGTTTGAAAGTCTCTTATTTCCAGTAAGTTCAACTGGGTTCTTTCTGTCTACTTTGTGTCATTAAGCTGGATTTCCTGCTGTCACATTAACATCCAGCCTACTGGGAGGAAAGGCCACCCTTCACTGACAAAGTCACAAAACCCCTTGTTTCAAATTGAAAATCATTCAACTGCCCATTATTAGATGTAAAGCCATACTGACTTCTCCCCTTCCCTTTATATACACCAGAGACAACTGTCCTTCAACATTCATGTTCACTTACCAGGAAACTAAACCTGTCAATCTGGGGTGAGGGTAAACAACTCTGTTTTAAGTATTTCTCTTTTGAAATTAGAACAAGTATTTTCAGCAAAGCTAAGCAGGTGGAGAAAAGGGATGAAATTGGAATAGCACCAAGAATTTAATTACAGGATATTCTCTCCATTCAACAGTCTCTATGTCCCTCAAGGGCAAAGAAAATGCCAGTGCCTGGCAAACAGTATATGGTCGATGTTTATTTAAAAAATAAAATAAAAACAATTCCTGAGACACTCTATCAAGTAGTCTATAATGACTGTTCCTGACAGCTGACCACTTTGTTTTTTTCAAAATTTCTTTTCATGCTTCTTAGACTTAAACATAATGCATCTCTGGCTCTACCTTTTTGCTCATACATTGGTCAGAGGTCAGAGCACTCTAAGTTCTCTTCATTTATCTTCTTTGTTTTTATGGGGCGGGGGTTGTTTTTGGTCTTTTGAGACAGGGTTTTCCTGTAGCCCCAGCTAAGCTGGAACTTGCTATGTAGACCAGGCTGGCCTTGAACTCACAGAGATCCACCTGCCTCTGCCTCTCAAGTGCTGGGATTAAAGGCATGCCCCACCATGCCTGGCTCATTTATCTTCTTTTTATATATCTACTTTGAACTATTATATTCAAATTTATAAGAAAAAGATAATGACCACAATCATGCCCTTCTTTGGATAGGGGCAGCTGGGATGGTATCACAGCCCATACAAAGAATGAATGACTAGGGGTGGAAACAGGGCACTGCTCCTTACTCTTCTTTTCTGAACATTATTATAATGCAATTTTGAAAATTTTTGTGGTCTAAGCTGGCCTGGCACATGTTATGAAGCAAAGGATGATCTTGAACTTCTGATCTTCCTGGCGCATCTACCTCCCAAATGCTGGGATTACAGGCATACACCACCACACATGGTTCACTCAGTGCTAGAGCTGAATCCAGGGCTTTGTACAAGCTAAGCACTCTACCAACCGAGCTATGCCTCTATCCCCCAAATGAAAGATATTTTAAAAATAATAATCTTGGCGACTAGTATGGAGACACACACCTTTAATTCCAGCACTCAGGAAGCAGGGGTTCTTTGAGTTCAAAGACAGTCTCGGATACAGAGCAAGATGAAGTCCTATATAGAAAGACCATCTCAGACACAAATCTTAAAGTAGAGATCTTTCTAAGCATGAAACAAAATTTAGGAATCAAAGACTAATACATTCATCTATATAAAATGTAAAATTTCTGTTCAGCAACAAATAAGCAAACAACAAAAGAAGTCAAGGAGTTACAGAGATGACTCAGTGATTAAGAGCACTGGCCGCTCTTACAGAGGACCTAGGTTCGCTAACAATTGTCTGTAACTCCAGTTCCAGGAGATCCAATGCCCTCTTCTGACTTCCAAGGGCACTGTATTTAAGATACATGCAAGCAATACTCTTATACACATAAAATAAAAAATAACTAAATAAAACATTTTAAAAAAACAAAGTCAAGGCACATCTGACTGAAAAAATACAAAGCATATAAAATAAAGAAGTGCTAATTTTGCCTTTCACAAATCAAAATTAAAACATAAACAATTCACAGGGAAAAAATGGGCAAAAAATTATTAGCTCATAAGGGAAGAGATACAATAATTAATCATAAAAAGATGACAAACTCTAAAGACTTGCAAATTAATGCGAGGCATAGTGGCCCATGCCTGTGATCCACTTGGGAGTGGATCATGACTAAGGTCATCTTCAGCTACATAGTAAATTTGAGTCCAGCATAGGTTACAAAAATAAACTCAATGTCCAGCATTAAGATCTCGAAAAGAAATACAAATTAAAACACCAAGACATAGTATTTCACTAAAAACATTCTTCAAAGTCTTATGCACTCATTGTCAGCAAGAAAATATAAATATGAACTAACACAACTTCACTGAAGGGCAATCTGGTAATACTTACCAAAATTTTCAATTCATAATTCATTGGCTCAGCAATTTTAGTTCCCAAAATTTATCATCTAAATATTTGGGGGCAAGAGTACAAAGATATATAAAAATGGTGGGGTATTCCTTCCTTGGAACCTCTCTCTTTCCTTCATAAAGTTACACTTGCTCTGGTCAAATAAAAGGTTGCTACAACACTGTTTTAACTAGCAAAAAATAAACTCAATGTCCAGCATTAAGATATTGTCATATGTACACATAAAATATATCTTCATATGTGAAATATATCTTCATATATGCATTAACCTTTCCTAAAAGATATACAAGAGGGATTGGTACCATAGCTCTAAGGCAGAGCATGTGCTTAATATGCACAAGGCTTTGGGCTCAATTCCCAGCACACATACATGCATACATACACACAAAAATAGGAAAGAAACTGTTATCAATTTATGTCAAGTAAAATAGGACTGGAAAAATGAACATTTAACTTTTTTTTGAGACAGAATTTTATTATGCTGGCCTGGAACTCTATGTAAACCAGGCTAGCCCTGAACTCATAGATTCCATTGCCTCTGCCTCCTAAATGCTGAGATCAAAGGCATGTGCCACAATGCCTAACAAAAAAATTAAACTTTACTTTAAAAAATTTATTTGTTTTTAAAATGATTTATTATAATTATGTAATTTATTGTAATTATTATATTGTGAATGCAGATGGCTTCAATGGTCAAAGGCATTGGTCCTCCTCTAGATCTAGAGTTACAGGCAGTTATGAGCTACCCAACATGGATGCTGGGAATCAAATTCAGGTCTTCTTCAAGAGCAGTAGGTGCTATAAGCACCTGAGCTATTTCTCCAGTTTTATTTTTATTTGTACAAGTATTTTGCCTATGTGTATATATGTACATTTGTCTGTCTCTCTCTCTCTCTTCCTGTGTATACACACACACACACACACACACACACACACACACACCACATGCATGCCTGGTGTCTGCAGAAACCTAAAGAGGGCATCAGATCCTCTGGGTCTGGAGTTACAGATAGTTGTAAGCCACTATGTGGGTGCCGGGAATTAAATCTGGGTCCTCTGCAAGAGCGGTAAGTACCATCTCTTCAGCTCCAAATTTGGCTTTTCAACAAACATTCTTTTATATATATGGGGGGGGGGGGTGTTCCTGTAGGAGAATACACATTTGTTTGCATGTAGAGTCAACCTCTGTTATGGTTTCTCAAGACAACATTCACCTTATTATTTTCGACAGATTATCTCACTAACTTGTGGCTCACAGATTAGGGTAGGCTGTCTGGCCAGCAAGTCTGAGAGATCTGATTGTCTCCTCCCACCCAGTGCTGGGATTACAGACAGGCACATACTATCTCACCCAGCTTTTAAGTGTGTGCTAGAGATCCAAACTGTCATCCTCTTGCTTATGTAGCACTTCATGAACTAAGCTATCTCCCCAGCCCTAAACTGCCTTTGGTCAGGGATTAAAGAATGAGACTGAGAGGCAGGCAGATCTCTGTATGTTAAAGCCCAGTCTAGTCTACTGAGCAAGTTCCAAGTCAGCCAGGGCTACACAGTTAAAAAAGCGGGGGGCGGATGGGCGGGATGAGACCAAGGTGAGGAAATAAAAAAATAAAGAAGCCCCGAACATAATCTTAGACTTTTGTTTTTTTCTTTGTGTTAAAAAATGACAAAATGGCTGGCCTTGGTGTGCAAACTTTTAATCCCAGCACTCAAGAGGCAGAGGCAGGTAGAACTCTGTGAGATCAAGGGAAGTCTGGTCTATATTATGAGTTCCAGGCCACCTGGGGCTATAGAGAGACCCTGTCTCAAAAAAAAAGACAAAATATTAATAATTCCAGGTTTATTTACCTTAAAATTTTTTATTTATTTTTACTTTATGTGTATGAACACTTTGCCTGCATTTATTTATTTGTAACTGGGTACAGATGATTGCTAGCTGTCATGTGAGTAGCAGAAATCAAACCCAGGTCTTCTACAAAAGCAGCCAGTGCTCTTAACTGCTAAGCCATCTCTCTAGGATCTCCCCCGACCTTTTTTGAGACAAGGCCTAATTATATAGTGAGATCACATCAGGCTACCTGGCTGACATATGACCTTTCAAACTTTTCCATATTTTTTTATCTTTCAAAATAACTAATAAATTGAGAAATAGCCATTGGAGAAACAAATTCTATCACCCACTCATCCTTTTCTACCTCCTGACAAGTTTCTCTTGTCCTATTTAGTTCAAACTTCTTAAAAGCAGTGTCTAGTTGAGATGGCTCAGTGGGTAAAGGCACCTATTGCCAAGCCTGATAACCTGAGTTCGATCCCAAAATCACATGATAGAAAGAAAAAAGTGACTCCACCAAGTTGTCCTCTGACCTCCACAGGCTCATAGGGTATGCACATACACCCACACATACACCAATAAGTAAATAAATAATTTGGAGGGGTTGTTGCTTGTTTTTTGATCTTTTTGAGATCCTGTAGTCCCAGCTGGCCTGGAACTCTATATGTAGACCAGATTGGCCTTGAACTCATAGAGTTCCACCTGCCTCTGCCTCCCCAGTAGTGGGATAAAAGGTGTGTGCCACCATGCCCAGCACATTAAATAATTGTTTTAAAGCAAGGTCTGCAGCTACTTTCTATAACTCCTGAACTCTTAGTCACTTTTCCACTCATGATGGATTTCCAGACTCATACCACTCTGCCCAACCCGCACAGACTGTTCTCTGTAAGGTCACCAATGATCTAGGTTGCTAAAATGTAAGGATTATTATTAAGCTCACATCTCTCAGCAGCACCCAGATGAAACTGTGACATGGTTGGACCGCTCTTTCCTTCATTAAAAAAAATTTATTATTAGTGTGAGGTGGATGTGTAGAAAGAAGTCAGAGGACAACTTCTGTGGAATACATTCTTGTCTACCTTTATGCCTGGAGGTTGAACACAGATCACCAGGCTTATGGGGCAAGTATATTACTCACTGAGCCATCTCATAGGACACTCTTTCTTTTTTTTTTTTTTTTTTAAGATTTATTTTATGTAGCTAGAGGTGGTGGCATGGGTATTTACTTCCACAGCTGGGAGGCAGAGGCACGCAGATCTCTGTCAGTTCAAGGCCAGCCTGGTCTGCATAGCAAGTTCTTTGCCTGCTGGGACTACAGGGAGACCCTGTACCAAAAAGACCAAAAAAAAAAAAAAAAGATTTATTTTATTAGCCAGGCATGGTGACTCACGCCTTAATACCAACACATAGGTGGATCTCTGTGGGACTGAAGCCAGCTTGGGCTACACAGCAAATTCCAGGCCCTCTGCCACTCTGGGCTACAGGAAAATCCTGTCTCACAAAAACTTTTTAAAAGATTTATTTTATTACTTTTGAGAGAGAGAGCAAGAGCGAGAGCGAGAGAGAGAGTCTGTGTAAGTGTCCTTGGAGGCCAGAGGGGTTGGATCTCCTGGAACTGGACTTATAGACTGGGAGTGACTCAAGACTCAAAGCGGGTGCTGAGAAAGGAACTTGGATTCTCTGCAGGAGCAGCATGTGCTCTTAGCTGCTTAGCCATCTCTCCAGGCCCAGTTCTTTTCCTTTACACATTCTCTTCTTCCATGCCAGGAACATTATCCTAGTTTTCTTTATGCTAGGCCCCTGTCTCAACCTCAAAAGCCTTCACACTCTATCCAGTGCTTTAGTGCTGGGTTCTTCAGGGCCTGAGCCTTGGGGAGCTTTTTCATCTTTTTTGTGAGCTAATATTCACTCTCGTGTTTTCCACTAAAATTGAAAAAATGACTTCCAAATTTACATTTCAAACAGACCCATATCCTAAAGCTTAAGATCAACATATATACACAGATACACAGACCAAAAAACTATGAAATTTGATAAGAGAAAGAAAGCATTATGGTAAGATATATGCTAAAACATTATACAATCTTTCTGGTAGGATAATTGCTTTGTCAATAAATGCTTGCCTTGCAAGCATAAGGACCTGAGTTGGGATCCCTAGCACCCACATAAAAACTTGGGTGCTATAGAGTGCCCTTATAATCCCAGTACTGAGGAGGAAAACACAGGAGGATCCCTAGGGCTTGCGCAAGTCTAGCCCAATCAGTGAGCTCCAGGCTCAGTGAGAGACTCTGTCTCAAAAACTAAGGTACACAGCAACTGAGGATGTTATCTGATATCAGCCTCTGGCCACCATGTGCATGTGTGCATACACACAGTCACACACAAAGAAGCCCATATTTTGGAATACTTTTGGGTCCAGTAACAAGGGTGATTCTCTATCTGCTGCTGCAATCATCCGAAATAATCATGGTATATAAAGTCTCTCATGAAGTCTTGCATAAAATAGGTCCTGGGTCTGTATTACTTCCTTTCTTTAGTCCTTATTTATTTCTTTTTCTCTGATACCCTTTGAAATTTGTCATGCTAGATAATGCAAGCATGGCGAGCAACTGGGTTGACAGAAACTAAAACTAATGAAGTTAATGAGACTGAATGGACACTTATTTTGGATAAAAGATCAAGAAAGCCCTAGCCTGGTAGTGAAAGCCAGTTCTGGAATAGTAGTGGTATTAAAAATAACAATAGCAACTAACATTACTTTTTAGCAGTTTATATTTTATCTCCCTGAATCCTCAAATACCTCCCTATAGTTTATACTAGGATTAACCTCATTTTTTGAATTGAGGAAACCAGGTTGCAGAGAGGTAGTCAAAGGTCACAGAATAATCACCAGACATGGGACATGCCTTTAATCTCAGTACTAGTAAGGCCAAGGCAGGAGGATCTCTGACTTTGAGACTAGAAGTAAATGCAGAGTCAGAATCCACACTTCCTATCAGGCTCTTGCTCCAGCCACTCACTACTTCATGTCTTGTCCATGGTTCTAGTCTAGGTAAGGAGAAGGACTTGGTCCTGCCACTCTCCACAAAGATACATTAGGCATCCTAGACAAAATTATTACGAGTGCCAGAGGACTGTCTACAGATGGCACACCAAATCAAGAATAACCACTTACCTGCAGAATAAATGGGATTCTCCCCAAAAAATCTGAATCTAAAGAGAGAGGGAAAGAGAAGTGTTGTTTAATTTAATTAGATGTTCACATTTATTTGCAAAATTACCAAAATCTCTATGCTCTACATTAAGAATACAGCAATGCCATATTTCCTTATTTTCTCTTTCCACAAACATTAGTGAGCACGAGCCATATGGCAAATAAAGTGGTCCTGTGGATGTAAATCTAAGTACAGGAAGATATGGTCTCTTCAATCAGAGAGATGGAACTAGGGAATGGGAACTATTTAAACTGAGTTTTTAAAAAATGAGGAACTATGGTCTAGAATGTAGCTCAGTGAGAGAGAGATGGCCCAGCCTGTCCAAGGCCTTGGATTTGAACTTTAGTGCTGCAAAAACAAAGAAAAGAAGGGGAAGAGGACAGGAGAGAGGAGGGAAACTATTCTCAATTACTTAGTACTGCAGGAAAAGCATTCTAAACAGAGGTATGAAGGAGTGTCTTTGGAAAACAGCTAGAACTTAAGTAGGAGTTAAGAGAACAGGGTAAAAAAATAAGGCTGGAAAGGTATTCAGGGTCCAGGTCATGAAGGACCCACAGGCTGTGTTGTTTGTCTTTTAGTCTGTGTAAGCAATGGGACATTCTTGGGAGATTTTAGGCACAGGAGTGCAACGATCAAGCCTGAGTTTTGGAAAGTTAACAGGAGAAGCAGGTGAGAGAAGGAATGAGAAGAGACTGAAGCAGAACCAGTGAGATGGACATAAGCCTTACAATATCAGGACAGGCTCTGAGCAGACAGAGAGAGCTAGACTGCACAGAGAAGCCAGAGAACAGGAAGGAGAATATGGCTCTACTCAGCTGGAGCATTTTAATTCTGCATCCTGAGAAGCTTTGAAACTAAAGTGTGGCACAGGTTTGAGGAAAGCAAATCTGTGACTGAATGCTGACAAAAGTATTTCTATACTGTGACCTTATGCAAGTTGTTTGATATTACTGTAACTCAGTTATCTCAACTTTAAAATACATATAATAATAATAATACAATCTCAGGGGACTGAAACTCTATCTTAAACTCTGGG
Organism: Eospalax fontanierii; assembly: GCA_035773235.1. NCBI lineage: Eukaryota > Metazoa > Chordata > Mammalia > Rodentia > Spalacidae > Eospalax > Eospalax fontanierii. Next base: position 166,570,735 of record CM069524.1, read on the forward strand.
TCAATTTCCTCTTCTGTGAAATGATGGTATCCACATTTGTCCTATAATATTTTTGTGAAGGTTAGAGATAAGATGTAAAATGTCTACCATGGTATTATAGCATGTATGTATAAATTAGTAGTTAACTAATGATAGGAAAATATATTAAGAAGAGAAAGGTTTCAGCAAATGTAAAAGACTCATAAAATGACACAGTCTTATGAGAGCCAAGTGGCTCAAGATGATTGCAATTTATCATTTTACATCCTGTGACTGCAATATTTAAGACGCTTGACAAATATCTGCTGAATAGAGATACTATCAAACGTATTCCATGAGCATCTAGACAAAAACAATAGACAGAATGCACACTATATGTAGATGTACTATAATTAAAAAAAAACTTGGCTTTAGAAACTAATTCTAACCTATATTCACTATCATCTTAAAACAATAGATTATCCTCTTTAAACTTCAATTATTAGGCAATGTAGGCCATCATAGGCCTACAGATTTTATGTTGAGTAGGATGACATTATGGTTAATACTCATTGTCGACTTGACAGGATTGAGAACCACCTAGGAGGCACCTAGGGTCTATGAGGGTGTTTGCAGAGAAATTTAAGTAGGGAGGAAAGACCCACCCTGAATGTAGGTAGTACCACCCCATCAGCTGGAGTCCCAGGGTGAATACAAAGAACAAAGGAGAAATCGAGTCAATGCACCAGCATTCATCTCTCTGCTTTCTATCTGGGATGTAAAGTGTCCAGCTGCCGTATGCTCTTGAGGTCACACCTTATCCAACAAGATGGACTGTACACTCAAACTGTGGGCCAAAATAAATCCTTCCTTAAGGATTTATTTATTTCTTGTTAGGTATTTGGTAACTATAATAAAACATTAATTAATACAGATAGCATACCACTGAAGAATTTTGAACAAAGGAGTGGTATAACTGAACTTGCTTTGAAAAATAGCTCCAAGTTCAATATGAAGAAAAAAAGACCAAAGTAATACACAGAGATTAGTTAGGAAGAATGCAAAGATGAGGAGATGGGGAGTTGATTTCCCAGGGTTTAGCAAAAGAGAAAACATAAGACTGAAAACAGAGGCAAGAAATGGCTTGACTCTGGATACATGTCAACAATGAAGCCAATAGGCTTAGTTGAAAAGCTGGGTGTAGAACAAAGAAAATAACAATGTCAAAGAAATTTTCAAGGGTTTTGGCCTGAATGGAATGACTTTTACTGAGAATGGGAAAGGAGCAAGATGCTAGGGAATTAAAGCTTGAGATGCTTAGCAGACACACAGGGGACATGAAGCAAGCAGCATGCTATGTCAATCACGATCTACTGTTATCCATATTTGTTACTAACGGCCTTACCTTAAGAGGGAACAGGCTTGCTTAGAAATGGTACTGTTCCACAGGCCCAGCACCTATAACAAAACAGCCATGTGAGGACAATTTTAAACTTTCAGACCTCCAGGCACCCCTTCTCATGGGAAAGCTCACACTATGCAAACCAAAAAGTACCAAAAGGCCCTTATTTATCAAACACCTAACATGCAAGCAAACCAAAGGTCCTTTTTTCTTATTCTGCCCATGACAGAAAATGCTTTTAAAAAAGAATAAATAACAGAATATTTCTCCCACAATTTTTCATATTATTTCCCTTTTCCAATTTGATTTGTTTTCATTTTTTGTTGTTGTTGTTTTTTGGGGGGGTTGTTGTTGTTGTTTTTATTTTTGAGACAGAATCTCTCTCTGTGGCCCCTGCTAGTTGGAACTCACTATGTAGACCAGATCAGCCTCAGTCTCACAGAGATCCACCTAACTCTGCTCCCGAGCATTAGGATTGAAGGCATGTACCACTATGCCCCACACTTCTTTTGAATTTTAATTTTGTGTATGTGTGTGTGTGTTTGTGTGTCTGTATGTGCACATGAGTTCAGATGCTCACAGAAGTCAAAAACGTCACATCTCCCTGGAGCTGGAGTTTCAGACAATTGTGAGCCACTCAACATGGGTGATGGGAATCAAACTCATATCCTCTGCAAGAGCAGTACACACTCTTCACCACTGAGCCATCTCTCAAATCCCTGATCTATCTTTTCTATTATCAATCAGCAAATATTATACATTTGCCATCCACAATATAAGAAGAGGGATTTTCTTCAATATTTTTTAAACTTTCAAACATTGCAAAATAATTTTGTAAGGGAGGCAACTAAAAGCCCAGAGAGGTTTCTGGCTTTGTTTTGTTTTTAATATTTTACTTATTATTTTTATTTTATGTGTATGAGTGTTTTGCCTGTAAGTACATATGTACTTATGTAAGTACACCATATATGTGCAATGCCCAGAAGAGGCCAGAAGAGGGCATTGATCTCCTGGAACTGGAGTTTTGGACTGTTGTTAGTTGCCATGTAGGTGCTGGGAACTGAACCCAGGTCTTCTGGAAGTGTTTTTAACTGCTGAGTCATCTCTCCAAGCCCCCAACCCCTGAGAGGTTTTTTTTGTTGTTGTTCATTTGTTTGTTTTATTGTATAGCTAACAGGAGGCCAATGAGACTGTCTTATTCCAGGCTATGCCTTTCTTACAGCACACCATCTCTCTCAATAACAACAGTAATGATAATAACAACTGTGATAAAATAATAAGAGGAAGCAACAGCCATGGCTATAGCAGCCTCAATCTCTCAATCTCTAACCTCACTTTGCCTTGCTAGTCCCCACCTGAAAGATCAGCAGTGCTAAGGAAATATACTGCATGGAGAGTTCCTCTTAAACTACACAGCAAATTCTAAATGTCTGTCCTTAAGATCCCATAACAATCTGAGAAAATTCTACCTATTATGGGTAATAATTTCAGTTCCTTCAACGTGTATATGTGAAAGCTTATTATGCAAAAGCCATCAAAAATCTGAAAGCGTGTCACAGTGAAGAGGAGCCTAAGGAAACATGATGACTAAATGTAATGCAATGTCCTAGATGGGATCCCAGGACAGAAAAAGGATGTTAGATAAAAACAGAAGAGATCAAAATAAAGTAAGAACTTTCCCTAACAGTGACAAGTCAGTACCAATTCACTAATCATGGAAATTATGTCATTAATATAATTTTTTCATTTTTTGATTTATTTGGGGAGGGAAAGGTCACGCCACAGTGTACATATGGCAGTCAGAGGACAACCTGAAAGACTCAATTCTATCACTCCACCATGTGGGTATTGGGGATCAAACACCGGTCATGAGGCTTGGTGGCAAGCACCTTCACCCACCGAGTCATCTCACAGGCCCTAAGATGGGGTCTATAACTCTTTGTACTACCTACAACTTTTATGTAAATCTAAAGCAATGCTAAAACAGTATCTATTCTTTATTAATTAATTTTTTGTTACAGTATTGGAGAGCAAGTTCAGGTCTTGTGCACTGAGTGAGCTACAGTCCTACCCCACAAAGTTTCTTTTTAGAAAGCCTCTTAGATACCAAATATTGTGTTACATTTTAGAGAAAATTTAAGAGCAAAATGGACCAAACATACAAGTGAAACAAGTCAATCACAAAGGACCAAATATTGTTCTATTCCATTTCTATGAAATATCCAGAGTAGCAAGTCATTTGAGAAAGGAAGTGGATTAGCTATTGCCAAGGGGTGGGGGCTCTGGGGAGTTGGGGATGTCAGCTAAGGAGTATAGGATTTCTTCTTGGGATAATGAAATGAATTACATTAAAGAGCTAAAAGAAACCACAGGAATTGCATGATGAAGTCAAACTTTACATCTTGAACAGCAAGGACAGGATATCCAGGGGGAGAGGCCAGAAGTCCTCAGATTTTACAGGGTTACAGACTTTCCTAAGGATTTGCTTAAAGTCATGAACTATCTCCCTAGACAAATGCTGAAAAAGCACCAATACACAAAAGGTTTACACACTACTTCAGGAGATTTATTAAAATCCTTACTAACACCCAGTGACCTCTATGCTAAACTAAGTGATCCTCAGATCCTGTTTCTCTCTGGCACACTGTACGTAATCAAGTTTTCACTGTGGAAAAAAAATAATTAGAAAGAAATGAATCAATTATAATCACTGAGTCCCTATATTAAGAACCCATATTTATCTTGTTGAATGCCTACCCTGTATCTAAATCAAAATACAAAATAATTACTATTAACTCTATCTTACAGGGCAGAAAACTGAGTTTAAATATACCCAGTCACATAGTAACTTCCAAAGCTAGCTTAAGATTAGGGTTTCTTTGGCTCCAAAGTCCACTATTCCACACCTCTCACATAAAGGAAGAGATAATACTTAGGAAATCAGAAGGAGGGCTGACAAGATGCTCAGGGGGTAAAAGCACTTGCAAGGCAAACCTGACAACCTGAGTTTGATTCCTAGAACCCTTGGTGAAAGGAGAGAACCAGCTCCGGAAAGCTGTCCTCTGACCTCCACATGTGCACTACACCATGTACACACATGTACATACCTGCACACACACACACACATACACATAAATAAATAAATAAATAAATAAATAAATAAATAAATAAATAAATAAATAAATCTTTTTCAATTGAGGGGAAAAGATCAGACTTAGAGAAAGTCTCTCAGAGAATGTGAGGCCACAAAGATTAGGAAAGATACAAAGAGAAAGAACATAGAGCAAAGGGCAAAGATGATCTAAGGAGGCACAATTAAATCACATACTACTAGAAAAGAATATGTAAAATATGTACAATATGTTTACCCTACTACTGACGAAAACAAAAGCATTTGGGAGCTCAGACCAGCTCCCCTATCACTGACACATACTTGAGAGTTGTTGATGTAAAGTTCCCTCCTGGCCCAAGATCTGTTAACATGACAAGCAGAATAGAAATCAAAGTGAACAGAAATATTTTTAAAGGGTCACTCCAAACAGAAGCGGCCTTGGATAGGAAGAAAGATCTAGATGAGATTGCTTTCTCTTCATTTTAATTGTTCAGAATTCTGACTCTCTACAATAGCTAAGGATTTAATTATCTAAAAGTCAGACTTAAATAGCTGACAACTTCTGGAAGACATTCAAATTGTGGTGTGAACTCTTCAGCTCTGGGAAATGTACTTCCTTTCCCCTGAAATGCTTGGCATTATTTATCAGGACAAATGTAATCTATTTTGAGACTAAATTCACAAATACCACCTCCCCTCCAATCAGCACATGAAGAACAGCTCTAGCTCTGCAAACTGCAGACAGCAGTGACGTCACCAAATGAATGAATGAGGACACAGCTGCTGCACTGAGTTACAAAAATACTTGTCCCATAAGCTCTGGAGCCAGGAACCAAGAAATCACTGCATTGTTACCAAAGAAAGTCACAGGGCAAAATCTATTATAGTGCATGGATACCCTCAAATAACTAGAGTCTACATTGGGTTGTGAATGCAGTGGTTCAGGGTCCTAGGCAAGCAAATGAGAGCTGGTTTACAAATATTAAAGAATATACTTGTGTATTAATATAACTTAAAATACCATTGATTGTTTCTTTTGTACTAAACACTTTACACATAATATTTGATCTTTATCCCCAACTCTCTGATAAGAAAACATATTAAGATAACTTCTGTGGGGAGCTAGAGAAATGGCTCAGCAGTTAAGAGCACTGGCTACTCTTACAGAGGACCCATATTGTTAGCACCCACACAGCAGCTAACAATTGTCCTTAACTCCAGTTCCAGGGGCACCCAATGTCCTCTTCTGGCCTCTGCGGGCTTTGTAATTACACACATGCAGGCAAAACACTCATACACATAAAATAAAAATAAAATATTTTTTTAAAAAGATAACTGCCTTGGACTGGCAAGATGGCTCATCAGGTAAAAATACCAGCTGCCAGCTGCCAAGCCTGGTAACCCGAATCCAATCCCTAGGACCCATGTGGCAGAAGGAGAGAACTGACTTCTCCAAGTTGTCCTCTGAACTCCACACATGTGACATGGCATGCACATATCTACACACATACACATAAAAAATAAATATATATTTTAAAGATAATTGATTTTATTTTATGGAAGAAAAAATAGGTTTATATAAGCTGCCCAAAGTTATAGGGTTGACAGCAGGTGCCAGGAATACAAACCCAAGTCTGGCTGAATTCAAAGCCCATGTTTTCCATTATGTCATCTACCTGTCAAAACAATGATATCAACTTATGCTAATGAAATTTATATGATGATACTAGTTTCAATAATCTTCCCATTTATTGCCATATTCTTAACATCCTCTGCTTTGATTCTCACAACCATTTTGTGAGGTAAATATTTCTACCCTCATTTATAATGAAAGAAACAACATATATAGTTTTATATATTAAGTATTATATAATGTGAGACAAAAAATCCAGGAAGGTGAATTAAAATGTCTAATGTGCCAGGTATTGTGGTGCACATCTTTAATCCCAGTACTCAGGAGGCAGAGGCAGGTGAGTTTGAAGACAGCCTAGTCTACACAGAGAGTTCCAGGGCTACATAGTGAGACTCTGTCTCACACACACAAAAAAATGTCTACTGTACACAGCTAATAAGTAACGGTGTTCTAGCTGACCCTACAATTAGCACTCTTTTCTCTAAAGTTCGGCTATTATATGGCAGCTCTTACACTCTTCCCTACCCAAAATATCACTTGATAAGTATTTCAGTTCTTACAATGAAGATTCCTTTTTTTAGATTAAAAATATTTTTATGGGACTGGAGAGATGGCTCAGTGTATAAGAGCCCTGACTGCTCTCTCAGAGAATTCGGGTTCAATTCGCAGCACCCATATGGCGGGTTGCAACTGTCCTTTAACTCCAGTTCCAGGGGATCCGACGCCCTCTTCTATCCTCTGTGGGCATGTGTGACACACAAGCAGGCAATATACTCATGTACATAAAATTTAAAAATAATTTTAAAAATCTTAAAAATATTTTCTTATTTATGTATATGTGTGTGTGAGTATATGCCATGTGTATGTGGGTGCCACACAAAAGGGGGCATCAGATTCCCTGAAGCTGAGGTGCTAAGAATCAAACTGGGATCCTTTGAAGGAACAGCAAGCACTCTTAACCAATGAGCCATCTCTTCAGGGAGATTCCTTTTATACTGGGTATACCTGAGAAGACCAGTTCTTGCATGGGTTCATCCATCAGAAACTTCAAGTTGAACTGGGTGTGGCACACTTGTAGGCTGAGCTACTTAGAGACTGAGGCAAGAGGATCACTTAAACCTAGAAGTTCAAGGTCACCCTAGGCAAAAAGTGAGATCCCATCTATAAAACAAAAATGCTCTAATTCAAAAGAGGAGGAAGAGGAGGAGGGAGGGAGCCAACAAAAATAAATCCTGAGGCTTCAACTTCTTCTTACTACCCTTCGTGCCCACCGGGCTAACACTATCCCCCATCCATAACAGTGTATCTGCTACTTAAAAACTTTTCTTTCTGGTTCAGAATTAACACTGGGTGCCTCCCCCTAACTTTTTGGATATTCTCACACCTAGAAAACCAAAACCAACTCCCTATATCTTCCATTGTTTAAACTTAGTCCCTCACTCTGGTTATGACACAGAATAAATTCAATTTTTTTGTGTGGGGAGGGGGATGGATTTAAGTTTTTTTTTTTTTTTTTTTTTTTTTGGAGAGAGGGTCTCTGTAGCCCCAGCTGGCCTGGAACCACTATGTAGTCAGAGATCGACCTACCTCTGCCTCAGGAGTGCTGGGGTTAAAGGTGTGCCCCAACACACTCCACTGTTCTTATTTTTCATACCAGACCATCAAGCATTTGAGTACAATGATCAATGCTTTCATATTTTCTTTTCCTAAGTTGTTACAAAAATTGCTTCTGTTTCTGGTGTTTCCTTTGGCTATATTCCTTTGATTATATTGAATATCAAAGTCTATCTTCATGGATGTCATTTGGAACAAATTTAATAATCACTGAGATTTGAATTTCAGTATCTACTCTGTCTGCCAGGATTACTTAATTGTGAAAATCAAGTAAAATTAAACTATGCAAATGATAATTTGTTCATTCCTTACAAAGTACTCACTCCTAACTTCATTATCCCCTAATATTTTTTGTTTTTCTTAATTTTTTTTTTCTGTTAAGACAGGGGTCACTAGCCCTGGTTAGCCTAGAACTGCCTTTGTAGACCAGGCTCACTTCAAACTCACAGAGTTTGCTTGCCTCTGCCTCCTGAGAACTGGGCCTGATAGCAACTTGTTTTTTGTTGTTATTGTTGTCAGTTTTTTGTTTTGTTTTGTTTTTACACGGGGTTTCAAGTAGCTGGGGCTATGTATTTGAGGCTCCTTGAACTCCTGATCTTCCTGCCTCCACTTCCCAAGTACCAGGCTTAAACAAGTATACCACAATGCCCTACTTTGTTACATGATGGCCTTAACACCAGATTTAGGAGTACGGAACTGCTAGAAATCACATTCTTTGAACAATTATTTCTCCCTTTCAGTTTTCCTGGGAAGGAAGGCAAACAGAGTCAGAGAATAGAATGGAATACTGAAACATATTTATTTTCGATTATCCTTGCAAGAGATCTGACCAGTTTTCACAAAGGATGAAGTGAGGTATGGGCCTTTACAAAACTCAAATCTGGGGGCTGGCCAGATGGCTCAGCAGTTAAGAGCACTGATGGACAGCTTTTGCAGAGGATCCAGGTTTGGTACCCAGCACCCACATGGCAGCTCACAATCGGCTGTAATTCCAGTTTAGGGATCTTCTGGCTTCCACCAGTATTGCATGCATGCGGTGCACCTTCATACAAACACGCAAAACAGTTATACACATAAAATTAAAACTTAAGAATGTTAAAAGAAACTCAAATCTGGAGATATTCGGGAGTAGTACCAAGGTCTATTAGTAATGACAATATACATTATGGAGATAAAGTCTCTACAATTAATGCCTAAAATAAAACCTTAATATGAGAGAGAATCTTAATAATCTACGCAGCATGATAAAACTGAGAGAGCTCAACTGAAAGAATAAGGAGAGAAGAATAAGGAATGGATTTAAGAATGGTGGTTTAACTAGAATCGGTGGTGCATGCCTGTAATCCCAGCAATGGGGAAGATGAAGATGAAGGATTGTGAGTTCAATACCAGTCTGGGCCACACAGTGAGACCCTGTCTCATAAAAGAATGGTGGCTTGTCTAGTTCTATGACGGTCTCTTAAATAGGTTTTGAAAGCAAAGGTGTAGTTTTATCATTATCGCATGCCTTTTACCACCAAGTAGCTTTACTCACATGCCAACCATGTGAAGGTTGATTCTGGAAGTTAATTAGACTCAAGTAATAAAATGACCTACCTAAGGTCAGACAACTTATAGGGCTTTGGGTGGAAAGTGGAGGGGGAGTGGCGCGGGACAGTGGAGCTCTCTCGGGGCGGAGGAAGGACTTGACAGTGAAGCGCCGCAAGGACTGCTGGGAACGACCTGAACTCGGAGTTCTAGGCCCGGATGTCTGCGCACTAAGAGTTTCCTGCACCGTTTTCCTTACCGCCTCCCCAGCGCCCTGCGTACGTGGAATCTACGTTACCTTCCCCAGGGTTCCGCTCATTCTTTACTACTTCGGCTTCCGAGCAAACCGAAGATCCCGCCCAACAGCCACGGTTCCTGGGCGTCTGAAAACACGGGCGGAACTCTCTCAATCAGGTCCGGTAACAAAATGCCACCGAGATTCACCCTGCTCCCGCAGCACTTTGGTTCCGGAAGCTTTTTAAACTCAAGGACTAGAACCTTTCCCAAATTAGATCACCCTCACTACAGCTCGTGTCACCTTCACTGCAACTTCTCTGGGCACAATTTGCATCTTTGTATTATTCCAGTGCTTTGCACATAATCCTAGTCTCTCATAAGACTATGTATTGTTTATTATCTCTTCCCCATGTTTGATTGAATTCTTTCAGGATTCAGTTACAGTCTGATTAATTCATTCCAGCATCTAGCACAGAACATGGAAATCTGACTTGTACCCTCGACTTCGGAGCGGGGCGACACCATGTGAGCCTTACTAACCATTCCATTTCTTCGTAATAATTGAGAACAATTACGTTTGTCTTATTGAAGAGCCATCGTGTGTGATGCTTTATGTTCAGTACTTTATTCCTCACAAGCCTCTTAGGGAGATACCACTAGATTTTATAGAAAAAGATGCTGATGAATCAAGAAGTTAAGAGATTTGTTTGGGATCAGTGAACTGCGATAATGTCACTGTATTCATTTATTACACAATGAAATAGCCTTTGTTTTGTTTTGATTTTGTGACTGGGTCTCTCTCTATGTAGCCCACGCTGGCCTTGAATTTGCCTCCATCCTCCTGTGCCTACCTCCAGGGTGATGTGATTATAATCACACACCCAGCTTCCAGCCGTTTTCTTAGCAATATTTTGCTTGTACTTTGATAGATTCCATGGCAACATTCCATGGCTCCTGCCCTTAAATGGCACGTAGAGATTATTTTAGAGCAATGAAAAATTCAGGTTCTAGAGAGAGGCACATAAAATCTGTGTACAAAGAAAGTACATGAATACATAAAGTTAGCATTGGGTGAAATAATAAGCAGTTATTTTTAATGTTGTTTTTGCAACTGTTTTTGTTCTTCACAAAGAAAAAGCATAAAAACTGGTAAATATGAATGGTACTATCAATGATAGTTTGGTTTGTTGTTAGAATTCCTGGCAAGATCTCTCTCCTAGTGATTTACCTGTGCTTCCTAGTACGAAATTCCCAAGAGCTGCATAGGTAAATCTATCCAGCCACCCTCTGCTTAGCACTTCTCCCCTCTGGAGCAGACCTGCTAGAAGACAAGTTTTTTGTGCCAACTTTACTGAGCAATGTGGCATCCAGATACTTGGTGAAACATTATTCTGGCTGTTTCTGTTATGATGTTTTGGGATGATTAATATTTAAATGAGTAGTTTAAGTAGAGCAGATTGCCCTTCCTAATGTAACTGGGCCTCATTCAATCAGTTGAAGGCCTAAATAGAGCCCAGATATCCTAGATATCTCTCTCTCTCTCTCTCTCTCTCTCTCTCTCTCTCTCTCTCTCTCTCTCTCTCTCTCTCTCCTTCTCTCTTCTCCCAACAAGGAGATAATTCTTTCTCCTTGACTTCCTTTGACATAGGATATCAGTTATTTCCTACCATCCCTCCTTTGACATAGGATATCAGTTATTTCCTACCATCCCACTCAAGCCAAGACATAAGCTCTTTCTAAGAGATGGAGCTTGCCAGCCATCAGAGTGTAATTACACCATCAATTTTCATGAATCTCAGGCTTTCTGACTTTCCTGGGTCTCCAGCTTGACAATTCACCCTGCAGATCTTGAGACTTCTCAACCTCCATAATCACCTGAGCTTGTTCCTCATAATAAAACACAGATTGATAGATTAGATAGATAGATAGATAGATAGATGATAGATTAGATCGATATACACAGATACATATGTATACATTTATTTATATATACATTATATCTGCATATACATATCCTATTTGGCCTTATTTCTCTGGAGAACCCTAACTAATACAAGATTATTTAAAGAGACAAGTTCATAGGTAAATGATGCACTGAGTATAATGCATAGTTGTCATTCAATAAAATGTAGCTATTCTCAATTATTATTAGGCAATTGAATGTCAAAGTGGTCACACAGAGCCAATCAGTTCTGAAAACTGAGGTTGGAAGTCAGATTTATATATACTAGATGCTGACATGAATTACCAGTCAGGATCTAAGTCCTTAGATCCTGTGAGCTCCCGAGGACAAGGTCATATCTTAGCCATATTTGTATATTCAGCATTTAGTCCAATGTGATTATATGCAACTGGTGAACTACATGCTTTTTTTTCTTTTCAAGAAAGGGTCTCATGCAGCCCAGACTGGCCCTGAAATTGTTATATACGTAAGGATACCCTTTAACTTCTCTTCTATATTCTCTTCTTCCTATAACCCATTTCGATAATTCATTTATTGTCTGCATCTTCATGGCTGGTATCATAGAACCCAGGAATGTGTGAATGTTTATAGAATATGGGTGCAGGCATAATTCTGCCTCTGTCATTTATCTACTATGTGGTTTTGAAAAAGAGAGTGTGGTGGAGTTTTAGGAGACTTCAGGTTTAGCTAAAGTGTAGATGCAGAAAGAAAACTGGTGAGAAAGATCAGAGAGGCAGGACAGAGGCAGACTGTCATGCACCAGACTAAAGGATTGGAGAGGCTTCTGTCAATCCTGATGACCTGAGAGTCATCCCTGGGTTCCTCCTGATGAAAGGAGAGAACCGATTTCTGCAAGTTGTCCCCTGATCTCCTTTTATGGCACACACATGGTCATAACAGAGAGAGAAAGACAGAGACAGAAAGAAAAATAAATGCAATAAAAATATCTTTTAAAATTACCTTTGTTTTTGTTTAAAAAAAAGAAAAAAAACTTTTCCCCAGGCATGGTGGCCCATGCCTTTGATCCTTTAATCCCACCATCTGAAGGCAGAGGCAGGCAGATCTCTGTGAGCTCAAGGCCAGCTTGGTCTACATAGTGAGTTCCAGGCCAGCTGAAGCTGCAGGGAGATTCTGTCTCAAAAAGGCAACAATAACAAAAAAGCATTCAAGGCCATCACTGGCTACATAGTAAGTTTGAATCCATCCTGAGCTACATGAGACCATGTGTCAAAACAAAAACTGTGAAAGAAGGGAAAAGGGAAAAAAAAGGGAAAGGAAGAAATCCCTTTCTTCCTGTATTACACAGTATTCTTCACGCTGCTATCAAAGTGATTTCTAAACACAAACGTAAACATATCACTTATCTTCCCAAAGTTGTCTAGTGGCCCTGGACATGTCTAACAGTGTTATTCAACAGATAACTATGGGACTATTCTGTATCTTCTCAATCCGCTGGGTGTCTACCAGCCATGTGGAGCTATTGAGCACCTGAAATATGACTGGGGGACTGGATTCCAGCTTAATCTAATTTTAATTTAAGTGTAGATATCAAGCGGCTCCCTACAGAGGCTTATGGATCACCTCCAAACTTCTAAATCTGCATGTCATGTCTCAAAAAGGCATTTACATATATGTATAATCAGAACATCTCTACATATTCATTAGCTTTTAATTATTCACTTACTTTGTATCCAGTCTCTAAAAATTAAGATTTGGGCTAGGGATATAATTCAGTTGGTAGAGTACTTGCCTAGTGCACAAGATCCTAGGTTGTGTCCCCAGCACCATACAAACTAGGTGTAGTGGTACACACTTGTAATCCCAGCTCTCAGGAGGTAGATACAAGAAGACCAGAAGTTCAAGATCATTCTCAGATACATAGTAAGTTCCAAGTGAGCCTGAAAAAAATAAATGAATAAGGGCAGGCATGGTGTGGCAGGTGTTTAACCACAGCAGTCAAGCAGCAAAGGCAGGCATATCTCTAAGAACGGAGAGAGGGAGAGGGAGAGGGAGAGGGAGAGAGAGAGAGAGAGAGAGAGAGAGAGAGAGAGAGAGAGAGAGAAGGAGAAGAGAGAAGAGAGGAGAGAGAGAGAGAGCTCCGTAGGCAAAGGCACTTGCTGCCAAACCTTAAGATGGGTGTTTGATCCCCACACCCAAGTGTTGGAAGGAAAGAGCTAACTTCTAAAAGCTGTCCTCTGATCTTCATAGTCATGCTTTGGCACGTGCATGCACACATGTACACAAAGTTTTTTAATGAATTGATAAATAAAAATGAGGACTTTCTTAGGGAAGTCAAGGCGACAGCATGGGTGTCTGTCCAGGAACCTGTACACTTACCTAGCCTCATTTCCCACAGAAATGCTATTTATTCTTCATCCAAAGTTAAGCCCTATAATTTTCAAATCATAATACACCCTCACTTCTCCCTGCTGTTCACTTAGCACTCCCTCTGCCGAGATAAACATTTCTTTACTCATGTACCTAAAAAATTCCTACTGCTCTTTCAAAACACAAGTCCAAATTTGCCTTTCCTATGTAGTGTCCTCCAATCACTTTACAAGAACAATGTGGTCCTTTCTCTGGGCTTGGTGTGTTTCTCATGTCCCCAGTACAGTGTACTGTAAACAGTACAGTATGCTGTTCATTTGTATATCTTCTCCAATGGATTGGGATCACTTTTAAAGGAAAAATAATCCTTTTCCTTAGCATCCTCAGCACTTACCATAGGGCCACAGAACATGATGAGACATCTTCAAATATTGAATGAAATAATAAATATCTGGATATTTGAAAGTTCCTAGATAAAACTATGAGTTCTTTTTCAGGATCTTCAAACACACACACACACACACACAATGTGGAGGAGGCTGGGAATGTAGCTCAGTGGTACAGTACTTGCCTAGCATATACTAGGCCCTGGACTCAATCTCCAGCACACACAAAGAAGTGGCCTTTCTAGATTATTTTTACAACCTAGCTTTCTTTTAAAAGCTCTTTTAAAATAAACCTGCTCTCGTCCTCCCCACAGCCACATCAGAGAAAACCTCAAGGGACCAGTGAAGAAAGGGAGGCCCATTTAAAGACTATGTTTGATCTCAAGTTAAACTTCCTTTAAAGTAATAATTCTATGGCCACCTATAATAAAAAAAAGTTTGTCAATGGTGCCTAAAAGCTCTAATTTATGAAATTAGTGAAAACATAGAAAGCAAGTTATCTCAAACTACAAACTAGTTGAGCTTCAATAGTTCTGCTTCTATATTTTGATACAAAGAAAATCATACTTAAAAGGAAATGTATGCATCAAAGCTCAGAGATGAAAGAGGGCTGGCTACCTAGAAAAAGCCAGGAAGAGACGGCACTGACTCCCCAGCCTCTACTTTGCCTGCAGCTTTCTGTTTTTGTGTTTTGGCTAGGTGAGTGGTGATGACTTCACCCTGGAGAGAGACTTAGGAATGATGAAAGAGGCTGCAAGAGGGAAACAAGTGAGTAGTGGGATCATGGAGATTCAGAAGGGCACAGAGAACCACTAACAAGGCAGCTGGGTGTGAAACTCACCCATTCATCTTTCAAGATGACCAGAACCTATGTTCTGCTTAGTAAGTTCAGCTTCCAATTCAAGGATTCTGAAAGATTCCCTGCTGCACAGAACTCCTCCAGTGTAGGGATATTGGGACCTGAGAGGCTGTCCTTAACAACCATCCTCCTGCTCCTTTCAGGCTGACCTGACAAAGCCACCTGTTATAGCTTACACCTTACTGAACATAAGAAAATATTTCTTTCCAAGCATAATGGCATATACCTTTAACCCCAGTACTCAGGAGGCAGCGGGAGGTGGATCTCTGTGGGTTCAAGTCCAGCCTGTATAGTAAATTCCAGGCCAAAGAAAATATTTCTTATTGACAGAAAGGAATCCTTTGTATTACAGCTCCCAAAGACCCAGAGGGTATATATATGCTGAGAAACTGAAACATGAAAATCATTTTACCCAGTAGCAAAACACTCCAAACCTCTAGCATGTATCACCTATCCAACAGTATAGGACTAGAAGACACAAGTGTATTGTTTATTTGGTATTTATTTATTTATGTATTTATTTTTGGGGGGGTGTGGTACTGGGGATTTAACCTAGTGTTTTGTGTATGCAAGGCAAGCACTCTACCTCCAGTCCCAGTTTTAAGAAACTATAAAGAGGGGCAGGCAGGATAGCTTCAATACACTCTGAATACAACTTTAGAGAAAGTTTTCTTTCCAGTATGTTACAGCATGGGAATTTTCTCATTTATCAAAAGCTCATAGCTGGCCAGATGTGGTGGCACACACTTTTAAACTTTAACTCTTAACAGAACTATCTTAACATTCTGAATTCCAATTCTCTCTGAAACTGGGATGTTGAGAATCTTAGGATACTTCAACCTGTATATCCTTACTATGAAATTGTCTACAGACCTCCAGCCTAAATCATTTATATTAACCTGTTCCTTACAACCAAAATAAGTAAAGTCTGTAGAGTAAAACAGAAGTCATCCTAGTTGATAATGCCGTTTGGGCATAAGAGCTAGTAATTGGTCTCTTGAAGAACTCACCTATATGGGCTTAGCTGTATAACCCCCTATAAAATTTACTTCACAGCTGGGTGTGATAGTACACACCTGTAATCCAAGCCTTGGGATATGAGGCAAAAGGATTGTGAATTCAAATCATTCTTGGCTACATAGTGAGTCACCATCTCAAAAAATTATGGGCTAGAGCCAGGTATGATGGCACTTGGAAGGCAAAGCGAGGTCTACTCTATGAATTCAAGTCCAGCCAGGGCTACATAGTGAGAGCCTGTCTCAAAAAAACAAAAAACAAATGCAAAGTGTGGTGGCAGGTGCCTTTAAACCCAGCTCTTGGAAGGCAGAAGCAGGCTGATCTCTGTGAGATTGAGGCCAGCCTGGGGATCCACATAGAGACTTCCACATGAGCTGGGACTATGGAGACCCTGTCAAAAAACAACAATAACAGCAACCAAAAAGAATTAAAACCCCAACAACTTGTGGTCTGAGAATGTAACTCAGTGACAGATCACCTGCTTTCAACATACACAAGGATCTAGGGTCAACCCAACATGAAAAAGT
Organism: Eospalax fontanierii; assembly: GCA_035773235.1. Classification (NCBI taxonomy): domain Eukaryota; kingdom Metazoa; phylum Chordata; class Mammalia; order Rodentia; family Spalacidae; genus Eospalax; species Eospalax fontanierii. Next base: position 166,587,298 of record CM069524.1, read on the forward strand.
TCATGTAGTTCTTGATGTTTTTTTTTTTTTCTTTTTGAGACAGGATCTTCCTATAGTCCAGCTGGCCTAGAACTCACTATGTAGACCAGGCTGGCCTTGATCTCAGGACATTCACCTGTCTCTGCCTCCCAAGTGCTGAGATTAGAGGCCTGAGCCACCATGCCTAGCATAGTACTTGACTTTAAAATATATATATATATATTTTTTTTTAATGTGTATGAGTGTTTTACCTGAATGTATGTAAGTGCACCACATGCAAGCCATGCCCTCAGAGGCCAGAAGAGGGCACTGGATACCTTGGAACTGGAGAGATGGATGGTTATTAGCTACTGTGTGGATGCTGGGCACCTAACCTGGGTCCTCTGCATGAACAGCCAGTGCTTTTACCCACTGAGCCATCTGTCCAGCCCCAGCATTTGACATTTTTTGTTGTAGAGACAGTCTCAAGTAGCTCAGGCTAGCCTCCATCTTGCTATGCAGTTGAGAATAACCTTGAATTTCTGACCCTCTTGAGATTGCTGAGATTGCAAGCATGTGCCCAGTTTTATCAGTACTAGGGGTTGATCCCAGGTCTTTGTGCATTCTGAGCAAGCACTCTTATCAACTGAGCTGCATTGCCAGCCTGCATTTGAAGTTTGACATCCCTCCTTCTACAACATTATTACAAAGTCCCTGAGTTTCTTTATCCCTGGGCCACAAAGAAGGGACCAAAAGGTACTAAAAGTATTTCTCTCCAGTCAAATAAATAAATAACCCCATGAGAAACTCCCTTTTAGCGGTACACCATGGTTCAAATCTGTAGCCCCAGCAACTGGGGAGGCTAAGGCAGAAGCATCCCTTGAGTCTTGGAGTTTGAGGACAGCCTGAAGAACCCAGCAAGACTCTGTCTCAAAAAGCCAAACGATGGTGGTTGGAGATGGAGCTCGGGAATAGAGCACTTGTTGAGCATTAACTGAATGCATGAGACCCTGGGTTCCATCCCCTACACCAAAGAAAAAAAAAGCAGAAAACAAAACAAAACACAAAGAAAATGCCTCCTCTCCTAACCTTCTCATTTGCCTAATTGTAAAGTTTAGTGTAAGTCAGACCATACAGAGTTATCTAGAAAATCCAGCTGAGTAGATTGGGGGTTGAAATTCTTACTTCTTTCCTTGTCTTTAGTCCTCCTATGACCAGGGAGAGACTAAGTACAGCTTGAAGTGGCAACACTGTGTGAGACTCCTTTTTGAAAAGGTTTTGCTTGTTAGACACTCCTCCATCAGTGAAAATTTCCTCCTTTCAAAGATCATTACCATCCCAAGATCTTAAAATTCAGCTTCTCTAAATCTAGTCCAGAACTGTCGAAATCATAAAGTCCTAAGGACTTGAACATCTTGTAATTCTTGTGGAACAACTTTACAAAGGGCTGGGGAAATTATGTAGAGCCAATTCCTACCTGACTCTTTCCTACCTGCCCCACCTTCAACTGGCAATCCACCCCTTCCTGCTTAATTGGGAAACATAAAAATAGAATACTTTCATCTATGCTTTCAAATAAAATGACAAGCAATGTCCAACCAACAACACATAACTTATCAGTTTGTCCTATTGTGTTAAACAGGAAAAGAATTAAAGGATGGCAAGGGTTATTACTCTTGTTTCTGGTGGTGGGAAAAATTATTTTTGTTTCCATTGATTTCCATAATTCCAAGTTTTCTAAAATATGCACTTATGTTCTTTAGCATGAAATATATACATAAAGTTCAAACGCGTCAAGCCACACCTGGAGTCGCCAGTTCTGGGCTTTGAGACCCGGAGATGAGTCATCTCAAAGGAGAGGGAGGAGCCAACAGGAATTTGACTAGTCTGGGTTTGAGGAGGAGGGACAACACTGGCCACTGTGGGGACTGATCAGCTCAGCCGGAGTTCAACCGGAAGCGCTGACGGAGGCAAGGCACCGGGCAAAATCCAGCAGCAAAGGCTAAAGATAACGTGGCAACTGCCACCTCCAAGGCTGGGCTGGACAAGGCAGCCCTTCCGCCCTCCTCCCCACCTCAAGGCTAGCCCCGCCCCCTCTTCCCATTTTGCTTTCAAGGACCCGCCCCTCCGGGGAAGGGAGGGGCTCTCCTCCTAGGCTGGGACCCCGCGGCCATGCTGAGTGTGGCACAGAGAAGGAGGGTGGGGCAGTTCTCTCTCTCCGCGGTGGACTCTGCCCCAGCTTCTCCTTGCTCACGGCTCTCGTGACCTAGGGAAAGAGGTGGTTTGCCACCAAACTCATTGTTCCTTGGGAACTGGACATTTGTGTGAAACGCACACATCTCTGGTACAGCCCCTGGAAGCTAGTGGGCGTTAGTTTTCTAGGGATGATGTCATCCCAAAAGCTCTCCAAGGTCCTAGTGCCGGAATTTAGCTTTCATAACAGCTCAAAATTAGTCATGGTGTGGCCAAATAACTATTGTTCAAACCCGTATAACCTAACAGTTTATTAATAACAATTAGTGCAAAATATGCAAAAGACTCTTCTGGGATTTAGAGCTACACTACTTAGAGATCACCAGTTCCTAGGCTCCAAGTTACCCCCCCCAATTAAATATATATATTTATTTTATATATATCACATATAAAATAAATGTAAATTTTTCCTTTTGAAGACGTAGGATTAATTACATTCAAAATGTCATGCAACCATCACGGTCATATACATGCAAAATTTTTCCATTAATGCAAACAGAATCTCTATAGCCATTAAACACTAATTCCCCGCTAACCGTTTCCACCAGTCCCTAATAATCTCCAGTTTATGTGATTCTCATATAAAAGAATGGCTTATTTGTCTCAGGGTTCATCATACATGTAACATGTGTCAATCTTTTGTTTTATAACTGAACAATATTTTGTTTTATAACTATACCACTATTTATTTATTCATTTATCCTCTGTCTCTCATTCTTTCTTTTTCCATTTGCTTAAGAAGGCACATGTCTTTAAGCCCAGTACTTGGGAGGCAGAAGCAGGCAGATCTCTGAGTTCAAGTCCAGCCTAGTCTATATAGTGAGTTCCAGGCCAGCTGGGGCTACAGTGAGACCCTGTCTCAAAAAGGAAAAAAAAAAAATTGCTTGAGAGCAGATCTCATCTAGCTCAGGCTGAACTGGCACTTGCTGTGTAACCAAGGATGACCAGGAACTCTGATTCTCCTGCTGAGATCGCAGGAGTACATCATCGTGACTGTCCCTGCTTACCACTATTTGTTTATCCATCTGTCTATTGATGGACTCTTAGGTCACTTCTATCTGTTGACTACTGTGAATAATGTAATAAAAAATAATGTAATAAAAAAATGTTAAAAATAAAACATTGTGTGTATTTGTTTTACAGTACAATTTTTTTCCTTGTCTTTGCCAACATTTGCTTATTTTAATTTTTTAAGTTCTTTTTGGAATAAAATCACTTTTTAAAAATTAACTTCCAAATAAAATATCACACAGCTAGTTTAAGAAGGCCAAACACTTGCCCAGTCTCAAACTCCACACATCCCAGTCAACTTCTGTACAGTGAGCACATTCCTCCGTGATCAATCTGGAGCAACAGAGCTGTAAATAACCGGGTTTACTTGGGGTTCCCACTATCACTACCAGTTACAGTTTTTATACTATAGTAAGTTGGTTATTAGAGCCTATTTCCCAGTTCTTCAATTTGAACATCTCGATTAGAGAAGCCATCCATTTACAAGTCGACACTGTTTCAGCACCTCATGGAAGCCCTCACAGAGTTTGATGGCCCTCTGCTTCTGGGTACACTCCAAAAACTGATCTCAAAAAGGCCAGGGCCACTGCTGCTCTGTCCGCTGGGCTCCCTGAGGCTCCTGGTGAGTGATGTCAGGCTTTCCAGGCTTAGCATGAGCACCTCCACTGGGGGCTTCAGTGGAGCCTGGCTGCTGGGATCCAGCAGGTGAGCCATCTGCAGATGGTGTGGCTGCTTCGGAAAACTGAGCTGCAGGTTCTGGCTTTCCCCAGAGGGGCCTGGCTGACCGAAGGGGGCAAGAAAGAGTGGTTACAGCTTCTGCACAACATCCTAGTGCGCATCAATGACTAGAAATGTGAAACTGCTTTATTTTTATTTTAAATCTATCATAGTATTCTGAAATATCTTATTATGGTTTTAGTTTGCATTTCCCTAATGAGTGGTGTTGCTGAACATCTTCCCACGTTATTCATCATTTGTGTATCTTCTCTGAAGAAAGGTCTATGGAAGGCCTTTGAGCATTTTCTAAATCTTATGATGTGTGTGTGCACAGCATGTGTGTGGCACTCAGAGGGCACCCTTGGGTGTTAGTCCTCACCTAGCTTCCTTGAGACAGTGTCTCTTGTTGTTCACCTTTGTCCACACCAGGCTAGCTGACCCTTGAACTTTGAAGACGTCTCCTGTCTCTACTTCCCATCTCACTGCAGGAGCTCTGAGATTACAGGCATGCACTATTATGTCCTGCTTTACATGGGTTTTGAGGATCTGAACCCAGATCCTCATATTTTACCAAAGTGAACCATCTCTCCAGCCTTGACCATTTTTGAAATGCATTCTTTGTTGTGGATATATATATATGTGTGTGTGTGTGTGTGTGTGTGTATGTAGTGGATATATATATATATATATATATATATATATATGTGTGTATATACCTATTTTATAGGTAAAGAAATTGAAGTCTACATAGAAAAGGTCTACAGTCTCAAATACACTGAATGTTAATCATACATAGCTGGAACTAAGGCCCAAATTTCTCTTCACAACCAATGTTAAAAAAATTTTTTTAAATCACTGAATGGAAAAATCATTAGAAGTTCATTTGCAATAATAAAAATCAATAAACCAAAACCGTACATATGTATGTATATATGTGTAAAATAGTGACAATTGTTCATTCAGTTGAACAATATAGGTCAATATTAAACAAATTAAGATGTATTTTGTTTTGTTTTCCCCAGTGTTAGGGACCAAATCCAAGTCTCTGGCATGCAGGGTTCCACCACTGAGCTATATTTCTAGCCCAAATTAACATTTCTCTTTTTTTCCAGTTCTCAGAATTGAATCCCAGTGTTTAGGTGCTCGGCCAGCACTCCACACCACTGAACTATATTGCCAGCCCTCTTTTTACTTCTCTTTTTGCAAATAACGAGACTAACATTTGAACTATTCATATGGTAAGGTGAAAGTTAGAACTAAATACTTAAATGCTTCTTTAAATTACAATATCAAGCTAAGCATGGTGACACATGACTATGGAAGCAAAGGCAGGAAAATCAGAAATTCATGGTCAGCCTCAGCTACATGTTGAATTGGAGGTCTGCCTGAGTTACATGAGGTCTTGTCTCAGAAAAATAGCTATATAATTGATAACTTCAAATTTGTTTTTATCTTGTGATTGGAATTTAATTAATAGTAATTTGTTGTACTTGTGCTCTTGGTTTACCTCCTCTTAAGAACTTATCAAATCCCTAGCAAATCTTGAGAAGATAATTTAAGGAACTCTGGGCCCCTTTGCAGCTTATAAATCAATTTTGAGAGAGGCTGTTTATATATTCTTGATATTCTGGCAGGAGATTCAATAGACGCTTTGCAATCTTTGACTTAACTACTCTGGTGTAGCTGACACATCTTTGTTTTTGAAATGTCTTCTTGTGGCTTTATTTTTAAATATTTTATTCATTATTTTTATTTTATGTATATGAGTGTATTGCCTGCATGTATGTAAGTGTGCCCGTGTTGTGTAATGCACACAGAGGTCAGAAGAGGACATCTGATTCCCTGACTCTGAAGTTACAGATGGTTGTTAGCCACCATGTGGGTGCTGAAAACTGAACCCAGGTCCTCTGCAAGAGCAGCCAGTGCTCTTAATCACTGAGCCATCTCTCCAGTTCTTCCGTAGCTTTCTTGTTACCATCTTCTCTCCTGGTTTTCCCCCTAATCTTCCGGCATTTCTTCACAGTTACTTTTTGCTGCCTGATCTTTGTTTTTTAAGAAATGTATTTATTTTACTATTATGTGTGTGTTTTGTCTGTACGTATATATGTGGACTACATGTGCACAGGTGCCTATGGAGGCCAGAAGAGGGTGTCAAATTCTCTAGAACTGAAGTTACAGATGACTGTGATCTCTTATGTGGATTCTGGGAACTAAACCCAGGTCCTCTGCAAGAGCAGCAAGTGCTCTTAACCACTGAGCCATCTCTCCAGGCTTCTTTGATCTTAAATATCGTGGTTCCATCCAAAACCAACATTATACATCTGTAAACTCTACTTGGGAGGCTGAAGGTGAATAATCACTAGAGGCCAGGAGTTAAAGGCCATCCTGTGCAACACAGAGAACCTCTTTTAAAAAAAAAAAAATGTTGTTCTACAAGATTCCACTCTGACTTTTTCAGTCTACACTTTACTCTTAGGTGATTGCTGTTTACCTTATTACTATAACTGCCAGTGATAAACTGATGACTCCAAAATCTCTATCTCTGGCCCACACTGAGGCACTGAGCTCCAGATTGGTATATAGTATAGTAGTGAAACTACTTATTAATAGTGGTTTGTCTCTTGGGCTTTAGCAATCATTAAATGCAAATAGAAAACCCATTAAATTGTGGAGATAAATCTTGTTCTTTTGGAGAAGGGGATTAAGATTCAACTATATCATACTAGAAACAGCACTAACATCAAAGTGCTGGATGAAATAAGTTATATGCATGATCCTCTGTTTCTAGAGACCTTAATGTATGCTGCTTAGCAAATCAGATTTGGCAATCAACTGGCTTTACCTTTATTACTCATTTTATTTTTACTTAAATTTTTTCTACATTTGTGACATCAATGGACCAATACGAAGTCAAGAACAAGGACCAAGTCTTTTTGGTATCTCCAGTGGAAACAGGAGTGTTAGTTGTTAGTAAACAGTAGTCAACGTGTTTATAGACTAAAAAACAAAAAACAAATGAATGACTGTTTCAGGGCAGAGCATATTGGAAACTGAGCTGATATGTTTAGTATAGTGAACATTGTTTATTTCCTTCTTGTCTTCCTCATGACACAGTTACAATGCAATAATCCATCTTCCCCACTCTATGTCTCTCTCTACTTCCATCATGATAACCTCATTTCTCTTGCAGTAACATATGTAGGACAGATATATGAACCAATCTGGCCAATGAGAAATACAAATAGGGAATCTACTAGGGGGGTTGGGAAATGTTTTTGCGTTATGGTGTCTTGATGTGTCACATTGAACTGTAGCAGCTGTCTTGCTAGTATCTAACAACCAAGTTAATATTCTGGGGAAGGCAGAGTAGAAAGAAAGATTGAAGCACTTGATCCTTATCAAGGAATTAACCAACTGGGGAGTTGTCCTAGCTCAGAACTTGTGATTTACTCTCCTGTTTACACTGTTTCAAGTTAGGGGTTCTGTTTCTTCTTAGATAATATCAGATAAGATCATGGGTTGGGGGAACCCCGTGTCTTTCTCCTTCTTCAAAAGTCTGTGAAATATGGGAAGGAAGGAAGGCTTCCCTTTGCATATGGAAAAGCCCAGGAATGTGAGTCGCTGCCTTCTGACATGACAGCAACAGTGACAACAAAACAACCATGGTTTGTTTGGAGTCCGACAATCCGTACAGGAAGCAAATTACCCCAGTGCAGAAAGTTACTTCAGTAACTTTTATTTTGCTTTTTAAAAAATATTTTGTTTTATGTATATGAGTGTATTGCCTGCATGAATGTAAATTCACCCATGTTGTGTAATGCCTGCAGGGCCAGAAGAGGGTGTAGGATCCCTTGGAACTGGAGTTATGGATGGTTGTTAGCCTCCATGTGGGTGCTGGGAACCAAACCTGGGTCCTCTGCAAGAATAGCCAGTGCTCTTAACTTGTGAGCCATTTCTCCAGCCTCAGCTTTGTAGAATTTATATTTTTAAAAAGAGAAGCTGGAGGAAGTCTATGAAATAGTCAGGCACTCACTTCACAGGCTGTACGTATAGTCTCAGCTACTCTGAAGGCTAAAGCAGGAATTTGAAGTTGCATGAGCTTCTCTCAAAGAGGTAGCTAGAATGATGGAAAAATGGATAGACAGATGATATATAGATAGAAGATAGATAGGTAGGTAGGTAGGTAGATAGACAGACAATGGGGTGTGAACAAAAGACATGTCAAGTCTGTTATAATCTGTTTCGACTAGATTGGAATACAGGTGTAATGCAGATGTTCTTATAGGTCTTCGGAAAAACTATTCACTGACTTCGATATTCTCAGATATGTTCAACAGAAATAGTAGCTAGCATGTCAGGTGAAGCCAGGAAGTAGGATCAGCGATATGGAAACATCTTTTCACTGCATTTTCAGCCTAACATGAGAATCCCCTACCTAATGTGGTACCTGGTGTTTTACACACCTGAGCATTTGGGGCTCTGCTTGGCCAATTGGCTTGCTTCTTGTTACTTCCCTCTTTAGTAAGCTCTTTCTATGCTCTATTTAGTCAGTTACCTCTGAACAGTCTTTCTTAACTTAAAATATTCTGGCTGTGGGTTAGAGAGGTCAAAACCTGATTCTGAAATTTAATGTTTAAAAATTCTTCTTTTGGAATGGCTTCAGAAAAAAGAAGGATACAGAAATACTTTAATTCATCTTCCTAGAACTGCACATTTGTTCAGGTTTTCTCCAAGATGCGGTTACTCATTATTGTATTGAATAGTTAGAGCTACAGCTTCTATAATGATTTTGATGCCTTCTGATTTTTACATAAGGCAAGAGCCTTGTTACTTTGTGCTATTCAAAACTAAAAGGGGGGCTGAAGACATTGCTCAGTAGCTGTTCATGTAGATTGGTTCCCAGCACCCACATGTAGCTAACAATCGTCTGTAATTCCAGTTCTAGGGGAATCCAACAGCCTCTTCTGACCTCTATGGGCATTGCATGACCCAGGTGCATTTATACACATGCAGACAATGCACTCATACATATAAAATAATAATAATAATAATAATACATAAGACTTTAAAAAAAATGTGCCCAGTTGCTCTCTGCTCTCTTCTACTCTGGGTGATTCTTTCTTTCTTCCTTTCTTTCTTGCCTGTTTTTTGGACTTTTTGAGACAGGGTCTCCCTGTAGGCCCAGCTGGTTTGGAACTCACTGTATAGAATAGGCTGGTCTTGAACTCACAGAGATCCATCTGCCTCTAGGATTAAAGGAATGTGCTGCCATGCCTGGATTGAGTAATTATTAAGAGCAGGTGAAGTGGTTCATTCTGCACATCTTAGAGGAGATTTTATTATTTGTAGGGGTGTGCAGGGAAACGAGAGCTCTAGTAATGTGTCAGGGATTACACATTCTGACTTAGTATAATAAGGAGCAACATCTTCCCCCACTGCAATGTTAAAGCCTGGAAGTAACACCCCACTCACTTATCAGACTCTGAGAAATCACATTATTCATAAAAGGGATCATGATTCACATGAATGGAACAAAATGGAATTATCGAAAATAGATTCTGTAGATCAATCTGTAGCAAAAATACCTTCCTAGCTGTGAATTGACTATAATTACAGGAAGAACCATTGCATTTTTCTACCACTTTCTCCCCCACTTTCACTAAAAAACTGTTACTGCTTTCTTATGGAACATAATTGTGTGTGTGTGTGTGTGTGTGTGTGTGTTTGAAAGGGCTTGGCAGGGGGAGGTTGTAGTCTTTTTATGGTGCTAGAGCTTGAACCCAGGGCCTCACACATGCTAGGCTCGGAAAACAGGTTTTAATATGAGGTACTCCACTTTTTTGTGAGTGGTCCTTTTGAAATAAGACTCACTTAAACATGCTTTATGTTCATTATATTCATTTAATTGACCACCTTGAGTTATTGAGCGTTCTTCATTTTTATACTTTGTATATTGACCCACTGTTATTTTTAGAGTACTTGTAAAGTAGGTTGGAAGGGCATCACATTTGATGGAATTTGAATTCCTGCCAGAGCTATTTGTTTCAAATATGTGCAATATTATTTCAGTCCCCTTACCTGGACATTTTTCTCCTTCTATTGATTTCCTGCCTCTCTCAGAGCAATAAATCCTTTTTAGGGAATAAACAGGAAAAGGCAATTCCAGCTTGGTAACTCTGACTGTTTTATATATTTATTTATTTTTTGATCTTTTTGAGACAGGGTCTCCCTGTAGTCTCAGCTGGCCTGGAACTCACTGTGTAGACCAGGCTGGCCTTGAACTCACAGAGATATGCCTGCCTCTGCCTCCCAAGTGCTGGGATTAAAGGCATGTGCCACTTCACGTGGTCCAGCTATGACTGTATTATATATGTACACACACAGACACACACACACACATATACACACATATAATATTAGGCAGGTGCATAATGTTCAAGAAACTGTTCCAGGGTTTTCAGAACCTAAAGTTAAGAATTTCATTTGCTTTCATCTATCATAATAAGAAAGAAATACAAAGATATTTATATCACATATACATTATCATTGGATATGGTGGTACATGCCTGTAATCCTAGTACCTGATAGGCTGAGGCAGGGGGATCATGACTTATAGGCTTACCTGGGCTACACATAGAGAGACCCTGTCTTGGAAAAAAAATAACACAGTTATCCTTCAAGAAACTTTGTATCTCTCAGTGAAAAAGGTGAATTATACTTTTATTACAATTTCTGTATACTAGAGTCCAGAATAGACTTAGGGGTTTCAGAGTACAGATCACCTTTAAGTTGATCAAAGCAAACTGCCATAGATAATTTTGAATTTGCTGCTGTAAAGAGAAGCCTACTCTCTTCAGTTGTTGTTAGTTTTAAGTTATGAACTCTCTTCTGGACATCTTTTTCACAAATAGTGCTTAGGAATTAGTTTCACTTTACATAACACATTTTTGGGTGATGTTGTCTTTCTACAAAAGGTTCCTATTCTTCCTTCTCCAAAAGTCCCAAACTCATTCACCCTTTGAAGATACAGAAAAAAAAATTATTCTCATTTATCAACTCACCAAATACAGCTGCCTGTTTACTATGTATCAAGCATTTCTGTTCAAAAGTTGGGATACAAGATGGGAGCTCTGATCTTATGGAGCTTAAAGTTAGGGAAGACCAGCAGCAATGGCAATTGAATGATGAGGAAGAGCCAATGAAAGAACAAGCCAGGACGCTTACTTACACTGTTGGTGAGGAGGGGAGCAGAACAGTGGACTGATTGTATCCCTTCCAAATTCCTATGTGGAAACCCCAACTCCTACTGTGATGGTTCTAGGAAGTGGGAACTTAGGGAGAGGATTATGTCAGATGGGTGAAATCATCAGGAGAGATGGCTCAGCAGTTAAGAGGACTGGCTGTTCTTGCAGAGGACCTGGGTTTGATTCCTAGCACCAACATGGCAGCTAACAACAGTTTTTAACTCCAGTTGCAGGGGATCCAACACCCTCCTCCGACCTCTGTGGGCACTGCATGACAGAGATGCACTTACATACATGCAGTCAATACACTTGTTCACATAAAATAAAAATATTAAAAAAAAAAAAAGACTCTGGAGAGCTCTCTGGCCCTGTTTTTGATATACTGTGAGACATTTTGTTTTATGAGGCACTCGGTGATACGAGCTTGGCCTCCCCCCACCCCCCCAATTAGAAAAACAACTAAGAAACTATAAATCCAGGAGGAAGAGACCCAGGGAATTCAAGAGTTATGTAAACATCCCTTGGTATGCAAGATAAAGCCTGTGGGCTTAACATTCCACAGGAAGAGTCTCCATTATCCCATCCATAAATTGTGGAAAAGTTTACCTCCTGTGAACTGCAAAGTAATGTGTGAGGTTTATGGAGAAGTTGTCCCTTCTGTAACCTTGATCTGTAAGCAAATATCTTGTATGTGAACTGTTTGTTGAGCTATATGTCAATGCATAATCATCCTGTGAAACCTTACTATAAAAACCTGGCCTGGCAGGAGTCAGGCGGGCTGAGTCTCATGAACGAGACTGAGTCTCCCACTTGCGCAAGTGAAATAAACCTACTTCTTGCATTTTGCATCTGACGGTCTGGATTCTTGGGACTGACTCTCAGGCAGCCTACAGGGGTTCGAGTCCCCTGGGCTGAGTGAGGTCAGTGGGCTTGAGGCTCCCCAACGTTAGTCACCCAGGCGGCCCACTGGGGTTTGAGTCCCCGGGCTGAGAGTGGGGTCTAACATACAAAGACACAATGAGATGATAAGTATCTCTGAACCAAGAAAATGCTTTCACCAGACTGCACATCTTTTGGCATCATAACTTTGGATCTTCCAGTCTTTGAATCAGTGAGAAGTAAATGCTTGATGTTTACACCATCCAGTAGTCTGTTTTAGCAGCCACAATGGACTAAGGCAATTTTCTTAAGTGAAAACTGAAGGAATGTTATAACTGGAGGGAGGAGAGAAAGATGTTCAATGCACAGAGAAGTGTATGTAGGTAGTAAAATGATAAGAGCACTCTGATGATTGGGGCCTTTCTAGCTGGACACGGTGATGTATGTCTATAATGCTGGTACTCAGGAGGCTGAGGCAGGAGAACGGTAATTTGAGAGCAGCCCAGGCAACATAGCAAGGTTCTGTCTCCAAAATAAAGATAAATAAAAAGATGTTAAAAATCCAGATCTTTAATTTCCTCTTCTCTAAAGTAATTTTTTTGCATTTGTTGAACCCTACAGCACTTACTAGGCAATTTTTAGTTATTAAAATCTTGATGGCCATCTGGGTGGTAAAAGTACTTGCTGTGCAGACTTCACAACTTGAATCTAATGTATTTTTGATTTTCACATATTGGTGCATGTACATACACATAATAATACTAATAAGTAAAAATTTTTTTGAAAAGATCCCTGACTGGGCAGGGTATGCTGGCGCATGCCTTTGATTCCAGCACTTGAGAGACAGATACAGGTAGATCTCTGTGAGTTCAAGGCTAGCCTGGGGCTACAGGCAGATCCTGTCTCAAACAAAACAAAACATAACAAAACAGATCTCTTAAGATGGCCTGGGGGTATAGCTCCATGGCAGAGTGTTTGCCTAACATACTTTAGGCTCTGGGTTCAGTCCCCAGTGCTAGCAGGGTGGGGATCCCCAAGGCAAACCATATGATTTACACAGAATACTTGATAAATATGAAGGAAGCTTTAGAGGTGAATAAGGCTATGCATGTCAAAGCAAAATGACAGAGTAACTGGTGCATGTGAGTCCCATCTCTTGGGGAGGCTGAGGTAGAACTGCTCTGCTTATATTCAAGACTTTAGTTCAGCCTGGGAAACAGTGAGATTCAGGAAGGCAGAAAGGAAGAGGAAAGGAGAGAAAGAATAAGAGATGAAGAGAGCTTTCAAGTTTTAAAACATTTGAGGTCAGAAGTTTATTAATACCACCCTGCCCTTCCAGGGCATTACCTGTCTAGGTGACTAGAGTAACCAAAACAGGGGAAAGGGAGTGATTCGTAAGGGTCTGGAGGAAGCACAAAGAAGTTTGACTCCTTTGATGTTGCTCTAAAGGCTGTTTCAGGAAATATAATGAAAACTTGGTACCTGTCAGAGGGAAAAAAATAGTTGCCCATTTTTTGTATGCAAGAGTTTCTGAAGAATAATTTCTTGGTGTTAGCTGTTTTATAGGTATGTCAGGGTTCCAAGTTACTGTTGGGAAGGGTCCTATCAGATTTGACAAGCTACTTGTAAAATCAAAACTCTTTTTTGAGACAGGATCTCACAGTGTAGCTTAGGCCAACCTGAACTCATAAAATCCAGGCTTGACCTCCTACTTCAGCCTCCTGAATGCTGGGATTATAGGCAAGATCCACCCTACCTAGCTAGTTTTTTTTTATTGTTAATTAAATAATTTTTATTTTATGTGTATTGTTTTGTGTGCATGCATGTAATTGCACCATGTGCATGCAATCCTAGTAGAGGCCAGAAGAGAGCATCAGATTGCCATGAACTAGAGTTACAGACCATTGTTAGCCAACTTGAGGGTGCTGGGAACTGAACCTGGGTCTTTTGTAAGAGCATTCAGTGCTCTTAACCACTGAGCCATCTTCTCAGGCCCTAGTTTTAAAAATTAAATGTATGAATGTTTTGCTTGCATGTATGTGAGTGCACCTATGTGTGCAATGTCTGTGGAGGCCAAAAGAGGGTGTTGGATCCCTGGACTTAGAGTTATAGACTGTGTTAGTTAGTTTCCATGTAGGTGCTGGGAACTGAGGTTTTCTGCAAGAGTAAACAGGGCTCTTAACCACTGGGCCATCTCTCCAAGCACCCTAGTTTTATTTTAGGATAACATTTTGCTATATAGTCCAGGCTACCTTCAAATTCTCCACATCCTGTGAAAGTCTCTGGATTATAGGATGTGTGCTATCATGCATGTCTTAAAATTTCCTTCCTTAATTTATTCTTATCAATAAGTCATCCTAGACTTGAATGGTATTTGTTTATTTTTACTAACCTGGAAAGACTTTTGCTATGTTTTTATTCATACATTTAAAAATATTTTTTATTTATTATTTTTATTTTATGTGTATAAGTGTATTGCTGGCATGTATGTAAGTGCATCCATGTCCTGCAATACTGAGGAGGTCAGAAGAGGGCATCAGATCCCCTGGAACTGGAGTTATGACCAGTTGTTAGCCTCCATGTGGAGACTGGAATTTGAACTTGGGTCCTCTGCAAGAGCTGCCAGTGCTCTTAACTGCTGAGCCAATTCTTCAGTCCCCATTTATACATTTTTATTAAAATTGCTTTTGACATTTGGAGACAAGATCTTATGTAGTCCAGGCTACCTCCAATTCACCCATGTCGCTGAATATGATCTTAAACACCTGCCTCTACTTCCCAAGTGCTAGGAGTACAGATATGGGTTTTGGTATTTTTTTTTAAGGGCCCCATTTAAGAGCAGCAGTATCTTTTTTGAAACCTGTCCCACAAGATGGTGAGGTGTGGCTGAAATTGTGCAGATACTAAATTCTTTAATTCAGTGGTTAATTAAAAAAAAAAAAACAACAACTTCCTTTACTACTGTTCTGAACATTTATGTTAACTCAATTCCATAACAACATGTTTAATAAGTGCTATGATTACCCTATTTTTTTTTAATTATTTTTATTTTATGTGTATAAGAGCACACCATGATGTGAGTGTAGTACAGGCAGAGCCCAGAAGAGGATACTGGATCCCTTAGAACTGGAGTTACCAAAGGTTGTTAGCTGCCATGTGGGTGCTGGGAACTGAACCTGGGTTTGCTGCAAGAGCAGCCAGTGCTCTTAGCTGCTGAGTGGTATCTCCAGCCCCCACTGAATTCTTTATTATTAAACTTTATTTAGAATTTCCCCCGCTTTGAGACAAAGTTTCATGTAGTCTAAACTTGCTATGTAAGTTAGGGAGGTTTTGAACTCCTGATCCTTCTACCCTCTACCACCCAAGTCCTGTGACTATAGGCATGCTCCACAGCTCTAGGCTCTAGGGGGGAGGGGCAGAATGCTGGAGGTTGCATTGCATTTAGGGCCTCAAACAAGCTAAAAAATCACTCTCCCACAGAACCATATCCTCCCTGTCTTTTTTGTTTTAAGGCAGTCCTCCAGCCTGGCCTAGAACTGACAGTGATCTCCTTAGAGTACTGAGATTACAAGAGTGAGCCACTATGGCCTACTAGAATGTCCTCGGATTTAGAGGCAACAATAGATATTCCCGTATCGTCCTCCTGCATCCACTATTTACACCTTACATTAATAGGGTACATTTGTTACAATTAACGAATCAATATCAACACACTGTTATTAACTAAAATCCATACTTTATTCAATGTATTTTCTGTGTAATACTCTTCTGTGTTCAGAGATCCCATTTAGATGAAAACTTACATTTAATTATGTTCATTATGTAATTGTCTACTTTAAGCTTAGCTCATGTTTTCCTAGGTTCCTTTAGGTTCTGGCATTATTCACCACCACCACCTTAATGGATCATGAAGCAGGCTGACGATCAGCAGAAAAATGCAAATACTTCAGATGCTTAATTTAAGGTAAGTCCACTCAAGCACATCCAGAAGCCCTGAATATTAAGGGGAAAGGGTGTGATCTTTCAAGTACTTCCTCAGATTGGGGCTTTTGTCCACGTTTTTCTCTAGGTGTGACCTTTTCCAAAGCTATGTCCTAGGTGGTTCTCCGTTCTTCTGCAGTAATATGCTAGGTTTTGTTTCTATGATGTCTAAACCCATTTCTAGCAAGAAGATGGGCATCATCTGATGTTATGAACACCTGAGAACATGGGCTAGTTAACAGAGGACAGAGACAACTGACGCCAGGGAAGTAGATGGGCTTAACAAGGAGACAACAGAGGTTCGGTTTTGAAACAAAACAAAACAAAACACACACGCTGTATTCCATTTCATGGCCTTGTGGATTCTGCAAGTCACTTCCTCCCGCTAGGCTCTAGTTTCCTCATCTACAAAATGGAGAGGCCCTGCTTCTGAAAAAGGTGAAACTCCAGGGAGCAGCGGAGAAGAACACATCTAGTAAGATACTGCGGGAGGAATTACGGTGAGAAACATAGAGTAGGTGGTGGAAGTGCAGATGTGAGGAATGTAAGCAACCAGAGGGCTGAGGAACCTATTGCACACCTAGGCACGCCCCAACCCCATCTAAGCACCGCGGTGGTCACTCCACCTCTGTTCCGGCTCCGCCTCCGTCCCACCTTCCTGTCTCTTCCCCTCCTCCACTCCGCGCACAGCTCGCCACACTTCCTATGGCGACACTTATCTGACGTCTTCCCCTGCGGGAAGGTCGCGCGCGCTCTCGAGCCGCCACCTCATACTCCACTCTGCCCGCCCTCCGCGCGTTCCTATTAGCTTAGCTTGTTAGTGACGTCAGCGCTCTTTTTGCCGGCCCCGCCTCCTTCCGGCTTCTCCCTACGCCAGTGGAAACCTAACCAGGCTCCTTTCTCCACGGCTCCGGAGGATAGGGGAGCGCTGACAGAACCAGGAAGGCGCTGGCGACCACGGGCACGCGCACGCACACACACGCACGTCGGAGGCCGGCGGGGCGGCAGGCTCGCGCCCGGACTCGCCCCGCGCCGCGCCAGAGGCTCGCGCACTCAGCAGGTTGGGCTGCGGCGGCGGCTGCTGTGCGAGCCGGAACGCTGCGTGTGCGACGTCCCAGACGCGTCTGCGGCGCGGGCCCCGCCACCCTCAGCTTTCACCTCAGCCTCGGTGCGGTGTTCTGAGGGAAGGAACGGCGCTAGCCGAGGGAAGCCCGAGCGCACCCCAGGTTGCCTCCGACACCGCCCTCCTTCCCTTCGCGGCCGCGGGCCCCACTCCGTGCTCGGCGACTCTGCGGGGAGGCGGCGGCTGTCGGCAGAGTCGCGTTCGCTTTAGCCTCGCTCCCCCGCCCTGCCCGGCCAGGGGCTGCGAGAAGTCGGCGGCCGCCCTTCCGCTCGCCCTCCTTCACCAGCCAGCGGGAGCAGCGGCGGTCCCGCAGAAGTCTCAGGGCTGACGCGGCGGCTTCTTCGGCTCCATCATGTCCGCGGGCGGAGACTTCGGGAACCCGCTGAGGAAATTCAAGCTGGTGTTCCTGGGGGAGCAGAGCGGTGAGTGCGCGGCTCCCCCGCTGCTGGCAGCCGGCCGCGGCTTCCCCGCGCCGCCCCCGGTGCGGCCCTGCTGGTGGTGCCCCGCCGGCCTCCCCTCGGCGCCGGCCTCCTCTGCAGCCCTTCCGCGGGGTCCGCCGGCCGCACTCGCTGGGATGCATCGGGCCTCCAGCCTAGTCGGCGACCTCAGTCCGGACTCCCGGCCCCGGCCACTCCGCCCTCCCTCCAGCCCTCCCCCCGCCGGCCTCCTGAGTGTCCATCCCTTTCTTCCTCGGCCCTGCCTGGTCTCCTCCACCCCGGCCGGCTCTCGGGAGCCCCACCCTTATTCCCTGCTCTTTTTCAGTGCTCTCTGGAACTCGAGGAGGCCCCCACTCCTGGGAACCGGCCCTTCTTCCACCTTGGGCGCCGGGGCGGTGGGGGGGTGGGAGCTGGGCGTTGTTTTCCCCTGAGGCTAGGTTCCGAGTTTTGCTAATCCTCTTGGAAGGTGGGAAGTGGTGGTTATATAGGGAGGAAAAAAAAAAGATTAGTTTATACCTAGATGAAGAATTAGGGTTATAGAGTCAATATATTTGAATTGGAGGCGACTTGAAACGAGGCGGCGCTGGCAGTGACGATTTTTGTCCCCTGGGTTGGGTTGTGAAAACCTCATTTTCTTCTCTTGATTTTCATCATTAGCGAGTCTTTTGGCAGTGCTGATGGCTTTTTCGATCTCTGCCAGCTGCTATGTCATGGTCATTTTACTTGGAATTTTGCTCATCTCCCTTTATTCTCGTTTCAACACGAAACAGCATTTGAGTCCCCTCATGATGATACAAACAGGAATTACAGGCGAAATGTTCGTTGCTTCTTGAGGATTTTCCAATTACATATTTAAGGTTCGTGTCAGTGATGGCTTAAAATAATGAACATCTTTGTTGTAGGATTGCCTTTGGGTAAAAGAGTAGTAATAGATTCATCATTTAACTTCTAAATTAGATTTAGATACCATTTGAGCTAACTTATTTTATATCTAATATTTCATGGAATCTGTTGAGTGGAATTGTCATTTACCTAGTCAAAGTTCTGCTGTCACTCTACTTTGTATTAGATACAAGATCCTCGTTTTGTGATGGTTATCAGAAAGGGTACTTGTAATACACAAACGACCTTAATTCAGAGATTACAGTCTTCTCTCTCATTTTTCATAACAGTTATTAAAATTCAGGCATTGGGAGATTAGTTCCAAGTAATCAAGCATGTGGTACTTACTAGGTGTCTTTGATGAGGTTATAGAAAACATTGCCTATTTTGCCTATATAACTGGTAAGAATTTTTAGCTTTCATTACTTACTAACTTGAACTATTTATACTAATTTGGAGCTTTACACTGGTTGCAAAATTGCCTCCATTTGGACCTGTGAAACAATTTTTTTGATATATGTTAAATTTGTTTATTTTGTTCCTTGTATTTTAAGATTTCTTCCCCTATTTTCTCATAGAATGGGAAGGTGCAGTCTCCCTCCTCATTGCTTATGGATATTTCTTAAGTATAAACATTTCCAGGCCAGTGAGATGACTGAGTAGGTAGGTAAAGGCATTTGCCAACAAGCCTGATGGCCTGAGTTCAATCCCCAGGTCCCACAAGGTGGAAGGAGATAACCAGCTGCCTTCCTACAAGTTGTCCTCTGACCAGATGAGTGCCTTCCCTCAAGCACACACACACAAAGTAAATAAAGTAAATGTACTAATAAAAAAATAACAAAATAAAATTTCATTAGATGAAGTTGATCCTGGTTCAGTTAGTGTTATATGGCAATTTCAGGACAATGACATACAGAAAATAAAGTTCATTGGTCATTATTAATAGATACTAACATTATTGGGCAGTCTAGAACTGTTGACTCCCTTATGTTGTAGTGCAGAACTGTTAGGTTGTTTGAAAATCCTGTAATCTCTGTTGAAGTTTTTAGTGTGAATGCTTAACTATCCCTTAAGTATCTGTAGATTTCCTTTGAATTTCTTGAGTATTGCTGTTGCAAATTATAATTCGGTTTTATGCCTTCTAATTTCTTTTTATTTTTTTTGGAGGTTGGGTTTCACTCTGTAGCACAGGTGCATCTCATATGTGTATAGTCCTCCTGTCTCAGCTTGGGTGTTGGGATTTCAGGTATGAGCCACCACACCCAGTTTTGTTTTGTTTTTTCTGTTTTCCTTTTTTAAAATTTATTTCTTTTTGAGGCAGAGTCTCATGCAGTCAGGCCCACCTCAAATTCCCTATGTAACTGAGACTGGCTTTCTGATGTTCCTACTTCCCTGAAATGCTGGGTCTGTGGCATGTGCCACTGAGCCTGGCTTTTATGTGGTACAAGGTGAGCACTCTACCTACTGAGTTATACTCTCAGCCATTAAATTAATTTTTTAAAGTTAGCTAACAAGGTAATGGGTTTCAGTATGGCATGTTCATGAGGAAAGAGACAGGCAAACAGACAGACAGACAGACTCTTGCTGTGTAGTCTAGGCTAGCTTAGAAGGTGAGGTTCTCCTGCATCAGCCTCCAGGGTAATGTCACTTCTTTCTTTGAATACTTTACCAGCTCCTTCCTTCCATGCTCTTCTAGTCTTCCCAGGTAGATACTGAATGGAGCCTTGTTAGATTTAAGCATGTGTGTGTGTGTGTGTGTGTGTGTATGTATGTATGTATCTGTCTATCTGTCTAACTCTCTAGGTATGTGTATGTATATGCTTTTACATACTAGAACAATTTTAGATTTACAGAAAAATTGAGCCAGATACTGTAAGAGGTGCCTATGTATCTTGCATCTAGTTTCCAGTTAATACCTTATATTGATTAGTAAGGTACTAATTAGTAAGGTGATAATTATTGGGCTAATTTTCACTTCACATTAACTAAAATCCATAATTTATTCTGATTCCCATAGTTTTAAAACTTACTGTGCTGGGGCTAGAGAGATGACAACTGCTGCTCTTGCAGAGGACCGAGATTCCATTCCCAGTACCCCCATATGGTGGCTAACAGCCATTCATAACTCCAGTTCCAGGGGACCCACCGCCTCTTCTGACCTCCAAGAGCTGTGCATCACATGAGTGCAGCTGCCTACATGCAGGCAGTACACTTTATACACACAAAATAAAAATAATAAAATATTTTTTAAAACCTTACTGTGCTTTTTCTGTTTCAGCTTTCCTTTCAGAATACCACATTACATTAAGCTACCATGCGCCTTAGGCTCCACTTGCTGTTTCTTTAGGATTGTGTTTTCGTGCTTTTTTTGCTCTATGGAACTGTGAGGTTAATTATCTTATTGCTTAGCAATACCATTCAATAGCTATGACACTGGAAGATTGATCTCTGTTTTCATGGTCAATGTCTATAGTTTCCTTGTGCATTAGCAAAGGTCTGTAGAATCTTATGTTGATGTAATTGTCCATGAATTATTTAGTTTTAGGACTGTTAGAATTCCACAATTCAGCTTTTAAAGGCTGTGGTCTGTGGCTTAGCCTTCTTTATTTCCTTAATAGCATTTACCACATTTTTAATACTTTATCTGTTTGTTTTTCAAGGTGGAATGAAAGTTCCATAAAAGAAAAACTACCTTTTATGTTCATTGAATCCCTGCTGCTTAGCATGGTTCCAGACTCATGGTAGCTACTGAGAAATAATTGGTACATGAACAATGGGTTAAATGTGATAATAACCAAAACTAGTAGCCTATATTTTTTGTCATGGTAATTCTGCATTTTTCTTTTCCTTCATGCAGTTCATAGTTTAATATACTTACATCATTTGATTGTGTACAAGGATGTTCCAGATTCTGGAGGTTGGATAGAGAACTAGTAATTTAGAGACTTAACTGTTTAACTAAAAAAATGGCTGATCTGCATTATATATTGTTTTTTATTTGGTTGGTTTTTTTTCTCCTTTTTGAGTTAAACAATTTCTTTCTCTGTTGAAAGTTGTTAATTTATTTTCTGTTAATATAACCCATAAAAGTATGTCAGAATTGTGTGTAGAAGATATATTCATGGAACTAGATTTTATGTAGCTTCTCCAAAATTTTAAGATATCGAATCCCGGCATTCTGGAGACAGAAGCAGGTGGATCTCTGACCTCGGGCTACAGGAGATCCCATCTCAAAAAGACAAAACTCAAAAAGATACTATGCTCTATAATGAAGATGAGCTGTTTTAGTACATAACATAAGTAAATGACAAAGGTCTTTTTAGTAGTATATGATTTTATAACAAAATGTTGAACCACATAAGTCCTAAAGTTTCATTCAGGAAATCTTTTGTTACTATCAGGCTATTGTCTGGAACCCCAGAGGAACTTTTAGGAATGTTATTAAGTGGTCTACTGTGGGTTTTATAGCATATGTAATTGTTATTGATTGTTAGCAAATGCTATAGTTGGGAGACGTGCATACCTAGTACTGCCATTTCACTTTATATTACTGTTTTCTGTTAACTTTTGAACTATAATATACTAAGTAGGGGGAAAATATCGGAGGCCAGTAATGTTGAATAATATATTGTAGTATAACTCACATTCTGTTGTATTAGATATTATATAGCCCTTCCCCATAAGTTCCATATGAATAGGATCTGTGAAACCACTTAACTACTTTGTTTTTAAAGATTTATTGTTATTTTTATTTTATGTGTGTATTTTGCCTGTATATATGTACCTGGTGTATTGTGCAGTGCCGAAGGAGACCAGAAGAGGGGAACAGAACTGCCCTATGGGTGCTGGGAACTGAACCTGGGTTCTCTGCAAGAGTAGTAAGTGTTCTTAACTGCTGAGCTCTCTCTCTAGCCCTTAACTTGAAGTTTTTAAGTCAACTTCTATTAGTGTTTACTAAGTACTTCCCATTTGCCATATAAACTTTCCATTTATATATTTAATTAATCTTCATAAAAGCACTAAATAAGATAGGTCCTTTTTAATATATATTGATATGGAAACTGAAACAAAGATATTGTGTAATTTGCCAAAAGTCAGTGGCCAATACGAACATGAAACTGTGCTCTTAATCAGTAGCTCCACTGTTAAGTTTTAAGGTTTCAAAATAAGATATAGAAAATATTCCCCTTGAGAGTCCTAAGAAGCTGCAAGAAAGTTTAAATGGCTTGATGTTGTCTAACCCAATAGCTCTCAAACTGTGATCTACTGACCCCTAGGGATCTCACAAGACCCTTTAGAGGGTCCCTTAATACCATGAAGGCCCAAAGTGTTTTTCAAAATATTGAGATGTTATATGGCTTTCCCATTTTTACTGCCTTATGAGTATATGGTATAGACTCCAAGAGGCTACCTAATATTTGATAGGGTAGCAGTCTGAATACAGAAGGAGCTATGAGAATGCGGTTGTGTTCTTATTGAATTAAACATTAAGGAGATTTGCAAGTAATATGAAAAATGCTTCTTTCAGAATAATTATTATGTTAACTTGCAGTGGGGTTTACTGTTATTTTTTGTTTTGTATTTGTTTTTCAAGACACGGTCTTCCTGTAGCCCCAGCTGGTCTGGAATTGGCTATGTAGACCAGGCTACCCTCAATCTCACAGAGATCTGCCTGCTTCTGTCTCCTGAGTGCTAGAATTAAGTTGTGCTCCATCACACCCAGCTCTGTAGGACTGTCTTCTATAAAATGGATAGAATATAGGTTGACAATTTTAGAAATTATTTATAAATGTTTTATCTCTTTATCTTATGTATATTAGTGTTTTCTCTGCATGTATGTAAGTGCAGCATGTGCACACAATGCCCACAGAAGTCATAGAGGGTGTTGGAGCCTCTGGAACTGGAGTTAGAGACGGTTAGCTACCATGTCGGTGCTGAGACTCAAACCTGGGTCCTCTGGAAGAAGAGCAAATAACTGCTGACTCATCTTGCTAACTGCTGATGTATTCATTTTTATTATCTGTATGAGTGGATTGCCTGCGTGTATGTAAGTGCATCCATGTCATACAGTGCCCTCAGAGGCCAAAAGAGGGTGTCAGACCCCCTAGAGCTGTAGTCAAGGATGATTGTTAACCAACCATGTGAACCCAGGTACTCTGCAAGAGCAGCCAGCACTCTTAACTACTGAGCCATCTCTCTAGCCCTTGGACTAATAACTTTTAATTAACTTTACAACCAAAAAACTGCAAATAACCATGTCTTCTCATGGCCTAGGCTTCTAACCTTGATTTCTCAGAACCTCAGTTTATCAGTTTGTTGCTCCAACCAAAGATAGTGCATAAATGTGGGTATGTTTGAGAACACATCAAAATGCTGAAAGACTACACATCTTCATTGTTCTCAATGAAGATTTGAAAACATTGTTTGACCTTGTGTGAATGAGATGTTTTAGACTAAGTGAGGGAAGGGCAAGATTGTCTGATAAGGAAAGGGTGGATCCAGGTTTGAAGTTGCCCAAAATTGATGCCGAGAAATAGTTTTGGGTAAAATTAGGGTGAAATGAGGCCTAGCTTAGCAGTGTGGTTCCGGGAGACATCTGGCAGTCACCTTGCTTGAGCCTCCAGTATGCTGAATTTACAGTATGTTGGCCCTATACCTAGCCCTGTTCTGCAAATTGTAATCTAGCTTCATGTTATTTACTTGAGCTTTTCTTAGTTGGCAGACAACAGTATATATTATGACAAAGACTGCTCCAGAAGCAACCAGGCTTTGATACTAATCTTGATGTTCAGAAAGATCTGAACAGGGAGTTTTGTATTGAATTTTATTATTATTGTGTATGTGAAAACACACATCTGTGTTTGACATGTGGTGTGCCACAGTGAACTTGTAAAGTCAGAGGACAATTTTGTAGAGTTGATTCTCTCTTTCCATCTTTATGTGGGTCCCAGGGATTGAATTCACGTTGCCAGGTTTTTGCTGCAAGTGCTTTTACCTACTGAGCTGTATTGCCTGCATATATGTAAGTGAGCCTATTTCATACCATGTCCTCAGAGGTCAGAAGAGGGCATCAGATCCCCTGGAACCGGAGGTATAGACAGTTGTAAACTTCTGTGTGAGTGCTGGGAATTGAACCCAGGTCCTCTGCAAGAATGCATTGCTCTTAACTGCTGAGCCAACTCTAGCCCCTGGACAGATTTTTTTTTCTGATATATTACTTTAGTAATCTGGCCGTGTTGACTTCATCATCTGAATATAAATATACATTTTGGTTAAGTCAGTATTTATTTTTATTTTAATTCTGATATCCAGAATTTAATTTTTAATTGATGTCCAGCTATTATCTGGAATCTGCTGGGGATGTGATTCAGTGGTAGCTTGCCTGGCATGTTCATACCTGGGTTCAATTCCCAGCACTGTCATAAAAATAAGTAATTGGGTTTATCTTCTCCATCATTCTGAGGATTTTCTTCACCTCTTTTTTGATGGTTGAATCTCATGTTTTTTAGATTCATGCTTTTTTCCCCCCTTTAATTCTCCATTATATTAAACATACTCTCCAGTAGATAGCTTTTCAATAAAGGGAACATAAGAGAAAAAAATTTTGAGGCCCTATGTGACTACAAATATATTTATGTAACTTTTACACTAATAGGTTTGGTGGGGTTTAGAATTCTAGTTTGGATGTACAGTAGTGCTCCTTATTCATGAAGGATATGTTTCAAGACCCTATGTGGATCCCTGAAATAAAGGTGAATACTGAACTCTGTATGTACTGAATTTAGATGTACTGGATATATTTATGATAAGATTTAATTTTCAAATTAGGAAGATTAATAGCTAAAAATAAGCTAATTATAACCATGCTGTAATAAAGGTTTTGTGACTATGTTCTCTTTCGAATACCTTATACTCTTCTAATGTTTGTGGATATAATTAAAATTGCCAAAATCAGAACCATATATAAGGTGGTGATTGGAGCAGAAATCAAAACCTCAGTGTGGTGCAGGGCAGGGATTAGTTAGTGTTTTATCTAAAAGTTTGAAGATGTCAGTATATTGCTTTATAGATTCCATTTTTCTCATTCTTTTTCTTTAGAGACACCTTGATGTCTGTTTTTATTTTCTGTGCTGAGTATTAGGTATTGGTCCTTTAAAACTGAAGACTCAGTGCCATTTAATTGGTTTTTTTTGTTTTGTTTTTTTTCTTTGTGCTGGGAGTTGAATCCCAACATTTTGTGCTATATCACTGAGTGCATTCCCAACCCCATGCTGTTTAGTTTTTGTTTATTTATGTAAATGGATGTTTGCTTCCGTGTATATTTGTGCACCAGATGTATGCCTGGTACCTAAGAAGGCCAAAAGAGTGTCTTCCTGCTTTTAGACAGTTGTAAGCTGCCATATGAGTGCTGAGAACTGAACCCAAGTTCCCTGTAAGAGCAAGTGCTCTTAATGGCTGAGCCATCCCTCCAGATCCATTGTGTTTTGTAAACTCATCCCTGTTTTTCTTTGTATCCTATCTGAAGCCTTCAAAAAACTAGTGGTTTTCAGCTGTTGGCTTCTGTTTAAGAGTTCAACATGAAAAATTTGATTTTTTGGCTATTTTGTAGATACGTTGGATTTCACTTGTAAGTCCACGGGAGTTCTTTGGGCAAGGAGGGGTTCTAATGTTAAGTCTTTAGTTCTTGTTGGCCAGATTTCCTATAGAATTACCCAATTCCTTCCTGGACAGAATAATTTTGGTTGACCTCTCTTTTGCTTTCTTCCTTCTTTCCTTTCTTTCTTACTTTCTTTTTGTTTTTCTGTCTTTTGTGTGTGTGTGTGTGAATGTATGTGTGTAGAGGTCAGAAGATAACCTTGGGTGTTACTTAGGGATGGTTCACCTTGATTTTGAGAGAAGGTCTCTTACTGACTTGGAGCTCATTGTTAGGCTGGACTGGCTGGCCAAGTAGCCCAGGGGCACACTTGGGTCTTCGTGCTTGTGCAGCAATAACTTTCCTGACTGAACCATCTCCAGAGCCCAACATCCCCAACATCGTCATCATTATCATTCAATCAAAGTCTAGCTTAGACTGGCCTCAGACTCAGATATCCTATCCTATTTGTTCAACAACTCTCAAGTAGTTTTGGCCTCTAGTATGGTGTGTTGGGATTACAGGTGTGCACCACCATTGCCAGTTTGTTCAGTGCTGGGGATTGAATCCCAGGATTCACGAAACATGATAGTTGGGCAAATGCTAATACATTTCCAGCCCCTGTAAATGAATTTTTATCTGTCTTCTCATATGCCCTTAATATAACCCAGGCTAGCCTGTGAAATACTTCTGCCTTAGCCCTCTAACGCTAGGGTTACCAGTGTGTACCACCATGGGGTTTGCGAATTTCTTGTTCATGGGCATATTCTAAGCATATTGTGTAGTGTTTGGCAAATAGCAGAGCTTGATAAATGATTATTGAATAAGTAATTGACATCTTAATCCTACTTTCAGAAAGACTGTATAATAAATATACATAAATGAGGATAATTAAAGGAGTTAGAGAGATGGCTCAGCAGTTAAGACCATTTGCTGTTCTTGCAGAGGACATGTGATTTGGTTCCCACACAGTGGGGAGACTTAAACTGTCTCTAACTCCAGGTCCAGTGGATCCAATGCTGCCTTCTGGTCTTTGGGCATCAGGTATACAAGTAGTCACATAAATACCTGCAGACAAACACTCACATACGTGTAAAAGAAGGGAGACTTTTTTTAAAAAGAGAATAATTAGAAGGAAAACCAGATTAAAAAACAAGAAACTAACCAAGAAGGAGAAAATTTTTTATCCTGAGGGTATATCCTGCTCATGCTGAGAAAAAGGATTCATAAAATCCTTGTAAGTCATTGGATTTGTAAGAACAAATTAGTGATTTTCAGAAAATAGTTTCAGTAGAGTTTGGGGGAGTTGAGGTAAACAATAGATCTGAATGGTATATTTGAAAAGTTAAAGCCAGAGTTGGTGGTCCATATCTGTAATCCCAGCACTCAGGAGACTGAGGCAGGAGGATTGCAACCAGTTTTATGCCAGTCTGGACTAGTGTGAGATCTTTAGTTTTTTTTTAAAAAGTTAATTTATGATTTAACCATACATATTTTGCATTTTTAAGATATTTTCATTTTTGCTGGGCATGATGGTGCATGCCTTTAATCCCATCAGAGGCAGGCAGACCTCTGTGGGTTCAAGGCCAGCCTGGTCTATTAGATCGAGTTCCAGACCAACTGGGACTATAGGAGACCCTGTCTCAAAAAGACCAATATATATATTTTTTCATTTTTTATTATTGAAAATTTCAAATATATACGAATAGAGAGTATCATCATAAACTCCTATTAATGTTTACCCCATATCAGTAAGTAGCAATTTATACTCTGTCATACTTGTTATATAGTACATATGCACACACATATACACAACACATCCACCCAAGTGGGTTACTTTGATTCTTTTATTATTTCACTTATTGTGTGGTTATGTTCATGTACTTGTACATGCTATGGACTGTGTAAAGGTCAGAGGATAACTCACAGGAGCCAGTTCTTTCCTTCCACTCTGTGTGTCCCAGAGATTGAGCTCAGGTGGTCAGACCTGGTTGCAAAGTTAACTGCTGAGCCATCTTGCCCTGCCCCACACCTGCCCGTTAATTTTAAATTTTTTTTTTTTTTTTTTTTTTGAGATAAGTCTTACTCTGTAGCCCAGACTGGCCTCAACAGTCCTCCTGCTTCAGCCTCCTAAGTACTGGGATTAAAGAGCCACACCATCATCACCATGCCTATCTCAAAGTGAGTAATTTTGAAACAATGTTTTGGTGCGGTTGTTAAAAGATTGAAGACTTCATTGAGATATTCTTGACATTCATGCATATGTGTAATGTTCACAGGAGGCTAAGACAGAAGTATGCATTTTAGGCTAGCCTAGACAACATACCAAGTTTCGGGAATGAGACTATGTCTCACAAAGTTACATAGCAAGACCCTGTCTCTAAACAAAATTTAGGATCCCTGTGAGAGAGAGCATTTGTCTTTTTGAGTTTAGATTACCTTGCTTGATATTTTTAAAAAATATTATTTTTATTTTTTGTGTATGAGTGTATTGCCTGCATATATGTTGATGACTGAATAAAATTCCATTGTGTATATGTCACAATTTCATTATCTGTTGATAGACACCTAGGCTTGTTCCATTTCCTGACTCCTATGAGTAGAGTACCAGTAAACATGAATATGCAGGTCTCTCTCTGATAGGATGTAGCATCCTTTGAGTATGACTAGGTCATCTGATAGTTCTGTTTTCCATTTTGAGAAACCTTTAGACTGATTTCCACAATGGCTGTACCAGTTTGCACTCCCACCACTCTTCTTTCATTGTATCCTTAGTATTTGTTGTCCTTTGTTTATTTAAATTGAATTGTTTAAATTGAATTTCATGCAATATATTTTGATCATATTTAGATTCCTTCCTGTTTCTACACCCTCCCCTTAATAATCTGCCACCAGATTTCCTGTACATAAATATGGAGAGAGAGAGAAACCAATAGTGTCAATTTTGTGTCCCCAAATGCCCTTTGGTGTAGGTTCATCCACTGGAGTCTCACCTTACCCAGAGTCTCACCTTTAAATA
Organism: Eospalax fontanierii; assembly: GCA_035773235.1. Lineage (NCBI taxonomy): Eukaryota > Metazoa > Chordata > Mammalia > Rodentia > Spalacidae > Eospalax > Eospalax fontanierii. The sequence goes on from CM069524.1 coordinate 166,616,435, forward strand.
AGACTGAATCTCCCCAGTAGTTCCTCAGGTAGGATTGTCATCTCTTACCCACTTCCCATGTCTGTGCTGGGATTTTGTCTGGGTTGAGCTTACGTGGGACTTGTGTATGTTCCTTGAACATATTTATAATTGCTATTTTCAAATCATTGTCTTGTACGTCCATTAGATTGCCATTCTCAGGAAATATTACAATGGGGGTGCTAATTTTTATAGTAGACATAGTATCTTGATTATTCATGTTTTTTGTGATTTTTTTTTTTTTTTCAATGAGACCTAGGCATTTGGACTTGTGTTCTTGTGTTTTAACCTAATCTAGTTTCACTTGTCAATTCTTGGAGCTGTTTTCTGTGTATAAGGTTCTTGTTCATAAAGTTCTTGCCTATATCTTAAATGTTTTCCCCTATAAGTTTCAGTTTTTAAATTAAGATATTTTATCCATTTTGAATTGATGTTTATACAGAGTGGGAGATGTGGATCTGATTTAATTCTTTTGCACGTAGATACCCGCTTTTTGTTGGCATAATTTCTTGACAAGACTGTCTTGCAGTATATGTTTTAAATTTTTAAAAAATTACTGTATTTGTATATGATGAATGTGGGGGCATATGTACCATCTCCATTCAGAAGTCAAAGGACAACTTTTAAAAGTGTGTTCTCTGCATCATGGACTTTGGGAATCAAATCCAGGTCATAATCAAGCTTATGTAGCAAGTACTTTTTTCTGCTAAGCCATCTCACTGGCTTCACTGTATGTTTTTGCCTCCTTCATCCACTATTAGGTGATCATATCTATGTGGGTTTTTTCCTGGGTCCTTATGTCTGTGCTTGTAGCCCATGCCGTGCTGTCTGTGTGTAGTATAATTTAAGGTCAGGTACTACAATAGCTCTAGTATTCCTTTTACTTACTATTGCTTTGATTATTTGTGGTCTTTTGTGTTTCTTTAAAGTTCTGTAAAGGTCATTTGAATTTGATTGGCCTTGCATTGACTCTGTAGATTGCTTTTGGTAATAAGCCATTTTCACAATGTTAATTCTATCAATCCAGGAGGATGGAAATCTTACCACTGTCAATGTCGTAAAGTTTTCATTGACAGTGTTTTACTTTCTTGGTTATGTTATTCCTGGGTGCTTAAAATTTTGTAAGCTATTACGAATGAAATACTTGTTCTCGGTAAATTTGTTATTGTTATATAGGAAAGCTACAGATTGTAGATTTTTTTGGATCTTACATCTTTACTTGAAAGTGTTTATCAGATCTAAGAGTTTTATAGTTAAGTCCATAGAGTCTTTTATTTTATTATTATTTGCCCAATGTGATGGTGCGTCACATGACTTTAATCGGGAGACAGAGGCAGGTAGATCTCTGCGAATTCAAGACCATCCTTGACTACATAGTGAGTTCCAGGCCAGCTGGGGCTACTGGGAGACCCTGTTTCAAAAACACCAGAAAAAAAATTTTAATTTATTATTTTTTTAATGTGTATAAATGCTTTTTATGTGTATGAATGTTTTGCCTGCATGTGTGTAAGTGCACTGTGTGCACGCCCAGTGCCTTTGGAGGCCAGAAGAGGCCATTGGATCCTCGTAACTGGAGTTACAGACTGTTGTTAGCTGTCATGTGGGTGCTAGACACTGAACTTGGGTTCTTTGTAAGAACGGTAAGTGCTCTTAACTGTTGAGCCATCTCTCTGGCTGCCCATAGAGTGTTTTGTTTTTTTTTTTTTTAACTATAGAATCATTTCATCTGTGAAAGAACTTCTTCCTTTCCTACCTTTTTCCCTTTTGGATAGCCTTTCTCTGTGTTACTGCTCTAGCTAAGACTTAAAAAGCACTATATTGAATAATAATGGATAGTGTGACCACTTATGTCTCATTCCAGATTTTAGAGGAAATACTTGTATTTTCTCAGGTTTGTCATATGTGATCTTTATTATTTGGGGGTACTTCAGGAGTTTTATCATGAAGGCATCTTAAACTTTGTCAAATGATTTTTCTGGGACTAGGGAGATGCCTCAATTGGTAAGGGGCCAGGAGAAGACTCAGTAGGTAAAAGTGTTAGCCTTTCAAGCCTGATGACCTGATCTTGATCCCTGGAACTTGTGTAAAAACTGGATGCTGTGGCACGCATTTTTAATCTCAGCATTCCTATGGCCAGATGGGAAGTGGAGACAGAAAAGTTGGCAGGAAGTTTGCCTAAATAGTGCAGCAGCAGAAATATCTAGCGAATCCTACTCTAAAACAAGGTGGCAGGAGAGAACTAGCTCCTGAAAAGTTGTCCTCTGACCTCCATACTTGTCTAGGTTTTAGTTTTAAATATCTTGATCATTTTAATTAAGAATAGAAAATATTACCTTTGGGGTGTATATGCTTGTGTGTGTGTGTGTGAGAGAGAGAGAGAGAGAGACAGACAGACAGACAGACAGACAGACATATTGCTAGATAGCCCTGGGACTTACTATGTAGAGTCTTCTGGCCTTGAATGTGCAGCAATCCCCCGTCTCTGCCTCCTGAGTGCTAGAATTACAGCTGTGCACTATAACACTTGGCCTTTTGTATGATTCTCTTTCTCTCTTTAATGATTTTTGTTTTTGAATTTCTTTAAATTGCATTTAATTATTTATGGGAGGGCCATGGGTATGCCATGACTCAACTGGAAAGATCAGGGAATAATTTATTGGAGTCAGTTCTCTACCATTAGAGTTCTGGGAATTTAATTCAGGTCTTCTACCTTATCATCAAGTGCATTTACCTACTGAGCCATTTCACTGGGCCCTAAATGATTTTATTTATTCTTTTTCTCCTTCATTGTTAGGTGCCACAACATCTGGTTTGTGTAGCACTAGAGATTGAACCCAAGGCTTTGTGAACAGTAGGCAAATATTCTACAAATTAAGCTACGTCTTCAACCCTATTTTTGTTAAACATGGTCTCACTTTAGTCCAGAGTGTCTTAGAACTCACTATAGTCCTTTTGTCTCAGGCTCCCAAATGCTTAGACTATAGTTAGAAGCCACCACATGTGGTGTATGATTTTTCTTTTTCTTTTTAAAAATTATTTATGGGGCTGGAGAGATGGTGGCTCAGCAGTTAAGAGCACTGACCTCTCTTGCAGAGGACCCAGGTCCAGTTCCAAGCACCCACATGGTGGCTAACAGCCTTATATACTGCCAATTCCAGGGAATCTGACGCCCTCTTCTGACCTCCATGGGCATTGCATGGCATGGGTGTACTTACGTGCATGCAGGCAATACACTCATACATAGAAAAGAAAAATAATAAATATTTAAAAACATTTTTATTTATATTTTTAATGTTTATGTTTTGCCTGCATGTTAAGTGTGCCTTATGTGTGCATGGCCCATGGAGGTCAGAAGAGGGTGTTGAATCTCTGTAGAATTGGAGTTACATACAGTTGTGAGCTGCCATATGGGTGTTGGGAGCCGAACCTGGTCCTCTGCTAGAGCCCTTTCTCCAGCCTGTGATTTTAAAATTGAAATTTGTTGATGCTTGCTTTCTGGCCCAGAACTTGTCTTTTCTGTTTGGGGGTTTTGAGATAGGAACAACCCTAGACATCAAACCCAGGATTTCATGTATGCTAAGTATACTAGTTATTTTTGTATCAGTGACCAAATTCCTGCTGGAAACAATGTAAAGGAGGAAAAATTTATTTTTACTCATGGTTTCAAAATTTTAGTACATGGTTGCTTGCCCCCATATGCTTAGGCTCTCATGGCAGCACAAGTGTGTAGCTAAAGCTGTTCTTCACTCCTTGGCAGACAAGAGCACCTCGGGGTCCTCAGAAAACTTCAAAGGCTTAGGGGCTGCAGAAATGGCATAGTGGTTAAGAGCGTATATTGCTCTTCCAGAGGAGCTGAGTTTGGTTCCCAGCACCCACATTGGGTGGGCTCAGCTGCCTATAATTCCAGGGGATCTGATGCTCTCTCTGGTCTCTGTAGGCTCCTGGATCCACATGCAAATGTACCTGTACACATAATTAAAAATTGGAAATAAATTTTAAATGAAACCTTCAAAGGCATTCCCCCAGTAGTGGCCTGCTTCCTCCAGCTAGACTTCACCTCTCCCAGAGTTTCCACAGTCTTTCTACATAGTGCTCCCAGCTAAGGAGAAAGTACTCAGAATGGAGACATTTTATATTTTTACTGTTTTACATTTAAACTACAATAGGCAAGTGCTCTACCAGTGAGCTGTAACTCGGCCCTTAGCACTTGCTTTCAGTTAGAAGATACCCTTCATCTAGAATTGTCTTTAATCTTCCAGGTGAAACTTGATTGGCAAACAACACCAATTTCATTTGTTCATTTATTTATTTATTTATTTTTTGATTTCTTTGAGACAGGGTCTCTCTGTAGCCCCAGCTGCCCTGGACCTCATTATGTAGTTCAGGCTGGCCTCAGTCTCAAAGAGATTCTGCCTGCCTCTGCCTCCCGAGTGTAACTGGCTCAAGACTGACTTCTAAAATGCTAATTGCTCACTGTAGTCACTGCACGTGTCCAGTGATATTAACCATTTTATATATTAATCACTATTAACCAACTTTATTGTATAAAACTGAGATTAAGTAAATTATGCAGATTTGCAAATTTCATATCTAGCAAAATGTGGTTTGGGTTGAGGAATAGGCAGATCTTTGGAAAGATGAGTTATTGTGGTCAGAGAAGAAGAAATGGGAAGTCATTTCTTACTATTAATGGGCGTGGAATTTCTTTCTGGTTTTAGAGACAAGGTTTCACTGCAGCTCAGCCTGGCAATCTTGCCTTCTTCACTCTTCCAGGTGCTGGGGTTATAGACATTTACTACCACTCTTGGCTTAAGATTTCTCTTTTAGTGTTGAAAATGTTCTGGAATTGCTGCTGTTGATGACTGTGCAACTTTGTGAAAATACTGACAAAAGCTAAATTTCATGTTTAAAGAGTAATCGCTATATTCTTTTTTTGGTGGTTAAAACCTAGGACCTCATGCAGTCTAAGCAAGTGCTATACCACAGGACTGTATATCCTCAGGTAAAAGGGTGAATTTAATGGTATGTGAATTGGGGGGGGGGGGGTACGTGACATGGCATGTGCTCATCTGTACCCAGGAGAAGGCCAGAAAGGCTGTCAGGTGTCATTCTCTGTTGCTTTACATTTTAATCCTTTGAGACAGGGATCACTGAGCCTGATGCTCACTCTTTCTGCTAGGCTGGGTGACTAGTGAGCTTCTAGGATCTGCCTATCCCTATCCCAACACTGGTATTATAGGCACATGCAGCCATGTTCAGTTTTAATGTTGGTGCTGAGGATTCAAACTTAGGCCTCCATTCTTGCACAAGTACACTTAGCCCTCTTACTAGCCCTGTATCTCAGTTTTTTTAAAAGGTGGAAGGGCTGTATGTTTGCTGGATAGCTTTAGTTGTCAACTTGACACACCTGGTTAGATGAACGTCAGTTGGGGAATTGGCTACATTGGATTGACCTAAGGCCATGTGTGTTTGGTATTTTCTTGACTGTTGAGTAATGTGGGAGGGCCCAGCTCACTGTGGGCAGTACCACCCTTGGGCGGGTGGTTTTGTATTATATAAGAAAGTACACTGAGAATGGGCCCGTAAGCAGCACTCTTCTGTGGTCTGTGCTCCAAGTTCCTGCCCTGAGTTCCTGCCTTGACTTCACTTGATGATCAGCTGTGGTGGAAGACAAGTAAACTGTTTCCTCCCCAAGCTGATTTTGATCAATGCTTTTATCACAGCAGTAGAAAGCTAACTAAAACAGGGTCCAACCCAGAAATTGTGTCCTCAGATATTATGTATTTACTCAGTAACTTTTAAAAGTTGAAATAGGTTCAGTGGCACATGAGAGGCAGGAGCAGGATTATCTCTGTGAGATTGAGACCAGCCTGGTCTGCATAGTGAGGTCCAGGCCAGCTGGGGCTATAGGGAGACAATGTCTAAAACAAAAAAACAAAAAAACAGAAATCAACCAACAAAAGTCTTGGACAGTGCTGGATATGGTGGTATGAGCCTATGATACCAGGACTTGAAAGGCAGAGACAGGAGGAACACAGCAAATTTCAGGCCAGCCAGGGCTACAGAGCAGGATTCTTTCAGAAAACCCAAAATAAATAGTTTAAATAAAATCCTGGATAAAACTTATAACTTAAAGGATTATGTTTTACGTATGGATTTGCTTTTCTGATTTGTTTCTCAGAAATTCACGTAATCTTATGAGTAATTGTATATATACATATATGTATGTATGTGTATGTGTATATATATTTAAACTGTAGTCTTTATTTCCCAGGCTAACCTGGAATTTCTGATCCTCCTGCCTCAGCCTCCCCAGTTACTCGGATTATATGTGTGTACTGTTATACTTGGCTGCATTACATGTATAAGTTCATTTCTTTTTAGATGTTGCAGATAAGGTTGGAGAAACATATAAATCTCTAATTGAGCTCCCTATATAGGATAACTAACCCATGGTCTTTGTTGAACTTTCCAGCTAACTTTTACTAATTGTTTTTATTTATGTACCCGGGTCTCACTTTGTAGAGACCCTGAAACTCACTGTGTAGACCAGGCTGGCCTCAAACTAAGGATTCACTTGCCTCTGCCCTTCTAGAGTGCTGGTGTCAGAGGTGTGGACTCCACGCCCGCCTCTACTGTACTTTTTAATCACATTTCAATAATTTTATCTTTCTCATTAAATGGGGATTATGTTTTCTGGGGTTTTTTTTATTCTGTTTTTTTTATGTATATGAGTGTATTGCCTCAATGAGAATTTTTATTGAAGTTGAACAAGTCTTATATGTATGGTTTATTGGAAATTTAACCTTTTATGCACTCTTGTGACTACCACTCAAATCAAGTTACTACTAGATTATTTCTAGTACTCAGGTTTCTTGACTATCTTTCCCAGTTAGAAACTCCTTAGTATTCTGACTTCCATCACCATTAATTAATTTTTGCCAGTTTTCAACTTCATGTAAGTGGTCTAATATATGTCTGAAATTTACTGTAATTTTATATTATCAGGTTTTTTGTTTGCTTCGTCTATGTAACATTTTATATTGAACTATGCCAGTTTATTCTGTTACTGATAGACATTTGGAGTGTTTCTGGTTCCTTATTATTATAAATAAATATGTTGAAATCATTCTTTTTTAAAAAAATATTTACGTGTATGCGTGTATTGCTTGCGTGTGTGTGTGTGTGTGTGTGTGTGTGTGTGTGTGTGTATATGTATACAAGTGCACCCATGTGCATTATGCTCAGGAGAGAGCATAGGATTCCCTGGTACTGGAGTTTCGGACAGTTGTTAGCTGTCATGTGGGTTCTGGGAACTGAACCCAGGTCCTCTGAAAGAGCAGCCAGTGCTCTTAACCACTGAGCCAACTCTCCAACCCCCATAAATAAATGTGTGTGTGTGTGTGTGTGTGTCTTTCTTGAATATTTAAGGTTTTTCTTAAGTAGAAATTAGCAGAAAAATAATAAATTTTACTTCATTAATTTTGTATAGGGTAAGAATTAAAGTAAAACATATATTTGCCATAAACTTATGATATTCATAACTATCATAATAGGGAATAAAATACTTCATTTCTGGGAAAGTGGTTTAAGCTGTAGGTACTTTTAAAAATCTTAATTTTCTTATAGTCTTGGGGCTGTGATGGATTAAACTATAAAAAATTGTTTATTTTCTGACCCTTTTGGAAGAGTGAGTCAGAGGAAATAAAGTTTTGGTCTCAGAGGGATATAGATGTTTGTTCAACTGCCTAGAGATTTTTATCTGTTTCTGGGCTCTGTTGTGTTCCATTGGTACATGTTTCTGTCTTTTAGCCAGTGTTTCAGTCTGACTTCTGATAGTTTCATAGTCATTTTTGAAGTTGTTCACTGCTTCAAGATTGTTTTAATTATTGTAGTTTCTTTGCATTTCCAAATAAACTTTAGAATTGGTTGTTAACCTATTTTCAGAAGGCTATTATTAATTATAATTTGGGAAGTCATTTTAACCTTGATTCTTCTTGTCAGGTATATGGTATATCCTTCCATTTGCTTAGATTTTCTTGATTTTTCTCACAGTGTTCTGATGTATTCAGTGTAGATGTCTTACAAGTCCTATTAGGGATTCTTTGTTTTTATTTTTCTTGAGGCAGTGTTTCTTGCTCTAGCCTAGGTTTGCCTAGACTTTACCAGGTGGTTCACATCAGCCCAAAATTATCTTTTCAGTTTGCTTCCACCTTAAAAAAATTTTTTTTAAAGATTTATGTGTATGAGTGTCTTGCTTGAATGTATGCAAGTGTACTATGTGCATGCAGTGCCCTTGGAGGCCAGAAGAGGTTGTGGGATCACCTGGTACTAGAGTTATAGACCGTTGTTAGCTACCATGTGGGTGCTGGAAACCAAATCCAGGTTCTGTACAAAAACAATAAGTGCTCTTAACTACTGAGCCATCTTTCTGGCCCCATACTTTATTTATATATATAAACATATAAACATATATGTTTGTTTGTTTAATTTTTTTTACCTTTTCTGGAAAGCTTTTTTCCTTCAGCTTTTCACATGGCTTATGAGAAGAGCCAGGTGTAGAAGTGAAGATCTAGTCTCTAAAAATTGTATTGAGCTTGGGCCAGTTGTGGTGGCTCATGCCTATAATCTTAATTTTTAATTTCAGTATTCATGACGCAGAGGCAGGTGAATCTCCAAAGTTAAGGTTTGCCTTATCTACATAGTGAGTTCCAGGTCAGCTGGAGCTACTGGGAAAAATTATCTCAAAACAAAAAAACAAAGAGATTATATTGAACTTAAAATGTGGGACTTGAGAGATGGCTCAGTGGTTTGGAGTACACACTGTTTTGCAGAGGATCAGAGTTCAGTTCCCAGCACCCATGTTGGGTAGCTCACGACTGCCTGTAACTCCACTTCCAGGTAGATCTATGCCTCTGATTTCTGCGGGCACCTGTAATCACATGTGCATACTACCCCAGTACATATACACATAATTAAAAATACATTAAGTCTTTTTTAGAACTCTTATTTAAATCCATACTAAATTGTAAATGACTAGATTTTTTTTTAATTTAAATACTTTGTTTATTTTATTTTGTGTTTGAGTGTATTGTCTGCATGTGTGTAAGTGCACCTGTGTCATGTAATGCCAAAGAGATCCCCTGGAGCTGGAGTTACAGATGATTATTAGCTGTCATGTGGGTTCTGGGAATTGAACCTGGGTCCTCTGCAAGAGCAGCCAGTGCTCTTAGCCACTGAGCCATCTCTTCACCGCTAGATGTGGTTTTTATCCTCACCCACAATATTTATATTTGGAAAGCACTTGAATTTTTTTTACCTGGTTTCTTTCTAATTGATAGAATTTTTTGCATTTGTTTTGTATTAGAGCCTGTGTGAAGAGACTGAAGAAATAGAAAAATAATTAGATGTGGTTCTTGTTCTTGGAGAAGGCATGCATTTATTAGTAAAAGAATTGCTGGTATTCCTCTATTTCAGCCTACTGGCACTTTCTTTAAAAATAATGATGCAAAGTAGAATTGTGACCAGGCATGGTGAGACATGCTTCTAATCCCAACACTCGAGACTAAGGTCAGAGAATCACTACAAATTTTAGGGCCAGTCATGGGTACATAGTAAGTTTAATGCCAGCCTGGGCTAATAGCAAAAAGTAGAACTGTAGGTGTTTGGAATGTTCTTACCAGTGAAGCAGATATATACCAAGCCTAACTGATCTGAGCTTGAGATGAATTTGAGAACAGCCTCATGTGTCACTTCTTTATATTCTTTTTTTTTTTTTTTTTTTAAGGCGCATGCCAGTGTTTTGCCTGCATACATACAAGTGCACCTGTGTGTACAATGTCCACAGAGGGCAGAGGAGGACATCAGATTCCCTGGACTGGATAGATGGTTGTTAGCCCCCATGTGGGTACTGGGAACTTAACTCAGTTCCTCTACAAGAGCAACCAGTACTTTTAATTTCTGAGCTGTCTTTCCAGCCCCTTCTCTCTGTTTTCAAACAGTCTAGTTCTTAAAGCCCTTGTACCCCTCTTTAGGATTCTTTGTCTTTTGTTTCTGTTTTTTTATTTCAATGGATTATGCTTAGAATATTATTATTAATGTTATTATTAATTAATTAAATGAACTGAACCTGAAACTCCATAAGTTATTTTTGTTAGGGACCAAGTAAATACTGGCTTTGACTTTAAAGAATTTAGGATATTAACGTAGTTGTTTTGCTGCATTCTGTCACCTCATTTTCAAGTTTTATTTAGCAAAATTCTCTTTACCTGTACCTTTGATTTGAAAAGATTATTAACTGTTGTTGGGATAAAACTTAACTGTTGGGATAGCATATCTTTTCCATTCGATCTAACTGCAATTTTCTGAGAAGTGCCTGAAAAGCCAATGTATTTAATATGTTCACTGAGTAAATCTCTCTTTTCATTTCAGTTGGAAAGACATCCTTGATCACCAGATTCATGTATGACAGTTTTGACAACACTTACCAGGTATTTTGGTTTTGCCAATTTATTGTTTTGTCTCTATGGTAAAATTAATATAAGTTCTATGATGTGTAATTTATTATCTAAATACAAGGTATAAATAACCTTTCCCAATTTGCTTCCTCTTTCAAAGTCTGTTGAAAAATTGTCTTTAAATATCATATGGGATAGAATTAGAAGTAATAGTAGATGCTCTTTTCACAGGCCCTGGCCTCTGTTGCCCTCCCCAACCCCAGATTTAAGATTCTATAACATTTTGATCTATATTTCAATCAAGACTTAGTAATAAATCAGAAATCATGCTGGCCATAGTAGCTCATGCCTTTAATCCCAGCACTTTAGAGGTAGAGGCAGGTGAATCTCTGTGAGATCCAGGCCAGCTGGACCTACAGAGACACTGTGGGTTGCGGGGGGGGAAAGAGAGAGAGAGAGAAGAAAAAAGTAATTCATAAAGTAATTTATAGAAGAAAATTTGGGGAATTTACAAATAGGTGGAATCTACTGATAAAAAAAGATGAAATTACAAAGAAATTAGAAAATTTGTGCTGTGTGCAGGTACAGAGGCCAGAAGTAGCTCAGGTGTCCTCTCTCTGCCTTACTCTCTTGAGACAGGGTCTCTGAATGAATTTGGAACTGTACATTTTTTTAGTTAGGCTGTCGGCTAACAAATCTGACAATCTAGCTTGTCTTCCCCCTCCCCCCACACTAGCATTGGGATTACAGATGCACTTGGAAATCTGAATTAAGACCCTTGTGCTTATGCAACAAGTACTCTTAACCACTGAGCCATCTCCTGAGGCTCCAGTATTTTTGAGATGAATTAGGAATAAAATACAGCATAATAAACATTTGATACAGCTAAAACAGTTTAATACAGAAGAGAATGATGGTAAACTAATAGCCTAACCTTCTATCTTAAATTATTGAGAGGCAAGTACAATAAAGAAATTACTTAAAATATTTGTAACTGTATGATTGTTTTGCATACATGTATGTAAGTGAACCACTGTATGCAATGCCCACGTAGGTCAGAAGAGGGCGTCAGAGCCCCTGAAACTGGAGTTAACAGATGGTTGTTAGCTGCCATGTGGGAACTGAGCCCAGGTCCTCTGCAAGAGCAGCCAGTGCTAGTGCTCTTAACCTCTGAGCCATCTCTCCAGCCGCAGAAAAGATTATCTTTAAATGTATATTTTATTATTTAAATATGATAAAACCAGTAAATAGAATATGAAAAAGAAATTGCTGTACTGATAGGTACCAGAAGGAAAGAACATGCTAGGCCATGACTGACCACATGGGGAAGTAAGGAGTCCATTAGAATGAACTTAGTGTTCTTAACCTAGATGGTTGATTAAAATCTTACTCTTTCACCACAGGGAAACGATACATGTTTGGTATGATGGATACTGCTCAGATATTACTTGGATATGATTGTTATACAATGCAAATATGTATCAGAATATCATGTTCTACCTCATAAATTTGTAAATTCTATGTCATTTTAATAGTACACACACTCAGCGAACTAAGAATAGAAGGGAGTTCTTCAGAAAAATAAAGGCATCTATGAAAATGCCACCATTAACATAATATTTAGTGTTGAATGGTCAAACACTTCCTCTGTAAGATAAGAAACAAGGCATGGCCAGATGGCTCATCAGGTAAAGGTACTTGCTGCCAAGCCGATGACCCAAGTTCAGTCCTTAGAATCCTGTAGTGGAAGGAGAGTACTGACTGATCTCCCCATGAATGGGCCCATGATACATGTACACACAAATAAGCAAATGTAAAATAGATTGAAAAGAAAAAATGTAAAAATTCTGGGGCTGGGGATATAGCTCATTTAGGAGCTTTTTTAACACACACATATATGTTTATATATATATATAAATGTGTATGAGTATATTGCCCGCATGTATAAAGCGCACCCATGTCTTGCAATGCTAGAGGAGGGCATTGGTTCCCTGGAACTGGAGTTATGAATTATGGATAGCTGTTAGCCGCCATTTAGATGTCAGAATTTGATCCTGGGTTTTCTGAAAGAACAGCCAGTGCTCTTATTCGCTAAGCCATCTCTCCAGCCCCTATATTTTGGGACGGGGTCTTTCTCTGTAACTCAGAACAGCCTGTAGCTTTCAATCCCCCTGCCTCAGCATCTTGGGTGATCTAATTGTGGGTGTGTTCCATGACACCTAACTGTACTTTATTATTCTCTAATATTTTAGGAACAGGTTAGCCATATCTTAAGACATTATAAAAAGAAAGTTTAGAAAAGAAAAATTTTTTGGTCGGCAAGGGAGTTTTAGTTTTTTGGAACCTTATTAAGGATATCCCCAATTTTCTAATTTTGTGAAACTACAGTTTACAGGCTTGACCAGTGGTCTGTTGGGTAGTATTTTGAGTTTGAGTTGCTCTATTTCTTCTTAGCAGAAGAGTCAGGAATACCAATCTTTGGGACTAAAAATGAGTATTGAGGTTATTGGGTTATTGTGGAGAATCTGTGTTTGAATCTTTGAGAGTAGAACCAAAGATCACAGTATTTAAATTAAAAAAATAATTTAGAGCATCTTAGGTTAAAGAATTGCTTAAGATTTTTTTTTTAAGTTTTCTAGGTGCTTTTAAAGTACTTTATTATGTTTAAGGTCTTTGAAAAATTAGAGAAATTTTTTTTTAAAGGCTTGAAAGTGCCACTGCAATTTTTTTGACATGATGAGACTTGTTTCTGTGCAGTCATTGACATCTATGAAGGCACTGATGGTGAAGTTACAGAATTTGACAGGTAGAGTAGGTTTTGATTCTTTGTGCTTGTACTTTTGACAGGACTAGGAAAGACTCAGTTACAATATGAGCAGTGATTTTCGTTTTAAAGAAGTAAATACAACCCTAGATTCAAGGACACTCTTTGGTCAAGGAAATGTGAATGATAGATAAGCACCCAACCTATGTAGGAAAATTGGCTTAAAATGTATCAAGTACTGCCTGTGAAAAAGCAGCATCCAGGCAAACAGTATTTTACATAGATTTAGCTCACAGGAGGATCCTGATTATCATTGAATGATACAAAGAAATACTTGTTTTCTTTAACAAATTAGACTTCTGTTATATTGGAAGAATCATGTCACTTGAGAAATAATACTTGTTGGGTCTCTAGCTCTTTATGATGTTGGGAAACATTTAGATATTCAGACTGCTGGGCATTATGGTGCATGCCTTTAATCCAGGTACTTGAAAGGCAGAGGCAGGTGGATCTCTGTTAGTTCACAGCTAGTCTGGTCTACATAGCAAGTTCCAGGACAACCAGAACAGGGAGACCCTATTTCAAAAAAGACCAAAAAAATTTTTTTTGATATTTCACCTGGGCATGATTGCTTGAGAGGCAGAGGCAGGCTGATCTCCTGAGTTAGAGGCGGGCCTTCTCTGTATAATGAGTTCCCAGGTCAGAGCTACATAGTGAGACTGTGTCTTTAAAACAACAAAAAAAAGACTTCTTTCAGTACAAATACACAAACTAAAATTCTTACTGTTGTGTTATCTATAAAATGAAAAAAAAAATGAGAGTAAATTACCTTTCAGGAATTCAAGAATGAGAGTTGATCACTATGTAGTGCAGAGCAAGTGCTTATTAACATGGAAAATGTTCATTTTTAATCTGATTATGTTTTTATTCATTATTTCCTTATTCATAAATCCTGTTTGTATCCTAAACCCTGGCCATAGTCACTATTATTTTCTATTTACTATTGATTTTTGTTTACAGGCAACAATCGGCATTGACTTCTTATCAAAAACAATGTACTTAGAGGATCGAACAGTGAGTATGTTTTCAGTGTGCAATTTTCTGCAACACTCTAGGTTAGAAAACTGTAGTCACAGTTATGATCAGTAATTGTCACCATCAGAAGTACATCTTAGCAAAATCACCAAAGTTAACTATTGAGAAAAATTTATTACAAAGTGAATTGTTTTTAGCACTCTGGTTTTTTATTTCTTTGGAAGAGTTCAAGGAGAGAAGGGTTTTGTTTGTGTTGCAAAATGTAAATGTGAGTGAACTTGTTAAATAAAATTTGACATCTTGATTTGGAAAAGGACAAAAATAATTTTATTTTTTTGATTTATTAATTCTTATTTTATGTGTCTTGAGTGTTTTGCCTACATGTATGTAAGTGCACCTGTGTCATGCAAAGCCCATTGAGGCCAGAAGGCATCAGATATCTTGGAACTAGAGTTATGGGCTGTTGTTTGCTGTCATGTTGGTGCTGGGAACTGAACCTGGGTCCTCTGCAAGAGCAGCCAGTGCACTTCACCACTGAGTCATCACTCCAGCCCACAAGATTATTTTCAAAGAGAGTTAAAAGTATTTTCATGAATGAATTAGAGCTACTAAAGGTCTTTCAAATGCCACTCTTAGGTCAGTAAGAAAGATTTCACTTAAACATCACAATTTGTGAACTTAGACTTTCTTTGTCAGAACAGACTGTGGAACAAAACAATTGAATAGAGAAAAATGTGTATTTTTTTCTGTTGTAATTTTATCTTCCATTTTACTGAGTGTTCCTTTTCAGTAAATTTTGTATTCTAATCTGTTCCTCCTTGAAGAGATTCCTATCCCCTAGTCAGTGAATAAGTTAAATGTGCTATTGCAGGAGCTGCACTGTAAAACATTACAATGTCTCTAATCCTTTTTATTTCTGAAGTGTGTGATTTTTTTTTTCTTCTTTTGGATGTTTTGATATATAATATAACAGTTGTTAAAACTTGAAAGCTTGGAAACTGCTTTTTTTTATAGGTACGAAAACTTGATGTTTACTTTTAGGCTTTCTTTATATAATGTGGATAAAGGGGGGGAAAGTAATTTTAATGTAGGATTGCAGGTAGTAATTTTTTCTTCTTTATGCAGTATCCTCAGTGTTCTAGGCAGAAATATGTAGGAGAGACATAAGCATAGTCGTCACCTCTGCGGGACTTTCAAAGAGGATTGCTCTCTTTATTTACTCTGTTACCTGGTCTCTGAGGTGTTCATTGTCATTACCTTCATTCTCTCTTATTCGCCCTTATTCTGCTTTTTATCATCTGGTAGATAGAGAATTCAAAGTTACAGGGAGGGAAAAGGGAAGTCTTTCCCAATGCCACTCCCTTTTCAAAATGAAGTTTTATGTCATTTTCATTGCTTAGTCCTACATTAAACCTCTTATATGAGTTGTTTACCACTCATCCCCCCCTTACAGAAAGCATTCTTCTCTCTCTCTCTCTCTCTCTCTCTCTCTCTCTCTCTCTCTCTCTTTCTCTCATATTAGTTTTTTGGGGATTTTTGGTTTTGTTTTGGTTTGGTTTTTTTTTTTTTTTTTTATTTGTTTTTTCCCATCCCACAGATCAGGCTGCAGCTGTGGGATACTGCGGGTCAGGAACGTTTCCGTAGCCTCATTCCCAGTTACATCCGAGATTCTGCTGCAGCTGTAGTAGTTTACGATATCACAAGTAGGTATATTGCAATGGGTTGACCTTTCTTATTTTTCTTGCTTGTTTGACTGATTTTGTTGTTAGGTACGATTGCAATTATGGGACACAGCAGGTCAAGAGCGGTTCAGGAGCTTGATTCCTAGCTACATTCGGGACTCCACTGTGGCAGTTGTTGTTTATGATATCACAAGTGAGTGGGGGGATTATGCATTCCTAATCTTCTGTCACCCTTTAGCTTAGCTGCATGCATGTTCTTGTCTTGTGCTTGTTTTCCTTACTGGCATGTAAAAATAAGTTTTATCATAGCTGATAGTATCACAGACTAGCCAAGTCAGAAATACTTGACTCATTGTTTGTACCAGTGTATTTTATGTCTACTTTGCCAGGGTGTTCACCTCCAGAAATTGTCTTTTGGGTCCAGTCAATCCTTTTTAAGTCTTTCTTAGTATCCTGTTATCCCTAAACTACCCCAAAATTGTAGTTGAAGGAATATTATTCATTAGTTTGACCTCAGATTTCTCTAAAATGTTACGTACTTAAGCCTCTTGCCAGGTTTTCCAAATTCTACCTGGGTTCTGTGGAGGCTTTGAAAAGCTGCCAGCTAGCGTTTCTCTGCTTTCCTGTCTAATTATTCTCTCTCTAGAGGAAAACACAGAGAAGCATTTTGTATGTTCTTCTGTCAATCATTTTTGTTGGAATATATGAATTCTGTGACTGAATTACTTTGTTGCTAGCAAATTCCAGTTTAATTTCTCTCCAAGAAAAGATTTTAAATGCAAAATGAAGCAATAGTCTTTTTTTTTCCTCTAAAAGCTGAGTGCCTTTAGCCTTTTAAGTACTATTAATTTTCCATGGATAATTTGTGTTTGCTCTCTTGGTGAAATTAATCATTGTAAATTGGTTTATTGCACAAGACAGTATTTAGCGTCATTCCATAAACTAATCCATAATTTCTAGGAGAACCAAAGTTATACAGCATCTTGGATTTCTTTTAAAATATAAGCTATTGATTTGAACTAGTCATAATATTACTAGAAAGTTCTGTGTATTTACTCAGAGGTCATAGTTACTGACCAGTAATCACATTGGGGAAAAATAGAAGATTGCATTCAGAGATTTGTTTTTCATTTTTACCTTTTTTTGGATTTGTCTGTTTGCAGTGTTTCTTCTCTTGCAGCTTTACTTTGGGTTGCTACTTGTTTAAAACAATACATACTTGTTATAATGGATTGATCAATTTTATAGCTTTAAAACGTTTGTGCTTACTTTAACCAAAGCAGGAGAAACTGGTCATATTTTTCTTTTAAAATTCTACGTGTCATTAAGATATTAATAAATTGCTTTTTTAGCTACTGAAAAAAAAAGTTGAATTACTCAGTGTAGAATCCAATAAAAGAAAGGTTGAATTTAGTTAGAAGAGATTCTGGCACATCAAACTATAAAGTTAAGGTTTTATGAAAGAAGAAAAGACTGAAAAAAATGAGGTTAAAGTGATCACAAACTGAGTAAGCAATGCAAGCACAGTGGTGTTGAAAGCTATTTAAAGGCTTTCTGAATGTGTTGGGACTTCCTGGCTGACATACTTTTGAAAATGCTTTCTTTGTCATGTTTGGTATGTATTAGTATAAGTGATCAAAAAAAGCATTATGGCAATGTAACACCATATTATCTGCTGTAACTGTCCTTATATTTCAGAGAGTTTTTTACTTTTTTAATTATATAGTGCATTGCACTGGTTTAGTTGTTGTCAAAAAGCTTTCCTCCTAAACGAACTTTGAGGCTTTTAGTCTTCAGATTTGCTCAGATCACTGACAGTTGTAATCAGATAAAATGGAGTTATGTTGTAGGCACATTAAAAGTGGGTCCTTAATGTGCTGCTTCCCTTCCAACTTTCCAACTTTCAGGGTATTTGTGGGGTGTGGTGTCCTTCACTAGCTGGCAGAGGCATGTTCAGTAACACTATTCTCTCTGTCCATTCCCTATACCAGATGTTAACTCATTCCAGCAAACTACAAAATGGATTGATGATGTCAGAACAGAAAGAGGAAGTGATGTTATCATCATGTTAGTAGGAAATAAAACAGATCTTGCTGATAAGAGGTATGAAGTAACTGTGAATGTTTGATTTCTAAGTTAAGCAGTATGTTAATTTGTTTATTGAAAATTATTTCAAAAAAAGACGTTTCATTTGTTAGTTTATACCTCCCTTTACTTTAAGAGGTACTCTGAAATAAAAGTATAAATATTAAGTTCTTATGGGAAAATGAGTTTTGTTTTATATAAGCCCATAAACCATTCTTATACAGAATTGTTACACATGAGACCAATAAATACTTTACAATTTTTTTTAGGACTCAAAAGTGGGAGCAATGTTTTGTTAAAAGAGCAAACCATTTAAAGTAAATCTTATCTTTAAAAAGTATTCATAATGATTAAATATACATACTTCTTGTACTCTTCTCATAAGCACTTGTTTTTAATTCAGTGATGTGGTCTTTTTGTGTGTGTGTTGTGGGCTTTTTTAATTGTGTGGTTGAGCCAGACTCTGTAGTTGGACTGAATATGAATAGCTTGATTGTGATACCTTAGTCAAATGAGCGAAGCCATATTCAAGTCACAAGATGCAAAGTGTATTAACATTCACTGTAGAATCCATGGCTTGAATATCTGCTTTCAGCATTCTTAACTAGGCTTTTACATATCCTCTCTACTTTAGGCTTGCCCATAGTATTTAATTAGTAGGAGCTTTTACTATTTATTACTTGTTTATTCATGGGTTGGACATTGAGATTCAGGTAATGAACTTGTATTATGAACTAAAATGTTGCAACACAATCTGTGTTCAAAATCTTATGAAGATGTTAGGCCTACTTTTGCCCAGTAGGAGAAATAGAATTGGTGGTATAATTGCAAAAGTAATCTTACTTTAAAAATAAATTCCAAATTCATTTTCATCTTTTTAAAATATGTTTGTGTAAGAATTGCTGTGATACAAACTTTCATTTATCTTCAACATGAAATTTTGAAGATTACATTGTTAAGATCACTTCAGTAGAGAGTTCATACATACTTTCATTTAATATAGAAAAATTGTATATCTGAAATTGTTTTGCTTTATTGTTAGTCTTCTAAAGTAATGCCTTATTTTTTATTATTATTGTCCTGTGTGTGAGTGTATTGCCTTCATGTATGTAAGTGCACCCATGTTCTGCAGTGCCCTCAGAGGTGAGAAGAGGGTGTCAGATCCCCTGGAACTGGAGTTATGGATGGTTGTTAGCCACTCTGTGTGTGCTGGGATTTGAATCTGGGTGCTCTGCAAGAGCAGTCAGTGAGTCAGTTCTAGATTTGGTTCTTAGCACCCATATGGTGGCTAACACCCTTCCATAACTCAGTGCTAATGATGCCCTCTTCTGGCCTCCTCGGACACCAGGCATGTGTGGTATACATACATACATGAATGTAGAACACTCATCCACTTAAAATTAAAAAAGTATTTATTTGAATACCAAGCTGGTTCAGCCCATAAAGAAGGTGGAAGGTGAAAACGGATTCCACAAAGTTGTCCTCTGACTTCACATGTACACTGTAGCATGTGCACATCCACACATATCTCTCTCTCACACACACACATAAAATAAAAAATAATAAATTTAAGATATTTAATTGTAACTATGTGTAAGATGCTATTATACTATAAAATAGTTCATTAAAAAAGATAACTCTCAGGCATGGTAGTGTACACCTTTAATCCCAGAACTTGGGAGGAGGAGGAGACAGGTCAACTTCTGTGAGTTCAAGGCCAGCCTGGTCTACATAATGAGTTCTAGGCCAGCTGGGGCTAGGTGAGACTCTGTCTCAAAAAAAGTTAAAAAAAAAAAAAAAAAACTTGGCATGGTGACACATACCTATAATCCTCATACTTGATAAATTTAGGCAGGAGTATCAGCAGTTCAGAGTCAGCCCTGACTACATAGTGAGTTTGAAGCCAACCTGGACTACTTGAGATCTTGATTAAATCCCCCCCATAAGATAAAATCATAAAATGAATTTTAAAGATAAATAGTCTTACAGGAAGTTCTTCTCTTGGCACTCTTGCCACATTCTTCCTTGTAGTCTATTTATTAAACATGGGGGAGGGGGAGGCTTCTTATCCTAGAGAAGTGACCTAGACAAATAAGTCAGTAAGCTGGGCACAGTAGCACGTACCTGTTGTTGTTGTGGGGTTTTGGTGGGGGGGGGGTTGTTGTTTTGAGACAATCTCCCGGTAGTCCCAACTGTTCTGGAACTCGCTATATAGAGCATGTTGGTCTAGTTTGTGCTTCTTGAGTGCTGGGGTTAAAGGCGTGCACTACTACACAGGCCTAGTAGCACATACCTGTAATTCCAGCTGTTTGAGAAGCTGAAGCAGGAAGATCATGAATTTAAAGCTTGCCTAGGTGACATGCCAAGGCCTCATCCTTTAAAAAAACAAGGGTCAGAGGTTGCAAGATGGATCAGTGGGTTAAAGGCATTTGTTACTAAGCCTAGTGACTTGAGTAATCTATATAATGAAAGGAGAGAATTGATTTCCACAAGCTGTTCTCTGACCTCTTATGTGTGCACCATGACACATGCCTGACCCCCCCAAATCAATAAATGTAAACAATAAAAAACTCATAAAATACATAATATGTTAGATAATAGTGCATGCTAAGGGGAAGAGTAGAGCAATAAAAGGGGACATAAAATATCAACCTGAAGGAGAGTTTGGAATTTGAAATAGGTTAAAGAAACTAACCAACTGGTCCTGACTACATGAGTTCAGTCAGACCCCGGATCCCACATGGTGGAAGGGCAGAACTGACTCCCACAAGTTGTCTTCTTATTTCCATATGCGCATAACCCTTCCCCAGTAAATAAATATAATTTTTTAAAGAAAAAAGGTGATTTTTTAAACAATGTTTTTATTTATTATTTATGTGTGCACGCATGAGCATATAGAGGTCAGAGGACAATTTTGGGGAATTAGTTGAATCCTTCCACCTTTACACAGACCTACTCAGCTACTTATCTTTTTGAGTAAAAATGCAAGAGAAGTAAGGGAGTCAACTATGTAATGGGATAAGTTAATTCTCACTATGTTCAATAAACAAACTGTAGGCAAAAATGAAAAAAATGCCTGATGCAGGAATCCACTTAGAGAACAGTAAGGGGGCAGATGATCTGTGTAAAAAAGTGATAGTGGTGCTGGGGTGTAGTTCCAGTTGGTAGAGGGTTCCCTAGCATGTGCGAAGCCAAGTTCGATCCCCAGATCTATGAGAATTCGATTGATAACACTGTTACCTCAGTGAGTTTGAGGATACCCTGAGCTACAGGAGTTCCCATCTTTAAAAAAAAAAAAAAATGACAACAATGGAAAGAATAGTAGCCAAGAACAAGGTTAAAAATTAAAATCGAAGACCAGATTATATAGAACAAAGTAGGGGTTCTTTCCAAATGAGACTAGAGAATTTGAGTAGAAAAGTAAACCCTCCTTAAAGATTTTTATTATATTTTTATTATGTTTTATTATTTTATGGATTGGTGGGTGCCAGGGCCACATGTAGTGGTCAAGAGGACAGTGTGTGAGAGTTTACCACGTAAGTCCCAGGGATCAAACTCAGATTGTCAGGCTCGGTGGCAGGCACCTTCAACCACTGAACCATCTTGCCTGCCCTAGAAGAGTAACTTTCAGTGGATCACTATTAGTTTTTTGAAAATGAAGGAGACATTGTAGAAGTGAGGTCGGTGAAGAGACTAATCAAGGCAGTCAGTCATCCAAGCAATAAAAGATAGTACTTGAGCTAGGGCAATGGTTTAAGTTCAGATACATTTTAAAGATAAACCTGTAAGGATATTAGCTGTTAGGATACAAATGAATACTTACTGGTGGTGTTTCCAGCAACATTTTTCATAGTAGAATAAGATTTTAAAGCAGTTTACATTTCTAACAATTAATGAAGTTATATAAATTATAGGAGCAAATTGACATAAAGATACTATTTTACTTAAAGTTTAGAATCACAAGTGTAAGTGCTTATGTTTTGTTATTTATTTGTGTGTATATGTGTGCACAAGCAAGTGCCTGCTTTTCAGTGCATGTCTACATGGAAGCCAGAAGAGGATGTCAAATCTAGAATGAATTACAAGTTATTTGTGAAGTGCCACATGGTTGCTGGGCTCTTAACCACTGAACCATCTCTCAGGCCTCCCTTAAGATTTAATATTAAGGGAGGCCAGGTTTGGTTTTGTGGGTGGTTTTTGTTTCTGTTTTTTATTGCAGCAATGGCCCTAGGACAGCGTGCATGTTAGACATAGTCTGCCACTAAGCCACATTCCAGCCCCTAAGATTTTGATGTATTTTTATTTTCTTTGTTTGTGACAAGGTCTGACTCCTAAGCTCAGACTGACCTTGATTTTAAGATTCCCCCGCCTCCTTCCTGCTGTTGAGTTTATAGGAGTAAGCCACCACATCTAGCCTAGTCACTGACTTTTTAGGTTAACGAAAGGCTTGTGAGATGACTCAGTAGGTAAAGGTGCTTGTCTCTATGCCTGATGGTCTGACTTAGACCCCCAGGGTCCACATGGTGGAAGGAGACAATCAACTTCCACAAGTTGTTCTCTGATACCCCTCCCACCTGCGTGCCATGGCACAAGTGTGCCCCCACATAAACAAAGAAATAAATGTAAAAATAGGTGTTTTGTTGTTTTTTTTTTAAAGTAAAAAGACTGAGGGTGGGAATGTACTTTGTTGATGGACAGTGCTTGCCTAGAATGCATAAGACCCTGGATTTGGTCCCCAGCGCTACTTAAAACCAGGTGTGGTACTGCATACCTTTTATTCCAGCATTTGAGAGGTAGAAGCAGGAGGATCTTAAGTTCAAGATCATCCTGGCCTAGCAAGTTGTAGGTTAGACTGAGATTTATAAGACCCTGTCTGAAAACAGAACAACAACAACAACAACAACAAAAAAAAACAATGAGTTCAGCCAAGTAAAGGCATAGTAGTAAAATAGACCTTTAAAACATTTTGTGGGGCTAGGAAGATGGCTTGGTGGATAAGAATGCTTGTTGTGAGGTCCTGAGTTCAGATCCCCAGTACCCACACAAAAAACCAGGTATGATCATGCCCTGCCTGCATCCACAGTGATGGATAGACAAAAGACCAGGAGGGTTGCTGGAGCTTTCTGGCTGCCAACCTAGTGAAACACCAGTGAGTTCTGGATTTACTGAAAGATCTTGTCTCAAGGGAATAAATCAGAGTACAACAAAGAAGGATACCCAGTTGCCCTCTACTGGCTTCTCCTTGCCTAGGCACAAGCACCAGCACCGACATATACATGTTCACATATGAATGCACCACACAGAGAATGTTCACCTGGGGACTGGGGCTGTGGCTCAGTTGGTAGAGTGCTTGCTTAGCATGTACAAAGTCCTGGGCTTGATTCCCCAACACTGCATAAAAATAGGCATAGCTTATGCCTGTAACCCAGCACTTGGGATGTAGAAGAAGGAGGATCAGAAGTTCAAGTTCAGTTTGTGCTACATGAGCCCTTGTCTTTAAAAAACAAAATTTCATGGGACTGGAGAGATGACTCAGCAGTTAAGAGCACTTATTGCTCTTGCATAGGACCTAGGTTTCATTCCCAGCATCTACATGGCAGCTAACAATTGTCCATAGCTCCAGTTCCACAGGATCTGACACCCTCATATGACCTCCGTGGACACTGTATGCTTGTAGTTTCACTTACATATGTGTAGGCCAAACATTCATATACAAAAAGGAAAAATAAATTGTTTTCATTAAGATAAAATGAGCTCTTAATTGGTATGTATAAGACCGTAGGTTCAATCCCTAATATGGTGACAGAGGGGAGATTTAAGTGCAATATAAACATAGATGTATACAACTCTTAAGTGCTAAAGACTGTTAAATTTTGAAGCTAATACTATTTGTGTAAACAGTACCAGTAGAATTTTGTTTACAATCCTTATAATTTCTTCTTTAAAAATAAGAATTTGTCTCTTTAAAATTTTTCTATAGGCAAGTATCAATTGAGGAGGGAGAGAGGAAAGCCAAAGAGCTGAATGTTATGTTTATTGAAACCAGTGCAAAAGCAGGATACAATGTAAAGCAGGTAAGTGCTCTTTCAGTATGAGTTGATGTCACTAAATTAAGAAAACACAAAATAATTGTGAGCAAGCTATTCTTTCAGTCAGTAACAGCAGGCCTCACAAGCTAGAAATGTATTTTCAAAGTGAGAAAAGGTAACTGTGCTATAATATTTAGAAAAAGAGAAAAATTTTTACCAAACTGTCCAGATAACACAAAGGAGAACCATGTCATTATGATTTTCAGATTTATAATTATAAAGACTTATCCATGCTCTCAATACATCCCCAAATTGTTTTCTGTTTTGTTTTTGTTTTTTTTTTTTTGTTTAATAGTCAAGACTATAGTATATGAAAACTATTACTTGTTTGCTGTAAAAGTACATTCTGATGTCTTCATTTTTTATAAAGTGCTGGTGTTTCAAAATATTTATAAAAGGGTTTTTTGGGGAGTGGGGGAGAATATAAGACCTCCTATTACCAAGCTATTTTCTACAAGATGGGTCAGCCAAAATCTCAACTGACCAAAATCATGGTCAAATGTCACACACAGGCATGGTCTCAGATTTATTGGACTTATAGACAGTATTATTATTATTTTTTAACGTTTATATTTTGAGATAGTGTCTCAATCTTTAGGCTTCCCAAGTGCTGAGTATGCTTGAGCCACCACAATACATATTTTTTGAATTTTAGAAAGTTGTAACCATCCTACTTTCCTGGCTCTGATAGTTGATTCTTCTGTTTTCACAAATCCTACCCTCTGACACCACTGTTATCTAACTTATGACAATCTTTTTGAAAATCTTTCACATCAAATTTATATATTCCCAGCACCTAGGTGGTGTATGGTGTATAGTAAGTGACAAGTAGCTGAACCTGTAAGAGCTGTAGACAATTCAATATTTTGAATTTTTTTTTGGCGGGGGGGGGGGGGGTTCAATGTCTAAAGAAGACATTGCCATGACTCTTCTAGTCCTCATCCTAAAGTCAACTTTTATAGGTTTAGAAGCTCTAAAATCAGATAAGGTTGAGAACACTGCTGATGGGGCTAGTATCTTCATGATTTTTTAAATTTTTATTTTTTTTAATTTTATGTATATTGCCTGCATGTATGTAAGTATATCTCTGTCATATAGTTTTGGTGGAGGTCAGAAGAGGGTGTCTGATCCCCTAGAACTGGAATTAAGGATGGTTATTAGCTGCCATGTGTACCTGGGTCCTCTGTAAGAGCAGCCAGCGGTCTTTAGTGCTTGCCCCGCCCCCTGTGATGTTTAATAACTTCAAAATTTAGATAACTTCTAGGGTGGCGAGAAAATAGGATACATGATTCATTATTTTATAAGCACAGAATCACCATTCCTCCTCTCCATGCTGGGAATATAACCTAGATTCTTACATACACTAGATAAGCACTCTACCTTTGAACTATATACCTCCTTGCCTCCTTCCCCCTTTGAGACAGTGTTTTAGTTTTAGTTCCTGTTGCTGTGATAAAATGCCCTGATGAAGGCAACTTAAGGGAGAAAGGTTTTATTTGGCTCACAATGCCAGGTTACAGTCCATCATTGTGAAGAAATCAAGACATCAGCAACTAAAGCAGCTAATCACATTTTGCATCCACAGGCAAGAACAGAGAGCAGTAAATTTAATGTGTGCATACTTATACTCAACAACTTTATTCTTTTGTAGTTCAGGATCCCTAACCTAAGGAATGGTGTTACCCACAATTGTTCTCACCTCAGTATATAATCAAGATAATACCTCCTGTAGACATGTCCCTGATCTAGACAATCCCTCCTTGAGATTCTCTTCCCAAGTAATTCTAGATTGTGTCATGTTAACAATTAAAACTAATTAATAAAGACAAGATTTTGCTAAGTTGCCCAGCCTAGTCTTTAACTTGATCTGTAGTCCAAACAAGGCCTTGAACTTGGAATTCTCCTTCCTCTGCTTTCTAAGTAGTAAGAGTTTCAGACCTAGCTAAACCCAAATTTTTTTTTTCCAGTTTTTTTTTTTTTTATTATTACATTGATTTGGGAAGGGAGGTGCACTGTAGAGGCCAGAGGACAACCTACTGGAGCTAGTTCTCTCCTTCTACCATGTAGGTCCTGAAGATTGAAAGCCCATCAGGTTTGGGAACAAGCACCTTTACCCATCTTGCTGGCCCACAGAGAATTTTTTAATGGCCTTATTGAAATATAAGTTAAAGCACCTGGGGGCTGGAGAGATGGCTCAGTATTTAAATGTGCTTGCTCTTCTTACGAAGTACCCAAGTTTGGTTCCCAGCACCCACATAGGACAGCTCACAGTCACCACCTGTAACTCCAACTCCAGGTGATCCAACACTCTTCTGTCCTCCAAGGACACACACATGAACCTACACATAAATAGAAATAAAATCTTGGAAGGGAGGGGTTGCTGGAGAGATAGCTCAGAAGTTAAGAGTACATACTGCTCTTAAGAGAACTTGAATTTGGTTTCCAGCATCCATGCTAGCCATGGAGCTGCGTGTGACTCCAGGTCCAGAGACCTCCAGCACACATGTGCACAGACACACATACACAATTTCCTAATCTGAAATGTTCTTACATGTGAATATTTTGATACCTGCTTGAAGCCACAAGTGAAAATTCCACCTAGTGTCCTTCAGTCAAAATATAGACACACTAAAAATATTATTAGATTACCTTGATGCTTTGTGTAGAAGGGAGTATCTTGTAGCATAAATGAATTTTGTGTTTAATACTTTTTTAAAAATATTTAAAATTTTTTTATTTTATGTGTATGAGTGTATCGCCTGAATGTATGTAAGTGTACTAGTGTCATGCAGTGCCCACTGAGGTCAGAAGAGAGCATTGGATTCCTGGAAATGTAGTTACAGACGGTTGTTAGGTCCTGGGAATCAAACCTGCAAGAACAGACAGTGCTCTTAACTGCTGAGCCATCTTTCCAGCCCCATGAATTTTGTATTAGACTCCAGTCTCATCCATGAGATGACATATAATGTAAATTACTATGACAAATTTTGGAATAGAGCCGCCTTTTAATTCTTTTTGTAACTTCTTAACTGTTACATGATTTTCATTTTATGAAGAATATTATACTGACTTGAGGATTTTATTTCACTGTTGAGAGGCTATACTTTTGTTGGTTTATATAATTCAAAGAAGAAAACGCCCCAAATGAGAAAATAAAATAAAACCAGAAAGGTATTAAGATCTTTCTAATACACAATTAAATAAAATCATAGGAATAGATTCCTGTCATGTGGGAAATTGCTTACTGTCCTTATCAAACTATTAACAAATGAAAAGTTTACAATTTTCTCTTTGTATACTTTTTTTTCTCTTAACATGCAGTTTCTCTCTTTACTTTATTTTGCTTTTTTGAGATAGCATCTCATACTAGCCTTGAACTCCTGATCCTCCCAAGTATTAAGATCACAAACATACACCTTGCCTGATATAGGTACTGGAGATGAAACCCAGGACTTCTAGCATAGTAGGCAAATAGTGTGCTAATTGAACCATATCCCAGCTCTTTTAAAAATACCTTATTCATAGCTGGGCATGGCGATGCATGCCTTAATACCAGCACTTAGCAGGCAGAGGCAGAGGCAGGCAGATATCTGTTAGTTCAAGGTCAGCCTGGTCTACACAGTGAGTTCCAGGCCAGCTAGGGCTCAAGGGAGACTCTGTCTCAAAAAAACAAAAGAAAAACAAAACAGAATGAAAAACAAACCTTACTCATTTCTGTATCCCTAAAGAACTTGAGATAATACCTCAGGTTAGCAGATTCATCAAGGAAGTTGTATTACATGTGCATTTAATTTCTAGGAATACTATACTTAATACCTAACTAGAACAGAAATAATTGAAATAATATAGCAATTTTAACTGTCTTTCTACTCATTAAATATATGTCAATAAGATAGGGCACAATTTAAATGAGATATGAATCTTTTCTTTCAGTCAGTATTTGTTTATACATGCCTCTCAAATATCTCCCTAGTGTTGGGTGTTTACCTTTTTGACTCCTTCAAATGATGGAGGAAAGCCAATTGTGTTATTTTAGAGATCCTATGTTGATCTCTTAACTAAAACTTTTCTAAATAATTATCAAGAGTAATTTTGACTAGACTAACTATATAAAATACACTGACTTTGAAATCTAGCTCTTCCTGAGGAATAGAAATGTCACTATATTATTTCACTAAGTGAATGAATCGCCCTTTTTTTGAGTTTCTGAAGTATTTTCAAGACTAAAATGATGTTTTTGCATAGCTACTTGCTCATATCTTGTCCTACCAGTTTGAAAATAGAGATCATGTCTTTCTTTAGTCACCCTTTTGTAGTTAGCATACTTTTCATATAGAATTCATATTCATTTATAGAATGAATAGACATTTTCTCTTTTAGACAGCTTCATGTGTCCCAGGCTATCCTTTAATTCACTGTTTAGCTGAGGCTGGCCTTGAACTCCTGATCTTCCTGCCTTTATCTCCCAAGTTCTGGAATTCCAGGTGCATACCGCCCCGTTTTTTAAATGATCCACTCATCCAATTATTGCTTTCCCAATGTGCATGGGTATCCACTGGAGTATGGACACCCACCAGTGGCCATACCCCCAAAGAAAAATAACTCTCCACCTTTTGGTTCATACATTCTTTCCAGCCCCTCTTCTGCAATTATCCTGGAGTCTTAAGGGTGGAAGAGGGGTGTATTGGTATAGATATAGGGTTGAATACTCTGTCTCTTCCTGTTAGGACTTTTACTAAGCTCTGACCGAGACTGAGAGCAGCACAGATCTATGGGTACAAACATAAATATTTAGAGGGCAATTTGACAGAATGACATTTTAACAGAATGACAATCAATAATGGGTTCTCCTCTATGGCCTGTGACTCTCCCAGCCGTGGGTATTTTGAACAGGTTTACAGTAGTGGGCATGAATTTCCTCCTGTGGAGCAGGCCTCAGATCCAATCAGAAAGCAGTAGATTACCTCCATAAGAGATGTACCACTATTGTACCAATGGGCACATCTTTCCTGGTAGGTCAGTATTACAGCATATAGGGTCCAGCCCATGGTAAGACCAATGAGGTCTTTTCTTCCCCCAGCAACAGCATAGCACTTTCTTGAAAGCTAACCAGTTGGGAGGAAGTTTTCCGGTCAGTTCCAGATTTATTTCTCTATGTTTTTGCAACCAAAATGTTGTTTTACTATCTGCTTATGGTGGACAGTCAAGAGCAATGGTAATAATGTTTGAGAGACCTTTGGGGCCTCCTTGACCATTAACTTGTAAGGAGATACTCCCTGCTTTTTCCTCTAGCAGTTTCAGAGTTTCAGGCCTGTTTTTTGGTCCTTAATCCACTTTGAGTTGTTTTGTATAGGATGAGAGATACGGATCAAAGTTTCATTCTTCTGCATATAGACATCCAGTTTTCCAAGCATCATTTGTTGTCTTTTTTCTATTTTTAGTATCTTTGCTAAAATGGCTGGGACTGGAGATATGGTACAGCAGTTGAGAGCACTGGCTGCTTTTGCAGAGGACCCACTTAGGTTCCCAGTATCCACATGACAGTTAACAGCTATCTATAATTCTGTTCTAGAGGATCCCACACCCTCTCTGGCCAAGTGGTGGTCTACATACATAATAGCAAAATACACATATAAAATTAAAATAAATAATTTTTTTAAAAATCAGGTGGATATGTTGTGTGGCCTTGTTTCTGAGTCTGTTCCATTGACCTGCATATCTGTGTGTGTTTTTTTAAATCAGTATCTTGCTGTTTTTATTACTATAGCTCTGTAATATAGCTTGAAATCAGATATGCAAATACCATCCTGGGTCTTTTGTGTTTCCATTTATTTGTTTGGGTTCTTTTTGTTTTGTTTGTTTTTGTTACTGTTTTTGAGACAGGGTTTCACTACATAGCCCTGGCTGGCCTGGAACTTGCCACGTAGACCAGGTTGTCCTTGAACTCAGAGAGATCTATCTGCCTGTCAGTGCCACCCAACTGCTGGGATTAATGGTGTATGTTACTGTGCCTAGGTTTCATTTGAATTTTTAAAATATTTTATATGTATGAGTTTGTCACCTGAATGTATGTAAGTAAACCTGTGTCGTGCAGTTTCCATGGAGGTCGGTAGAGGGCATCAGATCCCCTGGAACTGGAGTTAGGGGTAGTTATTAACTGCCATGTGGATACTGGGAACCAAGTCCAGCTTCTCTGCAAGAGCAGCCAGTACCCTTAACTGCTGAGCCACCTCTCAAGTCCTCCATTTGAATTTTAAGCTCCTCTTTGAAGAGTATCACTGGAATTTTTATTGAAATTCCATTGACTATATAGATTACCTTTAGTAGGATGGCCATTTGACAGTATTAATCTTACTAATCCATGAATATAGAAGGTCTTTCTATTGTCTAGTGCTTTGCTTTTTTTCTTCAATGTTTTATTTTTTTAATATTTAAAAATTTTTATGTGTATGAGTGTTTGACCTGAATGTCTGTAGGTGAGCCACCTGTATGCTGTGCCCACAGAGGTCAGAGAGGGTGTTGGAACTAGAGTTAATGTATGGTTTTGGGGTGCCATGTGGGTGCTGGAAACTGAACCTGGGTCCTCTGCAAAAGCAGCCAGTGCTCTTAACTGCTAAGCATCTCTTCAGCCTCTCCAGTATTTTGAAGTTTTCATTATTGAAGTGTTTTGCATCCTTGGTTAGGGTTATTCCAAAGATTTGTTTTCTGGGTGTTTTGGTTTTGGATTGTTTGTTTGTTTGGGAGGGATTATTATGAATGGGATTGTTTCCTTGGTTTCTTTCTCAGTATGCTTGTAATTGCTACATAAGAATGCTACTGTTTGTAGCATTAATCTTGTAGCTTGCCACTTTGTTCAAAGTGTTATCAGTTCTAAGAGTTTTCTGGTAGAATCTTTAGTAGCTGCAAATAGAGATGCTTTGACTTCTTCCTTTCCTGTTTGTTTCCTTTTATTTGCTTTTCTTATTGCTCTAGCTAAGACTTCCCAGTACTGTATTGGATAAGGGTAGAGATAGTGAACACTTGTTTTTTTCTAGTTTTTTGTGCTAATGTTTTAATATTTTCTCTGTTTAATATAATGTTGGCTAAAAATTTGTCATATGTAGCCTTTTCTATTTCTGGAATAGTTTGAAGCATTGGTATTTGTTCTTTGAAAATCTGGCAAAATAGATCAGTGAATCCATGTGTATGAGTATATTGCCTACACGTGTGTAAGTGTACCCATGTTGTGCAGTACCCTGGGAGATCAGAAGAGGGCATTGGATTCTCCTGGAACTGGAGTTATGGACAGTTGTTAGCTGTCATGTGGTTGCTGGGAATCAAACCTGTGGCTCCTCTGTAAAAGTAGCCTGTGTTCTTAATCATCTCCATCTCTCCAGCCCCCTGTTTTCTTAATGTAGGCACTTAGAGCTCTAAATTTCCCTCTTAGGACTGCTTTCATTGTATCCCAAGGGTTTTGTATGTTATGTTTTCATTTTCATTTGATTCTAGGAATATTTTTATTTCTTCAAGGACCTATTCATTGCTTAAGCCCCATGAATTTGTGTATGCTTTAGGGTTTCTTTTACTGTTGATTTGTAATCTTATTCCATTGTGACCAGATAGGCTACAAAGAGTTATTTTGATATCCCAATATTTATCAAGACTTATTATTTGTTTCTTACTATGTGATTTATTTTAGAGAAAATTTTATGGGCTGCTGAGGAAATTTTGTATTTTATAGTGTTTGAATGGACTCTTTTCTGTTGGGATGACTTATCAGGTGATGAGAGTAAGATATTGGAGTCCCCTACTGTTGTGCTGGGATTAATTTGTCACTTTATATTTAGTAGTATTTGTTTTATGAAGTTGGGTACAACTGTGTTTGGGGCATATATGTTTAGAGTTATAATGTCCTCCTGATAGAATGTCCTCCTGATAGATTGTTTCCTTAATCATTATGAAGTGACTATCTTTTCTTACTGGTTTTGGTTTAAAGTCTTTTTTGTCTGATGTTAGAACAGCAATACATGCTTGTTTTCTAGGTCCATTTGCTTGGAACACCTTTTTCCATCCTCTTCTCCAAAAGTATCTGTCTTTTATGATAAGAGGTATTCTTGTAGGCAACAAAGAAATAGTTCCTGCTTTTTGATCCAATTTATTAGTCTGTGCCTTTGGGTGGGAATTAAGACAATATTCAGAATTGTTTTTGGAAGGTATGTATTGATTCCTGCCATTTGTTGAATGTTTTGTGTAATCCCGTCCTCATTCCTATCATGTCATCATTCCTCCCACCCCATCTTAGCTGTTCTAGCATGTCTTATTCTTTCTTGGTTTTGTCGCTGGATTTTTCTCTTAGTCTGATTCCTTCAAGCATCTTCTATAGAGCTGGCCTAGTGGTTATAATTTCCTTTTGTCTATTTTAATCGTGGCAACTTTTTATTTTTCCTTAACTTATGGCATATAGCTTTGCTGGGTATTGTAGTCTGGTGTCAGGTACTGTCTTTCAGTACTTGAAATACTTATTTCCAGACCCTCATGGCTTTTAAAGTTTCACTTGACAAATGTTACTCTAATGGGCCTGCCTTTATATTTGACTGGATGTTTCTCTCTTACCACTTTCCATGTACTTTGTTTTGTGATTAGTGTTTTAATAGTATAACAAGGCCTTTGTTCCATGTCCTAATGCCTTCTGTGTCTGGATTGGCATCTCTTTTCCTAACTCTGGAAAGTTTTTTCTCTTTCTTTCTTTTTGGTCTTAGGATTCTTTTGAAAATGCTTTCTATGCTTTTAGAACTTCTTCATCTATACCTATAAATTGTAGATTTTGTTTTTCAGAGTGTTGTGTATATCTTGGAATTCCCAGTGGTACCTTCTTATTTTATCCTTATCCTTTAATGTTTTTCTGCCTTGTCTTCAAGCACAGATATTCTGTCCTCGATCCATTCTAGTGCTCTTAACTGCTGAGCCATCTCTCAGCCCCCTGTTTTTTGTTTTTTGTTTTTTTTAAACAGGATCTGACTATGTGGCATTGGCTGGCCTGGAACTTACTATGTAAACCAGGCTGGCCTCACAGAGATCTGCCCCCCCCCTCCCCCCGTGCCTTACAGAGTTTTCATTTTGCTTGCTGTTTTTTTTTTTTTTTTTCCCAGCAATCCAGATTGACTTTTCTTAAGTAGTTTTCCTTGTTGACACCCTCATTCATGTCATCCATCACCTTATTTTGTTCAGCTATCTGTGTCTTTGAACTTACTATATTGAACTTATTGGGGTTCCATGTAGCTCACTCTCACTAGATGCCATTACTGGTTAATAATTAGTTAATAATTTTTGGAGGCATTATATTGTCTTGGTTTTTCATGTTCTTGTTGCTGCATTGATATTTTTTCAGCTGATGTTGTTTTATACTATATTCTTTCAGTTAAAGTATTTGCACTATTCAAATGAGATTTGGATGTGGTAGAATAAGGTTATAGTTCAGAAAATAATTCCTTAATCTAGGAGATCAGAGTCCTTGGTGTAAACTGTTTATTATTCTGTGAGTCGGATATTAGCTGTGAGAGCAATGTAGATGTTGTACCAACCAATTAATAACAGTAGTCTCCTTGACTTCACTGACTGTTAGAGGACAATCAAGAATAGTATGAAATATATTCCAATTTCAGTTAATAAGATCAGGAGTATGAGGGGAGTAAGCTAGGTAAGAATAAGGATTACACATTAGATTAACTTTGAAAGGGGGATTAAAAATTTCAGGTATGTAAAGTATCTGGCAGGGGAAAGTTGCAACACTGTTAGAGTTCACAGATTTTAGACATTATTTAACAGACATAAATGTAAATCAGGCTGGTCTCAGTCTCACCTCTCTCTGCTGCCAAGTGCTGGGATTAGAGGCAGGCACCACCCTATCCAGGCAAAGTCTTACTTTTAATGACATAGTCTACTGAGTTGAAGTAACATTGTTAATTTTTCCTCTTGAATTCTTTTGTAAGGTATTGTGAGACTCAATACGTATAATTCTCTAAGTAATAACATCTCCATATGATTTCTTGTTCTTATAGAGTAATTTTCTTAGAATAGATTTCATTCTGGTTACAGTTAAGAAGTAAAAAGAAGGGCTGAGTACAAGGACACATACCTTTAATCTCAGCACTCCAGAAACAGAAGCAAGTGGATCTAGAGGTAGAGACCAGCCTGGTCTACATAGCAAGTTGTAGACGAGCCAGGACTACACAATGAGACCATGTCTCAAAAAAAAAAAAAAAAAAAAAAACAGAAAAAAAGATAAAAAAGAAGAGGAATAAGGGAGAAAGAAGAAAATACATAGGAATAAGGGGGGGGGGTGTCAATATATGAGATGTGGCTGAATAGTGAAGACTGCCTTATAGTAAACCTGATAGAAAGCCAGACAGTCCTAAAGCTCAACTTAGTAAAATACAAACAAAAGCAAAGCCATTGTGAAATACATATGTGTTTGAAAATTAAATAAAAGAAAATAAGAAATAACAAAGTATACTTATGAAATGAATTTATGATCTAGCTATCTGAGTTGAAAAGGTAAAGGTCTCAGATCTGTCTGACTTTAGCAGGTTTTACCTGGTGCTTTGTGGGGGAGGGGAAAGTGGGAACCATTGGTCTCTGCAGCTTCAGTGTTCATGGGGTTCTGGTTTGGGGGGAGTCAGGGTGTAAGTCCTTTCTGAATAATTCCTCAGACCCCTGCACTCCTCCGTGGCCTCTTTTAGTCCTGCAGCTCCAGTGTATGTGAAGAGCAGCACTTCTCTTGCCCTGATGTATTACTATGTATTGCTTCAGTTCTACCACATACTTTGTTTTGATGTGCTGATGTTGTGTGTGTATGCGTGTGTAGTTCTTTTGTTTTCTTGATGAATTAATTCATTTGTCTCTGTATAGTAACCATAAATGAGAATGATATTTACTGTCAATTGCCTTGAATGATATATATGCTTTCTTGGTGCTCTAGTCTGAGTGAAGAAGAACTGAAAGCCATGTCTTCTAACTTGCCATCCAAAGTCATCCACCTTGATACTTTTTTGTTCCCACAGCTTTTCCGACGTGTTGCAGCAGCTTTACCTGGAATGGAAAGCACACAGGACCGAAGCAGAGAAGACAGTATCCTTTTTGTTTTCTTCAGCAAATGTTAATACCTCTACTACTTTGCAGAGCCCCACTTTGATGATTTATTAGTTATTTGTTCTGGGAGAAAACACCTGACAAAAATAACCAAGAATGGAAGGGTTTATTTGGGCTCAACAGCCCATTGAAATCATGAGGCAGCTGGTCTCATTGTCTGTAGTCAGGAAAGAGAGATGAATGCTGGTACACTGCTCTCCAGGACCCCAGCCTGTTTAATGATGCCATCCATATCCAATGTGGATCTTCCTACTTCAGACCTCTGGAAATGCCCACAGATATTTCTAGAAGTTTATCTCCTAGATGTTGTAAACCCAGTCAACAATCAAGATTAACTGTCACAGTTGGCTAATGAATATTATCTTGTTGCTTTCAACATCTAGGAATTGGTGGCTTAGATGCACAAAAACACAAAAGATTTCTGCAGTAAATTAGATCTTGTTATTCAAGTGCACCCTTGCAACCTGCGTCTTACTATAATTCTTCAGATTTTGTTTGCTCAGTTGTTGTTGTTTTAACTGGGTTGTTTGTTTTGTGTTTTTGAGACAGTCTTGTGGGTCCCAGGCTGGCCTCAAATTTCTGATTCTTCACCTTCCAACTACTAGATTCCGGGTGTGTGCCAGCAACTAGCATATTCCTTATGTTGTACTGGGACTTGAACCCAGGGCTTTCTGCCTGTTAGGCAAGCACTCCGCCAAGTAAATTGCAACCCCATCCTCATTTGCTCCTTTTTCTTTAAAAAATATACTGTTTTTTTCTTAATGTGTCACGAGTATTTTGCTTGCATATAAGTGTACCACATACATGCAGTGTATACAGAGGCAAGAAGAAGGTGTCAGATTCTCCTAGAACTGGAGTTATACACAGTTGTTAGGCACTGTGTGGATGCTGGGAACTGAACCTGGGTCGTCTTAAAGAGAAGCTAGTGCTTTAACCTCTGAGCCATCTCTCCAGGCCTCCACCCCTTACCCCTGGCCTTTTAAGGATATTTATTTTGTTTATGTTTTTATGTGGATGTGGATATGTTCAGGTACCCATGGAGCCCAGAGAGGGTGTCGAATCCCTTGGAGCTAGAGTTACAGGTGGCTGTGAGCTGCCCACCATGATATTAGAAACCAAACTTGGGTCCTCTGAAAGAGCAGCAAGCATTCTTACCCAATGAAACATATCTCTAGCTCCCTTACTTGCTTTTTAAAGAGTAGAAAACCCTTATAATGCCAGTCTCCTAAGTTCCCTCCTCCTTTTTTGTTTTCGTTTTGCTTTGTTTTGTTTTTGAGATAAGCTCTCCCTGTAGCGTCAGTTGGCCTCAAATTTGCTATGCAGACCAGGCTGGCCTCAAATTCACAGAGGTCCACCTGCCTCTGCCTCCCAAATGCTAGAATTAAAGGGGTATGCAAACATGGCCAGCCTGATTCTTTAGTTTTAGATCCTTTGGTTCTGGGTTTTCCCCCAAAGAATATCATATCTTCTTTTCCTACTTGACACAGGAAGTAACTTGGAATGGAACTGTATTGGTGATGTCTAAGGATCTTCATTGTAATTACTATCTAAAGTTTTTCCATATGAAGATATTGTTAAGAAGCTATAAGCTTCATAACACTGTATTCAGTTATTCTAAATGGTTTTTTTTTTTTTTTTTTTTTTTTTTTTGCATCTTTTTGCTTTCTTTTTCTTTTTGAGACAGGGTGTCCCTGTAGTCCCCAGCAGGCCTGGAACTCACCGTATAAATGTAGACCAGGCTAGTCTGAGTCTCACAGAGATCCATCTGTCTCTGCTTCCCAAGTGCTGGGATTAAAGGTATGTGCCTCCATGCTTGGCCCAAGTCTTTTATTTTTAATGGCATGATGTATTCTACTGAGTTGAAGTAACATTAATAATTTTTCTTTTTACTTGAATATTGTCAGACTCATTATGAATAATTATATAAGGAATATCATCTTCATATGATTTCTTGCTCTTACAGAATAATTCTCTTAAAATCTGGTGAGTAGGACTCGTATTTCATTTTGAGTCTTGTGCATATAAATAAGCTTATTCCAGTTGATTACCTGTGTGGTAAGGTTGCTATCTAGAAAATAGTGAGTAAGTTCTAAAGTCAAATAAAAATACAAGAGGCTTGCCAGAGATGTCAGAGTTTAGTGAGGCAGAATTATACTTTCCCATTTATAATTCCTTAACTTTTTTTTCAGTGATTGACATAAAACTGGAAAAGCCTCCAGAGCAACCGGTCAATGAAGGAGGCTGTTCCTGCTAATCTCCCCTGGCATCTTCAACCCGTCTTCAGAAGCTCACTGCTTTCGTCCCCGTACTCTTTCATTGACTGCAGTGTGAATATTGGCTTGAACCTTTTCCCTTCAGTAATAACGTATTGCAATTCATCATTGCTGCCTGTCTCGTGGAGATGATCTATTAGCTTCACAAGCACAAAAAAGTCAGTGTCTTCATTATTTATATTTTTTAAAAAGCCAAACCCAGCATATTCCAGTGATAACTTTGAAGATTAGATACATTTCTTAACATTTTTTTCCTTTTTTAATGTTATGATAATGTACTTTAAAATGATGAAAATCTCAGCAGTATGAGTGTGGCTTGCTTAAGGAGCAGTGTGTTCACAGCAGCATTTGCCTACCCTCTTGACACCTTCCAGTTTTTCTCTTCCTTCTCCCATTCCCTGTTCATAACCCTCCCACAAAACAAAGAAGAGGTGGCAAACAGCAGTTCGGCCAAGCTCATTAGAATTATCCTTAGATTCTACAGATACCATTTGCTCCAGGCCATCAGCCAACATGTCCAAAAAAAAAAAAAAAATTGGGGGGGGGGTCCTTTTTGAGACAGGGTCTCCCTGTGGTCCCAGCTATCCTGGCACTCGCTATATAGACCAGGCTAGCCTTGATTTCACAGAGATCTGCCTGCCTCTGCCTCCTCAAGTGCTGAGACGAGAGGCCTGTGCCACTATGCCTGGCTCCAAAATTATTCTTGAGCGCTAATATAAATTATTTAGACCTTCTCTGAGGTCAGAATTCAGCCATTGCTATCATGGTGGGCAGTGCTTCAATGAGGAAAGGGTTCTGTTTATCTTCCAGAAGAGTCCTAATGAACTTACTCTGAGTACTTACAAGTAAAGAAACAGAATATATTTCTGGCCAAAACAGATAACCCTTTCACATGAACTTTATTTGACTTTGGGAGAAAAGGCTTTAGAACTGTTTTTACTATTTATTTCTTCATGGTGAATTTTTCAAAGTTCTAATGAACAGTATCTCCCAGATTTTTTTTTTAATTGTCAAATATTGTTTGTTTTAATCAACAGCACCTTTTTAAGCAATAGATTTCACTTGGGTTTTCTTTTTTAAGAAAAATGCTATGTAGACAAGGCATTGGTAAAAGTCAATTTTCTTTTAAGAACCAGCAGAAGAATTTAAATTTGACAACATGATGAAAACTATAGTAGAAATAATGGCTTCTAAAGCTTACCAACAAAAGAATTCTCACAGAATAGCAAATACTCTGTTCTGGACATTAGGTCAAATTTGAAGATGGAAATAATTTCCTTGGAAGCCCTAGGGGCAGATCAGAGAAAACATGCATTAAGAGGGAAAAGAGGATGGAAATAAAAGTCAATATTATGCAGATTTATGCCTTATTTTTTAGCATTTTAAAAATTTTGGTTCTTTCAGGCTGTTTTTCCTTTATATTAGATCTGTATAAATAGTTTAGTTAACTAGTGGTTTAGTTTTTGTATTTAAGGTACAACCCAATCTTTTTTTCTTTGGTCTTAATTTATTTCTTTTGCCTTTTTTTTTAACTTTCAATTTTTGGTGTTTTGTTAAATCTGTTTAGAGCTTCATCACCATGGCAATATGTATTTCCCTTAAAACATTGCAAACAAATATACTAGGAGTGCACCCTTTAATCTTTACTAGTTATTGTGAGATTGCTGTGTAAGTTAATAAACACATTTGTAAATACATTGTTTGCAGGGGGGAAAATTCTGAGTTATAGCTCAGAAGCACCTGCTGAATTTATGTTGTAAGCGTTACTTAACACAGTATAGATGAAAAGACAAAATAACTTCATATTCCTTACCTCCTCATTGCAACAAAATCCTTAACTGGGAAAACCTTTTTCCTCCCTCTTCCTCTTCCTCTTCCTCTTCCACGTCTCACTTACTTTCACCTTGTAATATTCAGAGAGCACTTGGATTATGGATCTGAATAGAGAAATGCTTTCAGATAATCATTAGCCCACATACCCTGTAACTTATACTCAAAAAATGAGATGGAGTTGTAAAGTGCTTTTATAATACAATATTGTTGTTAAAAGCAAGGATTGACTCTTTTGTTTTATTTTGACATGGCATGTCCTGAAATAAATATCAATTCAATATGGTAGACGGGTCATATTCTTTATTTGAAAGAAGTTGTGATTTCTGAAAAGGGGGTGGTTGATTGTCTTCCTACACTGTTGCATTGGATTCTTTTTAAATGTTATCTTTGAAAGTAACCAATGTGCTGCTTTTAATCTTGGTCATTTTATTTAGCTTGGGATTCTTTAACTGAAGCAGTGTGTTCATAGTCCAGATTTTAACAAACCCAGTTTTGCTGCCAAAAATATATAAATAAAACACAAAAAACAGTGATTATTGCCTTGGTTTCCCATTCCTCCCATTGTGTTGAATTACCATATGCTTCTTCCTCCCTCCCTAAAGGTGTAAAAGGAACAATTATGAAATAAAACATGGGGAGTCAGAATTATTTTCAGTTGCTGAGGAGCGGAAGAAGGGCTACAACTTGAAAGATAGCCCTTATTATGGTAGGAGTAAGGTACATAATCATGTACCACATGTGATATTCACTGCATATGAATGGTGGTCTTATAAGATTATAACAGAACTAAAAGGTTGGTAACATAGTATTAAAGCATAAAACATCTCTCACTTGTCTATGATAATTCTAGTATAATTATATGGTAGATCAATCATATAAAAGTAGAGCACATACAGTTATTTACAATACATGAGAGCAATAATAAATATTACTGATTTATTTAAAGTGTAGTTCTATGTACTAAAAAAAGTTATTGTAAAACAGTATGCCATAATGTCAGCAATAACCTTCTGTGTCTGATTACTGTGTCTCTTAATTGTATGTTCTGTTTGGTTTATTTTTGTTTATTGTTTTTTGGTGGGGTTTTGTTTTTTGTTTTTTGTTTGTTTTGAGACAGGCTGGCCACAAACTAGCTTTATACCCTGATCCCTCCTGCCTCCACTTCCCAGATGTTGGGATCACAGGTATAGACCACGCAGCAAGCCTCAGAAGCAAGAATTTAAAGATGACATAA
Organism: Eospalax fontanierii; assembly: GCA_035773235.1. NCBI lineage: Eukaryota > Metazoa > Chordata > Mammalia > Rodentia > Spalacidae > Eospalax > Eospalax fontanierii. The sequence continues at coordinate 166,657,032 of CM069524.1, forward strand.
TAAGTATTAAGGAGATTAAATTATTAGCAATATGGAGCAAGAATAAGTAGCCATTTGATAACCAAAACATTGTGAAAATATAATAGTGTAAATATTAGGATGGATTCCATTGACTTTGTGCTGGAACATTAAGAACCTCACTGATCAAGGAACAGTTAGAAAAGATGATACCCAGGGGCAGTTCCACAAAGGAAAACAGTAAGTAGTTAAAGTACTGAAAACAGAATCTTGAATGTGATATTTATGACTGACATCTGCATAGCTTCTGATGCCGTTTTTGATCTTGATCCTTGGCTTTTGGTAGGCATGTCCTTATAGCATCCCCTTCCTTTGAGTATGTGCTGGACCTGTTTATTTGATTCTAAGGAACAGAATATAGCAAAAATGACAAACTACATCAAATACTAGATGCTGAAAGAGTAGATTTTGTGGGGAAAAGAAAGGCAATGTACTCAAGTGTTCACAGCAGCTTTACTTGTAAATAATACTTTAAGAGCTACAAACACCCCAGATTTACACTAAAAAAATGAAAGTATGAACACTTACTGATTCTAAAAGAGTTGATTTTGTCTTATTTTTACTGTCAATAACTTTTTTGTTTTTATTTTTGATACAGGGTTTCATTGTATAGCTCTGACTATCCTGGAACTCGCAGAGATCCTATCTCTGCCTCCTGAGTGCTGGAATTAAAGGCATGTGCCACTATACCTGACTACCGTTGATTACTTTTTTCCCCTTTATCTGTCCTAAGCAACCGTTGATATGAGCTGCCTATGAAGAGGCCCATGTGACAAGGAATTGAGGGCTGTCCCTTATCAGAGCCAGTGAGGAACTGAGGTCCTCAGCAAGGCAGCCCATTAGAACCAATGAAAAATGACCCATAGAGCCTGGCAGAGCTGGCTCAATGAGTGCAAAAACCTGCTAAATCTGAGTTCGATTCCTGAAACCCCAGGTAGAGAGATAGAACAGACTCCTATAAGTTGTTCTCTGACTTCACAAGTGGGACTGCTCACTCAAACATACCATATATACACACAATGATTAATAAGTCAAATTCTTTAAAAAGAAAAATAAGTCTTGAACTTAAAGATTTGCAAACCACATGTTTGATAGAGACTAGATCTCAATATATTTAAGGAACTTTCATAATTTTGTAGAAAAACATAAAAAGGCAAAAGATTAGACCATTTAAGGACATGAAAACACTCCACATTATTAGTCACCAGGGAAATGCAAATTAAAGCCAAAATGAAGCTGGGTATGATGGTTACAACTGTTGTAATCCTAGCACTTGTTAAACTGAGAGGGGAGAGTTAATGTAGAGCCTGGTCTGGGCTAAGCCTGAGAGTAAGGCCCGCCTTAAAACCAAACTAAAAACAATGAGTTATTACTACATATATTAGAAAAGCTAAAATTAAAAAGACCATACCAAATGTTGGTAAGAATGGGTATGATAGCCGGGCATGATGGCACATGCCTTCACCCTAGCACTTGGGAGGTAGAGGCAGGCAGATCTCTCTTGAGATCAAGGGCAGCCTGTTCTAGTAAGTTTCAAGCCAGCCTGTGGCTACAGGGAGACCCTGTCCTCAGCGTAAGAGGCAAAGTCACAGCCATACACAAGCTGGAACCTCATGGGAGGGGTCTCTGGGGGAATGCAGCCACTCAAAGAAGACAAACTGCTGATGAACATTGGGAAATCCTCCATACTCTGCTCTGCTCTACCATCAGCCTACCACTAGAGGGATGTAGAACCATGGCTCATGAGAGGACCCCAGCTCAGGTTCACAGGAAGAACCTCAGCTCTAGCTCATTGGAGGAGACCACAGCCCTGGATTCTGGCCTGGGAAGACTGATTTTCTAGAACAGACCTCCCAGTTCCCCTGAGGGCAGCTCTGGTCCTACTCCACATGTGGTCCCGGGCACCCAGACCTTATGTTCAACCTCTCATTACCAGGCACTGAGATTTTCTAGTGTGTGTCTATCACTCTTCTACAGTCCCCGTGTGCCTTCACCTATTCCCTAACAGCTTTCTAGAGGTAAAAGTCAGTCTGGGAAGTTTAAAAAAGAAATAATAACTAGACATACAGTTCCCACACTAAAAATATGTAATATTTTAGAATATAAATTCACAATTCAATGTCTACTATAATTTTTTAAGATTATTTACTGACAAAACTATACTACCAAGCTCCAACAATAATGTGAAAGTTGTCTCTTTCTGTGTGAGTTTGCCCTTTCCAGATTCTCCAACCTATACAAAGTTTTTCAATGTAATCATATTATTTCTTAAAGAAAGCAATGCTAATGAAATAACAGACAAATGAAGGGGCTGAAGAGATGGTTCAGTGGTAAAGAACTCTGGTTGCTCTTGCGGAGGACCTGGGTTTGGTTCCCAGCACCCATATGGTGGCTAACAGCTGTCCATAACTCCAGTTCCAGGGGATCTGACAAACTCTTCTGACCTCCATGGGCATTGCCTAACACAAACAAGTGCACTTATATATGGGCAATACACCCATACATAAAATAATAATAAATATATTTTTTAAAAAGCTTTAAGAGCCAATATAGTAATGGTGGGTGGCTCACATTTATGTACACAGTATGTCATTAACACCTCTTACAGAATTGTGTGGTCTCATTTGTGGCACAGCCACCATGTTACCTGATGAGGGAATGAGGTTTGCAGTTTCCCCAAGGCATTTACTAGTGTAACAGTGTGTCTGCCACAGCATGAAGTCCAAGACAATATGCAACTTAGACATGGACATTCATAAAACTAGGGTTTTTTAAGGTTCTTAAATATATATGTAATATAAACTACATTTAGCATTAAATGGAAGTAGTGTACTGCCACATTCAGCAGCATCTAATTTCTTACAATGTAATGGAGAAGAATTTTCCTCAATCATGATAAACACCTGTAAGTTAAACGGCAACTTTGTTTAAAAGTTTTAAGGTCCATTATAGCTGCATCAGTGTTTTCCCAAAGCACTAAGAACTCAAGTCATCATCAAGATTGTCTGAGTGAACAGTAAACACTTCTTGTCAATTGGTTTCCATAACCTTCATGTATCCAACTCCAAAAGGGACTCTGGCTTCTGTCCATATTACTTGTTTGAAGAAAGCCTATTTTAATCCCCTAACAATGAGTGCAGAGTGTCACAGAATGTGAGGTCCAGGTTCCAAAATCAGTTTTCCTGTGTCATCACAGGACATGCTATACCCTTCTAATTACCATTCAGCATTGAGTGGCTGTAATTGATGGTGTAACTACTCTCTTCTGTGTTCCCAGCAAACAATCTTATTCCTGCTAGAAATGGGGAAAGTCCATAATAATGTGAAAGACAGCTTCGCATCTCAAGCTCAGCCAGCTCCAGGCACCAGTAGCTATACAGACAGATACCACTAGAAGAAGCACGTTGCAAGCAATGAATATATTCAGTAAGTCTTTCAAAAGCCTTAAGTTCTTCTAACTGTTCCACCAAGTTCATGTCCAGTGGCAACTCTGGTCACCACAGTGGCCACAAGAGAATCTCACCAAGATCTCCAAGTGCTAGAGACCAGTGGATCTGGGTAGACTAAAGTATAAGGGCTGTGCAGCTGGCCAGTGAAGGTTCTCTTCCTTTGGCATATGAGAAGGTAGCTCTTATAGGGGCTAGAGAGATGGCTCAGTCATTACGAGTACATACTGCTCTTACAGAGGACCTGACATTGGTTCCCAGCATCCATTTCAGGTGACCGCCTGTAACCTCAACTCCAGGGGATTCAGAAGATCTGACACCCCCTTCTAGACTCCCACAGGCACATGCAAGTACATATACAGAAACACAGGTATACAATTAATTTTTTAAAATTAAAATAACTTAGAGGAAGGAAGGCTTAACTGCTGCTTTGTAGTTGGAACTCTATATTCAGAACGTTTTTCCTGGCTTAACAAATCCTGATCTCAGCTTGTTACTGCTTTCTCTCTCTGTCATGGCTGATGACTAGCTGTCCATCTTTAGGGTCTATGCTTCAAGTTTAGGGGAGATGGACTGATTGGAATGTGATTCTCACAATAAAGCTGCCTAGGTACCATTTAAACTGCCTCCAGATACCTGCAGGAAGTTAGGGCTGGGGAGCACTGTTATCTGAGGTCTAGAAATAAAGCAGAGACTCAACTCCTGAGAGTTGTCTGGGGCCAGACCTCAGCTTCAGCTGTGGCAAGCGGTCCTTCAGGCTGAGCTGTCCCACAAGGGACAGAAAGAGGAGTAAGTGAACTACAAACATGATCCATATCAAGTAGGTGAGGGATCTATTTTAAAGGGTATTTAGGATACAGAATTCCATAATGCTTAGGTCACTGGATTTTGAAGAAATATTCAACTGCCAAGATGCTCAGAATAAAACAGACCTTTACAGTGTGCATAATCTGTTCAGAAAGGCTATGGCGGGAGGATGGTCCTAGAAATGGAGCTAGAGAGGAGCTACCCCAGTGAGCTGACCACAATTAGCTAAGGCCACCTGGGCTTCCCAAACAGTGTACAGAGATAGCTTTGTGTGAGAACTCCATGATATACTAGCATTAATGTTTGGCTTTGTATATGGCCATGTCCTCCTTGCTTCACATCTTGAGTCTGTCTATGCTTGGGAATCTAGTACAAGCTCCTTCCCTGGCATTCAAGGCCTCTGGTGCCTATATTCTGTTGACCTTGTTCTCCATCCTTAGCAACCTGTGCTGCATCACACTGCACATCTGACTTCATCCAGTAAACATCCCACCGTGGTCTTTGTTTCCTCTTCATGTAAGTAAATCTCCATCAGACCATGGTTGGAAGAACATTCATCTTTTAAGCCAACTGAAGACAACCACTCCTTCATTCTCCTGTTCCCATACCTGGGTAAAGGGTTTCTTTGGGCCTCAAGGCTTCAACTTAAACCTAGCCTTGATATGTGATCATAGTGTCCATGTTGAGACAGATAACACACAGTTCCTTGAATTTAGGAGCCAGGTCTCATTCTGAATTCTCACCTGCTTCTAATCCTAGTTACCCAATGTTTTCCCTTCTTTGGCTTAAATCTGTTTTAGCAGGGATTTCTGTCAGAGAATGGAGAGGCCTGATGGAGAATGGTTGTGTTTCCTTCCCTGGCCACCTGGATCCAATTAATTGGCTCAACTTTAGGAGGAGAAGTGACCATGGAAAGGTTCTTAACGCTAGGGTTCTAGGGAGATGGCTCAGTCAGTAAAGTGCTTGCGGCACAACACGAGAACCTGAGTTCAGATTTCCCAGCACCCATGTAAAAAGCTGGGTGCCACAGCATATGCCTGTAATCTCACCACTGGGGAGGCAGAGACAGGATCCCTGAGACTTTCTGAAGAGTCCAGTCCAATTGGTGAGCTCCAGGTTCAGTGAGAGACCGTGTCAAAAATAAGGTGGAGAAGTCAGGCTTGGTGGCACATGCCTTTAGCCCTGGCGCCCAGGAGGCAGAGGCAAGGAAATCTCTGTGAGATTGAGGTCAGCCTGGTCTACATAGTAGTGCCAAGCCAGCGGGGCTACAGGAGACCCTTTCTTAAAAAGTCAAAAAAATAAGGTGGAGAGTGACAGTAGAAGACATCCTATGTTGACGTGTGGCCTCTCACATGATGCACATGTGCACAGTTACAACAAAGACCCTAACACCAGAGGCCTCTCACAAAGCCAGCAGAGCCATCTGTGGATTACATCAGCTCAGACAACAGAGAGCCTGACATAGCTTCTCCTCTAGAGTCTTCAGAGATGGCCAACCTCCACCTGCCATGTTATGGGTAGAGAAAGCAAGATCTAGAAATCTGAGTGTCCAAATTGTTCAGCTTAACATGCTGTCAGCAGTTTAACGCCACCTCAGGATGTGCCCTTTAGTAGTAGATGCTGGGTTACAGAAAATGCACAAGGAAATGGTACCTCCTGGAGGAACAAAACAAGTCAGAGCCAGTTCTGGAGCCAGTCATGTCTTTATTAGCATCTGCAGTTGAGCCAATGGAACCCTCATCTACGGGGGAACTTCAGTCAGCTACTACTATGCTTAGCATTTCTATTGGCAGCTGGGACAGGATGATGGAAGAGTCTAGAAGGGGACCAAATAGAGAGACTGCTTGCCACCTGCAGGAACATGAGGGGCTCCCCTGGCTGGTACAAAGGCAGGTCAGGCCCCAGAAGGAAATAGTGCCAGCTACCTCAGAATGAAGAGGCCAAGACTCAGATAGTGACAGTCACAGCAACTGACAGCTGAGCTCCTGGGATCAAAAAGGCATCTCCCAATAGAGGCAACTTCCTAAGGCTGGAGTTTCCAAACAGCTCACCTGTGCCCCAACCAGGAGCCCCAAGTTCAGCTCAATTGTTATAGGGAAGCTGGTAGTGGGAAGAATGATACTAAACTCAGAGTGTTTGGGGTAAATGTGGGTGTCAGTACTGACAGGCAAAAAATTCATTATAGTTGCAATCATGAAACTTCCATTGAAAAGTGCCCATCTCCCCTTTACCCTGGAGGCCCACCAGATCCAAACATACACCCCTGTTCCCCCATCCTGTGCCTCCACCCAGTCCAATTGTACTCTGATTCTTCGGACATCAGCACTTGCAGCCAGCAACACCCAGCCTACCTGCCTTGCTCCTTGTCTGCATATGTCCTTGTCAAAAGACTGCTAACTATAGCTTTGTCTTTATTCATTAGTTTCCTTAGGCCTGGAGCACCCTCAGAAGAAGGCAGAAAATAATAATCATTGTGATCTCCAGTGCCTTGGAGCACATAAAGCCATATTTGCTGTGTCTGGAGAAAATATATTCCTATGTGATTTCTAGGGGTATCTGGCCATGTTGGTGTCTGAAATGAATAGCTTCCTCTGAGAGGGGAGGGTAAGGAGTGAATAGCTTCCTCTGAGAGGGGAGGGTAAGGAGTCGGGGAATGGTCCAAACTCAGAGGGGTTAATGGAAAGGAAAGAGCCAAAATGGGAGGGTTTGAATGGTGGATAGCAAAGGGTGATCCAGGAGGAACTGAGGTCTAGCACTCTACGGGCACATGAGGCGCTCAGGCCTCAGAACCAGCAGGGTGACCACATAAGTGAGCCGAGCGCGGCCCCTGTAGCGGCCCCAGCGAGCATGCCCATGGCCAGCGGGGCTCCCGAGCTGTAGCAGGGATCCTCTCGCACCATCACGTGTGTCACGCCGGGACCTGCAGGAAGAGCCACGAGGGTCAAGGGCTTCCCGGGTGATTCCAACCCAATCCCATGTAAGGCATGAGCTCATTCTCCTGCACCCCAGTCAGGTAAACTGGAGACCTTGAGAGATGAGTTCACCCCATAGCCTCTATGCCATGCAGCTGCCACTGATGTTTAGTGATCATGGGGGTTAGGACAGCACTGCAGTTTCCCTGGGATCTAAGTATCACGTCGCATGTCACTGGGGCTGTAGGAAGTAGGGCGCCATCCCCACGGCAGCCACCAGGGGGCAATAATAGCTCAGGAATTGCAGTGCTGGGCAGTCTGGCTTACTCGGTGGTGGTGGGGGGAGGGCAAGGAGGTCTGCACTGGAGTAGGGAGGACCATTTTGAGGGCTGCCTGTAGGATTTAGAAAATCCGTGTATACACTAAAAAGAGAGAAACCAAGTCTTTACTGATGGGCCATGGTAGGCTTGGTGCAGAATGATGGCAGATGGCAGGCCGAGGTGTAGGTGCACCAGTGGCTTACCTGCATAGGGTGGACCATAGTAGCTGCGGACATATGTGGCCTCGTGTGCGTTGGGAGGCACCACCTCGTAGTAGTCCTGATACGGGCTGTAGACACGTACCTGTGGAGTCCAACTAAGTCAGCTGCCCAGAAACTTCCTGGTCTGGGTTTGGTCCTGACCCCCTCATTCCCCTTTGACCACCACCACACACTCCCACTGCCCCAGGGCCCCAAGCCACGGGGAACTGCTTTCCCATAGAGTTCATAATTCTCCTCTCCTAAAACTCCTCTCCCATGGTCTCCTACCTTGCTCAACAAATTTTCCATGGCTCCCAACATTTCTTTATAGGTAGACTAATATTTGCTAACAATTCTACAATGTTCTCACTTGGAGAAACCCAACTGAGATTACTCTCCTAGTCACAGGAGGGGAATGTGGCCAAGGACTAGATAAGAAATACACAAGGATTGGGGACAAAGAAAAGGAAGGATAGAGGTGGGAAGTAACTGAAATAACTATTATCTAGTATCTACTGGTAGCAGGCCAGAGAAAGGAGCACTCGTGTTACCCTTCTAATTCTTAGGGCAGGCATTGCTATCTCCACAGTAGCCCAGAGCTGAGGACTGATTGATGCTCAGAGAAACTGGGTGCTCTGACCTCTCCCTCATTATGTTTCTACCAATCTCTCAAAGCTAGCTCAAAAGTCACTCACACCTGGAAGCCCTCCTGGTCTTAGAATCTTTTTCCTGGGTTCTCTGTGAATTTGGATAATACTTTTCCTTATTCTTTCTCTTAATCTTTCCTTCCTGCATCCCAAATGTGAGCTATTTATGGACAAGGAGTTCATTAACTTGTGTCACCAGTAGGGATGATACATGACAAGAGCCAATAAATATATGTAGGATTAATGGGAACCTCTCATCTAAACCTGGATTTACTCATGGGGAAGCAGTCAGGGAAGCTGTCAGGATCCCCTTTTCTTTGAGTCCCTCCCTCTTAGCCCCCCTTCTCTCTGTATCTCTTTATAGCCTTCACACCTGAATGGCCCAACTGTCCTAAAAAGTTCAGCTGTGTCAAATTCCACTAACTCAAAGTGGCTGTGCCATCTCTCCATCTCACAAGCCTGTTCATCCTGGAAATGTTTTTCTCTGTAAACACCAGCATCACACACTCAGACCAAGAAATAAGAGGGCATATTGGCTCCCTTCCCCTCTCAGTGTGACTGGAGGTCAGAGAGTGGCATCCAGTGTCTTCCTCAGTTGTTCTCCACTATTTTGGGGACAGGACTTCTCACTGAACCTGGAGCTTACGATTCTACCTGACTGATTGGCCAGCAAGCCCCTGGCATCCTCCTGTCTCTGTTTCCCAAGCACTAGGATTACAGGTGAGCACTGCCAGTGGGTGCTGGGGACTAAACTCAAGTCCCTCATGCATCCATGGCAGACACTATACTGAATGAGCCATCTCCAAGTTCTTTTCGTTTTTTTTTTGTGTTTTTTGTTTTTTGTTTTTGAGACAGGGTCACATGCCACCTAGATTGGCCTTAAACTCATTACATAGAGGAAGATGACCTGAATTGATTTTCCTGCCACTTCCCAAATCCTGGAATTACAGGGATTTGCCACCAAGTCTGGCTCTGGCACCTTTTCCTCTGAGGTGGGAGTGTTGAGACAGAGTTTCACTGGTTAGCCCAGGCTGGCTTCAAACTCACAATCTTCCTGCCTTAGTTCCTGAGTAGATTATAGGCATGTACCACTAGGCCCAATATTTTCTTTTTGTGGTGCTAGGGATCAAACCCAGGTCCTTCTGCATGCTTGGTATACGTTGTATCATTGAGCTACATCTCCAGCCCTTGGTACCCTTGTCTTTACACATTTGCTTGTCATGAAGTCACCAGGTCTCATGATTTTACCTTCTAAATATACTCCTCTGACCACTCTATTGGCTAGTGTCAAGAGAGCTTTAACCATTTATAAACTGAGTGATCTTGAGAGAAAAAAAAAAAAAAGTTTTCAAAGGAATAGCTGGGGAGGAGAAGCCAGATTAGAGAAGACTAATGAACAGGTGAGCACTGAGGGGAGGACTCCATACCGGCCTGTCGTGTTTTTAGCACTAGGGACTGAACCCAGGGCTTCACACTTGCTAGGCAAGCACTCTACCACTAATCTACACTCCCAGCCCTCTTTTTGCTTTTTATTTTGAGACAGGGTGTCACTAAATTGCTTAGGGAGGCTTTGAGCTAGCCATCATCTTGCCTTCCAAGTATCTGTGATTAGAGGTCTGCACCACCAAACTTGCCTGTGACATTTCTTTAAAGAAGTCTAGTTGTAGCCAGGCATGGTGGCACACACCTTTGATCCTAGTGCTTGGGAGGCAGCAGCAGGCAGATCTCCCTGAGACGAGGTCAGCCTGGTCTACATAGGGAATTCCAGGCCAGCTATGGCTACAGGAGGAAAAAAAGGAAGATGAGGGAGGGAGGGAGGGAGTGAGGGAGGGAGAATGGGGAAGGGAGGAAGGGAGGAAGGAAGGAAGGAAGGAAGGAGGAAGGAAGGAAGGAAAGAAAGAAAAGAAAAGAAAAAAAGTCATCCAGTTGTAAAGGCACACGTGATGGCATGTGCCTCTAATCTCTTCTGGAAGATTCTGAATTTGAGACCAGCCTAGCTTACATTTAAGAACCCTGTCTCAAACAAAAACAAGAAACAAACTAGCAAAAGTCTGTCCGACTGTACCCGGATGTCTCCGAGCACAACTGTGATTTCCAGTCTCCGTGCTTCCTCACCTTTCATCATTTAACTACCTAGCTTGTCTTTCTGCTCAACCCAGGTACTGCTATCCTTGAACCTCAGGTTCTCTTGGGGCTCCAGATGCACACACACAGCCCTTGGACTTCTTCTCTTCTTCACAGGACTAACCAATGACAATCTGTTGTCTTCACTCCTATGACTGTTTATCTCTCCCAGCAGACTTGGAGAACACCAAAGGGTCTAGTCACATCTCAGCGAATACCGCAATGTTCAATAGTCAGTGTTCACAGCATTTATCTCAAATTGATCAAATGCAGGCCCCAACCAAAATGAGGGTCACCCTTAGTTAGACCCAAGCCTGAGCTGAAGTTCATCTTGGGGAGAACAAACAGTCCTGGGGCAATATGGAGAGCCGTGACCAGCAACACTAACACTGCAGGTCTCCACTTGAATAACTCTACAAATTTTATATATATATATGTATATATATATATATTCCCCCCCCACCCAAGGGTGATCCAGTAAGGCTCTCTGATTAGGGTGTTCAGGATCTGGGTTCCATGCTAGAAGGGGCTGGAGGGATTTAGGATTTAGGTACCCAGATCCAGTTTTATTCTTTGGGAACCTTAAGCCTGGCAGCAGCAGTGAGCTAGTAGCTTTGTGAGACATTGGAGTAGGTGGAAAATACCACCTCATCTCTCTCTGGGACACCTGCTCCTTCTCCAGGCTTGAGAGGCACAGAAGTAAACTCAGAGCACCTGGCAACAGGAAGGTCACCCCAGAGACCTCAATGACCGAAACCTGAGGGCTTGATCTCCAGTTCTCTTCTCCTCCCAAGCTTCATCCCCTCCTGTGGATGGGGACAGTGCTGGTCAATCATGGAGTTACATACACATCCCTTGGGATAATGGCCTGCAATTCCCAGGCCTGCCAGTGGCAACTGATACTGACCAAGTCACTTAACCCCTCGGAGCTTCAATGTCCTCATCAATATTGCGAGAACCCAGCAGGACAGTATCTATTGGCCCAGGTACTGCTGGGCTCTGTTGCTGTGCATGTCACAATCACCACTCCCACCCCCATCACTCACACATGCTAGGTATGCATGTATTCTACCACTAAGATACAACCCAACCCCAGAAGTGACTTTTTTAAATCTGCAGATTTCTAGGCTGGGGGTGTGGCTGGGTATTAAAGTAGTTCTTTAATGTGTGAGGCCTCGGGTTCAATCCCCAGCATCATTTTTACAGATTTCCTAAGCCCTACCAGATATAGGAAATTAGAACATGCACGGAATATTAACGTGTGTCCTTGCCATTTAAATCTCTAAGCAGTTCTAAAACAGCATCAGTGAGCAAGAGAAGAGCTTGCAGCTGACCATAGAGCACAGGAACTCTAACTCAAGCTCCCATTTCCACCCACACCACGCCAAACCCTGCACACTAAGGACCAGATGTTTAGACTCAAATCCTGGCAGTGGTTAAGCTTCAGTGTCAACTTGAGTGGATTTGGGATCACCTAGGAAACACTCCTTTGGGCATGTCTGTGGGGTGTATCAGAGGTGGGAAGATCTACCCTGAATGGCGCAGCACCATCCTGGGGGTGGTTCCAGACTAAAGAGAAAGGGGAAGGAGAAGGCTGGCTGGACACTGGTGTCTCCTTCTCTCCCCACATGTGAGTGAGCAGCCCCCGCCCCGCCGCCATACTCCCCTGCCCTTCATGGACTGTCCCCTCAGACTGTGAACCAGCACAGATCTTTCCTCCCGTAAGTTGCTTTTTACCGGGTATTTGGTCATAGCGATAAAAAAGTAATAAAATCTGGCTCTGAGACAAATCCAGGGTTAGGACAGACCTGAACAAAGCTATACTATGCAGTGGTAACGGCACACAGAGGTGCTCAGGCCTCCCTCCTCCCTTCCTTTCTTCCCTCATTCATTCAGTGGCCAATTATGTCAGTTCCTTATGTCCTAGCAATGAGGAAGGTCAGAATAGACTTTCCCCATCACTTAGGACTGAGTGAGCACCTGCTGTATACCCAGCCCTGCACCAGGCTCCACGTCGGACCCAGCCTTTGCCTTGGAGGAAGTTCACGTCTCAGAAGGAGTAGACAGACAAGAACAAACTGGCTCTTAGGCCAGGCAGCATGAAGCCAGTGCTAAGAACCTATGACAGTGGATTGTGATGGGAGTGACAGTGCCTGAAGCTCTGGGAAGTCCTGGCTGAGGAGATGGCAACCTCTGCAGTGGTCCTGTGAGGAAGAGCATCCATTTGTCAGGTGAACAAGGAAGCCAAAGGTTGGGGTGGCAGAGAGGAAATTAAGTGTAACAGCAGGAAGAGCGGAAGCTGAGGTAGCCAGAGCAGAAGGTGCAGCTGAGCCACAGACGGCAGGTCTGAGATGTGACAGGCAAGACTGGCCAGATTCCACAGGCCTTGAAAGCCTGCTGTGCTTGGTGTCCAGTGAGGAAAGAGGAGCCATGGATGTCTGTGAACAGGGAAGGAACACATGGCTGGCTTTGGAGGTTCATACTGGTGGCCAGAATGGAGAATGGAGTCAGGGAGAGCTCACACTTACCCAGATCCGCCTCTCAACCTTACAGGGACTCCACGAGAGGGTCGAACACCTGACTTTAGGGCAAACCCGGCGCCTCCTGGGTGGGACGGTGGCTCCAGCTGGGGCCTGCTCAAGCCACAGAAACCCAAGAAGGGGTGGGGAGGAGGTGTCAGAGGCCTTTCCACCTGGGGAGACTGGGAGATGTTACCAGGCCAAACCAGAGCCATCTACCGACTTGAGTGTATGTTTGGGGGTGTGGGGGGTCACAGAGGGCTGGCAAATGTCAGACTACTCAATGAAGAAGAGCCAGTGGACTCCTGCCAGCCTGTCCTCCCCTGTCCTGGAGCTCCCAGTCTCCCTTTACCACCCAGAACTCCAGCCTCATCTCTGACTGTGCTCCCAGAAGCCTCCACCCAGAGTGGGGCCTGTAGGGGGACAAAGCACATACCACTCCTACATAGGCTCAGGGCCAGAGAAGCCCACAGACACAGATGTGAACAAACAGGCAGCAGAGGCAAGTACAACAAACACAAACACCCACAACACCCACTCTGGTAAGAGGGCCCTGAGGGATGTGTGTCTGGGAAGCGGAGAGAGGGTGGACGGAAGATCAGGCAGAGGCAAGAGGTCAGGAAGGCCAGCAGGTGGCTAAGCAGAGAGGATGAAGGAGCTTCATAGAGTCAGAGTGCAGAATGGTGGGCCTCACTCCTTCCTGCTGTCTTGCGCCACTGACTAACCCCAAAGGGGGCTTGGAGGCCTGACCTGGGTCTCTCCCCATGATGATCCCTGTTCCTCCTCTCTCCCAGCTTCCTGTGAACATACGCACTCATACATTCTTTTTGCCTGGGCTCTTACGCAGCTCCTTCAGCCAATGCCGACCTCCTCAGTAAATCCACTAACCGAGCTTCCAACAAAAGCACCGCCCCCCATTGACTTAAGATTGTGAGACCCTGGATAAGCCACTTCCCCTCTCTGGATCTCAGCTTCCCCATCTATAAAATGGAACTAATAATATCAACCCCCAGCCCTCCCCCGCCGGAGGCTGCTGGAGGATGAAATGACTTAACCATGCCAGGTACTCAACACAATGCCCTGGTCCTCAGCAGGTGGATGCCCAAGAGGGTTTCTTTAACTGCACCCCAGCCTCCTCTGATGCTTCCCAGTGGACTCTTTCCAGATGAGAGGAGGCTCTGTTGTGCCACAGGCAGAAGAAACAAGTATAGATTCTGGAGTCTGGCTGCTGGTGGCCCATGTTGGTCCTCAGGCAGCTCTTCAAGCCCAATTTCCACCAGTCCCTAAGGGCTCTCCCCTGCACTTCCTAAATGTCCCATACTCCTCAGCCTGTCTGCCAGCAAGGCCTTAGTCCAGACCTGCAGCTTGTTGCCTAGACTGGCCTTGCCTTGCAACTGATCCCTGGGTGTGCGCTCCCTACCTGCCAGAAGAGACTGCCTTTTGTTTGTTTGTTTGTTTGTTGTTTTTAAAACAGGGTCTTACTATGTGGCCCAAGCTGGCCTCAAGCTTATAATCATCCTGTCTCAGCCTCCCAAGTACTGGGATTACAGATACAATCTACCACATCTAACTCCAGACTGTCTTGAAAATACAAATCTGGAGCTGTGAAGATAGCTCAGTTGGTAAAGTGCTTGTTTTGAAAGCCCAAGAACCTGAGTTTGATCCCCAGAATCCATGTAAAAAGCCAAGCATGATGGAAAATCCCTATAATCCCAGGGTAGAGTCAGGATCCCTGGGGCTTGTCGGCCAGCCAGCCTAGCCACACTGGTGAGTCTCAGGTCCCAGTGAGAGACCCTGTCCTCCAAAATAAGGTGCATGACATATAAGGAACAGCACCCAAGGTTGACCTCTGGCCTCCATATACCTGTGTACACGTATGTGCACATACACATTTAATTTAAAAGATTTTAAAAACACATATCTGATTTTATTCTTTCATCCTTGTGCTTAAAAACTTTCAAATGGCTTTCTAGTGCCCTTAGGAGGAACCAGTATTCTTAGAGCCATCATGCCTATGAGCCCAACACTCAGAAGGCTGAAGCAAGAGGATCACTGAAAGTTCAAGGCCAGTCTGGGCTTCATAGTGAGACTCTAAGAAAGAAAGAAATCAACACCCTTAGCACAGCCTACAGGCTTGACCCTCTGAGCTCTCCTCCCCCAGAGTCCCCTTTGTCCCTGAGCTCCAGACCCCAACATCTTAACAGACTTTTGCACAAGCTGATTCCTCTTGCCTGGAAAGCTGTTCCCTTCACCACATCCCCACCATTCAATGGATTCATGTTTATCCTTCAGATCTCAACTTAAGCCTCAAGCAAACACACATGGGTCAGGACACCAAAGAGTCTCCCACTACATACCTCTACCAGAGCAATTATTGCTATTAAACTTGGATAATTAACTAAATAATTAGTTGTTTCATATCTGGCTCCTTCTAGGCTGAGTGCTGAAGGACAGAGCCTACACCCCTGGCCACCGGCACATGATGCCAAACAAGAACCCAATAAATATCAGTTGTATGGGTGAATGAGCCTCTCAGTCTTACCATCTGCTGAGAATGAGCAATAATCCCAGCTTTGTGGGATGGTTCTGAGGAATGACCTGAGTGCCACCTGCATCATGCCTGACGCTGAAGTTCCTTTCCTCTAGCTCCATGCCAACCCTGCTGTGTCTTTATGGTAGCTTCTCTCCCCCAATTCCTGGGAACACCTGCTAACTCCTCTACCCTTTCTCTCTGGGGAACTCCAAGGGCTGAGTGTGCCGGAGCCTCTCCACTCTAGACAGCTGGCAGGTGGAGACTGAGTCTGATTCACCCATGATTCCACGGCAGATGGGGCAGAGAGGAGGGGTAGAGAGCAGGGCCTCACCGGGGTGGAGTTTGCCTCCATCAGCGCTGTCTTCCATGCTCTGCAAAACAAGACCCACCAGATCATGAGGAAGAATCTGGGGAGGTGAAGGTGGGGGTGCTGGGCTCCCGCTTTGTAGATGTCCCTCTCCAATCCAGGCCTCAACCCCCACTCTCCCAACTCTCCGGCAGACAAAAGCAACCATTCCACTGCCCCAGTCACATGGACGGATTCCAAGGTAGTCTCTAGGGGCTGGAGAGATGTTCAGTGGTTAAGGGCACTGACTACTCTTGTAGAGGGACCTGAGTTCGGTTCCCAGCACCCATATCAGAGCTAACAACCATCCATAACTCCAGTTCCAGGGGATCCAACACCCTCTTCTGGCCTCCACAGGCATTCCATGCACATGGTGCACTTACATACATGGAGGCAAAAGACATACACATGAAATAAAAAATAAATCAAATAGAACCTTCTTAGCCTTGTCCCCTCAGTAATTCCAGTCTCCCTAGCTTTACAGTGCACAGTTGGGGTGTTTTGGGGGGCGCTACTAGGAACTTTCTGAATCTTGCATGCCTGGGTGGCATTCTGCTTGTAGCCCACCTCCACATTCCAATAAGCACAACTTCGCAAAGGCCTGACCCTAGAGCCATGGGAATGCCCAGTAGACATGGACAATTGGACCTTTGTTGGTTGCCATGGCACCTGTCTTAGATGGACAAGGCAGCTTTGTGCTGTCTGCCCAAAGTTCAGCTTCCCCCGTGCCTACACACCCATCTCTTGTCCTCCTCCAGGGTAGAGGCCAAACCACTTAGGCCAAGGGTAGGAGGGGAAAGAATGTGAAAGAGAAAATGGCAGTGACACTGAGGATACCCCAGCCTCCCAGAATGGACTGCATCTGATATTGCGATGCCTCTGCTTGGGACACTGCCAACTGCTTATATAAGCAGGTCTAGGTCTACTTCACAGCTCAGAGTGCCCCCCCCCACCAGTGCATCTCTCAGAATGAGGTCTTCTGAGATGCCACTGGACGTGTCTGCTTCTATCAGCCCAGGTGAGGCAGCACCTCACAGACTGCTGAGTGTCTGGTTTCAAATATCTAGACCCGAGGCAGGTGTGGATCTGAGCTCATCCCAGGCCCAGGAGCACTCTGTATGTACCATCACCAGGAGTCATTTGGATCACCACCACACACCCCCCCCACACCGCCTGCGTAACACAGCCTTGCTAACGTCTTAATCCCCTCTTCCTAGACTCAGTGGTTGCACTCTCCCCTCCCCCACACAATCACATCCCATCCTCTTCCTGCAGCCACTCACATGGCATCATCCCGGGTCTCAGCACACAGGTGCAGACGGGAGCCCTCCCGAAGGTTTACAGTCAGAAGGCCGTCCCGGCTCCTGCCCTCTGGGGGCTGCACATCTGGAAGCAGACACACACATATGGAGTTTCCAGGGGTGGAGGCCCTAGGTCCTCCCAGTAAACTAGACACAATGGAAAGGGCTCATGTCTCTGGGTCTCGTTTATTGGCCATTGCTAGCTTCTGATCCCATGTATTTTCTTGGGAATCTACTGTACCCTTCAAACTCTAGATTTTGACAATCCCGACTTCCTAGGCACATCTCTCAGTTACTGTATTAGATCATGGCCTGAGTCTTAGTTGAAGAATTAGATTTATTGTGTATCTCTAGGTGAGACACTTTGCTTCTCTGAGCCTCCTTCTTTTATTTCATTTTCTTCATCTAGTTCTTAATACCTAAAGATCAGGCAGTCTCTTTAGACTCACCTCTGAGACATAGCACAGTGTAGAAACTTGACCATGGACTAGTTTTTTTAATATTTATTTTTATTTTATGTGTATGAGTGTGTGTAAGTGCACCTGTGTGTGCA
Source organism: Eospalax fontanierii (assembly GCA_035773235.1). Classification (NCBI taxonomy): domain Eukaryota; kingdom Metazoa; phylum Chordata; class Mammalia; order Rodentia; family Spalacidae; genus Eospalax; species Eospalax fontanierii. Next base: position 166,674,758 of record CM069524.1, read on the forward strand.
ATGCTTGTGGAGGCCAGAAGAGGGCATCAGATCCTTTATTACAGACAGTTGTTAAATGCCATGTCAGTGCTGGGAACTGAACCCTGGTTCTCTGCAAAAACAGGCAATGCTCTTAACCACTGAACCATCTCTCTAGTCCCAGAACCAGTTTCTTAATTCACAGCTAACTGACCTCCAGTTGGCAAAGGCCCAGAAGCAATGCCTGTGGAAGTTCCCTGGGAGCTGCCAAGAGCCTGTCAATTGCAGGAGTTTTCAGACAGTGGAGAGTCCTGACCATGGGCAGAGTGTCATTAAAGAAGCATTTCTGCTTACCCTGACACTCTTGGCCGACCTTTATGTCTCGGACATTGAAGTGGATGAGCACACGGTCCTCTTCGTCCTGTGCTGTCTCATCATGGTAGTAACCCAGCGTCCCATCCAACCACAAAGCAAACCAGTTCCGCTTCCAGCGGCGAAGGATGGAGCCTGTAGAATATTCCAGATCCACCAAGTGGGCTGATCCCTGAACCTGCTGGAGGCATGAGCCCCAGATGGGCTCCCAGAATCCCCTCAGCATGGACCTCCAGTACTGTAACTTCCTCCTTGTCTATCCACCCTCTAAAATGAGGTCAAAGCCTCTTTCTATCTTGTTCAGACCTGCCTGCCACTGGCCTGACAAACAGTAGAGAAATGTGTCGAACTGTGAATGGACAACCATACCACTGTATGGTAGCCCCAAGACAAGCCTAAGGTCTCTTCAAGGGCAAAGATCTCTCCATACCCCAAGCCACCATTTTGTCTCTTATCTCTGGCTGTGTAACCATCACTTGTGTCTTATCTGCCTTCTCTACCAGACTGGTATCTGAATCTCGCCATAAATATCCTGTTGCCCAGAAGCACTTATGTTCAGTGTTTGCAGATTCAAATGAACTGAGAATGGGCAGGGTCCATGGGGGTTCCTGACCAAGGGCCTTTAGGATAGCTCTTGTTCAGGTCACAGCTCTGGTTAAGGGGGTTCTGGGAGCCATTTTGGCTCTAGACATCTTATGACTGAAGTGATACAGGAAGGTACAAAGCTTAAGAGGGCTTCTTAGCTACCTGCAGTGGCTGACACTTGTAAATCCCAGCACTCCAGAGGCTGAGGCAGGAGGACTGCAGGGAGTTCAAGACTACACTGGACCTCAGAGAAAGATCTTGTCTCAAAACCAAAACAAAATAAAAGACAAAAACAAAACAAAATCATCAAGCTAGGGATGGTGGTACATGTCTGTAATCCCAGGACTCTGGGGGTAAAGGCAGGAGTTCAAGGTCACTCTCAACTACTCAGTGAGTTTGAGGCCAGCCAGGACTACAGGAAAGAAAGAAGGGGGGAGGGGTGTGTCTTAGAGCTCTGATTCCAGAGCACAGAGAGTTTTCATTGTGCTCTGGGTCTTGTTCTGTGCCCAGCTTGGGTTGGAGCACTGTGGACACATGGTGCATCAAATTCAGTCGGAGCCCTGAGGAATGCACGGTCCAGGGCCAGTGTGGGGCGGGGCGGTGGGGGGCAGGGCTGGGAAGTTGGACCTGTAAAGACAGTTCCATTATGTCACCGTGGGAATTGAGGAAGGGGCCTCTGACCCAGCTTAGTGCTGCAGCGGCAGAGGGCTTTAGAGGAGCAGGTAGTTGCAGGGGGTTCATCAAAGAAGGGGAGATCTGGTTGGGTGTTAAAGAGCACATGGTTTGCGAAACAGTCCAAAATGGGAAGAGTCTGTCAGACAAAAGGGAGAGTGTGGGTACGGAGGGAGGTAGAAGGTGCTGGTTTCTGGTGAAGGGTTCACTGTGACTTGCAGAACACATCGCTTCCTGTCTCCCAACTACTGCCCAGGACCAGGTGGAGTACAGATGGGCTTGGCCCAGCATCACTCACTCTGTCTCCACAGCCAGCCGCCCCTCACCAGGGCCATTTCTTCAAAAGGACTTTCCAGGGCGGAATCTGGTGGCACCTGTCAGAGGAGACAGGACACTCAGGCCTCAGCAATTCAGAGCAGTTCCCAGGAGAAAAGCCCCCAGCCCTGTCCTCTCCGGAGAGAGATGGAGCCATCAGGAACCATCCAAGGCAGTGTTAGTAAACAAACACAGGCTAGGCACTCTCCATCTCCCCTCTAACCCCCAGATCTGCTTCAGAAGAGAATGGGTGCACTGTCCCAGTGGGGTCAGCAGGCAGTCACCCAAGGGACAGGGTGGGGGTGGAGAGCAGCAGCCCAGTTCCAGGCTCAGTTCCAGAATCTAGGCAAGTCGCTCCCCTTGCTCCTCTATCCTGGTGCCTTTCTGAATCCTGAAACTAGGAGCAGGTAGAAGCTGGAGTAAGGAATTCTTGAAGCTCTTAAAATGTTAGAAGATAGGATTTGAAAATGAATATCAGAGTTAGGGCAGTGAACCACCAGCCTCCCTCACATTTGGGCCATTTTTTAAACACATAAAGTAACAGTGCCGTGCTGGTGGACCGCTGCCTGCTGTAGTACACTCCTCTGCCTTCAATCGTCCATCAGCTCCCTTCGGCCTGCCAACCAATCTTTGCTAACACTGCCATTTTAGAGATGGAGAAAGTGGGGCCTAGAGAGGTCTAGCCACCTACACAGACGCCAGGATCCACACGCAGCAACCCCAGCTTCTCCTCATTTTAAAAACACGCAATGTCTGGGTCAAGTCTGATAAGAATCGGGAACTGTGGCGGTGGAAGGCAAGTACGAGTAGTCTTTAAAGACCCCAGTGACTCCAATACGCCGCACACTGTGCTAACTCACTTTGTCCCCACAACTACCCTTCTTAGGTGACGATCTCACATCTGTTTTACAGGTGGTCGAACTGAGGAGCAGCAAACCACGCATCCCTGTTCGTGATGGGGCTTGGACTGGAATTCTGGTGCCTTCTGGTCCCGAGGACGACTTATTTACGAACAGGTGCGCCTGCCCCTCCCCCACCTGCTCACACCTGTTGCTGCGTAACAAGGGCTGGTACACCTAGAGTGGACGCCTTGGCCTCGTGTGTTTCTCCAGCTCCTCCTCCTCTCTAGGCTCTGACACAGATCACATAAGAAGGCCAGGTGCAAACTCCCTCTCAAGTTCCCCTTGATGCACCCACCTGTCCACACTTGTTGCAGATACTGCTATCACAACGGCCGCTACCCGGTGAAGCTGCTACCCAACCTGCGGCGCCTGCGCTTTGTGCACCCTAGAGAGCCTGTGGCATTTCACTCCCCAGGCTGTGCCTGGGGCCTTGGCTGCCCCCGGGCCCCGCCCTCCCGCCCCAACTCAACCCCAGGGAAGGGGCGTGGCGTGGAGTAGTACAATTACCAAGGCATGCTGGGATTTGTAGTCTGCAGTCTTATAGCTGCATGGCGCAGCTGACTCCAGAAGAGGTAAGAGGCTATTCATGAGATTTTATTTTCCTCCTTCCTCCCCTTCCTCCCCTTCCTCCCCTTCCTTTCTTCCTGTTTTTTGAGACATCGTTTCACTATGTAGCCCTGACCAGCCAGGAACTTGATATGTAGACCAGGCTGATCTCAGACTCACAGAGATCTGTCTGCCTCTGCCTCCCAAGTGCTAGGGTTAAAGGTGTGTGCCAGCATGCTCTGCCTTCTTTTCTTTTTTTGAAACAAGGATCTGCATAGGTTACCAGGGCTGGCCTCAAGTAATCCTCCTGCCCCAACCTCCTGAGTACCTGGGACAAGTGTATACCACCACACCACATCCACCTTCTTTTTCTTTTTTTTCTTGTCTTTCCTTTTTTGAGGGGCGGTCTTTTTGAGACAAAGTCTCCTGTAGCCCCAGCTGTTTTGGAACTTGCTATGTAGACCAGGCTGCCCTCAATCTCACAGAGATCAACCTGCTTCTGCCTCCTGAGTGTTGGGATTAAAGGCATGCACCACCATGCCTAACCAACTTTATTTTTCTATTACATTTATTTGTTTTAGTGTTCACAAAATACATTTTCCCCCCTTTGATACTAGGGATGGAATCCAGGGCCTGGCACATGCTAGACACTGATCTCTACTCTACCCTCTACGTAAAATACTTTCTCCTAAGAAGGTATGGCTCGAGGGGCTGGAGAAATAGCTCAGTCAGTAAAGTGCTTGTCATGCAAGCATACGGGCATGAATTCAGATCCCCAGAACCCACATAGAAAAGCAATCCAGGTATGGCAATCCTGGGAGGAAGAGACAGAGTCCTAGGACTCACTGGCCATCTAGCCTAACCTAGTCAATAAGCTCTCAGCCAATGAGAGACAATGTGTCAAAAAAACAAGGTGGATGGCACTGAGGAAGGGCACCCAAGGTTGATCTCTGGCCTCCACACATAACTTGTGCACCCACCATCCACACATAAGCACACACATAAATTATAAAATTAAATTAAAAAAAAAAGAATGTGTAACTTAAAGCCTGGCCTATAATCCTTGAGAGTCAGAGTCAAGTGCTAGAGGCAGGAGGAACATCATATCAAAGTTCAGGGCCAGTCTGGTCTACAGGGTGAGTTCCAGGGCTCCCAGGACAAGTGAGATCTTGTGTCAACAATGAAAAAAATATTTAAAGGAAGACATGAAAAGAAGAAAGAATATATGGTTTGAGGTCTCGTTCTAAGATGAGAGATAGATATAGAATAAATAAGGGTCATATCCCAAAGGGCTCCAACCACATACAGCCTGTTTACTGTACAAACTGCACCCTATGATACCCAAGGACAAGGACATTAAATTCAGCAGAAGTTGGGCATGGTTACACATATCTATAGACCCCAGTTACCTGGGAGGCTGAGAGGCAGGAGGATCACAAATTCATAGCCATCCTGGGCTACAAGATAAGTTCAAGGCCAGTCTGGGCAACTGAGACTCTGTCTCAAAAGTTGGAAGACAGCTGGGTGTGGTGGCACTTGCTTTTAATCCCAGCACTCAAGAGGCAGGCAGATCTCTGTGAGTTCAAGGTCAGCCTGGTCTACATAGCGAGTTCTAGACCAGCTGGTGCTATAGGGAGACCCTATCTCAAAGAGACCAAAAAATAAATAAAGTTAGAAGAGGACTGGGGATATAGTTCAGCAATAGTGGATTTGCCCAAAATGGGTGAGGCTCTAGGTTCTCTCCCCAGTACAAAAGCAAAAACAAAATGAAAACAGGGATGGAGAGATGGCTCAGCAATTGAAAGCAGTTGTCCTTCCAGAGGACCCAGGTTTGGTTCCCAGCATCCACATGGTGGCAAATAACCATCTATAACTCAAGTTCCAGGGAATCTGATGCTTCTTCTGGCTTCCAGGGGCATTGCATACATGGGTACACTTACATAACATGTAGGCATAACATTTTTACACATAAAATAAAATTTAAAAAACAAATTAAATTTCAACAAAGCATGATGACCTGTGTAGTTCCAGCTACTCTGGAGGCTGTAGCAGAAGGATGCCTTGAGCCCAGGAAAGCCCAGAAATTCGAGGTCAGCCTGGGCAACATAGCAAGACTTCTAAAAAAGAAAAAAAAGTTTACCAAGCCAGTGAGATAGCTCATGATAGTGTACCAGTTACAGTGCCTGCTATTGAGCCTCACTACCTGAGTTTTATCTCCGGGACCCACAATGCAGGAGGAGAGAACAAACTCCCCTAAGTACTCTCTGACCTCCACAAGTGCACTGTGGTTTGTATGTTCACACACGATAGAAATGTAATTAATTTTTTTTTAAGTTTGTGATTCAAAACATAACAGAAACCACACCTGAAGCCACCAGAGACATTTGCAAAGTGATTATATGTAGCACCTTTGTGCTTTCCAAACCGAGTGAAGCTCGAATCTCTCTCAATGAGAGACTTGCAACATTGACAAGTTAGTAAGGAGGCCGAAGGACCAAAGAACCCATCCCAATTTATGTGATTTCCAAGGCTAGTCTCAGATGAGGAGCCTGAGTTCTTACAGGCTGAAGAAAAACTATCCTCTGGAACCAAAATTAAGTGAAAATTATACTTCAGGGAAGAGAAAGAAAGAAAAAAAAAAGACTGAGTATGGTGGTCTACGTTTGGGAGGCTGAGGCATCAAGACTGGGAACTCTAGGCCAGCCTGAGCTACATCTTAGATCATTCCCATCCCCATCCCACACCCAGTGAGCTCATTTTATAGAAAAAAAAAAAGTTTTGCATCTTATCTTGATGTTCAAGTTGTGCCAAGCACCACAGTGCTCCAGGGCACAGGACCCTGGCCCTCCTCTCCTTCTCTGCTTCTAGTCTAGTGGAGACTAATGTTAAATGCACTTTCAAAGCAAAGGGTGTGACTGAATAAGGAGAAATTTGCCTCTGCCCAAGAGGTTCAGAAAGGCTTCCTAGAGGAGGCTGAAGGATCTTAGGTAAGTAGCGATTCCCCCATTCCAAACTAAGAGCCCACTGGGAGTACGGGACAGAAAAGGGGTCTCCTGTAGGTTTAGAAGACAGAGTGCGGGGTTGGGAGGGCATAGGAATGGCCAGTGCTGAAGCTGCCTGGTGTGCCAGGATACAGCAAAGACTGGGTGACACACAGCCTGGGCATTCTGGTATAGTGACTGCCAGGGTGAGAGACTTTCAAGATGAGGAGCTAGGTTGTGTGAGTAGAGCTCGGAGAGGCACAGTGGAAATGGAACGCTTCTACCTGTCACCTGGATCTGCCCCTCTAGGGTCACTTTGAATACACAGCTCATTCCGAAGCTGACCACCCAGGTGCGCAGGCTGCCGATGAAGACGATGAAGGCGTCATTCAGAGATTCCGGCATGCCCTATTTAGAAAGGGCCGCGAACCCTCCCCGGCTGTCTCCAGTTTAGAGAATTCCTCCTCACCGGAGTTGCAGGGCTCATGGTTCCGGGTGGTCAGAGCAGCATTTCCAAGAAGGCTCAGGCAGCGGGGTAGGGCTCTGGGGCCTTAGAGATAAGGGGATCAGAAAGGAGCTACCAAGTGGGGGCCTAAAGGGGAGGCAGGAAGGGGCCGCACAGTCGCAGGGAAAGTCATTCTTTTTCTCTCTCCAGCTTTCCACACTGATCTGCTCTGCCCCTCGGTTCCTGGTCAAGTCACCTGGTGATCTTGACCTAAGTCTCTAGGATAGAGAGAAGGGCAGGGAGATGAGGAGCAGGGCCAGCCCTCTCCTTAGCTCCGAGGCGAGCTAAGTCCTCATTCTGAGGCCTAGCGGGACCTGGCCCATCACCCCAGTCCTGGCAGCGCAGCCTGGCTCCTTAAGCCTTGGTCCCTGGCTCCTCTCTGTGCCTTCACCTCACTCTCTGGTCCTGGAACATTCTGCCCCTACCAAACTCTGACTAAATGTCTGCTCCCTGTAGCAGGGACGAGATGAGGGAGGCAAGAAAGGAGGGGAAAGGGAGCTGGGGTTCCGCCTCTCCCTGAGGCCCCTGGGCTGGTGTTAAGTACTGTTAAAACACAGCTGAAATCTGTTAAAATCGCTGGTAGTGTTAATGATAGGAAGCTCTTTAGGTTCTCGCTGTAAGCACTTCTTTTGGTGTTCATTTTCCGTAAATAAGCAAAGGTTTGGGGATGGAGCCATCTCACTCCCTAATTACCCAGCAGATGTTGGGTTCTTCCCTGCTGCTCTGGCAAAACGACTGAGAGTTAGACAGCTAGCAGGACTGCCCTTATGTCAGCGCAGCCTGGTCTTGGAAAAAACTGCACGAGATCACTACTGATTATGCCAGGCAGTGTCAGCCAGAGCTGTTTTAAGCAGCTTGTGTCTCAAGCCTTGGTGAACTTCAGGTGAACCCGATGTGACCATTTCTACCTAGGCCAGAGGGAGCACGCCCCCTGGTGGCTCAGCAGAGGGGCTGCTGTGACTGCTTTACAGAGGCAAGGTTGTGACTGGTCCAAACACCAACCTCTGTGACTGTGGCTGTGACTGGTACCAAGAAGCCAGGCTATTATTGATCCAAACACCGGTTCTCTAGTTATGTGAAGTGGGTTGCTCAGGCTGGCTAGTGCGTGTCAGCTACAGACACCCTCTTGCCCTGTCTCTTCTGGTGTTACACGTTAGATCTAATAAAAACGTCTAATAAAAAACTTCTCTCAAGTGCTTCTTGTGTACTTTCAGCAGTGTGTGTTGAGTTGGTAATATGAAGAAAGAGAGTAATATGAACGAAACAGCAGAATGACAGTGACTGAGACAGCCAGACTGATGGCACGGTGACAGCTTAAGGGCAAGAAGGAGGAAGGCGTCAGAGCAGAGAGAGGACAAGAGAACTTGGAGAGCTGACACTGGACAAGGCCAAATGGCGGGGAAGAGTCTGGTCAAGGGAGTTCTAGGGAATTGTCACATCTTCAGGGCCCAGACACCTGGGCCAAGAGCAGTATGTAGGCCTAAGGGTCCCAACGCTGGAAGCTTACAGCAGGACTGGGACAGTAGAAACCACCTGCTGCTCCTACCCATCTAGTGCAACTTGTACAACCGTGACTGTCAGATAGTAGAGAAACACAGAGCTGCCAAGACCAGCACTTGAGCGTCTTGTCTACTGATTTCTAACTGGGTTGGACAAAAAGACCCAGCAAGGTGGGTTGGGCAAAAGGACCCAGCAAGGTGACAGGGGAATGAATGAAGGAATGGAGGGAGAGAGGAAAAGAGGAAGGAAGCAAGCCAGCCCCGGGAATCTGGACATGGATCCTGCAAGCTCCTGGTTTCTCCACAGCTCTCCTTCCTCCCGTCCCAGATGGACATCCTCCACAGCAGGAGTAGGAGGAAGAATGCTGCACACATCTCAATTACACTCTCCAGATTTAGCAACCAGCAGAAAGGGGAAGATTCTCCAACAGCAGTGCAGAGTTCAGGGGAAAGACTCCCCCCACCCTCCTAAAGAGGGGCTTCTAAGATGGGGAAAAGCAAAGGATGCTGGACAAGCTAAAACAACAGGACCTGATACTGAATTTAAATGCAGCCAGACTTGACATGTGTCCTGAAGTTACAAATCAAAATCCTGTTTCAAAACAAACAAACTAAACAAGTGGACTTTCCCCAGAGGTAAGGAAGGGTGCCTTTTATATATAAATCCTGGGAGTTCATAGACCCTGGAAGCTGTTATTGTTGAATTACTGTTTTGTGCTTCTTTTATTTCTTTAGGATTTATTTTCTTCTTAATTATGTGTATGTGTGTGTGTGTGAGTGTAGGTGCCAATGCAAGCCAGTGGAGCTGGAGTCATAGGCAGTTGTGAGCTACCCAATATCTGTGCTAGGAACTGAACTCAGATTCTCTGAAAGAGCTGTATGTGCTCTTAACTGCTGGGCCAACTCTCCAGCCCCTTCATATCTTTTCCTTTCTTCTTTTTTTTTAAAAAGTGGAGTAAAACAGAGAAACCCTAGGTCAAATAAGTTGTCAATCTTGGCAACTGTCTGGAGGAAGAGAATGAAGAGCAGAAGGAAAAGAAAAAAAAGCTATCCTGTTTGAGTTAAGTAGGCATTGAGGTCAGCCACATGATGGATAAATAGCCGCCTGGCAGTAGGGGAGTTTTAGAAAAAGTAAAGAAGCCCAGAGTACCAGCGAAAGTACTCTTAGGCTCTGAGCAGGATCAGAAAGTGATAGACCAGAAGAAAAAGGAAATCTCAGAGAGACAGACAGACCCAATAGAACCTCACTGCAGTTTGTAAAGAACACCTTTTCAAAAAGTTTGTTTTTAATTAATTAATTTTTGGTCTTTCTTTTCTTTGCGACAGGGTCTCCCCTTTGCCCCAGCTAGTCTGGAACTCACTATGTGGACCAGGCTGGCCTTGAACTCACAGAGATCTGCCTGCCTCCGCCTCCCCAGTGCTGGGATTAAAGGCATGCACCACCATGCCTCGGCTTGTTCTTAATTTATTTTTATTTTATGTGTATGAGTGTTTTGCCTGGATGTGTGTGAGTTTACCATGTGCATGCAGTGCTTCTAGAGGCCAGAAGAGGGTGTTGGAGCTCCTGGAACTGGAGTTATAGACAGAGTTATGAACTGCCATGTGGATGCTGGGAAACAAACAGGTCATCTACAAGAGCAACAGGTGCTCTTAACCCTTGAGCCATCTCTCCAGCCCCTGTTTGTTTCTTAATAGAATCTCGTTATGCAGACCTGGCTGGCCTCAAACTTGAGATCCTCTTTTCTCTCTAGGGCTGAGAGTACCAGCTAGATACTGTTGGTGCATTTTATTCTATTTTAAAATTTTTCATTGGGGCTGGAGAGATGGCTCAATGGTTAAGAGTATGCACTGCTCTTACAGAGGACCCAAGTTCAGTTTCTAGCACCCACATTAAGCAGTTTCCAGTTGCCTGTAACTCCAGTCCCAGGTTCATCTGATTGATACCTCTGGCCTTGGAGGTCACCTACCTGTAATTAAGTGAACATACCCACACACAGATACATAATTTAAATAAATAAATACATGATTGCAGAGGTGTTGAGATGACTGAATGCTTTTTATTTTGTTTGTTTTGTTTTGTTTTTGGTCTCGCTGTAGTCCCAGCTGACCTGGGACTCACTATCTAGAACAGGCTGGCCTTGAACTCACAGAAATTCACCTGCCATTGCCTCCCTATGGCTGGGGTTAAAGTTGTGTGCCTGTTCATTTTTAAGTTGGCTATTTGGTTTTGGGTTTTGGATTTTTAAAAAAGATTTTATTTATTTTTATTTTATATGTATGAGTGTTTTGCATGCATGTAAGAGCACCACATCCATACAATTTCTGCAGAGGCCAGAAGAGACTATTGGATTGCCTGGGACTGGACTTATGGATGGTTGTTAGCCACCATATGGATGCCGGGTCCCCTGCAAGAGCAGCCAAAACTCTTAACTGCTGAACCATCTCTCTAACCCAGGGGTATTTAGATTTTGTTGTTGTTGTTTTTTTATCTTGTTTTTGTTTGAGATAAGGTTGCACTATGTAGCCCTAGCTGGTGTAGAACTCACTGTGTGGACCAGACTGGCTTCAAATTCATACAGATTCACAGGCCTCCCAAGTGCTGGTATTAAAAGGTGCATGCCACTATGCCTGGCAGCTATTTAGTTTTTATTGAGTTGAAAAAAAGTTTCTTCATAATGCCTTTCTCACCATGGGGGACTGCACCCTCAAAATTTGAACTGAAAATAAACCCTCCCTCAATTTTGTCACAGCAATGAGAAAAGTAGCTAATACCGTGCCATACTTCCGTTTTCTGGGTGAATTGTGTCCAGGGAAAAACCCATTCCACAAGAATAGTAAGACCATGACTTTTTTGTGCAGAGCCACATCAGAGGGATTCAGCCTGGCTTCCCGAAACAGTGAGTATAATAGTCTTATGTGTCAGACTGGTTGAGCTATATCACCCAGTGGGTTGATCAAACATGAATCTAGGTACGGTAGAAAGATATTTGCAGATGTCTATTATCTACACAACCTGTGGAGTTTCAGTAAAGGAAATTATTCTTAAGTAATGAAAAACTGAGGCTTCCCTAAGGAAGAAGGAAGTCTACTTGTGGACTGAATTCCAGGCTCGGCCCTGCCGAAAGGATCTGTCACCCAGCCTGGCCTCCGGATTGCAGACTTGTCAGGCCACACCTTTGAGCAAGCCGATTTCTTGAAATAAGTCTCTAGCTGGGAAAGCATCTCCTACCAATTCAGTTTCCCTGGAAAGCCGTGACTGATGCAGGGACGAGGTGAGTATCTTCTTGCCATGAACTCCCTAGCTGAGTCTTTTGGAAACACTAGATTTGGGAATGAAGGAGAAGGCCTGACAGCCAAGGAGGAGGTCTTGGGAATAGGTATTGAGAACTTGCTATGTTGGAAGAGACAGTGGCAACCCCGCTCCCAAAGACAGAGGCATCTGCAAGTTCTTTCTGAGAAACTGTACCATCTGGACCACGGGATACGTGAAGACCACTTCTTGAAGATCAGCTCTGGTCAGTTTCCACCACATGGCATGTCATCTGTGCTCTGTCTAGAGATGAGGAGGTTTCTTCCAGTCTGCTGTGCTTCTAACCCATAACCACAAGCCTTTAGTTCAAGGGAGATGGGCTAGCTTTGAGGATGGCAAATGATTCTTCCCAGCCTTGATGCAAAGTCTCTGGCTTGTTTTCTGAGGGTCTTTTGTTCTTTGTTTGTTTTAGAACCTTTCCCCTCTTACTCAAAGTAATAATCTTCCAGGACAGGTCCTTTCTCAAGAGCCACCATTTCTTTCTGTTGACAAGTTTGGTCAATGTGTTTCCTGCATCCCTCCCGATACAGGTTTTGATCTTCCTTTTCAATCGAAGTTGGCTCAGCCTGAAGGCTTTTCAGATGATCTGTCATGTCAGCTTCTCTGTTTTCTTCTTCAGTAATGTTGATGTAGAATTGATTTTTCTCTCCATCTTGGGAGTTTAAATGCACACTTGACTTTTCTAGTCAATTTCCTCCTGGCTCCTCAGTCATAAATTCTGCCTCTGCCATGATATCCCAATACTATCTGTGTTCTTTCCTCTAAGGGAAATGTCAGACCTATATTTTCTTTTCTTTCTTTCTTTCTTTTTTTCTTTCTTTCCTTCTTTTTTTCTTTCTTCCTTTTCTCTCTTTCCAAAACTGTGTATGGAATTCAGGGTCTTGTGCCTGATAGTTACAGGCTGTGTCACTCAGCCAGTCTCCAGACTTGGTGTTTCTTTTTTAAAAAGCTTTATTTATTTGCTTATTTTATGGATATGCATGCTCTATCTGCATGTATGTAATCATATCACATGTGTGTCTGGTGCCTGTGGAGGTCAGAAGAGGGCACTGGATCCCCTGGAACCAGAGTTACAGATGTTGTTAGCCTCTTTGTGGGTGCTGGAAACCGATCCCAACTTCTCTGCAAGAGCATCAAGTGCTCTTAACCACTGAGTCATCTCTCCAGCCTCAGGGTCTTCATTCTGGCCAGCATTCCTCCTGACCCTACCTGACTCTCCCCACATACCCTGCAGTTCTGTAGGAAGTTCCTGTGTCTTTCTGCTGTTGCCTGTAATAGTTTTAAGTTTGTTATGTTTTTTCCTGTTGTGTTTTATCAACTTGGCTTCTGCTTCTAGAAACAGAATCATCAATACAAGAAAGCAGATCTGCTTGATCTGAATACTGAGGTTTTCCTTTTTCCTGCTGGCCTGCGACTAACTTGGAACAGATCAGAGGGTTGGACATGTCCAGGGCAACAGGCATGTCTGGGCTTTTATCGGCTTTCAGTGCAAGGCATAATTTAACAAGAACTTACTAGGACTAGTGCTGAAGTAGAATGATGTGTTCTTGACTCTGCCCAGAAAATATTTCATTTCACTGGCTGAAAATCTCTGCCTAAAACTCTGGTCACTCTTAATACACACTGACTGCCCTGTGCATATTAACTGTCTCCTATTGGCCAGAGTGAAACATGGCCACTGATTATCAGGTACTTGTGCGTACAATGCCTAAGCATTAGGCTGGGGATGTGGCTCAGTTGGTAGAGTGCTTGCCTAGCATGCACCAAACCCTTTATTTGATCCCTAGCACTATATAATATAAACCAGGCTTGGTGGCACATACCTGTAATCCCAGAATTTAGGAGGTAGAGTCAGGAGGATGAGAAGTTCAAGGTCACTGTCAGCTACATACATAAGGCTCTGTTTCAAAAGAAAAACAAAAGAATTCCTCAGCATTGCCTTTGTTCACCCACAATACAGATCTGTGGGAAGATAAAGGAAGCATCTCCATGGTAACCAGGCTGCACAAAGCATACTACTGTCCCCAAGTACTGCTAGGCCAAGACACACTATGGAGAGCACAGAGTGAGGCTCCATTAAGAACCAAGCCCGTGGTAGGGCATGGTGGTGCACACCTTTAATCGCAGCACTCAGGAGGCAGAGGCAGGTGGGTCTCTGTGAGACTGAAGCCAGCCTGGTCTACAAAGTGAGTTCCAGGCCAGCTGGGGCTACAGGGAGACCCTTTCTGAACAAACAAACAAACCAAGCCTGTGCCCAGAAACTGGGCAGACCTGAATGGAGGGAATGGGAATGAGGGTGGGATAGGAACAGATCCAGTGCAGAGCCTTGTCCACAGCTGCTGCCTCTCTATACCTGAGAGTATCCTTCTGTAGCTCTAGAAGCCTGTTTGCCTGGAAAGTGCTTCCCCTTGCTGTCCACATGGGAGCAAGGCCCATCTCTAGCTACCTGGCCTCTTCATTCCCATGTTTATAGTGTCCAGGGTAAGGCCTAGCACAGAGGAGGGCTCACTGCTGCAAGCATCTGAGGAGAGAACAAATGAATGAATGAGAAAGACAGAGCCATCCTGAAGAGTCTCGGGCACCGCTCCGAGGACTCAGCAGATTGTAGACTCCCTTAGGAAGTCAAAGCTCCTTTTCTACCTTGGGTGAGATGGTGGGCTACAGAAGAGGCGGCAGCTGCCCTGGCCTGAATCCCTCATCCTCTGACTTGTCACCCCCACCGGAAGATGCTGAACAACGGTTGTCTGGCCTCTTGGTCTCCTTTCCTCAACCAGAGGTGGGGAAGCACTGGTCAGCTCAAGAGAAAGTTTTGAGGATTAACATGCAGATGGATATAAGGCCTGGCAGGTGTTGTACTCAGTACATTCTAGTGAACCTTTTTTTTAAAAAAAGCCTTACTATGTAGCCCAGGATGGTCCTTAGAATTCACAATTCTCATACCTCAGCCTCTCAAATGCTGAGATTACAAGTGGATGCCACTACATTCAGTTTAGTGAGCATCTTCTTTTTTAATCTGTGTGTTTTGCCTACTTGTATGTATGTGCACCAATGCATGTAGTGCCTGCGGAACCCAGAGGAGGTCACTGGATCCCCTGGAACTGGAGTTACAGACGGTTGTAAGCCACCCTATGGGTGCTGGGAACTGAACATAGGTCCTCTTCAAGAGCAGCCAGTGCCCTTAACTACTGAGCCATCTCTCTAGCTCCTTAGTGAACTCCTTGGTTCTATTATCCAATATCCTTGCAACTCCTTTGGTCAGGCATTTGGTTGTTCCACCAAGGTTTAGTAAGAGCATTAACATAAAACATAAAATCTTTTTTGTTTTGAAGTTGTGACACTTTAAATTTTTACTTCATTTATTTTGTGTGGGGTGGGGATGGATGTGGTGTGGGTATCAGAAAACAACTTGTGTGAGTCAGTTCTCTCCTTCTACCATGTGGATCCCAGGGATTGAACTCAGGTTGTCAGGCTTGGCAGCAAGTGCCTCTACCACTGAGCCATCTTGCATGCCCTCCCTGTGGACACTTTTACTTAGAAGGTTTTGAAAACCAAACTTCTGCCATTGCGTTTGAACAAAGGCAGGGGTGTTTCTGGGACAGCATGTACTCACAGAGGATGCTCTGTAATGGGGAGTCTCAGCGGCAAGCAACTTGGGGCTCCCAGCTTCCAAAGAATAGAATTTCTGGGCAGATTTAGTGCTTCAGATTTGTATTCGTTACTTTTCTGCTGCTGTGATAAAACACCACGATCAGGGCAACTTAGACAAGAAAGAATATATTTGATCCAGGGTTCCAAAGGTATAAGAGTCCATCATGGCGAAAAGGTGTGGTGGAGGCAGAGGCAGCCCGAGCACCAAGCTGAGTGCTCACATCTTCAAGTAGGCTCAGGAAGCAGAAAGAGAGGGGGACTGGAGGTGGGGCAAAGCAGGAACTCTCAGAGTTGCCCCCAGTGATGCGTGTCCTTCGACTAGGCCTTGATTTCTGAGGCTCCATGACCCTCCCCACACAGTGCTACCAACTGGCCAAGTGTTCAGATACTTGACACTTCTCGTTCAAACCATCACAAGGTACAAAGCACACTGAATCCAGTGCCAACAGTCTGTCACCTCAGGTGTGGCGACCTGAGGCAGGAAGACTGCGACACTCAGCATGGTCTCTGCCGTCAGAGGCCTCGAGTGTTGGTCTAGCGCCTGTTTTTACCACTAGCCCCTGTGGCTCCTTCTAGCTCTCTCAATAAAACTTTTTTTTACTCTTAGACTAGTATGTCTAGTAAACATAAGAAACTATAAGGTCAGCAAGATGGCTCCATGATATGGGTGCGTTCCACCAAGCCGGCCAGCCGGAATCCATCCGCATGAATGAAAATCCACAGAAAAAAATAAACAAGCTGAACTTTCTGCAAGGCTCAATTGATTAGAACTTAAACAAGTGTGGAGAGTTTGGAATGTTGCAGATCCAGAACTCAGTTACAATTTATCTTGGGTCATCTTTAGCCCCCTAAATTGACATTCCTTGCCCAACTCTGTGTCTGACTAACATCCTGTGACTAATAGATTTGAAATATATTAACAAAACTCTACCACCAACCGAAAGGCTGAGTGACAGGTGGCATCTGAGGCCTATAGCTGGGATTCTTCTCTTCCTGTTACTGCCTACTTAATGCTCCCACCAACGCGTTTGAAAGGTGCCTCGATGTATGACTTTATTTGTTCTATTACTGTAAAAACTTCATGAAACTGCTTCCACATTTGAACATGGAATTTGGGATGACCTAAGTCTGTGCTCTCTGGGCATGGTCACTCATATTGACTCCAAAATAAACTTATCCCCTTCGAGGTGAGAGTTGTGTTTTTGTATCAACACCCAGGGCCCACACGGTGGAAGGAGAGAACCAGCTCCCTCGAGTTGTCCTCTGCCTCCTGAGCATGCAACCAGGTATGCATGCCTCTGGAGCACCTCCCATCCAATAGTTAGCTAGCTAGCTAGATCAATAGATAGCAAACACCGTTAATACTAGTAAAGGCAGGTGGATCTCTGTGAGTTGGAGGCCATCTGGGCTCTATAATGAGACCCTGTCTCAAACAAACAATAAAAAAATTCAGTAAGTCACAGTAAGGAATTGACAATAGCTAATAAGAGAACTGTTATCACTGTATTGTGGCAAAAGTTCTTTATAACATGGAAGTTTTATTTTAGCTGCGTATGTGTGCATATGTGTGTGTCTCATGAATCCCAGGGTGGCCTCAAACTTGCTGTGTAGCTGAGGATGGCTTTGAATTTCTGGTCCTCCTGCCTCCATCTCCCAAATGCGGGATTACAGGCATGAGCCCCACGCTGTTTTTATGCAGTGCTGGGGAGCTCGGCACATGCTAGGGCAAGGACTCACCTTCAGCTTCATTTTCTTTTCTTTCTTTCTTTTTTATGAGTCTTGGTATATCATGATTGCTTAATTTTGGAATTTTCCACTTAGTATTTTCAGACTTGGTTTGACCAGGAAAAGTGAAACCATGAATAAGGGGGACCACTGCATAAAAGACAGTTGCAGATCGTTTTCCCCCGTTTTACCGGTCCCCTTTCCTCTTTCTGGAGAACTCTGGAATCTTGGTGCCCTAGGTTGGTTGGTTCAGTCACTCCTCCAGCTGTTGGTTTTGATTAAAACCAGTGTTTGCTGGGCGTGGGAGTGTACACCTGTCTTCGTAGCACATGGGAAGCTGAGGCAGAGAGAATATGACCTTCAGACTAACCAGAGCCTCAAAAAACAAGTAAACATATGGGCTGGAGATACCCAGCCTAGTAGTAAAGTGCTTGCGTTGCATGTGTGAGGCCTCGAGTTCAACCTCCAGTTCAAACAACTTTGTACTTCTTTTAATTTCTCATTTTTGTGTGGCAAGTCCCTAAACTATGGGTTAGAACAACAAGCATTTTATTATCTCTCTCCACTCTGTGAGTTGACTGTGACCAGCTAGGTGGCTCCTCTGAGTCTCATAGCAATCTTTCATGAGGTTGTAGCTTTCATGAGGTAGCTGTGGACAGGTGTCCAGGATGGTCTTGCTAACTAAGGTGTGTGGTACCTTGACAAGATGACCGGAAGTTATGACCTGACCTCCCTGTCCAGGTGGCTTAGCTTGGGCATTTTTTGACTGGTGACTGGATGCCAAGAACACCAAAGTGGAAATTGCTAGTCCTCCTTAAAGCTTAAACCCAGAACTGGCAAACGTCACTTCCGAACTACTCTCTTAGTTAAGCTGAGTCAGAGGGCCAGCTCCCATTTAATGAGAGATACCACCCAAGGTTGTGGATACCAGATGTGGTCCTGGGGCGCAATCTTCCAGCAATACCTACCTTAATATGAAAGTAGATCTCTGACAGACTGAAGTTACGAAATATAGTAATGGGGTTTAGAGACAGTAAGAAAATTCAGAATGATCCTGTTTTCTGACCTTGCTAGTTTTAGCCAAATCCTAGAAGAGAAAAAGAGATAGAGAAAGTCAAGCTGGAGCGAGCAGCTCTGCACAGTCTTGCCAGGGAGGAGTTCTTTCCTGGAACGTACAATCAGGGATGACTGACACGTCTGTAATTTTGAGTTTTGCAGAGTTGAAAAAGCCATCGCTTCCGCACTGAACCGGTCGTAAGTGGCAACTGCTAAGTGGCAGTGTTAGCAGAAGCAAAGACTGGTGCTCTCTTCAGAAAAGCTTTGAGTCTGTGGCCAAAGAAGGAGCCAAGAATAGTGCTTCTCCCTCTGGCCTCTTGTTTCAGATGGTCTGACAAAAGCCATCATTGAGTTCGGGGAATGGCTAGCAAGTAAGAGATCAGAGTCTTGCCTGCTCCCTGTGGTGACTCACACTGGCTCTGAACAGAACCAAACAGATCAAAGGCCCATTATATATTTAAAGGAATTGTGATCTTCGTGAAGCCCCAGATCCTTCCTGCGAAGGGCCTGGGACTGCTCAAGCCTCAAAAACTGCTTAGGCTCTTGAACCTTCACCAGCAGGAAGTGGACTTGGATCACTGTGAACTTCCCATGTTCTCTGACACCCTTCACGGGTGAGCCCACACAGGCTTGGGCTGTCTGCTGCTTCTCAGTCACGTAGCTGATGTAGGAATTGAGTGCAGACTGCTGAGCTGTACGTTATTTGAACTGAACATCACCGAATTCCTCCGTGTGCTAGGTGTTAGTGCTGGGGATGCCACTGTGAAGGGAGGAGAGACATCGAAGAGTCCAGAAGCCTCGTAAGACCCCCCACTCATTGTCCACAGCTGTGTTTGAAGACTTGTGAAAGGGATGCTAGATCTCCCCCTTTGCCCAGGTTGCTTTGAGTCCTGGGTAGCCTAGCTTCCTTCTAGGTACTTTAAAAAAGATTCTTAGGGTCTCCTGAAGAGATAACTCAGCTAGGAGCACTTACTGCTGTTGCAGAGGACCTGGGTTCAGTTCCCAGCACCAGGTGGCTACAAGTTATTGTCTATAACTTCAGTTCCAGAGAATCTGATGCCCTCTTCTGGTATCCCTGGTACACATACATACACACAGGCACACATACACTTAAAATAAAAATAATAAATACAAATAACATAAATATAAAAAAATTAAATTATATTTATTTAGTGTGTACATATGTATATGTCTGTTGCACACATATGTGCCAATGTATATATCTGGAGGTCAGAGACTAACTTAGATGACTTTTTTCTCTTCCTCCATCATGTGTCTCAGGGACTCAACTCGGGTTCTCAGGCTCAGCATCAAGCATCTTCACTGAGCCATCTGGCGCCTTTCTGCACCCTATGTAAACCCCAGCTCACCACTATCTGGGTCTGCCTTTGACATTTGCTGATGCACTGACTGCGCAGGGTGAGGGGAGGAAATGAGTCCTGGTCCTGGTGCTCTCAGACTATCCCAGGATGGGGCTCTACCAGGACCCTTTCATACAGAACAAGAACTTCGCATCCATCAAGCAACGCACCCTGCATTCAAGTGCTAGGGACAACACCAAGCAGTTTTGAGATTATGATTCAGTTTTATATGTTAGCAACAAAATAATGAATAATTTAAAAATTTATTCTAATGGATTTATCCTCCAGTAACAAAATGGCATTAACCCAGACTTTTCACAGGTAAGCATGCCTGATCCTGAGGTGCTTCCAGAAACAGCCTGTACTGAGCAGGGCTTCAGGTTGCACATGCAGAAAGTTAAGTTTAGACTAAGCAAAAACTGTGTTCTTGCCCGTGTCTCTTGCATTGGGGCTCTGTGTGTTTGTTTTATTCTCTCCTATCTGTCAGCTCTAGGAGGAAAAAGTCCCCAGAAAAGACAGGGACTGGCCCAGCTTCTGACCAATGGCCAGGTTCTGTTTCATGGGGAGGGGAGCTTGTACTCTGAGGGCCTGAAACTATAGTCTGCACATCTGATGAGACAGCAAGGGTCTAGGACACAGAATTTTATTTAAGAAGGAGTTATATGGGTCTGTCTGACCTACAGGAAGCCTTGGGGTTCCACCCTCAGTTTTAAAACAAAATAAAATAAATAAAATAGTTGCTAGGCTTGTGGTTTCTAGATGAAGTTTCCCTTCCTTCGTATGCTGCTCTTTAAAACCAAACAAAACAGAACAAAAAAACCATGGATCTGGGCACTGTGGGTGCCGGGGATCAGACTCAGGTCCTCATGTCTGCACATCAAGCACTTCATTGACAGCCTTCGCCCTCACTCCCACGGCGGGAGGCAGGGTGTGTTCTGAAGGGCTCATCTTGTGCTTCCCTTTCTCTTGGCTTCTCAGCTGCCAGGAGATGAGCTATCTGCTGTGCCACGTGCTCCTGCCATGATGATCAGCATCACCACGGACAAGAAGGCTCCCTCCTTGCAACTGCTGCACATATTTGTCAGAGCAACAAAGTCTCACTAGATACGAGGTGAAGAGTCACACAGGCCTTGGTGTCGTGAAAAATACCTCTCATTGCCAGGTGTGGTGATGCATGCCTTCAATCCCAGCACAGGGGGAGGCAGGCAGATCTCTGTGAGATTAAGGTCTACATAGTGGGTTCCAGGCCAGCTGGGGCTACAGGGAGACACTGTCATAAAAGAAAACAAAACAAAAACAAAAACAAAACACCTCTTTTCCTCATATCCCTTAATCTGGTCCCTGGGAAGCAAGTGATGTGATTTCCAGTACTTCTAGTTTACAAATTATAAATACAGCTGCTATTTTATAGAACCCTGGAGCACATTTTCAAGACTGCTTGAGGGTTGGGGGTGTAGCTCAGTTGGAAGAACGTTTGCACAAAGCCCTGAATTCAACTCCTAGCACTACATAAAACTGGGAGTGAAGGCAGGAGGATCTTGTAGTCAAGGTCATCCCTGACTACATAGCAAGTTTGAGTCAAGCCTGGGCTACATGATCCAAGGCTAGCCTTGGACTCACAGAGATCTACCTGCCTCTGCCTCTAGAGTGCTGGGATTAAAGGCTTGTACCACCATGTTCAGCTTGTTCTGTTTTAGAAATAGGATCTCAATATATATTCTAGCTGTCTCAGCCTCCCATGTGCTGGGGTTATTGTCTCCACCGCCACATCCAGTTTCACAGACCTCATGAATTATATGGATATATGGATCCCTGATTAAAATTCTATTTTCTAAATGCTATATTAAGCTCCTATCGGGAACTCCCAGGATTTCAATTGATGTGGAGTCAGTTGGGTGTATCTGTATATGTGTGTGTATGTATATTTAAGTATGTAGAATATAGTTCTAAAGGATAGATAAAAACTCCTCCACAGGAGGCATGGTAAATTACAGAAAAATGACCACAATCCCCATCCGTCTATGCATGGTGTTTTTTTTTAAAAAAGGTTTATTTTATTTATGTGTAACCGTGTGTATCTGTGTATGTCATGCGAGTGCAGGTGCCTGAGGAGGTCAGAAGAGGGTATCAGGGTCCCTGGAGGTCAGTTACAGAAGGTTGTGAGCCGCCCAGTGTGAGTGCTGGGAACAGACTATGGAAGAGCCGTGAGCACTCTTAACCTCTGAGCTGTCCTTCCAGCCCTGTGGAATCTGTTTCTCTCCACAGTCCAGTCTGACTAGCCAGGTGACTTGCTTTGACCATAGAAGATGCTTGGACTGATGAAGAATTCTGGGCCTGTGTGGAAATAGGCCTTGAATCATCTGTCCTTGTTCATCTTGCCTTTTTTCCTCTGCCTTTCCTCCTCCTCCTCCTCCTCCTCCTCCTCCTCCTCCTCCTCCTCCTCCTCCTCCTCCTCCTCCTCCTCCTCCTCCTCTTCCTTCTTCGACAGAGTCTTACATAGCTCAGGCTGGTATGTAGCAGATGATCTTGAACTTCTGATCCTCCTGCCTCTTCCTCCCTGAGTCCTGTGATTACAGGCATGCAGTAGTATGCAGTTCTGGGATCAAATCCAGGACTTTGTGCATGCTAGGTAGGTACTTTACCAACTGAGCTACATTCTCGTCATTTTAAAAGCACTTCACCCACAGGTGTCCATTTGTCCCTTCTGCTCTAATAGGATAAACATACCTAGAACGGTTCCTGGTTTAAGCCACGCTCCAGCCACTGGTGAGAGGCGTTGCTGCCCCCTTGTGGCCATATTTGATTCTTGCACCCAGTACTGCAGCTGTCAGTACTGAAGCCGGTGCTTCAGTTGAACTAGATCAACTGGATTTCGTTTGGGGATGTCATTTTAGAGGTACTCTTCCAGAGGAAATTATCTGACCATCATAAACCTGGATGGCTATGATCAAGTGACTCTGTGGCTGGTGACTGGTTCTAACCAGCAACCTGTTCTTCATAAAAATGAGATGGGTTAGGATCGGGAGGGGAAGGGGCTGAAGGGTCCTCTGAAGCTGTAGAGATACTGACTGTAGTATCCGCAGAACAGCCTCCCGCCAGACCTTGAGCATGCTCGCACGGCTGATGCCCTAAAGTCCAGGTTCTCCTCAAGTCCTGAAGGAGGAGGACTCAGAGGAAAGCCAGGGAGAATGGCCTACAGGAACTCTGGATGTCACAGGTGAGACCCACCATTGTGGGCAGTCACAGAAAGACAGGAGTCAGTACATCCTGAGTAGACCAGAAACTCTGGGGAAGTGTTTATTGTTGGTTTGTGGGGTTTTGTTTTCTTGGTTTTATTTTCAAATGTGTGTGTGTGTATGTATGTATGTGTGTGTTTTTGTATGCAGGCATGTAAGGCGGATGTATGCATAGCCTGTGTGTGAAGGTCAGAGGACAGCCTGCAGGAGTCCATTTTCTCCTTCCATTATGTGGGTCCTAGAGATTGAACTCAGGCCACCAGCCTTCATGGCTGGTAACTTTACCCACTGAGTCATCTTGCTAGCAACCCTATTTTTTTTTTTAACTGTGCAAAAGTTAATAAATGCCAGAGCTTCTACAATAAATATGTGTAAAGAAAGTGATGAACACGTATGATCTCAACAGTCTGTAAAACAGAGCCTTACTCATGCTTTGAAACCCTGGGTCCAGCTGAGTATACCCCTCCTTCCTTTGTATTTGCTGTGGATACTTGTTTGGGTTAGTTGTTGTCAAAAAGTGCATGGACTGTGCAGTCAGTTAGCATGTTTCTCGATCTCCTGGTCAGCAGGTTGCCTGCCTTGCAGTGGCTCAGGCTGGGCTGGGCTGGCAGCTCTGTCTCCCCTGCGACTGGGTTAGCTTTGGCCGTGGACTGCATCTAGGTCTGTTCCACTTGTTCATCTGACTTGGATCAATCTCCCTGGGGGCATATTCTTTTCATGGCAGCTCCCTGAGGTTCAAGAGCCAAGTCAAACAGCACAAACACATTTAAGGCCACTGCTCATGTCAAGAAACATTCCACAGGCTAAAGCAAGTCATATAACCCAGCCCAACTTTAATTGGCTCCACTCCCTTCACGGTGGAGAGAGGTGCAGTGACTACTTGCTAAGCCATAATCAAGATGATGATAAGTAGATAGTGGAATTATGTGTGGATGAAAATGACTGACCAGCCAAATACTTTCTCTCTCTCTCTTTCTCTCTCTCTTGTCTTATGGAGCCCAAGCTGAGGATGTACCGATGACTTTGAACTTCTCATTCCCCTTGTTGTCCCCTGTAGAATGCCTGGATTTCGGGGGTGAAACATTGTATTAGGTACTTTCTTTTGCTGTGATAAAACACCATGACCAAAAGCAACTCATGGAAGAGCTTATTTAGCCTTAGAGTTCCAGAGGGATAAGAATCCATCATGGCGGAGAGGCATGGCAGCACATGGCAGGCATGGTGGCCAGAGCTGAGAGCTCACATGGTGATCCCAAACACCAAGCAGAGAGTGCTAGAAGTAAGACAAGGCTATGAGGTCTCAAGGCCCATCCCCAAGAACAGGCTTCCTACAGCAAAGCCACACCTCCTAAAGATTCCATGACCACTCCCAAACAGCGCCACCAACTGAGACAAAATGTTCAAATGCTAGAATCTATGGGGGACATTTCTTATTTAAACTATCACAAATACCATACTCTGGTTATGAGGCACTGGGGCTCAAACCCAGGGCGTTGTGCATGCTGGGCAAGCGTTCTACCAGCTGAGCTACATCCCCAGCCCCGTTTCTTTTTGAGATAGGGTATAGCCCAGGCTTGCCTCAGACCCATGATCCTATCCTGTCCTGCTGGGCTTCCAGATGTGTGCTGTTAGTCCTAGCTTAACTGCTGTCCTCACTGGCTAGACCGTCAGCAGTGCATCAGGCCATGTGGCTCCTTCCTGTGTTCTTGTCTTATTTTGACCTCTTTTGATCCTAAGGATGTTTTTGTCTTGTGTTTATGGATTTTTTTTTACATGGATTATATCATATCAATCATTTTTTACCAAGAGTATTTAATTTTCTAGAACAAATGTCTTTAGATTAGTTCAATACTTTCACTTTCTCTACAAGTTCATTAAGTCTATCTCCAGCTCATCCACTTTCACTGATACTGAGCTACAATGACCTTCAGCTGATAATTTCCAACATAAATATAATGATGATTTTACATCATCAGTAAATGTTAAGAATCTATACCATAATTTAATAATAATTATAGTTTCACCATCTTATCTTTTGTGGCAATTTTTATTTTCTATGAAATCTTCTTTCCTGGGACAATGTTTGCAGATCTACATTTTACCAAGAGTTACTTGATTTTTCCATCAATTTTCAGTCAATAAGTAATTTCATCATGTGTAATTTAGCAGTCAGTTTTATTTTTCCTGTTGATTATGTACTAAATATCAATCTTATGCCACAAACAGATGTGTGGGTAAATGGGCCCATGCATGCAAGTGCCCATGGAGGCCAGAAGAGGGAATAGGATCCCCTGAAGCTGGAGTTACAGGCAGTCACTAGCCACCTGTCTTGGGTGCTGGGAACTGAACTCTGATCGGTCATCTGTAAGAGCTCTTTCAGGGTGCATTTAAGCACTGCGCCATTTCTCTAGTCCCTTATGCCACAAATGTAGGAGAATAGAAAATGACACATTTATACTTTATCTATTTTTGCTGTTGTTTTGAAACAGGGTTTCATGCAGCACTGGCTGGCCTCAGACTCTACGTAGCCACGACCTCCTGCCTCCATTTCTCCAGTGCTGGAATTGCGGATGTCCCACCACATCTAGATTTCCTTTACTTACCTTAAATCAAACAAAGTCCAACTCAGAATGTATGACCTGGGGGTTTTGTGGTTTCCTTTAACCTCAGTTATGCAAAACATCTAGAGGCTTAGAAAGAGAAAATACCCATCTTTAGTGAATGCAGTGTACTCTGCTCTGCCGCATGCTGCCATCCTTCATGTTCAGACCACAGGTCACACATGTGCAAACCCCAGACCGCCGTAGTCCTAGAAGTCTGGTCTCGCAAAAGTGTTAGCCATTTCTCTACCAGGATATCACTTCCTGGTCTTTACAGAAAACAACCTCTTGGACTGTCTTGGTTGAAAACAGACAAATTTCATTTCTCTTAATTAATGCAGGAGAGGATGGCTATATTTCAAACAAAATACATAGAAGAAAACATAAGATTTGGATGAATTTGATCAAGAGCACAGGTTCTGTTTCTTTTCTTTTTTCTTCCTCTCTCTCTCTCTTTCTCTCTCTCTCTCTTTTTGTGAGCACAGGTTTCTTATCTTCTTTGAAATCTGGATTGACTAACAAAGGGTAATTATCTACAGACTTTCTAAAACTGGAGAGATGACTCAGTGGGTAAAGGTATTTGCATGAGGACCTGAATTTGAATCCCCAGGCATGTAAAAGCCAGATGCATAGTTCCAGCATCTGTAATCCCAGCACTCCTATGGGAAGACAGGAGGCAGAGACAGGAGAATCCTTGGACGCTCCTTGGCTAGTTAGCTTGGTGTACACAGCAGAAAAACAACAAAATAGAAGATGATAGCCGACAGCCAAGGTTGTCCTCTGACCTCATGCATTTGTCCACATTTACACATGAATTTACTCATGTACACACACATCCATTGTATATATACACTAATAAAAAATAAAAATAGACAAAAGAACAACCATTAAACCACAATGATGTAGCTATCAAACAGATAAATGTTTAAAAAGTGGTACCACTCAGACTAGAGCGAATGCTCAGGGGTTAAAAGCACTGGCTGCGCTTTCAGAGGACCCAGGTTCAGTTCCCAGCACCCACATGGCAGCTAACAACCAACCATAACTCCAATTCCAGGGGATCTGACACCGTCTTCTGGCCTGTACTGGCATTGCATGACATAGGTAGACTTACATACATGCAGGCAGAACACTTACACATATAATAGAAAAGTAAATCACAAACCTTTTTAAAGTGGTAACACCAAATGTTGGGAATGCAGAGAAAGTGGATCTTCATATGTTGCTGGTAGATATGTAAATGATACAGTCACCCATGAGCTCTGGGGATTGATCTCAGCTTGTCAGGCTTGGTGGCAAACACTTTTATCTACTGAGCTATCTAGCTGGCCCCCAAGAGTTTCTTATAAAACAAGATAGTCACTTGTCATGTGATCCAGTGTCACAGTCTGCTGCATAGGGGAATAATTTTCCAACAAATGAATTGTGGAGAAGGCATTCAAACTACTGTACCCAGTGACCATCTTTTTGTACATTTATCTCGGAGAAATTAAAAGTTATGTTCACACAAAAAAAATATACATGAGCTAGGCATGGTGGCACATGCCTTTAATCCTACCACTCAGAGGCAGAGGCAGGTGGATTTTTATGAGTTCAAGGTCAGCTTGGTCTACATAGTGAGTTCCAGACTATCTGGGACTACAGGGAGACTCTGTCTCAAATGGACCAAAAACAAACAAACAAACAAAAAACCTTTACATGAATGTGCAGACAGCTTTATTTTATCTTTCACAGCACAAAAAGTTGGAAATACCCTCAAATATCCTTGAACAAGTAAATGATTAAACAGTCTCAGTTACATTTATGTAATAGAATGCTGTGTACTAGTCAGTGACCAAAAGCTGGGACAACTGATACTTGGATGAATGTCAAATGCATTATTCTTAGTTTAAAAAGTCATTCTCTGGACTGGTGAGGAGTGTGCCACCACACCTGCCTATTTTTTAATTTTAACTAAATTATTTATTTATTTATTTATTTAGAGACAGGGTCTCCCTGCAGCTCCAGCCCACCTGTAACTTGCTATGTAGACCAGGCTGACCTTGAACTCAGAGATCCACCTGTCTCTGTTTCCCAAGTGCTGGGATTAAAAGCCTGTGCTATCATACTTGACTTCTGACTTCATATTTTTAAAATTTATTATTATTATTGTGTGCACACAATGTACATATGTGGACATCTAAGGACAACTTCTGGGGAGTTGGTTCTCTCCTTTCAGCTTTAAATGAGTATTGGGGATTGAAATCGGGTCTCCAGGCTTGTGTGTCAAGTTCCTGTACCTGAATTGTCTCTTGCTGGCTCACTTTTTTTTTTTTAAACATATGCAATATGTTAGAAAATGAAAGAATCAAGTATTTATTGCTTTTCTGAACAAATTATATACTTCAAGGTAATTAAGTAGTGGATGAGGTGAAGAAAAATTCTAGTTAACTAATGAAGAAATGTTAGAATCAGAATACTGCCATTTGAAGCCTTTAATGAGTTCCTGGTCTAGGCTGGACCAATAGTCAGTGGCATCCTCAAAAGACAGACAATGTCCTATTATGTCCCTCTAATGAAAGTACACCAAGCCACCTAGAGGTATTGTTTTTCTAAAATATGAAATCAATAATCAGTTCTCTTGAGTTAATCACCAACTCAGAGCCAAAAACAGTTCCAGAGGAAGAGGGATTTTGTATGCTATTGGAAAAGTTTTGTTTTTTTAAAAAATGAGATACTTGGGCCCAGAGAGATGGCTCAGTGGTTAAGAACACTTGCTGCTCTTCCAGAGAACCCAGGATTGATTCCCAGCGCCCATTCAGAGGCTTGCAACTGTCTGAAACGGCAGTTCCAGGGGGACCGGCGCCCTCTTCTGGACTCTGTGTACACTGCATGCATATACTGTCCTGACAGGTGCAAAACACTCATACACATAAAATAAAGTTAATAAAGTATTTAAGAAAGCATGAAAATAAAGAAATAAAAATAATAAAGTTCTACTGATGAGACATAAAAAATTCTGTCAGATAATTCCACTATCTCAATTCTTCATTCATATATATATAAATAATAAGGAGCTGGTAAGATGATTTAGTCTGTAAAAGTACTTGCTGCAAAAGCCTGAGTAAGTTCAATCCCTGGAACTCACCTAAACATTGAAGGAGAGAACTAATTATACAAAGTTATCCTTTGACCTCTTAAAATAAAATAAAAATAATAGCAACAAAAAGGGCTGGAGATGTAGTTCGGCTGGTAGAGTACTTGTCTTGCTTATAAGAAGCCCTGGATTTGATTCCCAGCTCCACATAAACTGAATATGGTGGTCCATATCTATAATCTATAATCCCAGAAGCAGGAGGATCAGAAGTTCAAGGTCATCATTGCCTAAATAGTAAGTTTGAGACTAGACTGGAATACATTATAACCCCCCCCACCACCAAAAAAAATCATTAATAACAAAAAGTATACATTTTAAAAATGTGAGTTTGGCAGCAGATCTTTGTAATCCTCTTTATTTGGGAGGCTGAGGCAGGAAGAGTTCAAGCAGAGGGCAACTTGGGCTACACAGTGAGACCCTCTAGTTATCTATCTATCTAACTAATTCTTAAAAAAGGATTTAAATAGAAAAATTCAGAGAATGAATGTGAACATCAGTTTCCCATGGCTGCTCCTGGTGATGACAAATTCAATGAGCCTAGTCAGAAATCTCTTTAAAAATTTTTTTGTTTTTATTTCATATATGAGTGTATTCCCTATACGTAAGTAGGTGTACCTATGTCAGAAGAGCATGTCAGAAGGGAGGGAGGTCAGAAGAGGGTGTCGGATCCCCTGGAACTGGAGTTACACACGGTTGTAACTATGTGGTGCTGGGATTGAAACCTGAGTCCTCTGTAAGAACAGCCAGTGCTCTTAACCACTGAGCCATCTCTCCAGCCCCATTAGGCATCTCTTTAAGAGCCTAATTTCCCTTCTCTCTTACACATGGACTGCTGGATATATTGGTTTAATTTGATTTTCAGAGGTATCTCTGTACTATTCTCTGTAGTGGCTGGATGCATAAATATTTTCAGTGGTGTGTGTGAACCAGTGGCGGTATCCAGTTGACAAGATGGCCTTCCACAATGAATCAGGGCTACTTGTCTCATCCTGCCCTCTTCAGCATGAATAAAGCACTGTGTCCATGTTCCAGTGTTCTAGAAACTGAGAAAATAAAGAGCTAGGGAGTTGAGCAGTGAACCTTTTTTTGGTGTGAGTGTATGTATGTATGTATGTGTGCGGAGGGAATTAAGACAAGGTCTCCTGTAGCCTAGTCTGGCTTTGAACTCTCCAGCCTCCCTTTGCCCCTGCTTCTGAGTGCTGGGATTACAAGCCTGTGCCACCACATCCAGCTGAGCAGGTACCCTAGGAGAGCAAATCTGAGGATGGCCCATGGAGGAAAATATTTGATCCTTTTTCTCCTGTAGCCCCAGCCAGCCTGAAAATCACTGTGTAGACCAGGCTGGCCTCGAACACACAGAGCTCTACCTCTGCCTCCTGAGTGCTTGGATTAATGGCATTCACCACCATACCTAGCTTTCTTTTTATTTTTTGACAGTTTTATATGTATACATACCTATACTATGGTTAGATTCATCCACCATCACCCTCTTGCATGCTCCTTCCTTTCCCTCTGAAACCCACCTCTTCCTACCTCATCCCCCAGTGGCTAACCCACTCTTAAAAATGACACTCCCCGCCCAGCAACCATTAGCAGTCATCAGCACCTCAGGAGGGGATGGGGCATCATGGGTACCTCCTCTGTCCATGATGGAAAGTTGGAGGACTCAGTCTTGTACAGGTGTCCATCGCTGCTGTCCATTCATGGTTGTGGTGTCACATCTGGAGGACAGCAGCATGTCCTGGCACTTCTCCCCATCCTCTAGCTCTTACAGACTTTCTACCCTTCCTTTTGCGATGTTCCCTGGGCTGTGGGTAGTGGTGATGCAGATGTTCTGTTTAAGACTGAGCACTCTTACAGTACTTAGTCTCAGCACTATGACCAGATACGAAGCTCTGCATTAACTAAGACTCTCTAGGGGTATAAACATAAACATTTAGAAGACAGTTTGACTTTGACATGTCTATTTGGGGAGGTATGCCTTGGGCCCATGCCTTCTCTAGCCATCAGCTTTTTTTTCCTTCACCTTTGTTGTTTGTAGGAATGCTTCCCTGCGTATATGTAAGTGCAATACATGCATGCAATGCCCAAGGAGGCCAGAAGAGGGCATCAGATCCTCTGGAACTGGAGTTGTGAACTGTTATATAATGCCATATATCCCCCTTTTAGCTGTTAGCACTGAATCCGGGTCCTCTGCAAGATCAACCTGTGCTCTTAACTGCTGAGCCATCTTTCCAGCCCAGCCTTCTATAACCATAGGTTTTTGACTAGGTTTATAGTAGTAAGTGTATATTCCCTCCCATGGAGTGGGCCTCAATTCCAATCCCCAAACAGTTGGCTATTCCCAAAGTAGTCCTGCCACTATTGCACCAGTTGGCATATCTTGCCTGGCAGTTCTGCATTGTAGCACACATGATCTACAGCTGGGTGAGACCCTTGATGAGTTTTCTCCTCTAGCAGCCTGCATGACAACTTCTGGTTCTATGAATGTTGGTCAGTAGGGAGGGAATTTACAGTTCAGTTCCATCTCGATTTCTCTGTGTCCTCTGACTAAAGTGGATGGTGTCTTCAGAAACAGGGTCTTATCATTTAGTCCTGGTGGGCAGTCAAGAATACAGGCAATGGCAATAGGGGGGCCTTTGAGACCTCTTTGGTCAAGAACTCATAGGGGAAAGATCCCAAACCAGGTACTGGAGTTCTTCTTTAAAAGCCTGTGACTTGATGGCTGGATGTGTTTGCACACACTTTTAATCTCAGCACTCATGAAGTGGAGGCAGGTGGGTCTTTGTGAGTTCCAGGCCAGCCTGCTCTATATAAGGGAGTTCCAGGCCACTTAGGGCTTCAGAGCGAGACCCTGTCTCCAAACAACAAATGACAACAACAACAACAAATCAAAATTACAATAACAACAACAGCAACAAAACCAACCAAACCAAAAAAATTAAAAAAAAAAAACAAAACAAAAAACTACCTATGGCTCGGGAAACTGCATTATCCACCCATGAAACATACTATGCTCTTCCAAGCTCCTTTTTATATTATTAAATTTTATTTTATTTTATTTTTGTTTTCTTTGAGACACAGTCTCCCTGTGGCCCCAGCTGGCCTGGAACTCACTATGTAGACCATGCTAGCCTTGAGTTTACAGAGATTCTCCTGCCTCTGCCTCTCAAGTGCTGGGATTAGAGGGGCGAACCACCATGCCTGGCTATTTTATTTTTAATTATATGTATATCTGTGTGTCTATGTGTGTGTGTGTCTGCACATATGAGTGCAGGTGAGCTTGAAAACCAGAAGAGGGCATCAAATCCTCTGCAGCTAGAGTTAGAGGCTGTTGTGAGCTATGGCTGCTGGGAGCTAGACTCGGGCTCTCTGCAAGAGCGATACATGCTCTTACCCACTAAGCCATCTCTCTAACTCCTTCTTTTTGTATTTTAAATTTTAATTATATTTCTTAGCTTATAAAGTAGTATGTTTCTATATTTTTTATGATCTTAGTTTTTGTTAATTCTCCTCCAAACTCATTTCTTCCATTCCCCAAACCTTATTTAATCTTTTTCATGCCTAGTAGTCCCAGCACCACCACATCCAGTTATTGTACAGTCTGTCTTGTATATGTATGTTAACTGTACAAGAGACATTTTCCTATATGCATCCTCCCATGATCCTCTCTTATCCCAGCTCCCCTTTTTCATATGTAATTGTGGAGAATGGTTTGTAATAAAAAGGGGGATATATGGCATTTTTAGGTCTGCACTGACTCTAATGTATATAAAAGTATCCAAAATGTCCATCGGTGACTATTATAGGGACTACTGTAATGTTGTGGTAACCTATAGGCAGAATTAAAGAAATGCTAAATTTTAGTTTAAAATTAGTGAAAATAAAAGGTGATTTCCCTTTTAAATTAAAGGACCTGATGAATACTGTCCGAAATAGACTTCTCTGAATCTATCTGGAGGAATTAAATATATATTCTCTTTTATTTTAGTTTTTGGCAGGGTTTTCCTATATATCCTGGCTGGCCTTCACTTGTCAGTCCTTCTGAGATACTCAGTGCTAGGGTTATAATCTCAAAGATACAGAGCCTGAGTTGGGAATATATATATATAGTTCAGTGGTAGAGCATTTGCCTAATATGTAAGGGACCCTAGGTTTAACCTCCAATACTGGAAAAAGAAAAGACAGAACTTCTGTGCAGTTATTAGATTTAGGGACCACCTAAATCCAGAATGATCTCATCTCAAAACTCTTTCCTAATCCCATCTTCCTAGTCCCTACCTTCAAATGAGGTCCCATCAAAATTACAAACAAGGGTTAGGATGTAGACTCAGCGTGTTTTGTGTGGGAGAGCACAATTCAACAAGTTGCAATTGGTATACATTATTATTATTATTATTATTATTATTATTATTATTATTATGTGCGTGTGTATATGTATGCCCACATGAATGCCACAGCACGTATGTGGAGGTCAGAGGATAATTTAGAGGAGCTTATTCTCTCCCTTCACCATGTGGGTCCTGGGGATCACTCTCCATTGCTAGGCTTGACATCAGGACTCTTTACCTGCTGAGCCGTCTTGCTCGTTCTACTCTTAAAGTCTATTGAGCAGTTTTACATAAAGGGCCCCCCTAGACTGAAACTCAACCACTTCCTCTAAGCCTGGCCTTTGTCTGTGGCAGTCCTCGCTCAGCCAGCTCTTCACACCACACACAGCACCTGTTACCATGGTTAATTTTCATCTATTCTGGGGGAGGGGAGTCTGCCAGGTTGGCCATTTTTATGGATAAGAAAACAGGTGTAGATGGAAAGTGACCCAAAAGAAGTCTTCTACTTCCGAAGTGGCAGAGGAAGGAACTGAACTTAGCACATCAAAGCTTTACCCCAGGCTTCTGCCACTGTGCAGCCGCTGCAGTTGCTAGGATGGCTTTCTCAAGATGCCTTTGTCAGTTACTTTTGCCTTTAACTTCATTTAACGTATATTTTTCTTTGTATTTGAATTGATTATCTATATAGCCTATGTCCTTGTCATGTTAATTGATTGATTGATTCATTAATTCAGCCACCATTTATTGAACCCCTAGCTTGCAAAAGGCCTTGAGATAGCTGAGCTCTAGGTCATAGAGATGAATCACATTCCCTTGGGTCTTGTCATTGGGGAAGGGAGAGAGTAGAATGTGAGCTTGTGGGAGCCCAGAGCAGATTCCTGACCAAGCTAAGGGTCAGGAGATGCTTCTTGATGCCTGGATCAGGTCCTAAAGGATGGATGCAATTTTATTCCTTTACTTTTGACTGCTAGGATGAAATATTAGAAGGAATATTTGATAGTCAAGTATTAAGTGTCAGTGGTGTGTTATTAGCTTCCTAACACTCTGGCAAGCTGGCATAACAGGTTCATGTAATAGCCTTCAACACAAATGGCAGTTACTTCCGTTTGCCCAGGTCATTTACAAAGCATTTTCACATTTCTGTCTCATTTTCTATCACAGAAAGCTCTTTCAGAGCACTTAGTTTATATCCATGTGATTTCTCTTGGTTTACCTCACACCTAAACTCAAAAATTATGTTTAATTTTCCAAAATGATAGCTGCAAAAATTTATAAAGTAACTCTGGAAGTTACAACCAGCCAAACTGCATGAGCATTAAACCAAGGTCTGGCTTTAATTGTAGCTCAGCTGATCCTTCCTTTTTCTACTATAAGATGGGCATATGAGGGCCTGGAGAGATGGCTCCAGTGGTCAAGAACGTTCGCTGCTCTTTCAGAGGATCAGAGTTCAGTTCCCAGCATCTTTTTCCTGTGGCCCACACTGCTTATAACTCAACCTCCAAGGGACCCAATACCGTATTTGGACCCTACAGGCACCCACACTCATGTGCACAATAGACACACACACACACACACACACACACACACACACATTTTTAAAAAGGGTATGTGTGGAGTGCTAGAGAGAAGGCGCAACAGTTAAGAGCATAGGCTGTTCTTGCAGAGGACCCAGGTTCAGTTCCCAGCACCCATATAGCAGCTAACAACTGTCTGTAATTCCAGTTCCAGGGATCTGATGCCCTCTTCTGACTTCCACAAGCACTGCATACATGTGGTCCACTTACATACATGCAGGCAAAACACACATACACATAAAATAAATACATATAAAAATAAAAAGAGTAGGAGACATAAGGGAGCTCAGGCTGAAGGATTTAACAAAATAATGAACTGTGATACCAACACAGCCTTTGACTCATTAATAAAAATCAGCTCTCCCAACATCATCTTTATTGTTCATTTTCCTGCTTCCTGCTTTTTGGACAGAGGTTGGCCTCTGCAGCTGAGGTTGGCCTTCGAACTCCCAATCCTCCTGCCCTCACCTTCCAGAGCGTGTGACCATGCCTGGCCTCAGAGATGTTTTATTTATTTTGATGCTGGGGATCAAACTCTGAGCCTTGAGCATGCTAGGCTAACACTCTACCACTGAGCTACATCCCAGCCCCACACAGAAGTTTTATTTCTTTCTCTTAAAAATTATTATTTTATTATTTAAGAATTTTACTTATTATTTCTATTTTATGTGATGAGTGTATTGCCTACATGTATGTATGTGCACCTGTGTATACAATGCTCTTGGAGGTCAGAAGAGGGTGTTGAGGCTCCTGGAACTGTTAGTGCCATGTAGGTGCTGAGAACTGAACCTGGGTCCTTTGCAAGAGCAGCCAGTGCTCTTAACCACTGAGCCATCTCTCCAGTCCCCTTATTTTTTTAATGTGTATGAGTGTCTTGCCTGCTACATTGTATGTAAGTGTACCACCTGTATGCAATGCCCACAAAGGCTAGAAAAGGGTGTTGGATCCCCTGGAACTGGAGTTACATTGTTGTTAGCTGCCATGTAGGTGTTTGGAACCAAACCCAGGTCCTCTGCAAGAGCAGCCAGTGCTCTTAATCACTAAGCCATATCTCCAGCAGTTTACAAAATAAAATTCACATTTGTGCCAAGCCCCCTAGAGATGTCTTGGGAGATAGGTGCAAAGGATCTCATTAAGATTACTGGGATAAAATCATTACAAAGTGCAAGATAATTGGATAGTAACAGGTAAAGGACAGTGTTTGGACACTGTCATCTTGACTCTGAGTCTGTTTTGATAGGATTACAGAATAAATTACATATAATAGAAAAAAGTCAACATAAACTCAAGCTGACAGTGCCTAGAGCCACACGTGGTACAGTCTATTATGAGTGGAAAAGCAGACTGAATGATCCTGCCTTTGTTGGTAACACTGAACACAGCAAAGCTGACCCCTGGGAAAATTCCTTTTAGTAGGAATAATCAACACAAAATAAAATCAACAATGGCTCAAATTGCTCTAAGGAAAAGGCAGAGTTGATGGAAATGATTCCTAACAAATTTCATAATGGCTGAAACATTAATCAGAAAAAATCAATAAAGGTAAAAGAGCTGTTTGAAGAATTAAATAATTTTAATAAAATTGGTAGGGAAAAGAAAAATCTAAACTTCTCTCTCTCTTTCTGAGACAGGGTCCTTGTAACCCAGGCTGCTCTTGTACTTGGATTCTTTGGCCTCCATCTCTCAAGCTGGGGCTATAGACATGGCTATCACTTTTAGCTTTCTTTCTTCCTTTGAGATAATGTCTCTCTGTGTAGCAAAGAGAGTGAATACTCACTTAATTTTCCTGCTTTAGCCTCCTGAGTTCTGGAGATTACAGGTATGTGCCACACTTGACTAGAGAAAAGAATATATCTCCCTCTTCTGCAAATCATTAGAAGCTTTCCTTACAACTGGAATCAGAGAAAAGGATATATCTTGAAGATAATTAAATAAAAAAACTTAAGGAATGGGTTGTAGCTCAGTGGTATAGAACTCTGCTAGTATGCATGAAGCCCTGGGTTCGATTTCCAGCACTGCAAAAGAAAAACAGCAAACAAACTTTTAGGAGTCAGTTCCTTCCCATCTTGCTGAGGCTCGGTCTCTCTCATTTCTGCTGTTGCATACTCCAGGCTAGTGGGCTCTTGAGCTTCTTGGTGATTTCCCATCTCTGCCTCCCATTTTGCCACAGAAGACAGATGTATGTCACCACACTGTTTTTTTTTTTTTTTAATGTGGTGGGTTCTAAGGAATTACACTTTGGTTGTCAGGCTTGCTAAGTTATGGCCTTTATCTGCTGAAGCATCTCAGGCCAGAAAAATATTTTTAAGTGCAAGTGCATTTTATTCATTCTACAGACAATGCTTTGTGTAGGGAGAGCTTTGGAGGCCCTTTATGAACTGTTCCCTTATTTTCACTTACCCTCCACACAGTGATCTCTGGCCCACAGATAAGAAACCACTGCTTTAAGAATTAACATAGAAGGGTAAAAGGGTGTAAGCTCCGTACATGGCACATACCTATATTTCTAGCATTCAGTGGGTAGAGGAGGGAGGACCAGGCTTTCAAAGCCAGCTTCAGCTACATAGCCAGTTTTAGTTCAATCTGGGTTATGTGAGACCTTGATGCAAAAAAACTGGGGTGGAGGAGGGTTAGGAAAAAGAAAAAGGACGGAGTGTGGAATACCCAGAAAAAAGAACTATTTGAGAAGAGGCATTGAAATCTGGGAAAATTCTCCTTGCTCACTTAATGTTCTTTTACGAGTTACAAGTGTGATGGTTAATCTTATAAATTTCATGGGATTTAGAATTACCCTGAGAAATCAAATCTCTGGACATATCTGAGGGATTATCTAGAGGAAGTTAACTGAGGTAAGAAGCTCATCCTAAATGCGGGCAGTACTATTCCATAGGATCGGGCCCCAGGACAGAACAAAAGGGAAAAAATGCAATGTGACTTGCTCCTGCCTCCATACCTTCTCTTCCATGAAACTGAGCCAAAACAAACCAGTCCTTCCTTACGTCGCTTTTGTCAGGTATTTTGTCAGCAATCAGAGGATTAATATAGGAAGTAACCACCATTTAAACCATTGTTTAAATAGGGGCTACTGAGCACACAGAAAGCTAAGACAACATATGCAGCACCATCCAGGCAATGGAGAACTATGCAAAGTTTCTAGGTAGGAAAACGAGGTGGTTG
Organism: Eospalax fontanierii; assembly: GCA_035773235.1. Lineage (NCBI taxonomy): Eukaryota > Metazoa > Chordata > Mammalia > Rodentia > Spalacidae > Eospalax > Eospalax fontanierii. Next base: position 166,712,247 of record CM069524.1, read on the forward strand.
TATTGGGAAATTTTATTTTTTTATTAAAAAACGTGATGTACTTCTTTAAACAATTCAGGCCATATAAAAAGTAACTTGAAACCTTTTCCCCAAAGATAATCACTGATAATATTTGGAGAATCTCTTCCTTGAAATCTTTCTATGCTTGTAAAATAGCTCCTCAAACTTCAAATAAGTCGAACCTATCTAAACAAGCAGTTCTGCAACCAATTTCTCCCCGGAGAGCAAATTTTGAAAAGCCTTTGGTGCCCAGATCTTTATCTGCATTTTAAATGGCTGCTTGCACATTATATGTCTGCATCACCATTTATTTAGTATCAGTCCCGAATTGACGGATAGCTACATTTCCCTCACCTCATATTCAACAACCTCATATAACAATCTTAAGCATTCTTTCTTTTTTTAAATTTCCGATCACCTTTCCAAGTTAAATGCTTATAGGTAAGGTAAGCGTAAATAAATGTCCTTTTTACATTCGTATTCAAGTTGCAGAATCGTCCTCAATTTTGCAGGGAAGCCAGTGAGGCAGCTCTGCCGCATTAGTTCTGGCGAGACAGTGTCATCGCAGATGGCGAGGATAGCACAGCATTACAGGTGATGTAGCCAATCTAGGCCCAACCTCAGTGGGTTGAAATAGTCCTTCCCTTTTTCCTCGGTTTCACTTCTTTTTCTTAACATGGAGGAAGGACCGAGAACTGCATCTCCCAGCATTTCTCAAGGACCACAATCCCTGGGAACTGTAGTACAGGGTCTGAGAAGGGTCCGGAAGGAGAGAGTGGGAGGCCGTGTGGCATGCTGGGAGATGTAGTCCCTCGGGCGGCGGGTGTTCGAGCTGATTGGAGAGACTTAGAGCGCTTTGCTACTTGGTGTTGAGGCTGCCGAAAGACCCGATCTACACTACATGAGATCTTTGAGTTTACAAAAGCCGCCCGCGGTCTCTCAGCTTCATTTTACAGTCCCTGACCCGAGAGGGCGAGTCCCGGCGCGCGTTTAGGAGGCGCAGGCCGCGCAAGGGCCGCGGCAGGGCATTCTGGGAATTGTAGTCCATGAGCTCTGAGGCGGTGGGACGTGTCGCGACGGCGCGCCGGCTCCTCCTCCCCCGCCCTTCTCAGCGGTCCCCCGCCTCCTCCCTCCGCCTCCTCCCCCCTTGCCCGCAGCCGAGCGTCCCCTCCCCCCACCGTCGGGCTTCTCCGCGGCTACTGCAGAGGATTCAGAGCCGAGTAGCTGAGGAGAAGGAGAAGGAGGAGGGGGAGGAGGCTCCCGTCCCCGCGCGCCATCCGCCACCCTGCTAGACACGGACGAGGGGACGAGAGCGTCGCCGCCGCAGCCTCCAGAGAAGACAAGGGCACCGTCGCCTCCGCTGCCGCCGCCGCAGTCTTCGCCTGCTGCAGCTCGCGGGTGAGGAGACCCCCGCCCCCCGGCCGGCTCCTCGGCAGCCCGGGCTGGTGGCGCGGGCGAGAATGAGGCTGGGGGCTGCGGGGCCCCCGCGCGGGCTCGGGGAGGGGGCCGAGGTGGCGATGGACGGCGGGCTGGCGGGGGAGACTGGTCGGAGCGCGGGCTGGGGGTGGGGTGAGGGTGGGACTCCTGCAGGTCGGGGGAGGGTGGCGAGGGAGGGCGACTTTTCCTGGAGGGGTAACCAGACCTGGGACAGGAGCGTGGCGTGTGGAGAGTGTCGAGGTGGAATTTGGGATGATCCTGGGGCGAGGTGGGAGCAGGGACTGGAGTGGGATGTCTTCTGATGGGGGAGGGGACTGAATGAAGGTGATGATTTGGGGCTGGCCTGAAGCAGTTGACAGCTTGGGATCCGGGCTGGGGTGGGGGCTCAAGGGATGCTTTCAATGTGGAGTGGGATGTAAACGTTGGATGGGACCCTGGGGAGTGCCAGTTGAGGAAAGGTGGGATTTGGGGTGGACCTGGGGCAGGCTGATGGAGATGGTAGGACATGGTGAGGGGTTTGGCATGGCTTGAGACCTAAGCCGGGCAGTTGTCCGTGGATGGTGGAATTTGGGAAGATTTATGGAAATTGCTTAGGTTTGGAAGGAATAGAGGAGGTAGAATTTGGGGTTTACGTGGGGTAGGCTGATGGAGGTTGGAATATTGGGCTGGTAGGGGAGAGACTTTTCAACAACAGAGTCGTAGTGAGCTGACAGGAGGGGATAAGTTGGAAGTTGGGCCCCATATAGGAAGGCAGGGGTTGAAATTGGGGATGAGGCACAGTGGAAACAGATTTAGGGTGAGTTTAGAGTCCCTGGAGAGAGCACGGTGGCTCGCTTGGGTGTAGGTTGGAGGCAGAGGACACGGCGTCTAGCAAGGTACAGTGGCAGGTGGTGAACAAGGTTAGGGGATGGTATCTTGAAGAAAATGTCCTTCTGCCAGTTTTGCAGAAGTAATGTCTATGATGACCTGGTTGCCGGTGGTGAAGTGGCAGAGGGCACATTTAAGACACTAGAGACCTGGAGAGTTGTGGGTATGGTTGGACGGAGAGGATAAAAAGAGGCATTGAGCAGAGCTGGGAAGGAGGGGAAGGATTAGGATGTCTTCCAGGAGACCCTGAGGTTTAGGAATTGGACACCTTCAGCTTTGGTGACTTTGTCTCGGGAGGGACAGCTGCAAGAAGGTCATTGAAGGGATTTCTCCAGGGATGGAGAAGGTGCCTTAAAGATTGTCCTAGAGCATATCTTAAGCTATCAGTTTGACCTTTTTGTTTGATTTGAACTGGTGTCATTTAGAAATAACAGCGGCCCAAAGGGTAAAGTTGAGGGAGCCTTCATTTAAGGTGGCATTAAGGAGAGTAGGTGCTTTTTGCTATTCGTATGTCATAAAGAGAAAGTTGGGGGGGGTGGAACCCATTCTCAAAAGAAAGATGGGGTGAAACTATGTTGGCCCTGTCTAGGCTCTTCCTTCTCTTTTCTCCCTTTCCCTGGTACATCTACACCTAGTCTTGGTATTTGGAATTTAAATAGATTTTGATGAACTTGAGGTTGTTAAGGGTGTATTCTTGCTTAAGAACTGATGAATGATGCTGATGAATCTGAAGGCTGAATTTATTTTCTACTCAGGCAGTGTGCATGTATGCAGAAAGAGCCTAGCTGCCCCCGACTCCCAGTAAAATTGATTGCCCGAAGACTCCATTTATTGGTGTCCTGGTTTGCAAGGCAATTAGGCCCATCATTGTATTGCAAGCTAATAATCCTGAGATGAGTCTTGGCACCACCGCTTTATGTAAACAGAGAGAAGAGGGGAAATATGGAAATGTCATAAATATTCATTGGTAAGATGGTTTGGTACTGATGGAGGTTTTCATTTGATTGTCTTTTGACATTGCCTGATAAGATTTAAAATAATTGGGCTATTCCTATAGATTGAATTTTCTTCTTAAGGAATTCTAGCGGTCAGAATTCTGTCAGATGTGGATAAGTAAAGTATATATAATCATTTTATTTCTAAGGGGATGATGTTGATGTAGGCACATTGTATTAACTACAAAAAAAAAAAATCTCCGTCTGTTCATCAGAATTAGAGATAAGCTTGTTCTTGTGGTAGAATTCCATGATTGAAGGTAGACAGGAGTGCAAATGGAGTGAACATCTTTGGGGAAACAGTTTTCAGGACTTAATTGCATTAACTGTGACATGTTAAACTTGAAGTGGCTGCTGATTAGAGCCCAGGCTAAGGGAAAATGAGGAGAGATGGAAAGGGATAAAACTGACACCAATGGGAATCAAAATAATTTTTTTGTTTTTATTAAAGCTTTAGTAGTCAGCCAGAAAACAAACCATTTTTCCTTGGCTTACCTAGTTGAGTACATAAAAATACCCATTCAGAATCTTTTTAAAGAAATTTCCAAAGTGGGTAGAATGATGGAAGGTTGGAGTTATCCTTGGAATTGAAAGTGCTTTGTTGTGAGGATGCTTTCTGTATTACAATAAGAAAAATCAAGGCTGAGCTGTTAGCTATAATTCAGTGAGAGTGTAATCTAACTAATCAGGCATTTCTCCTCATCATGTTTCTCTGGGGGTGCAGACATTGCTTTTGTGGGTCTGCAGGCAAGTTCTAGAGATGTGATGCTCATGTTAAAGCCCTAGTTTTTAAAAGCTCAGAATGAAAGGTAGTCACCTGGGAGAGCTGTCTTGGTGGATTTTTACCTTATAGCTGTGATCACTGGTGCAGTAGTCAAGTGCATAGACAGTTTTAGCATCCTCACCTCATTTGCTCCTGAAGGTCCTAGTGAAAGGGAAACAGGTGGAGGTCTTGGTAGTCAGAAGCTGGGTAATATGAAGAACCCATGAATTTAGGACTTGAGGGTCCCAACTTCAAATCCCAGTTCCACCTTGTGAAGGCTGAATGATTTCAGTCAGGTCACAAAAACCCTTTTATCCTTAATGCATCTTCGAGCAACATTGTGAATATATTGGAAACCTTGAATTGTGTGCTTAATTGTGCTTAAAATGGCAAAACAAAACAGAAAACATGTATACTTCACAAAGGCTGTCAAATGAGATAAATCGGTTCATGTCCTGAATTGTACATATATGAAATGTGTGTTCACTGTTTATTTATTTAATGTCTGCTTAGTGCCAGGGGAGATGGCGATAAAAAGCAGTTGCCAAGACACTTTTAGTGTCATGGGAGGGATAGATAGACAGTTGAAGTTTAGAAGTGAGGCCGAATGAATAGGTGGAGAGTGTGCATTCTGAAGCTTAGCCACACTACTAGCTTGTGAACTTGGGCACAGTGAACTTATCTGTAAAGTGGGGATAATAAAATCAGCCTCATTAGCGTTAAACACAGTAATCCAAGAAAGCATTTAACACACTTTATTACATAGTGTATGTTAGAACAATATTAGTCTCGTTATTATAGAGATAGGCAGAGGCTAGAATGGTGAATAGCTTTGTTGCTCTATCACTGACTGAGCTTTTAGTATTAGGGCATTCTATTTTTTATTAAGGAGTTATTATGTTATATTATTATTAAGATATCACAATTAATTTACAGTTTGTATGTTTATAGTCTAGGAACTTTAAACAGTAATTTAAATGCCAAGAAAAATAATAAACAGATGCTAGTTGTTAGCTTCTTTATCTATCAAATGAGAAAAGCTGTGCTGTTAGAGTGTTAAATGATTTGTTTAAGGGATACAGCCAGTAAGTGGCAGAGTCTGCATTCCATGAATCCTAATTCCCCAAACTTGTTCATATCTTCTTTTTAAATTATGAAATGGTTCATATGTATATATATATATATATATGTATATATAAAAGTATATTTAACACAAATCTACAATTTAAAGAATAATAACAAGTTGAAGACCTGTGTATTCACTACCTAACTTTTCAAAAAGAAGAGACAGTGTCCTGCTATGTAGCCCAGGCATGATCCTCCTGCCTCAGACTCCTGAGTTCAAGTTCTGGGCTCAAAGATATTTGTCTCCAGCACCCTTGCTACCTGTTCCCCTACCCCCAGATCAAATCTAAGACCTTGAATAAACCAGGCAAAGCCTCTACCGTTGAACTACATTTCCAGCCAGGTTTTAGTGTTTTAAAGCCTCTTGGGAGGCCCTGCTTGATTGAAGCTTCTTCCTTCCCACTACCTCAGAAGTGATGACTTTCCTGAATCTTATGTGAACCAACCTTTTCTTTAGTTTCTTTTCCTCTCCTTTTTTCTTTTCTGCTTTATTTTTAACTATAAAATAGCTCACTGCTGTTAAAATAATGAATGTGCTTGATATGAGTAGGAAATTACTAAAAAATGAAAAGAAGCACAATTAGTGTTTATCATCTCCTTACCCAGTAATTCTCCCTTCTTTCCCTCCCTGCTGATCCAGGACTTCTCACAGGCTAAGCATGTGCTCAAACATGGAGCCCAGTCCCCATAAACTGCATATTATGTATATGTGCAGATGCCAATGAGGAGGGGGTAGTCTAGACAGCTAGAGGAAGCTAATTTGTCCTTATGGATGATCGGATTATCCACGTGTACATCAGTCATAGCTGGAAATAAGAATGGCTGGGTGGTGGTGATGGTTGCTTTTTCCAGCTCTGAAAGTGCACTGTTTGGGAGTGTTTTTCTCTTTAGGAATTCTGTATATTCTAGATTCTTGTTCTTTGCTATACTTACTTGAAACTGCTTGTCATGTTTTGGCAAACTACTTAGAACACTTTCTTTTTTTTTCTTTGAGATAGGGTCTCTCCCTGTATAGGCTGACCTGAAACTTGCTACATAGCCCTGGCTGGTCTCAAATTTGAGGTCCTCTTACCTTAGCCTTCCAAGTGTTGTGATGATAGGCATGTGCCACCACTCCTGGCTCACTGAACTCTTCTAGTCAAACATTTTGTACATCTTTCTTTTTGCAGATAGGCAACCTACCCTAGTACATTGGCCCTCACCTGATTGTGCAAGGGGTCTCTCATCTGAAATACCCAGTGCAACAAATTGGAAATCCTCAGTTACATATATCAGCTTAGCAACCTGAATGGGAGGAAGTGATTTCAATAAATTTGAAATCTATATTCATTAATGATCTATTGGAGCTTCAGTTTACTTATTTATCAATTTGGGCTCAAGTGATAGAATAACTGAAGATATTTTTAAATTATAAAGGATTATATAAAGGTAATTTTCCCTTCTACCCAGTTTATCAAACTGAAATCAGATTACTTTATGTATAAGTAAAAAGCTTATTGTACTTGATTTGTTGTGTATCTTAGAGGTTCTTCTAGTAAAATGGGGCATACATGAAAATCATTTCACAGTTTCTCCCTTGAAGCTTAAAGACTTAGTATAGCAGGATCAGGACTTATTTATGGGACATGATGCCCTATTAACTGTGCTCACTAGCTGAAGATGAAAGGATGAAGGCTTTATTGAAGTGGAAAATACAGTACATACTATGTACTTGTTATTATCCAGTCAGAGCTATTTCCCTCTTCGTTTTCTACCTGTAGCTTATTACAGAGAGTAGTAAAGTGTGCAACACTATTTGCACATGCCTTAAATGGAAATTAATACTCTGTTGTTGGGTTGATGCATGTATTAAATAAGAAAAGTACCTGAACACGGACACACATTATTGGCATTTAATATAGTGCCTATTACTGTTAATTATTGATGGTTTTTATTTTACTTATGAATTGTTTAGAGCCAACCTTTCTCTTACACTGCTCTTTTGTCACTCAGTATTCTCCTGGGCTGTATCTTCCCTCACTCAGTTTACATTTGGAATACAAATTTATGTTATGTAGCCAAGGACAGCCCTGCCCTCCTCATCTTCCTCCCTCCACCTGTCAAATGCTGTGATTGCAGGCTACCACATCCTGCTCAAGAGCTTTATTAATTTATCTTTTTGGTGGTGATGGAACTCAGGGCGTCTCGTGAATGTAAGGCAAGCACTGTCTCCAGCCTGAGCTTTACCTCATGGTTTTGTTCTCTTTTTGCTGTTTAGTAAGGAGAGAATGTTTGTTTTTGAGACATGGTCTCCCTGTAGCCCCAGCTGGCTGGGAACTCACTGTGTAGACCAGATTGGTCTTGTTCTCATATTGATCCACATGTCTCTGCCTTCCTAGTGCTGGCATTAAGGGCTTGTGTGCCATGTCACAGTGGTTGGTCAAAAGCTAACTTGAGGGAGTCACTTCTCTTCTACCATGTGGGTCCCAGGGATGGAACTCAGGTCATCAAACTTGACAGGAGCCAGTCTGGAATTTACTATGTAGAGTAAGCTGGCTTCAAAGGTGGAATATTCCTTGTGCCTCAGCCTCCAGAATTCTAGGTTCACAGATATGTGCTGTCATGCCAGGCAGGAAGAACCTTTTGAAACTGTGAAAATAACTGGCATTTAAGAAGAAATACTTATTATCTTTTTGCATTTTTACTAAATGTTGATACTCCTTAGGTTTGCTTCCTGGCTCACTGAACTTCTTTCATTCTTTCTGTGACTAGTCTTGCCTATATGCTAATGACTCAAATCTTATTTTATTAAATTAAAATGTATATGAGTGTATTTATTGCCTGCATGTATGTTATGCAGTACCTATGGAGGTCAGAAGAGAGTGTCAGATCTCCTGGAACTGGAGTTACAGACAGTTGTTAGCTGTTGGAGGTTAGCTCCCATGTGGGTGCTGGGAATCAAACCCAAGTCCTCTGTAAGAACAGCACTCTTCACCACTGAACCATATCTCCAGTGCCCAATGACCATAGTTTCTTAAAGCCTATTGTTTTGTGGAATTTGAGATCATACCCATTTTTCCAATTGTTACATTAAAATTAAATTATTATCATACAGTTATTATTTGAAAAATACTGATTCACTGTTTTAGTTTCCTTAAGCTACCATAGCAAAATATCAAGTATCAGGTAAACAGTAGAAAGTACCTCAGTTCTAGAGGCAAGAAAACCTAAATCAGGGTATCAGCTTGGTTAGTTTTCTGATTCTTGTTTTCTTCTTGATGTGTAGAGGGCTACTTCTGGCTGTGCCCTCACGTATGTGCATGGCGGTGGTGAGAGTGCTTGCTCTCCTGAGAACATATTCAAGTTTTCTGATTTGTGTCTGCTTGCCTGATTCCATTCCTCCCTCCCTTCAACCACCCCCCAACCCCTCTCTACCCCATGACCTAGAACTCTCTACATAGACCAAGGCTGGTCTCAAACTCTCAGAGATAACTCTGCCTCTGCTGGATTTAAAGGTGCATGCCATTGCATTTAGCTGTCTCTTCTTAATAGAATGCTAATTTCATCATGAATGCCTCCCTCATAACCTCATCTAGGCCTAATTATAAACAATCCAAGCCTATCTCCCAAAGCCTCAATTTCCAAATACCATCACATTGGGGGATAGGGCTTCAACCTGAATCTGAGACGGGGTGTCACAACTCAGTCTATGGCACTGAGTTATGCAGATCTTCTAGTTGTTGATACTTCCATTGTGTAATGTTAAAAAAAAAAAAAAAAACCTCACATTTGTTAATATTGTCTTTGATCCCCTCAGACAAATCTTTTCTAATTTTTTCTTGAGTGCTCAAGTTTTATCATTGGCAACAAAATACTGACAGTTGTTTTCCTTGAAGTGACAGTCTCACTTTTTTCATTTTTGAAAAACAATGTCTGCTAAACATCCTTGACATGAGTGAGCCCCTCCCCAAATAAATAAATGTAATAATAATAAAAGAAGAAATCATTAGTCTTGGTGTTTCTTCTCTGCCTTGTGGTAGGGAAAATGTGTGAAGTGACTCTGCCTAACTTTGCATAAAAATCTTGGTGTATTCTGTCTCCTCTACCTTGAGTTTTGAGCATACTATAGAAAAAAAAAATACTGTAGCTGAAACCATGGCCAGGTGATGTTGTATAATGCCTTTGGTTTTTTTTTAAACTATGATTGGGCTCAGTAGAATGGGGAAGAGAGTAGACTAGACTAGTCAGTGTCGAGTACAACCTATTCTTCTGGTTAGCACATCTGCACAACTTGGTACCTTAGTTCTGCTGGTGAGGAGTTAGCATTCATTGCATTTAAATGTCACAATTTTCTTAAAACTAAAAAAAAAAAATGACATGCGGGGTCTGGGGATCGAGCCCAGGTCATCAAGCTTAGTGCCTTCACCTGCTGAGCCATGCCAGTGTCCCCTCACAGTTTTCTTGTAGAGTGATTGTAAATTTTTTTTTAAAATGTGCATGAATGTATTGCCTGCATGTGTGTAAGTGCACCCATGTTGTACAATGCCTGAGGAGGTCAGAAGAGGGCATTGAAGGCCCTGGAACTGGAGGTAAGGATGGTTGTTAGCTGCCATGTATATGCTGGGAATTGAATTCAGGTCCTCTGCAAGAGCAGCCAGTGCTCTTAGCCACTGAGCTGCCTTTCCAGCCTGTAAATATTTCTTTTTACAGTCAAGAAAACTGATTCAGAGATGTTGAGCCTAGGCAGTCTCACAAACTAGTAAGTGCTTAAGGTGGTATTTGTCCCGACTTTCCTGCCTTCTATGTACATACTGCCCTTCTGTACACTGTTTCATTGAAAGTTTATGTATCCTTGATGTTGGAACCCAGTTGGTCCTTAGAATATTTTTTTTGTTGAATAATCGAATCATTGTTAAGTGAACCAGATTTTAGTGCATAGGATATAACCTAATGGGATTCCCTGAACCATTTTATCAGTATTGGTGCTGTAATGTATGTAGGGTTTTAGTGGTTGATACTAGTGATTTGAGGATGTGGTCCCAATTTGTTGCTTTGGGGAAAGACTATTAATAAGAAACTGTAAACTAATAAAATATAGTGGATATTTAGGAGTCTTAAGAGCACTGATATGATAGTTTTTCCATAGATAATTAATAATCTATGGGAATCTTAACACATCTGTTTTATTCTGGCGTACTTCCTTACCCATTATGAGATCTTGGGCATGTTACTTTTCTGTTTTTCATTTTTTTTATTCCTTAAAAAGAGCAGAGCAATAACAATAGTATATAATTTCTAGGTTGTAGGAATTAAATGAGGTAATTCATATCGAGAATTTATCACATTGTTTGGCACATATTAATTTCTCTAAATAGTAGCTATTGTTCATGTCCTTCTAGAATGAAAGCATAGGACTGATTGTGACTTTCCAAATATTAAGAAGGAATAATGGTTTGTTTTTTCAAGCATCTTTATTAGATAAATAAAGTATTGAGCTTTCTTGTTTGTATTCTTTATGATTTGTTTTCTGGTGTAGCTTACTTGGTTTTCTTGACAGTGAAGCTCAAACTTCAGATATTTGCTTGGATTTCTTAACTGTTCATTCTCCATCAGGTTTTTTTTTTTTTTTTTTGAGATGAGGTCTACCTAACCATAAACTTCTGGACTCAAATGATCTTTGTGCCTGAACTCCCATGACACTGTGCTTGATTTTACATTAGCTTTTTAGAACTTTGTGGTCTTACTACTGTTTGAAACGCAGAGTTATTCTGGAGACCGCACTGAAGTTTATAGCTCTTTCTCAATTAAACGTGTCACTAAATGAGAGAAATATTCCTTTGAAAAAATTTCAGACAATGCTAACCATTTCTGAGGCGATCAAGTGTTTCATTGACTCTACCTCAAAAGCAAAGGAGTTCTTCAATATTCTTCTGTATCCATGTGACAGTTTATGACTCTTACCAGTACACTTTGATTAGGATACAGAATTATAAAGGGGGAAACAACTGATTCTAAAGGAAGGTATCTGAAAGACTGTCTTGGAATCAAGGTTGTTGTTATAGAATCTGGTTCCTAGACAGAAGTTAGCATGAACCCTTTGAATTGAGGTCCAAGTTACCTCATATAGTATCTAAAAGATAAGTAGTTCAGGTTCTTCCCCTTGCCTTCCTCTCTAACATCATCCACTGTCTCCCCTCTTAGCCTGTGCATTTTTCTTTCTTTGTAGCACTCCTGACACATACAGTATTCTTTGCATGTAGTTCTTCGATGTGCAAAGCTTTTTTGTCTCAATGCCTTTGCACATGCTCTTCTGTCAGCCTAGATTATTTCTTTGCTTATTTGTTCATTTATTTAATTTATTATTCCTAGCCTCTTTACACTCCAAGCTGGCCTTTAATTTCAGCATTTGGGAGGAAGAGACGGACATATCTTTTTTAATCCAGCCTGGTCTACATAGTAAGTTCCATGTCAGTCAGGGCTACATAGTAAGACATATTATTTGTTGGATTTCTCCCCAAGAAGTGAGAGGGATATTATGTGACCTCTGTATTCTCAGAGCTTATCTCACTATCTTGTGTAGAATAGGCATCAGTAAGTACTTGATAGGTCGCTCTATAGTTTGAGGCCAGTCTGTTAATAGCTATAATTTTCCATGCAGTCAGTTATCCATGTTGCTGTAGGCTGAGTTTTTAGTTGAGTGGATTTTCTGGTTTGACTACTGTCCTTTGTGCCTTAGTCCTTGTGCTGTCTTTACCATACCTCCGCTGGGTCTCTTGCAGCTTTCCAGTGTTCTCTGCCCATGACTGGGGAAGTGGAGCTGTGTACATAGGTATTGATATTCAGAACAACCTAGGTTTGTGACAGATCCTGGAATATCAGTGGGAATAAACCAATGTTCACATTGTTAAGTGGAGATGCTGGGACATTAGAACTGATTTTCTGACTCAGTTTAGTGTTCTTTTTCTGTTTCTAGGATTCTTCCTTATTAACCTTTGTCAGTTTTAACTTTAGACAGAATAAGATAGATGCTTGTAAATCTTACTAGTTTTCTGCTTGTGTGTTTGGTTGTTTACATTTTAAGATTTATTTATTTTACTTTATGTGTATGAGTGTTTTGCCTGCATGTATGTATGTGCATCACGTGAATGTAGGTGCCTAAGGAGGACAGAAGTGGTCATTGGATCTCCTCGACCTGGAGTTGCAGGCAGTTGAGAGCCATGAGCTGCTACATGGGATCTGAGCATGGAATGCAGGTTCTCTGCATTGTTTTCTTAACTACTGAACCATCTCTCCAGCCCCCACATTTGATTATTTTAACCTTCGTATAGTATTTGACTTATCTGAACTGTGCGACAATTAAGACTAAAAAATATGAGGTTTTCATGATGGCTGCATTAAACCTTCAGTAATTTTTGAAAGGTGATTTAAATTACAAATCTCAAAAGTACTTTGCTGATTGGAGGCAGTAACACTCTGGATTGCTTATTTACACATGCATTCATTCATTCATTTGGTCCACTTAGGTGTCAGGCTCAGTGTGAAGTTGGTTCTGTTGATATACACAGATGAATCTTCAGGAAGCTCCCACATGCAAATGAGATATGTAAACAGATGTATTACAACTTACTGTTCGTAGATGATATGAAATAAGTAGCTGAAGGAAGGTGTTTTTCTTTTTAAAATACTAGATTTCTTTATAGAAATTTGTTTCAAATATTAGAGGTTCCTGGGGTTGGTAGTTAGTTCATGCCTATAATCCCAACATTTGGGAAGCTGAGGCAAGAGGATTGTTCATGAGTTTGAGGCTAACCTCGGCTACAGAGTGAACTCCTATCTTTAAAAAAATAATAAAGGAGGTTACAGGCTGTGTTGTGTCTCAGTGATAAAGGGCAAGCCCCTGTATTTGATCCTCAGGATGGGTGGGTGGGAAGTGGGAATTCTGTTGTTTATTCTATACCAACACTGATAGTATTTTGTCCTTTAAGTTTATCACAATAATTTTGCAAAGTGAATTTAAATTCCAGTTGTCATACTTACTTGCTGTATGAACTTTAAAGGTATTTAATCTTTTTATAACTTACTTTCTCCATTTATTAGATGAGGATGTAATGGTGTTTACATCATAGAGCTGTTGAGAGGATTAAATGAAATACAGTGTTTAGTTCAGTGTTTGGCACGTGGTATGATGTCTGTAAGTGATAGTTCTGTTAACTGTCTTTTCTCCAAATTCATATATTAAAACTCAAATCCCCAGTATTTGATGGTATTTGCAAATGATGCCTTTGGGACATAATTTTGGATGTAGAATCCTTGAGACGGGGTTAGTGTCCTTTGAGATGCTAGGGAACTTGCCCTCTTTCTTTTCTCTACTGTGTGTGGGTTCAGTGAGAGGAGTACATCTGAAAGCCAGGACGTGAGCCCTCACCACACTGGATCTCCAAATCTTGATTTTGGACTTCTCAGTCTCCAAACTTGTGAGAAATAAATGTTTATAGTATTCATGACATACACAGCAGCCTGAGCTAAGACAGGTAACATGCTTATTAATGCTTTGATTTTATATTTGAAGAACTGGACACAGATTTAGAAACCTGACTAGATTCACTACTAGGAATCAAGTATGGGTTTCATTCCAGGTATGTGTGATGCATAAACGTTTACTTTTTTATTCTTTTACCAAGTTACATTTATAGTTAACGTTTAGTTTATTTGAAAATATGTTCTTGAAATGTTAGAGTGTTTGGAAATTTGTTGCTCATAAGTATTTAAAATTTTTATTAATATAAACTTGATACTAAATTGGTTAAGGAAACAATTCAGTGGCTTGACTACCATGTAATTCGATGCAAGTTAAAGGTAGATATTCTGGAGCGATGATCAGTGGTTGGTGAAAAAGAAAATGTGGTAATGTGGTGGTGGTAATGATGGTGTGTGTGTGTGTGTGTGTGTGTGTGTGTGTGTGTATTTCTCCCTAAATAGCTTGAGGTAAAATTGATGTCCTTTAAATGATATAAATTTAATGTATGGTTTGCTGAGTTTTGATATCTGCTTATACCTATGAAACCATCACCACAATTAAATGGTGCACGTACAGTTTAGATGGTTCACCTCCCAAAACTTTCCTGGTGCCTCTTTAAAGTCATTCCCTACTCCTCTGCCACTCCAAGCAGCCTCTGATGTGCTATCTATGACCACAGATTGATAGTGGTTTTGAAGTCCTACTAGTGAGCCTTCAGTCACTTTATCTTTCAGCCTTAGTTTATTCATTTGTAAAATGAGGATCCTACCACCTGCCCAAAAGACATAGGAATATTAAGGGCAGTGTACACAACAGAGCATAGTGCTCAGCATATAGTCTGGAAGCCAGTATTCCCAGCATGCTTTCATTTGGTGTTCCAAAAGGACATTTAGGACTTGAGAGCCCCACCTAGACCTTGTGTTCTCCTGAATCAGCTCCTAGTGTCTTTGAAGCAGGAATGTTTGGGTTTAGGCAGCTTGAAGCCCTGTGGGGCTTTCTGGTGCCCCCTTCATGTCCAGTGTTCCACATGCTATTAATTATAAACAGATGTTGTTTATAAGCAAGCAAAGCACTCCAAGCAGATTTTTTAGTTCTTTATGTCTAGGTTTAAGCCCGACATTATGATAAAGCTGGGTAAGCAATGATCTTGTGGTCTGAGTTGTATGTTTTAGTTTCCATTCTGCTCTGAGCAAATCTTGAAATCTTTCTGAGCTTCAGGTTTCTCACATGTGAGTTATAATTACTCACTTTATAAGTTTGGTTTTTGCTTTATAAGTTTGTTTTTGAAAGTGAATTTTATGAGCTCAGAGTTCATTTACATCGTTCCATGACTGCTTCATAGTGTTAGAGGTTCATGAAAGGTTCATGTAGAATTTAAGTTTCATATTTCAGTTATTTCATTAGATACTCTTAAATGATAGGACAAAGAAAGCAAAAGCCACACGTTCAGTGCTTAAAAATTTTAAATCAGAGAACCCTTAACCCAGTCCTTTCTGTGACTACAAGCTATGTTATTTCTCTGAGTCTTAGGTCCTTACCTTTCAATAAGGGATATATGTGTTCTGTCTCAGGGGGATTGTTGTGAGAACTAGAAACACCATGTGCAGCAGTTGGCATGTAACAAATGCCCCATGATGCTTGTTTCATTCCTTCCGTTTCCAAAATTGGAGTGTTTTTGCATTTGGTTGAGCTATACTGAAGGGATTACTTTTACCTTCCTCCTTCCATGCACAGGCTGGTTATTCCGTGCTGTGTCTCAGGTTGCCCATTGAAGTCTGAACGTGCAGTTTGAGGTATGTGAAGCTAACAGTGTAAAGGGGTTTTGTGTTTCTTTATTAATGATGGGAAGGGCCTGTGACATGCTTTTTGTACTTTCTCATTAGCGCTCAATGCTTTAGCTAGATGTACTTTGTATTGTTGGGAGCCAAGGAAACCAAGGGCCGGTTTCTTGTCTCTTCTGTGTTTATTTGGGTTGGAGGATTGAAAGGTTTCCTAGTGAATAAAGTGGATTTGTTAAGTTCAGATTCTTCTTCCTGGGTGAGCCCTAGAACAACCTGTTGAGGGAGAAAACAAATAGGAACAAACAGGGAAAACTGGTGAGTTCTACACTGCCACCTTGTCAGCTTCTTTGAGTTTAGTGGCAGGTGGAGAACAGTTGATTCTTCATTTCCCCTCTAGCGCTTGTACACCCCAACACAAAGGCGCTTTAAGATGGAGGTCTGCATTGTAATTTCCTAGAAATGACTGCTTCTGGTAACTGCTCATTCAGTTTGCACCTCTTTGCCTGCAGTGGATGAAACAATGGGGACAATAAAACCATTTATCTGATAGCTGTAGCCTCAATGGGATGTTTGTTTTAATAATGGTATAATTTGCAGGGCTCATAAATTGTGATTTTATTCTCATGGAAATAACTGCCTGGTGGTATTTGGATTCTCTGGTCTCCTGTTGTGGATAATTTCACTAACATTCTAGCTGACAATTCCCTTTATTCCCGACTTCGTTTTAGATTGTTCAGGCTGGTTGGGTAATTAGCCCAGTGCAGAGCCAATTTTCTTTAGTTTGGGGCTGGCAGGTGGTTACTAGGTAACTAGAGGATCTTCGGAAGAGGGAAGAAATTCTGCTTAGGGATTCAAGACAAATTATTCAGGTTAATTTTGATCATTTGGAATTAAAAAAAGAAAACTATCCAAATCCAAAATATCTGATGAAAATTAAAAGCTTAAATCACCTAAATTTTTATTTTCCTTAATACCAAGCAACTCATTGTATTTAGAGTATTATGTGTGTGTGTTTTAAATTTTCAACTATGTATTTGGACTGGGAAAATCCACAGAGGGCAGGAATAATTATAGCTACCATGTGCTAGACATTGCCCTAGTTGTTTTTATGTATATTAATGAGGATCCTGAGAGGTAGGAATTGTTCCCATTTTACCTCTGCAAAATTCTTGAGAAGAGAAATTTAGTCCAGGGAAGTAACTGAAGTTAAGGTATCCCAGTCAATTAGTGACAGTTTTTTTTTTTTTTTTTTAAATGCCAAATTCAAAGTTCTCACTAGATTTTCCGTTACAGTGTAAGACATTCTGAAGGTACATTCAAGTTTCTATTAAATTCTTACTGCAGCAATTGGCTCGGTGATATATATATATATATATATATATATATATATATATATATATTTATATATATGAACCTGTATCACCAGATATAACTGTTGTTCTTTTATTTTAAAATTATTATTTTTATTATTGTGTGTATGTGTGTGTAGGTGTGCTCTTGCCATGGTTGTAAGTGTGGAGGCCAGAGGATAACTTTTGGTACTTGGTTCTCTCCTTCCACCATGGGTTCCAGGGATCAAGCTTAGGTCATCAGACTTGCTTGGCAAGGGCTTTTACCAGCTAAGCCATCTCGCCAGCCCTTCATTGTTTTTTTAAGATAGGGTCTTGATATATAGCCTGGAATACCCTTAAACTTATCGTTGTCCTCCAGCTTCCACCTTGATTCCCAGTGCTGGGGTGCTGGGATCATAAGCACGTGCCACCACACCTAGCAGGAATACTGTTCTCTTTTTTTCTCTCTGTGTGTGTGTGTGTGTGTATAATAGTGTATGTGTGTGCTTACCTATGCATGCATGTGTATGTGGAGGCCAGAGGTCTATGTCAGTAATTTTCTTTCTCTTTCTTCCTCCCTCTCCCTCCCTCCCCCTTCTCTTTCTTTTGAGACAGGGTCTCCCTATAGCCCCATCTGGCCTGGAACTCTCTATGTAGACCAGGAGCCTAACCCCAATCTCACAGAGATCTACCTACCTCTGCCTTCTGAGTGCTGGGATTAAAGGCATAACACCACCACTCCTGGCTGTTATTCTCTTTAAAAATGTTTTTGATTTGTTGATTTTTTTATTTTATGTGTAAGTGTTTTGCTTATAGTGTTATGCGGAGGCCAGAAGAGGATTTTGGATCCTCTGGAACTGGAGTTAGGGATGGGTGTTAGCTGCCATGTGGGTGCTAGGAACTAAACCCAGGCTCCCTGGAAGAGTAGCCCCATAACCATCCAGCCTCTCTATTGCTCTCTTTTGAGACAGTCTTTCACTGAATCTAGGCTGGCTTGGCTACCAGCTAGGCTGGCTGACTAGTGGGCCCACTTTTCTCCCCACCTTTACACCCCCAGCACTATTATAGATGAGTGCTATATCTGGCTTTTCCATGGGTGCTGGGTTTCTGAACTGAGGTTCTCATGTTTGCATACAAAGAACTTTTGCCCACTGAGCCCATTTCCTAGGAATGCTGTTTCAGGAATTCTTTAAAAGTCTCTCAAATTTGGAGTTAGGGGACTGGTTTCAAAAGCTTGGCTCTGCTATTTATTAGCCTTTTTTATTTTTTCAAATTGTGTATGTGTGTGACTGAGTGTATGTATAAGTGCCCGTGTAGGCCAAATAGTGTATCAGATCCCCTGGAACTGAAGTTTCAGGCAGTTTTGAGCCACCTGATGTGGGTAGGTGTTGGGAATCCAACCCAGGTCCCCTGGAAGAGTAGCAAGTGCTCTTAACTACTGATTTATCTCTCCAGCCCCTATTGAGCAGTTTTTGATAAGCTTTTATGCATTATTGATAACTATTAGCCCATGGATAAGCGTTATATTGCTCATCTGTGAAATAGGGATATTATTATTTATTTTACATTGATGTTATGCAGTAGTTGTGTTATTTGCCTAGTGGGTTCAGTAAATGTTGGTTCTATCCTTCTTGACTATTCCAAGTGGAGCATCAGGTGATAATATACTTTTTCATCTTTGACGTAGGATTTATTAAGAAGTGGGCAACTTTTAGTACCTTTATGTTATCTTTTCATACTGATTCTGTTAAACTAACGAGTTAATTTTCCTCTAGGTACCTGCTGCTCTAGCTAGGTAATTTGTTTAAGGGAAATTTAGAAATCTGATTCGTCACCTACTTCCTTGGTTAAGAGAGTGAGTGAGTGTGTGGAGAGGGCAGTGGATTTATGATCATACAAACTTACTTGAAATTTTGGCTTTGCTACTTAGCTGAGTTTCGGGAACAAATGACTTTCTCTGAGACTTGGCATATAGATAACAATAGCAGACCTTCCCATCTATTATAAGGATCAAATGAGATAATGGGAGATTGGAGAGATGGCTCCATGGTTAAGAGCACTGGCTGCTCCTGCAGAGGACCCGGGTTCAATTCCCAGCACCCACATGGCAGCTAACAAATGCCTGTGCCTCCACTTCCAGGGGATGTTGGGAGAGGGGTGCGATGTGAATTGGGCAAGTTCAGGGATCCTGGATCTTGGTATAATCTTGGTCATGGGATGAAGAAGAAGGGGGCTTCCTGTTTGGAAAACTCCAGGTACCAGTCAGCAAGTGGAAACTGGTCATAGTGGAGGGGTGAGGGTGACAGCTGGAGTTTCTCTGATGAGGACACTCAAGTTACAACCTTGTTGTTTGTAACTTGTAAGGTTTCAGTCTTGTAAGAATATGTACAGAAGTTAAAAATGATCCCACATGAATCCAATGGCAGCTCTCAGGTGAGCACACTGGCAGATCTATGTAGAGGGGCAGGTGGCTGCCAAGTGGGGGATCTGTTTCTGTGGATTAGAAAGCGTCATTTTATGCAGTCATATTCAAGTTATTGCTTGCTGAAAATTGATTCTGTTTATGCATTTCAGCAACACATATGATACTGTTCCTTAGTGGAATATCAACCCAGATTTTCACTGTTTATTTATGTATCCAAACGTTGCAATGTAT
This sequence comes from Eospalax fontanierii, assembly GCA_035773235.1. Classification (NCBI taxonomy): domain Eukaryota; kingdom Metazoa; phylum Chordata; class Mammalia; order Rodentia; family Spalacidae; genus Eospalax; species Eospalax fontanierii. The sequence goes on from CM069524.1 coordinate 166,731,699, forward strand.
TGGTTAAAGATTCTCCTGTATGAAAAAAAGCTTCTGGCTCTGGGTTTTGCTACAATATCAGCTTTATTTATTTTTCTTCCAGAGCAGTACTGTTTTTCTTTTCTGCATGTGACTGCGTTATCTTGCTGGATCACTGTCTTCTTTGTGCCTATAACAGTGGATATCCAGGGTAGTTTTGAGGTCTGCATTTGATAACACATTTAGGTTTCTTTTCTATTCATTGTCTGCTACTATGAAGAAAGTATAGTGATTAAGGGCTTGAGTTTTCATCAGCATTGCTTGAGTCAATTTTACTTTATTAACTTCATATGTAATAATGTTTATATTTATATAATTCTTTTCTTTGTAAAGTATTTGTATGTTGCTTAAGATATTCTTAGCTGGACGTGATTGATTGTCCATGTCTGTGATCCCCGTATTCAGGAGTTTGAGACTAGAGGATTACTGTGAGTTTGAAGCCAGGCTTGGCTGTATAATGAATTTCAGGCTAGCCTGGGCTACAGAGTAAGACCCTGTCTCAAAGACCCCCCCCCCCCCCACACACACATGGGGCTGGAGAGACTGCTCAGTAGTTAGGAGCATTGACTACTTTTGCAGAGAACTCAGGTTTAGTTTTCAACACCCACATTGCAGCTAACAACTGCCTGTGTCTCCACTTTCTGGGGATCTGACACCCTCTTCTGGCCTCCTTGGACAACAGGCAGACCCATATTGCATTTACATGCATGCAGGCAAAATACTCATACAGATAAATAAAGATTTTAAAAATTAAAACTACAAAAATGAAAAGGATATTTCATTTTACTGACTTGTTTCTTGGATTAAACATGTAGCTCTTAAGGCAGGATCATTTTTTTTCCCCATCTTTATATTCACTGTATTCAGCAACAAGCTTAAGGACGTTTATATTGATCCTGGCTAACTAACACTCTGCTAGGTGTTGTGCCAAGTAAAACATTTATCTTAATCCTCATTATGCACATTTTATAGAAACCTGAGTTTCAGAGAAAGGAAGTAATTTGCTCAGTCTTGCAGATAATGAAGATATGCAGCAATTTGACTTCAAAGTCTAAATACTCAACCCCTATATTACATTTTCTAAGGAACAACTTATATGAATGTGGGTGTGGTGACATTTGGAACACTGAGACAGGACCACTGACCTGTTCAAGGCCAACTTGGCCTACATAGCAAGACCTTATCTTAAAAGAAAAAAAAAAGGATGAACTTGCATCAATATATGTTATATACAGAATATATTTTTCTCCCTTCTACCCTTCCAATTTCTGAGGTAGGATTTTGCTGTGTAGTTCAGGCTGGCCTTGAACTCATAATCCTTCTACTTTTGCCTTCCAAATGCTGAGATTCACAGGTGTGCTCCAACATCTGTACCATGAAATGTATTAATTTTTTAAAATGGGACTAGAGAGATGATGGCTCAGCAGTTAAGATCTTAATCTACTCTTCCAGAAGACATGAGTCTGGTTCTTAGCACCCGTATCAGGTGGCTCACAACCACCTGTTACTCCAGTACCAGAGGGTCTGATTCCTCTTGCCTCTTGGAGGCACGTACATGCTCATGTACAAACCCATACAGAAATGTACATAATTAAAAACAAAAAAGTCTTAAATTTTTATATGTATTTTTATTTATTTTGTGCGCCTCTTTGTGTGTACATGTGTGCACTCGAACTGGCATGCACTCAGCATGTCATGTCACGTGTGTAGAGGTCAGAACACAACTTGCTGGAGTCTCTTCTCTCTTTCCATGTTGGTCCCAGGGATTAAACTCAGGTTACAATGCTTGGCAGCAGGTGCCTTTACTGCTGAGCCATCATGCTGGCCATGAAAATGTATTTTTAACCTTATGATTTTTTGTATCCATTCTATTGGGTCAGAAAAAGTGAAATGAGTTAATTATACAAAAAGCATACATTTTCTGAGTGGCAGAATCTGAACTCAAATCCCAACCCTTTTATTTTTTTTTGCCTCACGATACTTTTTAACTGCTGGTTAGCACCTCACATCTGCCTTAGAAACACATCATAGTATTTGTTTACTTGAAAAACAGGTTCTTTTGACTGGATGTGGTGGTGCATGCTTTTAACTGAAGCACTTGGGAGGCAGAGGAAGATGGATCACCTGAGTTCAAGACCAACCTGGTCTACATAGCAAGTTTCAGGCCAGCAGGGGCTACAGGGAGAATCTGTCTCAAGAAAGAAAGAAACAAAAAGAAAAATAGGTTCTTTCATCTAGGCCATCAGAATCAACCTTAAAAAAAAATCTTCCAGGTTAAAGAGATTGTTCAGTGGTTAAAGAGAGTTCCTGCTTTTCCTGTGGCCCCTTTGTTGTTTCCAAACACCCAACTTAGGCAGCTCAGGACTACCAGCTCCAGGGAATCCAATGCCCTTTTCTGACCTCCACCGGCACCCCCTCATGTAGCATGTACTCACACAGACAAAACACACGTGTACACATAATAACATAAAAATAAGCCAAGGGTGGTGGCACGAGTCTTTAATCACAACACTTGGGAGGCAGAATAGGGTGAATCTCTGAGATCGAGGCTGCTTTAGTCTATATAGTGAGTTCCAGGCCAGCTGTGGCTATAGGGAGATCCTGACTTAAAAAACAAAACAACAACAAAATAAATAAAAAGTAAACTACAAATAAGTAAAAAACAAAACTTCCCATTGCCTTTCTTTTTCAAGTCCAAAGAACAAAATTCCCTGGTTAGATCAGCTAGCTGAAAGATAAGACAGTGTTGGAGATAGGGAGGAGAAAAAAATACCAGTTTTCCTATTAGCTGGCGCAGAGTATTTGCTGTAAAAGTTAGGGCAGAATGCGTAGTCTAGTGTTAGAGGAAGTGATGGTACTGAAATTGCTGTTTTCTTTTGTAGCATGTGATTTCTCCTGATTGTTTTATTCTTGGTCACTATTTAATTATATTTGAGAATTACAGTGTCCCTAATTATAGTGGCATTTAATAAAGCTGAGCCAGGTTTTGATAAGTGTCTATAATCTTCATATGAGAGAGGGTTCATGCTTAAGCACTTACAGTACTCCAGAAACACTTTTGTGATGTCTGGGTGAATGCAGTTGTACTAAACTCTTTTGATTGCCTTGTCAGATTTCTTTTGTATTTCTGTAAAGAAGATTTGACAATGGCAAATTAGTTTTCCAGTATTTTTCTTTGCTGCATTTTAAATGAAAAAATTGAAGTGACACTATATTCTGTGCATTCTTGTGTTCTCTCTCTTTTCTTTCTCTATTTTTAAAGAATGGGGTTATACTGTATAACCCTGGCTGGTGTGGTACTTGCCTGTATAGCCTAGGGTAGTCTCTAATTCACAGAAATTTTCCTGCCTCAGCTTACCAAGTGCTTACATTATAGATATGAGCCAACATACCCCTACTTGAGCTTTTAAAAAAATATTGAAATATTAACATTAAAATAAAATTTTTTTGTTTGTTTTTGAGACATGTTCTTACTATGGAGCTTTCACTGGCCTGGAACTCACAGGCACTGGCCTGGCATCTCACAGAGATCCACCTGCCTCTGCCTTCTGAGTGCTGAGATTAAAGGCATGTACCACAACACCCAATTGTCTTTTTGTTTTTTGAGACAGGTCTCCTTATGTAGACGTGGCTGACATGCAACTTACATATAAACGAGGCTAGCCTCAAACTTGTGGCAATTCTCTTGCCTCTGTCTCCCAAGTGCTGTGATTACAGGCTCCACCATGCCTGGCCTTAGAAAATTTAATACTATTAAAAATTTTACAGACTTTGGAATTTCATAGAGCTGGAATAGATTATCATCTGCTTTACAACTAAGGAGCAGAAACCCAGACAGATGTGTGGATTGGCTCAAGGTCATACAGCTTAAAATTGGAGCACCTGGTGTTAGAATTGTGGTGTTCCTGTGTTTACTATACCTTGTTCTTTTTCCTTTGAAAATCATTTGCTTATTTGGATGGTTTCAAAAGTGAACAAAGTGACATAGTTGAATGGTAGATGTAGGTAAAAGGTAGACATTGTTAAAAGATAGACAAAGTCACAGGCTCAAGGGGTTTGACTCTTCTGTTCCAAAATATTTATCATATTCCTTTATTTTTTAAAAAAAGGGAAAATTAGGGCCAGATGTGGTGGCCCATGCTTTTAATTCCAGCACTCAGGAGACAGAGGCTGGTGGATCTCTGTGAGTTCAAGACCAGCCTGCTCTACATAGTGAGTTCCAGGCCAGCTGAGGCTATAGGGATATTCTGTCTCAAAAAGACCAAAAAAAAAAAAAAAAAGGAGGAAAGAAAATTGTGTGATTTAATAAGAGCCTTCTTCCTCGTTCTGGAGAAGTGAGTTGGACTCATTTAGCTTCTAGGCATTTTCACATCTGAATACAGTCATACCATAGCCTAGCTACTTGGTTTTCCAGCTGGCTTGTTCTGCACTATTTTTGCTTATGACTGTTGTTCAAATTGTTTGAGAATTCCTAAGTCTTTATTTTATTTTGCATGGTTGTTATGGTCAGGTAAGTTATCGATCATCTAAGAATGTCAACAGTTCAGTTCCATTGTTCCTGACTGTAGGTTTGATTATCATTAGTAACCTGTTTATTACTGGATCTTGTAAGAGTTAGTTGTTTTAATGTGAACTCTGTGTAAGATAAAAAACAGAGGTTTGAATCTTTAAAAACTTATTTTAAATTTTTTTATTTTATGTATATGAGTATGTTGCACCATATGCATACAGTGCCTGAGGAGGCCACAAGAGGGCCTTGAATCCTCTGCAACTGTAGTTATGGATGATTGTTAGCCTCCATGTGAGTACTGGGAACTGAACCCAGGTCCCCTACAAGAGCAGCCAGTGCTTCACTGAACCATCTTTCCAGGCCCCAGTTATTAAATTTTTATATATCGAGTGTTTTACTTAAATGCATGTAAGTGCACCCAGGCATGCAGGGCTGGCAGAGACTAGAAGGAGGAATTGGATCCTTTCACCATAAAGGTGCTGGGAACTGAGCCCAGGGTCATCTGCAAGAGCAGCCAGTGCTCTTAACTGCTGAGCCATCTCTCCAGCCTAGTTTTGTTTGTTTGGTTAGTTGGTTTTTTGAAACAGGCCTCTCTGTAGCCCCAGCTGCAAGCTGGCTTGGAACTTGCTATGTAGATCAGGCTGGACTGGATCTCACAATGATCCACTTGCCTCTGCCTCCAGGGTGCTAGAATTAAAGACATGTACCACCACACATAGCCCTTGAATCTTTCAGAGAATATTTTTATTTTTTAAATTTTATGTGAGTGTGCATACATACATGTGTGAGAGCCCTTGGAAACCAGAAGATGGTGTTGGGTCCTGGAGTTAGTATTACAGGTGGTTGTGAACCACCATATATTCGTTCTGGGAAGCAAGCTCCAGTCCTCTTCAAGGGCAGGAAGCACTCTTAACTGCTGAGCCATCTCTGTAGCCCTAGAGCTTAGAATCTTGATTAGTTGTAAATAGTACAGGAAACTGTAGTTTCTGGCAGAGTTTGCATGTGCCCAGTTAAATCTTGGCAGAGGGTGAGGGTAGGGGAGTACCTACTCAGAGGGAAGTGGGTACTATTAGCAGTCCTCCTCAGAGTCCTTGCTAGACCCTTCTGATTTTAGAACCCTTCTTCCATCCATTATCTTCATTCTCACCAGCACTTCTGGGGTAGATGCTATAACCATTTTGTCAACTGAGAAACTGAATCTGAAAGTATTAAGCTGGTTACAAGGGTAACTTAAAACTAAACTCATTATCTTCCACAGACCCTCTCTTCAGGTTTCTTATCTCAGGGAATGGCATCACTATTTTCTCAGTCACTCAAGGTAGGAGTTTGGAGTCTCCTTGTCTTCCTATCCACCTTCATACTGAGCTATAGACATATATCACCTTAACATTTCTGAAGTCTGTCTTTCTCCATCCCCACAGCTGTTGCTTTAGCTCACTGTCTTTGCTTGTCTAGAGAGTGTTGCCCATTCCTCTTCTGCTGTCAATGTCTCCCCTTAGCCTGAGCTTGCCAAATCACTTGTGATCCTTGGTATTTACCATGTGCTGTTATGTTGCCAAATCTTCACTCCTTTTTTGCTTCTACTCAAATGGTCCTGATTCCCCTCCCAACTTGGCAGACATGGCTCTCTTTTATTTTACAAGTAGAGCGTCAGCAATACTTCCTCTGTAAAGCCCTGCTCTCCTTTCCAGGTGACATTCACTATTTTTCTTCATGCTTCTCTGTGTTGATGCTTGTCATAGAATCTGTAACACTTCTTGTCTTATATTGATAATTTGTCCCTCTTTTATCATCAGCACTTAATAGAGTGGTTATTCAATAATTGCTTAAATGGAATATGTGACAGATTGCTGCTTGAGTCCAAATCCTGAGTTTTTCTTATCACAATGACTCATTCTGTGTTATGTATACACTTCTCAAGAGGTTCTTCCAACACCACATTTGGAGATCTGATCTTCCAGGAACTTTTTTCTTTAGCAGTTAAGAATAACCTTGCTTGGGGCTGGAGAGATGCTCAGCAATTTAGAGCCCCGACTGTTCTTGAAGAAGACCTGGATTCAGTGCCCAGCACCCAATGGTGGCTAACAACTGTCTATAATTCTAGTTCCAGGAGATCCATTGTCCTCTTCTGGCCTCTGTGGGCATTGCACACACAGGTGTACTTACATGCAGGTAAAACATTCATACACACAAAATAAAAATAAATTGAAAAAATAATTTAAGAATAACTTTGTTTGAAATCACTGAACCAATGGGCACGTTTGTGGCATCATTATTGCTTTGTCACATGTTTATATTAAATACAAACAGTTTCATTGATACCAGTAAGACTCCATTTTTTGAAAGGTCAGACTTTGACCTTAGGGTAATCAAACTTGTAGGACAATTATTTTTCCAATTTGGACTTTGGAATGTGTTGCATTTGGCTTTTTGTGCAGATGCTATTAAAACTGTCACCTGTAATTTAGAAATAAAGAATTGTTGGATGTTTCACTATTGCTTCACGAGACAAAAATTCTGTGTAAAGATAGGCACATTAGAAAAATGCAGCCCCTTGAAGATGGTTTTATTCTTAAGGTTATTTACAAAGTACATGAAAATGAAGAAGATAATTTCGGTTTACAATAGGTGCTATTTAGGGAAACTCATCTCAGTGATGAGTAAATTCAGTCTGACTATTATCATTTCTGATCATTGAGGCTCGCTTACTGTGGGTTGATGCCATCTGTTTTGATGTTAATCCTTTAAAACTCAATTGGTGGAAGTTAATGTGATAAAAGGTAATAAAGCTTGAAATATGGCAGTCATTTGGTCTGGTTTACATTTCAACTAATTGCGTGCAAAGCGAAGTGTCTTTGGGAAAAAGGAAAAAGGAATTAATGCTCTAGTCAACTATTTTGATCTCAGCTTGAGTCTGCACACCTGTCACCGGCTTGTGGAAGTTTTCCTCCATAATTAAGAGCTCCTCTCTCATGTTATTACTTAATTGGATGCCACAAGAGCATGTGAAACAGTGGAATCCTCTTAATTGCATACTAGATATTAAAACAAATCACCAATGTTTAATGTGGTATTGTTTTTATAAGCCTTCTCAGGAAACAATTTTGATTGCTTCAGGTCCAAAAGAAAATGTCTTTATGTTTGGAGAATTGGAGATACTACTGTGTATAAAAGCAGACTCAAAATCTTTGGGCTATCTCACTTTTATTAAAGAATTAACAAATGTAATAACATTTGCACGATGTTTACAGTTTGACCAAGTGCTTTCCTTTTAAAAAATTTACTGTTACTTTTTTCATTTTTATTTTATGCATATGAGCGTGTTGCCTGCATGTATGGAAGTACACCTGAGTCGTACAGTGCCTGTGTTGGTCAGAAGAGGGCTGTGGATCCCTTGGAACTGGAGTTACAGACAGTTGTTAGCTGCCATGTGGGTGCTAGGAGTCAAACCCGGGTCCTCTGCAAGAGCAGCCAGTGCTATTAACCACTGAGCCATCTCTCCAGCCCTCCTCCCCACTTTTTTCTGATCTTTCTGAGACAGGATTTCTCTGTAGCCCAGCTGGTCTAGAACTCACAGAGATCCACCTGCCTCTGCCTCCTGAGTGCTGTGATTAAAGGTGTGCACCATCATGCCCAGTGCTTTCTTTGTTTAAATTGCTAATGTAGGTCTAAGAAAGGCATTATATAGTATGTTCTCCATTTATTGGTAAGGAAACTGTGGCTTAAAAATGTGACTTGCACAAGGTTGCACAGTTATTAAACTGATAGAAACTAACACAAATTCCAAATCTTACCTCCTTTTTGGTTCATCATACTGTCTTGGAGAGCATACACTGCATGTGTGGAAGTGTCAGTTTTGTGGGGTTTTTCTTTGCCTTCCTTTTGCCATGATTGGTCTCAGTTTATTATTAATTTTTTTTTTCCTGTGCTGAGGATCATACTCTGAGTCTTGTGCATTCTAGACAAGCATTCTACCATTGTGCTGTATCACTAGCCCAATGTGGATTTATTATTATTATGTGTATGAGTGTATTGCTTGCATGTAGGTAGGTGCACCCATGTAGTGCAGTGCCGGAGGAGATCAGAAGAGGGCGTTGGATCCCCTGGAACTGGAGTTATGAATGGCTGACCTAGCTAGATCAGTCTGTGTATCTACTACTTATATAGTCTATATAAGATTACATATAGTCCATGTGCTTAGGCATATATGCACTTAAGTGTGTTAGTAATAAATCAGGGTTATAATAATTGTCATGTTAGAGGAGGTGTTTAATAGATGAACCTTAGCAAAAAGTATCTTAATTTTAAAATTAGTTAAACCAGGGATATAAAAAAGCCCAGTTTCAGAGAAGGTTCTATTTTATATATCTATGTCTGTATAGCTATTTGATGAGTAACATTTAATTGTAGAAAGTATAACACTTGCACAGTGCTTGACAAACTGTTGATATTCAGTGATTGTTGGTTGAATTGTATTAGTTTTTAAAGAAAATTTTAAAAAATTTAAATTATTATAGATTCAAAGGAAGTTGCAGCAAATAGTATATAGAAGGACTCGGGTCGGTTGGTGATGGAGTCTCTGCCTAACCCATACAAAGACCTGCACTCAATCTCCAGCCCATAAAAAAGTACACAGAGCCTTTTGTATTCTTTTCTTAGCTTCTCTCCTTGGTAACTTCATAAACAAACTAGATTAGTACGAAAACTAAATATCTGACATGCGTGAAATACTCTTAAATAGACTGTGTACCTTATTTATTTTTTCCTTGTTCTGTATGTAATCACTTGTTTGTGTGTATGTGCATAGTTGTATAGTTGTATATAGCTTTATCCCATGTACAGAGATGTATAAGGACCACAGTGAAAGATAGTGAACTGTTCCATCACCACAAGGGAATTCCTTTGTGCTGTGTTTTGTATTTGTACACACACCTTCCTTCTCAACCCTGTCTGTCTCTGTCCCCTGGCAACCACACATCTATTCTTTATGTAATTTTGTCATTTTGAGAACTGTATATAATGGAATCATGTGGTATATAATTGTTTGGGATTTACTTTACTAAGCATCATGTCCTTGAGACATTCACCTAAGGTGATTGTATGTATCCTTATTTTGTTCCTGGGTTGGGGGTGTAGTGGCAAGGAGATGCTAGGCAACCAATTCAGGGTCTCCTGCATGTTAAGCAAACACTACCCTGGAGCTGTACCCTCTGTTCCTAGCCCCTGTTTTGTTCTCTTTTGTTGCAGAGTAGAATTTCCTCATAAGGATATACTAGGGGTGGTTTAGCCATTCATCTATTGAAGGATCTTTAGGTTGATTCTACCGTTTTAATTTTTCTTTCTTAAAAATTTTTTTTTATTACTTTTACTTTATGTTTATGAGTGTATTGCCTGCATGTTTGTAATTATACCCCTGTCATGCACTGCCTTCAGAGATCAGAAGAAGGCCTCCAGTCCCCTGGAACTGGCACTAAGGAAGGTTGTTAGCCACCGTGTGGGTGCTAGGAATCGAATCTGGGTCCTCTGCAAGAGCAGCCAGGGCTCTTGACCACTGAGCTATCTCTCTAGCCCCTGATTCTACTGTTTTTCTATTATAAATAAAGGGCATTTATAGTACCAAGTGTTTTGTTTTCTTTGTTTTGAGACAGGCTCTCACTATATACCCTGGCTGGCCTGGAACACACTATGAAAAACATACTAACCTCAAACTCACAGACATCCATCTACCTCTGCCTCTGCTTCCTGCGTGCTGGGATTAAAGGCTTGTGCCACCATGTCTAGTGGTGTTTGTGTTTTTATTTCTCTGTGACAAATGCCCAAGAGTACAGTCACTGGGTATATGGTACATGTTTAGCTTTGTAAGAAGTCGTCAAACTATTTTTTTAAAGTGACTATCATTTTATATTCCTGCTGATAGTATATGAGAAATTTAGTTTCTTTGCATCCTTGTCAGCATTTATTACCATTTTTTCATTCTTGCTGTTTTTAATCATTTTTTTTCTGATTGAGTTACATTTATTTTTAGCTTATGGCAGGTCTATAGCCTTGTCTTAGGTCTTCAAGATTTTCCATGTTTGTGACCACTGCAGTTAAGATAGATGTCTGTGGAGCTGGAGAGATGGCTCAACGGTCAAGAGCACTAGCTGTTATTGCAGAAGATCCGGATCTGAATCCCAGCACCCACATGGCAGCTAACAACCACACATAACTCCAGTTCCAGGGGACCTGACACCCTCTTCTGACCTCCATAGGCACTGCATGACATGGGAGCACTTACACGTGGACATAACACTTAATACACATAAAATAAAAGTATATAAAAATTTAAAGAAGACAGACATATCCCTCCCGTCCCTCTCATTTGAGTTTTCTCTTAGTTTCTGTGTGCCTCTAGGATTCCCAAAATAGGTTCTTCATATAACCTAAATAAGAGTGCTTTCATTTTGCTTTACTTAAGAGAACAGGTGTTTCTGTGAACATAGCTGCTTGGACTTATTCAGTGCCTCTGTAGTGGTCCCAAGCATTTAGTTTATGTTCTCATTTGCAGAAACTCCCTAGAGCCATTGTTTTCTTTCCTATGGAGAATCAAGAAATGCATGCCATCTGCTGTAGTTACAGTTGGGGGCAATGGGAAGAAAAGATAATGACTCAGTTTTAGAGATGTGTGTATAAAGGGAGGGCTTTCATTATTGATTGAATGATTGAGGTAGAATTCATGTAACATTATTGAATTTATTGCTGCTTTAAAGCAGGCTAGCCAGTGACATTCAGTGTGTTCACAGTGTTGTGTTACTACCACCTGGGTGTAGTTTCAGACTGTTTCATCACCCCCCAAGGAAACCCTGTACCCTTAGTCATTTCCATCCCCCCTCTTTCTGTAGCCTCTGGTATAATCTGCTTTCTCAGTCTCTTGATTTACCTATTCTCAATAGTTTGTATAAATAAAGCAGTATGTGGTTTATTCATGTTGTAGCATCAGTACTTCAATTCATAGATAAGTGATACTGCATTGTATTAGATGCCATAGATTTGCTTATCATTCATCTGCTGATGGACATTTGGGTTGTTTCTGCCACTGGCTGTTGTGAATGGTGCTGATGTGAACATATAGGTCTATGTATTTGAGTACCTGTTTTCACTTCTGTTGGGTGTGGGTATATACCCAGGAATGGAATTGCTGGGTCTTTGGTAATTCTATGCTTAACTTGTCGAGGAACTGCCAAGTTGTATTTCATAAATAGTGTTTAAATTTTTTTTTTACTTTTATTTACTGAGTGCACGTACGTGTATGTGTGTGTGTGTGTATGTATGTGTATAGGTCAGGACTACTTTTGGGAGTCAGTTCTCTCTTTCCACTGTGAGTTCTGGGGATTGAACTCGGGTTATTAGGCTTGACATTAAATTCTTGTACCCACTCACCAGCCCCTATCTTTAAAAATTGATCAGTAGTAGTGAAATTCAGATTTTTCAACGTTTTTGTTAATGTTTGTTGTCTATTTTCTGTTTTTTTGGTTTTTTTGTTTGTTTGTTTGTTTTTTGAGACAGGGTCTAACTATGTAGCTCAGGCTCCCCTTGAATTTCCAGTCTTCTTGCCTTAGTGTCCCAAGTACAGGGATTACAGATGCTTGCCAGTATGCCTGACTGCTGCTTCTTCCTTTAAAAAATATTTTTAGCTAAATTTTTTTTTGATTTACTTTTGTTTTGTGTGTATGAGTGTTTTGCCTACATGTATATAAATGCCCCATGTGTGTGCAACAAACTGTTGTTAGCTGCCATGTGAGTGTTAGGGAATAGAACACAGGTCCCCTGCAAGAATAGTCAGGGCTTTTAACCTCTGTGCCATCTCTCCAGTCCCAACTTTAAAAAAAAAAAAAAAAAAAAGCTATTTTAATGAGTGTGACAAAGTATCTCACATGGTTTGGTTTTGTATTTCATTAATAGTTACTTATATTGAACATTTTCCATGTACTTGTTGGTTATTTATATAACTTTGGAGAAATATCTATTCAAGTCCTTAACCTTCATACATATATATACATACATACATACATACAAACATTTGTTTACATATAATTTATTTATTTATTTTATTTGGTACTGAGCCCAGGGCTTGTGCCACTTATCTTATATGTCAGGTAAGTGTTCTACCACTAAGCTACAACCCTAACTCTTCCTTTGTTCATTTTAAAGTTGGGTTGTTTACCTTTTGTTGTTGAATTAAAATATTTTAAAATTACATTTATGTGTGTGTGCATGTTGGTATTTGCATGCCACAGTGTGCCTGTGAAGGTCAGAGGACAACTTACAGGACTTGGTTTTCTCCTTCTAGCATGTGGGTCCTGGGGATCAAACTCAGGTTGTCAGGCTTGGTGTCAGGCACCTTTACCTGCTGAACTGTCTCACTGACCCCTGTTGAATTTTAAGGATTCTTTGTATGCCTTTAGCAAATATATGACTTCCAGCTGTTTTTCATTCTGTAGGCTGTCTTTTCAGTTTTTTTGATAATGCCCCTTGATATACAAAAGTTTTAAATTTGGAAGAAATCCATTTGTCATATTGTACTGTATCATTCAAGTAACAGCCATCATTTTTGTTAGGGTACCTGTGACTATTTGCAAGAAACCTTCAAGATCAGGCCTGTTGGCTGCTGACATTCCCTCATAGAAGGAAGGGTGGTAGGAAATTCATTGAATCCTAACCTAATAACTAACCTAACCTAACCCTCTTATACTACCCCACTAGTTGTGTCTAATTCTATACTGATAACATGTGGTCTCACAGCCTTGTGAGGTGGTAAGACTGTGGGAGGGTAACTGAAGGAGAGACTCTGTCTCTGCAGAGACAGGGGAGTTGAAATCTATGCTGGCATGAGACTTTTGGCTGGGACAGCCGCTCTAGGGTCATCCACACTCCTGTAGCTAACCCTCACCTGTGCTCTGTAAGCAAGCCCAGTAAACTCATTGGTTCCCTGAGTTGGACTTTGACTTGCCATTTGGTGACCTATAGAGGGGTTGATACTTAGGAAACAGTTCCCACAGCAGCAGTTCACTTTTTCGTTTGTCACTCCTTCTTTGGTTGTCATATATAAGAAAGAATTAATTTCCCAATTCAAGGCCATGAACATTTACCCCTATGTTTTCTTCAGATAGTTTTATGATTTTGGCCTTTATATTTAGGTTTTTATCCATTTTGAGTTATTATATATGGGTGAAATAGGAATCTGCATTATTCTTTTGCATATAGATATTGAGTTGTCTTGCACTACAATCTTTCCTTTTTGATTGGTCCTGACATGTTGGCCATAGATGTGTGGATTTATTTCTGGTCTCTTGTTTTTTTTGAGACAGGATCTCCCTGTAGCTCTAGCTGGCCTGAAATTCCCAATGTAGTCCAAACTAGCCTCGATCTTACAGAGATCCACCTGCCTCTACGTCTGGCTAGAATTAAAGGTGTGTCTTACCATGCCTGGCTTTTATTTCTGGATCTTTTAATTCTATTCTATTGCTTTAAGTTTGTCCTTATGACAGTACCACACTGTACTATAGTTTCTTGGTAAGTTTTAAAATGAGGAAAAGTGAGTTCTCTCACCTTGTTTTTCCTTTTTCCTCCTTTCTTAATTTTTGTTCCTTTTCTTGGATGAAAACCCTCTGTTGTAGCCACACCTAGAGCCCGGGTCCTCTGCATGGAGACTGTGTCGTGGGTCTTTGCAAAATGGTTGGTGAATTACTGTTAGGAAGAAGTCAAGTGTCAGGTGATGTAGGTCTTGAAGATAGCATCAGAAACTTCAAAGGTATCTTTGAAGTTTCCCAGGGTGGCAGTGCTGAGGTGTACCAGCCCTTATCTGCAGTTCTGGGTATAGTATTAAAGAAGGTGATGCCAGTGCCTAGTTTAGGGAAAAAGGCAAAGGGCAAAAGCATAGAACTGAAGCAATCTCAGTCTCGCAGTGACAGTGTGGGACTTGTCGATCCTGTTCCTCTAATAGCTTCTTTGCACAGGGACATTGGAAAGCTTGGTAAAAATCATAGCCCCTTAGTGGTGGCCAGTTCTTTGGAACAGTTAAAACTCTACATGATTGGTGTAGTTCCAGTGGTGTAAATGCTGGCCGGTATGTCTTCTATACTTCCTCATCTATGTAGCAAACAGTGTATGTAGCACTGTTACTATAACTAAGGTCTCTGGATTCTCTTCTTGAATGCTTCCCATAGACCTTGGAGTTTAGAGAATGTCTGTCTCCTCATCCCCAGACAGCAGTTCTGACTCCTTTTGTCTTCAGGCTCTCTCTGTCCTGAAGGGATCTTTGGGGTCTGCAGGCCATTCACTTTCCTCACTGTTCCCTTCTATGTCCCAGCAGTGATGCACGTAATGGTTGTGTTTGTTACCTTCTGTTTCACTCCAAAGAACTAGTTTGCATGCTGGGCATGTAGCTTGGTGCTAGAATGCTTACCTGGCATGCACAAGGGCCCGAGTTCAAACTCTAGCACTTTAAAAAATGTTAATACAAAGAACTCTTACAAACCAGTTTCTAAGGGTAATCCCCTGCGTATTGCCAGTGAATGATTTAAGAATGGATCTGTGCCCAATCTGACTAACGAGGCATGAGAAGAAGAACGCTACCTACCAGCCTCTAATAAATGTTCTTAGCTTGGAAAAGCATGCAAAAAAGTGGCTTGTTTTTCTGGTTATATTTTTTTCTACCACTTATGTATCTATTTTGACTAAACTGGGGCATTTCAGTTCTCTGAGGATATTTAAATTCCTAATCTCAAGGTGAGGAATAAATGATCATAAATGTGTGTAGAAGTGTCTGAGAACTGTGTGGATATTTGCTCTTTCCTTTCTCGATGGATGTGACTTTAGCAGGGCTTGATTAGAAATAAGCTACAGGACTGGTGAGATGAATCAGTGAGTAAGGCTGCTTGCTACTGAGCCTGATGCCCAGAGTTCAGTCCCTGGAACCCATGGTGGAAAGAGAGAAACAACTCTCAGAAGTTGCTCCCTGACCTCCATATGTGTGATTCACATGTATATATGTACACTCACACACACACACACACACATAAATGTAAAAAAAAATTTTTAAAAAGCTACAGCATTGGAATGTTTGGGGAGATATGTGAAGAGGAAAAGTTTTGTTTTGCTTTGTTTTTTAGAGACAGGGCTTTCCTGTGTATATACCAGGATGGCCTTGAACTCAGTCCTGCTTTAATCCCTGAGTGTTGGAATTATAGGCCTAGGCCACCATACCTGGCAAAAAGAACTTCTTTGGGTTAGTCTTGAATCTGGTGGGTGTAGCAGTACCAATGGGTGTAGTGTGGGAGAGCTTGAGGGAAAATGGGCTAGAAGTTGATAATTTCTAGAACTGGTCTGAGGGAGGAAAGAGGGTGAGGGCTACTAATCAGTGAAACATTGTTAAGCATCACAAACAGTGTAGACAGGCACTGCCTCGGGAATGCTTGCCATCCTGGAGGAAACATTGCTACAAACAGCATTTATGTTCAGGTTTGGTAAGTTTGGACCTGGAAAACCTGCGGTGATCCTCTTTTTTTTCTCTGTGGTGGTGCAGTATATCCTTATCTTTGACCATAGGAAACTTCTTAAAGGGATATTTGATAAGAGTTTAATTTTGTTGCTTTCTAGCTGGTAACTTCTCACAGAGTTGGAGAGGAAGACAAGTCAGGGGCCTGGGCCTCTTAATACGAGCACAGAGTAGCCGAAGTTTATCTCTTCCTTAAGAGTTTTGTAATTGTAGAGATACAGATTTTAAGTTAAACTTTACTATTTATATATGAATCATTTTACATAAGTCAGTATGAAAATAGCATTGTAATGATGATTACCTTTCAAGGTTACTATTGGGTTAGAGAGAATGTTTTTGGAGACAAGATCTCTCCGTGTAACCCAGACTGGCCTTCAATTTAAGATCTCCTTCCTCATTCTCCTAAATGCAATTATTGGCATGTGCCAAGGTGCCCAGTGAGAGAGGATGTTTATAAAGCTGTAATTACAGTGCCTGACATGTAGTAGGTATTCAAATAAATGATAGTTGTGTTACTGTTACTAATAGTAAGTAGGAGGTATTAGTTCCTTCATAACACATCTCTCTGGTTGCCCATGATTTGCTTGTTTATGACCCCCTGGAGGTTCTATGCTTAGTATTTGTTTCAATTACATTTGAAATTACTGAATTTTGTTTGTGTGAAAATGACTGTTGAAAGGGGAGATAGAAAAGACATTGCTGTTTGCCATTTTTTCAAGTTCCTAAAGGGTGGTATTAGTCTTCAAAATTATACTTTTTAGAAACCCTTCTTTTTGTTTTGCTATTTTCTCCATCATTCATTTATTGGTGCTCTATAATTTTAAATTGTAAAATATACATATCAAAAATGTACCATTTTAGGGTCTGGATTGATGGATCAGCAGTTAAGAGCACTGGCTGTTCTTGCAGACCACCCAGGTTCGATTCCCAGCACCCACATGGCAGCTAACAACTGTCTATAATTCCAGTTCCAGGGGATATGACACCCTCTTCTGACCTTCACAGGCATTGTACAACATGGGTGCACTTACACACATACAGACAATACACTCATACACATAAAATAAGGAAAAAAAATTTAATTTGCCATTTTAATCACTTGTAAGAGTGCAACCCAGTGCTGTTAAGTATGTCGACCTTGTTGAGTAGCCATCACCTTTATCACTAAAGCTTTTTCAGTTGGCATCTATATTCTGCTCCGGTTTTGACTACTTGAATAGAATCATACATTATTTGTCTTTTTGTGACTGGCCTATTTCACTGTTTAACATACCCACTGATTTTTAATATAACAGCGTATCTTCCCCCAGTTTCCTTTTTCTTCACAAATATTTATATTGTCCATTATTTTCAGTATTGGAGAAATGGAAGTTGTCACGGCAGACAAGGTACTTAGAGCATACAGTCTGGGGATAAGGACGGTTTTCTCTTAGGAAGCCTCCGAGGACTGATTCCCTATTTATGGATTTTATGATTAGGATGGATATTAGTAGTATTACTATCTTCAGTGATGCTGCCTTTAAGCCCTGCTTTTCCTGTGTGCCTCAGTTTTACCAGAAGCCCTCTTTGACCCCCCAGGCTAGAGTGAGTATTTCTTCTCTTCTCTAACTACTCATCACTTAATTTTACCTTAATGCTACTGAGCTGTCTCTTCTGCTAAAGTCAGCTCCTTCTGGGTTGGTGTCCTTGTTGATTGACACGTGTGTAGCTAGCTGCTTGGCTGATGGTAGACTAGGCATTTAAGTTTTGTGGGACAGGCCCCTGATGACTCTTACCACTACATCTGTCACCACTGGCTGTCTTGCATTTTGCTCTCTGGCAAAGCGGAAATAAATGTCACTTCCCCCAGCTGCTAGGCTGCTTCAGTTCTCTGGGCTGTCCCTTGTTTGTAAATACCCCTTTTTCCTTTCTCTAGGTTAATGTCTTTCTTTTTTAAATCTCCATCTTCGACTTGATCTTTCTCAGCCCATCTAACCGATCTTGCCTCCTGCTGTGCCTTCCCTTGTGGTCTTCATTACACTCCATGGAACTGGCAGGTTCCATGTTCTCAAGGAACTTGCAGATTTTAGTATTGTCTTAGCTAGATTTCTGCCATCTTATTACCTATCAAGCTGCATTCCTTATTTCTTTGGTTGAACTTAGCTTTACTGATGATAGACATTCAGAAAATGATCCATTTTATTTCACCTTTCTATTTGTGTCAATTCTCGCCAGGATTGACATAGTTCTTTTACATATGCCTTTTGTGTCCTCACCTAGCAGATATTCTGATGATCCTGACTAACCTGCTGGCATTTCATAGCCTCATTTTTCTTCCTTAAATTTTTTCTGCCCTGTGAATTCTTGGAAAATGCCTTTTATGGAGAAACGGAATGTAAGGTGTCTCCTTATATTCTACTATGCAGAGATTAGCCTTTAGCATTTTGGGTATGGTGGCGCACACCTTTAATGGCAGTTCCTGGGAGGCAGAGCGGGGGCTACAAGGAGACCTTCAAAACAAAAATAAAACCAACAAAGGCAAAAAGAAAGTAAATCTAACATTGTCAGTTATAATAGCTATATGCTGTTGTGTTGCATGATATGACTTTGCATATGTATGTGTGTGTACATTTTGCTGTTTATTTCTTGAAATAGGGTCTTGAAATACAGCCTAGGTTGGCCTTGAGCTTTCAGTTCTCTTGTTTCAGCCTCCTGACTGCTGGGATTACATGTATTTGCCACTGAAACTTGGCTAAGCACAACTTTATTGTTAGATATTTAGATTATTTCCTTTTTTGTTGTTATTGCCAGCAATATTGTGATAAACATCATTGATTGTAAATATGAATCTATTTGGTGTTTTTTTTGTTTTTGTTTTTGAGACAGAATCTAACCATGTAACCTAGGCTGGCCTAAACTTACAGTGTGCTCTTGCCTCTGGAGTGCTGAGATGAAATGTGTATGCACCACCACGCCTGGCTTTTGATGATTTTCTTAGGATAAATGTTTAAGAATAGGGTAATTGAAATTGAGTTGTTAGCTTTAAAGACTTTGGTATTTAATAGCTGAATTGCTCTCCTAGTTCTCTGCACAAACAAACCATTTACTAAATGAAAGAATATTTTCCTGGAAGGCTGTACCTAGTCATGTTCTCTAGAGGAGGGAATCAATGCTATAACCCCCTCAGGGTCTCCTGTCCTCATTTGTTCACAGTTGGGACTTACTGTCTATTATTTTCAGACTTTGTTGCTTTCAGTAACTCAGGGCAGAGCAAGCCTGGTCTTTATTCCTTCTTTTCCAAAGGAGAAACATTTAGTCTTTCCTCATTGGGTCAGGTTCCTTTTGAAAGACCCTCCCATTGTTCATTGGCAGTATCTTCTGATTCAGAATCATCCTTGAAACCACAGAAGTTTAAAAAACTTGATTAGTCTTGCCAAGGGTAGTGGTGCGCATGCCTCTAGTCCCAGCACTTGGGAGGCAGAGGCAGGCAGGTAGGTCTCTATGAGATGGAAGCTACCTGGTCTACATAACGAGTTTCAGACCAGCTGGGGCTACAGGTAGACCCTTTCTCAAAAAGACACACACACACACAAAAAAAAAAAACACAAAATTATACAAACAAACAAAAAACTTGACTAGTGTCATAGGTAATATTCAAACTGGATAAGAGAACAAAGTATAATTGAAGAAAGAAAAAAAATCTAGAAATTGTTTTCGAGAGACCAACATGAGTGATCTTAGCCTTCAGTGTCTCTGGAATTCTGTTTATTATCTGTAGAGAAGGTCCACACTATGGACCTTTCTTATTCCTTATTACATAGACTTGATAGGATTAACCAGTTTGTGAAATAATACATTATTATTGAATGGTTAGTGTGCAAAGATTATAAAAGTTCAAAGAAGTAGTCCCTTTAAAATGGTTGGAAGTTTTCTGTAACTTTGAGGGTAAAATTACCTTGCAAGGGTTTTTCATGAGTTGGGCTCTGCCTGCCTCATAGCTTCAAGATCTAGTTCTTTCTTGTACCTTGTTTCAGCCAAACTAAAGTACTTGTCATTTACTGTCTTCATCACATTTCCATATTGTTAATCTTTCCACTGTCTCTGTCTGGGATGTTCTCCCACCCTTTCTTCATCTCCCAGCTCTGTGATGAGTCATGCTATCTTCATTCAGTTATCCATCCATTACTTTTTAGCTGGTCAATAGATACTTGCTGAGTACTAGTTTATGTAAAGTTTCATGATAAATACTAGATGAGGAGAAAGGGCTGCCATAGCAGTGATGATTTAGGGCAGGCACTATGCCCATTTTGTCCTCCTAACACTCTAGTAGGAGGTTGAGGCAGGAGGATTTTGAGTTTGTGGTCAGCCTGGGTTATATAGCAAGACCCTGTCTTAAATAAATGAATAAAATTTGCAATTCAGTGTGAAATATGTTGTGACAATAGTAACTACAGTTAACAGTTAATAATTTCCTATTATGTGCTAGGCAGTGCTCTAAGTCCTTTGTCTGAGTTAATGTCCTTTAATCCTTAAAATAAGATTTTTGATCTTTACACTTTGGTACATAATTACTATCAAGTACAAATTATATTTAGATACAAAACAAATATTAAAGTATTTACCATTTATCAATTGTCTGTAAGAACCTCACTTACATAGATACCTTCTATGTATTTTCTTTCATCCTTACCATACAGCTTAGGCATTATCTTTTTTTTTTTTTTGTCTTCTTGGTCTTTTTTAGACAGGGTCTCCCCAGCTGGTCTGGAACTCCCTATGTAGACCAGACTGGCTCTGAACTCACAGAGCTCCGTCTGCCTCTGCCTCTGCCTCCCAAATGCTGGGATTAAAGGTGTGTGCCACCATGCACGGCAGCATTACCATTTTGTACTTGGGGAAATGCAATCTCAAGAAGATAAATATGCCCCACTTCTCACACACAAAAAAGAAATGTTCCCCAATTCATACACATTTGCTAAGATAGAGTTAGAACTTAGTTGATAGATTGGTTGATTGGTTGACTTCTAGGAATCAAACTTGTGACCTTGAGCATGTCAGGCAAGTGTTCTGCCACTGAACTACATGCCCAGTCCATATTAATTAATTTATTTTTTGAGACAGGATCTTATTATGTAGCCCAGGTTTGCAGGATCTTCTGCTTCAGCCCCCTGAGTGCTGGGATTACAGGCATGTGTCACTATGCCCAATATTAGAGCTGGAATTGAACCCAATTTTAACTTCACTTTTTAAAATTTTGTTGGTACAAGGCAGGGAGGATTAAAGAAATGTGCAATCCAAGGTATGCCTCTCCCCTGCTTTTTAAGAGAAGTGGAAGAAGTGAGATATATGTACTTAGGAATATGAGATCTTTCTTTCCATTTGCCTGCATGCTCCTTTCTTTCTAAGATTGTCTAAGAAATTCCTCATACCAACATGGATGTGTAAGGATTTCTCAAGTATTCTACTGTTGCTGATGATAGCACATGGCAGTTCCCAGTGCTTCAGCCATGTGTGTAATAACTGGAAATTCATTCTCGGCAGCTGCATCATGTAACCAGATGGGATTTAAAATTGGCATGTTCCTATTTAAAAAAAACTAATTTGAAAATGTCAGGTTGCCATGTTAGAATTTTCCCCAATAAAGAATAGGAAATGTTTCATTAAACTCCTGCTAAATTGTTTACACTTGTTGTACACTGCACAGATGTGCTCATCTGGATGAAATTGCTTTTCTAAAATTGTGTGCAGTAGGAGAGAAAAGTGAACAGTTGTGGTTAGAAATTTGGAATGGCTGTTGAAAAAGGAGTACTTGTGAAATTTTTAGTTTGTGGAATTGACTTTAACAGTTGCTTTTGTAGTTGTGCTATGTAATTAAATGATGGTGTTACAGCTTTGGGAAGCAGAGATTAATGAGAAAAGACTCATTTAAAATAGGCTGTTTAGAGTGACTTCCTTCAGATAGGCCTGTCTTATCATTTTCTAGCAACTTCTTGACTGTTCTAACTGCCTGTTGTCTCACCTTTCCTAGGTATATCTTCTCTGTTGGTTTTCTTTGAGCTTTGTTAAAGATAATCCCCGCTTTAAAACCAGAATATTTTAAAAATAATTTTGAAGGATAAAATGTAGCCCCTTGGTTTACCTTGCAAGTCTTTTTGCATGATTTGATCTCTTTCTGCCTCCCTGGTACCAGTAGCGTTTTTGTGTGTTGTTTCAGCTAAATTAGGCTAATTATCATTTACTGTCCAGGTTACATTCTTAAATCTTCAGCCATGCCATTGTCTGTGTTTGTGTCACCTTCTTATTCTTTCTTCATCTCTCAGCCTTGTTTGATGTTACTTGTTTTAGGGACAGGGTCTCATGGAGCCAAGGCTGGCCCTGACCTCATAATTTTGCTGCCTCCATCTCCCAAATGTTGAATTTACAGGTTTGATCTTCTGTGCTCAGTTCTGAGTTGTGATTTTGTTTCAGTATTTGAAAAATTCCTTTCAGAATTACTTACAACTTAATTATATGCCAAATCTAAAACAAAAAATAAGTTACCAGGGGCTGGAGAAATGGCCCAGCAGTTAAGCGCAATGGTTCTTCTTATAGGGGACCTGGGTTCAGGTCTCAGCACCCATGTGGCAGCTAACAACAATCCATAACTCTAGTTCTAGAGGGTCTATCACCTTGTCCAGGCCTCCATGGACATTGCATGCATATGATGCACTTGCATATATGAAGGCAAAACACTCACAAATGTAAAATAAAAACAAATAAAAAGTGCCACCCTGCTTTCACTAGCTTTTTTTGTTTGTTTGTTTTTTAAGCTACTTTCTTAATCAAATATCACAATAAATAGCAGAGCTTTGGTTTGGGGAAAAGGGACTGAATGTGTTTTCTAATTACCTCCAGCAAAATGGTTCTTGCCTTTTCTCACAAGTTGGAAGGGTGATTTATTACTATACTGATTGTAGCCTATAAAGGGTATTGGTTTATGTAACTCAATTCTGGGTGATGTGTGAACAAGCTCTGTGTTAGCTATTGTCAGTCCTAAAATAACACTTACTGGGAATTTACTGTGGGGTGATGCTGGGCTACATAGACTATATACGTCAGTGAACATGCAGTCCAGACATAGCACTACAGACTTTTTACAGTGATCAGAATCGTCTGTGTCTGTATTATTTAATTGATAGTCCCCAGCAACATGTAGTTCTTGTGTACTTGAAATATGGAAATGAGATTTTTAGTTTCAATTACTTTCAGCAGGTACAAATGGCCAGTGGCTTCTGTATTGGACAGCACAGTTCTGGAGGTTCAAATCAGTGGGGAATAAGGCATACAAAGTGCAGTTAACTGTACTAGAAGGGTCTGGGGTTTAGCCATGCTGGTAAAGCTCTTGCCTAGCATTTGCAAAGCCCTGGGTTTGATCCCTGGTATTGAAAATAAAAGTGTGACAAATGCTTTGATAGAAAAAAAAAATCCAGGATTTTCTCTAGGATTAGTCAGCTATATCTGGGTTAAACTAGAACCCAAAGGAAGAAATAGTTTAGTCACTTGTCAAAGTTGAGAGATTTAATAAAAAAATATTAGTTTTATGAGTCTTAAGAAATGAGTGAGTATAAATAGCTGTCTTGTATTTATCTAAAAAAGCTGTACTTCTTATCTAGGCATAGTTATACAGGACTACAGTCTCAGGACTTGGTAGGTAAAGGCAAGAGAATCAGGAGTTCAAGATCATCCTCAGCTACATAATGATTTTGAGGCCAGCCTGGAGAACATGAGACCTTACCTCAAAAACCAAAACCAAAACCAAAAGAAGAGTTGTATTTCTTCTTATTACATTTATAGGTTTCTGGTTTTCTGAAAATCAAGAGACAATAAAACTCACTTCTCAAATCTCATTGTACATAATGTAACCTTGTCTTTGGTTCGGAAAGAACCATAGGAGTTCCTAAGTTTTCTGGTTATTAATAGTATTAAAATTGATTGAAAAAAAAAAAGCTAGTAGAGTTAAGAATTCTTTTTGTGGAGCTGAAGAGACGGCTCAGCACTGACTGAGAGCACTGGCTTCTCTTGTAGAGGCAACTAAAAACCATCCAGTGCCAGGGAATCCGACACCCTCTTCCCAGGCATTGCATGAGATGGGCGCACTTACACAGACGCAGACAATATGCTCATACACATTAAAAAAAAGAAGTAAAATAATTCTTTTTGTTTATAATAATGAACATTAGTAATGCATAGTAGTTGAGACTAGTGTTTTATTTTTAAATTATATATAGTTGTGTGTGTGTGTGTGTGTATGTGCCAAGGTGTGCCAATAAAGGTCAGAGGACAACTTGGAGTCACTTCCCTTCTTCCACCTTGTGGATCTCACGGTACTTGTGCATGTATGTATGTATGTGTGTGTGTTTTTAATTTAAGAAAAGACTTGATTTAAACAAGCCAGGACAAAAAAATGCCTGTTTATATCAGATCCTGTGCCCTGGGGAAATGTAAGCTATGGTTTCAGCTGTCAAAGAGCTCAGAATCAGACTCTTGTCTTACTTATATGGACTATTTTGTTTATTTTATTTTGGGTCGTTTTTTGTTTTTTAATAGATCAGGGTACTTAACTTATGCTGTGTGGATGGGGACTCTAGTTAATATGTTGCACATTAATTTTAGATACTTGCTAGTGTCTGTCTCATGACTGGGCTCCTCTTCTTTCTTGATCAGTGCTTTTTTCAGAAATCTCACATCAGCAGTCAGAGAACTCTTGTTTGCTCTTTGGTCACTCTGTGTTACAAATGGCTTTTAAGATATGTTCACCTGAATATGCCTGTTTGTCTAAGAGAGAATAGAGGGGAAGTAGTCCTACGAAAGCCCTAATCACAAAGAGCTGTACTCAAATGTTTATCCCAAAGATGTATGATGTCATGAGCATCCTAGTGAGGACAAGCCAAAGCCAGTTAATAAAAGAGTTAAAAAACCAATCTTAGCCTTACTAATGACTCTGTGTTGGACTAAGCAAAACTCAACCATGAAAGAACGGAAAAAATAAGTGTTCATTGAAGAACAGGCCCTGATTTGAGTTGTTTGTATGTAGTTTCTTTTGTAATTCCTACCTCAGCTCTTCAAAATGGATATTATTTACATTTTACATATAAGGATATTGAAGTTCAAAGAGATACAGAAGTTTGAGTTTGAATCCTAGTTTCTTGTCTTTTAAAAAATCTTTTATTTGGGTCTGGTGTGGTGGCCCATACTTTTAATTCCACACCCAGGAGGGAGGAACAGGTAGGTGAATATCTGTGAGTCTGAGGCCAGTGTGATCTACATAGTAAGTTCCAGGCCAGCTGTAGCTACATAGTGAGATACAATCTCAAACAAATAAAACCAGAAAATTTCTATTGGTTTTCATCTATAAGATCTTTACAAATTATTTTAACGATATAATTATAAGGGACCCGTAAAGTATCAGGTTCTGCCAGATGTGGTGGACACACCTGTAATCACTGCCCTGTAGAGTCGGGAGGCTTCCAGGCTACAGAGTGAGATCCTTTTTTTTTTTTTTTTTTGACAGGGTCTCCCTAGTTTCAGCCCACCTGGAAGTCTCTGTGTAAACCAGGCTGGCCTCAGTCTCATAGAGATCCACCTGCCTCTGCCTCCGGAGGACTGGCATCAAAGGTGTACCATTACACCTGGTGAGATCCTGTTTTAAGAAGAAAAAAGAAAAATGTAAGGTGTGGAGAGTCCAATTCAATATAAGGAACTAAAAAATTTTAACACCAGAACAACACCCAGGCAGATAATCACAGGCAGATGAATGAATATGCATCCTCTTTAGCTGTCAGGGAAATGCAAATCAAAATTACAGTGC
This sequence comes from Eospalax fontanierii, assembly GCA_035773235.1. Lineage (NCBI taxonomy): Eukaryota > Metazoa > Chordata > Mammalia > Rodentia > Spalacidae > Eospalax > Eospalax fontanierii. The sequence goes on from CM069524.1 coordinate 166,757,589, forward strand.
GATTCCATCTCACCCCAGTCAGAATGACTGTCATCAAGAAAACACAGCAAATGTTGTCAAGGAAGCAGTGAAAAAGGGAACCTGTGTAACTGGGGGTGGGAACACAGTTATCACAGCCACTATGGAGATCAATGTGGCAGTTCCTCAAAAACTAAAATAGACTACCATGTGGTCTATTATACCACTTTTGGGTATTTATCTTTTTTCATTATTTATTTATTTTTTATGTGTGCGTGTTTTGCCTGCATGTCAGTGTACCCATGCCATTCAGTCCCTATAGAGACCAGAAGAGAGCATCAGATTTGGTTAGGAATGGTTGTAAGCTGCCATATGGGTGCTGGGAACGGAACCTAGACTAACTGGAAAAGCACCGAGCCATCTCTCCAACATTGGGTATATATCAAGGAAATCAAAGAGATAGTGCAGGCTTCATGGCACTGTTCACAATAGCCAAATTATAAAGAAAATATGACATATATTATGCCATAAAGGACAAAATATAATAAAAATGTTAGAAATACCCCCCAATCAAACAAAAATTGGCATGGGGGAAGTAAATATAGTTGACATGTGTATTATTCTATGGTCTGTCGATTATTTCATAGAAACTACAGAGGAGAAAGGAGCTCATGCTGAGGAGCCTTCACTGACTTTCTTTGACTATCAGGGAGTGGTTATGCAGAAAGACAGTTCCTTATTCAGCCCCATTAATGTTCTTGGTACTCTAATTTGGATAGTATGCCTCTTTTTTTCTTTTGAATTTCTGCTTCTCATGTAAATAATAATAAATTTCATAAACTCTGCTGTGTGAAGGAATAAAGAACTTAAATAGAAACAAAAGAGCTTTGTGTAGCATCCTTTGTAGGTGGGAGATAGAGTGATGTTTGTTTCTGCAAAGAATCCTCTTTTCAGAGCAAACCTGCAAATGACTTAGAAGTTCAAAATAACTACCAGCAAGGAAACTGGTAGCAACTCCATCTGGCAGTATTTCAGGCAAGGTTGAAAGTGGCCTGATGGAGGTTAGGGTCTTAGAGAGAGAGGGGGAGGGAGAAAAAGAAAGAGAGAGTTCTTACTATGTAATGATCAAGGCTGTCTTTAGTTTGCCTTATTATTTTTGAATGATCAGGCTTGGGGCAGAGTTCCAAAGGGAGATAGTAAATAGAACCAGCTAAATTTATGTTCTTTTTTTTTTTTTTTTTTTAATAAAACAAAAACCAATAACAACAAAAATACCAGATTCTTGCTGTAGCCCCAGCTGGCCTGGAACTCACTGTGTAGTCTAGGCAGGTCTTGATCTCATGGAGAGCCACCTGCCTCTGCCCCAAGTGCTGTGCGCACCACCATACTTGCTACATTAAAAAAAGAAAGAAAAGAGTGGTCTTCATGCTTCCACAGTATTTGTAATTGGCTACATTGAGTAGACAATGTATCTTCTTCAAATGTAGCTGTCTCCAGTTGAAAGCTTAGGTTGTCAGGGCTTGAAATTACCACATAGACATTTGTTGTCTTCTGTCTGTAGTATTTTGTGGTACAGTAAAGCACTTGAACTTTGTGGTCAGAGTGTCTGAAATTGAATTCAGTTCCCATTACTAACTGTGATCTTGAGAAGACACTTCAACTTTCTAGGCATAGATTTCTCATTTGTAAAAGAGATTATGGGATTATGGTCACAAGTGGGTGGGATAAGGTACTTGGTTGTAGAAAGCACTCAATAATGTTAGCTACTGTCATTTTACCTCATGTCATATTACATGAGGTAAATGCCCAGCTTATTTATAAACAAATTCTGGTTAAAAATAGCAATATTAACTGCCTTAATTATTTTAAATATATAGTTCAATAGTATTAACTATTCACATTATTTTATTTATTTTTAAAGATTTACTTATTTTTATGCATCTGTGTGTATGTCATATGTGTGGAGGTGCCTGTATCAGATCCTCTGGAGCTAGACTTATAGGTGGTTGTAAACTTACCTTACATGAGTGCTGGAAGCCAAACTCAGACCCTCTTCAAGAGCTCTTAACTGCTGAGCCATCTCTGCAGCACCTACATTCATATTATTATGTAAAAAGTCTCTAGACCCTTTTCTTACAAAACTCAGTTCTCATTGAACTCTCCCAACCTCTCTTCAGCCCCTGATAGCCACAACTTTACTTTCTTTTTCTATGATTTTCACTGCTTTAGATGTTTTGTAAGTGGAATCACACAATATGTCTGTGACCAACTTATTTCACTTAACACAGTCTCTTTGAGGTTAGTATCAGACATTTTTCTGTTGCTGTGGTAGAAACACTGACCAAGGGAACTTATAAAAGGAACAGTTGATTTTAGCTTAGGGTTCCAAAGGGGCAAGAGTCCATCATGGCAGGGAGGCATGGCAGCAGAGGTGGTTAGAGTAGACACAGCTGTTAAGCGCTCACATCTTCAAGCAGCCACAGAAAGCAGAGAGCAACTGGAGATCGGGCAAGGCTTAAGAATTCTCTAAGCCTGCCCCAATGATGTGCATCCTGAAATATGGCCATACCTTCCAAGAACTCCCAAAATGGCACCACAACTGGAAACAAAATGTCCAAATACTTGGAGCCTATGGGGGACATTGTCATGCAAACCACCACAAAATTCATCTATGTTGTAGCATAAAACAGCTAAATAATATTCCATTATAAGTATGTATCACCATTTCCTTTTACATTTGTCCATTGATGGACGTTTGGTCTGCTTCTACCTCTTGGCGACAAGTCTCTGAATTCTCCCTTCCATTTTTAGATATATATTCAGAAGTAGAACCATTGGATTATATGGTAACTCTATTATTTTTGTTTTGTTTTGTTTTAGGAACCTCCACAGTATTTTTAATAGTGACTGCTTCAGTTTACATTCTCACCATTATTGTAAAAAGTGTCTGTTATTTTTCAAGTCTCCACCAACAGTTATGATTTTCTGTTTTGTTTTGCTAGTGACCATCCTAATGAATATCGATTTTAATTTGCATTAATTTGCTAATAGTTGATGATATTGAACATCTTTTTTTATATATAGGTGTTAGTCATTTGTATATCCTTTCTGGATTAATGGGTATTCAGATTCTTTGCCCAGGCCAGGCTTGCTAGCATATGCTTACAATCTTATTTGGGAGGCTGAGGCAGGAAGATCACAAATCCAGCTTAGGCTGCATAGTGAGAACCTGTCTCAAAAACAAAAAACAACAATAAAAAAAACAAAATCCTTTGCCCATTTTAACATTAACTTATTTTGCTGTTACAGGTAGCTTATTTTTTAAATGTAATTTTTGTTAAATGTTTTCCTTCTCCCTCTCCCTTCCCTTCCCCCCTCCCTCTTTTTCCCTCCTCTCTTCTTCCCTCTTCCCCTCCCTCCCTCCTTCTTCTTTTTTCTTTTCTTTTCTTTTTCTTTTTGCTAGGGGATCACTGTGTAGCCCTGACTAACTTGGAACCACTTCATGGACCAGGCTGACCTTGATCTCACAGAAACGTGTCTGCCTCTGCCTCCCGTTAAATGCTATTTTTAAACTAGCAGCAATCAAGTTGACTTCTAATAAAATTCTATGAATCAGGGCTGGAGAGGTGGCTCAGCACTTGCTGGGTTCCCAGCACCCATGTGGGACAGCTCATAACCACATAAATCCAGCCCTTTGGGGATCTGATGTCCTCTTCTGGCCTCTGTGCGTATGCACACACACACACACACACACACACACACACACACACACACACACGTACATATAATGATTTTAAAAAAAGATATATTTAAAATATATAGTCAAGCTACAGAGTAGTTCCATTATCTTAAGGAATTTCTTCACCACAGCTAACCTTTTAACCTTTGTTGTGTGTTTGTGCTGTGGGGTGAGGTAATGCATATGAATATGTGTATGTGTGTGTGTGTGTGTGTGTATGTATTGGAGACCAGAGGTTGACATCAGGTGTCTTCCTCTAACACACTTTTCACCTTATTTTTAAAAATACTTTATTTATTATTTTTATTTTATGTGTATGAGTGTTTTGCCTGCATGTGTGTAAGTGCATCGTGTTGTACAATGCCCAAGAAGGTCAGATGAGGGTACTAGGTCCCCTGGAGCTGGAGTTACAGGTGGTTTTTAGCCACCATGTGGGTATGTGTAGTATTATTGAAAAGTTGTCTTGAATTTTTTTAAAGATTGATTTTATTTCTTTTTGTGTCTTTCTGTGTGAGTGCATGTGTGAATGTGTGTGTTCAGGCCAGTAGAGAGCATCAGATTGCTCTGAGCTGGAGTTAGAGGCACTTGCAAGAAGCCTGGCTTGATGTGTGGGTGCTGAAATCTGAACTCTGGTCCTTAATGCTTGCAAAGCAAGTGCTCTGAACTGTTGAGCCATCTTTCCAGCCCTTGGAAAGCTGTCTTATTTCAGCTTTGATCTTTCATTGAGGTTTGATTTGCGTGTCCTTGATGACTAATGATATGGAGCATCTTTATGAGTTTATTTCCTGTCTTGTTACTATTTTTATATATTTGTTTGTGCTTTACTATGTAGCTTAGTAATTAATATATTTTTTTAGTTGGATGGTACTTTGTACCTCAAGGTGCTTGTTAACTGATTTGTTAGCTGATTTTGAGAGACCCAGAGAAAAAGAACATGGCTTCATCTTTCATTCTTTCCTCCTATCAAGTGCTCAGTGGGATATCTAGAAAAAGGACAGTTAAAATAAATACAGTCTGTTTAGGGGAAGATCAGCTTGAAGGCTTAAGATATAATTAAAGAGCAATTAATGGACAGCACTGCTTACTGGTGTTGATTACAGAGTACTTAGAATTTGATCTTGGCACTGGGGATACAGCAGTAAATAGAATAAAGTCCTTGCTTTAAATTGAGTTCTAGTGAATAGAGAGGAAAAAAATCAAACAATGTCTGAGGAAAGGTAGTGATTGAAAGGTAGGAGGCTGCTTTAGATGTAATCAGTTAACCATGGCATCAGATTCGATATGCAAACTTGCTTTGCATACTCACTGTGTAGTCAAGGAAGTCCTTGAACTGATCCTCCTGCCTCAGCATCCTGAGTATTAGGAATGAAGGTGGTGCTGAGGTTAGAATTAGGCTTCATATGTTCCGAGCAAGCACTCTACCAACTGAACTATATACTTGTAGCCCTTTGAGTCAAGATTTTTTTTTTTTCTGGAGCTCTCTGTGTAACCTTGAACTCGCAAAGATCTGCCCATTTCTACCTCCTGAGTGCTGAGATTAAAGGCCTGCACCACTACACCCTGCTGTGTAGAGATCATAATGAAGTAAAATGGTATTGATAGTCTCAGGGAAAGATGCTTCAGGTAAGGAGAACTGTGAGGTGAGATTGTGCTTGGTGTACCAAGAAACAAGAAGGAAAGAATGTCCCTGCTGTTCATATTTGGGGATCCAAAGCTTGTGCTTGCTTATTTATTTATTTATCTTAAGACAGGGTTTTGCAGTGTTCCTATGGTTATTCTGGTACTTTATAGCCTGGACTTGTCTCAAGTTCACAGAAGTCCTCTTGCCTCAGGTTCATGAGTGGTGAAATTATGAATGTGGCTTTGCTATTTTTCTTGCTTTGTGCTTTTGGCCGTCTCAGAATGGTTTCCAAATAACATATTGATGCTAAAATTTAATTTTACTGTAGTATGAAGCATAGAGAAAGGTGGTAAATATAGCAAGCAAGAATTGTAAGGGGTAAGATCAGCTCGGTGGGAGGGAGCTTAGATACAGGATGTTGTAGATGGTGGTTATGATACCTTGTAGTTTACTCTGAGTGGAAGTCATTGTAAAGTTTTGAACAAAATGAATGACACACTCAGAATTGAATTTAAAGGGCTCATTTGGTGTCCCCAGGGAGATGAGTTGGACGATAAGGACAGAAAGCAGAGGATTCAGAGAGGAGGCTCTTAAAACAGTTAAAAAAGCAGTAATGAGGGGCTGGAAAGATGGCTTAGCAGTTAAGAACACTGACTGTTCTTACATAGCGTAGGACCTGGGTAGGACCAGCACCCACATGGTGGCTAACAGCCATAGGTAACTCCAGTTCTAGGGGATCTGACACCTTCTGACTTTCTCTGGCTTTGTACGACATGAGTGCACTTACATGCATTTAGGCAATACACTCATACACATAAAATAAAAATAATGAAAATATTTTGAAAAGCAGTAATGAAGGCCTGAGTGTGTTACTGTTAAAGTGACAAGAATGGTTAGAATTAGGATATATTTTGAAGATAGATTAGTTGAATAACTATAAAATTAGAGTTGCCATTTACAGAGATTGGAAAGACTGGTAGGAGTTGGTTTGGTTTAAACATACTGTCTTGTGCATGATGATGTATGCCCATGTACACTTGTGATCCTGTGAGAGTATATGATCTAGTGATTTTTGTTGTTTTAGTTATATAAATACATTCCATAATGTTTGCATAATGATGATGTCACCTAATGTCACATTTTTTTAGAATATGCCCTTTGTAAGTGATAAGACTATATTAACCAAAAGCTGTCAGGTAAGCAGTTGGAAATAAAAATCTGAAATTTAGAAAAGATGAAACTGGAGATATAAACTTGAAGTTGTATTAATTGACTTCATATCACATAATAAAATACCTAGAGCTTTGACTCACAGTCCCTAGGTTTCCAGTTCAAGATCTGGTGTCCCCAGATCTTTGGACCTATTGAGGATGGCACCATATGTCAAGAGCATGTGACAGAGCAAATCATTTATATCTTAAACCAGGAAGCAGAGTGAGAAAATGAAATCATGGCTCTTCAATCCTCTTTGGAGGCACACTTCCAAATTACCTAAGAACTTCCAATTGGGCCTCATCTTCTAAGGTACCACTACCTCCCCAATAGTACCACTCTTGGGACCAAGCTTTTAACACATAGACCTTTGTGAGACACTCATCCAAATCATAGCAAGAGTTACTAGTAGAGGTATAACCACATGATGTGATCACTAGGAAATGTGTGTAGATGGAACAGAAAAAAGACCTGATGACTGAGTCCTGAATAAACTGACACCGGAAAGTAGAGAAGGTCTAAAGGAATGGCTGGCTAGTGAGGAGGACAGAAGGACAATAGAATAACAAAGGGGTTGTAGAAAGTGTAGGGTAATGCCAAGTGTTGTTGTGTGATCACTTGATTCTGGGTAATAAACCTCACCTTCTTAGGCCTTATCATGATATCTGAAATGAAGGACTTGACTTGATTATCTAAATGTTTGCATCATAGTAAGCGTAAATAGTAAATATTTATAGTTTGCACAAAGAATTTTCATAGAATTACATACTCAATTAGTTATAACAAATCTTTGCCACCTGTGTCCTTTTAAATATATTTGTTTTAAATTATGTGTACATATATGCACATGAGTGCAGGTGCCCCTGGGGCCAGATGGGTTGGGTTTCTTGGAACTGGAATTACAGGCACTTGTGAGTTGCCTGATGTGAGTGCTGAGAACTGAACCTGGATCCTCTGCAAGAGCAGTATGTACTCTTAAAACCATTGAGCCATCTTGGCAGCACTGTTATCTCTATGCTTGTATATATTTTTACAGATGAAGAGATTAAAGTTCAAGACTTTTCCAAAGTTATATGATCACTGTTAGTGAGAGCCTGGAATGCATAATTAAAAAGTAAATAGTATGTTAGAACCTTAATTAAAAAAGTGAGATTGGGGAGGATGATCTAGAGCAGTTCTTGAAGAGACTGTGTTTGAGTAGAGACCCGAGTGATCTAAAGTAGAAAGCCATGAGATGTGGTAGAAGGAGGCAGGGGCTGGGGTGTAGTTCAGTGGCGGAATGCTTTCCTAGCATGTTCAAGGCCCTGGGTTCTATCCCTAGTATGGCAAGGAAACAAAAGCAGAAGCCTCAAACTGAAAGAAACAAATGAACACAATAAAAAATAAGGTGGGGAGACTGGAGATCTGACTCCAGTGGTAGATTACTTCCCTATATGTGTAAGGCCCTTAGTTGATTTCTAGCACTGGAAAGGGGATAGAGAAAAGTCTAGAAGATGTGGAAGAAGGGAGTTCACAGCAGAGAAGTTCAAAGATCCAGAGATAAGAACTAGCTAAGTTTTAAGGAAGACCAAGAAGACCATTGGTAGGATAGGAGCAGACAAGCAAAATACATAGGGCTTTGGAGTCATTTACACTTAAGAGATTTGGTTCTGACTTCCAGGAACTGATCTGATGTGTGATCTTAGTAGTGGACCTAATTTTTTTTGAACTTTGACTTTCTTATCTATAAATGGAGATAATAAAATAAAAACTGTCATGAAAAATAAAAACTGTCATGAGAATTAAATAAGAGAATATGTGTAAAACACAATGGGACGTCGTATATAACTTCATTAATTAAACCTAATTTGTACATACTTGCTATTCTTGATAGCATAGGTGTTCATTCTACCGTCATCAAATATGTTTGTTTTTCTCTGTTTTTCAGATTTGCTTTAGTCAGAAAATCGTTTTTTAAAAGAATGATTTAGGACTGGAGAGATGGCTCAGTGGTTAAGAGCACCTACTGCTCTTGCAGAGAACCCAGGTTTGAACCCCAGCACCAGCTTCAGTTCAAGGGGATCTCATGCCCTATTCTGACCTTTGTGGGCACCTGTTGTGGACACAACATGGGTGTACTTACATACTTGCAGGCAGTACACTCATACACATAAAATAAAATCAGAATAAGAAAAAAAATTTTACAAAAAGGATTTATTTTTAATTATGTGTATGTGTGTGTGTCTACATGTGAGTAGTGCAGGTGCTGGTGGAAGCCAGAGGCATCGAATCACCTGGGGTTGGAGTTACAGATGATTTTAAGCTTCTCAGTGTGGGTGCTGAGAACTAAATTCAGGTCTTCTGCAAGAACAGTAATCATTCTTAACCTCTGAGCCATCTCTCTAGTCCCTGGTCAGCAAATCTTACATCCTTGTTTTGTGCCAGGGTTGAACGAAGCATTCTCTTTGAGCTCACCTTTGTGTTGTAATCAAGCAAGGAAGTATTGTACTAAAAGAAAACAATTTAGAAGTTGATGAGTAAGTATAAAAATGAGAGCTTGGGATTCTAGTAATTGCAGTTCCTGATAATGTTCATTTATTATGGAAAGAAACTGCATGAGCATTTCTGTCATCTTTCCTCATCATTGGTACTAGCTCTACTCAGGTACTTCCCAGCCAGACTTCCAAAGCTGCTAGCCTTAGGAAAATCAGATAGGAGCCAAGTCATCTGTCCCTGTAAGACCATCTGCTTTCGTAGCTACAGATTCTGCCCTTAACAGTTGCAACCCAACACAACTGGAATGATTTATTCATCCCCAGGTAACATTTGTGCACCAGCCTTCTAGCAAAGCAGGGTATCAGGTTTACATGTAACGAAGCATCCAGCACAGGTGGTAAGCTGTGCTATGAAGATGCTTCTGGCATAGAAATGGCTGATGGACAGGTGGAGATAAGCTGTTAGTCCTGACGTACAGCTAGAAGAAGCAAATGAACCTTGGCAATAAGAACTCTCTGTCCAATAGAATCTTTAGTTCCTGGGATTCTTAAGATCATTAATACAACTGATTTTTTCCCCCCAGCCTTGTGCATAATAGGCAAGCACCCCTCTGCTGAGTTATTTCCTTAGTCTTGTTGCCTAGCGCAGACTGACCTTGAATTCACTGTGATCCTCTGCCTTATCGTCCTGAGTGATGAAATTACAGGTATAAGATGTCACACCTGGTCTAACCTTTAACTCATATATATATATGGACATTTGTTTGGCTGGTATGTTACTATGTAGCCAGGGCTGGATCTTCCTGCCTAAGCTTATCAAGTACTGGGATTACAGGTGTGTGCCACCACACCCACTGGACCCAAAGACCCAGAGAGGGACAGAGCTTAGTTTAAATTACAATTTGAATAGCAGTTTGAAATGTACAGCCCAAATTAAGAACTTGGGTATTCTGATTCCAAGCCCAATATTCACTTTTAAATGTTTTTGTTGTGCTTTAAAGTATTATCCATATATGAGGTAACATTTTATTATTTTTTCCTTAGCTGATAACTTAACTCTGATACCTTGAACAAACGACTTTTGTCCTTTAACCAAGTGACAGAGAAAATTGGTTAATATTTTTGAACCTTTCTTCTTATTTGTGAAACTCAGATATTTAATGCTCATTATGAATTGTTTTGGGGATTAAATTAGATGGAATATATAAATATATTATATCATTTTTAATAATCAGAAGGCACTAAACAAATGCTAATTAATTCAGTTCAGGTGAACATCTATCTTTTACCAATTCAATTTCTAGGTTTTATTGGTTTTTTTGTTGTTGTTGTGTTTTTTTTTTTTTTTTTTGAAACAGGGTCTCCCTGTAGCCCCAGATGTCCTGGAACTTGCTATATAGACCAGGCTGGCCTTGAACTCACAGAGATCCACCTGCCTCTTGAGTACTGGAATTAAAGGCATGCACCACCAGGACTGGCACACTATCTTTTTAACCTGTAGATTCCTTTTTGTGTTGTTATGTTATATAACTAGTGTAATAGTATTTTTCTTCCATGATAAAAATTCTTCCACAGTCAGATAAAATACCCATAACTAGAAATAGTTATCACACACAAAAAAAACCCTAACACTTTCAGGAAAAAAAAAATCTAGAATATTAGTGTGCACTTTTGATGTCTAGAAGTGAATGCAGCTGGACCTAGTCTGAGTCTTGGCCCTTGGCCTCTTCAGTAGTGCTTTGGGAGCTTTTGTTTGGAGGGCAAGCCAATGATTGCAGTCTTTTTACCTCCAAGAGGCTTGGTTTGCTTTTAGTGAATTGCTTCCCTTTCACCTTAGGTTTTAGATTCTTTAAGAAACCATCTGGTTTTCAAACCCATTTTCTCTTTACCAGCAAGGGCAGACAGTCAGTTCAAAAGGAAAACAAAAGCTTTCTCCTGTTCCTGGTGGTTTTGTAATAAAGGGAAGGCTGCAGGGAGAGTTGCACCTGCTTATTGGAATTACTAGGTGATATTTTGCCAGGACCTCTGCTGTGCTGGATGGAGATAAAATTCTGGAGTGGAAGTCTATCAACATGCATTCTGACTGTTTCAGTTCTTGCCAGTATCAGCTAGAGCTGTGAAGGGCTTGTAGGAGTTTCTGTTCTTGCTTTTCTTTTTATTTTTAGTACCTGCATCTATTGTCCAAGTGTTCTGTTTTTTTGTTTGTTCCTTCTTTTTTGAGACAGGGTCTCACACTGTCCTTGAGGATGTCATGGAACTCATTGTATAGTCTAGGCTGGCTTTGAACTTATAGTAATCCTCGTGTATTAGCCTCCCAAGTGTTAGGAATCATAGGTTTGAGTCACCATAATCAGCTTGTCCTTTATCTGCTTGGTTCTTTTTCCTGATTCTTTTTACTGATCTGTTCTGTGAGTGGTTTAGTATATAATACAAATCAACCAACCATGTTAAGTGGAAATTCAGTAATGAATGAAATAAGACAGAAGCCTAGTTGAGGTAGTGGAATAGAGTCGCTGAATCCACAGACCTGTGTCTTCGAAACTTGGCTTTGCCTTATGTGAGCTCTGTGACTTTGGGTAAATCTTTTCATCTCTTTGAGCCATAGTTTGTTTGTAAGTATATGAATGTACGTAGGCATGTGTTATGTATTTTTGTTTGTGGAAAATTGGAGACAAGGTCTTGCTTTTAGCCCAGGCTAAAAGTGCTATTATCATAGGTGTGCATCACCATGCCCAGGTTGAGCCACAGTTTCATGTCTAAAGATGAGGATATAAGTATAAGCCTAAGGTTATGTTGAGAATCAAATGAAGGAATAAATAGAAGATGGAGTATTAAGAAGTTGTCATTAGATACTCCCTTCTGGTTTTCTTCCTATGTTCTTGAGGAGTATTTGAGAGGAAACCAGACATTTATACAGATGACTTTGAGTGCTAGTTTAGTTCAAAGAAGTGGCTGAAATTTACCACGTTATTGGGAATTGGGAGGGCAAAGGCATGGCAGACACATATCTTCTTCAAAATAAGACTGAGAGATACATTCTCTGATAAGACAAAGTGACAAACCTTTGTGCCCTTAACAAAAACTAGGGAAAAGGAGGGAATCTGAAAATTGTAGCCTTGAGGGTCTGGAGAAGTGGCTCAGTGGTTAAGAGAGCTTACTGCTGTTGCAAAGGACCTGGGTTCTGTTCCTGTCACTCTTATCAGGTGGCTCACAAACTGCCTGTAAACATAAATATTTTAAAACAAATAAATAGCAGCCTTGGGATGTAGGTTTCCTCAGGGGATCTGTTAGAATGTCCCTGGTAGCTACTGGTCTCCTAGAGACAAAGCAGTCTGCTTCACAGTAAGCTAAGCAGAACTTGACGTTTGTAAGCAGCAGAACTGACTTTTGAGAACAGTACATGGCAAGAAAGATTGTAGCTATCACTTTGCCTTTTTCATTTCTCAAATCAGTCACCTCCTCACCAAAATGATCTTTTGTTTTTAACTTTTTATTTTTATTTCATGTGTATTAGTGTTATGCCTGCATGTATATAAGTGCACCCATGTCATGCAGTGTCCGAAGAAGCCGGGCATTGGATCCCCTGGAATTGGAGTTACGGATGATTGTTATCCACCATGTGGGTGCTGGGAACGGAACCTGAGTCCTCAGCAAGAGCAGCCTGTGCTCTTACCTCTGAGCCATCTCTCCAGCCCCTAGAATGATCTTTTCCAAGATAAAACCTCTCAGTTTGCTTCTGAAAGTCATCTTTTGCTTTCTGTTGCCCTCAGGCCAGAGTCCACACTCCTTCCACAAAATACAAGGTGTTCCTTGATTTGATTTCTGCGTGTCTTTTCAGCTCATTCCCCCTGTTCTTGTTCAGTGACACTCTGTTATTTGCATATTCTCAGTCCTTCTGTGCTCATTTAGGTTCTGGTCTATTCTAGTCTTTCTCTTATGTTGTACCTCCTGTTTTGGCTGACAAACATCTAATCGCCCTTTAAGGCTCAGATACAGTTTTCTCTGGGGTCCTCCTCGACTTTTGAAGGTGAGGTGCCATGGGATGACAGTCCTCTCTCCACTAGGTTCATCTAAAAGTTTGAACTTAAGGAATCTCTCTGAGACACAGGTATCATGGTGCAACCCTTGTATCTCAGCACTTGGGAGGCAGAGGTCCAGGCAGCGAGGGCTACATAGACTCTGTCTCAAACAAAACAAAACAAAAACAAAAACAAAAGCCATCCCCCAAACTGTGATATATTTCATAATTCCTTTAAAAAAAAAAATCCTTGAGTTTCTTCATGTTAGCACCATCATGGAGCCTTTCAAAAGAGATGTCTTTGGAATCTGAGAAGTAAATGTAGATACAGCATTTACTGGACTTAGCAAATCATATTTTATTATAATTCTTGAATAGTGAATAGCTATCAGTAAATAAGTTTCTTGAATGGGGGCTAGACATGTGGCACTTGTGGCACAGTTGGTAGAGTGTTTACTTAGCAATGAGATTTTCCTTTTCCTTTGGGAAGAGTAAAACAGAGGATCTTTAAACAAGGGACAAGCTGACACAACTGAACTGAGAATAAGAGTGGAAATAAACTGGCCAGGCTGGGGGCTCACCTGTAATTCCAGCACTCAGGAGATGGTGTAGAAGGATCTCAAGCTCGACACTAATATTGGTAAGTTTTCGGTCAGCATGGGCTATATAGCAGGACCCTGTCCCAAAATAACAAAAAGAGTGTATGTGAAATAAATAGCGAGAGCCTTCCTCTCCCACCAGGCTTCCAGGCCACTGGCAGCCAGGCCTCTGAAGGAAACTAAAGAATTCTTCCAGGGAACCTGAGGAGTCTTAGGAGAGCCATCTAATGAAACTGAAATTGGAATTGTCTGTCTCACATGTAGTCCAGACAGATCATTATACAACAAAGTCTGTGACCAGCAAGCCCAAACCATGCATTTAAAACTTCTAATTAACTTTTTACTGTCTCATTTTTATTTATTTAATTTTTATTATTTATTTTTGTCTTTTTGAGACAGGGTCTTCCTATAGTTCCAGATAGTCTGGAACTTGCTACATACACCAGGCTGACCTCAATCCACCTGCCTCTGCCTCCTGAGTGCTGGCACTAAAGGCATGTATCACCATGCCTGGCTTTTATTTTTTATTTTTGAGACAGGGTCTTTCTGTTGCTCCAACTGACCTTGAACCTGCTTTGTTCTCGCCTTGTCTCGCAGAGATTTGTCTGCCTGCTGCACCACCATGCCCTGCAGTGTCCCATTTTAAAATATGAACAGAAAATCAAGGATGATCATACATTTGAGGAAGTCCTCAACATGGAAGACAGAATTCATATCGTTTTGTAGAACATAAGAAATTTGGGCATACAAATGAAGAGTTATTTGCAAGAAAACATAAGTATGATAATTATGCTAATCTTAGTCAAAGTTTGTCAGTGATTTAAATCAGATAAGCCTGTGCCACAAATCTGATATATTTAGTGGCCTTTTCAGGCCCAGTGACCTTTTCTAGGGGGTTCTCTAGGTCATGCTGACCTCAACCTAGGGGTGCCTCCACTTCTGGGATGCTGGGATTATAGGCATGAGCTACCATCCCCAGTTTATGTGGTGCTGGAAATTTCACATGTGAGATAAGCACTCTACCAACTAAGCTACATCTCAGTGTGTGCTAGGTAAAAACTCTAACTGACATAGATCTCAGTCTGTATCCAAATTCCATACTTTGGCAAGTGAAGAAATTATGTTTTCATTGGGAAGAGAATGGACTTTTGATGATGATGATGATTATTATTATTTCTGTGTGTGTGTGTGTGTGTGTGTGTGTGTATCTGTATGTGATGGGATTGTGGGGACACTCTCATGCTATAGTGTTTGTGTGGAGAGCAGAGGACTACGTTACGGGAGAACTCTTTCCTTCTGACTTAATGTGGGTCCTGGGGATTAAACTCAGATTGTCAGGCTTTGTAACAGTTGCTTTTACCTGAGGAACCATCTCACCAGCCCCTGGCTTTTGATAGTATAATTGAGCAGTATAGCCTAGCAAATAGATGTAATTTTCTTGTCTGAATTCATTCAATAAATTTAATGTCCATTAGCAAATTAGGTAGAGGTACCTACCAGATGACTAAGTTAGGGCACTTAGAAAATGACCAATTTAAGCCCCAAATTAGAAGGAAGAAACGAATGACTATTTTGAGTACAAAAATGCATTTTGTACTCTTCTCTCCAGAATAGATTATCATTAAATCATTTTTGAAATTCAAGTTCAGTATTTTGAGTATGAGTTTTTCATGTGTATTTGTGTGTTTGTATCCATTTAGAGGCCAGTGTCTCACTAACCTAGAGATTGCCAAGTAGGCTAGGGTGACTGGCCAGTGAACCCAGGTATTTATTTACCTGTCTCCCCATTGCAAGATTACAAGTGTGTGCCATCATGTTTGGCTTCTTATGTAGGCTCGAGATGAACTTAGGTCCTCATGCCTGGAGGTAAATTACTTAACTGACCAAGGTATCTCCCCAGCTTTTTTTTAAACCATTATAGTAAATACATATGGGAGATACATTATATGTTACAATAAATACCCTGATACTGTCCTTTACAACAAAAATAAAAGCTAAGCCACTGTGCTTTTCAATTGTGTGCATACATGAATATATTTATAAATTGTACTACTGAGCTACACTTTCTAGCTTTCCTTTGTTGGTAGTGTAGGGGATTGAACCTAGGGGTTGCACACATGCTGGAGATGCGCTCCACTACTGAGTTACATCACCAGCCACCCTGACCCTACACCCAATTTTTTGTTTGTTTTAAATGATTTTTCTCTGGTGCTTGTGAAACAGAGTAAAGCCCTTGTTCTGTCTTACTTTTTACTTCTCACCTATTCAGTCTATTCAGATTATTGAGTTTATTAGATACAATTTTAAAGGAAGAGTAAGGCCCGAGGGACTCTATTAGTAGGAAAGTGTAAAAAATTAAAGACAGTTATTTTGACATTGGAGAGGCTGTTTTTTTGCTTGTTTCTTGGCTCTCTGTTTATTCCAGAAAGATGAAGTAATTGGATTATTAAATTACAAACTTATGGCTTGTCTAGTAAATATATCCATATTATCTCTTTTTTGTCTTTTTGAGACAGGGTCTCCCTGTAGTCCTAGCTGGCCTCAGTCTCACTGAGATCCTCCTGCCTCTTGATTCTCGAATGCTGGGATCAGAGGTGCACATTACCATGCTCGACTTTGTCTCATTTTTTAAAAGCTTCATAGTATTCTATAAAGAAAGCGGAACACATGGAATCATTCCCATTTTAAAGATTCAGTAGCATGTGGTTCGGGGAGATTAAATGCCTTACCCACGTCACATCATTGAATGGTAAAGATATCACAACTCTTGACTGAAACCCTGCTTTTATGTTTATTTCAGGGCTCTGGAGAGGTAACTGAGCGGTTAAGAGCACAGGCTGCTCTTGCAGAGAACCCGGGTTCAATTCCCAACACCCATGTGGTAGCTAACAACAGTTCTAGGGAATTTGATGCTGTTCTGACCTCCTTGGGCATTGCACAACATAGCTGCACTTACATACATACAGACAATACACTCATACACATAAAGTAAAAATAATAAATAAAAATTTTAAAAAAGGACCAAATGTGGTAGTGCGCTTGGGAGGCAGAGGCAGGCAAATCTCTGTGAGTTCATGGGTCAGCCTGGTCCACTAGAGAGTTTCAAACTAACTGGGGCTATAGGGAAACCCTGTCTCAAAAAAAACCAAAAAATTTTTTATTTCTGCTTATGTGTGAGTGTATGCCATATGTGTACAGGTACCCATAGAGGCCAGAAGATAGTGTTTGATCCCCAGAGATGAATAACAGGCAGTTGTGATCCCAATGTGAGTGTTGGGAATCAAACTCAGGTCCTCTGGAAGAGCAGCAAGTACTCTTAACCACTGAGTCATTTCTCCATGTCCCTGAGGTCATATTCAACTTAAGATCATGATAGAAATAGGTCTGGGGGCTCAAAAAAATGGCTACACAATCCAAAGTATTTTGGCAAAACAAAAACGTTTAACTTCTGCTGAAGGGTACATAACCATGCCACATCCAGCAGGCAAACACACCCAGCAGAGGTCCCACTGGGCTTTTATTCTGAATGCAAAGGGGTCCTGTGCCTCACTCTGGGTGGCCAGAGTTCAGCCTTCCAGTCTTATGTGATTGGTTGATTTAAAGCAAGACAGTTAGTAAACAATACAATCTTCAGTGCAACTTTGAGCACATATTTTGTTTTCAAGAAGTGCCAACCTTGGAGGAAGTTGAATTTCTGCCAAGCAGCTTCTTTACAATTTTTTAAATGAAGTTTTTGTCTTATTTAACCCTTTGATAGAAAAGACAATAGAGTTCTTTTACATTTCCCACACTCTGTGAGCAATACAGTGATGAATGATCCTTATTTGGTCCTTGTTACCTAGTGAGATCAGCTGAATTTTTCCTATTTCCCATCAGAGGAGATTGAAGGTGTAAGATGAGTTGTCCAAGTTTACCTGGGAAAGTACGATTGTCAAAGCCAGGACCTTTTCTTTGACTCCAGTTACTGCTCTTTGATGACACTGCATGATATATTCTCCTTAAGACATTATGACCTTTCAAAAGAAAAATGTCAGCAGTATGAATGTGAGACAACAGTGCTATGAAGTTTTGGTAAACAGCTGTCTTCTGGAAGCTTTAGCTGATTAGAATTCTCAGTCTGTTTTTCCAGGTTATATAAAAGAAGAGTTAAAGAACTCATGTTTGGACTTGCCACAAACTAATTTCTTGAATGGAAACTCTATAGAGACACAGTTGCATTGCCAGTTTGGCAAGAGGAAATGGTTGGGCTCTCACATGGAAATGTTCACTGAGTTTCTAGTACAGATTAAGGTTCTAGGCCCTAGGAAGGTTTCCTCATGAATCAAGAAATGTTAGGCTCTAAGTCACAGGAGAAAGACCTGCAGAGGCATCTCAGTCTAGATGGGAAAAGACACAAGTTGCAGGTTTATTGTTTGTTAAGCGTTAGGAACAGGATTATTAGCTGCTGTGTGACTTTGGGTGGGTCATTTTTATTATTTGGAACTCCAGTTTATGAGTAAAATAGGAGACTGAACTCCATGACCAGAGTCATACCATTTTTTTCTCCTTATATCAGTCACGCCTAGTTGAGACAAAAATCACACTGATAATTTGAACAGGTAAATTTTTTTTCATGTGTGTACATGCCCCTGTGGGTATGGAACCCAGTGAAAAACCCCCCTAGTACCATCATCCTTAGAGACTCCAGCCACTTCCTTTGTGACAAGGTCTCTGACTGGCCTAGAGCTCACCAGTTAGGCTATGCTGGCTAGCCAGTGAGTGACAGGCAGTCTCCTGTTTCTGCTTCCTCAGTGCTGGAATTACAAAACACACCACACCGTTTTTACATGAATATTGAGGATCAAATTGTCCAGGTGTTCATGCTTGCAATGAAGCTCTTATTGACTGAGCTCTCTCCAGCCACTGAACATCAAAGTACCCATGCTCAGTTCCTAGCACCCACATCAGATCCACAACTCTGTGTGAACTCCAGGGAATCCAATGACTCCTCAGGCACTTGTACTCACATGCATACACATACCCCATCCCTACATTAAACATAATTAAAAATAAATTTCCTAAAAAAAACCCATTGAAATAGAACAAAACTTATGTGACCCAAGAGAATTTAAGAAAAGACAACAGTAAATGAGAAAGGGCAGCATATTAGAAGATGAAAACGAGGTACAAGTAGTGAATTTTGGTGGAAGGAATTTGACACAGCATTTCTTGTAGTCTCAGCTGGTCTTGAATTCACTTTGTAGACCAGGTTGGCCTCGATCACACAGAGATCCACCTGCCTCTGCCTGTTGAATGCTGGGATTAAAGGTGTATACTGTCACACCCAACTGAATTATTTAATAGATTATGGAAAGCAAAAAACTGTGGTCACAGAGGGAGGGATGTCAATTGTGAAAGTCATTTTGAGGTATAAACCCTAGAAAAGCGTAAGTATTAGGGGTTCTTAGTGCCTTAAATATTAGTATGGGGGTGGGGTGAACCGGATCATTCAGAGCTTATATAAAGAATAACTATTCTCCCCGCTCTTTCCCAGAAAATTATTAGAGGTTTTTTCCTTTGGAGAAATAAAATCAGAGAGGCCCAGGACTTGGGGATATGAGATTTAGCTGAGAGCATTATTCAGAGAAATGACACTCAGAAAGAAAGTCTCCATGTAGTTCTTAGCTTACAGACATAGGTAGGCTTATTTTCCTTTGATAGCAAAATAAAGAAAATAAAGAAGTCCTCTCTGAAAAGCAGAGCCACAGACATTTCTTCTAAAACATTTTTTTTGTTACTGCATTTTCTTTTGTTACAGTGAAGCCTAGCAGTGAAGTATTCCTATAGTGTGTCAGTGTGTGCCTTCTCCTTTCCCTTCCTTCCTCCCTGCTTCATGCAGGAGGTGGAATTCTTGTCACTTTGTGCATAGGAGGCAAGTGTGAGCTCTGTATCTGAACCAGTCCCCAGTACTCCTGCCTTACTTAAAAGACTGGATTAATTGATATAAGAAAAACCTCTAACATGAACGACAGACACTAAAACAGATAAAAAGGAATCTCATCTCCCCCCCCAAAAGAAAGGAAGAAAGAGGAGGGGAGTAGATAGGAGAGCATGCAAACACAAGAGAAATAATGCAGAGAGCAAAATAAAATTTGTAAAGATAAATAAATAAAAACCCTCAGATCAGAGATGATACTGCTTCAGTGAAACCAAACAAAGTAAAACAGAGTGGTCAGAATGAGAAAGAAGTTTTGAATATTTAAAAATATATAACCAGACTGGACATGGTGTCTCATGCCTATAATCCTAGTGCTTGGAAGGGTGAGACAGGAGGATTGCCATGAGTCTGAGGCCAGACTGGGATACATAGCAGGTTCTGTCACAAAAATTCTGTATGTAGGCATAGACCAAGTCAAAAAAGCAAAACAACAAAGCAACTGAAAAAAAGTTGGACATGGTGTTAACACACCTGTAATGCCAGTACTCAGGAGACAGAAGCAAGGATCACTGTGTGTGTATGCTGCATGAAGATGATATGAAGGAAAATCCTCATAAGGAATAAAAAGTGACTAATGTTAGCAAGATACAAAAATGGCAATATACCTCTCCTCCTCCCGAAACAGAGAGATAATTACTAGGAGAAAGCTAAAAGTTAAAATGTTTACTTTGGATACAGAATCAAGGGTGAGGTAGGCATTACTCATTTGGTTGTTATTAGAAGCCTTGTAGTATTGTAATCAGTCTGTGCTATCTGAACCAGGCAAAAATAGGAATTGACTCTTGTGTGTCATTCAGAGGGTCAGCAATCAGGGAAGGCAGTGGATTGGCACCCTAAAAGAATTCTGTATGTATTGTCTCTAGCTGGCAGATTATATAGGGAGAAGGTAGGTGGCTGGGGACCAAGGTTGTACATCCTTAGTCTTTCCCCTGAGTCTTGTAGCTCAGTCTTGCCTCTCCAGTCAGGTGGTCAGCCATGTTTTATAAAACTTCAATGTCCGTGCCTCTCTTGTTACCGTCCTTTGCACTCTTCCCGTATTCTGTGGATGTTTGGGCTCAGGCACTTCTTGAAATGCTGAGTCAAGTCAGTTTCTGCCAATATCAACCTTGTATTCCTCCAGGGGCACCTGGGTTGAACACAGAACAAACAAACCATTAACAGTGTGTATATTAAGCTAATAATAACATGGATGTGCTAAATCCTTTTAGGGTATGGAAGACAAGTGTGTTTTATTTGTACAGAAGGTAAACTTTTATTATTGTGATTTTTGAACTGTTTTTTTAAGATGAATATTTTGTGTGTGTGTGTGTGTGTGTGTGTGTGTGTGTGTGTATGTATGGATGTTTTGCCTGCCTACATATAGTGCAACACATGCATGCAGTGCCTACAGAGTCAAAAGAGGGATCCCCTGGAACTGGAGTTTTCAGTAGTTAGATATCATGAGGTTACCAGAACCAAACCCAGGGTCCTGTGCTGGAGCAGCAAGTACTCTTAACCACTGAGCCATGTTGCCAGCCTGTTTTATGACAGGGTCTTGAAGTCCATATGTAGTAGAGAATAACCTTGAACTTCTGATCCTCTTGCTTCTTACAGGATTATATTATGGGTGTGCACCCTTCCTTGTCCCTCCCCTTCCTCATTTCCTTCAGAGCAAATATCAGTTCTCTCTCTCACTCTCTATTTCTCCTTTTCTTTGGGTTCTTTTTTCCCATTCCTTCTCTCTCTCTCTTGTTCTTTCCATCTTTGTTTCTCCCTTCTTTCTCCCTTCTCCTTTCCTCCTGGACTCAGTAGAAGGAAAAAGAGGGACCCTCAAGCTTTGTCAAGTACCTATAACCAGAGGGTGGGTGGGGTACATGTATCTCATCTTTCTTGTCACCAAAGAGCTGTCCTTTCAGGGGTCCCACATTGTTCTGCCCATAATAGTGGTATAGACACTGGTATAGAGTGCATGTCCTATTACTCAGATTTCCTCAGAGACCCAAGCTGCTCATTCTATGGGACCAATTAGATATGACTGTGGCTCTTACTGAGAGTGATCAACCAAATTTCAGCCGAAATAAGAGACAATCTTCTAGATCAAAAAAGACTTGTGAGGTGGTTTCCTGGGAAACCTGGCTTTTTGTTTTTTTTCTGTTTGTTGATTCAGGGTCTCACACTTTGTGACCTAAATGGACCTGGAACTCAGTGATCTTCCTGCCTCCTGGGTGCTGGGATTGCACTACTATGTTGGGCCAATAGTAGTTTTTATCAACTGATTATTTTATTTATGCTTAGGTGCTTAAGAAGATGTTTGATAGATAGTAATGTGGAATAATGTACAACTCTATCTCTTCTTTTTCATGGTACTTGGTAATAGAGGATAAAGTATTGGGCAAGGCATCTGAAATCTAGAAAGGTACTAAGTTTCATTTTAGACAGGATATCTTTTTATTATAGACTTGATTATCCTTTTCATTTAAGAATTATGATTTTAGTGAAGCATTTTGAGATGCTTACTAACGAACTAGGTCAGGGGCTGGAGACATGGTTCAGAGGTTAAGAGCACTGGCTATTCTTGCAGAAGACCCAGGTTCTAATCCCAGTACCCACATGGCAGCTAACAACTGTATGTAACTCCAAGGCACTTCGGGTACACTTACACATATGCAGGCATAACATTCATACACATAAAAATAAAATAAATTTTAAAAAAGAACTTAAAAAAAGAACTAGGTCAAATTATTTATGAAATTAACCATTAATGCGACAGTACAAAAGTCAGTTCTTTCTCTTTGCACACTGAACTTGTAAAGAGGTTAATTAAAGGAAGGCCTTTGAGCCATTTGTTCCCATTTTAGTAAGATGTGCTTTCTGTATGACTATATCTAGTTACACAGTATTTACCACCTGCATTTATTACTTGAGCCTTTTTGTTTTGTATTAGAGTTATAGCTAGCTGGGTTTAAGGTAATATTTAAAGTATAGCTTTCAGAAGTGATTCTGTGATACGCTCCATTTTCTGACCCATGATTAACTCAACAGTATTGCTTTCAAAGTCTGTGCTCTGGAGTTTGTATTACTCTCTCCTCTGTTAATTATGTTCCAGCTACACTCATTGCTTCTCAGGTCCTCTGAGTGCATGTCAAGCTCTTTTCCGCTCTAGTGTCTTTGTCTTCGTTGTTCTTCTATCTCCCTAAAATGTCTACTTGCTTTTCTCTTCTACTACTATTATAAAAACCATTCCTCGGTTATAGCTGGCTTAAGTGCCACTGCTTTTGACTGACTGTTTTTGACTTCTAGTTCTTAAGCAAATTCCTCTTTACTTCCTTATGAGCATTTGTTAACAAATTGCAATTTTAGGATATATTAGTCTGTCCTTCCTGCCCTTTTTCTTATTCCCCTCTGGAGTGTAAAGTCTGTAAGGACAGGGCTAATGGTTGAGTAGTACACCTTGGCATTCTAGTGCCTAACACAGTGTCTTGAGCTTGACACATAGAACACATGAGCAAGAACTTATTTGGAGGTCCTAGCAGGGGACTGTAACTGCTCATTTATCTTTGACCAAAGAAAAAGAATAGTCTTCCTCTATTGTAAACTTTGGTTATCCTTTAGTTGAGACACATATGGAGTGATGAAAGAAGACACCTGCCTAGCCACCCAGATCAACCCTGGCAATCAGTGGGGTGATAGATGTTGCTTCCAGATCAGCCTCACATCCCATACTAAGAACATGTTAGCCATAGTTATTAAAAACGTAAATGAAGCTGGGTGTGGTGGTGCACGCCTTTGATCACAGCACTTGGGAGGCAGAAGCAGGCAGATCTCTATGAGTTCAAGGCCAGCCTCATCTACATATTGAGTTTCAGGTGATCTGGGGCTACAGGGAGACCCTGTCTCAAAAAGACCAAAAAAAAAAAAAAAAAAAAAAAGAAGAAGAAAAAAATAAATAAATGAAGAGCACTTTTTAAGAGACATTTCCAAGGAGAACCCAGCAAAAGCTGAATCCTATTGAATATTTAAAGTTTTTCATGAGGTCTGCCAGCCCAGATTCAAGGGGAAGAAAATTAGTCTCTACCTCTTGATGGATTGGTGTCAAGATCACATTATAGAGGAGCATGTGGAAAGGAAGATGTTGTTCTGACCATCTTTGAAAATTATAGGCTGTTAAAGGAGATTGTTCTTAGCTTTGTACCAGATGTCTTTCCTGGGTCACATTTTGGTTGTGTTACTTACTAGTGATAGCAAAAGAAAATTAACAAAGAAGCTAGAGGCTGGGTATGTAGCATTCTCTTGTAATCCCAGCACTTGGTAGGCAAAGAGATTGCAGGTTTAAGTCTAGTGTGGGACTACATAGTGAGTTCAGGTCAGCCTGGCCTACATTGTGAGACCTTATCTCATAAAACCAAGAAAACACAGTTAAGTGGTTTCTTTATACAGGCTTTTAACCAATGTTTTTGAACACTACTATGTGCCAAGATCTGGATACTATGTTAGGTACTGAGAATGCAGTAGTGAACCAGACAGCCTTTGCTTCTGCCCTGAATCACACAGTCAGTAGTGGATCAGGCTGGTGAGATGGCTTAGTTGGTAAAGGTATGCTCACCTCAAATAGCTAATGTAGATAATCCCTTACAGGCAGCCCCAGAGGCTTGTGTTGTAGGTGATTCTAGATCCTGTCACATTGACAATATTAACCATCACAGAGTTTAAAGTATAATTATTAAAACTAGAACATTCAATCCAGCAATGATTTGAAAGTTGAAAACCACTTAAGCTTATTCTATGACAGTCTAGAAGTATAAAGGTGTTAATCCTCAGGATATTATTTTGGTATGTGTTACTATAAATATCAGTTTATCATGTACTTTCTCAACCATTTTCCCTCATGATACTTTTGCTAATCCAGCAATATAAGCAATATTATTTCTCATTTTATAGGTGAGAAAATTGAGGTCAAAGAAGTTAAGTAGCTTTATTGAGATATTGTAGCTGGTAAAAGGACAGGCCAAGACACATTTAGGTCTTTTGACTAACAAGTTCAGAACAGTTTGAGGGGTATGGTACTATGGGTTTATTTTACAGAATTCTCAAAGGGCTGGAATTCTAGGTGCTTTTAGAAATTTCATCCTTCCTTCTTTCTGTTTCCTTTTTTTGTTTTGTTTTGGTTTTTTGTTTGTTTGTTTTTGACAGAGGTCCATTGTATAGCCGAGGGTAGCCTGGAACTTGCTTAAGCTGCCTGGAATTCATAATCCTGCCTTGCCTCCAAGTGCTGGATATATAGCTATTAACCACTCCGTAGCTTTCCGAGGAATTTTCTAAGAAGATTTGTGTGTGTGATATGCGTGTGTGTGTGCATGTGGAAGCGAAAAGTCCAATGTTGGGTGTCTTTATCACTCTCCACCTCATTTTTTGAGACAGGGCTTCTCAATGAACTTGGAGCTCACCAATTTCCCAAGACTCGCTGGCCAGCAAGTTCCAGGGATTCTCCTGTTTCTGCCTCCCCAGCTCTGGGGTTACAGGCGTGCACTACCACGTTCAGCTGTTTATGTGTGTGCTAGGGATTCAAACCTGGGCCTTCATGCTCATGCAGTTTACTTGTTAAGCCATCTCTCTGTCCCTCAAGATCTTAAGACTTCCATTGATCCGTCTTTGATAAGTATCTTGTCTTACTGGCATCTTGGGAAGATCATACACAGAAGATTATTTTGGTCATAAAAAAAGTGTTCTTCATTCTAGATGATGAGTTTGTTGGTTTTTTTCTTCCAGAGAAAAAAGTAACTGATCTTCTAAAAGTAGTTCAAACATGCTTTTTTACCTATACACTATACTCTTTTTTGCTTTTGCTAACATAGTCTCTGATTAGGATTTACAGACTGAGCATCAGAATCAGTCTCTCTTTTTTCTTCTCAAAGGCAGTTGAATTATATGGAGTGCTTTCATGTATTTTCTCTAATTTTCATAAGAACTCCATACTGCTTCCTTCATTTAACAAGTAAACCAGGGGCTCACAACTTCAAACAACTTTAGTACAGACTTGAATTTATATACCCTGCATTTCTTTCTTGTTAGACTTATCATAGTCAGAACAAGTAGAATTTTGCTGTAAAGAATTGTCCATAAAATTCTTGTTCATGAATTCTGTGCCAGTCAGGTGACTTTCCAGGATACTTGTCCTCTAGGATGTAATGATTAGATATTTAGGCCACTTCATCTTAGAATGCCATTGTTTCAACCCCAGACTCCACAGTATCTTTGCAGAAAAGCACATGTTGGAGGATCAAATACCAGCTCCTAAATATTTCCCCATATAAGTGAAACATGTCACTTTACACAGACAATTGGCTAAAAATGTATATGTTGCTTCCTGAAGTTGCAAGAGGTCTTTGGGAGCTGGTTGATAATTAGTGACTATTGAATATTTATTTTATTTTATGTGTATTAGTATTTTGCCTGCATGTATGTAAGTACACCTGAGTTGAGCAGTGCCACAGAGGTCAGAAGAGGGTGCCAGATCCCCTGGAACTGAAGTTAACAGATGATTATTAGCCTCTATGTGTGTGCTGGGAACCAAACACAGATCTTCTGGAAGAGCAGTCAGTGCCCTTAACCACTGAGCTATCTCTCCAACCCTACTATGGAATATTTCTGTCAAACTGCTTCATAAGACATGTATCCTTAGGGAAAATTTCTTTGCATAGTACACATTTCCTTCTAGTTTACATTAGGGGTAGTTATCTAACCTGTTCGGGCTAGTTTTATGTTAAGTACCTTGAGATCAGAAGCTAAATTAATAAATTATTTTTTCAATTTAATTCAAGTAAACTATTGAACAGCTTCAGTTCCAGGCTTTTCTTTTAATATTTGTTTCTTCTTTTCTTTTTCCCTCCCTTCCTCTTTGCCTCCCTCCTGGAAGCTAAGCCCATGCTAAGTATTTGCTCTACCACTGAGCAGATTACATGTTTTAGTTGATAGACAGAATCTGAGTAATAGTAATTAAGATAATCATTTGGGACAGTATAAAATAATGACTGAAAAAGGTTTTAAGTGTCAGAGTGCTGAGTCTGCTACTTCTCACTCTTTTGGGCAGATTAAAAAAAACTTTATTGAGATATACTTCATAATATAAATTCACCTTTATCAACCTTTAAAGGTATAGTTCATTGGTTTTTAGAATATTTATAGATATACAAATACTCCCTTTACCTTATATTCTAACCTTTAAGTTTTTAGAATATTTTAATCTCCTCCTAAAGAAACCTTGTACATATTAGCATTACTTCTTATTTTACCCTCCTCCTTGTCCCTGGCAACCCTAATTTTTATTTACGTATGTATTTATTTATTTTAATGACGTTGCCTTTTGTCTTCCCATCCTTCAGTTTTCTCATCCAAATGGCGAATCTGTGGTATGGGAAGAGAAGTTGTTAAAGGCTGTAAAACCCAGTAAGGTAGTACATTTCTGCAATCCTAACACTTGGGAGCCTGAGGCTGGAGGAGGGGTTAAGATCAAGGGCAACCTGAATTACAGAATGAGCTCCCACATCAAAATCAAAATAAATGGAAAAAGGCAAGACTTAGAGTTGTTCCTAGCAAGTGTGAATGCTAAGTATTTGCTGTCGTGGCTTTATTTCCATGCTCAATATTATTATATCATTATTTTGTTCCATCTAGCATGGGACTTCGCATATGGCTGGCACTTCCTCTAGTTTCCTAAGGCCCGTCATATGTGCCACTGTTTAAGGAATCTCAATATGGATTAAATGTGTCCCTTGTTCTCTAGCTCATCATAGTTTTGTGGCAGAGATAGATATTAGAGTATATAAATATACTGTGAGATAAGTTTATACTCATCTCTACATCTAGTACTTTACAAATGCTATAAAGCTACATAATATTTAATTCTCAGGCTAACCTTATGAAATAAAAATTCTTTGTGTTTGTGTCTGTGTGTCTATGTGTGTGTCTGTATGCCTGGGTTCACATGTGGTGGATGTAAGTGTGTGCATGTGCTTATGGAGGCCAGAGTTGGATATCAGGTATCTTCCTCAATTTCTCTTTATCTTATATATTGAGACAAGATCCCTCAGTTGAATCCAGAGCTTGCCAATTTGAGTAATTTAGCTAGCTGTCTTGCTCCAGAGAATTCCTGGTCTCTGTCGTCTGAGCTCTGGGATTGCAGGTGGATTGCCACACCTGCTTGACATTTACATGTGGCTAGGAATCAGAACTCTGGTCCTCATGCTTACAAAGTTGGTCTTTTACCTACTGAGCCATCTCCCTAAGGAATTCTTAATTACATTATTGTAGATGAAGAAATTGAGGCTCAGAGATGTATAAATTGGGTACTGTGTTAGATGTTTTGATGAACTTAATATACACTTTGACTATTCTTGAACAGTTCCGAAGATCATAATTTTCCAGTTTCTTGAGGTGAATTTTTGAAAAGCATTTGACCTGGCAGTGGTGGATAGGAGGGACTATGAAATGCCTACTGTGGCTGTGGTAGTTACTTAATAGAAGCAATGTAAGGAAGGAAAGATTTATTTATTTAGTTATTCATGTATTATATCGTGGTAGGGAAAAGTCTGGTGGAAGTAGTGGTCCTGAGATGCCAAGACAGTAGAATTGTGAGGCAGTGCTTTTCACATGGCACTGGCAGGAAGCCAAGAATGCAGTCTGGAACTGGGGTGCATGTCACCTTAAGTGTCTGTTCCTAGTGACGTACTTCCTCGAGGCAGATCTCATCTCCTAAAGGCTCCATAGGCTTCAAAGTAATACCATAAGCCTAGATCCAAGTGTTCAAAACATAAGGCTGTAAGGGCCGGTGACATTTGTAAATGTGGGCATTCTTAAGCCATTTGTGGGTATTTGTTCACAAACGATAAAGCTGGCCATTCATGTCCTTCCTACACACTTAGTACTCAGGTCTATACTCAGCCTGACTGAGTTCTGATCTCAGCTCATTTCTGCTCTTGAATTTGACTCTGATCATGGATAAGCTTCTTGCCTGCCCAAGCCCTTACTTCTATGTTTAGAGTAATGATAATGCTAGACTGGATCATTTTTAAATGCTCTTCTGGCTCTGTATGGCACACAGGTCAGCCTTTGACACTATTCATGTACATTGACAATAAGACTTTTATATCAGTGGCTGCACAAATATGGCTTCTTCAGTGTACTCCTTTGAAACAGTTCCGATTGACATTATGGCTTTTTGAGTATTTTCCCAAGCATTCTTAGTTGTACCTCCTGCTATCTTAATGACCAGGTAGATGATAGACCCCAGCGTATCACCATGTTCTAGTATTACCAAAATTTTAAAAAAAGAAAACAAAGCAAATACAAGTCAGTGCTTCAGTTTAAACCAGCCTTCCTGACAGCTGCAGGTGATAAGTTTTGGCACAGGTAGCCTGCAGGGCTAGAAGAAAGAGAGAGAAAGAGAGGTGCTGTGGCTATCCCAGTTTGGTGGGAAACACCCAGGCCTCAACTTTGCTGACAGGTGCAAGTACATACCTTACATTTCCATACTTGCTCCCCTGCAGAACTAAAGATGTTTGGAAGGAAGGTAGGAAACAACCAGTCAGCCAACCAAAACCAAAAAGAAACTGCATCTAGAGAAATTCTTAAGAGAGTTGTCTTAAAATTTTTTTTAATAAAAATGTATTGTGTAGGTGTGTATGCGTGGATGCAGGTGCCACAGAACACATATGGAGGACAGAGGACAACCTTTCAAGATTTGGTTCTTCCCCATTAGTGGTTTTTGAGGCAGAATCTCTTGTTTCTGCTGCTGTGCTGTGTATGTGAGCTTTTGATTGCTTCTCCTGCCTCTGCCTCCTATCTTGCTATGGGAGTGCTGGAATGATAGATGCATGCCATTTGGCTCTTGATGTGGGTTCCTAGGGGTGAACTCAGACTGTCAGACTTGCACAAGTACTTTTACTAGCTGAGCCATTTCACTGTCTCTTGGTGTCCATTGCCAGCTTTGTCACAGGGAAATCCCTGTGACATATAGAGGGGAAACATTGGGGGTTGAGACTGGGTCTTCCTGTAGCTCCAGCTGGTCTTGAGCTCACCATATAAACCATGCTGACTTTGATTGTCTCTGTCTCCTGAGTGATGGAATTGAAGACTCAGCTCTGTACCCAGCTGAGAGAAAATATTTTTGAAAGAATTTTCAGTCGCTGATTTATTAAAAGATAATGTGAAGATATGGAAGTTTTACTACTTTTTTCCTTTAATTCTCTAGATCTTATGTACTAAGGTAAACTTAGAACAGGATCATAGGTTGAACCCACAGTGCTCATCTAGCAGAGTTTTCTCCTCAAAGGCCTGGTTGGAAACAGTGCCTTCATTAATGGTGTATAATTTATTTCTCCTTCCTGGTGTTTGAGGCTTGTTGACTTTGATAAATGCCTGTTTTCTGTACACAACCTGTAGAGGTCTTGGGTAGAACTACTTAGCAAGTGGTGGGTACCAGTGCATGTGAAACTAGACAGGAGAGCCGTGTACCTTAAATTCCTTCAGTTAACCCCTTAACCCAGCTTGTGTAGTCATAGTGAGTTTAGAAATTGCAGTGTTAGGAGGGGAAGCTTATGTGAAAAGAGTCTCTTGGTCTTTCACTTCAGGAAGGAATAGCTATTAAACAGGATCTTACTATGGAGAAAAGATTGCAATCCAATGAGCCTGGATTTTAATCCAAGCTTATTCAATTATTATTATAGCAGCGTGACTTTAGATAGTTCTTTAATCTGTTGCTAATAACATAAGGGCAACTTTAAGAGGTATTCTTAAAAATTGTAACTACTGGGTCTGGAGAGATGGCTCAGCAGTTAAGAACAGTGGCTGCTCTTGTAGAGGATCTGGGTTTGATTCCCAGCACCCACATGGTGGCTAACAGTCCTCCATAACTCCAGTCCCAGGGCAATCCAGCACTCTCTTCGACTTCTGTGGGCATTGCATGACACAGGTACACTTATTCTCATGCAGGCAATACACTGGTACACGTAAAATAAAAATAATAAATAAAAGAGCTGGGCGTACTCTGGAGGTAGAGGCAGGTGGATCTCTGTGAGTTCAAGGCTAGCCTGGTTTACATAGCAAGTTCCAGTCCATCTGGGGCTACAGGGAGACCCTGGCTCAAAAAGATCAACATAAATTAATTAATTAACTAGTTAATTAAAAATTGTGACTACTGTGAATTGTTTTGGTAGGATGGCCATTTTTACAATAGTAATCCTATCTGTCCATGAGTATGGGAGGTCTAGTATCTTCTTCAATTTCTTTCTTCAATGTCTTAAAGACTTTATTATACAAGTCTTTCACTTCTTTGATATATTAGTTACTCTTCTGTTGCTGTGATAAATACTGTTTGCCTTATGGTTCCAGAGAGAGAATAATTCCAGAGAGAGTCATCATGGTCAGGGAGGTATGGCAGGAGGCAGCCAGGATGGAAAGCTGAGCTTTCCCATCTTCAAGCACATTCAGGAAACAGAGAGAGAAACTGGAAATGAGGCAAAACCTCAAAACCTCACCTAGTGATATGCTTCCTCTAGCAAGGCCACACCTCCTAAAGGCTCCATGACTTCCCCAGACAGCACCACCAACTGACCAAGTGTTTAAATGCTTAAGCCTGTGGGGGACACTTGTCATTCACACCATCACACTTGGTTAGATTTATTCTAAAATACCTTATGTTTTTTGAGGCTATGTGAATGGGTCTGATTTCTTTGTCAGGGTGTTTGTCCTTTGTATAGGAAGGCTACTAAGATTTGTGTTTTAATTTTGTATATTGCTACTTGGTTGAATGTATTTATCAGCTCTAGGAGTTTTCTGGTAGTCTTTAAATTTTTAATTTAATTTTATTTATATATTTCAATTTTTTAAGACATTTTTTTTCCCTACAACCCCCACTGACCTGGAACTCATTATGTAGACCAGGCTGGCCTTGATTTCACAGAGATCTGCCTGCTTCTGCCTCCCATGTGCTGGGATTAAAGACATGTGTCACCATTCCCAGGTTCAGAGTCTTTTGTATATAGAGTCTGCAAATAAGCATACTTTGACTTCCTCCTTTGCTATTTGTATCCCCTTTTTCTCCTTCACTTGTCTTACTGCTCTAGCTAAGACTTCAAGCACTGTTCTGAACAGGAATGGACAGAGTATTGTCTGCCCAAGTAATCCTGACCCCTTGCCCTTCCTTTTTCCTTCTCATACTACTAATTGTTTACTTTTTGCTGCTTATCTGCTCATAATAATAACAAAATAAAACAGTCGTAGTAGCAGCTCATATGTGTTGAGACACCATTAGATGCTGTTATTATTAATCTGTTTTTTATTACTATAATGAAATACCTGAGGCAGGCTAATTTTATGAACAAAAGGATTAGATGATTCAAAGCAGAGTCAGAATATGAACCTAAGCTCTCTGGCTCTAAAGTCTTGCTGTACCATTCTGCATCATTAGCATAACCTTCTGAGAGTAAAAATGTTGATTATGTTTGTTCTTATTTTCCCAGTGCTTGGAGTAGTACATGCCTGACCCCTCCTAAACAATACATGTTTATTAAGTAAATGAGTGCATATCAATAATATGTAAGAAAAAGGTTACATGAAATTGTTTTTATTCTTTCTTTTCCCCTAGGGTCCTG
Source organism: Eospalax fontanierii (assembly GCA_035773235.1). Lineage (NCBI taxonomy): Eukaryota > Metazoa > Chordata > Mammalia > Rodentia > Spalacidae > Eospalax > Eospalax fontanierii. The sequence goes on from CM069524.1 coordinate 166,789,813, forward strand.
ACTATTGCTCTAGTCTTAACGCAGTACCCAATAGATATACGTCAAATGCTCAGTAAATAAATGTAGCTAATAGCTGCTAGATTGGACAGCAGGATATGTAGACTAGGGTGGCCTCAAACTCATAGAGATCTACCTATCTCTGCCTCTTGACTGCTTGGATTAAAGGAATGTGCACTGCACCCAGCCAAGATTCGCTTTATTTTAAATTATGTGTATGTGTGTTTGTCTGTATGTGGGTATGTGGATGTAAGTGCCAGTGCCTGTGGAAGTCAGAAGTGTCAGATATCCCTGGAGCTGGAGTTACAGATGGTTATGAGCTACCCTACATGGGTGCTGGGAATTGAGCTCTGGTCCTCTGCAAGAGCAGTACTTGCTCTTAACGGTTGAGTGCCATATTGTACATTGGGAGGTCAGAGGACAATTTGTGGTAGTTGATTCCTTCCATAGGGGATGCTGGGGATGGAACTCAGGTCTTCAGACTTGTACAGCAAGCCTTTCTGCTTGATGAGCTATCTCACCAAGCTTTTTTTTTGAGATAGGATTTTTTTGTGTAACTAGGCTAGCCTGGACTCAGTATGTATTCCCTACTCTCCTGAACTGACAGTTCTCTTGCATTAGTCTTCTGTGTCCTGGGATTATAGGAGTACATTGCATGCCTGGCTCACTCTCCATTTTCTTTACCCATCCACTAGTATACTAGATTAGATTGTTGCTCCCTCTTGGCTACCATGAGTGCTGCTACAGTGAACATGGTTACACAGGTGTCCCTTCAAAATTCTGAGTTCAGTTCTTTTGAAATGTATACTTCAACATAAGGTTGCTAGATCACATAGTAATTATTTAAAAATTTTTTTGAGGCAGGATTTCACTATGTAGCCTGCTGGTCCTTCTGTTTCAATCTCCTAAGTATCCATAATGCACGTTGTTAGCAGATTACTTAGAAGGAGTGAAGGAGACATTGACAAAAGTGGCTGAAGTTCCAGAGAGTCCTGTGGAAAAGATCAGTAGATGAAGTAGGTAGATAGATGAGGGAGGGTCAGTACATGCAATTTTAAGAATCACATCAGGATGAAAGTCTAAGAGATGAGAATGGAAAGATAATAGATACTATCCCCATCCAAGAGAAAGGAGGGTTTTTTCCTGACCAGATTTGATCATTCACGTTCTTTCTCTCCCTGACTAATAATAATCCATGGCTCATCTGTTTGGATAATAAAAATTTGTTAGCAGATACTAAAAGCATCCCTACTTTGAAATGGGAAATGTTCATAGATGTATTATGTATAACAGCCAGCCAGGTGCATATCTGATATCCTAAAAGAAAATACATTTGGTAATGTCAAAGCAAATAAGTAACTTTTTTTAGGCATTAATCTTTATTCAAATATTGATACCACATTGTGTTTGTGTGAAAATCATTTTGCTTCCTAATGAACATCTGTTTTATTTTCAGAGTAGCAAGATGCTCCATCTAAACTTTATCCAGAAGTAATATCCTGTAGTACAAATCAATCTGGAATTTTTAAGAACAGGAAAGGGGGAGATGCAGTCAGTTTTTGATTTAATCTCGAAAGTTATTAAATAATGTCAGCCTTATGATTTGTAATTATTTTTACCAGAAATTAGAAAGCTTAACAGATTATTATTATAAGCTAGTATTTTGGCTAGGTGTGGTTGCACATTTCTGTAATCCTAGCACTTAGAAGGTTAAGACAGGAGCATTGAAGTTTGAGGATAGTTTGGACAACATAGAATGACCTTGTCTCTACCCCTCGTCCTAGCTCAAAGTTTCTGTGTTACAGCAGGGATGAATCATGGAGACATTATACTAAATAAAGTAAGCCAGTCGAAAAAGGACAAATATTATGTAAAAGTATAATTATTATATCATTCTTATATGACATTATTAGAATAGTTGAATTCATACAAACAGAAAGTAGAGTTGTGGTTGCCTGGGACTAGGTGAAGAGTGGGTAGTGAGGAGTCAGGCATTTAGTGGGCATAACAAGTCAGATTGAGAAGATGAAGTTTTGGAGAAGGATGATGGCATTGACTATGTAACCAAATAGATATGCTTAATGCTGCAGAACTATATACTTTCTTTTTCCTTTTGGTGCTGGGCATTGTGCATGCTAGGCAAGGGCTCTATCAATGAGTTACATCCAGCCCTTCTTAACCATGTACTTTTAAATGTTTTAACTGGCCGAGTGTGGTGTCATATGTCTTGAAAAGCTGAGCTTTTAGATTTTGAGTTTGAGGACAGCCTAGGTTACAGAACAAAGTCTCAATAAAACAGATGATTGAGATTGTAACTTATATTTAGCACTAAAAAAATCTGCAAACAGACATTAAACAAGCAAATCTGCAGTCCTTCTGTGTTTTAATGAATAATTAAATTCTGTATTTGGGGAGGTTCTCTCTAAAATTTATATATTATTTTTCCAATAAACAAAAACTGCATGGCATGGTGGGGGGGGGGCTTTAATCCTAGCACTCTGGAGGCACAGACATGTAGATCTCTGTGAATTTGAGACCAGCCTAGTCTACATAGTGAGTTCCAGACCAGTCAAGGTTATATTGCGAGACCCTGACTCAGTACAAAACAAACAACCAAAATAAAAAGACCTTGAGAAGAAATTCTGCAAGCTTCTGCTTGAGAAACAGTTTTGTGGGTTTGTGTGTGTGTGTGTGTGTGTGTGTGTGTGTGTGTGTGTGTGTGTGTATCTATATCTGTATATCTGTATGTGGTGGTATATGTGATATGTGGATATGTGTTGGGGAAAATATGTGCACCTTTTCATGTGTGTGGAGGCCAACAGAGTGTGTTGGGTATCCTGCTTTCTTATTCACCTTACTCCTTTGAGACAGGGTCTCTCACTGAACCTAGAAACAGCCAGTAAACCCTTGGGACCCTCTGTGTCTCTGTGCCCCCACAGCCACCTCAGCATTGGGTTCACAGCTTTTTATTGGGGTTCTAGGTTCAGACTCAGGCCCTCATGCTTGCATAGCAAGCACTCTACCCACTGATCCGTCCCTCTAGCCATTGTCTTAGTTCTAGTGGACTAGATTCTGTGCTGGCTAGAATGTGGCATATTGTAGGTAAGCATCTCATTGATATGTGGATGTGAAAGCTGGCTGTTGAGCTTTATATGTAAAGATCTTTCAGTTAACTGTAAAAGCCTTTCACATATTGATATCCTCTTGGCAGATTCCTCGAAGTCTGCATTCTTTTCCATGTCATCTTTAAACTGAAACATTTTCTGAACTGAAATCCCAAGTACAGCATTTTAAAATGAAGAAATCTATTATGTAAGTCTGATTACATTTGGCAAACAATAGAAATAGACAGTCACTATAAAATCTGGGCTTCCTTATATTTCATGCTGATAGAATTAAGAAAAAATATACTGAAACGGAATTTTCTTAAATTTAGTAAGAAAAAAAAAGTTAATTTCTAAGACAGAATTGAAGCCAGGTGTGGTGGCACACACCTATAATCCTAACACTTGGGAGTCAAAAGCAAATGGGTCTCTGAGTTCAAGGCGAGCCTGGTTTACATAGCAAGGTCTAGGCTAGTCAGAGCTACATAGTGAGACATTATCTCTAAAAAATAAAACAAAATAAGTAAAATGAAATTGAGCTATTAAATTCCAATAAAACATTTTCTTTATTTACTTCATTCATCTACTCAACAAATCTGTTTACATCAGATCCTTTTCCAAGAATTTAGTAGTAAAAATAACTCTTGACCACTGTGTGTATAAAGTATTGTAGGAAAAAGATCATCAGGTGAACAGATCTGCATTGAGTATAACAGGTTTGAGGGAGTCTGGGGTCTTATAGTCATGTAGCCAATACTGAATCTGGCCATTTGAGATCTTCTGAGACCAGAGTGAACACAGTTGAGAAATGAAGACACCAGTGTTAATATCTTTGTCATGTTTTCCTTCAGATTGTGCTTTACAGATCTACCCAGTATTCTCTGAATGTCTTGCTCTCTTGTGTAATTTCAGGAATGACCTTTTCTTCTCCTGTTCTCTCTGTAGGATTCATATCATCCATCAGAACATAGATCAAGTGACAGTCTTTTGAAACTCCTCTCTTCTCCCCCCTCAATTAAATAGGTTTAGTTACATAAGAGAGAAATATGAAATAATAATTGTTTAAAAGTACAGGATTTGGAAATGGGAAGATGATTCAGCCAATAAAGGTGCTTGCTGCCAAGCCTGATAATCTGTTTGATCCCCTGAGCCCACATGGTGGAAAGAGAGAAATGGCTTCCATAAGCTGGTCTCTGATTTCCATAGGCACTACTACACAGATACACCACACGTGCAATGAATGGATGGGTGGATGGATGGATGGATAGATGGACAGACAGATGTTGTAAAGACAACACAGGGTCCTGGACCAGTGAGATGATTCTGTGGGCAAGGGTCCCTTCTGTCAAAACAGATGACCCAAGTTTGATTCTCAGGACCTACATGGTGTTATGAAAGAACTGATTCCTGCAAGTTGTCCTTTGACTACCATATGCGTGCTGTGGCATGAACTCTTCAAACCTCCCCACACACACAAATCAAATAAACAAATAAATAAATAAATAAAATTTAATTTTGAAGAATTTATAAGTATAAGGTTTTGTTTTTTTTATACCAGTGAAACAGAAAAATCTAGGGGCAAAATGGTTGTTTCATGAAATCATCAGACTTGCACCTGCCGCTCTTGGCTAAGCTTTTGTTTTCAAGGTCATTTCAAGCTCTGACCTCCAGTTATCATGTCCCAGTTTTAGATGGCCCAAAAGAGTCAGGGGAAGAGGGTAGAAAGGAAGCACTCTTTCTTAAGGCTCCCTTTAGCAGTCTTCCCACAAGCTCTACAGAGTGTCTGTCTCAACTGTGTCCCATTAAGAAACCTGAGCAGATGGTCACACCTAACTGGATTGTTTCACTCTTTTTCTCCCCAGTACAGGATCAAACCCAGGACCTTCACATGTTAGGGAAGCACTGTCAGTAAATTACATACTCAGTGCTTTTTGATCATTTTTAAATATTTTAAAGTTTTTATTACTTTTATTTAGTTTAAGGGGAACATGTCATGAGGCTAGAGGACAACTTAAGGAGTCAGTATTCTCCTTCCACCATGTGGGTTCCAGGAACTGAACTCATGTTGTCAGGCTTGGCATCAAGTTGGCATCAAGTACCTTTACTTGCAGAGCCATCTTTCTGGCCTGCTTTTTGATTTTTTTTTTTTTTGATGGAGAAAGTTTTCTGAGTACTTTGTCTATTATAAAAGTTTTACCTCTTCATATTATTTCTTTGTTGTAGAAGTCTAGGAATAAAAACCAGCTTCATCAGGAGAACAGTCTTGAGCAACTCTCTTATTTCTCACACATTATGATACTTTGAGGTCAGCTTACCACTGCTTCTTCAGCCTAAGAGGAGCTCCCAGGAGAGCCTTGCACCTTACAGTCTATAGTACTGTAAGAAATTTCTGTTAGATATAATGACCCAGTCTCAGGTATTCTGTTATGGTCACATAAAATCAACAAAAATAAATGTCAGTCGAAAAAGTAAAGTAGGATGAGAGGACAGAGTCACAGCCTATAGAGAAGTTGTTCTAGATATGCTGATTAAAGAAGGCCTCTATGATATAACATTTTGGCAGAGATCTGTGTGAAATGAGGAATTCATCTGCATATTCTAAGGATTTAAGGGAAGGTGATGATATGAATTCTGGATACAAAGGCCAGACAACCTGGAGTTCTGATGTCTGAGGCAGTAGGAAAAAAGCCTATCTCACCTGTCTAAGAAGAGACCCGTACACCATCTGAATTTGTTTTTTTTTCTGGCCAGCCAGTTTGGAATATGGTTTCCGTCACTGAGCTGATCTTCTCCATCTAGTCCCTAAAAATCAAAATGTTTATCTTCTCTGGAAATGCCTTTGAAGATAAGCAAAATGATGTTTTACTACGTTTCTAGGTATCTCTGGTTTATTTTATTTATTTGTTGTTTATTTATTATTGTGTGCATGTGTGGGTGTGTGTGCACAGATTGTGTGGAGGTCAGAGAACAACTTTATGGAATCAGTTCTCTTCTACTTTTATATGAGTTCCAGAGATCAAACTCAGATCATCAGGTTTTCCTGGCAAGTATTTTACCTACTGAGCCATCTCTCCAGCCCTCTAGGTATTTCTTAATGTGGTCAAGTTGACACCTCAAATTAATATCACATCATCTTTAGAATAAAATCCAAGTCCTCATTTTGGCCTACAAGGCCCTGCGTTCTTTTTCCCTTAGGACCTGTCTGGTTTTATTTCCTGTTCTCTTCATTTGCTCCACCTGACACTTTAGCTGCCAAGCTATATCTCAAAAATACTTCTACTTCAAGGAGTTTTTATTTGCTGTTGTCTCTATTTGGACACCTTTTTGTCAGGGTCCGACATGACTTGTTCCTTCAGTAATTCTGGTCTTTGCTCAGCTGTCATCCAGTGACACTTTCTCTTACCATCATATTTAAAATGGCAACTTCTGACCTTGGCATTCCTTACTCAACCTTTACTAGGTTTCTCTATAGCATTGATCACCATCTGACATACAATATATTTCATTAAAAGAAATTCTTCCAGCTGGGCATGGTAGTACATATCTTTAATCTTAGCACTGAGGAGGCACAGGCAGGCGAATCTCTGTGAAATTGAGGCAAGCCTGGTCTACATAGTGAGTTCCATGCCAGCTAGGGCTACAGGGAAACCCTGTCTCAAAAAAACCAAACAGCAACAAAGCAAGGACAACAGAAATTCTTCCACCCCTTCCCAACTAGAATATGAACACAAATTTTTGTTGTTCACTGCTGTATTTCAATTCTATCAAGCTTATATGAGAGGAGTTGATTGAGGAAGAAAGTCTAGGGACTGGAAAGATGGCTCTGTGGCTAAGAGGACTTGCTGCTCTTCCAGAGGACCAGGGTTTGATTCCTTGAACCTATGTTGTGTGGTTCACAACTGCCTATAGAATTCCACTTCCAGGAGATCTGACGCCCTTTCTGGCCACCTGCATGTTTGTTCTGTCTCTGTCACTCTCTCTCTGTCTCTCTGTCTCTCTGTCTCTCTGTCTCTCTCTTTCACATACACACACACACACACACACACACACACACACACACACACACACACCAAGAAAATCCAAGTCAGTGTGTTTAAATTGGGCACCAGCTCTCTTTGAGAACTTAAATAATTCGTAGTTACCCAAACTTGAAACCAGACAGAACATAAGGAGGAGTTTACATAAACCAAGGCCTCTGGAGAGATTAATGCCCTTATCTATCCTATGTTTAAGAGGAAAAAAAAAATCAGCCAGTTGTGGTAGTGCATACCTTTAATTCCAGCACAGAGGCCAGCCTGGTCTACATGAGTTCCATGCCAGCTGGGACTACAGAGAGACCCTGTCTCAAAAAGACAAAACAAACAAACATAAAACCAAAAACATTTGTGAGGAACAATCTTTTTTTTTTTTTTGCCAAGCCTGATCTGGAACACACAGCAATCCTTCTGCCTGCACTTCCTCAGTGCTGGAATTACAGGCTTATATCCCCACACCTGACTTATCCTGAAGTTTAGACCCTGGCAGGTCTCGTTTCTGTCAGTCATTGGCTGGGATTGGTATCTGTTGTTATGGAGTGCTGCCATGTCATAGTCTCATTTGGGAGCAGCAGGAGATCCATTTTGCAGCTGATGAGTTTCTTTGATCATGAAAAACCTTTTCATATTTTGTCCAATCAGCAGCACAGAATGTGTTCTCGGTAGGAGAGTGCTCAGGTGCTTTCAGGTCCCATTGTGCTGCCTAACACTTGTCTTAGTCTGTTTCATGTTGCTATAAGAATACCACAGACTGGATAATTTATGATGAAGAGAAATTTATTAACTCACTCTTCTGTAGGATGGGAAGTACAGTAATGAGGTGCGGGTATCTGATAAGGGCCTCGTTGCCATGCTGTGCTGTGGTGGAAGACCAGAAGGGCAAAAGAGAGGACAGGAGAAAGGACAGTGAAGGTTAGAGTCAGATCCGTGGCCTAATCACCTCTTAAACATTCCACTTCTTACTATCATAGCAGTAGCCATTAGTTTTCCTACGCATGCTTTTTAGTGGATACTACATTCAGGCCGTTTGGGCATTTTAACAGTCCTGCTTCCATTGGATTATTAGGCGGAGAACTGGTTAAAAAGAAAGGCCTAAGGCAGAGTATACAAGCAGTCTTCTTTCTGTGTGGCCTCACGTCAGCACCATTGTCATGCCCCAGCATTGTTTACTTCTGCATTTCACTTCACAGTTAGAAGCTAAACTTAATATCAATGTTTTAATTCTCAGTTCTGATTATGAAAATGGTTTTTCATGAGTTGAGCTGAAATTCATGTGCTTTCTTTTTTAAAAAATTATTTTTAAAAAGTGTGTGTGTGCATGCGCGCACACTGTGCATGCTTGTTTCTATGGGTATCTGCATGTAAATGCTGGTGCCTTGGCAGACCAGAAATATTGGATTCCCGGGGAGGTGGAACTATAGGCTATTGTGAGCCACCTGATGTGAGTGCTGGGAATCAAACTTGGGTCCTCTGCAAGAGCAGTATGCACTCTTAACTGCTGAGCTATCCCTCCAACCCCACACACCTTAACAAACTCAAGTTGTAGCTTTAATTTGTAGATGAGTGTTAATTTTACCTTGTTCTCCTAGAGTGGTTTGCCAGGACTTTACATTGGGTAGATATGTGAAATTTCTGAATTCTGACATTGACCAGTGATATTTTCCTTTTTGCCTCCACCTCTCATTCCAGAGTCCTGGACAGACTAATTAATTGCAGAGCAGTTGTCATCAAGCCAGATGTTCACTGCCTGCCTTCAACATTTAACTTGTTTCCTATCCTGAGGTGCAGCAGGAGAAGTTAATGACCTAAAAAATTGCCCATCTATCATGTAAACCTAGTGAGGAGAGAATTATTTAATTTTTATGGACTGTAAATAGTATATTTGGAGCCACATTTTCAAACATGTGTCAGCCTATGTGTAAGAAATGGCCCTCTAACAAGGTGGGATGAATCGACTGGCTAATAGAGCTTAATGACAGATTCTTCATTAATCAGAATGGAGAATGCCCTTCATTAAGATAATTAACAGAGCACACGTGCAGGTGGTACTTACTGCACATAAATTTCAAGTTTATTTCTTTCCCTTGAATAAATTTGGAATGAAATCTTGGCCATGTTCCTTTTTTTGCATTGAGATGTTCAGTGACAATAAATTTCCCCTTTTGGGGGCCAACAAGATGACTCAGTGGGTAAAAGGCAATTGTTGCCTAACCTCACAACTGGAATTTTATCCTTGGGAGCCACATGGTGGAAGAAGAGAACCAACTCCTGCAAGTTGTCCTCTGATCTCCACACATGTACCATGGTGTGTATACCCCCCAACCCAACACACAAAATAAATAAATAAATAGAATTTAAGAGTCTTCCTTTTTTCTTTAAAGCTGCTAGTAACCAATATCTTATCCTCTGCAGGTATAAGGGATGTGTAGGGCACTTGTCTGTTTCTTCTTCCTAGACTCTCATTACCAGGCACCCAGGCTTTCTTAGTGAATTGTAGAAGTGTATCGTCTTCTAACCTGTGAACCAACATCAGTAGAAATTTATAAAAGACTCAAAGATCCTAAACTAATTCATTTAACATTGGGACACAGAAGTGCAGTGAGGGAAAGTGATTTGGCCAGTGCCACACCAATGGTAGCACTATCTGTGGGATACTGGGACTAACATTGAACTGGGAGCCAACAATGTCCAAGTTGACATTAGTCAAGTTCTTTGCTCTTTACTACATCTCTGTTTGTAAAATGGGGATAGTATCTAGCATAGATACTTTGTTTAGTCCCCTTCCTTACACTGTGATGCTTCACTTTGAGCATAAGCTGAAGACTTTAGAGAAGATGATATCTGTGGGATAAGCAAGTAATAATTACTGCTGTTTTCTTTGTCTTTTTGTAGGATCCTCAGTCTTCCACAATGAATCCTGTTTACAGCCCCGTGCAGCCTGGGGCTCCTTATGGCAACCCTAAGAACATGGCCTACACGGGTGAGTGGTATAAGAATGGATCATTTAAAAAACAATTTTTTGACAGTTTCATACATTTATATAATGAATTTTAGTATTTCACCCCCATTACTTTCTTTCATCCTCGTACCCAAGGATGGATCTTATTTTAAGAAATGATGGCTAATGGTGTTTCCAGGTAACTCTCTGAATGATGCTTGGTGTATTATAGTGCTCCAAAAGCTCTGGTAAAACTTGGGAGCTGGAGAAGACTTAGTTAAGGTCCAGTAGTGATGGCAGTGACATTCTTGATCAGCAAGAATGGTTGAATTGTCAACAAGTGGAATAGAAAGAAGGTAACACTGAGCACATGCTGTGGGCCAGGCCTGTGGTGGGCGCTTCTGCTACCTTACCCTGCTTTAATTTTATGTATTTAAATTTTTTTATATGTATTTATTTTGCAGAGAGAGAGAGAGAGAGAGAGAGAGAGAGAGAGAGAGAGAGAGAGAGAAGGAGGGAGAAATACCTGGAGGTCAGAGAACAACTTTGTGGAATCAATTCTGCCTTTCCAGTCTGTGGGTTCTGAGGGTCAAACTCAGGCTGTCAGGCTTAACAAGTACCTTTACATACTGAGCCTTCTCACCAGCCCTTGCTTTCATTTTAAAATAGATTCTGTACAATTTAGCTTATTATCACCATTTCATAGATGAGAAAATCATTGTCACAGTGAACATCACAAACCAAACAAAATTAGCTGTTTGAACTCAAGTCAATTTAATTCTGAAGACTGATCTTTTTTCTAAACTCTTACATACCAATGTTTTTTTCTTCTGTTTTTATATGTTGCCCCCTTGGAATGTCATTGCTCCCTGGCTACATTTTATTCCTTAAAAAAATTAACTCTGAAGCCAAGTGTGGTGGCTCATACCTATAATATCAGCACTTGAGAGGCTAAGACAGGATAATTGCCATGAGTTTGATGCTAGCATGAGCTATAGAGTGATACCCTCTCAAAAATCTAAAATAAATAAGAGAGAGGAGCTGGAGAGATGACTCTGAGGTTAAGAGTGCTTGCTGTGCAGTGAGGACCAGAGTTCAGATCCCGATCCCAACACTCACATAACAAACTGGAGTTCTTATAACTCCAGTTCTGGGGTATCTGACACCTTCTTCTGGCCTTCATGCAGGTGGGTGCACCTGAACACACATGTGTATATAAACTCACACACACACACACACACACACACACCAAAAAATTAAATAAATAAATAATATTTTTCCAGGCATGATGATGCATTCTTTAATTCCAGCACTTGGGAGGCAGAGATAGATGCATCCCTCTGAGTTCAAGTCTAGTCTGATCTACATAAGGAGTCCCAACTATTTGTTTTTAAATCAGTAGAACACATCTCAATAATACACATTCAGGTAACATTCTGAAGTATATTGGAAGTTTGGTGTGATAGGACTGTAGCGCTCTCTCATCCCTAACTTTCACATGTTTTTATTTATTAACATAGCTTTCTTGTCTTTATTAGTTAATAGTAACTGTTTTCTGTTTGAACTCTATTGTATGTTTATTCTAATACTAATTCCAGCAGCCAGGATGTGGCACAGACCTAACTCAGGGAGCCCGTTGCTTTCTCCTTCCCCAGCTCAGGGTGTTCCAGTAGCTTAAGTTCTTTGCCAGAGACCACTGAGCTGCTTTGGCATGCAGAGCCCCTAGGAGTCCTGCAGGGTATTGGCTTCCTATTTGCAGTCATTCTGGCTAACTTCATTCTTACTGAGTTGCTAAGCTTGAAAAGGAAGGAAATAATGACAACAATTTATTAATTTACACAAAAAAGATTAGGCAGCACGATGTGTTGGAAAGGGACTCTGTCTCTGGATGGCCCATACTAGAATTTGGCCATGCATTTTCACTTGAATGAACAACTGAGTTCAGCTCTGTCAGATAATAGCTGAATGACTTTAGACAAATTGCCTAACTTCCCTGAACTGAATTTGTTTTATAAACTGGGATGATAATAGAATAGAAGTTTAATAGGATAGCTGTGAGAATTAAATGAGATAATTTGTACTCTGGAAGGAAGGAGGAATTTTTGGGTTTTGTTTCTACTAATCAATGAGAATTATTGGCCTGGAATTATTTTAATTTCTCTGCTAGAGTCTGACCATGCAGGTAGTATAAATTACACACAAGTAATACAAATTTAGTCTTTACTCAGTCCAAATTAAAATTCATAGTCTTTTTCTTTAAAAAAATATTTTATCTAATATTTTTATTTTATGTATATGAGTGTATTGCTTGCATGTATGTAAGTGTACCCATGTCATGCAGTGCCCACAGAGGTCAGAAGAGGGTGTTGGATTCCACAGGAACTGGAATTACAGATAGTTGTTAACCACCATGTGGGTGCTGGGAACTGAAACTGAGTCCTCTGCAAGAGCAGCCAATGCTTTTAACCTCTGAGCCATCTCTCTAGTCCTGATTTTTTCCTTTTTAACTCAGGTTCTACTGTTGTATTACTATACTTTTGGTTCTGATTTTATGTATGTATGTATATGTGTGTGTATGTATGTGTGTATATATGTGTTTTAGACTGACAGTGAGACTAATAAAGTCCCTGCTTTTACTTCTCATTTTTGCTTTTGGTTTTGTGGAACAGGATCTCATATAGTCCAGGCTGACCCAGAAATGACTACGAAGTCAAGGATGATCTTTAACTCCTCATCCTCCCAAGTACTGAGATTACAGATGTGCACCACCATGCCAGAGTAGTTCCTAGCTTTGTGCAGGGACATTTGAGTTCCAACCCTCTCCAGTGCCTATATCCGTGTCTCCTCCCCCTGGTGGTTATAAAAAGCAGTTTCTTTGGTTGTTGGGACCCAAACACCTTCCCAGAGCAACTTGATATCTGCTCATCATTTCAACTTCCTGTTTTTTTTTTTTTAATTCCTCTTGATTTTTAATCCTTTGATATTTTATTTTCTTTCCTAAAATCTTAACTTTGCCTAAGAATAAGAGCATATTATACTTTATCCAGCTTTTCTAGGTTTTGTACAGTAGGCAGATTCTTAAGTTACCTTTTCTTACATATGACTGGGAATAGGAGATCCAAGTGAGATGATTTGTAAACAAATGCTAAATAGAGTATATTAAAGTAAACATAGGTTAGTAATAATAGTTATGGTTTATGTGTGTGACTGTTTTGCCTGCATGTATGTAACTACACCTCTGTATTCATAGCCTACAGAGGCTGGAAGAAAGTATCAGATCCCCTGGAGCTGGAATTACAGGTGGTTGTTAACTACCATGTGGGTGCTGGGAACTGAAGAAACCAGGCCTTCTGCAAGAGCAACCAGTACTCTTAACCACTAAGCCATTTCTTCAGCTCTGCTATCTTAAAACATTTTGTCTTTGGCAAGCATATGCTAGGTACCATGCATGTTATTTATAACCATTAATTGTAAGTTTCCTAATACTCTTCTTTTCAGATAAAGAAGATAGTTTAAATTTAAATTGTGAGAGTTTAATTTGGGTCAAGTGACTTGGGCAGTGATCAGTAGCTTCTAAAAGATAGAGAAAATTTCGAATGCAGATCTTTATGTCTTCAATCTTCATGTTCATTTTGTTCTAGCAAGCTGTTCTGTCTTAAAATATATGCTCCTTTCATTATACCCAAGGGTAAGCTAAGAGAGAAGTTGTCTTTTGTGGGTTTGTTTGTTCATTTTTTGGGACAGGGTCTCTCTGTCGCCCCAGCTAGCCTGGAACTCACTTATGTAGACCAGCCTAGCCTTGAGCTCAGTGATCTACCCTCTGTCTCCTAAGTGCCATCAGTTCTTGTGCCTGGTTTGAAACAGAGTTGCTTTGTTGTTTGCAGCTGTACTGTGTGCACCAGGCTAGTTGGCCTGCCAACTTCAGGGATTCTCCTATCCCTGCTTCCCATCTTACTGTAGCAGCTCTGGAATTAAGGGCATGTACTACTGGGCCCAGATTTTACATGGGTTCTGGGGATTCAAATTGAGTTCTTTAGACTTGCATGACAAGCACTTTACCCACTGAGCCTTCTCCCTAGTACCCAAGCCAACAGTTTCTATTCAGGCTAGTATGTAGAAAACTTTCTATTCAGGATATGCATGCTTTAGTGAATCATAGACACATTTGGAGTTGCAGAAGCAGGTTGTGGCACAGAAGAAACTTTTAAGTGGAAAAAAAAAAGGTTGATATAAACTATTAGTTTACAGGTACTTGGTGCAGAATCTGGTGTGAGTTCATTGGTGGAGGCAGTTGTTACTAGGCAAGTGTCCTTATGCAAGTGGCTTACCTGGAACATTGCAGTCTTGAAGAATTTTTTGGCAGTTAATCCTATAGCAGTCATATATATGGAAATTTCTTGTGATAAGCCCTGTAGACATAGGTCCATAAAGACTCCTTCTTTATGGCCTCCTGGCTCTATTTTATTAGGTTGGATACAGATGACTCTATTTTGATACTCATATAACTTCCACAGGAGTGCCAGATTTGGCAGATTTTGGCTAGGAATCTAAGCTCCATCTCTGATGGACTGTGGAACATTGATTGAGTTATTTTAACCTTTATGAATTTTGGTTTCCGCAATTGTAAAATGAGATAATCACTTAAACTACTGATTAGTTGTTCATGGGTCTACAAAATGTTTATAAATCCCCTGATACAATACCTAGTTAATGATTGTTGTAAAGCAATGAATATGTCTTTGTAGGAAAAAGAAAATGTGATGTAGAGATGGGGGTTGGAGAGGTGGCTCAGAAGTTAAGAGCAGTGGCTGCTCTTGCAGAGGACCAGGGTTCTATACCTAGCATGTGGCAGCTGACAACAGCTATAACTCCAGTTCTATGGGGATTCAGTGCCCTCTTCTGCCCGCCACAGTCATTGCACGCATAGATGCACTTACATACATGCAGGCAAAGCACTCATCCACACAAAAAAATAATAAGTAAATAAAAATTAAAACACAGCTATGTGGTGGCTGGAGGTATAACTCAATGGGTAGAAGCCTTATCTAGCCGGCACATGGCTCTGTGTCTGATCTCCAGTGCTACAAGTGAAAAACAAGGTTAGGAATGCCTTCTTCATAAGATGGCAGAGGGTAACAAATGTAACTGTACCAGTCATTGACTTGCTATGTAGTTTCCAAAACTCAATTGGAAAGGAAGTCTGAGATGTAAGAACAAAGGAAGCCTTTAAATTAGCTCATTGTTCTGTAGAAGAATTCAGTATTTCAGGTGTTGGAACTGTGTCTGTTTTTAGCCCTACCCTGGGCTTATGTATTCATTGCCTGTCTACCACAGGTAAGTAAGGTTTCATCTTTTTTTCTCCTACATCTTGTCCTGGGTTCTTCCCACTCTACTGACTAGAACCAGTTGTAGTGGTGTACCTTAGTAAATTTCCTGGTTTGTGCCTTTAGCAAATGTGTCCAAATGCTACAAATACACAAAAAATATGACTTTTCTAGCTGAGTATGGTATAATCTCAGCACTCTAGAGAGTGAAGCAGGAGGATTTGGAGTTCAAGGCCAGTTCCAGCTACACAGTAAGTCCCTGTCTCAACAGACAAAACTGAAAAAACAACCCCCAAAGAAAGCAAAGTAATGACAACAACTAACGGTATGATCCTCAAGGTCTGAAAAATTGATGTGTTCCAATACCTTAACAATCCCCCCCCCCCCCGGTGTTTCTTTTGCTTAAAAAGAATAGCCAGTTCAAGAAGCAGATTGTAGCCAGGCTTGGTGGTACATACCTTTAATGCCAGCACTTGGGAGGCAGAACCAGTGGGATCTGATCTCTGGGAGTTAGAGGTCAGCCTGGTCTATATAGTGACACCCTGTCTAAAAGCAACAACAAAAAGCAGTAGTGGATTGTATTTGACACATCATGAACTAGGAGACCTTGGTAATTAATGAAGCTGATAGCCTATAATGAATAATCTGATATATCAGTAAGATTAAGAAATAGACTCTGCAGTAAACCACTCCCTGCCCAATTTACTCTGTCTTGCAATAGACGTGGTAGAGGTTTTAAGATTATCTATCTGGCATTTGTGTTTGTTTATTCTTGTGTCTGACTGTGTGTGTTTAGGCCAGAGATCAACTTCAGTTGACCTCCTAATCACTCTGAGACAGGCTCTCACTGTACCTGGCTAAACTGGCTGACCAATAACTGGGGATCCTCCTGTCACCACCTCCCTGGTGCTGAGGTAACAGGGGCACACTCCTATACCTGGATTTTTATATGGGTTCTAGGGATCTGAATTCAGGTCTTTATGTTTTCATGCCAAGCACTACACTAACTGAGCCATTTCCACTGTACTGTTTATTCTTTACAAAGAACTTCCCTAAGGTTTTTTTCATTTGTAGTTTTATACCAGCTCTGGGGAGATAGCCCTTATTTTCCAAATGAAACACTGGGACTCAGCTTCCTCAGGTCATACTGTATAGCAGAACCTAAACTAACCACAGATTTTTTTAAGTAAATGATTTTACCCCTCTGGAGTATTTAGCTATATCTTGGTTACCACAGTGATTAGGGCCTCAGATGAACCAGGAAATCAGATTCAGGTCCCTGAAATTGCTATCTCCGATTGATGTTGAAGTTGATTTTCCTCTGTTCAGAAGAGACCCCCTCAGGTCACTCACTCTCTCAACTCAATTGAAGAAGCAGCTCAGGAATTTATGGACTATTGTTGTAGTTATGGGTACTATTCTTATTGTTTAATAATGGACTGTTTTCAATCCTCATCTTAATTTGATGCCTCTCTGTCCCCCCCTTTTATTCTTTCTCCTTTTGTTTTAACTTCCTGTCTTCCTTTCCCTCCCTCCCTTTTTCCCCTCCCCCTTCTTCTTCCTTCTCTCCCTTCTTTCTCTCTCTCTTTTTATTTGCTTTCTTTGTTTTGTTTTTTTGAGACAGTTTCTTATTTCTCAGGCTTTAAACTCACTACAGCAAAGGATAACGTGCATTTCCTGTCCTCCTGCCTCTACTTCTCAAATGCTGGGATTACAAGCATATGCCACTCTGGGGCTTGAACCCAGGGCAAACGCTCTATCAACTGAACTACATCCCTACCTTCTTCCTCATCCTTCTTTGTTTTTCAAAAAATGTCTCCTTTATTTATTGTTTTGAGAATTTCATACATGAATAATGTATTTATAACATTTCCAGCCCTCCCTCTTCCCCTTCCAACTCTTCCCATCCCACCACTCCTTTTCAAATTCATGACCTCATCTTTATTGTTACATATGTACATACCCTACTGAATCTGTTCAGTGTTGTTCCTATGCACAAGTATTTAGGGCTGACCATGTGGGATTGGATAACCTATTGAATCTTGTCCCTGAAGAAAACTTGAGTCTTCCTCTCTTAGTGCCTGTTGATTGCCTGTAGCTCTTCATCTAGGGGTGGGACCTTGTAAAATTTCCCCTATCCATGTTGCCATGTTGACTGGTGTTGTCATTATGCAGGTCTTGTTTAGGCAACCATATTGTTGAAATTTCATGAGTGAGCTTCCCTGTCATGTCTAATAGACACTATCTCACAACAGGCATCGGGGGCTTCCTTCTGCCTCTTATGTTTCCTGAGTCTTAGTGTACGAGTTGTAGTTTTGCCAGTTTGGGATGGTTGCCTCAGAGTTACTTACTCTTTGCATTTTGACCAACTGGGAATCTCTGTAATGCTCTCTGCTACAAAAAGAAGCTTCTTTGATGAGGAGTGAGAGCTACACTTACATGTCAGTATAAGGATGAATATTTGGAATATAGTTAGAGGACTGGAAAGATGGCTTAACAGTTGAGAGTACTGGCTGCTCTTGCAGAGGACCTGAGTTCAATTCCCAGTACTCATGTGGTCGCTCATACCTTACTGTAACTCCACTTCCAGAGAATCCAGTGCCCTCTTCTGACATCCACAGGCACCAGGCATACATGTGGTACACTTACATATAGTCAAGCAAAACATTCATACACATAAAATAAATACATCTTTAGAATACATTTTGAAATTACATTAGTTTAGTATAATGACAGTAGTGGTTCTCTCTATGGTCTGTGATCTCCCCAGCCACTGGTAGCTAGCTATCGTACCACATATGAATTCCCTCCTATTGAGCAGGCCTTAAGTCCAGTTAGACAGCTGTTGGTTACCCCCAAGTACTACTATAAAAGTACTACTATTGCACCACTGAGGATATCTTGGGCCAGTTGTTGTTGTGGTTCATAGGCTTTACATCTGGGTAGAAATATTGATTGCTTTTCTCCTTTGGAAGCTTATATAACACTCAAGGAGGAGGTTTCTAGGTTTGCTCCAGTTTGATTCCTCTAAGTCCTGTGTCCAAAGTGTGTGTGTCTTTGGCTATAGGGTCTAACTTTCAAGTTCTGGAAGGAAGCCAAGGACAGTGGCAGTAGCCTGTATTGCTTTGGGGATCTGTTGGAACCCCCTGATCAATAAACAGTTTGAAGGAAGTTTTCCCATGTCCTCTTTGTTTTTGAGACACAGTCTTCCTTTAGCCCCTACTTGCCCAACTCACTATGTAGAACAGGCTGGTCTTGAACTTACAGAGCGCTGCCTGCCCGTGCCTCCCAGGTGCTGCAACTGAAGGCATGTGCCACCATTCTGCCCCCCCCCTTAAACATTTATTTGTTTTGTGTGTGTATGTATGTATATGTGTATATGTATATCATAGTTCTGGTCACTTGTGGGAACTGGTTCTTTCCTTCCACCATGTGGGGCCCAGGAATCAAACTCAGGTCATCAGGTTTGATGACAAGTACCTATACCCACTGAGCCATCTCATTGACTCCATTCCTCCTCAAGGCAAGCTTCCCTTCCTTTTATCACTGCATTTTTTGTTTATTTTTGTTTTTCCTTTGTGTGTGTGTATGTGTGTGTGTGTGTGTGTGTGTGTGTGTGTGTGTGTGTGTGTGTGTTTCTTTTTGTCAGCTATTTCTAAATTGCATTCTCCTTTTGGGATTTTCTTCTGCTCACCCATTCAGAGTTGGTATTGCTGAGGAGCTCCTGTTTCTCTTCTTTAGTCATAGCTGTTATCTGTAGGCTGATGATTCATAGTGGGGCAGACCATTCCTCGGAACTTCAAACTAGTTTATTCTAGCTGTCTTTCAAACATCTCTGGGATTGCCTCATACATTGCTCAGATTTAAAATTGAGCATATTACCTTATCTCACCCATATCGCCCCTCTGTTGTTTTAATAGCCTGTGATTTAGAGCACCTTCTACCTATTCCCTGAAATCAGAAAATACTGTTCTTGATAGTCTTCCCCCTCTCGCATGTGTGCACAGGAATTGAATTGAGGTTCTTGTGGATGAGCACATTCCCAGCCTTCCTCTTTTTTTTTTCTGATTGATTTATTTTTATTTTATGTGTATGAGTGTTGTGCCTGCATGTATGTGAGTGAACCTGTGTCATGCAGTGCCCATAGAGGACAGAAGAGGGTGTCAGATCCCTTAGAAATGGAGTTTCAGACAGTTGTTCAAGCTACCCTGTGGGTGCTAGGATTCAAACCCAGGCCTTCTGTAGCTAGTGCTTTTAACTGCTGAGCAATCTCTCCAGAGTCCTAGCCTTTCTCTCTCAGAGACTTCTCTTTTAGAGCCAGTCATTAAATTCTGGCTTTAACAGAGAAGCTTCTTTTCACAGTGGTAGCAGTCATTATAGAGACTAGTAATTTGTCAAAGTGCTGAGAATGACTGTGAGTGCTCAGTCCTAAATGAGACATTTTTATCAACAACCCCCCTAACCTACCCCAATTCTACTCCCACCCCAACCTCCCACTCCCTGCAGACACCAAGGGTCAGAGAACATCAGAGGAGGGGGCAGATAGCTTGTTAGATAAGAGACCCAAGAATGGGGAGGAATGCTGTGAAATGCTGTCTTCTGAACATGACATGTCTTTGGGGCTCATGAACTCATGGCAGCTGTCTTTACCTGCATATGATCAGACCAGCCAATATTCCAGTGTAGATGAGGGAAGAGCTTATGAGATTCCAATCCCCCATATGCACCTCAGGTATTAAAATTCTTAGCCCTTGGCAGCTGTCAGTGTTGTATGTTCTGAGTTCAGAGACCCTTGGCTCTGAAAAGTTAGCTCTCTGGAACTCTTCCAGTGGCCAGAGCCTTTATTATTTTTATTTTATATGAACGACTGTATTGCCTGCATGTACATAAGTGTACTCATGTCATGCAATGCCTGTGGAGGTCAGAAGAGGATGTCAAATTCCCCTGGAACTGGAGTTAAGGATGATTGTTAGCACCATGGGGGTGCTGAGGATTCAGGTCCTCTTCTAGAGCAGCCAGTGCTCTTAACCTCTGAGCCATCTCTCCAGCCCCTTATTTATTTATTTATTTATTTATTTATTTATTTATTTATTTATTTTGAAACAGGGTCATTGGCCTGGAACTTGCTGTGTAGACCAGGCTGGCCTCAAACTCACAGATACTTGTGCTGGGGTTAAAGGTGTGCACCACCGCACCTACCCAGCCTTTTAGCCTTCTTTACTCAGCTTTCTACTCTTTTCTGCTCCCCACCTTCCCTTTTTCCTGCCCTTGCCCACTCTTACACTGCTCATCTACAATAGTTGATTGACAGCCAGCTCAGTGTCCACTGCTGAGGCTGTTTTGGAGTTGGTTGCAAACTGAGGCATCTAAGTGGACACTCAGGAACAGTAGGGATTGCTCAAGCATGGGCCAGTAAGTGATATCACTGTAAGGTCTGCTGGGTGAGTCCATGGACATTGCTTTGTCATGTGCTAAAGTTGCCACTGCCTCTTTCTTGGTGTTAGCAGCTCAGCTCACACTACTGAAAATAGGCAAGAAAGGACCACTTGATGGAAGCCTTTTATTGGCCCAAATGTTGAAACACCAAAAGAGGCAGCATAGGAGGGTATCTCCCAGCTGACTCACTAAGTGAACCTCAGCAGCCTGCTTATGTAGCCCCAGAAGGAGTGTTTGACCAATTTCTGCCACTTACTTGGGCCTGTCACAGCCTCTTCTTTACACCAGTCACTACCATTGAGACTTGTGTTTTGGACCAATCGCAACCTTGAGTTTACCAGGGAAACCTTGCCTTCCTTTCACCAGGGAAAGTACTCCCCTGACCATGGTGGAGATGGTTGTAAGGTCATTTTAAGTTCATCCAGGCTCATGAAAGCAAAAGGTCTGATGTAAACTCTCTCACACAACCTTGGCTGAGACTGCACTTGCAGGGCAGTCAGATGTGATCTTTGTGTAGTTGTCTCAAGATATCCATGGAGTGTTGCAGAAGTCCTGGCTCTGGCAGAAGGTGGTCAGCTGACTGTTAGACTGATAGTCCTTTTGCCCGAGACAACCAGATCAGCAGGAAAGAGTCTAGTAGCTGCAAATTAAGGGCTTAGATGGCCCATCCCCAACATCTTTGTTTTATTTACAGGAAATTGAACACCAGAAAGAGCACTTATAAATATACATTCAAAGAACTTGTCATTATACTAACAGTATCTTTTCAAAACTTCAACTGTGTTTAATGTCTGCACTACAGAGAAAGGTGGGTCTGCCTTACCTGTTCCATTTCTGTCTTGCAAAACTGAAACTCTGTTTCCATTAAACAGTAACTTCCCATTCTCCTATTCCTTTGCAGTCACCATTCTGCCTTCTCTCTGTGTGACTATGACTACTCTAGATAATTCATGTAAATGGGATCATATAATTTTTATTGTTTTTTGATAGGCTTATTTCATTTACCTTGGTGTTCTCAAGGTTTCCTTCCTATTTAAGACTGATTAGTATTTTATTGGGTATAAATACCACATTTTAGCCAGATGCAGTAGTATATGCATGTATATATCTCTGTCCTACCCTTGAACCATTTCCTAGCTTTCTGAGTATCTACTTACCTCAGAAATGCTTTGAGTAATATAATGAGTATAAAGCATCTGATATGTGGTTAAGGCTTTTATTAAATACTAAAGAAATACTAGCCATTGTTTTGTTATTATATCCTCAGCTGCTAGCAGAGAGAGCTGTGCTGAGTAAGCTCTCCATAAAGTTTGAAGAACAAAGGGAAGAGAGAAGAAAGAAATAAAGGGAATGAGATACAAATCTGAGTGAAGGGGATCACAAGGAAAATGTTGTGATGCAGCTGTTCTTGCGTCAGATAGACTAGAGAGTCCAGGACAGGGTGACACTGTGGATGGATTTTCCGATTGTCCAGGCTTTGTAGGTATTGAGCGTTTCATTTGGATGATGCTTTTGACTAATCAACTCATGGAAAGACCAGATGGGATAGGAAGATTTTTTGCTTATGAGTCATGTTCAGACAGCAGAGATCCTCAAAGGAAGCAAAGGGGGATCCTTCCCCTGTCTACTTGATTTATAATAGATATTCTGCAGAACAACATGTAACTGAAATCCAGCAGTTCCTTTGAGCATCTTAGCAAAAAATTGTCTTCAAGTCTCCTTGTACCACTTTGTTTTGAGCCATAATTTCTTTGCTAACAGAAAAAAAGCATTTGTTTATTTACTTATTTATTTGTTTATATATTTATTTATGCAGCCTGTGATGGCCTAGCATTCGCATAACTCTACCTGGCTCTGCCTACCAAATGCTGAGATTAAAGGCATGTGTTACCACTCCTGACCTAAACATAGCTTTAAGAAAAAAAAAAGAATTTATGTATGTATGAATGCATGTATTTTCACGAGATCAAAGGTTGACAGCAACCTCTCTACCTATTGAGCATCTTGTGTGTTACTAAACAAAGTTTGACTTTGCTAAGACAGATTTTCTTTGAAGAATAAGAACAAGGGGCCATACAACCCCATATAATGATGTATAAGAAACATACGCTTTACAAAAAAGACATTTTTTAAAAATTTATTTTTATTTTATTTTGTGTGTGAGTGTTATGCCTGTACATATGTGAATGCACCTGTGTTGTGCAATACCTGTAGATGTCAGAAGAGGGTGTTGGATCCCCTGGAACTGGAATTATAAATAGTTGTGAGCAGCCATGTGGGTGCTAGAATTTGAACCCAGGTCTTCTGCAAAAACAGTGTTCTTAACCACTGAGCCATCTCTCCAGCCCATACAACTTTACAAATTAAAACCATCACTTCTGGTCTTCTGTATAACATTATGGTGAGATAGAAATTTCTGTTCAAATATCTACTTTATAGATGAAGAGAAACTCATTAACAATGTATACATGTGGTGACACACACCTTTAATCCCAGCACTCAGAAGGCAGAGGCAGACTGATCTCTGTGAGATCAAGACCAATCTGGTTTACATAGTGAGTTCCAGGCCAGCTGTGACCACAGGGAGACGATGTCTCCAAAAAAAAAAGAAAAGAAAATAATAATAATGTGTACATGGTCATACCACTAGTAAATGACAGAGCCAAGATAAAGGTTTAGGATACGGGACTCCAAATCCAATTCTGTTTGTCTTTGCATTCCATCCAGGTGTTAGACAAAACCACTCTGGATTCTGGAATGAATAAGCCATGGGTGTATCTATCTCTGATTCTCTGTGATGATAGAAAGCAAGTGGATTAAATTTTGTCTGGGCAAGAGGCATGTACTCTAAATTATGCTACTTTTGCTGTGACTATATTTCTTGGATCACAAAATGATTTTCTAGCCCAGTAGGATGGGATGTAGACAAGGACAATTTATTCCCCCAATGAAAGAAGTATTAGTGTTATTTGACTATTATTCTGTCGCTAAATCCTTCAATCATTTTTTAATTTAAATTTTCATTTGTTAGTATTATGTATGTGTGTAAGGTATGTGGAAAGCGGAGACAGCTTTCCTTGGTTGGTTCTCTCCTTCTACCCTGGGTTCTGGGGACTGAATTCAGGCTGTCAGGCTGGAACTGCTAACACTTTTACCTGCTGAGCAATCACACTAGCCCCTCCTTTTTGATTTCCTTTACTCTGTAGGAGTTGTTTGGTTATTCGCATGTCTTTCTAAACTATGGGCTCCTTGAGTACTGGATTTCTGAGAACAGTGGGCAGTTAGCTATTCATTTAATAAATAATGAATTAAACTATTATCTTTGGAACCTTTAGAATGGCCCAGTGAGTAAAAGTGCTGCCTGAGTTCTATCCCCACATGATAGAGGGAGAGGCTGACTCCTGTTGGCCTCTGACTTTGGCTTCCTGTCATGTGCGTACTTACGCTCCCTCCACCCCATCACTGAATATATAAAATGCAATAAAAAACAAAAATAATAAAATTTGAAAATCATTTTCATTTTTAGTTTGCATTAATTAGTGTCACTATTAATTGTTAGTGTAATAACTACTATTAGTAACTGGCATTTGGGTTCCGAGGCACTTTATAAGCAATGTCTAATTCTCATGGTAATCTTTCAAGTAAAAGCTATTATCATTTTACATAGGAAGAAGAAGGAATAAGTTTCAACTAAGTAACCATCCCAAGGCCCTCTAGCTCATAAGAGATATGCCTGTGTCTGCCTCCTGAGTGCTGGGATTAAAGGTGTGCACCAGTACTCCACCTAAAGATTTTTTAAGTGAATTTAGGGGATGGAGCTATAGCTTAGTTGGTAGAGTGTTTGCTTAGTATTCTTAAACCCTTAGATTTGACTACCCTCTGTCCCCAGCACTGTATAAACTGGGTGTGATAGCATATGCCTGTAATCCTAGTACTTTCCTGTAATCCTTGTGGATGCAGGAGGTAGGAGGGTCAAAAGTTCAGGATCATCCTTGGCTACAGCAGGGCCTAGAATCTGTGTCTCAAAAAAGGGGCTCTCTAGACATCTCAAAAGTGGATGGAGAGAAGCAACTCTAGAGTTGTCCTTTGACATACAAAGATGTGCCATAACCTCCCTCCCCAATACGCATGTACAGACATGCTCATGTGTACACACGCAAAATAATCATTCTAAATTTTAAAAAATCACTAAAATAAATTTGTCTTTTTAAAAGTTTAATTTGATTAATTTAATTCTTACACTTCACTTGCAAAACAACAGGTTTCCATATGGGATTTTTTTTTTAGGTTTTATGTGTAAGGAATGCTGTGCCTCTGTATATATAAATGTACTATTTGTGCAGTGACTATAGGGGCCAGAAGAAGGCCTTGAATCCCCTGAAATTGGAGTTATAAACAGTTGTTAGCTGGGAACTGAACCTGATGAAGGTTGAGAAATCTTTGGATATAATACTACAACATTAGGAGTTGGTTTAATAGTATGTCCTTTAAGCAGAATAATAGTAATAGATTCTCCCCAGTGCCTACCACCTGTCTAGCCATGGTTCTTGGTTCTAATAACAGTGCCAAATATGGGTTTCATCTTCTGGAGTGGGCCATAAATATAGTAAGAAGGTAACTGGTTTGACATTTATACCACTGTTATACCAGTGGGCATGTCTTATCAGGCTGGTTGTTATTGTAGTTCACAGGGTTTATAGCTGGTAACTGCTTATGATTTTTCTCCCAGAGTAGTGTATACAGCACCTTCCAGCACTATGAATGCTAGCCAATAAGGATGAATCTTCTCAGTCAATACCAGCTTGATTTCTTGATTGTGTGTTGTGTATGACTCAGTTATGCAGTATCTTTAGCAATAGGGTCTTACTGTCAAGTTTAGGAGAGTAACCAAGAGCATTGGCAATAGCAAACTTTTTTTTTAAAGTATTTTATTTTATGTGTATGAGCATTTTGCATACATGCATGTAAGTGTACCACATGTTTGCATTGCCTGCAGAGTCCGGAAGAGGGAGTCAGATACCCTGGAACTGGAGTTAAGGATGGTTGTTAGCTGCTATGTGGGTGCTGGGAACCAAACCTGGTACTCTGCAAGAAGAGTTGCTTTTAACTGCTGAGCCATCTTTATATATGCGTATGTGTATGTTTTAGCACGTTTCTACAGCAGATTTCCATATGATTTTTTTCAAAAGATTTTGAAAAAATCTTTTAGTGCAAAGACTATACACATATATGAAATTCAAAAATAATGTTTTTTTAAAAAAGCTCGTAGTGTTAGTTGTCCCTCCCTTACCCCTCCTCTCCCTGTGCCCCATCCCACCCTGCTTAACCATCTGTGTTCCTTTGTCCCCCTTTTTATACCGCCTCACTCTGTGCCTCCCCTTCATTCAGCATGGGAATGAGGAATGAGTATGGTACGTAACAAACCAGACAGAAAGTGTCTGTGACCTTGAAAAGGTCACAACTTCCCTCCTCCAGCTTTTTCACTTACAGAGCTCAGTAGTGTCTCTCTTTCAGAGTGTTAAGGTGGAGTAAAAAGCAGGATATAAAGACCCCAGTTTGTGCTTGCTCCAACCTGGTGCTCAATAAATAGTTACTATAAGATTGTGGTTACTGTTATCAGAGCTAGGACATGGCATTCCCCCAAGCTAGCCTGCTCCCATTAAAGAGTGGTTTTCTAGAGAAAGAAGTGACTACTGGCTCCCTGCAGGGCAGCAAGGCAGGTCTGAGATACCTTCATGCAAAACTTTCAAAGAAATTGCCCAGGGTTGGTAAAGCATTTTTTGTCCCCTCTCCCATCTAAGGCAAAAGACTGGAAACAAAGTCAGCTGCAGGACAGTTTTCAACACTTTTTAGGAATATGCCAATGACTTTTAAAATTTTTATTTATTTACTTTTTCTTTCTTTTCAGTGTCTTTTTTTTTTTTTTTTAAGTGAACAGGGTCTCTCATTGAGCCTAGAGTCAAGAGCTTATTGATCTGGCTAGACTGGGAGTCTCTGTCTAGATGCTGCTTTTTAAGAGGATTTACAGGGAACCATGAAAACATCACTGGAGCTGGAGAGATGGCTCAGTGGGTAAGAGCACTAATCTCCAGTGCCCATGTAGAAAGCTGTGTGTAACTGATGTGGCGGAGGGCAGAGACAGGAGAATCTCTGGGACTTGCTGGCTGTCAGCCTAGCTTCAGGTTCAGTGAGACACCCTGTCTGAAGGGAACAGGAAGAGGTAGAGAATGATAGAGTGAGACACAGCATCCTCCTTTGGCCTCCGCATATACACATCATTCACACAAGTACACACAAAAAATAAAGAAATCCTGTTCACAAGTATCCTCCTATGAAAGGTCAGGTTATGCACTGGGCATGGTGGTGCACACCTCTAATTATAGCACTAGGGAGACTGACATAGCAGGACTCAGGATTTGAAGCCAGCCTGGGCTATGCAGCAAGACTATCTCAAAACCCCGACAAATGAAAAACACAAGTTAATCCTATAGCCATTGCCAGTGAGTAAGTTTTCTTTTCCTACTAATTAAGCTTATGTAATTTACTTTGGTTTTCTGTTAGTTGCTTATAATAGTAATGTATCTTTTTGTGGTCTTTAGTAACAGCTGCAAGTCAGTAGGATATTAACAAAGGACTTGAATTGTTTGGCTGTGCCACATGTTCTTATTGGAAAGAGCCTACACTTCAGATCAGAATACCAGAGTCTACCTGGCTTTGCCTCTAAAAACCTGAGCAAATTATTTTACTTCCAAAGTCCTAAGTTTGCTTACCTCTCTGTAGAGGTAGCAATAATTCCTCCCTGTCCCTTACTTGTGATTACTTCCAAGAGGTAATTTATTTATAAGAGAATTTTTTCTGTGGGGCAGAACTAGTTACCAGTGGAGCTGGGTGGTGATTTTACTGATGTTCTAATTCAGGAGCTAATCTGAACAGGCAAGATGAGGAGGTTGAAGAGATTAGCATCTTTACTAACCGAAATGTTCTTTTTTGTGTGTTTTTCAAGAGAATTTTCCAACTTTTGGAAGGAGAATTAGCCTGCTTCAAAGAACTTCTGGGCAGGAACTAGAAGGGTCCAGAACTTGGGAAAAGGGGTATCTTTTTGTAGACAAACCTCTTATTTTATCCAAAACTCCACAGAGTAAGTTTGTTTCTTCAGTGGATAGGTTAATAAGAACAACTCTGTGATTAAGGATAAAGGTTGTTATTTGTATCCATTACTCAATGCTTTAGAAATTTTTCTACCAAAGTCTCCTGACAGGAGAATGAATTTCTCTCTGGGTCAATGGGGAAATCAGTACTCCACAGCTACCATGTCTTATCTTCAAAATTTGTTAAGAATTTTTGCTTTAGGGTTCTATTATATAGTTATACTTGTTTTATTTTATCTTTTTTCTACTTTTGGAGAAAACTTCTGGCTATCTAGACCAGACTGGATTCAAGTTTGTGATTCTCCTACCTCAGCCTCCCAATGCTGTGATTACAGGCATGTATCATCATGCCCACTTGTCTATTATAAAATAGATATTTGCAGTTATGAACCATCTGATAAAATTAATACCCTAGGAGGGTGTAGTGTATTTATTCAATGCCCTCTATAACATGTGCCCTCTAGCATATTGTTAGTAGGGGTTACTAAAGCCAATTTGAAACCATGTTACCATTTTACTTAATATTTTCCCCAAGCATGTACCACCATGCCTTTATTACCTATATTTTAATAGTTGTAAGTAGAAGTCAACAAAGGTGAAAAGTTTTATCCCTGTTCCAGAATCAACACATACTTGAATTGGGATGCTCCTTGTTCTTAATCCCTGAGCTGTCAGTGAATGTGGGTTGGTTAAATGAATAAATGAATGATCAAGGTCTATGTCTGACAAATTGACCTCAGAGTTTGGAATAGAGTAGTTATTCACAGTAAGCCATAAGCTAGTGCTCTCATCTGTTTTAGTCCTGAAGGTTAGGTGCTTTTGTAGGTTAGGCCTCAGGGAAGGCCAGAAAAACAACACATGTGTATAGTGAACTCTAGATAAATAAAGCTCTCCAGGAGCTCCTGTGTCCCGTGTTCTTTCCCTACACTTCAAGATTAACTTAAGGAATCAGTATTAAAATTCATGCAACTTACAGCTCCAAAGCTACCATGAAAGAAATCTCAGAATTATCTAGTATATGTTTGAGTCCCCCTGTCTCCAGTGTATTCTCAATTAACATATCTCTGATCATCACTATAGCTGTAGATATATGCATGTAGTGTGTATGTGCATGTGTTGGGTGTCTCCCTCAATTGCTTTCTATCTTATTTTTGAGACATGGGTGTTACTGAGCCTGGAGTTCAGTGCTGGAATTACAGTTGTGAGCCACCACACTTGACCTAAAGCATCTTTATTTGGTGGTGGTGGGTGGTGTACATACAGGTGCTTGCACCTGTGTATATGATTGTGGAAGCCAGAAATCAACCCTGGCTTTTTCTCACAGGGTTTCACATTAACTTGGAGTTAGAGTTTCAACATTGAACCCTGATTTCTGCACCAAGCTCTGTCCTTTTGGCATTGGGCTTACATAAGCACATGCCAAGCTTGGCTTTTTTGTGGATGCTTGCAACTCAAACTCATGTCCTTATGCTTATACAAGCAAGCTTTTTACCCACTGAGCTACCTCCCTGGCCCTTACATCAGCTTTTTAAAGAGAATGTGTTGCCCCATGAGAAACAATAGGCATTTCCCATTGTCCTGAACATTTAGAATCTGTCTTATTCTTAAGGAAGAAAACAGTGCTTTTCAGGTGGAAGGGGATATATGTTGTTTTGATTTTGCTACCAAAAATATTGTTGGGAGCTCTAATGAAGTAAATATACTGAACCTCTTAGAGATGGAGACAATTTCCCAAGATCTAAATGTGTTCAATTATAGGTATTCAATTTCTGTGACTAATTTGTGAGTTTTATTTTTGGGGTTTTTATTTTGGGGGTTGGGGGTTGGTTTTTTTGATTCAAATCTTTCTGTGGCCCCAGCTGGCTTGTAACTTGCCATATAGATCAGACTGGCCTTGAACTCCTGCCTCCCAAGTGCTGGGATTGAAGGTGTGTGTCACCATGCCCCACCAATTTGTGCTTTGTAGCAGTGGTTTTCTAACTGTCATCTCTGAGCCTAGGAACTTGCTAGAAATACACATTCTTGAGATCCACCCCAGACTTACTGAATTAATAAACTCTGGAGATGGTTTCCAGGAAATTCTGTTTTTCACAACTTTGTAAATGTTTCTAACACATGTCTACAATTTAGTAAATGTTTAATAGTCTCTCTCTTCTCTAATTTAGTGAGCTTTTCTAGGAACCTTCCCATCATGAATATTCCTTTGAGTTAAAAGAGCTTTAGAAGCACATCATGTGTCAGACAAGAGGGGTTACTACCCTTTCTCAGACAGATGGAGAGGTCTATGAGCAGGCTGCCCCAAAACCTGTACTAATGCAAGCTGTTTCCAGCAGGATAGAATTCTATCTTTTCCTTGCACATTTTGGGAAACTGAATAATTAGCCCCCCAAATTACCTTTAAAAGGATTCTTATTTTGTAAGGTCAAAAGTGTGATTACTTTAAAATTGCTCAGCTGGTGAGGAAAGTACTTGAATTTAAGTGTCTAAATCAGATTTTTGCTATTACTGCTCTCAGCAGGAGAAGAGGCAAGAAAATCAATAATCCTTGGTCTTGTTTAAGCTACAAAACTACATTTCATGTTGCTTCCAACAGACTCTGTCTGCTAGAGAGAAGTTTTGGCCTCCACTATTCAAATTGTAAGTTTGTGGTGAGAACTATGTTGTCTTACATCTGTATGGCAGGAGGCCTAGAAACCTGGGTAGTGAAGGTACTGTGAAATAAGGAGGGATGGACCAAGAGCCAAGACATGAATACAGAACTACTCTTCCTCTTGGGCCCTAAGATGAAAGAACGGATTGAAATTCAGACAAGAGTTCTGCACACAATGTCTAGAGAAGGGATCAGAACTAGATCGTTGTTCAAACTAGGCTACACAGTTCCTCCAGAGTGTTAGAAAGATTGGGAAATACGTATTTTAGCC
This sequence comes from Eospalax fontanierii, assembly GCA_035773235.1. Lineage (NCBI taxonomy): Eukaryota > Metazoa > Chordata > Mammalia > Rodentia > Spalacidae > Eospalax > Eospalax fontanierii. Next base: position 166,820,715 of record CM069524.1, read on the forward strand.
TCAGTAGTAAAGACAGGCAAGGCAAAAGGAGTTGAAAGTTAGTGTTGAGTTAGCCAGTCCATGGTAGCAGCCACACCTGGAGAAGTAAATTAGTGTGTCACTGTCACTTTCGCTGGTTTTGTCTTAAAGACAGGATCCTGCCATGTAGCTCAGGCTGGCCTTAAATTTGCTATGTAGCCCAGGCTGAAATTCGCATCTCTTACTATTTTCCTCATCTGCAGTGAAGATAATAAGAGCCTATCTCATGAAGGTGTTGTGATGATTGAATGATAGTAACATATATAATTAAATGATAGTAACATAAAGGGTTTAGCATAAATACTTGATACATAATAAGTAGTATTAGTTGATTTTTATTATTAGTATCTCAACTCGGCAAAGTAATTGACCCATTTTATTGTAAGAGGCATGATCTGGGCTCCATGGTAGAACATTTACTTAGCATACACAAGGCCCTGATTTCCAGCCACATAAACAAAACAACCCCAGAATCTCAGAGGAACTCAGAGAGTGAAAATAAGTAGCAAAATTGGGATTAGACCCTATTTCTGAATCTTTTCCATCCATTTTCTGCACTGGAAGTTGAGTTACCAGATCATTAGCTGATTGGTCTGTCTGTCATTAGTTACAAGGATTGGTAACAAGTTATCAAGGGAAAATGAAAAAAATAGATATGGGTGGGAAAAGTCCAAGCACAAACCCCTTTCTGTGCCATATATGGACAAAGAGAATAATGTAGGGCCTCAAATCTTAATCATCATTGATGCTAATTGATGCAAATTGAGGAATAAGTAAGAAAAATAGAACTATTTTTCTTTTATATAGCAGAGTCTTGCTATGTTGCTGGTCTCCAATTCACAGTCCTTCTATTTCAGGTTCCCAAGAAGCTGGGATTATATTATAGATGTGTGCCATCACACCCAGCTGTAGTTCGGTAAGGACTTTCAGAAAAAGAGATTCAATCTAGCCTGGAGACCAGAAGGTCAAGGAAAAGTGAAGCACCAGGCAAGGGAAGGACTGTCAAGGCACCCGGGGCAACCTGAGCAATGGCATGGGCATCGGACAGTCCTGGGGGAATGTCAGAGCAGCTCTGTGTTTAGTGTTGGTGAAGTCTGAAATGACAAGCCTGATTTGGCAAGAGCAGTAAGACATGTAGATGTACTTGGAGTTAGACTTGGAGGGTCCTCATGTTTGCTAATTCGGGACTTTATTGTTAGGTATGGGGAGATGTTGAATGTTTCAGACATGCTGGATAGATTGGCATCTTTAAAGATCTTTCTGAATGTAGTAAAGAAGATTGATGGGGGTGGGTAGAAGAGGGAGAAAGGAAAGAGGGAGGGAGGGAGGGAGGAAGAAATTTACAGGACAAAAGACAAGTTAAGTGGCTAGAAAGATGGCTCAGCAGTTAAGAGCACTGAATGCTCTTGTAGAGGACCCAGGTTTGGTTCTTAGCACCTACATGGGAGCTGACAACCATCCATCACTCCACTGCCAGGAAATCTGATACCCTCTTCTGACCTCCATGGGCATCTCATTCACATGGTGAGCCATCTATCTCTCCCCATAAACTTAATATATCTTGATAATTGTGCAAGACAGTGCTATTCCCATTTTGCAGTTTAGAAACAGGTTCATAAGTAACTTGCCTGGGATCATTCAGCTGTTCAGAGGAAGATGTTTCTCTTTTTTGTGTGATAATACTCTTGGATTTCCTGTTGCAATTTTCACTGATTGGGTCATAATAAACCAAGCAATAAAATTCATAAGATTAGATTGGTTTAATGACTCAGCTGTTAAGATGAGACCATGAGTTAATTGTAATTCAATGCATCTTTAATTCAATCCTACAAGAGTACACAGTGTCATTTGTATTATACAAAGAAAGTTCAACTGATACATCCATAAATATTAAAAGGGAAAAGCCCAAATAACTCATAGAAATAAGGTTAGACATTCCCCTGCCCTCATTCTCTGTTATCAGATAGATGTAGTTTCAGTCTTAGTTGTATGTAAGGCTTTATGTAATCATAGGCAAATTACTTAATGTCTCAGGGTCTCAGTAGCTTTCACATTTAAAATAGAATATAGGAGACTTTCATTTAATAGTACTTTTGTTGTTATTGTGTTTGATTTTTATTTTTGTAGGTGAGGAACCATTCAGAAATTGGTAAGGACTGTAAGGGTCTTGCTCACATCACTTAGTGGTGGCTCTAAATACCCTCTCACCAAAAGTTCAGAAATGGTAATATTTTCCAAGGAAGTTTGATCTAACCCCTGTTTCAGTTTGTTTGAAATCTGGTCTTGGTGTACATACCACACATATTTCCCTAGGACTTTACCAGTGAGTTGACAAAAGATTTTAAGAACCAGACATACCTTTAATCCCAGTACTCAAAAGGCAATACAGAAGCAGTTGCATCTCCGTGAGTGGGAAGCCAGCCTAGTTTATAGCAAGTTCCAGGCCAGCCAGGGCTACATACTGAGACCCTGTCTTTTTTTTCACTTTTTGAGACAGGGTCTCCCTGTAGCCCCAGCTGGCCTGAAACTCTCTATGTAGACAGGCTGACCTTGAACTCATAGAGATCTGCCTGCCTCTACCTCCCAAGTGCTGGAATCAAAGGCATATACTACTATGCCTGGTGAGACCCTGTCTTATAAACAAACAAACAAACAAACAAATAAATAGTGTTGCTGAAAACATTACTACTAACTATAGAAATAAAAAGAAATACAAGGTAAGGGTAATAATTATATAGAATTCAAATCTTTTTTATCAAAAGAAAGGTCACGGGAATGTGACTTTTATAATTGTGTTTCGTAATCTCCTAATGAAACTTTTGTTTATAAAGAGGCCCTGCTGCATTCCCGAGACCTGATGGCCGGGAGCTACTGACCCGTCCCCTTTCCTTCATTTTCTTTGCACTGATTCTTCTAGAACTAGCCAGCCTCAAAAGACTGAGGTCAGACCCCAACAATGGGGCAAAGATGCAGTACTCTTACATTAGGATCAAAACCTATCATATTTCCTTCTCAGTTTTCTTGTTCTCTATTCAGATAAGGCAATGCATCCTTTTGCAAAAGTATAACTGCCCTGCTGAGTTACTTTTGTTTTGCCCACCTGCTCTTTGTGTAGTTTTGGTGGGGGTCCTTAGACCTCAGATTTTATTTCTAACAAAGGGACTGCCACAAGGCAATTCTATGTCAACGAATGAGACACCTAAGTGAAATGGACAGATTCCAGCAAAAGACATAGCAACACTGATCCAAGGTAACATTTTTTTAAAAATCTGATGCATTGTGCCTGTCCCTGGCATGGTGGGGCATGCTTTTAAACCCAGCATTCCAGAGGCAGAGGCAGGCAGATCTCTGTGAGTTCAAAGCCAGCCTGGTCTACATAGTAAGTTCCAAGCCAGCTAGGACTACAGGGAGACCCTGTCTCAAAAAAAAGAAAAACCTAATGCACTTGGGAGGGCAGGGTCAAATGGATCTCTGTGAGATCAAGGCCAGCCTGGTATACATAGTGAGCAGCTGTGGCTGTCCAGACACCCTCTCTCAAAAAGACCAAAAAGCAAAACAAAACAAAACCTGAATAAACCTTTAACAGAATTAATAAGAAACTACATGAAGAGAAGACCAAGACCAGATTGCTTCATTGGTGAGTTCTAACAGGTATTTAAATATGAACTTCAGTTCTCTTTCAAAAATTGGGAACACTTTCTGATTCATTCTGAGGCCAGTATTACCTTGATGCCCAAACCAGACATAGGTCTACAAGACTAGAAAACAGTATCCCATTGAATAACAAAATAGCATTCTTTGAGATGCTTCCCAACAATTGATGTTGACTCTTAATTTTTTTGCTAGTCTGATAGGTTTGAAATGATATTGTGTCCCATCTGTTTGCATCTTGCTGATTACTGGTGTGGTTGAATAGTCTTTCCTTTCCTACTTCTTTCCAGTCAACTGAGTGATATTTTTTCTTTGAATTTCCAGCAATATGAGCCCCTCCCTCCCTCCCTCCCTCCCTCCCTCCCTCCCTCCCTCCCTCCCTCCCTCCCTCCCTTCCTTCCTTCCTTCTTCCTTCCTTTTCCTCACTCCCTCCCTTCCACCCTGAGGGTCTCCCTGTAGCACCAGTGTCCTGGAACTCTCCATGAAGACCAAGCTGGCTTTGAACTCACAGAGATCTGATGCCTGCTTCTGCCTCCCAAGTGCTGGGATTAAAGGCATGTGCCACCATTCCCATCTGTCTCTGTACTTTTTCATTCTTTTGTCATAGAGAATTTTGTATTTTGTTGAGGTAAATTTATCACCCTCTGTGGTTCTTCCTTTTTTGTCTTATCTAAGGAACATTGTTATTTCATTTTATTTTCTAATGACTTTAAAGTTTCTGTTTTGTTTTATTTTGTTGAGAGGGATCCATTGTGTACCCCATGTTGACCTCCAACTCTCAATGTACCTACCTCAACCTCCTGAATGCCACCATGCATGGGTTAAGGTATTTGTTGTATTTTATTTGTTTTTTAAGACAGGCCTTGCTAGTAGCTAGGCTTTCTTGAATCTCATATGTAACTCAAGCTGATATCAAACTTGGGATCTGCCTATCAAACTTGGGATCTTCTGAGATATACCCGTGTACTGCCACACCCAGCTTAGCTTGTTGGGTGTTTTTTTCCCCCTCTTTTTTCTTTCTGGAATTGGAAAACAAAGATGGGAGGGATCGAACTTATTTTTTAATATGAAAAACAATATGTTTTATTGAATGTGAACAGTAGTTTTCCCTTTGCTGCATCCCTGTAAACTGAGAGGAAAGAGAGATTAATGGTCCAAATCATCAATTTGCAAAATTTTACCTTATAAAATATAAATGCCCAGAGGTCAGAGACCATTTACCAACCACCTTTGATGTGTTGAGTGTTTCTTAAGTGCCTTAATAAGCAGAGGGAAAAAAAGAAGAAGCAGCATACTGTGAATTGGAGATTGGTGTAATAGTCTGTCTGGTTTCTATTAAAATTTCATTAGCAGATGGGAACTGCAGAGATATTTTTAGATTGGTTAGAGTATTTTTCCCTTGAGGAGCAATACACATTTGCCCTTATGTACTTACTTACCTAGAGCAATTATATTTTCAGCATCTAAGTAGACTATTTTCCTCTGTAAATTTTAATGGTAATTGTGATATTGTCTCTATAACAAAGACATGACTAATGAAACCTGCCACAGATTTTAGTCCGTCCTTCACTGGGACTCACTAGAGTGGGTGACCCAGAGCTGGGTGACTGATGAGCGTGCTTTCCTTAAAGATGTGGCACCATCATAGCACAACTGAGTACTGGATAGTCTTGCCTTTGCCTTTCTTGTTACCTCAGGACAGTGACTTTGCTCTAAAAGAGCACCCACAGTTTGCACCCTTTACAGTTCCTGTAGAATTTGCCTATGCCGGTGTGAGGTTGAGTAGGTGGGCCTTGACTTCCCACATAGGCCGCCTAAGATTCAGGTTGCTGAATCCCCTCAAAGTCAGCACCAACAGGCAGCACCTGCTAGGCTGGCCTGTGTTCTCACAGTCTAGCACTCTCAGCAGCTAGGTCTCTCTGCTAATAGGAGGAACCTCAGACTCAAGCCATTTTTCTGGAACTAGCATATCCAGTTGATTCAGTTTACAGTTCAGCATGTTGGAGTAGGAAAAAAGCTGGCAAACCCTGCAGTTAGAATGTCTCCCATCTTGTTTTGCACCTACTCAGCCTGCTGCACTAAAAACAAAGTTTTACAGTCAACATCAAACTTCATAGAGAATATCTCTTTAATAAATCTTCGAGTTTTTGTCTCTTCTTCATCCCATTGTTTTAACTTTTCCTCTGGGTTACAACAGTAACTTCCTTTTAGGTCCTTCATTCTCTGATCTTCCCATGCTGAACCCTTTTCATACTTCCACTAGAGTAGGTTTAATAAAAGACAAACTTTATATTTCAAAGTTTCAAGTCCTCCAAAGGCTTCCTGTTTTTAAGTAATCAATTCAGTCTCTTAACTTGGCATTCAGCCCTCTCTGAAGTCTGCTCCTCAATCTACTTTTCCACTTACTGTCACTATATAATGTGTACTTCAGTCATACTCAATCTTTGTCATCTCCTTAGTGTGCTATGCATTTCCATGCCACTTAAAATGAGTTCTCCACTCCATACACCTGACAGACTTCCCATTCATTTTTCAAGACCAGCTAAAATATTTCACTGATCAGCTACTTCCAATTCTTCCACATTCTGATTACATATGCTTGCCTATCAATTAACTCAAATGGCCTATATGTTTTCTCATTATACTGTTAAGATTATATAAGGGAAGTACCTAGTACCATGCTTGGTACAGAGTAAGTATTTGCTAGATGCTAACTATTCTGATGATGATGGTAATGGTGATTGTATTAGTTACTTGAAAAATACCTGACAGAAGCACCTAAAGGGAGGGAGGAAGGGTTGGCTTATTTTAGCTCACAGTTTCAGGGCACATCAGGGTGGGCAAATCTTGGCTACAAGAATTTAAGATAGCTGGTCACATTGTATTCACAGGACACACAGAGAGGTGAATGCTGGCAATCAGCTTACTTCTCCTTTTTATTCAGCCCACACTCAGGGTGGGACTTCCTTCCCCTTAAACCTTTCTGGAAATCCTCAGATACACACAAAGGTCTGCTTCCATGACAATTCTAAATCTAGTCAGATTGACTCTGAAAATTAACCATGAAATTGATGAAGAAAATGGAACAAATCACTTCAGTTCTTTGCTGGCCACCATCAGAATCTTGTTATGTCACTTCAGTTAATCAGGAGGCAAAACATAAGTAGAAGAGTGAACAAGGCAGGAGGAAAAGTATAATCCTTAAAGGAAGGGAATCTGTGAATTGAGGTCTAATCAGAGATAAGCAGTCAGAACAAGGCAAGGTTGAATGAACTGGGTGTTGTGGATTTGTACTAGAGAAAATTAAGGAAAAATAACTGATTCCTTCAGATCTCTGGGAGGCTATCCTAGAGCCGTGGGAACCGTCTTGCAATGAGGGAGAACTGGACCTGTGACTGAGATGTTCAGGGTAAGATTCTTCATAAGGTAGAATTTTAGCTCCAAGTGAAGAATTTTCAACCTACAGCACTCTTTAACAGGTCTACCTGCTGAGAAGGTTCTTAGCATATTGTCATGGTAAGCAGGGGCTGTGCTGCATTCCTGTGCTGAGTGGTAAATTGGACTCAGTAACCTCCAATACTTCTTCCAACTCTGGAATTCAGGGCTTGCGTGATACTTTTCAGTAATAGGAATATGACCTATATTAAAGACTGAGTGGAAACACAACAGCCTTTTAAAAATATCTATTTATTTATTTTTATTTTGTGTATGAGTGTATCACCTGCTTGTATGTAAGTGCACCACATGAATGCAATGCCCAGGGAGGCCAGAAGAGGACAGTGTGTGTGTGTGTGTGTGTGTGTGTGTGTGTGTGTGTGTGTGTGTGTGGCCTCCCCCGAAACAGGAGTTACACGTTTGTTAGCTGCCATATGGGTGCTGGGAACTGAACCCAGGTCCACTACAAGAGCAGCCAGTGCTCTTAACTGCTGAGCCATTTCTCCAGCCCTGCCTTTACAAAACAAAACAAAACAAAACAAAGCAAAAACTCAAAAACATCTTTGACCAAATTAACTCTCTAAAGTAGTTTCCTGTTTTTCTATTTTTGAAGATGAAATTTAAAAAAATTTGGCCAAGTAAATGGCAGTCAAATCTGGAGGTTTACACTGACTGAATTCATGTTTTAGGAGGGCCAGGGAGACTGATTAGAATGGGCTTTGTTTCAGCCAGGCCTGAGTTCTGTCTCCACTCTACTCACTAGCTATGTCTCAGTATCTTTATCTCTGAAATGGATCTGATGATAAATTTTTTAAGATTAGGGTGAAATGTTAAATCAGTAAAGTGTTGGGCATAATGCAAGGTGGGCCTAGCCAGGCCACCTGCTTGGAGGAATAGAGGGTGTGGCATTCTGCTCTGGCTAGTTGTGAGAGCAGCATCTGGAAAGTACCTGCCTACCTGGGGACAAACTTACTATTGGCTGTATTTGGGACCCCACCCCATAAGGTCGTTGGCTATCCAGACCTATAAGAACTTGTGCACATATTTAGTAAATGAGTTTGCAGTGCTACTTGCTTGGGCTGCTTCCCGTCTAACTCCCGGAGTCTGTGGCTTCACTCTGCGTCTACTCACCCCCAACCCCTCGGGCTGCGCCCCCCAAAGTCCACTCAGGGCCAGCCCGAGTGAGACACAACTATAGTAAAGTGCTAAGCCAGAACATAATAGAGATTGTAAATTTTATCTCTAACCTTTCCTACTTTTCATTTTGAAAGAGAGATAGCTGAGTGGTTAAAACCACTGACTGCTCTTTCAGAGGACCCAGCACCCACATGGCAGATAACAACTATTTGTAACTCCAGTTCCAGGGGATCTGATGCCTTCTTCTGACCTGTGGGCATTGCATGAAATGGGTGCAGTTACACACATGTAGGCAATACACCCATATACATAAACTAGAAATAAAAGATAAAAATATTTCTAGAATGAAACAATAAAAACTAATGCCTAGTAAAAGTCTGTTTGCATTGAAGATGCAACAATAGTTTTCCCTTTTAAAAAATTCTGTGTGTGTGTGATGGGCATAATGGGTGTGATGGGTGGAGCTTGTGAGCCACTGTGCCCCTATGGAAATAGAGAACAACTTTGGAGAGTTAGTTCTTCCTTCCACCTTGTTCAGAGACAGAGTCTCTTGCTAGTTCTGCTGCTGTACTGGGTACACCTGGCTAGCTGGATCAGGAGCAGTTCTCCTGTCTCTTTTTTATTGTTTTTATGAATGAGACTTCTTAGTTTAATTCACAGCAAGTTTGTTATTGTTGTATAAAAGTGCTACTATTTTTTTTTCTGAGATAGGGTCTTTCTGCGTATCCCTAACTAGCCTGGAACCCACTGTGTAAACTAGGCTGAACTTGAACTCATAGAGATCCACCTTCCTTGGCTTCCTGAGTACTAGGGTTATATCTTGCAGCTTTTATTGAATTCAGTTTTTCGGTTTCTTCCAGTCTTTTGGTAGAATCTTCAGACTTTTTATTTATTCAGGTCTCCTGCAAACAGCAGTCATTTGACTCTTCACTTACTATTTGGACACCTTTTACTTCTCTTACCTAGTGGCAGGAGGAACTAACCAAAAGATGTTATTTGCAGCAAACGAAGCACAGCTGTCCCTTAATGTGTTTATAGTTTGGGGAGAAGGGCACAGGACAGGAAGTGAAAACAAACTATTAATGTATATAGTGTGGTAAATATAGTGAATCACGGTGTGATAATTATAAATGTATCTTTAGATTTGTACTGCTCTAAAGAGTAAATGCTACAAGTGCACTAGGCGAAGGCACTTGCAGAAGATCAGAGTAGGAGGGTCTCAGCAAAGGAAGGTGTTTATTGTCAGTACTTACAGAAGAACCAATATAAATTATCCCATGAGAGAGTTGAAACAGATGCTGTGGGAATAACTTTTATTAATGGAGATAATCTGGACTAATGACTTTAAAACTTTTAATTAATTGCAGCAAAACCAGATGTTCTTCTGTCTTGTGTCCTTGGCACTTGATCTCCTTTCCTAGGCATCTTCAATTTGGTACTCCACCCCAAAAGATAGTGAATGAATTTAACATAACAAGATCGTGAAAGTTGGCATCCCAACTCCGCTGAACACAGTGGAGATTGGGAAAGGACCTTGGATGGATGTGAACTAGGGATGAAAAGACTTTAAGGTCTGTTGAGATAAAGAGTGGAGCTGGATCTTCACTTCCCCAGTGAGGCTGTAGAAACCATAAAAGTATGAATGTGCTCTGGCCCATTAGCATAGTTCTGAGAGACACTAGGTGTCCTCTAGGTTTGGGCCCACTCTTAAAAATTACTTTAAAAAGCAGACTTTTATTTTATTCAGGGTATTCATAATGTTGGTGTAATTAATAATGCCAAAGGATGCTCTAGCCCCATGTAATGAGAGTGACTTAAATGTCCTTTCATATGTTTCCTGACAGGAACATCTGTAACCCTAAGTCCCTTTCCTTTCTGGGCCTAAGAATATCCCCTACAAAATGAACAAGAGGCAACCAGATACAGTAGCCCTCTACTTCTGCTATTCTGTAATATATCAAATTCAAGTGAATTAAAAATAATCCTAATCCAGACATGGTAGCACATGCCATAATCCCAAAGTTCAGAATTACTATAACAAACCAAAATACCAGTATTTAAAAGCTGTAGAGAGGAGTGAGAAAAGCACTTACCGAGTGTTAATGCAAATTCAAAAGGAGAGTTTTGAACACTGTATAGGAAAATATGTGAAGACCATAGTGGGCTGGTGAGGTGACTCAATGGGTAAAGGTGCTTGTTACCAAACCTAAGAACCTGAGTTCTTTCCCTGTGACCCTCATGGTGGAGGGAGAGAACTGATTTCCATAAAGCTGTTCTCTGACCTCACACACATGCCATGACATATGCACACACACATATTATACTCACATACATAAAAATAAATAAAAATTTAAAAATTTTAAAAAGGACTAGAGAGGTAGTTAAGAGCACTTACTACTCTTCCAGAGGATCTAAGTTCAGTTCCCAAAACCCATGTCAGGAAGCTCATGACTGCCTTTGACTCCAGTTCCAGGGGATCTGACACCCTCTTCTGGCCTCCATGGGCACTTGCATATACTTGAGTACATGTGTACACACACACTAAAAAATTTTTTCTTAAGCCCCTAAGCTGGGCATGGTGGCATACATCTTTAATCCCACCCAGCATTTGGGAGGCAGAGGCAGGCAGATCTCTGTGAGTTCAAGGCCAGCCTGGTCTACATAGCAAGTTCCAGACCATCTGGGGCTACAGGGAGATCCTGTCTGAAAAAAATAAAAACAAACAACAACAACAAACCCAAAAAACACTCTAATTAAAAATATTGAAGGAATATCCTATAATATGTATGTAAAGTAAAAGTCATCTGAAATGACAGAACAGGAATATGATTATGTGGTGTATAATCTCTCACATGAATCAGAACACAGAGTTCATCATGAGACTGAGTCACATAGCTTCCCAGGTTACATCCCTTGACTTTCTTCTTGAGAAATGATATACCACTAGATAGCTAATTAAATGGCAAGATGGCCATCTGAATTCTAAAATCAGATCGGGGTAAAGAGTAATGAATTTTCTTTGGTGCTCCAAAGGATTTCTGTAACAGCATATTAACAAGGATACATTATTAAAGCTCCAATATTTACAAATCCCAAAGAAGCTTTATAGAGATTTGGGGATTTAATCTTTGACTTTTTAAAACCAGCTTTCCACTGTCAGTCAGAATACTAATGAGCCTTTAAAAGCTTCATGAATGGTGAGACAAGCACTTATGCACCAAGCATGTGAGTTCAATGTGGTCATCTTCCTGGAAGGAGTGTGCTAAAATTAGTGTTAAGCAGGTCACTTCTGACCACCTCACACTATTGCCCTGGTCGAGCCCCATTATCTATAACTGTCAGGAGTTGGCTGTAACCTCTCTGCTGGACTCTGTGCTTCTCCACTCTTGCTCCTTTATAGTCTCTTTCCAACACAGCCATCAGAGTGACTCCTTTCCAAACATCAGTCAGACTATGCCCTGCTCAAAACCCTGTGGGTGCTTCTCATTTCACTCAGACTGAAAACTTTAACTCCTCATAGTAGCCTGTAAGACCTTCCATGAACTGAAAAGCACTTTCTGATTCCCCCTATTACTGTCCCCTATTTGTTCTACTCCAGCTATACTGGCTCCTGTACTATTCTTCAGACGGGTTTTCTATATGCTCCTGTGATAGTAAATATTGTCATCTTGGTAGGATGTAGAGTCCATATAGGAGAAAGACCTGTGAAGAGTTGCTAGACTTGGTTAATGGAGATGAGAAGGAAGACCCACCCTAACTGTGGGTGACATCACAGGGTTCTGGGCTAAATAAAAAGGGAAAAGCAAACTGAGCACCAGCATCATCTGTTTCCTGGCTACATGCACAATGTGCAGCTGCCTCAAACTCCTGTCACCTTGATTTCTCCACAGTAAAGGACTCAAACTGTGAGTCAAGTACAGCCTTCCATCCTTAAATTGCTTTTGTCCTATATTTTGTCACAACAAAAAGAAAAGTAACTATGTTGGGCTGTTGGGCATGGTGGTGCACACCCTTTACTCTCAGCACTGGGGAAGCTGAGGCAAGCAGATTTCTGTGAGTTCAAGGCCAGCCTGGTCTACATAGGTGGTTCTAAGTCAACCAGGAATACATGGTGTGAATGAAAGTTCCCAGAAAAAATCCTGTAACTTGGCTAGTACTTCAGTGACTGTGGAGAGTTTGGAATGTTACAGATCCAGAGCCTATTCACGATTTATCTTGGGCCATGTTTAGCCCCTAAATGGCCACTCCTGGCCCACCTCAGTTTCTACTTAGTATCTGGTGGCTAACAGATTAAAAACCCTTTAGGAATGTATTAACAAAGTCCTAGTTCCCACCAACCAAAAGGCTAAGAATGTCATCAGATAGTATCTGAGCTTGTAACTGTTTCTTTCTTTCCATATCCACCTACTTAAATGTTTTTGCCAATGTATTTGAGAAGTACCTTGATTTATGACTTTTTCTTCGTTCTGTTACTATAAAAACTTCATGAAACTGCTTCCACATTGGAACATGGAATTTGGGGTAACCTGAATTGCTGTTCCCAGGCCATGGTTATTCATATTTAGCTCTAGAATAAACTATCTCTTATCCTCTTTGAGGTGAGAGTTGTGCTTTTGTGTGAACAATACTAAGACCCTGTCTCCAAAAAAAAAAAACAACAACAACAACAACAAAAAAAAAACAAGCAAAACAACAACAACAAAAATCCAAACAAGCAAAACCAGGAAGGAACTGGAAAGATGGCTCAGTGGTTAAGAGCACTGACTACTCCTGCACAGGACCTAGGTTTGGTTCCCAGCATCCACATGGCAGGTAACAGTTGTTCATAATTCTCATTTCAGGGATCTGATAACTCTCTTCTGGCCACCATGGTATTACATGAACATGGTACACTTACATACATGCAGACAAAACATTCATACACATAAAATAAAAATAAAGGAAGGAGGAAGGGAGGGAAGGAGAGAAAAGTAACCAGTACAGCTCCCAATTTTGGCCCTTTGCATTTTTTTAATTATTATTTTGATTTTTATGTGTATGAGTGTATTGCCTGTCTATGTGTAAGTGCACCCATGTCGTGTGATGCCCTCAGAGGTCAGAAGAGGGTGTTGTATCCCCAGAACTGGAGCTTCAGACGGTTGTTAGCTGCCATGTGGGTACTGGGAATTGAACCTGGGTTCTTTGCAAAAGCAGACAATGCTCTTAACCACTGAGCCACCTCTCCCGCACCTCTTTTGCACTGTTTACTTTGTCTGAAATGCTTTTCCTCCCAATGTCTACTTAGTTACCTCATTGTTTGCTTTGGGCCTTTGAAGACTTCTTCATATTGTCTTACTCTAATTATTCTGTTTAATCTGCAATGATCTCATCCTCAGTGCAATTCTAATGTTCTTTTCTGCCTTTTTTCTTTTTTCCACAGTGCTTAGGACTTTGTATTTAACATTTGTCCAGTGCCTTTTCCAACTTTTTTAGGATATAAGCTCCACAGGGGTAGACGTATTTGTTTTGTATACTGATACAAGTCCCTTAACCAGTGTTTGGTACAGAGCAGATACTCAAATATTTACTGAATGTGTAAACTTTGAGAATAGCCCCAGAAGTCTCATGGCTAAGCGGTAAAGTGGCCATACCTGCAGTTCCAAGCACAGGGATTGGCAGGAGGATTCCGAGTTCTAGACCAGCCTGGGTTACATAAGGAGACCCTACCTCAGAAAATGAAGCACAACACTTAATGGTCGCTGCTGTTCACATCAGACTCTTCTCCTTCTCATCTGCCACTCTGCTCCTCCCATAACCATGTGTGATAAGTCCAGCATGCCTGAGACTGAAAACTCCTATATTCTGAATTTGAAGAGCATAGAAACCCAAGAGAAAAATCTTCTGTCCTTAAAAGAAAGGATTGAGGGACTAGAGAGATATCTCAGAGGTTAAGAGCACTGGCTGCTCTTGCAGAGGACCCATGTTCGATTTCCAGCATCCATATGGTAGCCAACAACTGTCTATAACTCCAGTTCCAAGTATCTTCTTCTGTCCTCCTTGGGCATTGATGACACAAGTGCACTTATACACACGCTGGCAATATACTTATACATAAAATTAAAAAATAATAAAATATTTTAAAACACTAAAAGAAAGGATTGGACATGAGAAACAAATGGGCAAATTGTAATGAAGCAGGCACTGCTATAATGAACCATACATCCCAAAAATTGTCTTCTGATTTTGCTTTTTTAAAAAATGATTAATTTTTATTATTTTTAATCATGTATATGTGTCTGTGTCTGTGTATGCCTGTGCACATGAGTATAAGTGCCCAAGGAGGCCAGAGGCATCAGATCCCCTGGGACTGGAGTTACAGGGAGCTAAAAGCATTGTGAGATGACTTATGTGGGTGCTGGGAATTGAACTCAGGTCCTCTGGATGAGGAGAATGTGCTTCTAAACACCGAACCATCTCTCCAGCCCCCAGTTTTACTTCTTTTAACTGTTTAACTTTATAAGCTACAAAGTTTAAAACGACTATGCTGCCTTTGAGTCCAGTCTGTCAGTCTGTGGGGTGAGAAGAAAGCTTGCATGTTGGTGAAGAAGGAAGCGAGGTAAGAGTAAGAGTAAACACTAGTGAAGTCTAGAGGCTCAAGGGGCCCCGAGGGCTGTAAAGGGAAGTCTAATCAGAGTGCCTTTTTTATTGTTCAAATAGTTTGAATTATTGAAATGTACATTTTAAAAATATGCATATAGGGTCTGGAGAGATGGCTCAGTAGTTAAGGGCACTGGTTGCTTTTGTAGAGGACCTTGTAACAGCTATCCATAACTCCAGTTCCAGGGGTTCCAACGCCCTCTTCTGACCTCCTCAAGCATTGCACATCATAGGTGCACTTACATGTAAGCAATACACATACACATGAAATAATAAAATATTTTAAAATATGAAATGGAAGTTTTAAAACCTAAAAAAAAAATAAAAAGCAAACACAACCTTTGAAACATGTTTTTAAAAGTTATTTCTAGAATTCATTTCCAAAGAAATAATCAGAGGTGCTACAAGAGATTTATTGGTTGTTAATTATGATAAAAATAAAAAATTTCCAACTACCAAACCATTTAAAAACAGGGTAATGTTTAAGTGATATATCTATATATGGAAAATCATAAAGATACTAAAACTAATATTTTTGAGTAGTACATAATTACCACCTATGGCAGACTTCTGTAATCCTAGTACTTAAGAGGCTAAGGCAGGAGGGACATGAGTTTAAGGCCAGCCTGGGCTACATAATGAGTTCCAGGCCATCTTGGGCTATATCACAAGACTCAGTCTCAAGAAACAAAACTAACTAAATAAATAAATGTAAAACTGTTGTTTATGTGAAAAAGATAGACAATTATGCCCCTACCTCATACCATATACAAAATTAACTCTTAAGTGGACAAATGATTTCATTACAAAATCCAAAATCATAAAATTTCATAGAAGAAAACATAAAAGAAAAAGATTTTTAAAGAAGAAAACATAATAAAGGTAAATTTTCATAACTTAGCTTTTAAGAATATATTCTTAGATATGATGCACTGAAAGCACAAGCAGTGAAAGAAAAAAAATATACAAATTTAACTAAAAGTTTTAAATTTTGTATCAAAGGGATTACCAAGAAAGTAAAGATAACCCACAGAATGGAGAAAATACTTATAAATCATATATGGTAAGGGAGCAGTATTCAGGTTATATAGAGAACTCCTATAAAGCAACAGCGAAAAATACCCAACTGACTTTTAAAATTATTTGAATAGACATTTGTTCAAAGAAGATATATAGTGCATGCTTATAATCCCAGCACTTAAGGGGCCTAGGTAGGAGGATTGTGAGTTCAAGGCCAGCATGAGCTATACAGTGAGATCTTGTCTCAAAGGGAATAGGAAAGGAGAAGGAGAAAACAAAAGACATGTGGACGATAAATACAATGATGCTCATCATTAATGAAATGTAAACCAACCCCACAATGAGATATCATATCACACCAACTATAATAGCCACAATTAAAAAGAAAATAAAAGACCAGGCATAGTAGCACAGTCCTATAATTCCAGCACTTGAATGGCTAAAGCAAGAAGATTACCAGTTTGGGGCCAGTCTGGCCTCCATAGTGAGACTTTGACTCAAAAAACACAAACCAATACACATACAAAAAGGACAACAACTTGCGAATTGGTGCAATGTGGAGAATAGGAACCGTCATATGAGACACTGCTGATAGGAATGTAGAATGTGTAGACATTTATGAAAAGCAGGTTGGTAGTTTCCTAATACCCTAAATGGGATTCCTGTCTGAGTCAGCAATTCTACTACTTGGTACATATATCCCAAAGAATTGAAAATGAAGACTCGATTCTTGCACACCATAGTTCTTTGTTGAATTATTCATGGTAAGTAAAGAGCAGAAACAACCCAGGTGTTCATTATCAAATGAATAGATAAGCAAAATATGTTATATACATAATATTAAATATTATTCAATTATTTTAAAAAATGAGGCTGGGTGTGGTGATGCACACCTTTAATCCCAGCACTCCAAAGGTAGAGGAGGGTAGATCTTTGTGAGTTTGAGGCCAGCCTGTTCTACATAGCAAGATCTTAGCCAGCCAGGGCAACATAGTGAAACTTGTCTTAAAGAAAGAAAGAAGTAAAGGGGCAGCAAGATATTTCAGCATGCTAAAGGCACTTGCCAGCAAACCTGATGACCTGAGTACAATTCCAGCGACCATACATGGTAGAGAGAACTGACTCTGCAAATTACCCTGTTTACCATGCCACCTCCCCCAACACAGAATAAATAAACATGAAAGAGAGAGAGAGGAGAAAAGAGTTAGGGTATGTGGGGGGATCCTTTAGAGCTTTAAAAAAATATTTTATGTGTATGAGTGTATTGTTTGCATGTATGAAAGTGCACCTGTGTCCGCAGACATAAGAAGAGGTGTTAATTCCCCTGGAACTGGAGTTACAGATGGTTGTTAGCCGCCATGTGGATGCTGGGAATTGAATCTTAGCCAGTGCTCTCAACCACTAAGCTGTCTCTCCAGCCCTGTTTTTTTTTAAAGACAAAAGTAGGCCTGTGTGGTGGCATATGTCTTTAATCCCAGCACTCTGGGGGCAGAGGCAGGCATATCTCTGTGAATTCAAGGCCCCGCCTGATCTACATAGAGAGTTCCAGGACAGCTAGGACTATAGGAAGACCCTGTCTCAAAAAGACACCAAAAAAAAAAAAAAAAAAAAAAGACAAAAATCTCACTGTATAGCCCAGGCTGGCCTTGACTCACTGTCCTGTCTAGCCTAGGCTATACTCAAACTTGTAATGATCCTTCTGCTTCTACCTCTGAGAAATGAAGTTCTGAGCAACATGGGTGAACCTTAAAAATATGATGCGGAGTCAAACCAGATGTAAAAGAAGTGCAGTATAGTTTTACTTATACCAATATTGAAAGTAGGCAAGTTGATAGAGGCAGAAAGCAGATTAAATCACAGCGAGGATTAGGGGCTAAGGTTACAGAGTTTCTATTTGGGATAATAGAAAACTTTTAGAAACAGATGCTGAGGATATTTGCATAACACTGAGAGTAATTAAGTATGCTGAATTGCACACTTAAATGATACATTGCTTTTCTCATCACTGTGACAGAATATCTCACTGAAACAACTTGAGAGAATTTATTTTAGTTCATGGTTTCAAGGAATACAATCCGTCATGGCAGGGAATACATGACATTGTGGCATGATCTG
The DNA here is from genome assembly GCA_035773235.1 of Eospalax fontanierii. NCBI lineage: Eukaryota > Metazoa > Chordata > Mammalia > Rodentia > Spalacidae > Eospalax > Eospalax fontanierii. The sequence goes on from CM069524.1 coordinate 166,838,727, forward strand.
TGAGAGTGGAACTGTGGTTGGTCACATCATGGCAGCAGATGGGAAACCAAGATGGGACCTGAAGCAGGGCCAAGTTGTAGCCCTCAAGACTTGCTCCTTATGGCCTGTGTCCACTATCTAGACCCTTTGTCTCATGAGTTCCATAGCCTCCCAAAACTGTACTAACAGATGGGGACTTATGTCAAATGATGAGCCTATGGAGGGACATTTTGCATTTAAACAGTAACAAATAGTTAAAATGACAGATTTTATATTTACTACAATAGAGAATCTCAGAACAATAAAAGACCACATAGGGCTGGTGAGATGGCTGAGTAGGTTAAAGGCACTTTCCACTCAATCCTGGTAACCTAAGTTTGATCCCAAGAGCCTACATAAAGATAGGTGAAAACTGACTCCACAGAGTTGTCCTCTGACCTACACATATATACTACGTGCACATATACACACATACACACACGTACACACACATGCACACAAATAAATGTAATAATAATTTTAAAAGAAAGCTATCTGAAAAGAAACAACAGATGCAAAACTGTTAATGAATGCCAAAGGTGTTATTTTGGGGAAAGAGGGTGTTGTGTCAAGAATATGAAAATGAGTTTGTAGGTCTTACTATATAAATGCCTATGTTGTTTCTAATATTTTACAGTGAAGATACAGGTATTTTGCATGTATTGCTTTTTAAAAATAGACCAAAAATTCTGTGTAGATTAGAGTTGTAGTATTTGGTAACTTTTCTTTTGAAAGTCTGAAAACTGTGTCTACAGGCCTGTGAAGAGACAGAAAGCCAAGCCTGTGACTTACATTGTTTCCTCAGAAATCCTTTCCCCCCCTTGCCTAACTGAGGCTTTTCCTCTGTCTCTGTAGGTTACCCTACAGCCTACCCAGCAGCTGCTCCAGCTTACAATCCCAGCCTGTACCCAACCAACAGCCCCAGTTACGCTCCAGGTAAGCAGCAGGTGGGAGTAGCAGTGGTGAAGGGGTGGAAGTGGGCTCTGTGTGGCAAAACAAGTGCACTTTCCCTGTCCCTGACTGTCCTGGAGTCAGCCTGTTCTGGCTTGATTCTCTTGGGAACCCCCTCTGGGAACTGCGGCAGATCAGCCTCAGGGTGGGAGTGGCTGTAGAAGCCCCTTCATTCTCCTGGGCCTTAAGGTTGGCCCGTCTCTTCTGTGCTGGCATGTGTGAGACATGCATCGTCCTCACAAGAACCTTTCAGCTCTCCCAAGCAACATCTTTGCTCAGTTTTCTCTGAGCCTGCCATTGGGAAACATACATACATTCATTCCCACTCACAGAGTAGACTCCTGCGGTGTAAATTTGGAAGAGGATGAGAGACAGAGTAAAGAGTCTGTCTTTTGACTGAGATGGCAAACTTGTTTTTCAAAAAGAAAAGAGACACAACTTCTTGAATAGAGATTGAAATGGGTTTGAAGTATTGAAAGGGTGCCAGATTTGATGGCATACATTTATAATCTCCATACTTGGATGCTGAGGCCGGAAGATCATAAGTTCAAGGCCAACCTGAGCCCATAGTGAGAAAGAAAACAAAAAAAGTTAAAGAAAGAAAATAAATGAAAAAAATTTTTTTCTCTTTTGGGCCAGGAGCATTACATAGGTTTTAACCACTAAGCCTACCCCCCACCACCGCCCCTCCACCTCCTGCTCAGCCAGTGCTTCAACACCCAAAATCAAGACAAAGAATAGACCCTTGGTTAATAAGTCCTGGGTTTGAATCCTGATTACCTATTTCCCTAGTTGTAAAGCCTTGGATAAGTCACCTCACCTTTCTGAGACTGGCGTGTAACTACTTACCTCAGGGTTGTAGGTGATTTTATGTAAACTCTTCATTTACTCAGTATTTGTTAAATGTTCTCCATGCTGAAATAGAAAAATTAAAAGTTGTCATCTTTGCCTGAGGTATTTTATAGTTCATTTTGGAGCCTGGCATATAAATAAATTAACTGCAGCATAAGATAGTAAGGATTATAAAAGGCATACTTATCAGAAGAGAGGAGGAAGCAGTTTCCCTGGAGGTGAGAATAGAGGGAAGCTTCACAGAGGAGCTAGCTAGAGACTTGAGGGAGACATAGGTGCCCATGTAAGCACCCAGAAGAGCAGGGTCATTATAGGGAAGAAAGCATGATGAAGGTGTGGGGCCTGGACTGCAGAGCTTAGAACTAGTGGGACTGATAAGGGCTAGATGAATCTGAACTGCAGGCACCAAATTCAGTTGTTTTTTTGACACTGGGTCTCCCTCTAGCTCCAGCTGGCCTTAAATGGCCATTTGTACTGTTACTAAATTCAGTTACCAGTTCTTATAGGTTATTAGTATTAATTCCCTGGGATTGCCATGTTGTATGCAACAAGGCCCCAGTACGTCCTGTGCTTGTCTGTGCCGGTCCAGTATTCCCTCTGCTGCCAGCCTCTTTCTTCTGAGATGTTTAAGGCAGAAAAGAGCATAGGCTATATCTGTAGGCTTATGTTTGACCCTGGAATTACTACACATGTGCCATGAAGTTACAGACAGCTCCCCCTTTTCGTGTTTGTTTGTATAAACAAGAATTAACCATTCTAGCGAAGCATGGTGATGAACACCTGTAATCTCAATACTTGAGAGGTGGACGCAGGAAGATCAAGAGTTCAAGGGTAGCCTGGGTTACACGAACCCACCCCCAAAAGATTGTTTTATTAAAATAAAGTGCGTACAGGGATGTGTCCCACAATATTAGCTACTTTTGTGCAGCTCTGTCCAGAACATCTGAGGGAATAGGAAAGAAAGATAGGTGGTAGTTTACCATTTTAGAGACTTCAGCCCTTGGTCTCTTGGCTGCATTGTGCTTGGGCAGAACATCAAGGTGCTGGAAATGTGTGGCAACTGCAGGAAGTAGACAGTGGCAATAAGGAGCCAAGAGGACTGGAGAGATAGCTCAGCAGTTAAGAGCAGCTGCTGCTCTTGCAGAGGTTCAGTTCCCAGCACCCACATGATAGCTCAGAATGGTCTGTAACTCTAGTTCAAAGAGATCTGAGATCATCTTCTGCTCTCTGTGAGTACCAGGCATGCACATGGTGCACATATATACATGCAGGCAAAACACGTATATACATAAAATAAAAATAAATACATCTTAAAACAAAAAAATCCCTTAGATTCTAAATTCAGGCAGTCTGTGCACCTTTAATCCTAGCTATCTGGAGGCATAGGCAGATGGATTTCTGTGAGTTCAAGATCAGCCTGGTCTACATAGCTAGTTCCAGGTCAGCCAGGGCTACATATAGAGACCTTGTCTCAAAGAACAACCAAACCAAAAAGCAAAGGGGGTGGGGTGGCAAGCGGAGTCAGGACAACATATAGCTCCAAGGGCATGCCCATGACCTCCCTCCTCCAACCAGCCACAAAGTTCTACCAACTACTCATAATCTTTTCCAATTTCTGAGCTCATAAGTGGATTAAATGATTCTTTAATTCAGAACTCTCATAACCTAATCATCTCTAGGAACACCCTTATAGAGATTCCTAGACATGTGCTTTACCAGTCTTCTTGATGTTTCTTAATCCATCCACATTAACCATCACAGCAGGTGTTTATTTTGGCCCTGTTACATCAGCTTTAAACACTCTGGAAGGCCAGGTGTGGTGCAGAGGCAGGCAGATCTCTGTGAGCTCAAGGCCAGCCTGGTCTATATAGTGAGTTCCAGGCCAGCTAGGGCTACAAGGAAACCCTGTCTCAAAAAGTCCAAATAAATAAATAAATACACACTCTAAACGATACTGCAGTAATATACAGTTAGAGAAGCAGCTATTGCTGCCCTCAAAGAGGTTTTAAGGGGAGCAGTGACAGACTAAAAGCTTTAATGCTGTCTCAACATTGATTTTTCTGTTTAATGAATGCCCTCCCCCAGATCTGTAATAGTAAATAGTAATAGTATAAAAGCTTCAGAAATTCTCTGATAAAATACTCAGATTTCATAAATTCTATCTTAAGAACTAAGAAAACTTCAGTTATCAAATGTCATAATATGTAAGTGATTTAAATCTAAATGCTGTGAGACTTATGTTAGCTCTGTAAACTAATCTAGAACAAAGGGAGGTGAGTTGAGGCAGTTCAGGTGAGGTCAGGAGTTAAGAACAGTCATTGTCTTCATAGTCAGGAGTCCACCAGTGACTTCACTGGCTGCATTCTGGGAGGCGGTAAGACTGGAAAGCAGAGTGCAATGAAGCAGAGAGGAAGACGTGACCTAGTGTGCAGTGTGCTTACAAGAAGCTTGCCTACTAAGAAAAGAAAAACAAGAGAGCGCAGTGTCCAGGGAATGTGCTGTTGAAGGAGGGAGGGAGGGATCTGAGCACTGATAGGAAGGAGCACGTTAAGGGGACAAATCAGAGATGTCCTACCTCGCAGAGAGGGACCTCTCAGCAGCAGTGGTGGGAATGAGGAGTCCAAAGTTAAGTGGCAGTTGGGAGTGGAATACTTTCCATTGGAGGGTACCACTTCCTCTCTGCCGTAGGGAAAGGTCACAGATGGATATGCTTAGAACAAGTTGCAGTAGGGTAGTATTGGAGGCTGCTGAAGATGGAGGTGATGAGTTCATCCAGGCTCAGATCCCTAGCACTGAGCTACTTTCTTGAAGTATTCAGCACTTAAACAATCCTATAATCTCTCTTAAGGATCAGTTTGGAAAGAAATTGGCAGGACAAGGAGTTAAAAACTACTATTAATTGAATATTTTCTATGTCCCAGCAAGTTTTTTTTTTAAGCTCCTTATGAATGATAACTTGTTTTATATTACAACAAGCTTTTGGGTACTCGTTTTTTCCCATTTTCTAAATGGGAAAACTGAAATTTAGAGAAAAGTTAGGAAGCTAGATTCACTCTCTAGCATCCTGCCACTGCACCAGAACTTTGAACCACTGTTGTCATCAAGGCAGAGGACACACTGAGGTGTTAGGCAGGAGCAGCCAGGCTGAAGGAGGAAGGTGGTGCAGAAAGGAACCTGAGCCTGAAAGTCATGAAGAGCCCGGAAAGCTGTTTGTGTGGAGGTAGAATATTAAGTTTTAATTTTAAAACAAAAATATAAGCCTTTATCTAACCCAATTTCCCCCAATGCTGCGCTTTTTAAAAGTCAACATTACTTTTAAGCTATGATTAAAGTAAGCCAGACTATTTGCTCAGAAACCAAAGTCCGCAGCAAAGAATAGTACTGGTATATTCATTGTGTTAGAAAGTCCCAGACTGGCCAGGCATGGTGACACAAATCTGTTATTCTAGCAGTTGGGACTTGGAAGCAGGAGGATCAAGAGTTCAAGGCAGTCTGAAGCTACATAGTGAGTTCAAGGCCAGCCTGGGCTCCTGAGACTCTGTCTTTTAAAAAAAAAATCAGGAAAGAAAGGAAGAAACACACTAGGCTGGAACTTAACACTGCTTCTGATTTGGGGGTGACTTCGGGAGAAATCTCTTTTGAATTACACATACACACTGAGAGCTAGGGAGTAGGGTAGCTGGGTCTATTTCCTGTTGTGTGATGCTGGCATTTACATTCATAGGTCTGACTGCAGCGGGGAAGGGCCTACCTAGAAGAGCTAGCTCAAGGTCAGAGGGAACAGTGTTGATGACTCTCAGCTTCTCACCAGAGCCAGCCATTTGTGATACAAGGCGGTGCCTACCAGGAGCCAGACTCTCAGGCCCAAATTTCCTTCAGTTGCCTCAAGGAGACCAAGAAATTGTTCAGAGAGAGCTATTTTTAGCAGCTTTGTGTACCCTAAGATGTCATCTGTTCAGGATATAAACTTTCATTGGTTCTGAAAGCAGTGTGGGGAGTTGGAGCTTTTTCCCAAGCTCTTAATGATTTCAGAGATCTTATTTAAGAGCTATTTAACCTCATAGGCACGAGCCAGCCGAGAATTTGTTTTCAGAATCCCAAGAACAAAAGCCGTACCATGTTAATGATAATCTCACTTGAAGATGAAAAGAAAGATAAATAGGAACTGAATATAAAAAATCACAAGAATCTGTTTACAATCCATTCTTATCTCTTGGCTCACTGGATTTCATAAAGCCCTCTAAACTACATACATCCCATTCCCATTTTAGATATTATAAACCCAGGGAAAAGAATTGTGCTTTCTAAACACCTGCATGTTAAAGCACTATGCAAGGCATGTTTCAAATGTTCATTTTTTACCTTAGTCTTATAAGCTGGAGTTTCTTGCCCCATTTGATTCAGAGAAGATTTAGTAACTTCCACAGTTAGACAGATTTAAAAAGCCATGGTCCTGTGATTCAAACCTATTTATCTGATCCTACAGCCTCTTTTCTTTCTACCATACCACACTGTTGCAGGTGGATTGCCTCTATATTGGACCTAGTTCTTTGAGAGGCCTATGCTGACTATAATTGTCCTTGGGCCTTTACTTCTTCTTAACTTAGAAAGCCTCTGTCATGTGTGTATGTGTAATCCCTTAGCAAACTTGGGAGAACTGAAATGTTCTTAATACGGACAAGCAAAGAACAAAGTCTTGGGCGTGCACACATATGGGCTGTTTCTGAGTCAGCTCTTTGGTAAATCCTGTAGCATCCAGGGAGGTCCCCCTCTATAATGAATGGACTTTCCTGGATGGCAAGTCTGTCACCCTTTCCTGGGGAGAGGTATTTTCTATTCTCCAAATTCACTGTTTCTTGTGCAACCTGGGGGAAACTGGTATCTTGAGACAGTTTGTTATGTAATTGCAATATGTACAACTTTGCACAGATTCTTAGTGGTAATTTCAACTAACATTTCTATCCAACAGAGTTTCAGTTCCTGCATTCAGCTTATGGTAGGAGAGCTATTTTTCCTCATCTGTATTATGGCCTATGAATGTGTTATCTCGTAACAATGATAGATCCCCTTCCCTTTCCTCCCCAAATCCCATCTCCTAGGCTTGGGCTCCCCCAGGTGGCTCAGCAGCAGTTCCTAAAGCATGCAGGAACATGTCTGATGGTGCAAATCATGGGTTGGAGACACACATGAACCATTCCCATAGGGCAGTAATGAAGGATCATGGCACTAAAAGGCGTCTCACATCTTAACTGGCTGCCCAATTCAAACAAATGAACAAAAATTCCAGGACCTGTGTGTGGCTCCTCTGTTGGCTTTATGACAGCCTCTGAGAAGTCCCTAGATTATGCCTATTAGACCCTAAAACACAGTGGGCCCCAGGATCAGCTTTTCCATTGGCAGTCTGACATGTTTGAAGACCTGGTTGACTTTAGATATTATCTATTCCCCTCACCTGATCTTGAGCTCTGGACTCATTTTCCGAACATTTTTCTGGATGGTGAAAGTGTGCTAATTGGGTGAAATACCAGAGTTGAGTTCTCCAGGTTGTGTGGACTCCAGGCCCAAGGCACCACGGGAACTACTGGGCACCTGTGAGGGTCCCAGCAGTGTAACTTGACTAGGTCCTTTTTGTTATAGACAGGAAGGGACCATGGGAGAAACTTCCACTTTTACTATTCCTGGGCTGCTCAGGACAATGTTTTCATAAAATCTTAGCATGTTTTCTCAGCTTTTAACCTTGATTATTTAGATGTTTGTTGTAAAGTAAAATTACATGCGGCACATCTTTCAGAAGATGAGCTATGAAATTTCTTTTTGATACTGCTATGGGCTGTGTGATCTTGGGCAACTTGCTAACATCCCCAGGTTGTAAAGATTTTCATCTCAGTTGATCTCTGAGGTCTGTTTAAGTGTAATATCCCATCCTCTTATAATTTTTCATTTCAATATTGCTAGCCACAGAACTGTTTCACTTATTTATGGGGAGTCAGTTTTGGCAGGATATATGAACTCAAACAGAAGCCTCTATAAAAAACTAGAGGTCTCATGCTTCCTCCTTCCTGCAGTGATAACATCCAAAGTGAAAATGCATACAGAATATGGATGGAACTCTTCTCAGAATATTCTGTGCCTGGGCTTAGGTTGACTCTGTGAAGATACAAAGACCAGTAAGTCAAGATGGCCATTCTCTGGGAGCTCACAGTTCATTGGGGAGACATACAAGCCAACCAAATACAGAGCCTTCTAAGTCTCACTGCAACTGGGATAGTCAGTTATGTAGGTTGATGTGGTCAGAGAGTAGATCATGAGGAGAAGAAAGACTTCATAGCAAAGTTAGATCTTCAGCTCATGATCAGCTGTTTGAATATGTATATACTAGGAGGAATATGAGGACAGATATGCCAGAACTAGAAGTGTGGGCAAAACCATACAGAAGAAAGCTTGTTGGCAGGATCTGGGAATGATAAGCAGTTTGTTCACAGTAGTGTGGGTTGAATAGTAAGGGTGATGAAAGATGCAAAGATTCGTTGTTTTGCTTGTTTCTGTGACCAAATACCTGACAAGAAGCAACTTAAGGAAGAAAGGTATGCTGGGGGTTTTGTCAGCTTGACACAAACTAGAGACACCTGAGAAGAGGTGGAAGAAGTTTTCCTCTGTGGGCTTTTTTTTTTTTTTTAATCTTTCTGAGACAGGGTCTCCCTGTAGCCCCAGCTGGCCTGGAACCTGCTATGTATACCAGACTGGCCTTGAACTCACAGAGATCCTTCAAGCCTCTGCCTCCCAAGTGCTGGGATTAAAGGCATGTGCCACCATGCCTGGCTTCTTTTTCATTTTAAGAAGTAAGTCATATTTTTAAAAAAATCTTTTTTGTATGTGTTTTACCTCCATGTATATAAATGTACCCTGTGCATACAGAGGCCAGAAGAGGGTGTTGGATCTCCTAGAACTGGAGTTACTAACTGTTGTTAGCTGCCATGTGGGTGCTGGGAACTGAACCCAGGTCATCTGCAAGAGCTACCAGTGCTCTTAACTGATAAGAGAGAGCCCCCAGGTGTATTCTTAATTGCTGATTGATGTAGAGGGCCCAGCCCACAGTAACAGAAAGGTAACAGAGCAGAAGCTTCCTTGGGTTCACAGTTTTAGAAGGGTTGCAGTCTACATGGAGGGCAGAGTGAGGTGGCAGGGGGCAGAAGGTGGCTGGTCACATTGTATCTACAGTCAGGAAAAAGAGAGTGGACAAGAAGTAGGCAGCCTGTGAGATCTCAAGGCCCACCCTCCAGTGACCCACTTCTTCTAGCAAGGCTCCAGTACCTGAAGGTTTCCCAGCCTTCAAAAACAGTACCTTTAGCTGGGGACCAAGTATTCAGACATGAGCCTATATAGGACATTTAGATTCAAACCTCAAGAGAGCAGCATCAGGACTAGATCAGGAGAGCTTTGAATGCAAGGAGTTCAAACTGCTGTCTGTAAGCCACAGAGAACCATGGGATATTTTTAAGAAAGAGGATTTTATGATTTCTTAGATCAGTGTGACTGTTGCGTGGAGATTGGAAGGGACAAGTTTAAAAAAAACAAAGCACTGAGTAAACACTTTGGAGTGGCTGAGGTAAGAGATTATGAGAGCTTGAATTGGGCCATAATAGAAGTATATAACTACCCAAACTAGAAATCATTAAGACTGGATGATACTGTGAAAAAGTCAAGGAATGGTTCTTACTGCTGTTTTATGATACAAAGAAACCAAAGCTTAGACGATTAAGTGACTTGCCCAAGGTCCCACAGTTACTAAGTGACAGAGCCCAGGTTAGAACTCAAGATTTCCTGACTCAGAACATGGTTCAGGATGATGGTCCCTTGCTGCCTCTCCTCTTTGTAAGTGTGCTTAACAGACTGTTCAAGTGTCAGAGGGTGTGAGGCGCCCATATCCAGGAAGTGAACAACCGAGCCGCTGAATGCCAGCAGCCTTCTGTGATGGGGTCTTTGGCCCTTCACTTGAAGCCAAAGATTTTCTTTTGTTCTCTGTGTCCTTTTTACTTGAAGGACAATACATACAGTAAAGTACATAAAATATATGAGTCATAAATGCAGAGCTTAATAATGTTTTCACATATGCCATACCTGCATGTAACTATTACTCAGTTCAAAAGATAAAACGTTTTTAGCAAGTGGTTTCTTTCTGGCACCCAAGAGCAGGCCTGCCTGTCAGAGCAGCCTTTTCTGTCACCATGCTGCTGAAAGCTTCAGTTGCTACTCCCATCAGATTGGGCCACTAGAGTGGAATATGGAGAAGAGTAAACTCATATCATGTAACTGTCTGATGAAAAGATCAAGCTGACTGCTGAAATTCGATTTTCACGTTTATTCAGTTATTTAAATTATCAGTATTCAAGAATAAAGAAAAGATAAAAAACACTTTTGACTTTCTTTATAATGAAATCTTTATTTGAAAATTGTATAGTTTAGGCCATGTGATCACTTGGGAAAGACAATAAAGGCACAATGCAATGGCACTTGCTTCTTTCCTAGCTAATCTGCAACATTATTTTACTGTACAACATGCTGTCTTGTTCACTCCCTGGTTGGCGTGTGGCTGAGTTGCATCCCCAGCTAGACCGTAAATACCTTGTGTGCAGTGACTGTGACCCACGTGTGTTCCCGTCCACCGTGGCACTCCTCTCAGTGCTGAGTGCAGTTAGCCCCAGTACGCTTTGGTTGATTTTGATTTAACTTTGTCACACAGTCCTTCAGGCTAATGTCAGACTTTTGGCCTATGATGAAAATTATAAATATGTGGCACTTAGAAGACAAAAATTGGAATGACTCAGGACCTCTAAATTCTCCAAATTCTTATGACCAAATTCAGACCTCTTCCTTCTTGGTAGAGTCTCACTGAGGTTATACAGATGTCATCTTGCTCTGTCTGACTTCTCAGAGCTACATATTAATGCTTTTAATGCTTTAGGGAGTTGTTTTGTTTTGGGACTGTCGTGGCTTTCCAGCCACATGGAATGTCATGTTCTAAATTTGGAGTCATTGTGATAAGATTTTTTGACACTAATTGGATCCTTTATTAATTTCTTTCATATTAACATCCCACTCTCTGGAGAAAGAAACCCAGGATGATTATCTAAAGCAGATTCCCTCTTCCTACAGGGTCTACACAGCTGTGCCTGGCTGGCCAGCCAAGGCTCTTGGCTCTATACAGATACTGCTTGGCCTCCATTTCTCTTGCCAGATTCTCCTTCTAGTGCACTTTCCTGCCCATGATTTCCTTCTCATTCTCAGCATCTGCTGTATATATTGCGGGCCATTAATGCAAGCACAGAGTCAGCCTGTATGCTACATTTCTGACCCTGGTTCAGAAAAAGCAGCAGAGGCCATGACCTTTTCTAGTGTAATAGTTCTGTGATAGAAGGAACAGAGACAGCCATAATTGAGATAGGCAGAGTAGAATTTCTTTAGAGGTAGGCAATCAGTCCTGTAGAAATTAGAGAGTATAACAGACATACTTTCTTTTTATATCCTTTCTTTAGCCCTCTATTTAAATATTTCAAGTTTATCTGACATGCCAGTACAGCCCCACTTCCTGCTAATATACTTAAAACACTCTATGTCTGAGGCTCCAAGACCTTATTAGAATGGAAAAGTGTTGTTAAAATAATCCTTATCACAAGTAGAAATTTGGATCAAGGATGTGTCTCCTCTGGTGTTTGAAAATACAGTAAAAAGGCGTATCCCCTTTATCCTCTTTCCTTCCCCTCAGGATACTATAACGGTAAGTTTTTTGAGTCATTGCCCACTTTTGGAACATATGAAGTTATCACATTTCACATTTCTCAAACTGAGCTTTGAGCTAGCCTGGAAAATCGCAACCACAGTTCTCCCACTGATTTCTCTGTTTCACACTTACCCTACTTTTGAAATTTACTTTCACAATGGCCAAAGGATCATTTCTAACCATTGAAATGTCTCCAGTAGAGCACCTAGTAGCACCTAGGTAGGAGGTATGCAGGCATCTATAAGAAATATATCTATCTGGCCCTGCTTGGTGTGTAGGAGGAGTTGGCAAGCAGTGCCCCACTGCATAGTATAGACACAGTGCCCAGGTTTTTCAAGTTGCCATGGCTACAGCTCACCTGTTAGAAAAGACACTATTCCAGCAAAGCTCACTTAAAGTGGAAAAAAGACTGTTGATCTGGCCCAATACACAGTCAAAAATTCCCAAGTTGTTTTTATTATCCCAATGTCTTAGGCCAGGTCGGGTGGAAGGTGGTGTTATTCATGGGCATCATCATGGTTTTAGTCCTGACTCTCAGTATTTAAGTGTAGGCCTCCTTGGATTAAGTCATTTGGAAGCTTACTTCAGCATTCCTTCTAGTTCACTATCCCATCTCAGAAAGACTGAATCATTCTGTATGTCTTGAACAAGCTCCTTGGGTTATATGTTTCTGTCTAGCACACAGCCCTTGCTTTTGTGTCTGTAATTGGTGGTACCCATTTCTTATTTCTGCCTAATGTCATTCTTGTGTCTTCCCTTAAGCCACTCTGCTGATGAAACAGGCCTGGCCACAGAATTCATCTTCCTGTGGCACTGAAGGCACCTTCCACCTCCCAGTGGACACCGGGACCGAGAACCGAACTTACCAAGCGTCCTCTGCAGCTTTCAGTAAATACAGCCTGTCTCCTCCTGTCCTTGTTTCCCTTGGTTGGAACTGATTAATTTCTTAAGAAGAAAGGAAAGGGAATTTTTTAAATGACCTTCTTAATAAAAATACAGTTTTAAGAGGTTCTCCTATCCATGCAAAAAACTGGCCTTCCTCAATCAAGAAAGATCATCCATCATCTTTGTTCATGCCCTAGCTTTAGGACACCCAGGGTAGTGAGGGAGAGAGAAGAAATACTGACCTGGCCAAGAAGTGTGATTTGTGAAAGACTATTACTGCATTTAGGAAAACGACGAGTGCACATTTTGAAGGTCTATGTGTCTTTGAACAGAAAGGGGCTTTCCTGTACACAGGGCTTCTTAACCTTAGCACTGTTGACATCTGGACCAAGTAAATTCCTTGTTGTGGGAGACTTTCCTGTGCATGGTATGAGGTTTAGCAGCATCTTTGGCCTCTGCCTACTCAGTAGCAAAGTACCATTGTGACAACCAAAAATGTCTCCAAATATGGCTCAATATATTCCTTTGGAGAATAAAACTGTCCCTTGCATGAATAGCATGGCCCTAGTTAGTCTATGTTACACTGTGGAAGCAAGATATAATGTGGACAGAAGCCAATAGCCTATCAGATTGGTCATGTTCATCCTGAGGCTCAGTGGAGTAACTGATGCCATAACCTTTCTAAACACAAATGGTTCTAGTGAGGATCATTGTGTAGAAACTACTTAGTGGAAGAACTTTGTGCTTCTGGGAACTGTCCAGTATAGGAGTGGTTGACTTTGGATGTGAGGAGCACTGATTTCAGAAGTTGTGCCAGCGAGAGCTACACAAGCCCTTAGTAGGATGTAGAAAATTATTAGTCTATTAAATAGACTGGAAGAGTTAATTGAATTTTTTTCTTTTCTTTATAATATCCAATGTCAGGGTTGAAGAGGTGGCTCAGCAGTCAAGAGCACTTGCTGTTCTTGCAGGAGACCTGGATTCAGTTCCCAGCACCCACATGGCAGCTCACAGCTCTCTGTAATTCCAGTTCTAAGGGATCTGACTCCCTTTCTGGCCTACATAGGCACCAGGCATGCATGTGGTTTATATATATATATTGAGCAGATACTCATACACATTAAGTAAATATAAATAAATCTTTAAAAATAAAGTCCCCTAGATGGCACAGCAAATAAAAATTAAAAGGGGAGCAAGTTGACTTAAGCAAACATAAATCTGAAATAAAAAAATTAAAAATCCAATGTTAAGCTCGGCATGGTGGCCCGCATCTGTAATCTTAGCACTCAGAAAGCAGAGGAGATGGATTTCTGTGAGTTAGAGGCTTGCCTGGTCTACATAGTGAGGGCTTATCTCAAAAAAAAAAAAAAGCTGGATGTGGTGGTGCACAATGCCTTTAATCCCAGGACTCCAGAAGCACAGGCAGGCAGAGCTCTGTAAGATCGATGATCGACGGCTGCCTGGTCTACATAGCAAGTTCCAGGCCAGCTAGAGCTACAGGGAGACCCTGTCTCAAAACACTTAAAAAAAATCCAGTGTCATTTCTCCTGGTTGTCCTTACATGTCAGTATCTGCTGTCTCAGCATGGCTTACCTTTTGTAGAATATACTTTTAAAATTGTCCTCTCGTTCAGTCAACAGTATAGTCCTGTAAAGTTATTTGGGTGGACTTTCATCCCACTTTGAAAGCTGAGCCTCCGAAAGGTAACATGCCCAATGCTGTTTAACTAGTATGTTAGCACAGCTGGAAAAAGATAACTCCCAAGTTAGGATTCCATATCTGACTTTTTTCATGAGGTTGATTTTATTCTTTACTCAAAAAACAAATGAGGAGCTGGGAGATGGCTCAGTGGTTCAGAACATTGACTGCTCTTGGAGAGGACCCAGGTTTGGTTCCCAGCACCTACTTGGTGGCTTACAACTATCCGTAACTCCAACTTCAGGGGAATCCAATGTCTTCTTATGGCCTCTGTGGGCAGTGAATGCATGTGGTGTACTAACATACATGTAAGCAAAACACTCACACATGAAATATAAATAATAAATAAACAGACAAGACTAATGAACCAGACATGGTAGTTCACACCTTTAATCCCAGTGCTCAGGAGGCTGAAGCAAAAAGATCACAAGTTTCAGACTAACCTGAGCTGGAAAGTGAGATCGTCTCAAAAAGAGTAGTAGGAAAAATGGCAGCCATAGGGAGCCTTTCCAGACACCTCACATAGAATTGAAGGAATGTGTTTAAAACTGTTTGTAAATTGGTACATAGCATTCTATTGTACATCCACACATATGGATGCAGATGCATAAAGACGTACTTACAGCACTGTAGCAGAAGGAGGCCTGGCATAGAATGTAGAGGACTCTAGACCTAACTCTATGTAACTTTGGATAATTCATGGCTGTGCATTCATCCTTGGTCTTTTGAACTGTAAAATAGGGCCGTGGACTAGGTCACTTTAAAGTTCTCACTAGCTTTTAGATTCATGATTTTCTGCCCTTGGAGCTATGTACTCATATCCTTCCCACACTGTCCTCGCCATTAGGCTAGCCATCAAACCTTTGCTTACACATCTCCAGGAATAGGGCCCTAGTTTGTTCCAGAGGCAGCCCTTCAGTCAGCTAATCAGTCTTGAGTATCAGAAACCCTGACTTGTGCTGAAGTCTTCCAAAAGTCCCATTGAAGTGTCTAGTAGCCTCATCTGACTCTTCCCTCTGAGGGAGACTGTCAAGTCCCTGGATAGGATCAAAATGTATCCCTCTCTTTTAAGCAGGTAGTAAATGTGATTTTTCAAGAGTTGGGATTGACTGAACCATGCAGGCTCACAAAAGGCTCCTTCCATTATTAAGATTTTCTTGTTTCTAGTACCATAACACATCCATGGCACTTTGACAAATTCAGTTCAGTTTAAACAATACTTGCCAAGCCTGTTCATAATTAGGTCTCTCTCCTATTTATTCAGCCTTCTTTAACTATCAACAAGGAGACTTAGAGGTCAAGGCAGGATTCAGACATGCAGCTTTGTTTTGTCCAGACATATAAATCTGATGATCAATAAACCAATTAGTGTAAAAGGTATTCTTGATGTGAAGATCAATGTCTTTGAAGGTGGTAGCAAACTGAAAACGATTTACGACATGAAAAATTGAAGAGAGGGCTACAAAGGTTTTATCGTGCTAATGTACACAGTCTCTGTATTATCTCATTTGATGGAGCCTAAAACTATGGCTGGAAATCTGATACAAACAGCAGGCAGGCATCATAATCAAACCCTCTTTTATAAGGCAGAGCTGGCACTTCTGGTTATCGAATTCCTTTCTTCTCATGATACTGCCATTAGTGAAATGGGCATACAATGACCAGTACACCAAATGCCCAAGATTGTACCTAGAGACCTTTAACCCAGAAACAGTTCCACCCAAACCCTTAACTCTGGAGCCAGCTCTGTGGTTAATATACTGTGCAGTTTTGGAAAACTGCTATACTTCTGAGTTACAAGTTCTTCCTCTGAAAGGGAGAGGGTTGAATGCAAAATCCTAATGTATTTAATTAAGTTGTGACATTCCAAAGTCCTAATTCTGTGACCTTCAGAATTAGAATTCCTTTCAAAGAATCCAGGCTTCCAGGGAATGAGTTGAGTATAAGTTTATTTAGGTAAAAATCCATGAGGTGTTTTTGCAGTAAGCCTGATAGCTTCTTTTACTTAGATGTACAAAGTGATAACTCCTATCTTTTATGATGACCAAGCAGCTAGGATATTATCCCTAGGTTTTCAGTTTTCCCCAAGAACATGGACAGGGCTACTAGTCAGTTGTGGAAAGTCCTATGTAATGATGTCCTCACAAAAGTCCTATTGAAATAGAAACTTTGTCAGTACCAGAAATGCCCTCTGAAATGATCTAGTCCAAGTGAAAGCACTCCCCGGGACAGGATATGAACTCTTTTAAAGGAACCTAGGAAAAAGGCCCTGGCCTGGGTGGTTCTGCAACTTTGAGATTCTCCTGACATTGGCGGTGACCTTGAGGCCCATTGTGGTTACAGGAAGTGCTTCTGTGAGCTGTCACTCTCTGATCAGTATCTCTCATTTATGAAGTGCTTGTCTTAGAGGTCTCCAGGATCTCTTCCAGCTCTGCAGGTCTGCTTCTCCCATCCCAAACTGTTTAGAGAAGTGAAGCAGACTGTAACCAGCCTCTCTTTGGCTGCCAAGGGTGTTTGAATTGCTGATTTGTATTCTGAGTGTGTGTGTCTTGTTTCATAACATGAAGAAAGGGAGACATTCTCAGACAAGGTTATTCTTAGATATGGAAACCAAATTCTCTGCAGTCTTTTAGAACCTTTTGATTTTCCTCAGAGGGACAGTCCTAATACTTTGTAATATGATTGCTTTTGTGACTTAGAGGGAAGGTATACGTACCCTGGGAAAGTTAGAAATTCCAGAGTACGTTCTCCAAACACATAAAGGGAAGTCCTGAAGTCTGTGTTCCAACTTGGAACAGACCATAGTAGTCACAGTTTAACGCCTGTCTCCTGTCATCTTTACGAGCAGCCTGTGCTTGCATGCCCTGGGACAGGAAGCTTACTATCTCTCTCTGCAGTAAGAGAGAAAATAGTAGCTGATGTACATGTAGACCCAGTCAGTCACTCAGTTCTTGGGCTGCTTGTTACCACTGCTCTTGCTATAGTGTTTTTGAAGACAGGTTGCTTTTGATGATGTTCTGCTTTTCTGCCTACAACAGAGACACTCTCCATTGTGGCAAAATTCTTCCTATCTTTATTTTGGCTTTTGATTTTGGTAGTTTTTTGTGTTTTTTATTTGAAGTGCTAGAGCTCAAACTTAGAGCTCTGTGTTCTACCACTGACTACATCCTCAGCGCCCTTACATCTTTTTTTTTTTTTTTTTTTTTTTTTTTGTCCTTAACTCAGGGATCAGTAAACTTTTCTATAAAGAGCCAAATAATAGATACTTTTAGGTTTAGGGGGCTATATACTATATAGTCTTTAACTACCATTGTAGGAGGAATAAGTTGTTAGACTTGTTCCGCCTGTAATGCTAGGTACTGAGAAGGCTGAACAGGAGGATTGAAAGTTTAAGGCCAGCCTGAGCAATTTAATCTTATTTTGACTCTATCTCAAAATAAGATTAAACTGAAAAGATAGTTGAGGATATAGCCCAGTGGTAGAGTACTTGCCTAACCAGTGGGAAGCCTTGGTACAATCCCCAGTCTCTGTCTTTGTCTCTGTCTCTCTTTACCCAGTCATCCTGTGTTGTTGTCGACCTCCCCCTACCCCGGGAAATTTGGGAAGTAGAGTCTTCTACATATCATGTCTTAGAAATTCACCATTTACACAGTCATTTCAGAGACCTCTCCCTAAACCTCCTAAAACTAAGGACTGGAGATTTGGCATTGGTTTCCCAATCTGGAGGAGGCCAGACCAAAGCCCAAATCTCTTCCAATAAAAAGCTGTTCTACCCTGTCCTCCTTCCAGCTCCTTTTTGCAAAAATAGCTCCTTGGAATTGACAGGTTCTCTCATGAATGTTAGAAGTTCCTAAAAAGACTTGCCCCATTTGACCTCTGCATTCCCTTGTACAATGTAAGAGGGTTAGCATCCCTTGATGATCACCTGGTGGTTGCACTGGATGATCCCATTGGGTGATTGTGTAGAAACACCTTGCTCCTGAGTAACCTGTGTGTCAGGTTCTTCCTATGAACATGAGATTTGCTCTCAAGATGATTCAAAGGTAGTGAGCACAGTTTGCGTAGCTCTGTGTCTCTAGGCCTAATGTCTCAACTCCAGCTTTTGTTTGTCCTGCTTAGGTGCAGTTATGACCTGGATTCTAGATCAGTGTGAATCTTTCTGATCCCTGACTTCAGACCTTTAGGGTAGAGGTGACTCTTCCCCCAAGCAGCAGGAGAGCTCTAAGGAAAAAGCCAGGTCAATAGAGCAAAGGATCTCTGATTGTTGTTTTATATGGGCTTTTTCCCTGCTGACTTAGTGAGGAGGAGAGGAACTGTGGTTGATGAAGTCCATAAAGGGAGAGAAATGAGGGGAGAAAAGGAGAACGAACACTCAAGACTCAAGTTTGAGTTTGGGTTATATAATGAAACAGTGTCTCAAAAACAAAAACAAATAGCAACAACAAAGAGGGGAGGGCTAGAAAGATGACTCAGTGGTTAAGAGCACTGGCTGCTCTTGCAGAGGACCCAAGTTCAACTCCCAGCACTCACATGGCAGCTAATTTACAACTGCCCATTAACTCCAATTCCAGGGGACCCAACACCGTCTTCTGACCTCCATGGGCATTGCACAATGTGGGTGCACTTACATATATCCAGCCAATAAATGCATTCATACACATAAAATAAAAAAATATTTTGAAAACAACAAAGGGGATGGGGGAAAGGGGACTGTAAGACAGAGAAAGAGAACCAGCAGAAGACAGCCTGAGATGCTGAATGAAGGGCCAGAAAAGTAGGACAACAGATTGCAATAAGAAGTGAATGAGGGAAGGGGGACATCCATCAGTGTGTACCTGCATTTTTGACACAGGCAGTTCAGAATCCCAAGCAGTAAGCTGAAAGGGCCCCATAGACACCAGATATCCAGTCTCTTATGGATCCGAGCCCTGAAACCCAGAGAAATAAAAGATGTCCAAATCCTGCTTGCAGCTCTATGTGTCAGGATTGGGTATTGCCTCTGGTACCAAGACTATGAGGGTGAAGCCCTGTTTTCTTGACTGTCCGCCTATGTGTTTCCAGCTGGATTCAACCCAATTTGAGGAATTGTTGCTGGGACCTGCTGCCTTCAAGCAGTGCTCTTTGCCAACTAACTGAAGGTCTCTCTTTTTGCCTTGGTACAGGATATACTGCAGGGACACCATACAAGGTCCCCCCGACCCAGAGTAATACTGCTCCACCCCCGTACTCCCCATCACCCAACCCCTATCAGACGGCCATGTATCCAATCAGAAGTGCCTACCCCCAGCAGAATCTGTATGCCCAGGTAGGTACACATGGAGGTCTGAGTTGACCTCTTCCAGGACCCTCCAGCTGTGGTAGGGTGGAATGGGATGAGGAGGAAAAAAGAGAATTCATGGTGTTCACTGGTGTCATTGAAACAGTATGCTTGCAGGATCACTCAACTCTGCCTTACTCCCAAAGGGAAGCATGAAGTCATTTAGGTTAACAGAGTCCCGAATGACAGGGTCATTAGAAATCATGTAGCTCAACTCAACTCCTTTGTTAAACAAGTGGGGAAACACAGGCGCATAGAGTAGAATGGCTTGCCCAGGGCCTCACACTGAGCTGTTGGCTGAGTTGGGCTGTGATGTCACATGTCTTGGTCTTCCCTTTTTTGCCCCCGCTTCTTCCCTTCCTTGATAAAATCTGTGAGCCATGTAGGGAGAAAAATGCCCAACCTCTGCTACCAGTGCCCCCTGCAGCCGTGGGGAAGCTATTCTTAGTGTGCCTTATTGCTCCCATTTGGACTTTGGCTGGAAAATGTGTGTAACTAACTTGAGACCAGCAGAGCATATTCGTCTGGAGCAGCAGTTCTCCAGGAGATGGAAGTAGTGGGAAAGCGTGTTTTAGTTTAAAAACTAGCCGTGTTGCAGGTGGACTGCTAAACTAAAAAAGGAGAGAAATAGAACTGAGTATGGCAATGCATACCTCTAACCCCAGCACTTGGGATAGGAGGTTCAGAAGTTCAAGGTCATTTTCAACATAGTGAGTTCAAGGCCAGCCTGTATGGAAAAATAAAGAGAAAAAATAAGGTCTAAGATAATTTTTCTCGTATAAGGCATGGTACCTTAGACTCTGAGCTAGCTGGGGTTACAGGAAAGCTCTTATTTAGTATTAAGATATGAGAATTTCTGGATTAAGCTTGTCTCAGATGCTTCTTTCTGCTCCCAGGGCTCATCAGGCCTATGTTTTAGTAGCAGGAAGTGATACAGGTACTGTGGAGTGATATCCCACTACCAGATTACTTTGGTCTAAGGAGCACTAGGAAGATGCTTTGGGAAATGCTATCCAATGACGGCATATTTTGAATGTAAACTCACAGTATTTGCACCAGTGTGAGAATACCATTACAATCCCCCTGCTTGTGTACACAGTGCTCTGGAGTCCCTATGCTTAGAAACTGTTTGACTATATTCCTTACTTTTAAATTTTAGGCAACTTATGAAAGTAAGTTGTAATCAAGTTAAAACATTTTTAAATGCTAAAGCCAAGGCCCAGGAGGAAAGTTCTTACTGGTTCTTCATAACCCCCCTAGGAGTGAGGCAAGATGGAACAAAGGGGCCTTGCTTTTCAGAGCATGCTGAGCCAGCACTGAACTGTCCATAGTCACAGAGTAAGACAAGCCTCAGCCTAGACCTTGTGTCCCTTTTCCCTGTGATTCTCTCACCTTATTGCCTAGGGTGTGGGAAAAACAGCTCCCTGCCTCTGCTCTCCTCCCACCTACCTACCTTCCCGCGCTCTCTCCAAGAGCCCGTGTGACGTCAGCCTCTCTCCCCAGGGAGCCTACTATACACAGCCGGTGTATGCTGCCCAGCCCCATGTCATCCACCACACCACGGTTGTCCAGCCCAACAGCATTCCCTCTGCCATCTACCCAGCTCCTGTTGCTGCCCCCAGGACCAACGGTGTGGCCATGGGCATGGTGGCAGGTACCACCATGGCAATGTCGGCAGGTAAGGGCAGTAGCTGCCTCAGCGTCCTTCTTTCACGCTCAGAAACTCCTGGTAGTGATGGAACTGACTGCAGCCCAACATGAAAAACCGTGCGCCAGGGCAGGGGGCAGGTTCCAGGAACCTGAAGAGGGACTCTCCAAATCATTTGGCGGAATAGGGAAGATTGCACCAAGATGGGTCTATCAAGCTGGGCCTTAAATAACAGGAATGGAGGCGAAGTAAGCAGAGAGGTGAGAGAGGAGGGATGAGAAGGGTCACAGTGCATCGTGCTCACAGGGTGGGAAGGTCTAAGGCACTTAAGAGACGGGCACAGGAGTGGAAGAGCAGCTGGTGCCACGGACAAGAATGTGATGGTGGAAAGGATTGAATACTTTGGGTTGAGGGAACTTATAAGCTTTCGGCAGGGAAGAGATGGGGTTGAGTTTGAGCATTCTGGCTATGGGCTAGATCAGGAGAGAGGCTGTCCGTCATGAAGAGATGTTGACAGTGGGCCTCCAAGTAGCAGTGAGGGGACCAGAAGAGGGCACAGAAGCACATGGTTAATTATCAGGCAGGAGCATAAGGACCATTCCCATAATCAGTTGTAAGAGTTGAGAGAAACAGGAGTCCTTAAAGGCCCTTTTCCCCATTTCTGGAGATAAGCCTGTCCTTAAGGAAACTTGAAATGGAGAGTGCAGCCTTAGAAACAGGGACATTCCCAGTGTAGGTGTGAAGACTAGAGAGCTGCGACAAGCTTAAAGAGACCGTTTTAAAAAACCCTAAACAAAACAAAAAGCCAGGCATGCTGGTACAAGCCTTTAATCACAGCACTCAGGAAGTAGAGGCAGGTGGATCTCTGTAAGTTCAAGGCCAACCTGGTCTACATACTGAGTTCCAGGTCAACCAGTGCTACAGGGGTGACCCTGTCTCAAAAAGGCAAAAAAATAAAAGAACAACTACATACACAAAAAAACCCAGTTACGGTTTCGTTCCATCTGAAAGAAAGGGTGCCATGGTTGTTCCTTACACAAGCAAGATACTAGATGTGTGCTTAGTGCAAGCCCTATTGTTAGGTCCTGGAGACTAGATATCCTTAAGGTGGGCCAGAGCCCTACCCTTAAGAAACATCTAGCCTAGTGTGGGAGATGGAATCACTAAGGCCAGTAATTAGTGCTTATTGCTTTTCTGCACTAAGAGAAGCATACAAAGAAAAGGGAGGTTCTCAAAGACTAGTGATTGATTCTGTTCTCCAGCACCCATAAAGGTCCCTCTCTGAGGAGGGGAGTCCTGGCAAGGCAGAGAAGGACAGTGCTTATCAGTCAGTCCAGGGAGATAGAACTCAGGCAGGAGGAACAGCCGTGCAAAAACCTGCTTTCCTCCTTGTCACCCCTGCACCCTGGTACAACATCCTCAGGTTTCCTCTTTTCTCTGGATGCTCAGGTACCCTGCTGACTACACCCCAGCACACTGCAATTGGGGCACACCCTGTCTCCATGCCCACATACAGGGCCCAAGGAACCCCTGCCTACAGCTATGTGCCCCCGCACTGGTAAAGCCTGCAGCCCATCCAAGTAAGTAGGTCTAGGGTCAGGGAGAGGGAGGTGGCACATAGAGACCTCAAAACCCAGGCTTGAGTCTGGAACATAGGTGTCACAGAAGCAGGTGTCAGTTATCATTGTTTTCCTGCTCCAAGTTCTTTACTATCACTCTATTAAATTAATAATAGCTGTCATTTTATATACAATATTCAAGGTAGCTGTATATTCATTAGCTGTATTTTTTAGATAAATATATAGTTCAGCATCATTGAACCAATTAAAACTGAGGTAGGATTTTAACTCTTGTCCTCTGCTATTGAATTCTGTGTTCTTTCTGGTCTTCAGGTTTCTTTTAACTAGAGGCTCATTTAGTTCTGGTTGTAGCCAAGTAGCCGGAACCCCCAGCTCCCTCACTATCCTCAGCAGCTCTTGAGGCATTGCCTATGAACTGCAGGGCTCCAAGGATGTCACTTGGAAATCCCCTGTTCCGTGCCAGCATCATATACCTTTCCCTCTACCTCCTCCAGGAGCTTTTCTTGGGGCTTGTAACAGTTTCCACAGACAGGAGCAAGCTGCTCTCTGAGAAGACGTGGAGGGCTCTGTGTAGGGCTCCCAAGCTGAGGGGAGGGCATCCCGCGGCTTCCCACAGTGGCCTATGGAATATCACTCTGATGGTGTCCTGTCTTTCCCCAGATCTGGAGTCACATCGTATGCAACTACTCAAGTCTTACACCGGTGCTGGAGCAGTCCCCTAGCAGCACCGCCTCTATGTGCAAGAAGAGACAACGGAAGTGCAAGGGTCACTTTATGCATCTTTAATGGTTTCGATTTTGATTTTTGGTTTTTGTAAAAGCTGCTTTTTTCTAATCTCTTAGGAGTCTCTCCCTTGTGCCCCCTCTTAGCCACTGCCCTTCCATCTCTAGCCCTCTTCCTACCTGACCAGGCCTGGTCCTCTCTGCACTTCTGTCCTTCCCCATGCATTCTGTCCCTGGGATCCCAGTTGGAGAGTGAGGTTTATTGCAATGGTTCATCTGAAGGCTTGGTTCCATTTGGAGGGCCCAACAGATAATGGCTCTCAGGTCTGGGGTAGGAACTTAGAGCTGTTGAGCAGACTACATCTCTGGGAGCTTGTCCCTTTTCTGTTTTTTCTGAAGCAAGATTACTTCAGACAGCAAGAAATGTCTTTTGAGAACCATAGCAACAGCCTGAGAACAAAACCACCTGGTTATGTAGAGTGTTATTAGCAGCTTCACACCCCTAGGCTGAGAACCTGGGAAACCAGAGTCAAAAGGATTTGGGGAAGGGTGGGGGGAGGGAGGGCGCCTGGGGAAGGAGTGGGAAGAAGGGGCTAGACGACCCTCAGCTTTGGTCTCTGGCCGTGTTGTCTGGGGCTGGACCTTCTGATTTGCACAGTGATTTTAACTGACCTGGCACTTCCTCAAAAGATGATTTTGACCTCAGACCTGCCAAGCAGTTGCATGGTGGTGGGATGAATCCCAGCATCCCGAGGCTTTGGAAGGCCAGGTGCCTGCAAATTCCAGACCTCAGCCTAAGCCTCAGGGACCCACTCTGATGAGGAGCTTCCTCCTGATTAGAGTGGGAACTGGTGGTGTTTCTCTCCCTTGCCCTTCTGCCCTTCCCAGTGCCAGGGCTCACCTGTCTGTCTGTGGGGCTGACAGGCAGGCCAAGCTCTTGGTTACCTTGTGCCATTTCACGGCCAAAGTGAAGGAACCACATTCCAGGTGCAAGCTGGCGGTTCTGAAGGTCAGGATAGTGAAGGAAAAGCAATAGCAATAATCATTTCATACTCATGGAACTGAAGGGACCTTAGCAATCATCTCATCCATTCCCCTATTTGACAGATGAGGAAACGGAGGCCCAGAGAAGAGGAAAGGACTTCCCTGGACCTCACAGTAAATTAGCATTAAATGCAGCCTTCCTACCTAGTGGCATTTTGTCTACAAAAATTTAGCTAGGGATGGATTGGTTTGGTTTTGTAAAAATTAAGTCAACAGTGCCCACATCTGGAGAGTTCTGGAATCATCCCTGGGCTCATCTCTTATTTTCCCTCATGGACTCCAAAGGTGGGGGTTGAAGACTGGGCAGAGGCCGCACGGGGACAGGTGGCAGTGACAGAAACTGCAAACGAAGAAATAGCATTTGAAACTCCTGTGAAGATATCTGGACTTTGATCTGGAATGTGACTCCACCCCTAGGAAAAGGAGCAGGTGGGCTAGCTGGACAGGAGGGCTGTGCTTTTTGGATAATAGCCCCCATCCCAAGAGAGAGGAAGAATGGGAGCCACTTAGGAGAGGAGGTCGAGGATGAAGCCCAGCAGATACAGACACACCTAGAAGAGGGACCCCGGGACAAGGAGGTCCCTGCTAGTTTCAGTTAAAAACCTGGATTGCCCAGCGCCACCCTCTCCTGTGCACAGCGCTTAGTGGACCGACAGCCCCGCTAGGCGGAGCGAGAACACTTACTGTACACATGGGCTCATTGACAACGTTTGGGACTTGAACTGTTTTCAGTTTAAATTCATGTGAACTTGGACATCCCTCTCCCCCTAATTCTCATGTTCCCCTAAAGGAAGGAAAAAATGGAAAGACCTCACAAATGGTCAGGCTGTTCCCAGGAGGTCAGAGCCTATTAGCATCCATAGCTGAGAACCAAGAGTTAGAGCTCCCAACTTTCTGGCCTTCTAGGAACTTCAGGACCATTAAGAGAAAATCCAGTTGTTCTGGGGGTACTGACAAGGTTTCATTTTAAAACAAAGTTTTCCAGTGTTAATCTGCTTTTTGCAATACCCCCTCTTTGGTTTTGTAGAGGTGGACGAAGGTTGTTCTAGATTATGGCATGAGTGTTTCCAAAATGCCAAATAATCATGGTAATAATAATTATAGAGAACCTTTGGCTTGTCAGGTGCTTCGTAGACTTCAGAGCACTTTGCAGCCTTTAATTTACTTAACCTGAGAGCAAGTGACAGGGTCAGTTATTCCACCCACTCGACAAATGAGGAAACAGATTCTAGAAGAAAAGGAAATGGCCCAGAGTGAGCTGAATTCTGGAACCCTGGCAGGCTTCCCAGACTTTGTAGCCTCCAGGTGGTCTGATGGGAGAGAAAAAGGAGCCCTAGGAATGGTCTTGAAACTTTGGTTCTCTCATAAGGAAACCATGGTTCAGAAAAGTAAAGGGACTTGTTAGTAAGGGACAGAACAGCCTGAATCCCCTGCTGGCTCTTGTCCCTTGCCCAGCCTGACCCACCACAGGCTCATGTAGGATCTTTGCTCTGCACCCTATCTTAGCCCTAGTTAGCTATTCAAGATCAAAGAGAGGCCCAAAGCTGAAAGTGTTGAAATGCTGTAGTCAAGAGGAGCCAGGCCCAGTACCCATGTGTTAATATGAGCACCGGAGCCCAGTTCACCTTGGCCTCACCCTCATTTAACAGAGTCCCATAAGTCTGGCCAAGTTGGGGTGTCAAGGCAAAGGGACAAAACCCCAGGGCAGTATGTGTCACCAGTGGTTCCCAGTAAGGTCACAGGCACCCTATGGAGATACTTGAGATATCATCGGAAGATTCTGGGTGGTCCAGTGGTCAAGATGAATGGGACAGAGCTGAAAGGGTCCCTTCACCTTAGGACAAGGGATGTACACGTGTGACATCGTGAGCTGCCACACCAGCATCACCACACCCCTCCTACCCACACCACTGCCTTCTCAGCTCAGCACTTTAGTGGCAGGGCTGGGGGTGGGCGACCCCATTCATAGGCCTCCCCACTACCACCTGCCCATCCTCATTAGCCCTGGGCTAGGAAGTACATCTGGAGATGGGAGTGCCCCTAGCTAGTGAAAGCCTGAA
Organism: Eospalax fontanierii; assembly: GCA_035773235.1. Lineage (NCBI taxonomy): Eukaryota > Metazoa > Chordata > Mammalia > Rodentia > Spalacidae > Eospalax > Eospalax fontanierii. The sequence continues at coordinate 166,865,280 of CM069524.1, forward strand.
AGTCTTTTGTCATGCTTTCAGAAAAAACGTTTTCTTCCCATGAGACAGGACACCTGTTCCTTCTCATTCTCCTGGTAGTGACCCTGAAGTGCATACCTCCCCCCAAATCAGAATATTCAGCAGGAGCACATACCTTTGCCCAGACCTCTTGTGACATGTAAAGTACGTTGAAATTGATTGCCAAAACTTCCACTTTATAGATGAAAAAAAAAAAAAAAAAAAACCTAATGTTCAGAAGGGTTAGGAGACTTGCCAAAGGCCACAGCTCATGAGTGAAAGAGCCGAGGTTTGAACTCTTTCGGTCCTCTACTTTCTGCTGCCTCCTGCCGACAAGTGGCAAGCTTGAAGAAGGGACTGCTCCTATGCAGACAAAGACTGTGGAGACTTGGAAAGCTCAGGGCTCAGCAGAGCAGAGTTTTGAGAATTTCTGCTTTTGGCTGAGGCCTATAATGGGCTCCAGGGACCCAGAGGCATATCCAGCTGGCAACACGGAGAGAGTGAAAAATGCCACAAAAGACCCAACTCAAATGAAACACTGAGTGACATTGCCTAGTACTGAACATACTCAAGGACAGCACCAGGCATCTTTCCATTGAAAGATTCATGCCTTTGGGAACCCTGCACATCCCTGGTTCTCTGACTCATCCATATCCACCTAGGTAGCCCTCAAGGGGACTTGGCATAGCCCTGAACTGCCAAAAGCATGTCTTGACTGGAGTCCCAGGCTTGCTTATTCACTGGTCCTGAAGAGATACTTACGTAACTAGTCGCCATGCATCCCATTTTCCTCTGACCATCTGTCCACATTTGAGATCTAGGGATGCTCTGTTCTGAACAGCCTTCAGAGTGAGGCATGGGAAGCATAAAGGTAGGACAGGTCTTGGTCACCAAGGACTGGCATCCTTATTATGCAGACAGGTCACATCAAGTGGAGCGCTGGCTGAGCCAGGCTTAGTGCCCTGCATATCAAATTCCTTGGAGAGAAGGGAGCAGGTCCCGCTTTGGGCCCTGTATTCTTCACAGCACTCTGGCTAGATCAGTCCTCCCATGTGTGACATGTTCATCAGAGTGAACACAGTATAAGATCTGCTTTTTCATCTTGTGTTACTACATCACTGCTGGATGTGTGGCCCCTAGCACCTTGTCAAGCTTGAGGATCTGGAGAAAGGCAGGTTGGGTAGAGTGGCAAACGAAGCAGTCAGTGGAAGAACAGCCAGGCTCACTGGTCAGACCACACCAGAGCCTCCAGATACTACAACTTCTATAGGTATGGCATGCTGCCAGCAAGGCTTGTCCTGTCCCTACCTGACTCCTCTCCTAGAAAAAAATGCTTTTGAAATTTGGCATTATGCAGTTCCAGGATTCAACCTTCAAAATTACCCGTAGGCCAACTTCCAACATTCCATGGCCAACCTTGCCTGAGCCTGACTTGGGTCCCACTCCCTCAGTTTCTCCTGTGGGTGTTTCCTATCTTGCATCCTGTTGAGTCCAGCCCAGAGGCCAGCCAAGGAACACAGGAGTTGAATCTGGTTGCCACAGAGCCCAGGAGGGATGCAACAGCACTTGCTTCCGAATGGCCGCTACACCTGTAGTCCGTAGGTGTCCTTGCTGTGGCAGTGAGTCCCCTTGTCCATTCCAGCCTGGGAGGAGATTTTTCCTTCCCAAGAGATCAGTAAAATAAAAATGGTTTTGCAGTTAGCACCAGTCCACAGGAATCACATGAGTGAAATCAGCTTTGGGCTTGACTCCCAACCCCAACCCCCGAACCCCCGCATGATCCGCCAGCCTCCAGGCTCCAGTGGTCGTCTTCATGCCTCAGAGTCACAGTGAAGCGGAGGACTGGCCCAGAGACCTCAGGTCACCAGATGGACTGGATCTCTTCCTCACCAAGGGGAGGCCAGGCTAGTCCTCTAGCACCTGGAGTTGTGTTTGATCACTGAAGGCCCAGGGCCTGCCCCCTTCCTGTCTTCAAGGCATCTGCATTCCTTTCATAACACATGACAGAGAAGCCTGTTCTCATGGCATGGCACGTCCCTGTGAAGAGAGCGTTGTGTATGATTTTGTATTTTTTAATTCCTTTTAACCTACAGGTTGGAATCTAATTTTTAAATTTTATTGGAACTCACATTTTAAAAACAAATAAAAAACATTTAAAAATAATAATAATTATAATAATAAAAAACCTTTGACCGGTGTCTTCCAAGTAGTTTGATCAAATAATTTATAGGTGTTTTCAAAACACAGCCTGGAGTGTAAAGATTGGAAAGCCCTGTGGCCGCTTGTGTGTATGAAGTGTAAATCTGGTTTTGTTTTGGATTCCTTTGGGTTTTGTTTTGTTTTGAAGATCAGATAGTGATCACTATGAAAGGTTAAAGCCAAGCATTTGTAACTATGATATTTACTGTAAGCTGTAGAACATTCAATAACTATTAAAAAAAAAAAAAGTTTCCAAACAAAAAAAGTGGTTCTTGGGTGAGGGAGGCACAGAAAACCGCCTTGTCCAGTGAGAGCCTGGGCTTCTCCAGGGCAGTTCTTTTGAGAAGCAAGCGCAATGCTGTGGGGTCCTGGGCCAGGGTGGACAGCTGGAGGGGTGGAGGTGACCTTGGAGCAGCAGTTGGAGGACACTGAAGAATGCTATTGTTGGAGTCCTGTGCACAGATTCACAAGGACTTAAGGGCTTTCCTGGTCCATCTCAGATGAACAAGCTGGAGTAGTATCTCTGTAGCCCAGCAAGCGGCTAAGCTACTTCCAGCCCCACGGGTACTCCTGTGGCGGGTTTAGAATCAGGCAGTGGAAACACTATGGTCCAGAAACACAGTGGCATCAGTGGCACTGCACCAAGTGACCTCTTGGCATCTCGTGTCAGTTCTTCAGCAACCTGTCCTAGGGAGTCAGCCCCACTTGTGCTAATTAATATAAAACTTGAAGTTCTGGAAGGTAGGCCACTCATTCAGCGTACAGTGTGCGCGTTTCTATTTACATGGTAACCAGCTACCAAGATGTTAGAATCAGAGTTGTTTTATGTGGCCTTTTGTCATTTTGCCTTTTTGAGACCATCTCGTTTTGTAGCCCAGCATTGCCTAGAACCATACACCAGCTGATCTGTGGTCTTCCTGCTTCAGACTCGTGAGTGCTGGGATTATAGGTGTTTGTCACTGATGTTCAGATCATTTTGTATATAGAACATCATTGTGATTAATAAATCTGTTCAGAAGAAAAAAAGAAATGCCTTCTGTAAGGCCGCACACCTATAATCCCAGCACTGGAGGCTAAGGCAGGAGGATTGCAACTTCAAGAGCCTGTCTCAAAAAGTAAAACCAGGGGTTAGAGAGATGGTCAGCAGTGAAGAGCACTAGCCTCTCTTGCAGAGGACCTGGGTTTGATTCCCAGCAACCATATGGCAACTAACAACTGCCCGTAACTCTCCAGTTCTAGGGAATCTGATCCCCTCTTCTGTCCTCTACCAGCATTGCATGCACATGGATGCACTTACATACCCGCAAGTAGAATACTCGTAAGAGTAAAATAAATTAAACATCTTAAAAAGGAAATAAAACCAGCAACTCTGCTGTGCCTCCTCACAGGCCTCTGGAGCCTCATTTCACAGCGGACGGGACCTGTGACGTGGCAGCTGGACCAGATCATGCAGTAGAAGCCTGGGAGGCTGTTAAGAGCTGATGTCTACTGAGGCTGCGGTATAGTGAGAGAGCACTTGGTGTGGAATAGATCTCCAGCACCAGAAAAGCCATAAACAAAACCAGTAACCTTGCCATCTGTGGATGGAGTGCTTCCTGTGTAGCTGACGCTGGCTGCTTACCTCCTGCGTGTCGGTGGCTCTGCTGTCAGTCCCGTCCGGAAGGGCAGGCCGCTAAGGAGGTGAGGGCCCTGGCTTGGGACTGGCTCGGTCTGGTGCCGGCCCGTTTTACTCGTCCCAGAGGTGGTGGTTTCTAAAAGGGCGGGCCTCCTTTAATTTCCTCAGAGCAGTGGGCAGCTGTCAGGAAAGGAAGGGGGCTTGGCTTATTACAAGACAGTTGAAGGAGACCACACGGCCTCATCCAAGCAGTCATCAAGGACTGTCAGTTGTTTCTCCTACACATCCGATTCTGCTGTTCCCTCAGGGTGATGCCACTGCCCTAATCCAGCCCAGGCTTCTTGGGCCCTCCAGCCGCTTTTCTTTCCCAAGGCCAGGCCCTGACAGTTCATTCTCCACAGCCACAAGGCCCAGAGCCCCTGCCGCGCACCTGGAGGGAAAACCGGCCAAAAGTGATCACGCCAAAAGAATGAAACCAAGTGCCTGTCACTGTTGACGCTAAGTCATAGAAAGTTCAAAACCTGTTTCTAAGACCTTCCAGAGGCCAAGGGTGTAACTCAGTGACACAATGCTTGCCTAGTCTGAGTGATGCCTCGGGTTCCATCCCTAACACCACAAGAATGAGTCAAATCCTCTGTAGGGGAGGCAGAGCCCACCTTCCAGGCCAGTGGACGTACCCTGGCTAACACTGCAGCAGGAACTGGAGCCTGGGACACTACCCACCAAGCCATACTCGGTGCCTTCCTGACAACCTCCCAGCTGCCCATCCTGTCCTTGATCCAATGTGGAACCCAGAGTGAAGGGAGGGGAGGAGAGGGCACCTTCAGCCCAGTTACAGTTGTCAGCTTCTCCAGGGCAGGATGAGACTTCTTGGGCTCATCTCCAGGTCACAGTGGCAGGGCTGCTGGCCAGGAGTGGGCAAGGAGGCAGAGACTTGGATGCTGGTGCACATTCAAACCCCATTCATTACAGATGCTGCCTTTGGCCACAGAGAGGACTGCAGGGATTTATAGGGGACAAGCCAGGAAAATGTCCGTGGTAAGGTGTGGCCCTGTGGGCCAAGGATGTCACACATCTGTGATCTCACCTCTCTGCCCTGCATTTGGGATGTAGCTGTGAAGAAACAGCATTCCTTTCAGCTAGCAGGAGCGGGAGCAGAGAAGTGCTTAGTGACGGACGTCTTTAGCCAGCCTGGAAACCTGGGCCTGGTGTCTCCACCCTGGTTGGTATCAGGAATGTGCTCCCAATCTAGTTTCTGCAGAGAGTGGGTGGGGCCCACCTCCTACCTCACCCTCCAAGACACTGTCTTATCCTCACAAACCACCCAAGTGGGCTGTTATCCAAATCCATGGTAAAGTGGGGTTTGTGAGTCGGCTGGCTGACGGGACAGCCGAATTTGAGAAGCCAAACCTTGTTGAAGGGATGCCAGGCACACTCGGCTGCCCTCAGGGCCCATGTTCATTTCCCTTTCATGGTGCTTACAGCACCTGAGGAGAAATGGGCATAGCTCAGCTCTTGAAACATGTCTGCTTATCTTGTCAAGGGTGGGTGGCTCTGTAAACTTTTTTAATGTTTTTATTTTATTTGTATGGGTGTATCGCTTCCATACATGTGACCCGTGTTGTGCAATGCCTGTAGAGGTCAGAAGAGGGCGTCGGATCCCATGGAACTGGAGTCACTCATGGTTGTTAGTTGCCATGTGAGAACTGGGATTTGAACCCAGGTCCTCTGCAAGAGCAGCTAGTGCTCTCAACCACTGAGCTATCCCTCCAGCCCTGGGTGGGTTTTTTCTGCTACTGCCAGGCCAGCCACCCATCTTGGTTTCTGCCTCCATGAAGTCAGGCTTCCTAGAGTCTCAGCACAGCCCCTGCAGGCCGGGCCTCACACCTCTCCGGGTTTTCCTCCACAGCTGTGTGCATGTGTCCCCCCTTCCATAATTAAACAGTATACCACACACCAACAAAGCCCAACTTCAGACTCTTCTAGAACCTAAGGCCCCACCAGCCATGGTGTCTTTGGCATGGGCTAGTATCCCATGTTCCACCTGGATCTTCCCAAGTCCTTGTCCACCCCCTCGGGCAGGCACAAGACAGTCTTCCTGGCCTCTCAGCCATGCTTCCCCCGCTCCACATGGCCTTCCAGGACACTCATCCCTAATGGCCCTTACTGCCACACCCTAGGCTCTACTCTGGGACCTCCCCCTGAAGCATGGCCCTTCCCGGTTCAGTCTTGTCATAAATGCCCCTTGAGAGCCTCTGAGAGCTCCAGGGTCTCACATCCAGATACCTCAAGACATCTGCTAGGGCTGTCACGAGTGTCCCCAGACTGCTGAGCCTGCTACCCTACCCTACTCTTGGCCCACATCTCATGAAGGAGCCCCATGAGGTCTGTCCCAGGAATCTTATGGTCCATCTGCTCCTCCCCCTCACGGGTGGGTGCTCTTGTACTCTTACACTGTCCAAGAAGGCCGAGGCTCTGCCTCTTAACCGCTGTGGAGGCCCTTGGCACAGGGCTCAGGTAGTCCCCTATTCCAGCGCTCCACAGGTATTGGTCTCCATTTTGCACATGCCGTTTATTCCTTCTCCAGGGACCAACCACATCTCCCTCCTACACTCTCCTGGGATCGACATGACTGACAGCTTCCTCTAGAGCTGGGCCACTCACCACATGGCTCTTGAACCTTTGAAATATACTAGTTCATGCCAAGATGTGTAAAACACATATGACTCTAACTCCCCCTGCAAAGTTCGTTCATAATTTTCATGATTTTACATTGCAAATGAAAATATTTTCAATATACTGAGTTTAAAATGCTAGTAGTAAGTTTACCTTTTCTTAAACTTACTATATTTCTGTTGAGAAGTCCTGCCTCGATGGCCCCGGGTGAAAATGGGGTGGAGGTCACCTCTGCCTGATACCCAGACTGAGGAAGCCCCTGATGATGGGAGGGACACCCTGGGCAACAGCCAGGCCCTAGATGTGTGTGGTTAACAGACGGTTTCAAGGAACGAGGAAAGGAGACTCCTCAGAACACCACTTTCCACCTTTTATTTCGTGTTTGAGGCTGGAGGTGCGACAACAGGCAACGGCAGGTTTTAATAAATATGAAACGGGACAGGCGGCGGGCCCGTGCCTGCACGGCCCGCATAAATAACGAGGCACTGAACTAGAGCGCAGAGGGCTGGGCGGGGCTGGCAGCCACCTGCGCTACCCAGAGCCAGGGCAGACACCACAGAACAGGGACACGGAGCCCACGACGGCTCAAGACATCGTCCAGCCTGCTGGCAGTCCTTGCCGGCAGCTCCGGAGCTCGAGGGCAGCAAGGTGGGCTGGGGCTCTGTACCACAGCCCTGTCCAAGTCAAGTCATTCTTCAGTGTCATTAAAAACAGCAGGGTGGGGCAGGTACATGCATTAAAAAGCCCCTTCTGTAGGCAGTGCCATGATGGACGTCCCCATGGGAGCCTTGAAGGCCAAGACCCAGGGAGCAGCAAAAATGGGCCAGATAAAGCTACTAATGGGAGGGTGGCAGAGTCAAGCTCTCCCCAACAGGACCTGGCCCAGAACCTGCAAACAGCTGGCGAGGCCCCGGACACTGAGCTGTCCTCTCCCCACTTCACAGTCAGAAAAGCTGGGACCCAGGGGTGAGCCCAAGATTAGAACCTAGGTACTCTGTCCCCCGTGCAGGGCTCTTTGCTACCCCTCCGCTTTACAGAATCTGTCAGAAGAGGGGGAGGCACGTCAGGGTCCAGGGAAGGAGCAAGAGTGGCAAGTTCCCAAGGCACACACTGGGGAGCAGTACAGGTACTACCCCTCCACCAAACCCCGATATCTAGGGGACAGAGGACGCTGTGGGCTCCTGTGATGTGGCCAGGCCAGGCACAGGGTCGGGATACCCTGCAGGGAAGGGACTGGGGCCGCAGGGACAGGGCAGGGCTCTCGATCTCCTGCGCATGGTGCCTGCTGGCTGCTTGCCTCCTCGATGGGGCGGACGGTCCCACCTCCGGGCCTTGGCCCTTGCTGTTTTGTCTGCTGGGCCTTTGCATCTTGGTCCTCAGTCCCAGCGGCTCTCCCTCCTGCAAGAAGCCTTCGGAACCTCGCAGGGCAGGGCGGGGCGGAGTGTCTCACTCTAGACAGCCCATCAGATGACCAGGTTGCTCTCGTTTAGCCGAACCACATATCGGGTCTCCTGGGGTGAGGCGGGAGCAGGATTGAGGTCAGTGCTCAGTCAAGGGGACATTTTGGGCTCCAGGAAAGTGGCATCTACCCTGGCATTGTCACACCTGGTCTGTCTTCTGTCAGGGTTAGCCCGGGTGTTAACAAAAAGTATCTCCCCAGGCCTCACCTCAGCCTTGTTCTCTCCTGAGGGCTTCAACCACTTAGTATGGCTTCCACCGCTTCCCAGCAGTGCTTGCTGCTCACTGGGGAGACCAGGCTGTGGAGAGTCAGGGAGATCACCCCTGGAAGGCCCAGCCTCTGTGATGGTCTTCACCTCAGATATCACTGAACTGGTGCGCTGCTCGGGAATACGAGCCACACGGAACCTGCGGAGAGAGGTGGTGTCACTATCCCATCAGCAGGGGACACTGGGGCACAGAGCAGCACCTACCAGGTCACACTCCAAGTTCGAGGACCACAGACCCAGCTTATACACATGTTCGAGCCTTCCTAGCCCCTGCTCCCCAGGGAAGACAGTTTGTGTCCAGCTCCTAGCAGCCCCTCATTGAGGTTACAGGTGGCCTGACCGTGGCCTGAGCAGTCCCAGGTATGGTAAGGCTAAGACCATGCCCCACAGACCCAAGAACTCCGTGTGAGGCAGAATAGCTGGGGAATGATGACTTTTCTTGGCTGCTCCCACTGCAGCCCAGGAACCAGCTCTAAGCTGACCCAGAGCCCTGCCTCTCCCCCAGGCTGCCAAGTCACTCCCTGACCCCCTGGTCTGTTCCCACCTTACCTGCCCACAGACAAGATAGTGATCTCGCTCTGACGACCTGCCTTGGCTCCGACCTTGGGAGCCCTGGCCGGGTTAGGCAGGAGACTGGGAGCAGGAGTGGCGGCAGCTGCTGCCTCAGGGGACAGCAGAATCTCTGGCCACTTCTTCTGGCTACAACGGGAGCAGCAGGGGCCAGAGAGTGAGGCCAGGCCCTGCACGGTGTGGAGGTGGTGGCGATGTGGGCAGATGTACGGCACGCTGGGGGAGGCTGGTGGCAGCCTGCGGGAGGACACGAGCGGAGTGGTTGCCAGGGCAGAAGACTCCAGCGGGTAGAGGGATACACGAGAGGGAACAGACCCAATGGGGAGCCCTAGAAGGCAGGCTGAGTAGCTGAGGGCCCCGCCCTCACCTGGGCACAGGCCTGTGGCTTGTCTGCACCAGCTGTTTGCTGTGGTACTCTTTCAGCAGCTCCTCCAGGGCCGCTGCATTCTCTGTGGGCAGGTGCAGTCAGAACCCAGCTCCAAACTGAGGAAGCCCCTCATCCCGCCTCAGCAGACAGCCCCTGCCTACCCCACCCCACCCGTGTCCCTAGCCTGGACTGTGGGCCCCAGCCCTCACCAATCAGACCCAGAGGCAAAGGGGCAGCACCTGGGGTCAGAGCACCCCGGCTCAGACTTTTGGCTGGGGACGCTGGTGAGACTGTGCTCCTAAGCAGCAGACTCTGAGGCTCTAGGAGGAGACCCTCCCACATACTCCCAAGCACGGGATGGAGCAGACAGACCCTCTCTTCACCTTTCTTCTCTGTGATCAGGCGCACCAGGACCCCGATAGTATCCTCATTGGCATCCTCCATCCGGTAGGCAGGGTTGATCCCTGGGGCAAAGAGGAGGAATCCTTGATTCTAGGGGTGTTAAAGACATGGGGCTCCCAGGCTACACCAGGATCTGCCAGCAGAGGGCGCCACAGGCCTTGCTCAGAGTTACAACAGAACAGAGTGCAGGTGACAAAAGACCCACAGGGCTCCTCACCTAAGGACTATCTGGCTAGACTCAAAAGAATACATGTCACCTTTATATCCAGCACCAGCAACTCCAGGTCTCGGGACTACCCAGTCCCTGAAGAGTGCACCAGCCTCGTCTAGGTGCACACAGTGCCCTCAGCCTGGGGGAGCTGTGGACTCTACCTGCCCAGAACTCCCAACACCTCCAGTAAACTCTGCCGTTCCAGGCCCTAAAGCACACCACCCTATCCATGGAACTATTTAACAGCTTTGGGCTCAAACCTCACAGGTGTGATAATGGGCTGTTGTGATGGGCCCTGAGCCTAACAGCAGTTTCCCAAGTTTTGTACCAGGCAACAGTCAGCAGTTAAAGCCACTGGGCTAACAAAACAAGCGCAGTCCTGAGTAAAATGGCCCTGAGTTGCCACCTTCCTGCTCACTCTATAGTCAGCGCTGGGAAGCGGAAGGAGCTCTCAGAAACCAGCACGGGCAATGCTGTGTCACTCCTGACGGCCAGAAGGCACCGCACAGGCCCAGGAGAGCTCTGCCCTTCAGGGGACACTGGTCAGCAAGAAAAGTAATGAGCCCAGGGCCTTCTCCCTCTGCTTCCAGGACTTGAAGCTCAAACCACAGCCTGGAGCTGAAACCTGAGCCCTGCATGGTGCCTGCCCAGAACAGTGGCCCTGCCAGTCCTCCTAATGAAGGGCATTCTCCTGCTTCAGGCCAGAGGTCAGAGATCACTCTGAAATACACAGTTGTAACCACAGCCCTTACAGAGCCCAGAACTCCACAGTGAAGCAGGGTTTCACTCAAGTAGGAACCCAGCGTCACCAGCCAGCTGTCGTCCCCTCTGCCAACCAAAGCTTGGTCCCCCACCATCTTCCCTCTCAGTCTGCAGCAACAGCACCTCCAAGCGGCCCTTCTGATTAGCTGGCTGTGGGCCTCCCGGTCAGAACTCTTGGCCGGGATGATCCCCTCTGGAGCCCCAGCCTCCCACCTGGACCCAGCCAGACCTTACCACTGCCTCCTCCAGGGCTGGGTCCAACCTCCTTGTGGGCTGTGCAATGGTAGCCTTTCCGCTTGAGCATGTTGCACACCAGGATGCCCAGCAGCCCCATGAGGCAAAAGACAGGCACGATGGCAATCACGGCATACTGGGCAACTCTCTCCTCGTGGCCGCCTGCCCGTGTGCCATTCCCAGGCTGCCGAGGCTCACCTCTGCCGCCGGCCCCTGCTGCCACCTCCACACCACGCCGGGCCCGCCGCCCCCAATCTGAGCGCCACGGAGGATGGAGGCGAGGCAGCAGGGAGAAACAGATACAAAGTCACGGGGCTGCCACCAGGAAGGCTGTCCCCAGCCTGCGGGGTCTGCCCACCTCACAGACCAGATGGCAATCTACCTCAGCCAGCCTTGGGAGCCTGGGCGCGATGGGTGGGGCCGAGAAAAGGAGTGGCAACAAGGCCAAGGGCAGGAATAGGAAGCAGGGGAGAAAACTGACAGCCCACCCTGCCACCCAGGCCAGGCAGAAGCCAGCTCGCCCTTCCTTTCCTTGGTCATCTGATCAGTCATCCTGAAATGAGCCCACATCTACTCCTCATGCAAGGCGTGAAGTGACCAGACAGACACACATGGCACACTCCTGAGCCCACTTTCCCACAACAGCACCTGAGTTAGTGGCTTCAGAAGGTGAGAGGTCATGTGTATATGTGAGTTCATGAGTGCATGCAAAGGCTCACGTGTGCGCTCTCACATGTGTAGGGCTCTCAAGGAGAGGATGGGGATAAGGGGACCGAAGAGAATATGAACCCCTAATCCCTAGATGCCTGCCAGCTGCTGGGTGGCAGCTAAAATCCCTCCAGCTGCCCACCCTCCTGTGGGCTGGAGGACCCAATGCTACCACATAGATGCAGAGGGGACTCCTGGGCTTGAGCTCACTGGCTCCCTTCCCCCTCCCACCCCAGTCCTAGCCCCGACCTGCCACTCACCATCACAGTCACCGGTACTTGCAGGTGCCCTGGAGCATGGCTCACATGGAACACGAGGAACCCCCAATGGTCCAAACCAGCTGCAGGGAGGCAAGATGTCACTAAGGTCTGGAGGTTCCTCTAAAAACTTACCCTTGGAAAAAACTGGATTCCTTCCTACAAGTTGCCTTCAACCCCTCCATGTCACAGATGGGAGGGATGGGGCTAGAACCCAGAAGCACAGAAGCACACCTACACCCAGCCCGTGCTCACCCAGGCTGGCAGTCTCCACAGACTGCATCTTGAGTTGCTGTGCCAGCCTGGGCCTCAAATCTCCCTCGAAGGCTGCAGCTGTCATGAGGCTGGCATGGATGGGAGTCCCATGAGGCTGAGAAGGTGCCTAGAGGGCAGGACCTGCATAACGTGCCCTGCCCTGGGTCCTGTGGGAGAGAAAGGCTGAGAACAAGGCCAAGAGCCAGGCCTAATGCCCCTGGGCAGCCAGGCCAGCACCTGCCCACTGCCTCCAGGAGTCTTCCCAGGACAGGGCAGCACACTGCTCACCGGGTCAGGCTCTTCGCCAGGTGGACACAGCCAAGGAGTTATTGATGTTGGAGTGGCCAGAGGCCAGGACAGCAGCTGGAAGAACAGCAGGTGGGAGCACAGGAACATGGGAAAGGAGGAGGAAGTGTTAGGCATGGGGTCTCTGGGGCCACCTGCCCACTGCCTACTTCCTGAGCCCTGAAGCCAGGATCACTGTCCACACTGGCTGCCCCTCCCGGGCTTCAGGGTTACTTCTGAAACCTCACACTGGAAGGAGAACCCGTCCTGTCCCAGTTCTGCTGCACTGCCAGTATCTAGTACGGAGAGAGTCCTATCTGCTTCTGGAAAATACTGGAAAGGCCCAAACGGGAACAGAACCTCAAGCCCTTGAGCTTGAAGCTAGTTACACTCCTTACCCCAGACAGATGAGGAGGAAACGCTTCCGAATTCCTCTCAGATTGTCCCTCTTCCTGTCCCCCCTCCAGCTGGGTATGTCATTAACTAGCCTCTGTTTATCATGTGTAGAGCCAAGCCTGCAGCTGGCGCTTACTTACTATTCTGGGCCCTAGGCTGAGTCTGAGACCACATCCTCGTCTATGACCTCCCCTTGCACCAAGGCCACCCCACTCACACCCCTGCACCTAGACGGGGCATGCCAGGTTCTGAAGGGTCTTCCACAGGTGGCTGCTAGCCCTTTCTCGGGAGACCCTGTCTGCTTCCCAACCCCACGTGTGGACTGCCTGTCCTGACTTCTGCTGCAGGGAGACCCTGACTTCCAATTTGGCCCGAGCTGATAGGACTAGGGGGCACCAGGCATGGAGCAAAGCCAGCTGCCCTGGAGGCAGAATGTCACAGGGAAGTTCTGCAGATCTCTCCCTATCTTAGATCTGGCTCCCAGCACCTAAGGCAGCAGAAAGACCATCAGAGCATCCAGAGCAGACTTCCGGAAGCCGTGCCTGAGGCTCCAAGGCTTTGATTCCAGTCCTGGAATCTGGGGTTCCTTAGAGCAGCAGAGACCTTATATCCAGCATGCAAGGTATTCTAATGTCCTCCGGGTCCTCACCCACCCTCCCCACTGGGTTCTGCCCACACCCGCCTGAGGCAGATGCCTAGCCCGTAGCCATGCCTGCAAATGCCAGGAAGTCCCCTCCAGCCTGGGTGGGCACTGCTTAGGAAAGTTGTGTCCTCCTGGCTTGGGTGTCATGGGTAGAAAAGACTATCGCTGTCCTTATGGGTCACCACCTCATGCCAGGGTGGGTCAGTAAGTGTTCTGGAGGGTCTGATGGCCTGAGGTTCTTCCCAGGAAGGGCTGGAGCCTGGACTCCTGAGCAGCTGTCTACACTCTCCTCTCTGGGGTGCAGGGCTCATGCTCGGATTCCAGTCACTCTGGCTTCTCCTAGACCCCTCCCCAACTCACCACGAGGAGGCAGGACAGGGGCCAGCACAGCAGGCTCCGCTTCATCATCAGGCCGTGGGATGACACACCTAGGGCAGATGAAGGGGAGGCTCAGGGGCTGCAGGCCAGGCACAGCCCGCTGTCTCCTCTGCCCTAGGCCCACACTCAGGATGACAGGATGCTGCTGGTGCTGAGCAAGAACCTGATCCACACGGCAAAGATGGCGCCAACCTGCTCGGGCTGACATCCCAGGCCTGGCCAGGAGGGCTGCAGGAGGGCTCTGCAGACCGGGGGGCTCTTCCCAGGAGGAAGTGCTTCCTTTCCCTTCCATAGACAGCCAGGTGCCCTGAGACAGCACAGGAGAACAGGAGGAAGGAAGCCGGGGACTAAGATGGCTGCATAGCCCCAGCCCCTGCTCTTATCCCCAAGCCTCCCAGGCTGTCCAGGCCTGCCTCTCGCATTCTGTCTTGACTCTTGCTGGTTCTGCTCTGAAGAGGGCCCCTGTCCTACCCCTTCAAAGCCAACTCAAAGGCCTCTTTCTAGAAGTATTCGTAGAACCTGGCTTTAACCTCCTGCTCACTTATCACAGGGCTATTCCTCCTCTATACATCCCCAGGGAGGGCTGGGACATATTCACTAACAGCTCTGCCTGCCCACGTGCCAGGGCAGGTCTGGGAAAGGGGCTGGTTAAGACAGCTGGTATTCAGCTCCTCACACCTACTGTGTACCAGGCCTGCCTCAGCACTCCACAACTAGGAATGACCAAGACAGTGAAGGGCCCTGTCCTTGGGGAGCTCCATCTTAGGGGATACCATCTGCTAACAGATTAAGAGACAACAGGCCCACTTTGAGTTGGTAAAAAACACCAAGAAACAAAATTAGGGTGAGGGCACAATGTAGGATGCTTCAGAGAGATACCCATGGCCGCTCTGCAGCCCACCAGCCCAAGGCCGAGGCTCTCGGGCTCAGCCCAAACAGCAGCGCCTCCGGAGAGCAAGGAGCGAAAGGAGTCAGATCAGACAAGAAGACAGAGTTGACAGGAAGTGCGGGTGTGTTTCCCAGAGGCCTGGCTTCAGGGTCATGAGACTGACAAAGTGGTGCTCATTAGGCCTTGGCACAGCCATGAACAGCCTCTGAAGCCCAAGGTGCTCGTTGAGAGCATGGCCACTGGCACAGCCTCCCACTCTCAGGCTCAGGCCGAGGAGCCAGAGGCTGCTGGATGCCAAGCCAAGCCGAAGACCCGCTGCCTGCAGGAGGCTCCAGATCACAGACAGCCCCTCTCTACAGGCTTCCCCTCTGGAAACACTGGAGCAGAGAAACTGATCTGCCCACCTGACCTGGGCCTGGCCCCACAGAGACCTCAGCAGGGCCAGGGGTTTGATTTCACCGGGGGGGGGGGGGGGGGGGACGGGACACGGGACACGGGACACGGGACAGCTGTCACATCATCCCGGGACTCTCCAGGTCACTGGCAGTGGGCCCCTCTTGGGCTCCAAGCCAGCCAAGGGGAAAACCAGGGACAGGGAAGGCCAGGCTCCAGAATAGGTAAAGGCCACATGTGGCAGTCAGCACTCAACAGATGCACTCCTGACTCATCCTTTGACCTGTGTCTCCTCAAATTGGGTTACAAGTCTGCCTTCCAGGTTCTGCCCCAGTGTCCTTTCCCCTCACAGGCCAGTGCCCCACAAACCCATCTCCTGTGGCCCCTCTACAGTCTTCAAAGGATCCAGCCCACGGACCTGACCGCAAACCCCAAGTCTTTAGGTTGTCCCCACAGCTGCTCCCAGCCCCAGCAGCACTCCATGTCCCCAAGCGGGCCCAGAGGACTAGGGCAGGAGGTGAAAAGTTAGAGGTAACACCCCAGAGAGCCCCAAGACCCCCAGACAGTGTGACCTGAGCCACACGGAGGGCTGTGAGCTGCTCATCTGCAGACAGACCAGAAGCAGAGAGATCTGGAGACTTCCTGGAAGAAAGTGAGGGTCCAGAAAGCCAGCTTCAAAGCCAGAGTGGGCCCACTCAGGCACATCCACAGACATCTACCGCCCAGCACCCTGTGCATTCTAATTACATACCTTCTAATTACTGCAAACCAGTATTTACTCCAGTCTGGCTGCAAGCCCCCCCGCCCCCCGGCCCCTCGCCAGACTGAACCCCCTCAACCTTGCTTGCTCAGGCATACGCACTGCACACATGTGCACACATGCTACTCAGACCCCTGACCCTTAGGCCTCTAGCACCCCAGCCTCTGCCACAGGATCCCCATGTGAAATCAAGTCCTGAGAAAAGCCCTGGGCTAGCGGGGATGTGTGGAGGTCCCTCCCATACCTCTGGTCTTATCTAGAAGGCCAGGCAGTCAGTGATGCTCCAAAGCCCATCACCTCCTGAAGGCTAGCTGGAGGACAGCTACCAGGGACGGGGAAACTACGGCCCAGCGGTGAAGGGTAATGCCCCAGAGTCCCCGCCAGCCCGGTGCACCCTCGCCGCACTGGGTTGAGGACGGAGACTTCCAGCAGGGAAGGAAGTTAGCTCAAAAGCTACTCCTCCAAGTCTCCCAGCCCTGGGTGTTCCCACTGCCACCCACTTCCCCCACCTCAGCCCCCTCTTTCTCAGATGCTCAGTTTCCCCATCTGCAGGATGGGAGGTTTATCCTCCTATGGCAAAAGCCTGTGGGAATCCAGTCAGGCTTGACTGAGGTAATCAGCCTAAAGTGGGTCACGGGATTCCTCCCCACACCACGCTGGTGGGGTAATTAAGCACTTGTTGGCTTGTTTGTTTACTGCTTGCCCCCAGCCAGACAGCTGTACAGGCAGGGATGTCTGCTTTACTCACACAAAGCCCGGCACCGGCCCAGGTCTGGAGCCGGAGGCCGCTAGCCAACAGGCTCTAGGAGGTAAGGGAAGACTTCCTTCGACCCAGTCCTCCAGAAAAGTACCCAATTAGAACCAGAAATTCCCTGGGTAAAGGCCAACTAGCAAAGCCACAATGGGGCTCCGAGCTGCAGTGGAAGCTGCCATCGGGAGAAGCAGCCCTGGAGGCCTCACAGAAAGAGGAAGCTGTCACTCGCCCAGAGTTCAGGCAGCTTCCTCCTTCCTAGAACTGAAGCTCCAGCTAAAGCCCCCCAGAGCTAGGCCCTCCCCCTGGTAGGCTCCCAGAGACCTCCCTGGGTGCCTGTGTACCCTTCCTGACCTCTAGGTCAAACCCACTTGCCGGCCTAGGTGTCCTGCCAGATGTGGCTGTGTCCAGAGCCAGCTCCCCTCACCATCAAATGGCGTCTTGACGCACCCTGCTAACCCCTACACAAGCACGCGCACACATCCGCCAACCACTGGCAGCTTCTTTCTGAGACACTAGACACCGAGACATGCAAGACATGCGTTACCTGTTGTTTTCTCTGCCCAGAAACCCCTCCCACCACTTGGCCCACACCTACTTTTCCTGCAGAGCACAGCTCAAAGTCACTTCCTCCTGGAAGCCTCCCCTAACCACCACCTCCCCTCAGCATTGGCATAGTTTGCCCAGCGCCTTCCTTACCACAAGCGACTGTCCTCCACACCCAGTGCCATGCTGGGTAAGTACGTGCTGCCTTGGGGCTGAGGGACAGAAGAGGGACAGCCAGAGACCGAAGGTCACCCAGGCTGCTGGTGAAGGAGCCCGGGAGCGGGGTGGGTCTGAACTTGGCTCTGAATCCCTCCACGGGCTGAGGAGCATCACTGAGCACAAGCCTGCCCCCTCTGCTCATTCATCGGGGCCCCAATGTGAGGGCTCGTGTGGGAGTGAAATGAGAGAATTCACATTTAGCTCTCAGCATAGGACTGACACAGAGCAAGCCCTCAATGAGCAAGCACCATGCCTCGCCGGGCCTCAGTCTCCCTCTGTGTAAATTATAAAAAGGGAAAGGCGCACTGTGTGAAGCACAGGGGAGATTCTCTTCACATTCATGTTCAGTGATTAGCAAGGAGTCAGGCACACGGGAGATGCCGCCGCGGGCCACTCTGGTGGGAGGTTGTAGGAGAGGAGTCTGGGAAGGTGGGTGGAAGAGACCAGGTCATGCATCTCAGCTGCAAGCTGAGCTTGCACTTTCCCGGGCCTATGGGAACCTGAAGAGCTGAGCACAGGAAGGGAAGCACCGAGTGATCTGCCTCTCAGCAGGCGGGTAAGCCAGGCTGGCAGCCAAGTGAGGGCTCTTAGGGAGAGGGAAGGAGATCAGGGCCCACCTGGAGCAGGGCAGGTGAGAAAGCTGCTTCCCAGCCTGTGGACCTCCAGAGGAGAGGGTTGCCTAGAAACACAGCTGGACACAGGCCTCCCTCTGCAGTGGCCACACCAGGCAGGCACACAAAGGCAACATCAATAGTGAAATCCAGGTTAGCAAGGGACCCAGTGGTTCCCTGGCAACTGGGACTGAAGTAGGGCAGTGCCCACATGGGCGGTGGGGAGGGATGCTAGGCTTGCCTTATTCCTAACAGAAAGAGGCTGACCCCAACCAGGGACGATGCCTCGCCCTGGCTCACCTCCAGTCCTCGGGAGAGGTGGCCATTCCCTTCTCAGACCTGGGTATACTGAAGCTGGGGGAGGTCAGCTGCGGGGGCCACATAGCCAGAAAGCTCTAAAGCAGAGATGGAGCCCAGGACTGTCTCAGTTCTGTCTTCCTCACCCTGAAGCTTAGTCTTGGCTCTGCAGGTAGATGTTCTCAGAGTGCTTGCCAATCTGCTGGGAGAGGTTAGGGAAAGCGGCTCACACACAAGGTGGCTTAACTGAAGGCCTACTAGAGAGACAGAGGCAGGTCCCGGGGTGGCCCTCTCAAGGGCCTCTGATATCTGCCTGCACCTATGCTCATTTGTATATTGTGCCAATCTGTGCCAGGAAAGAGCACTGGGGCCTAAGAGAAGCAAGAAGACTGGGAACTCTGGGAATTCCCAGAAGCAGGAAGCTGCTTTTGGGGCTGGGGGGGTCCAGAGATAAGCAAAAGGCTATACAGAAAGCAGGTTGCAGGTTATCCCCACTTCCCCGACTCCCTGCTTGTCCCTTCCGGGTCACCGTGGGGTGAGTCCTCTCCCGTGCTGGATCTTCGAGTCCACTCTGCCAGGCAGCAGGAGCTGGGCCCGGCTCTGTTCCTCAGATCACTGGGCCTACATTTCAGCAGCTCAGGGTATGGTGGGCAGGAGGGGCTGAGGGGGCTTAATTGGCTCTTTAAGGCTAAGAAAAAGGCTGAGACAGGCAGATCTGGCCCTCCCAGCTCCTCCTAGTCTGAGTAGGAAACAAATCCAATCTCTTCTCTCCTTCCTGGCCCTAGTCTGGTTATAGAAAAGAGGGTGTCTAGAGCCAGGTAGTCACCTTTGTGACAGGAGCTGGGGCTCCCCACTAAGCCCCTCATTAAGCACCTACTGCATGCCCCATTTCTTCTCCAAGATGAGTCCCGCTGAACCCCTCAACCACAGGTTTCTGTTTTCCACACTTGTAGAAACTGGCAAGCTAAGTAGTAACCTATACAAATCTGATCTGGGGCGGGCAACATGGCTCAGTGAATAAAGGCACTTGCTGCCAAGTTTGAGGACCCAAGCTCAATCCTCAGAACCTATACAGTAGGTTGGCCCTGACCTCCACATAAGTTATCCCACAAGTTGTCCTTTGATTTCCACACACATGATGTGGCATACACCTCCCATTAAAAATAAATGAATAAATGTAATAATAATAAAAAGAGTCTAGTCTCAAAGGTAAAGCTTGCCATCCCTGGAGAAGCAGCAAGTAGCAGGCAGCACTTGCTTGTGTTACCCACGCCAGGCATTCCCACTGCTTTCTAGGGCCTGCTTTAACCTACACCAACCTTTCAGAACCAGGGCCCTGGGCTGCTTCCTCTGGCCCCAAGACAGGACAGCAAGGGCCAAGGAGGTGCTGGAAGACACCCACCTAAGTCCCATTCATGCTGTTTCCCGCTCTCAGAAGTCAATTTGGCCTCTGCTCAGGCCACACACCTGATCCTGATGAACCCAAGGGCCTAGAGGCTGTTCAGCACAGGCCTTGACCCATCATCCTAACCTGGCAGGTTGAGGCAGAAGCTCGAGGAGACCACAGGCCCCTTGCCTACTCTCCAACTCCCTAGGCTTGGGTGCTGGGAATGAGGCTTATGTGAACATGTGTATGATGATGGAGTCAGAAAAGTGTGGCTGGGCTCTAGAGCAGTCCACCTGGTCACAAGCTCTGGTTCTGTGACCTTCAACAGGCTATTTACCCTCTTTAAGCTCTGGGGTCCACTTCAGTAAAAGGAGGTGCTAGTCTTTGCCTCGTGGGATGTTGAGAAATCTCACTTAAGCAAGGAGCACCAGGTCTTGACACGGCTTCACCAAGGGCCAGGAGAGGAACCCAGGCTCAAAACCAAGTAGTGTCCAGTCAAGGCCACCCAGGTGCTTGGCTGCGGCAAGTTCACTTTGAGGAACCCAAAGTAAGTCTCGGAAGCATAAGAGAACCCAGGTTCCCATCCTGCCACAGGCCTGTGGGTGCCGGCTTCCACATCAGCCGAAACCAGTCAAGACAGTGGCGGAGGCTGAGAAGGGGCAGTTCTATTCACATGCAGCCTCACTGCCTGTGACCTGGGGTGGTGCGTCTGTCTAGTCAGCTAACCTCGTGATGTAGGAAAAGACCCAGAGCACACAGGCTAACAGCAACCCACCTCAACTCTCATGAAGCTTTCCTCTCAGGGAACCCCCTTAGCCAACAAATCTCATCTCTTTTAACCCTTGCCAAAAGTGGGGAGCCTCCCTGAGGGAGACCAGGCATAGTGCAGGGTCTGTGGTTCCTTCTCACTGTGAACATACATAGGGCCAAGCTCAGTCCTTTCTGGAAGCACCCCTCTCTTCTCTCAAACTCCTGCTTGGACCCTACAGAGGCCCCTTCATTCCCCTCCATCGTGCCAACCAGTCAGGCACACACTTGCAGCCACACGGGCAGTTTATTTATAGAGCTCTCATCTTTCCCAGGGTGGCCCAGGAAAGAACGAACTCTGGACTTCGAGGCCACAGACTCGGGTTTGGATCCTGGGGGCACTTGGGTCTTGCAAGTACTTTTCCCCTCTCTAAGCCCTAGATTTCCTGCCTCTGTCTAGTAGAACTGATGACACGCTGGAGCTTGGAGCTAAGATCTGGTAGCCTCAGGGGCCTTATGTCAAGGCTGAGAGTATAGTAGACAGACAGCACCGGCTTCTGTCCTCTGCTCCCACAAGCCTACCTAACAGCACCAGGCTAGGCCTGTAAAAACAGGGCTAGCACACTGTGGCTGCTAGATCTGCCCAAAGATCCAGATTCGTATGGCCCACCAATCCTGAGGGCTGGCCAGGTCTTGCTGAGTAATACTAGGTAAAATTCTTCCCTCTCTGGTCTACCTTCTAGCCACCTAGCAGAAGCCTGATCCCATAACAGGACTGATCCAGCAGCCGGGCCAGGTGCTGAACAGTCCAACTATTCCTCCTCCTCTTCTGGGTAGGCTCGTCTTGTTTTCCAATGGAAACTAATGGAAGAATTCCCAGAGAAACTCCCAGGAGTTGGGCAAGAGCTGGTGTGTTAGGACTCCAGTGTGATGGCTATGTGACACCAACTAGGTTTGCTCCCTTGGGCTCTAAGTATCAGCCCCCACATAATAACTTGGAAAGGACGGGTCCCATCAGCACCCTCTGTGAGAGACGCTGGCAACAACAGGGCCTCAGCAAGGATGGTCTCCGCTGCTGGCTCAGATAAGGGCCTTGTGTGGGGAAGGCCATGGTGAGCACCAAAGCTGCTCCAGACCCACAGAGGTAGCCTTGAGTCTTGACCCCGAAAACAACTCTGCTCAGAAACGAAGGAAGCCTCCGAGGACACCTGCACTCACTTGCACACACTCACATAGACACATACGCATACACATAATTCAAAATTTTTTTTAAGATCTAAAAAGAGGAGCTGAAGATGTGGCTCAGTGGTTAAGAGCACTGGCTGATCTTGCAGAGGATCTGGGTTTGATTCCCAGCATCTACATGGCAGCTAACAACTGCCTATAACTCCAGTTCCAGGGGATCCAATGCCTTCTTCCTGACCTCTGCGGGCATTGCACAACACGGGTACACTAACACACATGCAGATAACACACTCACACATATAAAAGAAAAATAATTTTTTTTTTTAGTTTTCTTGAGATGGTCTCTCTGTGGCCCCAGCTGACCTGGAACTCACTATGGAGCCCAGGCTGGCCTTGAACTCACAGAGATCCATCTGCCTCTGCCTTTCAAGTACTGGGATTAAAGGCGTGTGTCACCATATGCAGCTTAGTTTTTGTTTTTGTTTTTTTAATCTAAGAAGAGAAAAGAAAGAAAAAGAAATGAAGGCAGAGAAGCCATCCAGAACAGGAATCTGGGCAGAGGCTGGATGTAACAGTGCGTGTCTGCGATCCCAACTTCACAGGAATCTGAGGCAGAGGGTTCCAAGGCCAGCCTGGGAAACTTAAGCAGCATGGAAAGGAGAGCCAAAGTTGGAACAGAAGTTTGGCAAAGGTGTGTTTGGGGGTCCTGCTTCCTGTGCCACCCAACTGTCCAGGGAACAGGTGGCAGAGCAGAAACTGGATGCCTTGTCTGAAGAGAACTAGAACAGCAAGGCTGGGCTTGTGTATGCTCCTGCCATACCCGGAGCCCCAGTCTCTCCCTATGTAACACAGGGCTGAGCCTGTTGGCTCTCACTCCTGTTTTTTTTCTGTAAGTAAGGTCCCTTTAGGTCTCCTATCAATGGCAGAAACAGGCAGATCCTACCACCAACTACCACACTAATCACAAACCCAGCCTGGCCCCACACTCATCCCCAAAGGTCCAAGTTCCCAGAAAGGTTTGGCTAAGGCATGGCACAGAGTGGATATGGAGGGCTTCAAAGAGGCTGGACAAGAAAATGAGTTAACCCTTGGTTAACCCCTTCCCTCTCTCCTCCTCCCAGCCCTGAGCTATTTCTACCTCTTTGCTGGGGATGGAAATAACTCGGGCTCTGCCTCTGGAGACCAAGACAGCTATTTTCATCAGCCCCAAGAAGCCCAGCTCCAGTCATTCCAGAGAGGACTGGGAGACATCCTGATTCCCCGGTCCCAGCTCTATCCTAAGAAGCAGCAGTGGTCAGAGTTAAAAAGGGTATAAATGGGAGACAGAGGCCCAGATCAGGCAGGATACAAGCTCAAGGTCACTCCATCTGCTCCCCACCACAGCAGATGGGTGGGGCAAAGAGGGGGATGAAGACCTCTCAGGTACAGCAAAGGTCATTATCTCTACGGCCCTTGAGCTATGCTGTTAACTCTAGATAGTTCAGAGCCAGGAGGATACTTCCACAACTAGCTGTAGGCTTTAAAAGGCAAGAGACAGATCTTTCTGGTGACCTCTGGCAAAGGTAAAGGCTGATGGGAAGGAGAAACAGGAAGACCATGAACCCCCTCCACCTGCAATGTGCCAGACATGTACATACACATATCTCACTGCAAACTCATAATGGGACACCTCTTCCAGGCCTGCCAGCCTAAGTGTGAGAGATGAAAGTTCAGGTAAGCCATGATCAGTTACCAGAAAGGTGGTGATGCTCTCCAAGCACCTCATGGGAGACTTGAATCCAGTCCTGGCACCGTCCTGCCTCTCTGTGACCTTGGACAAGCCACTGTGGTTCTCTGAGCCTCAGTTACTTTCCCTAGAACAGTCACCACATCTCAAAACCACTGTAAGAATTCAATAAAACAGCAGATCACAAAGTGTTCAGAGCAGAGCCTGTCACCTCCAAAATGCAAACATTTTTCAGAGGATCATAGAAAACAGAACCTCCACATCCTACTTACATCAGGTGTGGTACCCCACTGCCTGTGATAGGAGGCCCAACTGCCAACTATTCCACATGAACTGCAATAACCTCTTGTGGGAGTAGGCCCTTTTTCCCAGATGGAGATCAAACAAGAACTCCCAAGTTGGACCAGCCACCATTCCTTTCTCTCTAACCAGGGGCAAAAAAAAAAAAAAAGGGCCCAAATACAGAAAGCCCATAGATCAGGATTTTTGGATCTAGAGGACCAGGTAGCCTTTGAGTGAGAGACATCTCCTTGACCAGCTGTAGACAAGACTGTATTTCCAGCCTTTTCACCAGCACCAGAGGGCACAACCTCTTAGACCACTGTGGCCTCAGCAGAACGCCCCTCCCCCACCCAGTCCTTTTGACTGGAGGGGAACGAACAGAAGAGACTGACCCAAAAAACAACCGAGAATCCCAAAGTGATGATTCACAGTCCATTCAGAGCCCAATACCTCTGTACCGACTAGGAGACCCAGCAGGGGCAGATTCTGACAGCAAGACAAAGAACATAGAGTAAGCCTCGCCACGTCTCGGGGACTAGACAGTGTGGGGTGGAGACCCAGACTAACCTCAGTGCCTCTCTGTGCCCGAGGTGCCATCCTACCAGATGCCACCAGCTTTGCTCCCCTCCTTTCTCTGCCTGGTCATGTCTGGGTTCAAACATCTCATTAAACTCAACTCCTGAAGGGTGTCCCCTCTTATAGACATGGAGAGACCCTTGTGCCTGGGACCCCTGAACTCCCTTGCCCCCTCATCTGTTGGAAGGTGTCGGGTTCCTCCTGCCCGCGCTCGGGAGCGCGCGCGCACACACACACACACACACACACACTCTCTCTCTCTCTTTCTCTCTCTCTCTATTTGACCCACATGCACACTGTGACCCTATGAATCCAGTCATTTGGGTTCCTCTCCTCACTCACATTAAGCGGTCGTAGCTCTGGGCACACTGCAGGCCACACACACTCAATGACCCCAGTGACCTGGGGTCTCTCGCACACACAATCACACGCATACATTCTGCTTATCTCGGACACACAGAGCCCCTCTGTGTCGCCCGCTGGGCTCGGCGTCACCGCCTAGTGTCCCAGCCACACGTTCGCCCGGCCCAGGCCGCCTCATGCGCCGTGTCACCCACAGTCACGGGCTGACACCGTCCAGAGCCCCCCCTTCCTGGCGCCCCGCGTCGCTGCCGCACCGAGGCGCCGCCGTCCGATCCCGCACCCGGCCCGGGTGTCAGTCCAAGTTTCCCGGGCCGGGGGCGGCTCCGCGCCCCGCCGACGCCTCGGGAGCCAAGTTCCGCCGCTTCCTCGCGCGCACCGTCTGACGGTCACTGCGCAGGGCCGGCGCCGGGTCGCGGCGGGAGGACGCGCAGCCCCTGGGAGCCGAATTCTCCGGGACAGGACGGGGGCGCGAGGCTGCCGCATCCGAGAGCTGCCCCGGAGGCTTGGGCAGCTGGCGAGCCGGCCGCCGACCTGGACCCCGCGCGCCCTCCTTACCTGACCGGCAGGCAGCTCCGGCTCCGGTCCGCGTCCGACGCAGCGCCCGGGCCCGGCTCGGCGAGCGCTCCGGGCCGGCGGCGCAGCCTGCGCGCCTTTTGAATGAATCGCCGGCCGGGCCGGGAAGATGCGCAGCCCCGCCCCCCGCGTCACGGCCGCCGGCCCCGCCCCCGACGTCAGAGTCGGGGCTCCGGGCCCCTCGCCCACCCCCCGCCCTGGACCGGCGAGAGGCTCTTGGTTCTCCCGCCGAGCCATGCTGCTCTACCGCGCCACCTATCGAGCTTCCTCGGAACTGCAGGGACTGCGCGGGCTGGACTGACGCGGCTCAGGGGGGCTTCTGGGATGCGCCCCTTCAAGGTCTACAAACCAAAAAGAAGGGGTTGTGCGATGCGATGCAATGGAAAGGTCCTGGAGACTTGAACACGGCTCAGGTCTTGTCACCATTGCCTGTGTAACTGGGGGTCACAGCTTCCACTTCCTGGGAATTTTCTTACTCCTGGGAATTGGTGGCCAATGAGAACGACTTCACTGACTTGGATGAACCCCCACCAACTTAGGGAATTCATAAGGGAAGCTTACCTGGTGAACTCTAGGGCATCCTTAGGGGTCTGGCCCAGATACCCCCTACCTCCTCCAGGGTAGTCGCCCTTCCCCCTTCTCAGTAGGACAGGTTAACACCTCCTTTCCCTAGCACTAGCTGTCTTACTCCACTTGTTGCAAATGGCAGCCATCAGAGTGCGCAGTGGAAGCCAGAGGAGGAAGTGTAATCCCAGGACTTGGGAAGTTGAGTCGGAACGATCATGAGTTCCAAGCCAGCCTGAGCTACAAAGTGAGACCTTGTCTCAAAAAAAAAAAAAAAAAAAAAGATGTGGGGGTTCAGCTCTATGAATGAGACATGATTGGACAAAAGAGGGCACTATTCGTATTGTATTCCTGCCTCTATAAATCTGCCTCTGTGTGTGTGTGTGTGTGGTGTACTAGACGTAGCAGCCCAGCGGTCAAAGAACCATCCCCTCCCCCTCCTCCACCAGTATCATTCAAGAGATCAAAGATGGCCAGGACATCAAGGCTGGGAAGAAACTCAGACAGCAGGAAGGACCTAGAGTTGGTAACAGAGGCCTGGCTGGGGACAGGATAATCACAGCCCATGAAAGAGGTGGAGGAAGGTAAATAAGTCTGTTGGGAATAGTTGGGCTGGGGTGGGATTCTAAACAAACTGAGTCATAGAATCTGAGCCACAGAAGGGAGAAGAAAGGTCAGGTCTCCAGGGTCTGGGAAATTCCAGGAGAACTGGACACCTGAGTAGGGAGAGGAAGGGGGAGGGCGAGAGTTTCCACTTTGCTGGGCTGAGCCCAGGTTATGGGGAAGGGCAGAAAGCTCCAGGTTACTGATGTCAAGATTATGACCCCAGACCCCCGCAATGGGGCTCCGAACAGGGTTAGAACAGGGCCCCACAGCACAGCCTGTGGAGAAAGCCCACCACGGGGACCAGCAAAGTGCCCACAGTAGCCTGGATGTCTCTACTGCTGAAATGTTTTCTTGGTATGAGAACTTTCTATATCCCAATTCTCAAATTCTAAATGGTAGCATTTCAGGTTCCACTTAATAAACTAATCCGACATTCCTGGGGGTCCACCCCTCTCTATTAACACATCTCTGGGAGGCTTTGGCCAAATCAACATTTTCTCCCTATGAAAACTGGGGTGCCAGATCTATTGTCATTCTCATTCTCTGTGGGAGGAGGCCACTTGGCCAGCCTGGCTCCACAGAGCAGGTTCCTTGGAGTACACATGTCCCACCCCCACATCCCTCAGTTAGGAAGGAGCCTAATTATTATTTACTGCTGGTCGGATGGGCCACCTCCTTGTCCAGCTGACTCTGAATCCCAAGCTCTTTGCAGCAGGAGCCCTCCCCAAGCCACTGCAGGGAGGAGACGAGGAGACGGGGAAGGAAGGGTGGAGGCCACAGGACTAGGCCTGGCTTTTTATGGAGATTGGAGAGTCATCCCGCTCTAGAACAGACGCAGAACTAAGAGGCATCTAAAAGTCTGGTATCTCAGGTGAATCCACAGAATCTTGGCATTCTCAGTCTGAGTCCCTCAGAGACCATCCATCCTGTTTAAAACCATTCATGTTACAGCTGGAGAAGGTTGGTGTCCTCACACTTCATCCTAGATGCCACAATATAAGGCCCCAGTAAGCTGGGATGAGCTTTGATAGTGACCTGGAGGCAGGGGCAGGACCTGGCTGAGGTAGAAATTTTATATCACTGGCCATCAGGATATAGTTATTTGTGGGGAAATCTGAGCAGATGGCTACAGGCGCCGCCTGCTGGCGCTATTGAAATTCCAAAATAGTAGTATTATCCCAGTGTTCCTGGTTCCAGGACCCTGTAGGTAGCAAAATTTGCAGATGCTCAGGTCCCTTGTATAAAATGCATAGCATTTGCATGTAGCCTATACAAGTCTCCCCATACTTTAAATCATCTCTAGATTACTTACAATACACAGTCCAATATAAATGCTACGTAAATATTTGTTATATTATTTAGGGATAACAGATGTACATGCTCAGGACAGATGCAACTATTGTAAGTCTAACTGAATTCTCCACGCAGAGTTGGTCAGATCCATGGATTCAGACCAAAGCTACAGGTTCAAGTTTCAAAGCTCTACTCTAGGCAAGTCCCCAGCAGGCCAAGTCCTCCTTACCCATGATTTCAGCCCATGGGAGGGGCTAGACTAAAGGGGAACGGGGTTAGGTCTGGCCAGGACTCACCTGGGGCCAGCACAGGTGCTGAGGTGGAGCTGTATGGGTCTGAGGAGCCACTGGGCTCAGCCTGCGCTTAGATCTAAACCCCAGGCTGGGTCTGAAATTCCACTGGGGTAGGGAGGAGTTATGTCCTGCCCCTGGCTTCACTGGCTCCCTCAGAGGCCCAGCATTTTCAATTATGCCTTCTCCAGCTTTGAGTCGTACTGGCCCATCTGACTGGTGGTCAGGAATGAAAGGGTAAGGGGTCTCTTGGTCCCCTGGGGGGAGGGGCTGAGAAAGAAATCTAGAGTCGCAAACTGACTGCAGGCTGTGGGGCCGGGGGGACGGCTGGGGACTGTCTAGGAGGCAGGGAGCTTTGCTAAAGTAAAATATTTGAGGTTACACAGGCTAGAGGACAGACATTTAGGGGAGATGGAAAAATACATGCTTTGGTGTCACACAGATAAAGGTCAAGACCTAGCTTTCCCAGTGACAGGCCATGTGTCCTTAAACAAGTGTCTTTACAAATTCGAGCACAGGATCTGCAGAGACCTGTGTCAGCACCATTAGCTTCAAGCAGGCCATTGGGACCTGGCAGTCTGCTCCACCACAACCCTTCCCGTTCAGCACTTGCTCTCAGCACCATCCCGCAGCACAGCATCTGGGGCTCTCTCTACCGCATTTATCTCGAAACCTGCTCACTAGCTTCCTTCCCCGATCAGTCCTGCAGTCCACTCCTGAAATGAATGCCTGTCCGCTATCCACTTGCCTTTGCCAATCATGGCTGCTCACTGGCCATAATTGGACCCAAAATAGCTCTTCCCCTTGTTACTTCCTGCAACCAGCCTGTGGCTTAAGGACAGAGAGTTGGTGTTTGGAAAATGTGAAGGGCTTTCAGAGGTCAGCTGGAGCAGAGGGTCAAGAATTTGTCTCCAGGCATGCACTGAGCTTTCTGGCCCCTGAGCACTCCCATCCCCTCCCCAGGCCCTGGTCTAAGGCAGAGCCTTAGCCCAACTTTCTGCTTTCCTATCAAGCCCTCTGGACCTACAGACCAGAATGCCCAGCTGGGCTCAAAGAATGGGATTCGGGCCAGCCATTCTGGCCTTCTACCTCCCTGGTCCTAAGGGTCATTTCCTGACTTTTAAAGTTTTATTTTTTATTTTATGCCTATGAATGTATTGGCTGCATGTATGTAAGGTTACCCAAAGAGGGGGTTGGATTCCCCTGGAACTAGAGTTACGGATGATTGTCAGTCATCATGAGAGTGCCGGTAATCGAACCCGGGTCCTCTGCAAGAGCAGCCAATGCTCTAAACCGCTGAACTATCTCTTCAGCCCCATTTCCTGACTTTTCTGATGACAAGAAACCCTCCTGCCTAGACTTTATTAAGATCTTGTCTCCGTGTTTCAGCTTCTTTATGAGGCAGTCTAGCTAAATCCTGACCTTTGTCTCCCAGAAGCAGATCCTCAAAGAGATGGCCTTTGGTCCTGACTTGCTTCCTTCCTCTGGGCTTGGGCAGAAACCGCTTCTCAGAGCTGCTGTAAGGCCTGTGAGCTTTGCACATCATGAATGACAGTGACTCTAGCTGCTCTGCTCTTTCCAGCCACCTTGTGTGGTTACCTTCCTCTCTCCCAGAAGGTGCCTTAAGACCTGAGCAGAGCGCAGCTGAATCCAGTTCTGACTCCTGGTAGTGGGTGATCTTGAAGAAGACACGGAGTCTCTCTGAACCTCAACTTCCTCATCTGAAAAGGGAAATAATGGCACCAGCTTCTGTTGTAAGGATTTGAGCTCAGCTGTGGCTTGTAGTAAGCAGCAACGGAAGCTGAGTTGACTGCTCTCTTGCATTCAAAACCTATCTCTAAGAGCCAGGGCTGTAGCTCAGTTGGTACAGTCCTTGCCTAGCACACACAGAGCACTGAATTCAATCCTCAGCACCATATAAAACCAACTGAGGTGGCACACCTAGCCAATTCTAATCCCAGAATTCAGGAAGTAGAGGCAGGAGGATCAAGATCATCCTGAGACCCAGACTGTCTCAAAAACCAAAAAGATCTACAGCTGCATCTCAACTGGATCCTCAAACACTTATATTTTATTAATTCATTAAACATGAATTCAACAAGCAACGTATTGAGCACTTACTGTGTGATAAGCACCATAGCAGACTTGGGAATGCAGTCACAACCCAGCCCTCAGAGTGCTTACACCCCTCCTTACCTCGAAACACCTGTCCGTCCCTTCTTCACATCAAACCCTGGTCCCACTTCCTCCCATGCCCTTTAAGGCAGTTTTCTATGTTAGCTGGCAAGACCACACCCCATTGTCTGAAGCCAGGGTGGCCAGGACCATAAGGGAAGCTGCTGGGATAACGGAATGTTCTGCCTCTTGGCCTTTACACACATCCACTGAACTGCACGCTAGTTTGTGTACTTTCTCATATAAATGTTATACTTCAGGGACGTCCTATAAAAATACGAATACCTGTATTCCACCCAAAGTTCTAATTTATTTGGCCTGGGATGGGCTATGTCCCCAGGGAACTACAATGAAGAGCCCAGGCTAAGAACCATGGCTTCAGAGGAGCTAATTCTTTCAGGAGCCTCCCCTGGGTGGGTAAGCCTGAGGTCTGTTCCCTTAGGACCTATCTGCTCACTGGCACACTGAGTGCCTGACCCAATGAGGCATCTGTCCTCAGGCTGGCCCGTACGTTCCCCAGAAGGTGGCCTAGGTGGCAGTGAGCTTCGTGTGCCAGCCCCATTCCTACTTAAGTGCATGAGCTTGGTATTTAGTACTGAAACTGAATTCTACCCTGGGCCTCTGTTAAAGGTGGAAGTCTTGAGACAATGGAAACAATATAAATGCTGAGTGTGGCAGCCTCTCAAAGACACACACAGAAAGGCAGGGTCCTGAGAAGGACCTATAATGTCTGAACCCCGGGGTTCTCTGATACCTACTTGTTCCCTGCTCATGTTGCCATGAATGAGCACCCCTTCGATTTTAGGGGCAGAGCTAATCTCCTTGCATTCCAAACTCTGTATACCAAGCAACTATACTGTAGAGGGAAGGGATTATTCAGCCCCATTTTACAGAGGAGGAAACAACTCCACCTAGTCACGTGGCTGGTGAATGGCAGTCAAGATTCCAAACAGGATCTGTCCAGTTCCAAAGCCCATGTTTGATCCAAGGAGTTGTGCCACACACATCCTGTGGCGTTGAAGAACCAGCAGACCCGGAGGGGTATGTGGGTGACAGTTTGTAAAGCCCAGACTTGCACTTCCTTTCAGGAACTTCCTTTTCTTTTCTCCTCTTCACTCCCACCCCAAAGTCTTGCAAGTAGCTCAAGTTGGTTTTTTTGTTTTGTTTTAAACAAGGTCTTGTGACTTAGAACTCCCTATGTAGACCATGCTGGTCTTGATCTCATAGAGATCCACCTGCCTCTGCCTCCTGAATGCTGAGATTAAAGACATGTGCCACCTTGGCTGGCCCCCTTTTGTTTCTTTTAATGATATGCCTCTTTGGATCAGAATCAGACAGACTTGTGTTTAACTCTGCTCCACAGGAGCCTTTGCCCTGGCTCCTTGCCTACAAGATGTCAGCTTCCGATTCCCAAGCCTGATCTCAGATTAACTGACTTGGAAGCTCTTGATTGACACATTATTAGTAATTATATGATCTGTATTGTCTTACATTGCATATATAATCTGTAGGGGATTCTAAATCTTCTTTTTTCGAGTCAGGGTCTCCCTGTAACCTCAGCTGGCCTAGGATTCACTATGTAGACCAGGCAGGCTTCTACCTAGATCTGCCTGTCTCTGCCTCCCAAGAAAGAACTGTAACTAAATGCCTGGCTCTGTAGGAGATTCTAACATGTGGCCTCCTTAACAAAGCTCTGGACTACCAAAATTCCTTCATTCTCCTGACAAAGTCCAAATAAAGGACAGTGACCTGTCCATGGTCACACATCGAGTCAGTACCAACCACACTATCCTCAACACTCTTCTGGTCTCCAAGGCCTCCCTTCTGTTCAAGTGAGTCTGTGTCAGAAGCCCTCACCATTGGGGAAAAAAAGAGTCCTTAGGTGGCTGGCAAGAGGCCATTATGGCCCCAAGCCAACAGGGAGCCATCATTTGGTGTTTCTATTTATTGACTCTTTAAATTTCATCATCCAAGGAAGAGTTAATACATGACTGTTCTGTAGCAAGAGAAACATAATCTAAGACCACAATGACCCACCCACCCCACACAAAAACAAAACCAAAGAGAACAAACAAACCCCACCTGAAACCAGACCTTTGGAGCAGTAGCTGAAGCAAGGGGCTGAGGGTCAGGGTGGCTCTCTGCAGCCTGGGAGGTGAGGGAGAGGTTGCCCTAAGTGGGAGCCTTCCCAGTTGAAGAGGCCATGTTGAACCCCTCAGCCTTGGGGGTTCTTCCTGAAGAGGCTACCCCTAGCAGGATGGGGTGTGAAGAAAGGGATTCGAGTCAGTGGTCAAGATGAGGGGACTCCTTAGGTCACCCCTCAAAGCGACCACTGTGCCAGTGTGTGAGACATAGGGAGGCAGGGGCTGGGACTAGAGTCAACTGTGAGGTACAAAGGCCCTTTTCTTGTACCTGAGAAAGCCCCGTCCCAGGCCCCACCAATGCTCCCAAATTAAGAAACCATCAAAGGCACGACCAATACCCTGGAAATGCCGAAACCTGGGAGGCCCCCAGTGAGCGTCACTGCCTGCTAAAAATCACCTTGTCTGGGTGTCTGAGGACACTTGGGCCTTGCTCTGGATGCAGATGGGCAGCCCAGTTAGGGAGGCTGGAGTTTACATTAAGGGGCAGTGTCTTAGTGCCCTGAACATGCAGCATGTGTGTGTGTGTATGACAGAGAGAGAGAGAGAGAGAGAGAGAGAGAGAGAGAGAGGAGAGAGACACATTGGTCCTTCCAGGGAGGCTTGGTTAGGGTCCCCAGGGTGGCCGCTAAGGCAGGAACAGGCTTTTGTCCTGTCATTTTCTCACATCACATCCTGCCCCAGGTCACTGCATAAATAAGTGCTTTGGAAAAGTATTAATCTAAAACGGAACATAAATACTGTACATGGGAAAAGATGCTGTCCCTCAGCCTTCCCACTGCCCGGGAAAACCCTCCACATATTGCACATGGCCTCCCCAGCCCTGTTGGGTCCAGGCCCAGCCAAGTCTTTGGTAGAAGCTCCAGGGACAAAGGTCCTGGGCAGCCCGCACATCTTCACCCTGGTCCCAAACAGAAGTGCTGGAACAGCCACGGGTGGGAGAAGCCTCGGTCTGTCTGGCAGGCAGTATTCCACCAGGAATGCTTCCACAAAGATGAGACGGAGCCCACATAGTACGTCCCTGCTCCGACACTCTGGGCAAGGTGTGTGTGGCCTGGGAAGAGACAAGCAGGCCAAGGGCAGGCTCACACCCTCCACAGGAGGAGGTGGTTTGTGCTGTCGTCTCGGCCCACAGTTTCACTGCTGCCACCCCCCCCACTGCTAAGTCGGAAGTCCTCATAGCCATCACCACCACTGATGACCAGCATTTTGGGCCTGGTTGAGGCAGGGCCTCGATGATGAGGGGAGTCCCGGTGATCCAGAGACGGCAGCTTCTCGGGGCCTAGGGGGTAGCGGGAAGATCAGTCAGCCTGAGGCAGTGGCTTCATGTCCTACCACTGCCTGAGCCTCTAATATTTCAGAAGATATAAGACACTCACATACACTTCCTGTTAGCCAAAAACTTCCATATTAAAGGAAAAGTCCAGTTCCTGACAGTTAGACTTATCTCTTACGTGTGTGTGGTGTGTGTGTATATATGTGTCTGTGTGTATATACATTTGTGCTCAGTGTGTGGTGTATGTGACAAGTGCCTGTGTGGGAAAGCCAGAGGTGTACACTGTGTATCTTCCTCAATTGCTCTCCATTTTTTTTTTTTTTAATTTCATTTATTTTTTTGCCAGGTGTGATGGCACATGCTTTTAATCCCAGCACTTAAGAGGCAAAGGCAAGCAGATCTCTGTGAGGTCGAGGCCTGGTCTATATAGTGAGTTCCAGGCCAGCTAGGGCTACAGGGAGACCCTGTCTCAAAAAAAAAAAAAAAAAGGTATGTATGTCTTTTTGAGACAGGGTCTCCCTATAGCCCCAACTGGCCTGGAACTCACTATATACACCAAGCTGGCCTTGAACTCACAGAGATCCGCCTGCCTCTGCCTCCTGAGTGCTGGGACTAAAGGTATATGCCACCATACCTGAGAAAATTATTTTTTTAAAAACTTTTTTTTTATTTTTTGTGTATGAGTGTTATGCCTGCATGTATGTAAGTGCACCTATGCCATGCAATGCTTGTGGAGGACAGAAGAGAGCACTGGATCCCCTAGAATTGGAGTTATGGACAATTGTTAGCTGCCATGTGGGGGCTGGAATTTGAACCTGGGTTATCTGCAAGAATGGTCATCTCTCCAGCCTGGAAAAAAAAAAAAAAAAAAACCTATTTATTTTGTGTGTGTGTGTATGTGTATGCAGGTGCCTCTGGAAGCCAGAAGAGGGCATTGGATCCCCAGGAGCTGGAGTTAAAGGCAGTTATAAGCCACCTGATGTGGGTACTGGGAACTGAACTTGGGTCCTCTGCAAGAGCAACAAGCACTCTTAGTCACTGAACCATCTCTCCAGCTCCCATCACTTTTTTTTTACTTGACAGGGTCTTTCACTGAACCTGGAGCTCACCCATTAGGCTAGGCTGCATAGCCCGATAAGTCCCAGGATCCTCACATCTTCATCTATCCAGTGCTGGGATACAGACATGAGATACTATATTCAGCTTTTACATAGGTGGTGGGGATACAATTTACCAACTGAACCATCTTGCCAGCCCCTTCCCTCTACCTACACTTTCTAGTAAGGAATGACATCATTTCCCAGGCCACTTTCCATCTTTCTTGATTAGTGTACATATACTGTACTCTTTATTATAATCAGTCACATGCTGCATAATGAAATTCTGGTCAATGTGCTGGATAGCTTTGGTGTCAACTTGACACACCTGGGTTGAGGGAGTCTCAACTGGGGTACTGTCTCCATTGGACCGGCCTGTGGCCATGTCTGTTGGGTATTTTCCTGGTTGTTGAGAGTTGTAGGAGGGCCCAGCCCACTGTGGGTGGTGCCATCCCTGGGCAGGTTGTTCTGTATTATATAAAAGAGCAGGCTGAGCATGGGCCAGAGGAGGCAAGCCAGTAAGCAGCATTCCTCCATGTCCTGTGCTCCAGCTCCTGCCTCCAGGTTCCTGCTCTGAGTTTCTGTCTTAGACTCCCCAATGAACTGTGTGACCTGGGAGCTGGGAGCTGAATAAATCCTTTCTTCCCCAAGCTGATATGGGTCAGAGTATTTTGTCACAGCAATGGAGAAGCAAAATACGACAGTCAATGAAACTGAAAAATTCTTATCACCTAGGGAGGTTGAAGCCATTGCAATGACTTAACATGTCACAAGGCATATGTCTGTTGTATAAACTACCTACTGTGCTGCCAGCCATATAAAAGTTTAACACATTCACTCATGCACAGGACATACTATATGTTACTGGTTTATATATTTTATTTGTTTTTTGAGGGGGAGGAAATTGATCCCAGAGCCACATGCATGTGTATTTTTTGTAATGAATGCATATTTTCTATACTAAATTTTTTAATTGTTCCTAAGTATACACCTACTAAGTTATATTTAAAGCGTTTACTGGAAATAGCCTGCCTGGTTGTACCGGCAACAGCCCCATTCACCTTGTGTTTAGTGCAGCTCTAGATTGCATCATCTTCTCTTGTGCTTGATCTAATTTCATGTTTTACTCATCGTGGCTCTAGGGGCAATAAGCTGTACCATTTATATATATCACATGGCTTAGGTGAGTAGTAGACTCATCTAAGTTTCTCTAAGTGATCTTTCATGATATTTGCTTAACAACAAAATTATCTAAGAACATTTTTTCAGAACATGTGCTGTTATGTGATACACATTAATGATGCTCCCAGGTCCAGCAGTCCCTTCCCAGTTAAGGTAGCTCCAGTCTTTTCTAAATTCACACAGTTCCTCACTGAGGCTTTTCTGCTCTCTGACTCCCACAGTCACTTTCTCTAGGGAATAGAGTTTCTTGTCCTGCCAAAACAAGACCCCTATAATGTGCTTCATGTTCCAATTCACTTTTTAATTCTCAGCTCACTTCCTGTCCTACATGCCATTCTATATTCTCTTTTCTGCTGAAATTTCTATTTCCTGTTTCCTGAGTTTACTTCCTGCACTATACCTCATTTCCAGTTCTGTTTTATTTCCTACAAACATATCCTATCTGTGCCACAGTATCTTACAGCTCACTTCCTCTCTCCTATGACATGCCTTTGGAAAATTTCATGCACATGCATGCATAAATTCAGCACACACACACACACACACACAACCTTGAGGTTTCTGTAGCCTATGTCATACGCCATGCTCCACTCCCAACTCTCTGTCATGCTTTCTCCCCTCCTCTCACAGGGTCCCTTGCTGGGGGTGGGATGTGCAGACCCACCTGTGTCTGGGGGAGGTGGTGGGGTTGGACAGAGCAGGTTGAAGCCATCAGGCAGCTGAACTGCAGCCAGGAATCGGACATGGCCAGTGTGCCCCTGACCTAGGCCAGCTGGGCTGAGAGGTGCCCGAGGACAGCTGACAGTGCCGGGGGAGGTGGGCATGGTGAGCACAACCCCAGCACTGGTGCCTACCCACAGCAGCTCCTCACACACCAGCAGTGCCGTGATCCGAAGGCAGGCAGCCTTGTGTTGCCGGATGATGGCGTCAGAGCCTGGAGGGGAAACAGAAGCATCACTGGGCCTGGATGCTGATCTTGGCTAGGTATCTTTCAGGACAGGGCAGAAAGGTTCCATGGGAGGGGTCAGTGGAAGTAGGAGGTACCTGCCAGCATCCTGTGTACAGGGGGGGTGACGTCTACCTCCGCCAGCTGCTCAAAAGTGTCTGAATGGTAGAGACACACATGGGCACTACCTTTCAATGTCACCCACACACCCAGGCTGGAGTCCACCATACAAGCGACACTTCGGCTAGAATCCTGCCCCACGTAGAACGTGTGCTGTAGGGTAGGATAACAGAGATCAGAAGGCGACTGGCAAACCTGGCCGGAGCTCTTCCTGCCCAACCCCCACCAGTGGCCACCCAACACATGCTCCCGGCAAATCTCTCTAGACACATGGCTAGGTTGACAATCAAAGGAACCTTGGTCCTGGGTCTGGATGATAAACTTCGAAGCTTACACACTTCCTCCAGAATTAAAAAGTGGTGCCCTTGCCCTAGGCAACTTGAGTGACTTAAGGATCAGCGGACTTAAGAGCTTGTGAGGTTAAAGACTAGTCACTGATTATCCCTGGACGGATGGGGAAGCCATAGCCTAGGAGAGAAATCTCATACCCTCAAGAGGACCCACGGTTACATACCAGGACAGTCATAGAGCCAGGACTCAACCCTAGGCTTTAATGTTCAGCCCAACCAAGGGAACTCATGGGAATCTGTGGTCTCTAGATAACACCCAGGCTGGAAACCTCTGGTGTACATGTAAAGGAAGGCAGGACTAAGGGCCAGAGTAACAGAAAGGGATGCTGAATCAGGAAGGAGTCTATCCCCCAAGGATCCTGATGCTGTACTCAGAGGATGAACAGAGCATAGACAGGGAATTCTAACATGTGTGGGAACTTTCTGTCTTCCTGATCAGCCAGAGCAGAAGGGAGGACAAGAGGATAGGGACTGGCTCAGCAACACAGAGGGCTCAGGGCAAGGCTCCAACCCCTCAGCTGGATGCTTCTCTGTGCCTCTGACTAGATATCCCTCTCCTGAGGCCCCCAGCTCATCCCAAGTCACCAACTCTGTCCCCACCCCAACTACCTCTAGCTGCAGCGTGTCAGGGCTCAGGACAAGGACTCGGTTCTGGCAGCCACACCACAGTCGCCCTCCCACGGACACCATCTTGGTGATGGGGCTCCCCTGAGCACCCAGTGTCAATGATTTGAAGTTCTGGGGGTCCCAGAAACGGCCTAGAGTGGGAATGGAGTAAAGAAAATGGGAAATTCAGTCAAGTTTTCAATTTAAGTCTCAGCCTCCCCTGAAAAGAGATGTGAATGCTCCCATTTATAAGAGAAAATATCAAGGCCCTGGAAAGGTACCCAGGCCACATGTCTAGGTGGCCCAGAAGAAGTCCCCACTTGCCCAGGTCACACACCTGGTTCCCTTTGGTAGACCACAAGTTCTCCATTAGCCAGAGACACAAACACCTGGTTATTCAGATACCTGGGGAGGGAAAAGAAGTAATCAAATATTTTCCAAAGCCAAAGTGGGTTACCCGGGGCCAGGGGAATCACAGATGGAGTGGCTGTGGCTCAAGAGGTCACCTCCTTTTATCCCCTGCTCTCCAAGTGGGAGGAATCTGAGGCCAAGAAGAGACAGTGCTGTACCCAAGTTAACTGTGGAAGGCATAGCTGGCCTTGGGCCAGGCCTCTGTCCTTCAGCCTCCCCCAGAAAAGAGGGGCCAGCACAGCCGGGGAAGATGAACAGAGGTGGCCTACATGTTGTCTGAGAAGAGTCTGGGTGGGAAGGGCAGCCTAGGGCCTTACAGGATGCAGGTCACAGACGCTGCGTGCTGGAGCTTCATGCTGTTTCTACGATCCCGGATGCTGTCAGAAGACTGGTAGACGTGGACACTGTGGATTAGGGGAGTATCTGTGACAAGAGGTCAAACCTACCAGCCCCAGAAACCACCCCCTCCCCATGCCAGGTAGTGGTCCAGGTACTGGCTCCCACAGCCTCCACCGGCTTCAGGTCCTCTGGTATCCCCAGCTGGCAGGACCCGGGGCTCCACCCACAGTTCCCCCACCCCATCCCACTTCTGCTTCAGGACACATCTTTCCAAAGCTGTGTGTCCGCCCTTCCCCCGCCCCTACCAGCCATCCTCAGTGCCCAGCCACACGGAGCTCTGGTAGGCCTCAGGGTCCACACTTAACAGGTCCTCGAGGCTGCCCCTCGTGAAGGAGCCACGACTGGAGCGGCGAAGGGCTCTTCCATCCATTGGGCTGGTGCCACAGGGCCCCCCTGGCCCAAAGGACCCTGACAGTGGCAGAAAGCCAGGCTCTTGTTCTTCCTCAGAGCTGGTCGTCTCTGCAGTGGCCTCCTTGGAGCTTGGGGTCTCCTCATCTGAGGGGGCAAAGGTCTCTATTTCCATCCCCCTCCGACAGGCAGACATCTTTCTAGGTCTTGCTGTCTCTCCTGGCCAGCCCTCTCCTGCCACCTGCTCCAGTTGCTTCTCTCCTGTCCTGGTCCCCACACCTGCTCACTCAGCACAAAGTACAGGCTCCTAGTCCTCCCCTGGCCATTTCAAGTCCAGTCACACATGGACAAGAGGACTAATCACTCTACCCAGTGCCTGCTTTCCTTAACAGTGGACTCTCAGGTCTTCAGAACCCCATCTGTCTGTCCCACAGCCTCTGGCCACTTTGCTGGCCCCCACAGTCATATAAGCAAACACCCATGAATGATTCTAGCCTTTGCCTCCGCTGGTGTCTTCTCACCCACTGCTCTGGTTAATGCCAACCGACACTCACTGCCAAAGCTGGAGGATATAGTAGACTGGCTGGCCTGGCTCTGCAGCGTCCCGGAGGGGCTGGGTGAAGATTCATCATCAGAGTCACTATCAAAGGGTACCAATTCGGGGCGGGGTTCACCCTCCGCAAGGCCTGGGGCCATTTCCAGGCCAGATCCTGAGATGGAAATGTGCAGGTAGGGTTGGGGCCCTGGCTCGGCCAGTGTCACGGCTTCCTCCTCTGCAGTGGCCTCCATCTCTAGCTCCGGCCCGGCAGGCTCAGGGGCAGTGTCTGGGGGATTCCTCAGGGACTCTGGCTGCTCCCTAGAGACAAGGGGAAAAGGAACAGGAACCACTAGGGGGCGCCCGCGACGACACAGACTAGACCCCGCCCACATCCCGGCCCCGCCCACCACATCCCGGCAGCCTGCGTGTTCTGGGGCAGAGGCTAGTTTCCTAGGCCCAAAGCACGCCCACCCCTACCACCCACCAGCCTTACCGCAGGCTGCTATGGGGCTGCAGGCCCGGCACCGCCCCGATGCAGAGAATGCGGGCGGAGCAAACGGCGATGCAGGCCTCTACATCCGGTTCCGCTCGTAGGCTTAGCAGGCACACCTGACCCACGTAGCCATCACTGTTGCACACCCAAACCTCTGGCGCGGGCTCTGGGCAGCTGCTGAGGGTGGGGGCCGCACACGAAAACTACGGGAAGCGCCAATGCACAGGGAAAGGTGAATGTTAGAATTGAGCCGATGTCTTGCTCTACCAGGTGATCCCACCAGAATAGAGGAGTGGCAGGTCTGCTTGCATCGCTCTACACTCTGCTACACATCAAATACAATGACACCTGAGACAGAGACAGCACCTAAATCTATAGTACACATACACGCACTCTGAATATGTGCATAGATGCATGCATGTATAATGTATGACACTGGTGATATTGGTACCTAGGTATGAAAACTCGTAAGAGTGAATGAACTACACGTCACATCAAGCTACAAGCCTTTGTTCATATGCACATAGATATGCACGAAACATGCCTCATATATGCAGTGTGCACATACATGTGGAAAGCTGTATACTTAGACACATATGTAATGTAGTACATAAAAGAAAAAAATTCATAAACACATGGCTTTAAATACAGGAACCCATATGGCCACGCATACACACCTGCATGCCACTGCGAGTTTTCATGATGGGGATGGCCTTCAGGAATTCAGGGTCTAGACAGCTTTTGCTGGATGCTGTAGTGGAGGGGACAGGGCAGAGGGACACACACTTCGCTTAGTGTCCACCTTGTTCTGGTTCTGGTCCCACCCCATTTTATTTCTCCTGTCCCTCAGAGTCTCTCTAGGGAGGGCCTGATGCCAGCTGTGCTAGAATGAGAGGTGGTGGGTTATGGTCTGCTTGTTCCTACCTCAATTTTTCTGTATACACTGTATAATGAGTGTCAGCCCTGGGTCTCTAAGCCACAGACCTAACCAACATCTCTCCCTGACTTGGTCACACTGGGGAATGAGTGGGGCAATCAAGGAAGGTCTTGGTTATTCAGGCCTGTGATGGGGTCTCTGCCCTAAAATGGCTGCCTGGAAAGTTCTCTCCTTGCCAGGGAGGAGCTGAGGGGGTTGGGGGAAGGTGGAAGGGCTAATATTCAGTCTGATGTTTCACTACAGAGGTCTCAGTCCACCTTTCCTGTCAGCTGCAGGATACCACAGTTTTGGGAGCTCTGGCTTCTGAAGTCAGAATTCCTCAGGGGAGACAGAAGAGTGCCAGCACGAGCCCTGGCTTACCCAGCTTCCTCTTGGCCTCATCGAAGACTTGCTCAAAGCCCAGGCGGGCATCAGGATGGGGAAACTCAAAGATGTAGGAGTCGGTGCCCTCAGGCCGGGTGGCACACAGCTCCAGCTTGGTGGGTGGGAAGGAAAGCGAATAGCACAACGCCTGCTTTTCTGATAGGTCCCGGTGCATGGCGGCTGAGAGATCCCGCAGTGCATCGTCCAGGCTCTGCAGAAAGAGAGCCCAGGCCTCAGGCCCAAGGTCTCATACGAGGCATCTGCCCTTGGGAATATTGAGGACCTGCCTCTCCCCTCAGACAGACAGTGGAAGGCTGCGTCCTCCCACCTCAGACAGGGCTGGGCATCTCTCCCCCTCAGATGGGAGGCTGCCATGTCTCCTCCCTCAGACCTGGGACATGCCATTTCCTTCTAGTGGGAGCAAGACTATAATTTTCCCCCTCAGATAAGTGACAAGGACAACTATTCCCTCAGGCAAATGCCAAGGCTGCCTTTTCCCCAGAGAGGGTCAGGGAAGCCCCTGGCCGTTCCTGCCATAGGTGCAGGGCACAGACCTGGTGTGGGAAGCCGAGGTTCTCAGAGAGCTTGCTCATTTGGCTCAGGGTAGCCAGGTCCTCATCCAGGCGGCTGATGGCCTTCTGGATGTTCTCTCGATTGGTAGCTTGAGACGCCCCTGGCAGGAACAGACGAAGGCCATGGACACATAAGACAGGTCAGGCTTGGACGACACTTCCCTCACTGCACAGCTTGAAGCTGAACATGGGATGGGCCTGGCACACAGAAAGCTTTCAGACTCAAGCTCTGAGGAACAAAATTAACAGACAGCTCCCAGAAAACCCCAGGATCCTTGGAGAAGTTGCTGGAAGAGCAGATGGCTCTGCAGGGTGCGTGGGCTCCGGCTGATACCGGACGGCAGCATGTTGCAGCCACACTGGGGACCGGCCAAGCAGAGCGAGCCCTGGGGACCGGCCAAGCAGAGCGAGCCCTGGCAGTCCAACCTGCCGACCGAGAGACTTGCCTCCCCAGAAAGGAGGGCACAATGAGCTGATGCCCTGATTTCCCGGTCTTCTCTCACAGCTCCCCCAGGCCAGCTCAGCACGTCCACCTCACTTTCTGGCTTAGGATACATGTCCACTCTGGACCAATAACCCATAAGAGGGGATGTCCTTCACCCCAGGCTGGACACTAAGTCTTGAAATCAAGGGACAGGAAGCTTGCTTTCTCTTTGCTCTTTCCTAAATGATAGGTTTTCCTGTCCTCTCTGCCTCTGTTTATATAGTGTGTTGGTGGTGTGAACACATGTAGTAGCTAGGTCACAGGCTGCAGAATGGTGAGCTAGAAGACCTAGATGGGGTCATGACAGCACTCCAGAAGGAATGGACTCCGAGACTGGCAAACGATGTCTGCAATGCCCCTGTGGCACAGCACCCTGCAGGGACACAGACAGCCTGCTGGCAAGGGACATGGGGTTGGCAGGGGACACAGGCTACGGTACTGTCTCCAGTGAAGAAGGCATGTGCAGAGCAGACAGCAGCGGTGTGCACGCAACAAGCCAAGTCAACAACTGGCCGTAGTTGAATGTTTGTGTCTCTCCAAAGTTCATAAGCTGAAAATGTACTCCCTAGTGTTGCCTGAGGAGGGGACAGGGTCACTTCGGTGATGCTCTCATGAATGGGATTAGTGCCTTCATAAAAATATGGTTGTCCCTTTCACCAAGGAAGGATATACATGAGAAACAGGTCCCTCCCAAGACACCAGATCTGCCAATGTCTTGGGTCATCCCATCTCCCAAAACTGTGAGCAGTAAATTCCCAATTATTATTATTCATTACCTGGCTTGGGGTATTTTGTTTGTTACATTGATCCAGGCTAAGAATCTCCTACTCCTGAGAGAATCTGCCCTACCTTACCATCTGTGCAGTCATATTTTCTTTCATGACAATCCCACTTTACTCCTGGCCACACAGTTGAAGAGACCAGGAGTGGACACCCCCTCTAAAGGTGGCTATTCTATCAATTGGGCCTGCTTGCTAGTGAGAAGAGATGAGGTGGGCTCAGTCCTCACCACGGGGCCCTGTGAGGCAGCCTGGTTCATCTGGGGCCACTGGAATTACAAGGAAACAGATGATTTGAAGAGAGGTGAGACCAGGGTCGCCTCACAGCAAGAGGGGGTGAGAAGAAGCAGTCCTTGAGGCTGCCCAGCTCCTCACAGCTTCAGCCTCAAGTCACAGGGACCCTTCCAATCAACCCCTCAGTTGGGTACACTACCATCTAACACCAGGCGGTCAAACAATGGCTGACTCAATGGCTGACTGCAGTTGTGTGCGACTTTTTTGCAGCCCCACCTGTCAATCTGGGTCTTGCCAGGGCACTAAGAAGGTGGTTTACATGAACAAGGAGGTCTGGCTCCATGGAAGTCAACCTGGTACTTCAAAACCAGCCCCCTCATGTGGGACAGAGAGTGAAACCCCAAAGCATAAAAGCTGGTGGGTAGGCAGCCAGACTGGCCAGAGCTCAAACCCTCTGAGAGATTTCTTGGAGGGGAACCCCCAACATTAGAACCTCCCTCGAACAGACTCAAGTCAGCCCCACCTTTGATGATGTCGGTGTCTTCCAGTGGCAGCTTCCAGAGCATCTTGTACTTGCTGGCTGTGTCAATGACACTGGCTGCCGTGTACCTGTGGGCAGCCAATGGATTGCTCTGGCTGGGGCAGGGCGTGGAGCTCAGGGCAGATCAATGGCTCTCCTGCCCGCACCGCCCAGCCCTACCCTGGCCACTCACAGGCTCATGGAGCTGCGCCGCAGGGAGCCTGACTTCCGCTTCAGGGTGGTACAGACAATGAGGTCCGTGAACAGGAAGAGGGACCGGTCTTTCTTGCCTCCAATTGCTTTCTGTGGGGTCCAAGGTAGGATTCAGGCTGAGAGTGACAGTGCAGAGGCCCACCCATTTGCCCCAGTGCCCACTAGGACAGGGAGGCCTGGCGGGGAGGAGGAGAGGGCTCTCCCCCTCTGTGTGGCACACCTCTGGGGCTCCTGTGGGGAGCTGGTGCCAGAAGAATGAACTTGGGAGTGGGGGACATAGGAAAGTAGTCAACAGG
Source organism: Eospalax fontanierii (assembly GCA_035773235.1). NCBI lineage: Eukaryota > Metazoa > Chordata > Mammalia > Rodentia > Spalacidae > Eospalax > Eospalax fontanierii. Next base: position 166,909,500 of record CM069524.1, read on the forward strand.
ACCCTTCTTACCAATTCAGTGACCATCTCCTGCCTCAGGAACCGCCGCAGGGGAGCCTGAAGCTGTGGGGCAGGGGAACATGGTATCGTAAAGACTAGTTATTAATCCCTTAAACCTCCACAAATCCCAGGGGCCTACTGGCTCACTCCGGGAGCCAGGCCAGCGGGAGCAACATCCTGTCCTCTCCCCTAGAACTACGCTGCCAGACCAGGGACACAAGGCCAGACAGATGGGGAGGAGAACACAGACGGGTGGGGCAGTGTGGTCACAGAGGCCGGCACACCGCAGACCCTGATGTGGATGTGATGTGGGTGACCACCATCCAGGTGACATGCAGACGCAGGGCAGAGCAGACTCAGACAGGTCAGGACGGGGGCGGGCAGGTGCATACATCTTCCATGCCTTCGATGTGGGCCTCGATCTCCTGCAGCACACGGGCATGCCGCTCTGCTTCCTCGGCGCTCCTCACACCCTTGTTGATGCGTTCGGCCACCTGCTTGATGTTCCGCTGCGCATCCAGCAAGAGTGGGTGGTCGGGGTGGTCTTCAGGTGTGTGCTTCAGGAGGTCCTGGAGTGGAAATGGAGACCTACTTAGCTGTACTTGGGGCGTCAGACTGACTGCTGGAGCAGGAAGGATTATCGTGCAGGCACCAAGGAGGTCTTCCTTTCCTGCCTGATCTCTGAGGACAGACATAAGCCTCACAGTATCCTGTGCCCACCCTCCATACCTCCAGGCCTTGCCCTCCTGCCCACCCATCCCTGTGCCTACCTTCACCAGAAGCTCATAGCGAGGGATCCGCTGCACGGGCTTGATCATGAGGTCGGACAGAGCCTGCTTCTCCTTGTTCTCACGCATGCTTTGCTGAAATGCAAAGCAGAATGTGTGTTAATAGAGTGTTCTCCATGTGTAGAGTGACATGTCAGGAAAGGACAGGCTCCTAGCAAGTCCTCCAGCTCAGCCTGAGAGAGGAGGCTGATGCACTAACTAAGGCCATAGTGCTCCAGTTGAGAGCTCCTGGAACACCCCAAAGCTAGCCTGGGCCACCTCCATCCCTACCCCAGGCCACATACCTCCAGGAACTTGAGAAAGGCTGGCCTCGCCTCCTTAGCCACTCGCACAGCATCCTTTGCATTGAGGAAGTTATCGATATAGGCAGAATAGATGTTCACCAGGACGTCTTTAGAGAACTGTGGATGAGGAAGGTTAGGAAAGCTCCTGTGTCCCTCACCCACTACACCCTGTACTGTATCAAAGATTCAACTTAAAATGGTCAGGCTTGGACTTCTGTGTCTTTATCTGAGTGTGTATATGTTGCATGTATGGCATGTTACTGTATGATCAGATGTATGGTGTATGTATGTGCTCTTACATATATACATGGCATATTTTATGTGTGTTTGTGTGCAAGCACATGTACTTGTGCCTAGATGTGTCCTGTAAGATCAGACCTGGTTCTTTCACTTCCACTCCCACATTTCTGTCTCCAACCCCACCAAGTCAACCAGGCAGGTCTCAGACCCTGTTCATAATGGGGAGTGAGCAGACCCATTCTAGCTACTGGGCCTTTGCCCATGCAGTTCCTCTACCTGGAATACCCTTCCCAGCCCAACTATACCACTTTTGAGGCTAAGTTCCTTTGGGAAACACTTGCTGCCTGACTGGACCTCTGCTGGGTGTTTACATCTGGCCTCTGGCTTGCCTGATGTCCCAGGACCTGTTCTCCCTCTCCAACAGCAGGGCTCCTCTCTTAGCACAGAAAAGTGAAGCTCAGGGCAGGGAACATGCTGGCGACTAGCATCTGCTGGCCAATAGCACAGGGAACTTGCTGGGCTCCTGTCTTGGATGCACCAGATAGGCTGGTGCAGGTCCCAGAGTCTCTGTTTCTCTAAGGTGCCAACTCTCTCTGCCTCTAGACAGCATAGGACAGAGCCTGAGCAGGTGAAGGAGGACAGCCTTCCTGGGAAGGGCCATCCTGGGCTGAGCCCTGTCAGCCCATGGTCAGCATCCAGGTCCAGGCAGAGAATAAGCATAATCACAGTAAGCGTAACTATGGGTGGAGATAGTAGCACTTAATCCTAGCTGAGTCCTGATGTCACCATGTGGTGGCATCCATTTCACGCACAGTTTAAGACTTATTTATTTAGGTTCAAGGCCCCACTCTACATCCTAATAAGCACATTAAAACACACCCCCATCCTAACACCAGAATGCATGAGCTATAATTATTAAAAAGAGCCAGTCAGATTGACGTGTCAATGTCAAGTCCATAGTCAGGATCAAGAACAGGGCAGGTGTTTAGATTCGGATTAAATATCAGCATGCATGTGAGATCTGAATCAGTAACAGTACCAGCTCAGGGTCAGACTAGGTTCAGGTCTGTGCCAGTTAATAGAGCCAAGTCCAGAGTAAAGGTCAGTGGCTGGGATTGAAGTCCACATACTCGGGACACTCACCGACTGGACGAGGAGGGCTCCCACCTTCTGCTGGGCATGCCACGTCTGCACACAGTGCCGCACCTGCTCCAGGAACTGCTCGTGGTGCTCCAGAAGCTCCGGGATCTGGTCAAAGATCTCATCCACCAGTGAAGGGTCACACAGCAAGGAGTTCTCCGGCTGCTTCAGTGGCTGCATGTAGCCCTGGGGGACCCATGGGATCAGAGCACCTTCCCACAGAGATGGTACCCCCACCCCACCTGTACAGGTCCCTGAGTGAATGAACACAGAATCACCCAGGCCGGCTGCTCACTGACCTGCCTGTGTCTCCCAGGTTAGACCAGGAGCTCAGCAGTGAGGAGGGCTCTGTCCCCACATCTATACTCCTGCCTAGCCCGGGGAGGTCAAAGAGGTGAGGGAGGTTCAGAGAAGGTTTGCTAGCTGCATGAACAGAGCTTGAAGTAAGGAAGACAGAAGACCAGAGAAAAGGATGCTTCCTGGGAGACACTGCCCTTATTACTCTGCAAAATGTTCACCGAACGTTTACTATGTGCCACACACTCTTCTAGGTACCAGGAGAAAGCAGTGATCAAGAAAGACTTCAAAGCAGGATGTGGTGGCACACACCTGTAATCTCAGTTGTCAGGAGGCTGAGGCCTGAGGAGGATCACAAGTTTGAAGCCAGCCTGAGCCACACAGTGAGACCCTATGCCAAAAAATAGCCAATAAAAAAAATTGACAATGGGCTGGGCATGGTGGCACACACCTTTAATCCCAGCACTCAGGAGGCAGAGGCAAACAGATTTCTGTGAGATTGAGATGGGCCTGGTCTACATAGAGAGTTCTAGGCCACCTGAGGCTACAGGGAGACCCTCTCTCAAATAACCAACCCCCCCGCAAAAGATCTGATAGAGCCTATCAGACAAAACACACAAATAAAAATAATAATGGGGGAAAAGAGCTAATCAAATCAAGGATGTACATTCATTTTTAGCTATTTTTAAGAAAAAAAATAATCTTTGCTGTCAATTAAGTTATGATATGGCACCAATTTTAAGATCAGTTGCATGTAGAACTCTGGTGCTAAGTCAAAATGCAATACTGTGGCTTAGCAGTTAAGAGTACTGGTTGCTCTTATAGAGGGCCCGGGTTCAATTCCCAGCACCTTCATGGTAGCTAACAACTGTCTGTAATTCTAGTTCCAGGGGATCCGAGACCCTCTTTTGACCTCCTCTGGCACTGCATGACACAGGTGCACTTACATACATGCAAGTATGTCGATATTCATACATGTAAAATAAAAATAATAAATATTTTTTTAATATGATACTGTGGTGGCAGGCAGGGCAAGGGGAGCCAACTGGGGAGTTACTGGAGTCTATATGACACTCTTGTGAACATGTTTTAACAGTTTATATATCTGTTGGACAGTCTTCCACTAAAATTTTTTCTTTTCCCACCTCAAATCTACATTTAATAGTGTTTCCTGATCAGGAACAGCCTGCCCCATGGCAGATGCTCTTGAAGAGATATCGCCCTCTACTGGTCCACACTGTAACTACAGGTTAAAAATGTGGGTGCTATTTGAAAAGGTGTATGTGATGTTGTAATAGTACTTATATCAAACATTCTTTAAAAATATGATTTGTTTTCTAAAACAAACTTGAAAAAGTCAAGCTCAACAGATTCCTCTTGGCTGGCTAGGGAGTTTGAAAAGGCCCAGGGTGATGGAGAGGGGATAGCAGGTAGCCTTGTTCTCTGGCCAGTGAGAGACAGCACTTTGCCAGAGTCACGGTCTGCTGTTCCTCAAGAAGCCCAAACTACACCACTCACCTCTGGGCAGGCACACAGTGGGAGGAAAAAGCAACGGATGAAAAGCCTGAAATGCTGATACAGATCCTGCTAGACTAACACCTCCAACCCCTGAAGAACAACAGTCTGAAGCCCCAGAGCCACAAAAACCCTGAGAGCTGAGCAAAGGGGCAGACACTGCGCGCAAGGAATGAGTGAATTAGTAGATGGGAGTAAGAGCTCTGGAGACAGGAGGTTAGTGGAGGGTGCAGGGTGCCAGGAGGAGCTGGTCAGGGTGCCTAGGAAAAGGGGGGTTATTTTTAAATTAAGTATTTAATTATCAATTATTTATATGTGTGAGGGTTTCATCAGCATGCATGTAAGCACACCATGTGCGTGCAATGCCCTCAAAGGCCAAAAAAAGTCACTGGATCTGAGCTGGAGTTATGCATGGCTGTTAGTTGCCATGTGGGTGCTGGGAACTGAATCCGGGTCTCCTGCGAGATCAACCAGTGCTCTTAACCACTGAGACATCGCTCTAGCCCGGGAAAGGAGTTTTCTTAGTTGGAAGTGTTAGGGTTCAAGACAAGATGCAAGGATGGGGCTGGCACCCAGAAAAGTGTGGACTTAAGGTCTGGGTTCAAATCCCATCTCCTTCTGGCTGCTAACTTGGGTATATAACTCCTTTCTAGTATTCTAATTATTCTAGCTAGTTTTTTTTGAACTAGCTAAGTAGTCAAGTTCAAGTCTATTTCTGATCCTGAACTCCTGATCCTCCTGCCTCTACCAGTAACCCAAGTGCTGGGATTACACGCATGTACCACCGCACCCAGTTCATTTATTTCTGTTTTGTGTTTTTGAGACAGGGTCTTGCTACCAAGTCCAGGCTGGCCTTGGATTCCCCATTCTGCCTCTACCTCTCAATACTGACACCACACCAGGCCTTAGCTCCTCAATCTAAATCCCTGTCATGCAGGAACACTAGTGACCCACCTCAGCAGTGATCCTCAATCTAAATCCCTGTCATGCAGGAACACTAGTGACCCACCTCAGCAGTGACCACAGAGCTAGTGCGATCTCCATTCCAATACACTCTGCATGGGACAACAAAGGCAGCCGAACAGTTATAGTACTTCCTAACTGTGGCCTTGGATGAGCTGCTTTATAGCCCTTTGCCTCAGTTTCACTATCTATAAAATGCGGTGGCAAAGTGTCAGGGACATACCAGGTAGTAAGTGTCTGCTACTGTCTGAGTCTTCGTTTCTTCATTTGACATCCTAATGTACCTCACAAGGTTAAAGCAAAGATGAAATGCAACCTGACACATGCACACATCAACATACATACAGGAAATGCATGCACACCTCACTCCCCACTCCTGCCATCTGCACTTGGGAAGGCGCTGTCATCCCTTCTCTATAGTCAGGGAAAGTGAGGTCCAGCTGGGTGCATGAAACGCTCCAGGTCACATGGCTGCCCAAGAAGTGCAGCCAAGTTTGAGCACTGGAGCGATGTTCCAGGGCCCGGGAGGGACCTGTCTTCACCCCACACTGCCGGGCTGTGGTGCTCACAGTCCTTGGGTTCTGGTGACCACCTCCCTCCTCCTCTTCCACCCAGCACTCGCAGTTTGTGCCTCCACCATGGGTCCGGAAGGGTCCAGCAGATGCAGAGGAGGGCGAGCATGCATGCCCGCTGCTCCCACACTCATCTCCACTCTGAGCGATGACATGAACTACACTTACAGGCAAATCCAAGCTTAATGAACTGAAGTGATTCAACACTACTAACCAGTAGGAGACAAGTGACTCAAACCCAGGACTGCTTGACCCCACCGCCTCCAACTCTCACCTATGGATGCCAACAGGCCCTTGCACAGCCAGGCTTCCTGCCTGATATCTTGTGTCTGCAGGAGAGCCGAGCCCTTGCCCAGCCTCCTGCCTTCCTCCTGGCAGTCACATCAGCCACTTTTGTCCTCTCCAGGCTCCTGTACCATGCGGGTCGTCGTTGTAGTACCCTCTACCTGGAACCAGCCTCTCATGCGCTCAAAAGGCTCTCCTCTGAAATCCTACCCACCCTTTAGGTCTCTGCTGGACACTCCAACCCCAGAGAAGACACCTAGAAAAGAAGATGCAATTCTGCTGTTTTTTAGGGTCTTTTTGAGACAGGGTCTTCCTGTAGCCCCAGCTGTCCTGGAACTCCCTATGTATACCAGGCTAGCCTTGAACTTACAGAGATATGCCTGCCTCTGCTCCCAAGTGCTGGGATTAAAGGTATGTGCCACCATGCCTGGCTCAATTCTGTGTTCTTATCCTTCTATGAGCATTTTATAAAAACAGAAGCCATATATGATAAAACACACAAAAAGTAAAATGTACAATTAAAAAAATCATATATTATTTTCTATTTTTATGTGTATGTGTGTTTTACTTGCATATATATAAGTGCACTCATGTCATGCAGTGCCAGAAGAGGATGTTAGATCCCCTGGAACTGAATCTACAGATGGCTGTTAGCCTCCATATGTGTGCTGGAACTTGAATATGAGTCCTCTGCAAGAGCACCCAGTACTCTTAATTGCCAAGCCATTTCTCCAGCCCCAAATTTATAATTTTAACCAGCTTTTGTTTGTGTGTTTTTGAGACAGGGTCTCATGGCTCCCAGGCTACCCTTGGATTCCCTATAGAGCCCAAAATGATCGATTTTAAAATATTTTATTTATTAATTTTATTTTATGTGTATGAGCGTACTGCCTGCATGTAAGTACATCTGTGTCATGTAATGCCAACAGAGATCAGAAGAGGGTGTCAGTTCCCCTGGAACTGGAGTTAAAGATGGTTGTTAGCTGCCATGTAAGTGCTGGGAACTGAACTCAGGTATTCTCTAAGAGCTGGAAGTGCTCTTAGCTGCTGAGTCATCTCTCCAGCCCCTGACCTTCTAATTTTGGTCCTCCTGCCCCTGCCTCCTAGGATGACAGGTGTGTACTACCACTCCTGGTTTGGGCAGTGCTGGGGCTCAAAGCCAGGGCTTTGTGCACACCAGACAAGCACTCCACCAACTGAGCTATATTCCTAGATCCACTTTAACCAGTTTTCAGTGTACAGATTAGCAAATTCACATTAAGTATTTCATACTTTCATCTTCCCAGCCTGAAACTCTGGACCACTGAACACTAACTTTCCACATCCTCCTCCTAGCCCTGGCCTGCCCCAGCCTCGGCCGCCACCTCCACTTTCTACCTCTAAGAGCTGGACTACTCCAAGCACCTTGTAATACACACCATACAGTATTTGTTGTTATATGGCTAGCTTATTTCACTTAGCACCATGGGTTCACCTGTGTCAGAATCTCCCTCCTTTTCGGGCAGGACTACCCACATACATGTGCATGCCCCTGAACTTGTGCATTGCTGTTTGTCTCCAGGTGTGACTTGCCTGGCTGGTGATAGCTATTCTCCTTCATAGTCTGTGAGCTCCAGGGAACAGGTCCATGTCCCTCATGTCTATAGAAAAGCTCAGTACAGATTTAAAGAAGGAAGGAAGGGAGAGAGGAAGGGAGGGAGGGAGGGAGGGAGTCAGTCTACCCAGCATGTATACCCAGGCTCTGGTAGAAGCAGGTGCCCTCCCTGCTTCTAGGCTGCTCCATATATTTAGCTTGTCCTCACCAGGACTGAGTGCTCCCAGGGAAGGGCTTATTTTCCCCTCCTCCGTGGGCTTTCTGTATCTGGACCAGAGCCTGTGTGCAACACATACCCAGCATTTAATTCCAGTCAACAAGTATTTTCCCAGTCAATGAGTAAAACAGAAGGTGCATGTTCAATGAGTACATGGCTCAAAACTTGTGTCCAGGGCTGCTAAGGAGATATGGAAATTCTGTGGGGAGGAGACTCCTGCCCTGCCCTGGCCTGGCCCCTCCATTGTCACCTTCCCTGGAGGGAGTGACCGCTTCCTCTGGGCAGTCACATCAGGGATTCTCCACAGGTAGGTGGTGTATGCCAGGGTCACAGCTCTCTGGTCTCAATCCCCATCCATGACATGAGAGTTCCCACCTGTCTGCCTTCTACACTTGGAATAGTGCTGTGGGGGCCTAGGTCATGGGCCTCACCTGCATCAGGGTGCGCAGTGACTCCACATATGATTGCTCCGTGTCCAGCAGGGTCATGGTCACGTGCTTCCGCATGTCCTGTGGGGATAGGAGAAGGTGAGTGGTATTTTGTTTTGCTCAGCCACTGTCACCAGCAGCCACATGCAGGCTCCCCTGCAGGCCCAGGGAGTCCATCTAATCTTTCCCCTGGCCTTCCTGCCCCTAAAACAGTCTCTCAAAGCATTCCGGACTCCGTCCTTCCAGAGATGATCCCCTGCGACTCAAGCACATGTCGGAGTTGACCGCCGCTCCTCCTTCTTCCTCTCCCTCAAGCCTAGTTGCTGCAGCCGGAACAGTTCTGGACAAACAACAGCAATTTACACAGAGAAATGCCTTACACGGGGGGCCAACTTTAAAAATGCCACCTTTGCCTGCATATATATAAGTATACCACATGCTTGCAATGCGCACAGAGCCAAAAGAAGGCATTTGACTCCCTGGAACTAGAGTTAGGGACTGTTGTTAACCACTATGTGGGTGCTGGGAACCAACAAATTCCAGTCTTCTGCAAGAACAGCCAGTGTTCTTAACTGCTGGGCCAATTCTCCAGCCCCTACTGCTCACTTTTCTAGCTGTGGTAAACTCACCTCAGGTGACCTTCCCTCTGATCCTGGAATTGTGGGTCAGACCTGTCCCTCAATAAACTATAAAGAGGCACACTCAAAGAAGGGTGTACCCATGCTAGGCTCTACTGATACATGATGACATCCCCTTGGGTTACAGGGGGCTTGGCTTGCCATACCTCGCCAGTCCTATGCTCTATCTGATGTGCTCCCTGGGTCCTGCCTCAGAGATCCCAGATACAACCAGGTCATTTATCCTCGAACTTCTGGGCCTTTAAAACCTTGGTGCAGCTTTGGGTCTCCCGTGCCAACTCCTGTGCTCTCAGGCCTTGGGACTCTCTAGCACCTTACAGGTATATGAGACCTCCTTGTAGTCTCACAGCCCCTGGACACAGGCATGGTCACCTCCACTGCACAGATAAGTCAAGTCTGAGAAGTGACATCACTTGCCCAAGATGACACGACCAGTTACAAAGCAGGGCCAGAGCTTCTGTCACCACGTCATGCAGTGCTTTAGGGCCCTCACACCTCAAGTTCTCATTTATACCGACCAGCAGACTCAAAGCACAGAGTCCCCAGCTCTGCCCTTCCAGGCTGTGTGACCTGGTGGCCTTGTTTCTGCTCCTTTGCAAAATGGAACAAGAACCCCTTGCTCCTGGCACTGCAGAAGCACGGGGACGGCGAGCAGGGAAATGTCCGAATGTGCACAGTGGTTCTCACCATCCCAACTCATTCTACTTCAGTGAGACCATGTGGGGCATTCTCTGACCACAGGACGGCCAGACCAGGCTCTGGGCCTCAGAGTCACCATCTGCTGCCCACATCCCCTGGTCAGCCAGGCCCAGCTTGGGTTATAGTCAGAGAGGTTTCCTGAGAGGCAGGGCTGGCACTGGGCCTGCTGGCGGGGAGGCCGGGGTGGCACAGGGAGCTGACGCTGCAAGGCTGCCTCTCCCAGCCTCCTCCCGGCTGCAAAGCACAGTGGGCTGTCACTCAGCTGTCAGGTAAAGCGCAGAAAACAAGGCCAGCTCCGTGTCACTGCATAGATCACCCTCTGCACGTGTCCAGACACGGGAGCAGCACATGGGGTGAGGGGGACAGGGGAAGCAGGAGACGAGGGACGATGCAGCTGTCAGCCAGATCAGCAGGCCCACCTGTTCCCAGCCGGACAGGCCTGCAGGCCCCAGTTCCCTCCAGATCCCCTCACCCCTCAATAGCCGTGTCCTCAGACCTTTACTACACAGATAGGGACCTGCGAGGTGTGCAAGGGGGAGAAAGCAGGAAGACAGAGGGGGAGGGAAGCTCTCCTAGCATCACAACCCCCAAACTGAGATCCGGATGTACAAGGCATGAGGAAAGACACAGAGAGAAGCCATAAAGGCAAGATGCCCTTCATCAAGACAAAAACACAGCCCAGTCACCAGCAGCAAGTCAGGTCCTGCTACCCAGAGGCCCAGGGCAGTAGAGACACACAGGATAGCACAGCGCCTGAATGGGGACAGAGCCACAGTCTCCACTGAGCCTAGAGAGTGGAACAGAGTCCAGGCCCAGACAGACACCAAAACTAGGTGACATTCCTGGAAACCACCTCCTCCCCCTCCAGGAAGGCACTGGGAGCCAGGAATGGAGTTACCACCTTTTCACAGCGTGACATCTCCACCAAGGAGCAGGTCCAGCGGGGAGACGGTGTGGGAAAGCAAATCTGGCTCCCCCCAGCGTATGTAGACTGTTGGGGTGCCTCGACCCTGGCAGAAAGGCTGAAAAATCTGCTTTCTGGAGACCTGGGGTACCCTGGCAACAAATGTGCTTCCACATAACCCACCTCACAAGCTGAGCACCACCCTGGGCCTTGACCTTAGCGCACTGCCACACCATCCCCACCCGAGATCCTCAACCATCAACCTCCCTGTCTTCATCCGAGGCCAGTCCCCTCCCTCTCCCCCAAAGCAGGGGGGCGCGGGGAGGCAAGGCTGCTGGCGCCTAATCGAAGTTCCAGGCCCTGCTGTCCAGCATCTGCCCACGCTTCCCCCATCTCCTGGGTCGGCTGCATCCTAGGCCAAAGCCTAGGTCCCTGGCTGCCCTTCCCGTTCCCGGTACCTGGGCCTCCCCGGGCTCCTCCGTGGCTTCAGCGCCCCCGCCCCCGGCGGGCTCCCCGGAGGCGGCGGCCGGGCCCAGCTCGCGCATGTCTTCCAGCGCGATGGTGAACTGGGCCAGGGTCTTCACCATCTGCAGCATGCGGCCGGGCCGCCGCCGGGGCGGAGGGGAAGGGAGCGGAGTCGGAGGCCCCCTCCCACCCTCGCTCCTCCGGGGCTCGGCCCCGCCGCGGTGGCGGTGGCGGCGGCGGGCCGAGGGCGGCGGCGACGGGAGCGCGGCCGGCGGTGGCGCTGTGGCCTCCACCGCGCCGGGAGTGTGCGCGGCGCCGCTGCAGGGAGGGTCCCGCCCTCCCCGCGCCGCCCCCTCTCCGGCAACACACCCAGGGCAGCGGGGTCGCCCCCGCCGGGACGCAAGTCATGCCCGCTCGCCGACAGACAGCGTCCACAGCGGTATCTAGCGTGCGCGCACACTGGTTTACACCCAGGAGCCATAGATGAACACAGAGGCCGACACGGAACGGATCCGGTGCAGGACAGATCAGGGTCAAGTGCACCTACATCTATAGTATCCCCAGAGACCCAACCCCTGATGCTCAAGGGCCCTACCTGTGTTCAACAAGTACAGCACGGCAGAAGTAGGCACCCAGGAAGGTTGCAAGTGTCTCTCCCTGGAAACCACACGGACCCCAGCTCCGGGAGGAGGACTGGGTATGATGGTGGACGGGAGAATCACCCAAAGCACCCACCTTGGCCAGTTCTGTACCCCGTACAGTCACATTCTTTTCCAGTCCCCACTGCGGAGGAGCTCTGGAATCCCTGGTGTCTCCAAGCAGGCTCCTCAGAACCCGCTTCCTGAAACACCAGGGTCAGGCCAGAAGCTACCCCACACCCACAACACAACTTTGCCACCAGCTCCCACTGGGCACTGGGCAGGGGTCTATGCAACCTTCTGCTGTGCCCCAGGCCTAGGTAGCTCCATCTCCTAGTCCCTGAGGGCATCCATACTCCTTTCCCAGCTGACCCCTCCTTCCACTCTGTTTTCCCCTGACAACCAGACATCTAACCTCAACCACCCAAGTCAAGATCATTTGCCCACCCTTCAGGTGCCTTCCCTGGTTGCATCCTAGTTACTTCCCTGTTATAGTCTAGAAAGGATACCTCTTCCCTGCCTCAGGGTCTTGGCCCTGACCTTTTCCCTCCTTTGTAGTTACACCTTTACTTTTCCTTTAAGAGCAGTTTCTATGCAAATGCCACCTCTTCCAGGAAGCCTTCCTGGGTCCTCAACTTTTCTTAAACATTCTCGGTTTCCCTGTCTTTAAACAGGGATCAGTTTGTACTTATACATTTGAGGAATACTAGATGTCCATCTCCTCCCCAAAGACTGCCAGCTCCCTGAGGGGAAGGCCTATGTCCTCTGTAAGCCAAGGCACTAAGCACATATAATAGAAGGCTGGTAAACAGACAAGTCACCAAAGCCCTCCTCCTGCCTACTACAGCTAGCCTGTGCAAGTCCCATGGTGTCCCCTTGGCATGAGGCCTACCCTCTGGCCAGCTCTTGCATTCCTCAGTCCAGCCGTGCCTCCCTAGTCCCCACTCCCCACCCCATCCAGCCCTCAACCAGGTCCACAAGCCACACCTCATGCAAAAGAATTGTTTTTTGGTCGTGAGCCTGAGCCTTTAACCGCTGAGCCAGTTCTCCAGCCCAGGAATTTTTTTAAGATTTAATTTTATCTTGTGTGTATGAGTGTTTGCCTGCATGTATGTCTATGCACCAGGTGCATGTCTGGTGCCCGTGGAGGCCAGAAGAAGGCATTGGATCCCCTGGAACTGGAGTTAAAGACAGTTGTGAGTCATCACATGGGTGCTAGGAACTGAACCTGGATCCTCTGTGAGAACAGCAAGTATTGTGCCATCTCTCCAACCTCAGAATTGTTACTTTTGGGGTTTTTATTTATTTAATTTTTTTGGTCTTTTTGAGACAGGGTCTCCCTGTAGCCCCAGCCAGCCTGGAATTACTCTGTAGACTAGGCTGGCCTTGAACTCACAGAGATCGTTGGCTTGTCTCTGCTTCCTGAGTTCTGGGATTAAAGACGTGTGCCACCTCCCCTGGCTAGAATTGTTGCTTCTAAAATTTCTCCTGTCTCTGTCTTTGCCCTTCAATAGGGTCTCACGTGGCACAGGCTTGCCTTAAACTAGCTATGTGGTAGAAGATGACCTTCAAAATCTGATCCTCTTGTCTCTACCTCTCCAGTTTTTGGATTACAGGCTTGTACCACCATGTGGTTTATGCCATGCTGAAGAGTCAAACCCAGGGTCTTGTGCATGCCAGGCAAGTGCTCTACCAACTGAGCTACACTCCAGCAGTCCCTCCCCACCTCAGTGTTAAGGATTTACCCTGGGCCCTCCCACGTGGCAAGCACTTTTCTTCCTTTCTCCCTCCCTCCTTTCCTTCTTTTGAATGGTTTGTTTAAGCCTGGGTCTTGCTATGTAACCCAGGCTAGCCTCAAACTTGAGATCTGCCTCAGAGAGAGAGAGAGAAGATCTTTAAAAGTTAGAGGCCAGCCTTGTCTGCATAATGAGTTCCAAGCCAACTATGGCTATGTAGTGAAACCCTGACTCAAAAACAAATAACAAACAAAAAACAAAAACAGGGCTGGGAATGTGGCTCAGTGCTAGAGCTCTTGCCTAGGGGGTGAAGCCCTAGGTTCAATTCCCAGCACTGCAAACAAACAAACAAACACACACCCCACACTACACACTACACACACACACAGTCTGATGATTCTCCTGTTACCTCCTGAGAGATGGGATTACAAGCATGGACCCTTATGCCTGGTCCCAGTGAACGAATCCAAATCATCTAAAAAAATTATACAATTATTAGTTCCTCAAAAAAGCCAAGAATGAAAACAGGCAAGGGTATTTCAAGACAGTGACAAGGTGGAAAGCTGCCTGGTGCCCCACTGTGGTAGATTCCAGGGTGGGCACAGATGGGGGGGGGTGGGTGCTGTCAGTGAGCTGAGGTAGGGGTCAGAGCCCATACTCCGTAGGGGCTTAGTAAATTTGTGCTTCATTAGTTATTGAACAAACTGTGAACTCATCTGTGTCCCGAGTCCCCCTGGACTTTTCCCCCCGAGTCAGAATAACCATTTATTCAGTTTGCTGAGTGTGGTAGCCACCACATGATGCCCGTTTCTGGCCCCTCTAAGTGTTTCTCAAATTGGAGCCCCTGGACTGTGAACCCAGTACCTCCAGGTAATGTTCTCAAATGCACATCCATCACTCCTCCAAGAGATTACAAACCCTACCTCAAGGTTGGGGCGCAAAATCTGCCTACCTTTTTCCCTCCCAAGGAACTGGTCTGTGGCTTTCTTGCCACCCCCTCCCTCCCTCATCAGGGTGGGCATGTGGAGAAAGGATACAGAGAATGGGTGTGCCCATGCTCAGTGTGGGCTGCCAGGTGCCAGGGATAATTGCATGCATGCACACAAGCCCATGGCCTGAGAGCTTCACTCTTGGCAGGGTGCTTGGTCACTGCTGATTGCTAATCCACCTCTGGTTGGCTGTGTAAGTAACTCCTCCAATTTGACCATCTCTTAGACTATCAAGACCTTGGCCTCAGTTTCCTCTGAGATGTGGGGAGGCAGTGCATAACTGGGGGGATGGCATCTCTAACAAGGTTCATCCATCCATCCCTCACTAGCTTCAGCAGGACCAAGCCCCGACAGGTAGTTCCCCACCTGCTAGCTTCCAGGACCCTTCCTGGAGAAGCCTGGCTTTGAACAAGACATGGAGGTCAAGAGACAGAGGAATATGCGGGTGCCAGAAGGAGGATTCACTGGAACCTGCCACCCTGAGAGGGGCAGGACTTAGTGCCAAAGGCACTGTCTGCTGTGCTGCTTTATTAAGGATGGTTAATTCGATCCAAGACTGTTGCCATAGCATTGGAGGGTGCTGGTGAGCACAGACATGAAGCTGCGGGAAGGGGAGGAGGCAGTGTTCCCGAGAGGCCCCGAAGCAGTGGGGGACTATCAGAGCCCTTTGTGGGCAAGCACAGCTGGGTGGGGCAGAGGGCCCCAGGAGCCCTGGAAGTATGAGTCTGGGCTTCTCTGATCACCAGTCTGAGGTGCCAATTTCATCTCCCTCTTAGAAATCTGTAGCTGTTTGGAGGCGAGCCTGGTCTACATAGCGAACTGCAGGCCAGTCAGGGATACGTGGTGATTTGCAGGGATACATATTTACCTGCATGTTTGTGTGTATGTGTGCCATAGCCCAGGTATGGAGAGACAACATAGGGGAGGAGGTTCTCTCCTTCCATCATGTGGGTTCCAGGGATCAAACTCCAGTCATCAGGCTTGGCATCAAGTGCCTTTTATCCACTAAGCAATCTTGCCAACTCCTGTAACTTTTCTTTTAGAAAATTTAAAAAATTTTATGTGTATGAGTATATTGCCTGAATGTATGTAAATGCACCCATGTTACGCAATGCCTTCAGAGGTCAGAAGAGGGCGTCAGATCCCCTGGAACTGGAGTTACAGACAGTTGTTAGCTGCCAATGGGTGCTGGCTGGGAACTGAACCTGGTTCTCTAGAAGAGCAGCCAGTGCTCTTAACTGCTGAGCCATCTCTCCAGTCCCAAAACAATTTTTATAAGTATGAGGACCTACCTCTCCATACCCCACAACTCACCCCAGACATCTCCTCCCCCACTAAACAGCCTTCTACCTCCTCCCTCTGCAGGGACGGGTAAAAGACAGTAAAGAGGAAGGGCTCAGTCCCCAACAAGCCAACATCTACTCCAGGACAGACCACTCGGTACCCTGGCTCTGGGGCCACCTTTTCTCCAGCACCAGGAAACCCTTGGCCCTCCAAATAGGCCTGCTGCTAACTTCCCCATCTCTGAGGGAATGCTGGCACCCTGCTTACCTGCCTTCAGACCCCATCCATTCTGACCCCACTATCTTGCAACTACTGTTGGACCAGTTGGAGGAGCAATGATGATAAAGGCTGGACACAGGACAAACTAATGGATGAGCCACAGTAATGACCAGAGAGCTGGAAGGATGAACCAATGGAGTGACAACAGACAAATGAAAGGACGGGTGAACAGACTGCTGACTCGGTGACATGCGAACACAAGACAGAGGGCACGGGTACACAGCCCAGTGGATGAGGAGCTGCTCTGATTTTGTATTATCTACTTGTTGATTAGTTCAGTAAATAATTATTGAACTCCTATCAGATTCCAAGCATTGTGTTAGGGATTTAAAAGTAGGAACAGTGGTCTCAGGCTGAGGAAATGGCTTGATGGGGAAAAGTGCTTGCTGCTTAAGCCTGATGACCTAAATTTAATTCCCAGAACCCACATAAAAAGCAGACGGGATGGCATGCATCTGTAATTCTCTCATGGTGGGATAAGAGGCAGAAGCGAGAGAATCATTGGAAGCTTGCAAGACAGCTAGCCTGGAGGACATGGCACAGCAGAAGATCCACCAAGAAAGATCCTGTCGTAAAGACTAGGTGGAAGGAGAACCAACTCCCAAGTTCAAAGTCAGCCAGAGACACGTGAATCTCTGTCTCAAAATGAAAATTTAAAAAAGCAAAGGTAGCTCGTAGAGAGGATGGAAAGTAGGTTTCATCAGGTTCCTTCAGGGAGGAGAGGGTCTCCAGCCTCTCCCACTTGCCAGATCTTCCCACACCAGGACATGGGCGCACCAAAGGATCCTCACCGTAACAAATGCTGTTTGCACAGATTTTCTGGCCAGGTCCCATCATAGCTTTACAAGCCCCAACCACAGTCTTACATCACTGGCTCTGTTTCTTGTTATTCTCCCATTTACAAACCAGGAAACCAAGGCTTAGAGCGGTCATCTTGCTTGCAAGGGAGAGGGCCCAGCTAGCTGCCTCCACGTCTCCTTCCTGCGGGGCTGAGCTCATCTTTACCTCCCTGGCCCTCTGGTTGCCTAAGTTCCCTTTCACCGATCTCTTCTGTTCTAAGCCAATGATATAAACAGGTTCCCCTGACTCAGGAAAGTTTTGGAGGTGAACACAATGCTGTGCACAGGCCATGCCAGGATCAAGGACGATAGTCCCCTGGAACCCAGCCCTGGCTCCTAGCCCAGACGGACTGTCTGGCGCTCCTGGCCCCACCCACGTCCATGAACATGGAGTTGGTACTAGATGTTCCCAACTTAATGGGCCATCATCTATCTCCCTGATGGCTGCTGCCTCCTTTGATCCTCATGGTCATCAAGGAGACAAAAGTTCCCAAAGAGGGATTTCTTGGTAAAGAGACCTAGATAGCAGGCTCTAGAGCCATATACTTCAGGTTCATATCCTTAACTCTGCCACTTACTTGGGGTGTGGCCTTGGTCAGGACACCTCATTTCTGAAGCCTCAGCTTCTTCTTTGGTTCCTGCCTGAGATCCCTCCCTCTTCCCATCATTCATCCTCTCTCCTTGACTTCCTAGGTCACATCCTGGTCTCTGTAGACCCTTCCTTCTTGAAGGAGAAATCTCTCGAGGTTTCCCAGTTCCCAGGCCTCATAGGCAGCTGGAAGGGAAGTGTCCAAGCCACAGAGCTCCCTGGGGAGCAGCTGCTCTGGGTAGGGTTCTACTGATGAAGAATGGACTATGGAGATGGAAAGCAGAACTCCAGGACCTGCTGCCTCTCGAGGCACAGCCCTGTGTACTGTGGGTCTGTGTGCAACCAGAGGCAGGACTACGAAGAACACCAAGTATATCCCAGCTGTGTGGCTCCTCCACGTACACCTGCATGCCCCATCAGTGGTCATCTGAAGACACGACTGTACAGCAACCTGAGGGTGATGGTCCATGTGGTTCTATGGCAGAGGTGAAGGGTCCTTCAACACTGATCAAAACCAGCTACATGCAAAATAATGACAAACAGAAAAGCAAACGAAACCCACCACAGCTCACTTGTGGACCACTGACTGTGTAAGACCCCGACTAAGTCCATTCCCTTACCGTCTTATTTTCTCCTCAGTCACCCAGGTAGATCCATCAGGTGATATTTGTCAAAGCTAGCTCCACAAAACTGTCCAGTTGACATGTATCTTCCAATGTGGTGAAGACACTCTTCCCATTGAGGAAGGCCAGGGTTCCTTCCCTTGAGACTAGGTGGACCTCTGTCATTCCTCATCCACTGAGCTCTGAAAGGAGGCTATATGACACCTAGGTCAGAAAAATGCCATGTGTGCCACCTAGTTCTCTTGGCTTACTCACATTCCTGTTGTTTTGTAGTACTAGGGTTGGAACCCAGAGCTTCTCCCACGCTAGGTAAGCACCCCACCACGGAGCTACATCAATAGTCCTCTTAAAGATATTTTTATACCAGGTTTGGTGGTACATACCTTTAATCTCAGCACTTGGGAGGCAGAGGAAGATGGATCTCTGTGTGTTTGAGTTCAAGGCCAGCCTGGGCTACATGCATACATAGTGAGACTCTAGCCCAGGTACCACCTGACTTCACCAATGCATGAAAGACTCACTATGAGAAGGAAACTGAGGCAAAGTGAGAAAGACAAAGAAACCAGGGTCAAGCAGGCAGTAAGGGCTCTGAAATATGAGCCCAAGGCTCTTGATATGTGGACAGGAGGAATGAAATCGGAGGATGGTTTCTGTATGGAGCCATGTTCATCTGTTGGCCCAGAGGGACCCCAGCATGGGCAGTAATAGAAACCAGAGACCTTCCCAGGCTGGGGCTCAAGCTCAACTTCTGATAGCTTACCTGGTTGGCTCATCTCTCAGCCCAGAAGAAAACCCCTAACCACTGCACTCCTGGCCCCTCCTGAACCCCTGAGTACGACATACACTCCCACATCCTCGATGGAGAAGTGTACAACTGGTTAATGTTTAGTGAGGTGCAATTTTTCTAAAGTATGGTGTTCAGTCCTCACACCATTCTTGAGTACTCTGTGCTGGCTTCCTAGCCCATTCTTCTTCTCAATACAGATTTACCAGTGGCCAGTCTTGCACTGGATGGCTGCACAGGACAGCAACAAATCTGGGAACACGTGTGCCTTGTCACAGGAGCACTAAGGTCTAGAAAAGAGCCCAGTTCCTACAGGGTGCACATTCAAACCATTTTTTACAGATAAGGAAATGGAACTCCAGAAAGTGAATTTACTTAAGCCTGGAATTGGCCCCAAGTAACTAACTGCTGTATCAGAGGAGCTGAATGATGTTCACCAGGTTGCAGAGCACATAAACGGGAAGTCAAGTCAAATCCAGGGTGCCCTGAAAGGGGTGGGGGCTGTATTATCTTTCCTCCCCTGGATGGCTAGGAGACAGATGGACATAGGAGGGAAGTCTCAATGTCTGCCTAGCTCCCGCACCCCCAGAGATATAAGATTAATAAAAGCAAGAACCAGGTCTCAACACACAGTAGATGCAGACATGTATCTACTGACTTGTTCTGTGACTTTAGATAACTTGTTCCTTACTCTGGGACTCAATTTCCTGGCTGGAAGGTTCAAGTAGGCTCCAAATTCCCTACCAGGTTTCTTTAGGAGATGATGAGGTAATTCCTAGAAATGGGATACACAATCTGACCTGATTTCAGCAAGAAATCAAGTCCAAGCTGTCCAAGTTGAGCATGCCAAGGCTCCAGGAGCCGCACTTCTACCAACTGCCCGTAGGTGGCAGCAGAGGCCTGCAGGACAGGGACAGGGGCATGTGGTTTCAATTTAAAGCCAGTGACTTTTTTTTTTTTTTACATAGTTTTTTTCCTTTTCTTTTTTCTGTCACCCTGCCCCCTTTAATTTCAAAAAGACACAGCTGGACCTTCCAAACTGAAAAGGAAAAGTTTCTTAACATCCCAGATAATAGCCAGAAGCAGGGGATGGGGACTTGGAAGGTTAAGTCAGGCCTCAACAGGCGGGAAAAACATCTGATGCGCTAGTAAGCTCTGAATTTAGTCATGTTCTCTGCCCACAACTCTGTCTCCCCTTCCCTCCATTTTACAGATAAGAGCCAAAAGTCAGATCTGAGCTGAGGAGGGGGTCAGCTGCCCTAACTTGGTGGTGGAGATAGGACTTGCTAAATCTGGCAACTTTCCACTTTAGGAACTCCCAGGAAACCTACCACCAAGCCTGCACATGCTCTTGTTTACGTGCTGCTCCGTCTTGTGCCTGCCCTGGCTCAGGGTCCCAGAATGCAATGACCTCCAAGGAGCTCAACTCCCAGCTCTTAAAAATTATTTTATTCAAATATCTAAACCCTGTTTAGTAGGAGAACATTACCCAGGTCATTGGGGGACCAAATGGTTTAAGTCCACATCACCACCTTCTAGCTGCAAATATCTTTCCCTCAGCCTCAGTTTACCCACCTGGAAAGTGGGGGACCATGTACAGTTCAATAGCTACTCTGGAAAGGAGGACTCCCTTCCACCCCTCCACCCAGTTCTCTAGCATGTAGGGAGGCTGGGGTGAGGGGTCGTGGGAACGGAAGTTTCCAGGGTCTGTTTCCAGCCCCTCCAGTAACCTCCTTCCCTCAAACCCAGACACAAGGCGGGGTGGGCTCCCGCCTTGTACATACACTGTTGAGGGAAATGGGGTGTCTTGCCTGAGGGGCGGAAGATGACTCACTGGGCCATGAGCCAGGCACCCTGGGAAAGGCCAAAATGGCCTCAGGCCAGAGCCCTAGGGAGCAGGGGACAGGACCTGCCTGAGCTGTATATAAATCCTAGGGGCTCTCAAAGCCTCCCAGCCAAAAGACGCCATCTTCTCCACTTGCACAAGGCCAGAAATCTTTCCACTCAGGCCACCAGAGGCCTAAGAAGACGAGGTGGAATGATCTCCATCAGCTGCTTATCTGCCCTCCCAGCCCCACATGCAGCAGGCTCTTCCTACGAGCGCCAGTCTCGTCTCCACGCTCAGTACCTGGTCCCCTGCCTGGGCTGCTTCCCTGTTCTTGGTCAGGTCAAGTTCTATCTAATCCGTGTTCTGCCTCTTCCGATGAGCCTTACATCTTCCCTGTCAACCTCTTCCTCAGGAAATAGCTATCCTTACATCAATCAGTCCAGGGCAGAAGCCAACTGCTCTGTGACGGTTCTCAAGTTCATTCTTCTTTCCAACATGCCACAGATCTACATGGTGCCAGTATTGTGCTGCGAGGCATGCCCAGGGTACCAGAGGACAATAAATCTGGGAGCTCCAAAATGGTAGAGAAGGCACCTCTGCACTGTCCCAGGTCTAGAAAAGAGCCAGGTTCCCACAGGGTACACACTCAGCACACGAGTATCAATAACTGAATGAATGGTAGACAGCAAGTATGAGTGGGGCAAATGAGCACAGCAAGGCCATGATGTCCATGACCCTAAAGTGAAGGACAGAGGGACACTCCTTTCCACTGGACATAGGGGCATTGAGTCCATGACAGGAAGTGTCTCAGGACCGCAGAGTCTTTGGGATGCTTTTTCTCTAGCTTGTCCAGAAGGGCCTGGCCAGCTAGGATGTACCAAGACCTCACCTTCCATACCCTGACCCTGTACCAGGACCCAAGGGACACTCCTGGAGGGTGTGGGGAAGAGAAGGTCTACTCGCCAGTTATTATAACCCGGTGAGCCAGGGAAGTTCTTCCCCACCACACCAGGCCAACCTGGGCACCCTCAGGTGGTCTTCCTACCCAGAGGGCAGTGACCAGGCCCCACTCAAAGTTCCCTGCAAGCCAAAGGCTTGTCCCTGGGCCTGGGTCACACTGGCAGACGTTGTCTTGCCTGTGGCTGAGCAGCAGCAGCTTGGACTTCTAGGCCTTCTTATGCTTTTTCCACAACGGGTGACCAACCCTGAAGCCAGGATCGCTGAGTCAAAGGATTCTCAGCTGTGCCAGGCAAAGGTTTTGCTCTCCCGAGACCCTGGGACAAAAAGCTGCCCCCTCCAGGAAGCCACCGGGACAGTTTAGATCCACCATTCCTCTCCTCTGAGCTAATGGGGCTTGAGCCTCGAAACCTGAGGGTCTCTCTAAGAGCTGCTGCTGTAGTTGTTGACATTAAGTGGCATTGCCCACTACCCCAGCATTTACAAACTGCTGTAGCACTGAATCTCATGAGATTCTCATAGTAACTAAGCGGAGACACCAAGACTCAATGACAAGCCATAACTTGCTGGGGTTCTCAAGAGCAGGCAGTGGTGGGCTGGGACACTGATCCCCTCTGCCACTTCCCACTAAGTGGCTGGGAGTTTGGGTAAATCACTTAACCTTAAAGAGCCTGAGGACAGGAAAAGAGCAAAGGCCTAAAAATAGCAGTTCCCTCTGGAGGGATTCCTCTGTCTGCTTACTAAGCACTTCACAGGTGTTGATTTTAACCTCAAAATAAGTTCCTGGGCCTGTTATTACTCTGAGTCACAGAGGAGAGCAACAAGGTAGGACTCAAGATCTCTGGAGTGGACAGAACTCCAGTCCCAGGAGACCCTAGGTGGAAGAGGAGTCAGGATAGCCACGTCTGTCCAGAGTGCCAAGGGAAGGACTCCTTCCAGGGGCAAGCCTGGGAGTTCTGGCCTGCACTCCCAGCACAGAGACTCCGCCCACTCAGCTTGCTCCTAACTCCCACCGCAGGGAGGGCCCCTGAGTCATAGCACTTAATCTCTGAAAAGCTACCCAGAGAGGTGGCAGAGTATCATCAAATGAAAGATGCAAAGGCACGCATATCCACATACTGTACTGTCTCAACATCATTTGAAAACAAAACCAAAGACAGAGGCAGGGGCAGAGACAGAGACAGAAGACATCTGAAAAAAAGACACCAACATTAACAGTCAGCAGGGATCCTGAGGGGCGAAAAAAGAACCAGCACATTCTACTGATGGCTGACTGACTTCAGGAAGCCCCAATCTGTGCCTCGGTTTCCTCATCTATACTGACTATAAAGGACTTACTTAGTATAATATCTGGAACCGAGAAGGCACTCAAGAAATACTGGCTGCTGTGAATGACTGTAGTATTAGGTTAGGTTAAAGACTCAGAGAATCTGAGAAGGCAAGCCATCCCAGGATGACCGCATCAGATCAGTCCCCTCTGGGGCCGTCCCTGGCAGCCTTTGGTTGCATACCCCTACGGCTGAGGAGCTCATCCCTTCCAGTAGCACTATGGGAACATCTCTCACGAGAGAAAGACCAGGCTGGGCTGGACCTTTCAGTATCTGGTTGGCCTTAGGCTGCTAAGGCTAAGAAAGGATTCTCCTCTACCTACCACTTCAGTGTTTTGGTCTGGGATCCTTTTATGGTGGTGAGTCTTCAGATAAGGTTGAAAGAGGCTTTCTAAGTGGCTCCCTAGCCTAGGGGGCCCTCCTCTGTCCCTTCATATTCTACCACAACAGAGTAGCATTTGCTGGCAGTACTTAGTGCCTTTTCCACTTCGTTTGGAAAACAACTAAGAATCTATCTGGGTCTGACCTCCTCCCAACCCCCAACCCCTCAGTCCCCAGGGGCAGGAGGCCCTCCTGCCTCCTCACTGGACAAGGGCCTGGTGGAAAACCCCAGAGGAGGGGCCCTATGAGCTGGTTGTTGCCATGGCAATGGCAGCCCTGGAATTTGACCACTGGGGCCCAGGAGTGGGGGTGGGGAGTCCGTATAGGCCATGCTGTGGGCAGGAAGGAGGGTCCAGAAGCCAAGAAGTACAAGATAGGGCAGAAATCCAAGGCCTCTCCATGGCCTCAGTTTCCCCATCTGTAAAGGGCAAGGGGAATGAACCTTAGGATCTCCCTTTCAGGTTTTAACTGATGGGGGAGACAGCAAGGATAAGGCTAGTTGTCCCTACTGATGGATAGGGACCCCGAGGGACAAGGACTCACTAGAAATCAAAAGTCAAGTCCAGGGCCAGGCCTGATGGCACACACCTTTAATTCCAACACTCAGGAGGCAGAGGCAGGTAGGTCTTTGTGAGATCAAGCCTGTTCTACATAGGGAGTTCCAGGCTTGCTGGGGCTACCAAGACACTTTGTCTCAAAAGAACAATAACAAGTCAAGTCCAGAGCAGTGCCAGGACTAAATCCTGGGGTGTGGCCTGTCTACTCTGGCATTTCTGTATCTCTAGAGGGGATAAGCATGCCTGCTCATGGTAAGAAGGGGGCGGGATGAGGACACCCCAAGAGCTGATGTGGCTGGGTTGAGTTCACAGTCCTGAGACAGTGTAATGTGTCTGTCCACAGTAACTCCTGCCATTTCTGCTTCCTGAGAACTGGCAGAGGACCTGCCCCTCCTGGCCTGCTGTGCCAGGCTGCAGTGGGTATTTTTAAACAGGCGCCCGCCCCTTTGCCTTCCCACCTGCCCACTCCAGGAACACAATGAATTCTGCCTCAAGCCCTGCATTTTCTTCTGCCAAGCTAGTGCTAGAGTCAGAGCCAACCTCTGTACCCCACCTCTGATACAAGCTCCTCCCTCACAGTCAGTCCCAGGGTCTGGGTGATGTCTACGGTCTCTTCCAGGTATGACATTTAAGGACCAGAGAGGGGATGGAACTTGTCCAAGGTTATACAGCACAGAGAACTTGGGAATACTGTGTGGCCCAGCCGGAGTCCTTACCTCAAACACCACTGAGTTTTTCCGATGCCACCCCAGCTCCTTCCTCCTCCACAGACCCTTAGCAGTCACAGCCTCACTCCCTCTGCTGACCTTCACACTCACTGCAGAAAGATAACACAGCCGTGACTCCTCAGCTTAAAACATCAGCCACAGGGGGAAAACAAAAAGAAAGCTGGAGTCATAACTCACACTCTGCACCAGAATAAATTCTAAGATCAAAGACTGGGATGTAAAACAAAATAAGAAAACATAATACAGCAGAGGAAAACATGTGAGAATTGTTTTACAACCTTAGGATGGGAAAAGCTTTTAAACCAGGGCTCCAAACTCAGCAGCTAGAAAATATGGCTTGATCAGTCAGAGCACAAAATGAAGACTCTCGGCCATCAAGATGTGTTGGGCAGATTTTGGCAAAAGCCTAGCGACCTGAGTCTGATCTCTGGAACCCATGTAAAGGTGGGAAGAGAACTAAAGTCACAAGGTTGTCCCTCTGGCCCTCACACACGGGCTGTGGCATGTGTGCTCACTCCAATAATAAAAAATAAAAGCTTTTAAAAATAAAATAAAATAAATAAAAATAAATAAATATTTGGAAGGATGGCTCAGTGGTTAAGAGCACTGGCTGTTCTTGCAGAGGACGTGGCTTCCATTCTCAGCACCCACATGGCGGCTAACAACCGTCCTTAACTCCTGTTCCGGGGATCTGATGCCCTCTTCTGACCTCTGAGGGAAATGCATGACACAGGTGCACTTACACACATGCAGGCAATACACTCATACACATAAAATAAAAATAGTAAATAAATATATTTTTTAAATTAAAATAAATACATAAAGCCCCCTGAAGAGCACAAATACTCCACAAAGTCAAAACTCAAGTAACAAAAAAGGGAACAATATCTGCAACTCACAACTCAGTCAAAGAACTAACTCCCCAATCCCAGTGTTTAAAGGGTTCCTAGAAATGGCTAAGATCAATGCCAACAACCAACAGAAAAAAAAATGGGTACAGGAAAGGAAGCTAAATCTTGCTTAGTATGAGGAAAAAATGCAAATTAGAACACAGAGATGTCACATGCACCTATCGGGTTGGGAAAATATCCACAGGTCTGAACTGGTGAGGCTGTGGGGACATGTCTCTTCCATACCACTGCTGTCACGCCCCTGTGGGTAGCACCAAAATACAAATCACACACACCCATTGCCTTAGCAATTTTACTCCACAAGGGGCCCTGCTCCCTGAACAAAATAAAGAGTTTTGCCAAAATACTGTTTGCCAAAGTATTGTTTATAAATAACAAGAAAAGGCCTGAAAATAACCTAGATAGCCTGTAATTTTTATTATTTTTTTTAAGATTTATTTTATTTGTAATTATATGTTTGTGTAGGGGTGTATACATATGAGCCAGGTGTCCATGAAGGCCAGAAGAGGGCACTGGATTCTGAAGTTGTAAATGGTTGTGATCCACCAGATGTGGATGCTGGGAATTGAACTGAGATCCCTTGTAAGAACAGTATGTGTTCTTAACCACTGAGTTCATTCAAGGTTCTGTTTGAGAGAGGGTCTCACTGTATAGCCCTGGCAAGTCTGAAACTCCTTATGTAGAACAGACTGGCCTTAAGCTCACAGAGATCCACCTGCATCTGCTTCCCAAGTGCTGGAATTAAAGGTGGGTGCCACCACACCTGGCTCAATCAAGGCCTAGGCTGGCCTCAAACTGGAGATAATCTTTGTGCTTCAGTCTCCTAAATGCTGGAATTACAGGTATGAGCCACCACACCCAGCTAAATATCCTTTAATCTGTGGTACCATACAGGTTGATAATCACACAGTAAAAACACTATGTAGTACAGGGCGAACACAGAAGCCCACTCCAGTCTCGACTCAGCTGTGCACAGCCTCTTCATGCTTTTTAGCCTTCTTCCTCCTAGTCAGGGACTCCTAGGCTCCCCTAATCTTGGGATCTCTGTCCTGGTTCTGATCACCTCCTGGTATCCCTGGCACTTACCTCTGTCCTAACCCTATACACAGGACCAGGTCCCAAGGTAACTGAATACCAATGGTACAGAACATGGTGCTGCTCTGCGTTCTAAGGGCTCAGCTTCTGTCTTTGCTGTCTCCTGGTTTCCTATGTCCCCCTCTAAAATAGTTCCAGTCTCTCAGGTGACATCTCTCTAGGAAGCCTGGCTGTTCATCTTCTATGCAGAGAACAATCTGGTTTTACCCTTTGCCCCTTCTGGAGAGTCTGGGAGGATCCTTCTTCAGGTTCAAGTCCTTTACCTTAGGATGAGCTACCCAGGGCTGCGCTTCTTTACTGGCCAGCGCTTGGAACTGTGTCTCCAGGCTAGATGAAGGCAGTGGGGCCAGAATTTATCGGGTGACTCTGGCACCCCACTCTGGGTTGGCACATCAAAAAGTATAGGCCAGCGGATCCAGTCAGGAATTAGTTAATTCTACAGCAGGGTGAAGATATCTGCCAATGAGAATAGGGCACAGTGCCAAGCCCACAGGGTCCCACGCCTGCTCTACACAGCCCCCAAGTTCCTTTCCTGTGGACGGCTGCCTGGGGGACAATCCAAGACTTTCACAGGGAATTCAGCTCATCGCCCTAGAAAGAATACTCTGGGACACTTTCAGAGGCCTCATCTCCACACCTCCCCGTTTCATCCATGTGGTCCCTTCCTTAGCCAGGCCAAGTCACCACTTTCCTCTTATACTTGCTTTATGGCTTCCCGCTGATATCCAGACCAGCCGCCAGACATTATCACATCTAATCCTCATAGCAACCCTATAATAGGGGCCGTCATTATCCCATGTGTCTACACCATACATGAACCACAGAAGGGGTACTCATGGTCACACAGCAAAGGGGAACAGGATTTGAAAATGTGAAGCCATATGGCTCCGGTCTCTTCCTTTTAGTTTTTGGAGACAATCTCTAGTGCCCAGGCTGGCCTTGAACTAGAGATGTAGCTGAGGATGACCTTAAATTCTCGATTCTTCTACCTCCACCTGTGGAGTGCAGGGATTATAGAAGTAATAACTTCATCCAAAATTCTTAAAGAAGTGGGGGTCTGGTTATGTGGCAGCCTGGCAGGCTAGCAGTGTCAGAGGCAGGGGAAACCCAGGCCCTAAAGGTCCACACTTCTGACTGCCTCCGAGCTCAGGCTTCCTCCTACAAACCTTCATTCATTCTCGTTTCATTCACTCTGAGGAAGACCTTTCTGATACTGACCTAAATTACCTCATGAGAGAAGAGCCAAGATTGCTGGGCTTCTAGAAAACATACCACTCACTGCCTTCCACTGAGCTGGGCTGAGACAGGGTACATGTTCTGGAAGCACAGCTGGCTGCCAGTTCCTGTTATCCTCTACCCTCAAAGACCTCCTTTCCAGGCTATAGCAGTGGGCAAATGGGTCTTCCATTACTCTTACAAGATGTCCTCCTAACTAAGTTGGCCCAGGCTGGTTCTAGAGACCCTAGGTAGGGGTATCACCTGCTCATAAGCACTCCAAGTTCAAGTAGGCTGCTCTATCTGCCTGGCTCCTCTGGAGACTTGGTCCCACAGAATGCTCCCTATCCAGGGAACCCGACTGACTGACTGACTGAGCCTGAGCTTCGATGGGAAAGTCTGCCTTGCTCTGTGCACCTCAATCAGGGTTTCCCTCTGCTCCTAACAGGCATTTTCCCACTGAGCCCAAGGTAGTTCTAGGACAGTGCATGTGGTGCTGTGGTCCAGGGAACAGATACACCCCCATTTTACTTAAATCAATGACTGGCCTGTCTCACAGTTCTGTGCTGGGATTCCACTAGAGAAAGAGTTCCATTCTTCTCGAAAGCTAAGGAACACTGACTGGCATGGGTTCAAGTCCAGATAGTCAGGCCCAGCCCTTGAGTCTCCCCAGGACCTATAAACCTCTCCAGGGCAGGGAGCTTTTGTAGTACCCAAACATGCCAGGGCTGTTTCATCCCAGGCCTCTGCTCTGGGGGCTCTTGGCTCCTTTGACTTGCCAAGACTCTAGTTCTTCAGGTTAGCTCTTGCTGCCCTGAGTTAGCCTCCGTCACGTCCATCTGCCTTGGCCTCCTGTGACACAGGTATTCAGATAGTTCACTGGGGCATGAGCCCCTTCATGTTCACACAGTGGCCCCAGGCTACCGCAGTGGACAGCAGCTGAACTGAGTTTTACATATTACCTGGGTTCTGCAGATTCACTGTCTAAAGCTGAACCCAGTGTTATACAAGTAGTAAGAAACGTCAGGAGTGGCCATGCAGTCAGCATTCAGTCCATCAAGATCATAAGCATGTTGCACTTGCCCCATGGGAATGAGGCCCTCTCTCTTCTCACTACTCTGGTTCTGGAATCTATTGTTCAGTCCAGCACCCTGCCAGGCACTTAGAAGGCTTCTATATAGCAACAAACTGTTCCATTCACATGCCCCAGAAGGATGAGGCCTGTTTCAGTCACTTGCCTCGGTGACATCTGGTTACCCCTGTCTACTCCAAAGTTGTTACCATCAAAGCTTGCTTACAGAAAGGTCTGAGGGAAACCAGGCTAGGTCCTTACTTCTGATACCTGCACAGGTTGTGGGTCAGGAATCTGCCAGACATTAAAGAAGTGTGGTATCATGTGCACATGATGCAGAGGGTCTACTGTCAACTCCCCTTCCCTCCCCCTCGCTCCAGTGTGTGCACCCTAGCCTGTGGCTCCTGCTAAAGCTCCTCTATTCATGTCCAGCCGAGCACAAGACCCAGCACCCACAGCCTGGACCTGGCCACAGGAGCTGACTTGGTAAGCAAGGGGAGAGGCACATTGCTGCCTGGACCTAGAAACTAAACTTGTAGGACAAGGCTCAGCACTAGGGGCCCAGAGGGAGACAGGGCAGGAGGCCTGGGTCGGGGAGTCTGCCTGGGCCTCTCTGGGCTCTTTGTCCAAATATGGAAGGTTTTTTTTTTTATCTCCATTTGAGTCACGCCGGCCATGGCCCAAGAGATCTGCTTTCCAGATACTGCAGACAGGACCGCGCCAGCCCCACGGGCCTTCCCCACTCCCCTTTCTCTTCCTCGCCCAACTTGCACCTTTCCACCCTAATAAGCCAAAGCCCTCTTCACCAACAGAGAGCCCCACATCACTTAGCTGTGCTCCAGCAACAAAGGAAGAGTCCCTGGGCCCACAGACAGAAGAAGTGCTCATTCCTTCTATGGCTTGTCATATGCTTTCACTCCCAAAGTGCCCATCCGGTCAGGGGAGCCATTCACTAATATTTATTGAGCAACTGCTGTGCTGGTTTCTAGGGCTAGGACCATGAGCTATGAATCCAGCGGACTCACACGCCTCACCCTGTACCCATCATGGTAATGCTACCCGCCCTGTCAATCCTGAAAGCCAAGGGCCAGATGAACACCTTGGGATGCTGGAGCCGGGCTGTGGGGTTGGACTCCAGCTTAAGCAGCTACTCAGCTGTCCCAACCTAGACACTGTTCACAGTGCTGAGCCCAGGTTCACCCATTGACACATGGGGACAGCCCCTCCTCCCCACAATGCTACTCTGAGGATTCAGTAAGTTCATACATGGAAAGTACTTAGATTAGGCCTGGAATGTAGCTCAGTGGCAAGCGCTTACCTAGCATGCAGGAGGCCTGAAATGAATGAATGAATGAATGAATGAATGAATGAGATCTGTGCCCGGCCCCTAGGAATGCTTGGTAAGTTTTGCTGCCATGCCTGTCACAATTCACACCTTGAGCCGAGCAACCTACAGTCAGGTACTGTGGACCTTAATTTTGAAGATTCTCCACTAGCTTCTTTCCTGACCTCTGCATTAAACAAAATTCACTTCCCAGCCTTGAAGGACGGCCAGCATGGATTATAAACCCCACCACTCATGGGCTCTGTGACCTGGACCAGGCATCTTACCATCTCCAGTTCCAGTGTCCGATTGCCACCCCAACCCCAGGGGCAATAATACTCAGAAGAGGACCCTTGACCCCTGTGCCAGCTTCCACCTTGTCGTCCCCTGAGGAGCCAATACAAGCCTAGCCCAGGTGTAGAGGAGCTCAGGTAGCTTGGGGCAGAGTGGACCCGGGGCAGGGCTCTGCGGGCCCCTCCTGCTTCTCCACATCACTTACTCAGTACATATACATTGAGGTTCTACTGTGTGCCAGGAACAGGGTTTGACATGGGTGCGTCCACCTGATCAGAACCAAGTATGAAGTCACAGAGTGACCCAGGGGCCTTTGCTCACATCTCCATACCCAAGCAGGGTAGAGGTGTAATAGCTCTGTGTCCTGCAGCAGGACACAGTTAACACCTGAGATGGAAAGTGCCACACAGGGACCCTCTGGGGACCTCTGGTGGGTTCTGTTCATGGAAGTGAGGAGACACTCAGACATGGCCCAAGACCCAAGGACCGAGCAGGTGAAGGAAAGAGAGGGGGAGAAATAAGGAGGTAAGCAGCCCAGAAGAGAGACAGGCCTATGCGAGGGAGGAGAAAGAAGCGGGAGCCTAGGAGCCCAGGTGACGAGGGAGGACAGAGGTAGGAGGGGTCAGTTTGGGCGGCCCTCACCGTCTCTCCTCCTCCTCCACCCAACCCCCTCCAGTTTTGGGGCCAGGCTTTGCACTATTTTTAGCTGGAGCTGAATTTAGCCATTCCCTCGGAAATTCCTCACTCACCCCAGGCAACGCCCCCGGCTGGCCTTGAGGAGAGGCCTGGAAGTGGCTGGTCCAGGCAGGAGGGGAGAGGAGGGGAAGGGCTCCTGAGCAGCAAGGGATCTAGCAGGGGTCTTGGGTTTTTGATGGAGAGACTGAGGACCTATCAGGCCCCAAATCGAAGTCATTCTTCTCCCTTACTTCCTAGCCAGCTCTTCCCAAGGCCTCAGGGGTCACAGCCCGCTGGGGAATCGGGGGAAGGCAATGGGACAAGTATCACAAGGGTTCTTAACTCTGACTTTAGGTCCTACTGCATATAGATGTTGCTGCCAGGCCTCCTACAGATGGAGATAGTTACTCCATCTCCTGAGAGCCTAAGTATTCTAGGACCACATCTGGGAATCCCACTTCATTGATGGGAAAACTGAGACAGCTTGACATGTCCTGCATCAAAGCCAACAGGGTAACTCAGCCTGCTCTCTCACCCTGCTCCCTTCACCAGGCCTCTTCCAGAAGAGGAGTGTAGCCTGGCTGTTCCCTGCGGACCCCCTTGAGTGACAGGATTCTTCTATCCAGCAGGGAGCACTGACGTTAACAAGGGGTGCACTGGCTCAGTCAGGGTTCCAGCCCTTCACCCTTTCAGAAGGCAGAGGAAAGCTCTGCCTGGGGCAGCGGCATGATTCACCCGGCATCCCGCCCCACTGCCACCTTCTCTGACTCAGATAAGGGAGGGGGCACCATCCCCACAACCCCAGCTTCTGAGACCCCCATTCTCTATTTCCTTCAGATACATACAGTGGCTTTCCTTTCCTACCCTGGCTCTGACCAGTTTCCTCAAATGCCAATTAACCCCACACCTTGCCTCCAAACCTCTCAGTGATTGCAACCCTACAGCCCACCCGACTCCTGCAGCAGTCGGCTGCAAGTGCAAGGCTAGTGTCCAGAGTCTTCCCAGGTAGGCCATTCTGGCACTCAAGGCCCCATTCTTCCTTTTCTTCTTCCTGGCCTACGGGTCTGCCGAGGTTTTAGTGTTTCACTACCACCCACCCATGAGAAAAACAACAAACAGAGCCAAAACCTGTAGCCAAGAAAGATGGAGTCTGTAGGACTGGGGGTGGGGAGGGTCCTTCCCATCCTTCCCTTCCCTTCCACATCTGCTCCTTAACCTCCAGTGCCCCGTCCTGGGAAAGGGCTGAATGTTTGTCCAGGGGTGGGGGAATGGGGTCTCAGTAGTCCCAGGAGGCCCTGCTGTGGGGCTGGCTGGCAGCCAGGAGCATGGCCTTCTTCCCTCCTGCTCCACAGTGAGCAAAGAGTGGGGCCTGTCACCCCCTGGGAACCAATAAACAGGAAACAGACACCAACCTTGCACTTGCTCCCTTGCTGGCTCTCCATCTCAGTTCTACCGTCTTCCAACCGTCCCAGACTTGCCTTGCCTCTCCCTGACCCCAGAATCTCAGGACAAAGAACGTCAGAACCAAGGAGGTACAAAACCACAAGCAAAATGAAGTCAAGGGAGCAGAGCCTGGTGGCTCACGTCTTCAATCCCAACATTCAGGAGACAGAGGCAGGTGAGTGGATCTCTGTGAGTTCCAGGCCAGCCAGAGCCTATCTCAAAACAAACAACAACAAAATCAAGTTAAGGGTCTGGGTTACCGAGGGGAGTAAGTCAGATCTGTTTATCTGGTAACCACAGGATTCTAGCATGGAATGACAGCTCAAAGAGACACAGGAGTGGCTGATTTTCCTAGAGCTGTCTAGCCCCAGGTCCCGGGATAAGGGCTCTCTCTGTTCGCATTCTCTACTCTCGTAACTCCTTAGTATTCACATCTTACAGAGCAGGAAACTGAGGCTCAGAGCTGGGGTCCCGTGTTAAATATCACCCGGCAAGAGAGTCAAGAGTCAGCCCACTGGGCATAGGAATAGACTCCCCTTCAGAGAGAGAGTCTGAGCCCACAACAGGAAGCAGAGGATCTGCTTGGGGCTTTGACCCAGAGAGGCTTTGGCTCTGAAGTCTCCCAACCTAGCCTCAGCCATCCCAAGCAAGTCAAAAGGAAGGGAAGAACCAGAGAAGAGGCTGAGTGTAGGCATCCCTGCAGCCTGGTCTCTCTCTCTCTCTTCCCCAACTCCCAATCTCTAGGCCACGAGTCACTCACTGGTCCTGCCCTTGAATAGGCAAGAGCCCAGTGTGCTTTTCAGTCTAGAGCTTTGTCTTCTGCTTCATGATTGCATGAGGATGGAACTCTCAGAATCACACCTTAGCATCTCAGACATGGGGGAATGGGACAACTAAGATTTCTTTTACAAATTTTAGTGTATTTGTGTGTGTGTGTGTTCATGCACATGCCACAACACACACTTGGAAGAGTTAGTTCTCTCTTTCCACCATGTGGGTCCTAGGAATCAAACTTAGGATATTAGGTTTGGTGGCAAGTGCCTTACCCACTGATCCATCTTGCCAACCTGAAAGGACTAACCTTTTTATGCACCAAACCTTATGATTTCACTTAATCCTAACAATACTCCTTTGTGGAGTAGACCCTGTCTCCCTTTCACAGACATGGGGAAAACCTCTAAGCGTTTGTCTTGGTTCCTTCCACATGCTACCTCTCAGGATAAAGGGATCTGAAGGATCTTCTGCACAGACAACACCAGGCCATCAATCTCTAACATTCACTCAGCCTTTTCCCAGATCCAAGCTCTGCCCTTAGGGTGGACATCCTGGTCCAGATATGACTTTGGCTCCCTCCCAAGGCTCCCATCTTCCCTGCTTGTCCTGGCTTTGAGCTCACCAGCAACTGTCCCTCTTGGGAGCCACTTCACCCCAATGCCTAGTCATCAGCAAACCTCAGACCACCCACCTCTGGACACCAGGCCTGTCCCCAAAAGACTCACTGGCACATTTGTTCCTGCCCCACTAGGCCTGGACTCAGCTTCCCTCTGGACCCCACTCATCTCAGGAGCTGAGACCCTTGCTGAAAGCTCCCTGGGTCCAAACTTTCCCTGTTTGTCTGTACTGGCCATCTAGGATTGCCAAGTACACAAACAGATGACAAAGGAGCCTGGAAAGAAGTGAAGGCAGGATTAAATGCAGCAGGCCTGAGACAGCAGCAGGACCAGCACCCGAGGGAGTCTTAGACCTCAGAAACCAACAGGCTGGTCCTTATTTACCTGAGAGGAAGGTGAAACAGTAGTTCCCCAAAGAGGTCCGTGTCCTAATCCTCAGAACGTGTGAACATGTCTTACAGTGCAAGAGGGACTTTGCAAGTGTCATTAAGGAGCCTGGGTTATTCACGTGGGCCCAATGTAATCCCAAGGGTCCTTATGGAGAGAGGCAGATCTGGCTGAGAGAGATTTGAAGATGCTATGCAGCTGGCTCTAAGAACAGAGGAACAGGCCTCAGACCGAGGAGCACTGGCAGCTTCCTTTAGCTGTTAAAGGCAACTGACTTTCCTCTAAACATCAAGAAAAGAGCCCTGTTAGCACCTGGACTTTAGCTCAGTGAATCCCATATCAGACTTCTGACCACAGAAACTATAAACTAATGAGTGATCTGTGTTGTTTAAAGCAACTGACATGTAGTATGTCACAGCAGCAACTGGAAATTAATGTACCATCTGGCCGCAGCCTCACTTCCAGGTCAGGTTGTACCTTTACTCCCTCTGCAGCCCTCCTGCCCTCTCCCTGTCCAGTGTTTTAAAATTAGCTGAGCTGGGCATGGTGGTGCATGCCTTTAATCTCAGCACCTGGGAGGCAGAGGCAGGCAGATCGCTGTGAGATGGAGGTTAACCTGGTCTATATAGTGAGTTCTAGGTCAGCCGGGGCTACAGGGAGACCCTGCCTCTAACATAACAACAACAAAACGAGTCAGCTGACTTCCCAAGCCTGGCCAGAACTAAACCAGGGGAAGTTTTAGGGTCCCATATGCAGAAGTATCACCATTCCTGGGACAGGCCTCACAGTGAGTACCACGGCCTGCCCCCAAGTGTGAGGAAGGACCCTTTCTGAGACAGGGGAAGCCCAAGAGTAGCAGCGAGTGGGCAGAGCAGAACCCTGGGAGCGGGGACTCTCAGCCTGGCTCCTCAGCAGCCTGAGGCCCAGCCAGCCAACACTTCCGGTCTGCAAGAGCCGCTCCTACTCCAGACGGCTGCCCGAGCACCCCTGGGAGGAAGCCTAATCTTGGCGCTTGGGGCCATTAAGGCATCTGTGGCTCCGAAGAGAAGGGGCTTCTTTAAGTTCTCACAGCAGGGAAATGCTGAGGCCTGGCTGCACCCCTGATCTCCTAACCCCTTAGGCAAACCTCCCTAAGCTGGGCCAGGACATCCCTAATGATCCCCACAGAGACAGCCTGCATGTCATGGGCCCAGAGCCCCAGGAGACTGGCACTGTCCCTCTGCCTCTGCCCACCCCTAAAGCCCCAGAGGTTGGAGAAGTAGAAAGGAGGGATCAACTCCCACGGGGAGGCGGGCAACATCAGCTCTAATAAGTTTTTGCTTCTCAGGGGACCCAGGGCCCCCATTTCAGGGCCTGCTAGCAAGGCGCCAGGCTGCCTGGGCACATTTCCCAAAAAGTGTGCCAGGGCTGCGAGTATTTCTGGGAAGCACGGGCTCCCCCTTCTCCCAGCCTGCCTCTACCATCTCTGCCAACTCCACTCAGTGGGAACTCTGGGGCCAATGTATGACCTGGAGTTAAGACACCTACAGCCAGATTTCCCATGAGCCATGGGGCCTTGGGCAAGCCCTCTGTTGGCTCTGAATCTGCTTCTTTACCTCACTCAGCTGGAGATCAGATGGGTGGGTGGCATGAGCTCCCAGGGGACACAAGCTGCAGCTGGATGGGGGCCATGGTGGCTGCAGAGAAAACCCCAGTGGGATGTAGTGCTGTGACCTGCCTCACTGGAGCCTGAGGTGCTGCTCTTTGAGCCAAGTCCCTGCAGGGCAGGAGGTAGCTTTGTCATTTCTTCTTCCTCCTCCGTGACACTTCACACACTTAGTCAACTGGTCACAGAATGGTAGTAGCAGTCTGCACGTGGATACTGAGTGTCCAGATTCTTCAAGACCTTGGGCTTCGACACACCCCCTCCCCCCAATCTCTATCAGACTCAGGCCACTAGCATCACTTACCCAGAGTCTCCCTGTGGCCTCCTGCTGCCTTCTCTGCTTCCTCCCTGGGCCCTGTAGTCTAGCCTCAAACAACAGTTCAGATCACTGTCCTCAAAACCTTCTGACCGTGCATAGCCCTCACTTTCAGGTAGATGCCAAGTCCTCCTCCTGGCCTACAAGATCTTCCTAGCCCACTTCCAACTAACTTCCTCACTGACTTCTGACCTTCTACTACACAGCTCTATCTAGACTATCCAGTGTCTACTCCTCAAACACCTCAGGGCCTCTGCATTTGCTGTTTCTCTCTGTCCACAATATTTTCCCCCAGAAAACTACCTGACTCGCTCCCTCACTTCTCTGGGCCTCAGATGTCATCCACCTTCTCTCAGAATCTGTTCACGGCAAAGATGCTAAAACACACCCTTACTGCAACCACCTGCCCAGGTCTTTCCCCATCCAGCCTCTGCTCACACCACACCTTCCTCGTAGAGTCCCCTTCCTCTCTGCTCAAGGCCTAGGCTGAGCCAGCTCTAGGAAGCCTCCTCTACCAGCCCCAGGTATAACACCCCAAGCCCATTCTAGTCCACATTGCTTCTAGATTCCGAAATGAATGTCTCAGCCCGCAGGCAGCCTGGGGGTGTCTCCACCCCACTGCTGTGCAGCATGTGTAGCGCAGGAAGTCACAGATGGGAGGGAGGAAAACATGAGGGACAGGTCTGTTCACTGGGAGAGGGGGCTGGGGACAGGGTTAGCTACAAGCTCTTAGACCCAGCTGGTCCAGAAAATGCTGGGCTGGAAAACATCACACTCAACTCTGGTCCCCCCTCCTTCCCTTCCCTGCCGGGTGGATTCATTCCTGGAGGGCACTCCCCCAGCACCCCAGAGCCCTTGGAAAGCACGTGGGGCAGGGAATAAGCTCAGGAAAGGGCTAACCCTTCTGCCTGTCCTCCCCCATCCCAACCTCCTCCAGCTGGATGACAAGACAATTATAGATATTTGAATTCCAAATGTCCTAATCACCTCATCCCCTTCCCCCAGAAGCGGTTTCCATGGGAGAAAAAAAAAAAAAATCACAGCAAAGAGACAAGGAAGGCAGGACAGAACCCTGCCTCCGAAGGTCCCTGCCAAGGGGGAGCCAGACAGACAAAAGTGTTGGGAAAAGCTGTGGCCTAGGCCCTCAAAAGGCAGGAAGAAGATGGGCAAGATGGTGGGGTGGGGTGCCAGGTCTGCTAGTGAGTTGGGGGAGGGACGAGGCCAGAGTTCTACGGCTTGGGCCCAGCTTTGCCTGGCCTTGCCATGTGACCTTGGGCTCTGCATTCTCCCTTTTGGATCTCAGAATTCTTTCTATCCAACCCCAGGTCCTGGTGAATTAAATAACAATCATGAATATGTTCAGGCTGTTATAATACAATGCACAAGTGATGCCCCTGCTGTTCCTGACTTACAGCAGGCCAATCCCACTGGGAAAGTGAGAGCCCCTTGATCTTTTCTTTTTAAGACACTAATAGGCCAGGATTCAGGATAATTCCAACAGTAGGCATAGTAAGATATCTAAGCTTTCACATGCCATATAGTGTGATGGTAGCCACTGATAGAGCCATCTCAATATGCCAAAGTTACCTGAATTCATCTACCTACAATTCTCAAAGTCACTTCCTGTTAGGTAGGAGAATGCCTCGATACAAAGTGTGGTCCATCAGTCAGACTACTACGGGCCTCAGTAGAAGGAACCAGGGGCTTGGAAGGCAAGGAATAAAGAGGCCCACACAGCACAGCCTTGCTGACCCATTAGCCGAGCTGCCCTTTATTCGTTGCGTGCAGAGCAGACTTTGTCTCCCGTCCAGCCACACTGACCCCTCCCTATTCCCTTGTCCCAGCTGTAGGCTGAGCCCCTCCTAGAGATCATCAAAGACCAGGCCGCCTAATCTCAGATGAGAAAAATGTACAGATGAGAGACTTAGCACCAGCTGGTATCCAAGTTTCCTGCCTTGTCAGGATGGAGTGACTTCAGGCTCTAAGCTGAAGGAGACGAGTGTGAGGGACTCCCTACAGCCCGAGATCAGGTCTCGGGTTCTGAGTTCTCTCCTCTCAGCATCTAGCTGGCTTCCCAATGCTTTATGCCTCATAAGCAGACCATGACACCTCCTCTTGTCCCCTCTTATTCTGAAGGCCAAACTACACCATCTCCACCCACGGCACAGGGAGTGTGACTAGAGCTCCAAGCCGGAGATAAGTGAAAATTGTCTGCTTAAGGGAGGCCAGCAGGAGGGGGTGGACAGCTGCTCCCCATCTTTTTGGAGCCAGAAGGGGATAGCAGGAAAGACTCAGTAGCAGATGGGAGAACTTCCAGGTTTAATGGGAAGGAGGTGATGGTGAATGTCTTCTGAGCCTAGTGACGTCCACCAACTGACACTGAGGCCTGCACCCTGCAGTGGAGGAAGGGGCAAGGAGGAAGCCAAGCCTGGTCACTGAGAGGCAGCTGGGCAGCAAAGCCTGTTCTGTCTGTCCTCTCTCCTGCCCTCAGGGAGGAAGGCAATGATCACAGCACCGTCCACCTACAGAGCCCGCAGGGAAGAGACTATTATCTTCATTATATAGATGGGGTGAGCAAGGCACAAAACTGGAATGAGGACAGGTCCTGGGCCATACAGGGAGCTACAGCTGACCTCCAGCCCTGCTTTGCTAATTACAGACTCACCCTAAGTGGTGAGACAGAGTGTCAAGCTGGGCCTAAAAAGTGGGAGGGCCAGGAGAGGGCCGAGGCTTGGAGAAAGCTCTTTCAAGGCAGGGAGACAGAGGCCTGTGTAGGTCCCATATCACAGCTCTCAGGGGAGAAGAGATCAACAAAGAATTAAAGAGGGGCAGGAGTCAGTCTGGAAATTTCCACCTCCTCCCTGGTCTCAGTGCCCCCCCGCCCGCACCCTATCTCCTGGTTGTCCCCCATACCCCCCAGCAGGGCTCCCACTGGAAAGCAATACTTGGGAAAGGAAGCTGGGACTTTTCTCTCTCATCTTCCCAACACAGAACAGGCTCTGGAGTTTCCAGGTGCTAAACCTACCCCCACAGGGTATCAGAAGGAAAGACAGGTCTAAAATCCCCCTCTACCTACTCTCTGTCACCAAAAAGGAAGAGAAACAGAGTTAGAGGGGGCGTTAAGAGCTCAGGAACTGAGTGACCAAATTAGTCTAGGGTGTAGGATTTCCAGGCTTCTCACAGTCAGCAACACAGCGGGAGCAACGGAAGGCCGCAGTTGACATAACCCCAGGCTGTCCCTGAGATCAGCGCCCAATCCAGAGCTGCGAATCTAGCCTACAAATCCCATGCCAGGGCAGATGCTAGAGCCAGCTGAACTCACAGCCAAAACCTAGGCATGGCTGAAGCCAGAGAGAAGTGGGACACTTGGGGAGGAGATCACCCAGAAGGGGGAAAGAAGATGCAAGCAGGACGGGGAGCCATGTGCCCACCCTGACCTTTGGAGGCAGCCCTGCCTACAGAGGCCGGAACCACTCTCAACCCCTCTGAAGGGCTTTGCTGCTGAGTCTGCCTCTACAGTTCCCTAGTGACTCCAGCTAGAAGCTTCTCTAGCTGGGGGGTTCTGGCAAGAACTGGGCCTCCATGGTAGCCACATTCACAATACGGACTCCTCCAATTCTGCACAGAATCACCCGGCTGGAACATATGCACTGTTTCATCTACATTCTTCCTGACCTAGATGAGGAGGTTAAGTCACAAGAAAGGCCAATGTCAAACACATAAGAATAAGATTGAGGTCAGAATCAGGAGCCTCTCTGCTGCTCCGTAAAGCAAGTTTCCCAGGCCTTCCCAGACTTAAAGGCAGGTACATGTTAATTGTGACCTTAAATGAGCCTGCTACAGAGCTGCATAGTGAGACTCAGAGACAAGAGTCTGTCCTGGATGCCATCACCTTCACTCACCCTCCAGAGCATTTACAGCAAAGGACCATGGGAATCTTGAAAACAAGTCTCTGAGAAACATCCCAAAGACCTTTGTAATCACCATTAGAACACCTTGGGTAGCTAGAACCTTTGACACCAGCAGCAGTCTAAAGCCTCTTTGGGGCCCGAGTAGATCACTCTTAAAACTGCCAGGGCTATTTCAGGAACAGATGGGCACTTGCCCACTGAGTACACTCAAAAGGCTCCTGCTTGGATGATGCTCATGGATGTCCTGTGCCCCCTTTCTCCTCAAATTTCCTCCCCAAAGGACTCACCACTTGTGGCTTGCTACAGCACTTGCTGGCTGGGGCAGGTTCTTCTGGAGCCCTGGCAACCTCAGGGGGCTTGGTCTCAGCAGAGGCTAGCGCAGAGAGAGGCAAGCAGGGTAGGTCCACAGGCCCTGAGGCAGGGATCTCACTGGAATGAAGGGTCAGCATGTACTGCTTGGTGACGTCCTCAAGTGATGGTGCCTGAAAAGTGGGGTGGGCTCGAGTAGAGAAGCCCACAGGCTCTGGCACAGCCACAGGGGGTCCCACAGAAGTGCTAGGCTCGGGCACCACAATAGGTGTGAAGGTGGCAGGCACACTGGCGTGGCGAACGTGTTTGGAGGAGGACCGGGCCTGTGAGGGGCTACCAGTCTGGTCCTGGTTACCTTCCTCTCTCCGAAGCTCCTGGTGACTGCTCCGGGCTGGGCGCTTCTTGGAACCTCGGCGAGTGAGCCGAGGGGACAGAACATCAGTCAGCTTAGGGTCAAGGCGGAAGTCACAGCGGGCAGTGGAGGAGGCAGGTGGGACAGGTAGGGCCCTCTCCGACTGAGCCCGGCCCCTGGTAGGACCAGGTTCTTCTGGCTCTGCCCACTGCTCCGCAAGGATAGGTTCACTGCTGGATGGAGGCAGCAGGGGCTCAACTTCTCGAATGGGCTCCCCTCCAGGGCCCTCAAATTCAGGCCCAGCCAGCTCCCCACGGCGACTGGGGTCACTCAGAGATTTCTTCTTGGGGGCCTTGCCAGCAACCCTGTCTTCTCCCCCACGACCCAAGGCACCAGGCCCCTGAACAATACTCTCCATGACCTCCTGATAGCCCTTGCTCTCTTCACTGACTACAGACCAGTCACTATGGCCACTGGTCAAGCCATCATCCATAGCCGGGGTGATGAGAAGCCCTGTCTTAGAGTTCAGTGAGCCCAGAAAATTGCTGTCCACAGAGAACCCAGAGGGCTCCTCAGAGGTGGCAGCCCGAAGGCGCTGTGGAATCGGGTCACTCAGGGATCTGTAGGCCTCACCTGCCTCCCCATTGCTCAGTTCAGTTCCACCAGGGCCAGAGGGTGGTACTTTACGTCTCCTACGGAGGGCACCTGGTGTGGGAGGGGTCTCAGGAGACACTAGGGACCACCCACCCAGACTGTCCTCTGTCCCAGCACCACGGTGGTTCATTTGAGTTGAGGTGGAGGAGAGGGGTCGCCATACCCCTGCAGAATCTAAGCTGCAAAAAGCAGCAGCAAGAGGTTCAGGGTCTGCCCCAATGCCCTCATCTGTCAGGCTGGAGTCAGGGCCAGAGAGCTCTTCCTGAGACGGCTGCCCTTGGGTCATGTTCCCTGTCCAGTCTGGGTTTCTAGAGGGGGCATCACTGCCATCATCCTGCTGTGCACCCATGCGCTGGATCTTCTCAAAAACCTGACGGGCCTCCTGCACATACTGATCCTGGACCACAAGTGGCAATGGATCCTCCTCTGCTCCAGAGGCTGCCAGTAGAAGCTCAGAGGAGCTGGGCTTCAGGGCACTGGTACGGAGTAGACGACGAGCCATGGGCTTCTCGGAGCAGCTGAACGACTTTGCCCTGCGCAGAGTAGCTGTGAGGTCCTTGAGTGTGGGTCGGGTGGTCGGTGAAGCTGGACTTTGGGAGGGCATAGATTCAACCTGTTCCATTGGGCTACCTGCTGATGGTGAGCCTCTGCCATCTCGAGGACTGCTCCCAGGGCCCCCACTAGGCTTTCGGACCCTCAGTTCTGAAAGGTCTGAGCGCAGGAAACTAAGAAGCGTCAGTGTCTCTGAGGCGATATCTGGGTTCGACAGGGACTTGCGCTGTCGGTTCTTGTCCAACTCCAATCCTCCATCCCTCAGTACCCTGGTGGTGCCTACAGGTCCCTTAGGGCGGGAACGAATCTGAGGCCGCATAAGGAGCCCTTCTCCAGTTCCAAAACTTGG
Organism: Eospalax fontanierii; assembly: GCA_035773235.1. Classification (NCBI taxonomy): domain Eukaryota; kingdom Metazoa; phylum Chordata; class Mammalia; order Rodentia; family Spalacidae; genus Eospalax; species Eospalax fontanierii. Next base: position 166,951,963 of record CM069524.1, read on the forward strand.
CGAGCGATACACACCCCAGCTCCCAGAACTCCGGCTAGACCACAGATCATCGTCCTTGAGGGTCTCGGTGCTGGAATAGCGGCTACTACCTCGGGAGCCAGCAGGACTTGCCAGGTACGCAGGAAAGCTCACCTTGGCCACACGGAAAGCTCCTCCCACAGTGTCCGCCGTAGGCCGCAAGCCTTCCTGGGGACCTGAGACGCAGGGCAGCGAGCCAGTACCCCAGTCCCGGGGTCCCTCCTCCATAGAGGCTCTTGGAGATGTCGGAGGTTCAGGACTCCTGACTCCACCTGCAGAATCCACGCTGCCCGGATTTAACCCATCACTGTCTCGGTTGCAGTCTTGATCCAATAGCGAGCTTCCAGGCCTGAGGCCACTCTCTCTCCAGCGGCGGCTGCCCTCACCATCTCGGTCCTCGTCACTACCCGAGGAGTGGCCGCCGAGGTAGGCCGGACTCTGAGCTCCAGGCTGCGGCTGCGGCTGCGGCTGCGGTCCCTCCTCTTCCTCCTCGCTGGAACTAGCAGCCGGGCTGCGGCTGACAGGATAGGAGGAGGCAATGGAGGAGGAGGAGGAGGAGGAGTAGCAGGAGGCCCGGGCCCCGGCCTGCGGTTGGGAGAAGCTATGCCAAGAATGTAAACCATCCGCCGGACGCTGCGCCCGCTCCTGTTGCTGCTGCTGCCGCCGTCGCCTCCCCTCGATCCCCGGCCCGGACAGCGATCGCGCCGAACGCAGACCAGCCAAGGGAAAGCACGTCCGAGGAGGTGGCGTCGGTGGCTGCCGGGGATCGCGAGCTGGGCGCTCCCACGAAGCACCGTCGGGGCTGGTCGTCCCGGGGGCCTCGGAGTCCGCACTGGGTCGCCTGGAGCTAGGGCCGCCGAAGAGCTTGCGCATCTCGGTGACGCTGGGCCAGGCCCCACGCGCGGCGCCTTCCGCCGCTTCTTCTGCGCTGCCGGGCGAGACGCCCCCGTCCCGGGCCCCTGCAGGGTCGTCGTCCGGACGCGCCGCGTCGAAGCGCCGGGAGAGCTGGCGCACCGAGGGCGAGAGGCTGCGGAGCGGGCGCGGCTGCGCGGGGGCGGCCGGGGGCCCCGACGCCAGCTTGGACACGCGCCGGGAGGGCTGGACCGGGATGGCCGTGGCCGGCCGGCACGAGGTTCGGCGCCGTACCGCAGGGGTGTCCGCGTCCTCGTCGCTCGGCCCGGGTCCGCCGCTCCAGCGCTCCAGCAGCTTGAACGAGACGCTGCGATATAGTGGGGGCCGAGGCGACCCGTCCGCCATGGCGGCGGCAGTCACTCCGGGGGGGCTGGCCCCGGGGAGCCGCGGCCAACCCCCCCTCCAGCCGCGCTGCTGAGGAGCGCAGTGGCCGCGGTCCGAAGGCCGGGGTCCTGCACTCGCAGCGCGCGGCGGTTTGGGAGGAGAGCTCAGAGTCCCGAGCAGAGGTTTATCAGTCGTGGATCAAGTTTCTGCGACCGCAGGCGGCGGCGGCTCCATCCGGGGCGGCCCTTCTCGCCCCAGCGGCGACCCCAGGCCCAGCCCTAGCCTCAGCGGGAGCGGCCAGGGGCATCGCGGCCGGGCCGGAGAGGAACCCAAGGCTCTGTTCTTTGACTCCGCGTCCGCCTGCACCAGCCCGGCGGCCCGCCTGCCTCCCCTCGAGCTCCCGCTCCGGCTCCCGCTCCCTCCCCCCGTCCCCGGGCTGCTCGCTCCTTGCTCCCTTTTGTTGCAAATAAACTTTGTGGCGGAGGAAAGGGGGCGGGGGGCGGGGCCTGGCGCCCAAAAGAGGGGGTGGGCTCCGGGAGCGCGCGAGGCTGGGATCTCAGTGGGGGGAGGGAACAGGGGAGGAGCCGAAGGAGAAACAAGATGCTTGAATTTTTGCCGACCGAAACGACCCTCGGCAAAGTCCCTCGGGAGCGCCGCGGGCGGCTTTCTCCATACCCGCCTCGGGGACTCGTTCAGGCCAGACACTCGCAAGCTCCGAGCGCCGCCAGCTCTGCAGATTGCAGCCCTAGCGGTGCACCGGGGTACAGCTGCTTTCACGCTGGAACCTTTGCAAGAGGGGCTCTCCAACATGGCAACCTAAGACCCACAAACTGGTACACACGGTTACCCAGGTACACGCAGAAACAGTCTCCTGGCCGGGGAAGGGGTGGGACCCAGTGCCTAGAGAAGCCGTGGGCGGGGCAGGCGCACCAGCTCTCGCCACGCCTTACCTTGCTGAGGCCACCCCCCTTTTCCCTCCTTCCGCAGCAAATCCCACTGCCCCACGCCCATGTCCCGCCCCGCACCCTCCCAAACACCACACCCATCCCACCTCCCAGTGTCCTGTCCAGCTCAAGACCGTCCCTTAACCCACCCAGTACCGCTGTAGAAGTCCCACCTCTCGAGACCATGACCCCCAACTACTTTTCCAGCTGCCACGCCTCCCACCTGCCCCCGCTGTCCTGGACGCCTCTAGTCCCTACACTCCGCCCCCTCTTCTCCCTGTGGTCGGGGTACGTGGCTCTTGCGCCCTCTGCGGGCGGAATTCGCTCAGCATTGGAGCTCGGACAGGTTAAAGCCCCATCCACCCACAACTAACCATATGTTAGGAAGGTTACCCTTACTTCCAGGCGTTTCCGAGTCCTCTTTCAAAGCACTCTGCCCTTTCTTCCACCTCATACACAAAAGAAGCTTGGATGGGAACGCCCTCGATTTCCCCCAGCCAAACCTTTACTCCTACCTGCGGCTGCTCCACCCTCCAGACCAGGAGGGTGTAGATGGTTTCTCCTGCTTCAACAAGGATCTACCCTAGAGCTTCCCTCCCGCCTCTGCCGCAGTCTGGCAAGTCTGAAGTTGTTACCATTCCTGGGGCGTCACCCCCTTCCCACCCTCACCTTCTCTCAAGTCCCTCTTTTCCCAGGCGGTTTTAATGTAGGACTCTGCATCTACCAGGTATAAGTAATATTTCTTGTATTTTATTTAATCTTCAGGCCTCCCTTGGAGGTGGATGCTATTGGAGAAGTAACGTAACTCCAGTTCCAGGGGAATCCGACTCCGCGAGCACTTTCACACATGCAGGCAATACACTGCTACACGTAAAATATAATAACGAATAAAATAGTTTTAATCGTGCAGTGCCTGAGCAGTGAGGTGTCGGATTCCCCTGTTAGTGGGAGTGTTAGCTGCAGTGTGGGTGCTGGGACTTGAACTCAGGCCCTCTGCAAAACCAGCCAGTACTTTTAACTGGTGAGCCAACTCTCCGGCCCTGGCTTTGGGTCTTGATGAAGCAGGTTCTGCCATATTTAAGTCCCAGCAGTCATGGCCTCTTTGTCGGTGGGCAGAATTCACTCCCCCTGCCTGGGAACAGAGGACACCCTGGTCTGCCCCAAGCCCCCTTAGCTCTATATGCATCTTAGTTATATATGCATGGGCTTCCTTCCTTAAACCCTCTCCTGCCAAGGACTTTGTAGGTTGGCAGTGCGGCTTACCCAGCCAACCCCATGGCCACACCAGTCCCAGCCAAAGACAGTGCAGTAGAGGTATCTGGATATGAGGAAAAAATAGGGGTAGGGCAGTATCCTGGCTGGAGAATTAGGGAAGGACGCCAGTAGTACCGGAAGTCCTGCTTGCTGCTCACATAGCCCCCAAGGTGAGGAGCTCTGTCTCTTCTTCCTGGACAACCCTTAGCTTGCAGGAAGTCTCTGTAGAGAGAATGCCTTCTGAGTTGAGATCAGTTTCCACAGAGTCCTGCACTGTTTCAGCTCTGCCTCAAAAGGTCTAAGAGCACTTGCTCCTCACTCCTCTGCCTTGCTCTATGAACTTGGGTAAACCTCTGCTTCTCTGGGCCTCAGCTGACAGGTCTGAAAAGTGAGGAGTGGGTTAGGTTTCCCCAGAGCAAGTGCAAGTGTGTTTAGAGTCACTATCTCACACATAACGATGTATTCTTTCCTTTCATCTTTTTCTGATGAGGTGCTGGGTATCAAACCTGGGGCTTTGTGCATGCTAGGCAGTCACTCTACTATGGCTCCAACTCTGATGTGTGTGTGTGTGTGTGTGTGTGTGTGTGTGTGTGTGTGTTGTCTATATGTAAATGCACTCATGCATGCAATGCCCATGGAGGCCAGAAGAGGGTGTCAGATCCTTGGGAACTGAATCTGGGTCCTTTGCCAGAGTAACCAGTGATCCTGACCACTGAGCCATCTCTCCAGAGTGTGTGTTTTTCCAGGTCCTTAAATTGTGCCTTCTTGTCACTTCTGGGAGAAATGGAGACTTAGTCACAAGTTCCTAGAATTCTGCCACTTATAGTTGGTTAAAAGCTGACTTGGCCTCTGGCCCTGCGAGTGGGGAGAGGGTGTCAAGGGTGATCAGAGCGGCAGCCCGCCTAAGCCTCTTGGATGCAAGATGAACCATCACCTTTTATGAACAGAATTACTGGCTGTTTGTAGCCTTGGGAAGGCCCATTTGGAAGGAACATGTGGTACCAAGTGGAAGGAGGATCTGCTGGATCTGGAGCCAGACCTGATGGACCCCAAGGGGATCCCCCTGACTGAGTCTCAGGTTCCTTATCTGGGAAGAGGGAATCTATTCTCTCAGCCCGTGGGGTCAGAGCTATAGAAGTCTTTGGAGAAATCAAGATGGGAAGGTTGGATGGCCAAAGTCATGGCCAGGATGGATTTGGAACTTAAGAGGAGAGAGCCATAGGAAGGCGCTGTCTGGGGAGAGGGGGGCATCTGACTCCTGATTCCTTTCCAAAGCCAAAGAAAAACTCTGAAACTGTTCCAAGCCTCCATCATGAGACCTAAAGTCCACGGGATTACATTAGGTATCACATCTCGCTCACTTTCTCTTCTCCTCACATGCCTTTACAACACCTTCTATCTCATCCTGCTGTCCTACCACCAAGGGGCAACTGAGCCTCATCCCACAGCTGTACTGGTCAGCATTCCTCTCTCCCTCTCCCCCTCCCCCCTCCCTCTCCTCCTCTCTCTCCTGTTCTCCTTCTTTCTTTCTGTAAAACAGGGTCTCTTGCAGCCTAGCCCAGCCTCAAACTCTCCATGTAATCAAAGATGACCTTGAACTCCTGATCCTCCTGCTTTCAAGTGCTGGGATTGCAGGGATGCACCCCACCATGCCTGACTTGCTTGGCTTTTTCTTTTCTTTCTTTCTTTTTAAGATTTATTTATTTTTATTTTATATACATATAAGTGTTTTGCCGGCATGTATGTATGTGGACCATATGTGTGCCTGGTGCCAGCACCCCAGTCTTCTGCAAAAGCAGTAAATATTTTTGCTTTTTTTTTTTTTCTTAAGTTTTTTGTTGCTGTTGGTTTTGTTCTTGTTGCTATTGTTTTATTTTGAGACAAGAGCTCATCATGTGTAGCCCAGGCTGGCCTCAACCATATGTCGTCCTGCCACAGCCTCCAAAATGCTGGGGGTTATTACAGGGAAGCACCATTGTATCTGGATGCTTTTGAGGTGTGTGGCTAAGGACTGAATAACCCTGGGCTTCATATGCTAAACAAGTGCTGTGCCACTGAGCTATATTCCCAGCCCTCCCTGCCCCCATTTATTGAGACAGGGTCTCACTAAGTTTCTCAGGCTGGCCTTTGAATTCATTCTGTAGTCCAGGCAGTCCTTGACTCAGTATTCCTGCCTCAACCTCTCAAAGGAGCTTTGATTACAGGTTTGTGCCACCAGGCCCAGATAGTTGTTTTAGTTTTCTTGAGTGACATGTCAGCAGGTAAAGGCACTTGCTGCCAAGTCTGGTGACCTGAACTCGAACCCTGGTGTCCACATGGTGGACAGAACCAACTGAAAGTTGTCCTTTGATCTCCACACAGCCCCCTTTTAAAAATATTTTTTAATTATGTTTTATGGGGTTGGAGAGATGGCTCCATGGTTAAGAACACTGGCTGCTTTTGCAGAGGACCTGTGTTTAGTTTCCAACACCCATATGGTGGCTAACAACCATCCATAACTCCAGTTCCAAGAGATCCAACAGCCTCTTCTAGCCACCATGAGCATTGCACAATATGAGTGCACTTGCATGTATGCAGGCAAAATATCCCTACACATAAAATAAATATAATTTTTAAAAAATTTAAAAAGAGAGCCCAGGCATAGTGGTACATGCCTTTAATCTCAGCACTCAGGAGGCAGAGGTAGGTGGACCTATGGTTTCAAGATCAGTCTAGTCTACATAGGAAGCTCCAGACCAGCCATGGCTACATGGTGAGACCCTGGTTTAGTTGTTTAAGTTTATAAAAAGGACACTACGTATGTATAATTTGGAGGGATTTCTTCCTTAATATTATACAGCTATGGTTAAAGTGTTGTACGTTGATACAGTTCATTCTGACTGCATGAACGATTCTGGTGCATAATACAGCAGTATATTGATCCATTATCTAGATGGATATTCAGGTGTTGGCTGAACCTGGTGTGTGACTCTGGGGCTCATGGAAAGAGTGTGTAAGGGTTCCGTATTAGGAGGCATTTCAAAGCCAGAATGAACTATTCCTGCTGAGTTTTCAGATCATCAGTGCCTGCTTATTCCTCTCGCCCATTCTTGTAGCAAGCTATCATATTCTTAAGACTTTATTAACCCAGGTCAGGACTTCTGAAACCCTGGGCCCTCAGCTAGGGAACTTTTTCTGTCCTTCAGATTGAACCAGGTTCCTACCCCACCCTGTGACCCAGTATCTTTAGGTCACTGACCACCATTCCATGAGCTCATATTTGTTATGGCCTTCCTTGCCTCTGGCGCTCTCTCTCTCTCTCTCTCTCTCTCTCTCTCTCTCTCTCTCTCTCTCTCTCTCTTTGTTGAGACAGGGTCTCCCTATAGCCCTGTCTGGCCTGGAACTCACTATGTAGACCAGGCTGGCCTTGAACTCTCAGAGATCCGCCTGCCTCTGCCTCCCCAGTGCTGGGACTAAAGACGTGCACCACCATGACTGGGCTCTGACTCCCTTTTTTGCGCTCTCAGCTTCAGTTCTAATAGTTTGGGTATAGTCATCTTACTTGCCCATCTCCTCCGACAGACTATGAGTTCTCTGAGAGTGGGGACCCAGCACCCATCATGATGTCTGGTTTGCAGTAGGTGATGAGTGAATGCTGCTTTCTGGATAAACTGTTTCCTTGTCTGAATCCTCAGGCCTCCAGATTCCTTCCTGGAGTGAGCTGTGGGTCAGAGGTCCACAGAGAATGTCTATTGAACAAATGAACAAGGTTAGGAAGGAACTAGCTGCATCTGCTGCTGGGACAGAGTCAATGTTCTTGGACTTTTCCTGCTTAGAGTGGAAATCTCCACAAGATGGCTCTGTGGCGCTCTGGCTTACCACAACCTGACTCCACTCCTCTGGGTCCTTGTCCTCAAATGTAAAGACATGCAAGTCTTTGTTCTAGAAGCTCTCTCACTGGGCCTGGCCTTCCTCCTCTTCACCTACGATCCTCTCCTTCCCCCTCTGAACCACCCTGTCATGCCACCATTTCCAGAGACTCCCAGGCACCTGCCTTCCACTTTCCTGGCCCCTCTTCCTCCTCACCCCTGGACCTTCCCAGAATCCTTCCTGGCCACTCTACACTCTCTGTCCCACATGGGGTTCCCACCCCCGCACCCCCACCCCCACCCCCATCCCCACCGGGTGGTGCAGCATCTCTAAGATGCCTCCTGGGTATCTCCAGCCTCTTAGTTCCCACTAGGCCCTAGGTGACACCATGACCCCTCCACACTTAAGTTCTGCCTGGCCTCCACTTAGGGGAAGACTAGAATTTGACTAAAGGAATTCATTTTGATTTTTTATTTAAAAAAAGAAAAAATAAAAAGTCTGAAAAACTAGTGGCTTAAAAACAAACAACAAAAATACATTTATTTCTTTCTCTCTCATGCGAAGTCCAGACTGGAATGATGAGCCATCCAAGCTGCTTCCAGCTCCCTGTTCTGCCAGTCACAGAAGGGGCCTTGGCCTTGCTTCATCTTCACGGTGATGCTCCAGCTGTCCCTTCCCCTTGGGTTGGGGGAGGACTTTCTTTATTTGTTCATTTCTTTTTGCAGAGCTGGGGATTGAACCAGGACCTTGCACATTCTAGGCAAGCACTATAGAGCTAAACCTGTGGCCCTTGACTTTTCTGTTCTCTCTTTTAAAATTTTTGTGTGTGCATAAGTGTTTTGCCTGCATGTATGTAAGTATACCCATGTGTGCAGTACCCACAAAGGTCAGAAGAGAGTGTCAGATTCCCTGGAACTGGAATTACAGATGGTTGTTAGCCTCTCTGTGGGAACTGAACCCAGGTTCAGTCCTCTGCAAGAGCAGCCAGTTCTCTCTCTCTCTCTCTCTCTCTCTCTCTCTCTCTCTCTCTCTCTCTCTCTCTCTCTCTCTCTCTCATCTCCCTGTAGCCCACCTGGCCTGGAACTCACTATGTAGGCCAGGTTGCCTTCAGTCTCACAGAAATCTGCCTGCCTGGGCCTGCTAGGCTGGGATTAAAGGTGTGAGTCACCATAGCAAGGGCCCCAAGCCCTTGATTTTCTGAGACAGGGATTCACCACATAGACCAGGCTAGCCTGGAGCTATCCTCCCGCTTCAGCATCCTGAGTGCTGTGAACTCCCTCCCCCTGAAACTCAGTTGTTCTGATTTCATGGCCCACCGAGAACTTCTGGAGACCCAGGCCCAGGCCTGTTGGGCGGAGTTTTGCTTCCCTGTGTGATCTGGGGTTGGAGGAGGGCTATTGGCACCCTGGTCACAATGACTAGCACACCGCTGTGGTGTCCTGGTCCCCGCCCTGGGGCCTCAGCACTTCTGCCGCTGCCACTTGGCGGTGAGTTTCTGCAGGAGCTCATGGGGCTGCCTGCGGAACTTCTGCTGGGTGAAGTAGAAGAGGATGGGGTCCAGAACGCTGTTGGCGCTGGCAAAGGGCCTCGTGCCTTTGTAGGCGGCCGCGAAGGCCTCCAGCACCGGGCAGGAGACCCCCGGCGTGGAGCGCACGGCCAAGTAGGCTGTCTTGGTGATGTGGAAGGGCAGAAAGCTGAGGGCGAAGACGGCCGCCACCACCACCGCCATGCGGGCCGCCTTGCTGCGCCGCGCCCGGGCCACCCGCCCCTCCGGGCCGTCCTGGCGGCACAGGCGCCGGGCCATGCGGCAGTAGCATGCCAGCAAGGCCGTGAAGGGCAGCAGGAAGCCGATGACCGTGAGGGACATTCCATAGGGCAGGTAGCGGGTGGCCAGGATGGGTGGGCTCAGGTCGTAGCAGACGGTGCGGTTCCGCTGGATGCCGGTGGCCGCGAAGACCGCCGTGGGCAAGCACTGGGCGGTCACGGCCAGCCACACGGCTCCGCACACCGCCCAGGCGGCCCGGCGGCCCCCACGCTTATGCCAGGGGGCCAGGGGGTGGCAGATGCCCAGGTAGCGCTGGAAACTGATGCAGGTGAGGAACAGGATGCTGCCGTGCAGGTTGGCATAGAAGAGGAAGCGAATCAGGCGGCAGGTGAAGTCTCCGAAGGGCCAGTGGTCCCCTTGGGCATAGTTGTAGATGAGCAGGGGGAGCGAGCAGGCGTACAGCAGGTCAGCCAGCGCCAGGTTCAGGGTGTACACGGCCGAGCGAGTCAGTGCCCTCCGGGACGTACAGAGCTGGACGATGACACAGATGTTCAGGGGCAGGCCCGCCACCAGCACCAGTGAGTACACAGGGGGCAACAGCAGCCGCTTGAAATCCTCCTGGTAGACGCAGGTGGTGGGTGGCAGGCCCGGGGCCTGGGTCGTGTCATTGCCCGGCTCCATAGCTGCCCGGCTCGACCTCCTAAACTTGGAGAATCTGGGGAAACAAGACACACACTATCAATGACATGTTCACTGATCCCCGAGCTGCTCTTGTGTCTCTCTGTGCTTCAGGCTCCCTTTCTGAACAAGTAGGCCCCAACTTTTTCATCTCTTATAGAGGTCCATACAAGCCTTCACTTCAAGGAAACTTGGGATCCAATAAAGATTGAGCAGAAAGGAAATCAAATTCACTTTCTCTAGTCCTCTCTAGCGTCCTAGTGAACTTCTGTTCATCTTTTACAATCCCGGTCAAATGTTTCCTCTGTGAGTGGGTGGTTGGGCTTGGGTTCGAATCACGGTTCCTTACTACCTGTATGATCTTGGGGGTGGGTAGTGATTTACCTTCTGACTTTCCTCAGCTGAAGAATGAGGGAATGTTGTACCTACCACCTCTCAGATATGTCATGAGGTTAGAAGCACAAAAGAATTCTACAGAAGGCTTTCCCTTGAGCTCCCTGAGGTGTGGAGATTGTGGTAACCGTCTATCTGTCTGCCTCATGCAGATGGAAGACCTTCTGAGAGAAAGTACCAGGTTTGCTGTTCCTCTGTATCTTTGAGGCAGGTAGGGTTCAAGACAGAGGGCTCTGGTGACTCAGTTAACCCGTGGGAACAGAATGGTACACACACCGAGAAATCATTGAAGGCAGCTCCCACGTCCTTAGTCTGAATCCCATCTTCCAAAGCCATGGTTCTTCTTTAGTCACAGCCTCGTTATCTGTAAAGCAGAGAGACTACTCATGCAGACCTCTTTTCGACTGACATTAAAAAGCCCAGTGTGGTGGCACTCACTGTTAATACCAGCACTCTGGAGGCACAAGCATGTGGATCTCTATGAGATTGAGGCCAGCCAGGTATGCACAGCAAGTTCCAAGCTAGCTGGGGCTAGAGGGAGACCTTGTTTCAAACAACAGGAAAATAAGCGACAAAAAACAATTGACCTTAAGAGCCAGGTGTGCCACCATGCCCCCTAGTGGCCACAATGAGAACTGTTTTCTCAGAGGCGAACCAGGGCAGGAAACAAGCTGGCAACATAACCCAGATAAAAATCAGACCTCAGGCATGGTTCTGGGCAGGGAGGGTCAATACCAGTTCTGAACCAGAACCTGTTCTGGGGTGTAGAGGTTTTAAGGGGGCTTCAGAGCTAAGCAAAGCTGGGTTCCTGTGGTGGCTCCCTTGCTGCCACACTGTGTGACCCTGGTCATGTCACTCACCTTCTCAGGGCCTGTTTTCTCAACAGTTAATTGTACATGCAGCTAGCATGCAATAGGTGCTCAATAACTATCATTCTTTCAAAGCCTACATCCTGCCCAATTTCCCACAAGTCCAGACTGATGACAGAAGATCTAGCAACAAAATGTCTGGGTGGGGTCCCCAGGTGTCTGACTCCTGGACCATCTGAACCCTCCTGAATGATGGTGTTCTCACACTGCTCACATCTAGAGGGAATCTACAGCTTAAGTCCAATGAACCTGAGAAACAACCTCATGGCAGTGAGTCTAACCTTTCTTATCTCTTTTCTGTTTGGCAAAAACTAAGGTTCAGATTTGAAAATAGAAGTCCTGCGAATGTTCAAAGAGTAGTAGAGTTTGGGCTGAACTTTGGCCCTGATGCCTGAGTTCAAATCCCAGTCCTTCCATGCATGAACTGCATGGCTTTGGGCACATGGCACATTACTGAACATTAATGCCTTAGTTTTACCATCTGTAAACAGGATAATATGCTACTTGGCCCATAAAACTGTGATGAGGATCAGGACCCGGCGCAGGCCCAAGAGGTAGCACCTCCCTCCCTTGGTCCCTCCCTCCATTTCTCCCTCCTTCCCTCCCTCTTTCCTTCTGCTTATTTTGGGATGGGTGGTATTGGTGGCTGAACTCTAGGCTTCCCATGTTAGGCAAGCACTGTACTACTGACCTACATCCCCAACCCTTTAAAAATCTTTTTTTATTATTGTGTGTGCATGCCTGCCACAGTGTGTGCATGGAAGACTCTGTAGAGTCATTTCCCTCCTCCACCTCTACACAGGTTCGGAGGACTGAACTTCCATTGGCAGGATTGAGCAGTAAATGCCTTTTTCAGCTGAGCTCAGGCTGGCCTTAAACTCATATAGTAGCCCAGACAGGTCTTGATTTTATGATCCTCCTACCTCAGCCTCCCAAGTAGCTCAGATTATAGGTCTTTGTCACCAGGCCCAACTGTGTTAATTGTTCTTTCTTTAAAACTGTAATTCTTTTAAAAATTTGTTTTTATTTTATGTGTATGAGTGTATTGCCTGCATGTATGTAAATGCACCCATGTTGTGCAGTGCCCACAGAGGTCAGAAGAGGACATCAGATCCCCTAGAACTGGAGTTACAGATGGTTGTTAGCACCATGTGGGTGCTGGGAATCAAACCTGGGTCCTCTGCAAGAGCAGCCATGCTCTTAACTGCTGAGCCATCTCTTCAGTCCCGTCCATTCTCTTACTTTCAACTGCCAGGAATTCACTGACTACCTACTAGACACTGGAGGGCCTAGCACATAAGCCTAGAGATGCTGATGCCTGACAGCTTTGGTATGCTAGTCGGAGGAGGAGATGAGAGGGGGCCACAGGACAGAGAGAGCCTTTTCCCATGCAGGCCAGCAAGATGACTTAGCTGGTAAAGGTGACTGCCACAAAGCCTGATGACCTGGGTTCAATCTCTGGGACCCACTCACATGGTAGAAGGAAAGAAACAACTCCAGTAAGTTGTCCTCCAACCTCTGTAGGTGTGCTATGGTGCCCCTTCTCATAACACAAACTAAATGGAAAAAAGGTGTGTGGAGAGATGGCTCAGTGGGTAAGAGTAGTCAGTGTTCTTGTGGAGGACCCAGGTTTGGTTCCCAGCCCCCACATAGCAGCAAACAATCACCAGTAGTTCCAGTTCCAGAGGATGCAATGTCCTCTTCTGGCTTCCACAGGCTCCTGTACCCCACGTGGTGCACATACCCTCACACAGGCTCACACATGCACACATAAAAATAAATAAATAAATCTTAAGAAAAACACCCCGGGACTAGAGAGATGGCTCAGCAGTTAAGAGCCATCTTGCAGAAGACATGGGCTCAATTCCCAGCACCCACATGGTGGCTAATGACTGTTCCTAACTCCAGTTCCAGGGGATCTAACACTCTCTCTGTCCTCTGTAAGCATTGCGTGATACAGGTGCACTTATATACTTGCAGGCAATACACTCATACACATTAAAAAACAAAACAAAAAAAAAAAAAAACTAGAAGCTGGAGAGATGGCTCCATAGTTAGGAGCACTGACTTCTCTTCTAGAAGACCTGGGTTTGGGGTTCCCAGCACTCACATGATGCCTAGCAACCATCTGTAGGTCCAGTTCCAGGGGATCTGACACCCTCTTCTGTCCTCCACAAATTTGCATGCATATATATATATATATATATATATGCAGGCAAAAAACCACTCATACTCATAAAATAAAAATAAATTAAAAAAAAATTTTAACACCAAAAAGACTCTTCCCAAGTAAATGATGGTCCTGGTGGCTGAGAAGGGTTTCAATGGTGGAGAAGGGAGGAAGGACAACCCAGGGGAACAGACCGGGACAAGCTGGGTCTTCAGAAGGCTCACAGAAGTGGATGGGTGCTGTGTCGTTAACTGGAGCACAGTGGTTCTCTGACCCCACCCTAGGGAGGGCCCTCCGCCACACGTGGCTTCTTGTTTCTTTGGCTCCCTGGTGAGAAAGGTCCCCCTAGTCCCTCGCTGCCCCCTTGGAAGGGGGAGGGCTACAGGAGGGGATCCTTGAGTAGACCTCAGGGCTAGACCAGAAAAGACAGGCCAGGCTGCCATCCACTCCCCATCTACTTTGCCTCTGAGAACCAAGGAAGGCCCAAAGTCCTTTGGGGACTGACTGACTGGAGGGAGTGCTCGCTTGGCCCCTACCTATGGGTGGCAGCTCCTCTTCTGGTGTTCAAGGCCCCTGCCTGACCCTTCTGGCCCTGTTTGAAGGACCCCAAGTCCTCTCCACACTCCCTTCATTCTTGCCCTTCCTCACTCATAACACTGTTCCTAACATAGAGATGACTGCATAGCCACTGGCAACCAGAGACCCAGCACCCTCCCTGGCCTTGCCACCTTTGCCAGCCCCTTCACAAACAGAACCCAAGCATACCCCAAGTTCCTGTCTTGCTTCTTCCTTCTTTGAGTTCACAGCAGCAACTCCTCCTTTAGGTCACCCAGGCTGCCAAAGTCACCACTCCTTGTGTCCAGCCACTCTGCCCCACCCTTCACTAACCCATGACCTTAAGGTACACACTCACATGTGGCGTCCTGTCCCTGTCGTGGGTTGGTGGCACCAAGTGTGTTCGGGCAAAGGACACGGAGACCGCAGCTGCCCACACTCCTGCCCTCGGCCAGGCTGCGACGCCTCTGGAGGTGCCTTTGAATAGCTTTGAATAGCTTCCTCTGCTTCCTGGCAGGCCTGGCTCATACTGAAAGAGCCCCTTCGGGGGATGCCACCTCCCTCCCCGCGCACCCTCCCCCTGCTATACCTTGGCTTAGTCTGGCGGAAACAGCCTGGAGGACCAGGAAGAGAAGACATCCTTCCCAGAACACCTTCCCCAGTGGTGGGAGGGGTGGGACAAGGAGACAGAAGGAGGCTGCCCATCAAAGGTCAGCCCCACAGACCCAGCAGGAGTCATTCCACACAGCCTTCTCTCAGTCTTCTCATCTGTCAAACGGGCAGGTGGGTGATTAGAGCTCACTCTCTGTCCTTTAACTATAACACCAGAGGCCTTGGGAATCCATTTTGTCGGTCCTGTATGCCTCTACCCATCTTCCTTTCTCCATCCATTCCATAGGTCATCTACTAACATGCCTGTGCGTACCTCCCTCCAGGTGACAGTCCACTTGCTTATCTAGCCACCTTCTCATTCTTTCCTTCCCAGGTTTCCTTTTCTCCGCAGACATTTGTTGAGCACCTGCTAAATATCACCAGTTTCTCCCATCCCTTCTACACGAAGACCTATGCACATGAGATGGATGTGATGGTGAGCAAAGACACGGTGCCCAGAAAACCCACGTGAGTGAGATTATATCTGCCCAGGCCAAGCCCTCCCCAGCCCCTTCCCAAAACGAACCAGGTCTTAGAGCTGTTGGGAAACCCAGAGAGATCCTCTGTTCTGGAGAGGCCAGCTTTGGAGGTAGCATTTAAGTAGGGTGACCTAGTGGTGTGAGCCACTGAGGCAAGTGGATGGGGCAATGAACACGGAGCTGGGAGGTGGAGGCCAGGCCTGTATCCTGCCTCTGCTCCACTTGCATCCTCCTCTGGACAAGTCTGTGCCCCTGAGCTGCTGCGTGGAATGCCACACTAGCCATCTATACACTGAAAGGATGACATGCCAGTTAGGACTCCTCTTACCCTGTCACATGCTGAGGAGGCTTTTCTAGAATGTAGAGGCCATCATGGCACTAAGTCATCCTCTCCCCACCTTTTTTTTTTAAAAAAAAAACAAAAAAACAAAAAAAAACAGATCTTACTGTGTACTCTGGCTGGCCTGGAACTCATTATGTAGATCAGATGGCCTTGAACTCACAGACATCTGCCTGCCTCTGCCTCCAGAGGTTAAAAAAATGTGCTTTACTACGCCCAGCCTGCCCTAAATCCATTTTAGCAGTCAAGAAGATACAGGGAACAGAACTTTGAACTACACAGAGACAGTTCAGGTTTGAACTGCAGATAAGCAATCCAGCCATGTAACACCTGGGCACCTACTGTTCATTTGGGTCTGTGCCAGGAGACCCAGGAAGGCAACGTGGCATGGCCTTCTGCCCAGTGGCCAGTCCTTTGCCATCTCTCCAGGACAGCCTCCCATGGCCACCAGGGTCAGTCCCAGGATTGAGAAAACTCTGAAAGCCTCCTGGGGGTGTTAGCCGCAGGCCAAGGCTTCTGTTAGATATCTAGATGACTGTAGCTCCTCCAGGGACCAGAATCTTCCCTGCGTGAGAGCCTGCGGCCATAAGGCGGCACCAGTGGACACTTCAATGCAGCAGACTTCAGAAGTGGCCCCGGTCCAGGTGAGGTAAGGCTGGGCCCAGGCAGCAAGGGCACTGAGCCGCCCCAGGACAGACCCTTACCCCGTCCCTCGCCCTTCTATGCCTTTCTCTTACTCTCCTGACAACCTCATTCCTGCCGTCATAGCTTCACCCTGTCAACATGGTTCACAGCAGCCATGGGGTGCCACACCAGGGCTGTCACCCTGACGCCAGCACCCCCTGCTCATCTGTATTCCAGGTCCACAGGTACACCAGCACCAAGAACACCACAGTCCTACCCCCCACAGAGGACAACCTCTGCCGGCTTCTTTTTCTCAGTTCAGGTGACAACTATGAGGTTGGTCCTTTCTGCAGCATAAGCAGCTGAGTGTAAATATAAGGAAGAACTGGATCAAAGCTCTTGGGGCTACTTAGATCCTGGGGTTTCAGGTTGCTCTTTACATGATCCTTTATGTCCAGGGGGATGAGGAAGCCGGAAGCCTGAGTCACCCGAGTGACTGTAGCCTGAGTCTACAGAAGGACCAGAAAGCAGCCAGCTGTCGGGCCTGGGAAGAGCTTCCCAACTTTGGACTGCCTGCTTGCTGGGAAACCAAGCTGGGAAACCCCTTACTAAGTCCCTGGTCCATAAACTTAGAAGCAAAGGTACAGGATGGCAGGGGTCAAGACTTGGCTTCCTTCCTCTGAGGAGTCTGGCGGCCTGGACTCCGTCACCAACTTGCTATGTGGCCTAGGACCATCTATCCACCCTCTCCGAGTCTGAGAAGTTATGGTAGTCATGATCCTTGCTTTACAGTCTTGTCCCTGCAGTTCCATTATGTCCCCTGCTCCAGGCATCACCCAGCTCTGATCCTGTGTGGCATTCAGCCTGGGTACTCTCAAACCCACCTCAGGCCAACTTGAGTCCAGGTTCCTGATGCCATTCCCTGGTTCCCAGAGGACAGTGGGCAGGGGGCAGAATCCCCACCTGGGGCGTTTGGGTTCCACCTGTGATATCAGGCTACAGCTGGCAGAGCTGACAGAGGGTTCAGGGAGGGCAGGACCTGCCTTTCTTCTCCCTTTCCACTTCCCCTCTGGGCTCTTGCTCAGCAGGGACCAAGTGGAACTGAAACCTCCATTTTGAATGTGAGGAAGAGGAAGCTGAAGCCTGGGGTTTGAAGGCCACTTCCCTTGCTTCTTCAGGTGGGAGGTCTGGGGCCTGCGTCCCTAACCCTTCTGCTGGGGCCACAGCTCCTCCATCCAGTTCTTCCAATGAAGCCTGGCCGGTGTGGGAGACACCCTGTTCCATGCCTGGACCCCATGCTCTTCCATTCCTTCCTCTCATTATGGACCCCCGCCATCTGGCCTTCCAGGGAGCCAGCTACAAGGGCTGCTTTTGGCCACAGGCCACAGTGACCTCAGACTCACCCTTCCTCCCCATAACCAGGCTTCCGACTATGGTGAGAGGAGATGGCTCAGGCCCTAGGCCATAGCCTGCCACGCAGGTGATCACAATCCTGTTCCTCTAGAGTTTCCCAACCTGCTCTCAGGATCCCAACCCACCCTCTGTGTTTCCTTTAGAGGATCTCTCCTTCCCCCTCAGCCTTGGGGTTATGGGAGGGTGACCTGCCCACATCAGAAGGGTGGGCTCCTCAGGCCCTGTGACCACCCAAAGGGTTCTGAGCTACCTTTATTGGGAATCTGGGAGTCCAGGCTGGAGTTTTGCTGGACAGTTGGGAAGAAGACAGGTTTTCCATTAGACTTGCAAAGCTGAGAGAAAGTGAGGAAGGCTGGAGCTGCCAGCTGGCTGGACTGTGTGCTAGGCACTGTCCCAGGAACTGGAGACACCATCATTAGGGAGGAGATTGTCACAAACCAAAGGTGACGGAGTAGAGAGAGAGGACACACAGGCCCTGGAGAATACTGTGGATCTCCTGGGTCCAGCTATGTCTGAATCTTGACCTCCCACTGCACTCTAGTAGTATGAGCTGATAATTCCCTTTTTGCCTCAGTCCATTGGATGATCTAGGGTGCTGTCATTTGATACTGACCACCAGAAGCCAGGCATGGTGGCACAAGCCTAGAATCTCAGCACCTGGGAAATAGAGGCAGAAGGATCAGGAGGTCATCCTTGGCTATGTAGCAAGCTGGAGGTCAGCCTGAGCTAAGGAAACCCTGAATCAATAAAACAAGAAAAAGGTGGGGCTGGAGAGATGGCTCAGGGGTTTAAAATGTCTACTGCTCTTGCAGACAACCCAGGTTTGGTTCCCAACCATATGAGGCAGCGCACAACCACCTGTAACTCTAGCTCCAGGGGATCTGGACTCCATAGGCATGGTACTCATTTGCACAAGCCCACGCACAGACATAATATACACATAATTAAAAGTAAGAGAGAATCTTGGGCCAGACGTGGTGGCACACACCTCTAATCCAGGCACTCAGAAGGCAGAGGCAAGTGGATCTCTATGAGATTGAGGCCAGTCTGGTCTACATAGCAAGTGCCAGGCCACAAGGGGCTACAAGGAGAGTAAAACCAAACAAACACGGCCTGGACAGATGGCTCAGCAGTTAAGAGCACTGGTTGCTCTTGCAGAGCACCAGGCTTTGATTCCCAGCACTCACATTATGGCTAACAACTGTCTATAACTCCAGTCTCAGGGGATCTGATGCCTTCTTCTGACTCCTCCTGGCCCTGCACGACACAGTGCACATGCATACATGCAGGCAGTATACTCATACACATAATATAAAAATAAAAAACAATAAAAAACAGTAAAATAAGATAAAATCTTAAAGAAAAAAAGGCCGGAAGTGTAATTCAGCTAGTAGAGTATTTACCTAACATGAACAAAACCATGGGTTCAGTCCCTAGCACCTCATAACCCAAGCATGGTAGTGCAAGTCTGCAATCCCAGGACTGGGGAGATGGAGATGGGAGGATCAGAAGTTTAAGGTTATCCCTGGGAGGCTGGAGAGATGGCTCAGTGGTTAAGAGTGCTTAGTGCTCTTGCAGAGGATCCACGTTCAATTCCCAGCACTTACATGGTAGCGTACATCCTTTCTTAACTCTATTTCCAGTAGATCCAGTGCCCTCTTCTGGCCTCCATGGGCACCAGGCATGCATATAGTAGACATACATACAAGTGGGCAAAGCACTTATATATATAAAATAGAAATAAATGAAATACTTAATAAAAAAGTAAGATCATCCTCCACTACAAAATGAGTTCAAAACCAACCTGGGACACACGAGACTTTGACTCATAAGAAGAGAAGAGATCAGCTACCCTGCCTGTAGTTCTGATTATACCTAGGCCTCCCCCTCCTCTCTTACAACTTTGGCCCAGAACCCCACCATCTATGCCTGGGAGGCTAGATAGAACTGGCTCCATGTTTGAAAGCTGACAACAGAGGGCAGATGGAGATAGAGAGGCTGACTGATGGAGACCGTCAGCCTGGGAGGTTCTCAGAGTGACTGCTCTGTCATCTCAATAAGTTTCCAGGACAGTGGAAATCTGGGCCCCACTTGCTGTGAAGCCTGGGGATATCACTTCAAATCCTTGAGCCTCTGTCTTCCAGCAACTTTTTGTAAGTTTCTTGGTTGCTTAGTAGGAG
This sequence comes from Eospalax fontanierii, assembly GCA_035773235.1. NCBI lineage: Eukaryota > Metazoa > Chordata > Mammalia > Rodentia > Spalacidae > Eospalax > Eospalax fontanierii. The sequence continues at coordinate 166,971,381 of CM069524.1, forward strand.
CCAGCACTGGGTTAAGGGTTATGTATCCAGGATCCTAACATCAGATGAGCCTTATGGGTGACAGCTGAGGAGTCAGGTAGCTCTTGTTTGGATGTGGTATCTCCCTAAAAGGCTCGAGTGTTAAAGGCTTGGTCTCTAGCTGATGGTGCTGTGGAGAGGTGACTAGATCGTGCAATCACTGATCTTTTCAGTGAATTAGCCATGCTAATTCACAGTTAGGGGCCTGTTTGGAGCAAGTGGGTCGCTAGGGTGGGACTTTGAAGGGTGTGTCTTATCCCTCTCCTCACTTCCTTTCTCTGCTCCTCCCTTCCCCAGCTCTTCTCGCTTCTTCTCCTTCCTTTTATTCCTCCTTCTCTCCCTCCTCTTCCCCCTCTCTTCTTTCTGGCTGCCACGAGGTAAAGAGCGTTGCTTCACCATGTCCTTCCACCTTGATGCTTCCGTCCCACTTCAAGTCTATAGCAACGATGCCAAGAGATGGGAACCTTTGAAAGCACGAGCCAGAATAAATCCCTAAGTGACTTTCTCAGGGATTCTGTCACAGTGATGACTAACATGTGGGTTTAGAAAAGGTTGGTGACTTGTCCAAGGTGACAGTGAGTCAGTGGCCAACTGGAAGGAAGATGCAGATCTGGGTAACGATAAAGTCTATGCTGGGAAGAGAGGTGACATTTCCCTACGGGAAAACAAGCCAGAAAGGTTAGGAGCGTGCCAACGCACACAGTAAACCCGTTATAGTGCCACCACTCAGGAACAAGATAGAGCAATGGAGGTCCAGACCAGACAGACAGATGCCCTCCCTCTTCGAACTTTGCTGGGAACGTGCTGGGAAATGAGTGAATCCAGTCCGTGAAGAGGAGCCGCAGGGCTCTGTCCTTGGTGCTACTAGGTTCAATCACCAGTGCACGCATCTGCATGCACATGTTCGCATATGTGGATTTGCGTGTGCATATATAGGCACATGTGTGTGGAGGCCAGAGGCTAATATGAGATGTCTTTTTCAATTGCTCTTTGCCTTATGTTTTGAGACAGGGTCTCTCACTAAACCTGAAGCTCACTGATTCAGCTAGACAAGCTGGCCAGCAGACCCCAAGGATTCTTTGTCTCTGCCTCCCCAGTTCTGGGATTGCTGTATCTGACTTTCACGTGGGTGCTAGGAATCAAACTCAGATCCTTATGCTTGCACAGTCAGCACTTTGCCAACTGAGCAACCTCCACAGCTCTCCATCAATTTTTTGGTTACACTCAATTTTTTTGTATGTATGTATTCGTGTGCATGGGTCTGTGTGTGCCGGCATTTGTGTATGTGGGTCTGTGAGTGCCGTGGTGCACATTAGGAAGTCGGAACAAGTTAAAGTCAGTTCTCTTCTTCTACCACGTGGGTACCAGGGGTCAAATTCAAGTTGTCAGTCTTGTGGCAGTTGCCTTTACCCACTGAGCCATCTCACCAGTCCCTCAACTTTTTGAAAACAACCTGTCTTGACTAATGGCACACACTTGTTAGAGACTGGAATGACCAGGAGTAGGACCTCTGAGCCTGCCTGAGTCGCTAGCTCTGACTTTGGGAAGGGCTAGCCACCTTCATTCTCTGTTTATTGCCCATTTCACAGGCAGACATGAGGCTCAAAGTAGCTGACTCTGTTCACAATTTTCACGTGTAAGGCCAGTAGAGGGAGCCTTAGAGGACACCTGTTCTACAAGTGGCAGTTATCCCTTCCTTGGCTTCTTCTCTGACCACCTCTAACACCTCCTAGGGCCTGATCCTACCTGGCAGAGACATGACATCCCACTGGCCCCCAGAACCAGGGGTCAATGACAGAGCTCTGGGTTTTGGACATGTTGGACCATAGAGGTCTTAAGATATCTAACTCAGGAGCTAGACTGCTCTTGCAGAGGACCTGGGTTTGATGCTCTCACATAGCTCCAGTTCCAGGGGGATCTGATGCCTTTTTCTGACCTCTGTAGGCATTGTACTTACACAGATGCAGGCAATACACTCAGACACACAAAATAAAAATAATAAATAAAATATTAAAAAATAAATAAAACATTTAAAAAGATATCTAACTCAGATTCCCATTTCTCTCTTAAGAATGCCCCAGAATTCATCTTCCCCAATGGCTTATCTATCTGGTCCCTGCCTCCACACTTCCCTTGACAGGGAGCTTACTCCTCTCCATTGAGAAAGCTCACTGGGAGATGTGGTCACAACAGGCTGTGAAATATGCTCCTAGTCACTAGGTCCTCCTCAGCACAGCCTGCCTCTGGGACCACAGGGCCTGAATATGCCCCAACACCCTGTGGAGACTGTCTCAAGACTTCATTTTCACCATGGGATTTCTGAACTCACATCCAGACCCAGAGAAACCTGGGCCATACAGTGGTCTAAAACCAGAAGTGTGATGGTAAAACCTTAATACAAACTCTTGCAGCCAAGTGAGGTGGTCCACATCTGGAATCCAGCACTGGAGAGAACGAGGTACCCGCTGCCTGGGTCCTGAGAGGCAGTGTGGTCTTCCAGTTAGCTGGACTGTCTTCCACCAAACAACTCTCACCCTCCAGGGGGAACCACCCATGCAGGAGGAGGGATGATGGTTTTGTAGGTGTCTGAGGGTTGACCTGGGAGGGGGATCGGAAGGGATCAAAGTCAGTGTGCAGTTCAGGAGGCAAGGGGGTGACAGGTGGCTCCCGGTGTGGACATGTCTGGTATGTATGAATAATAGACCTCTCTTGTGTCCCTTGGGGGACTGACACCTTTGCGGGATGCCTGCCTTCGCCGCTCTTGCTAAAGCTGCAACTCCTCCACTCAATGTGGGATTTCTCTCCCGTTATATTTTTCTCCTTAGTTCCTTTAAAATTAATTGTCATATTTATTTCTGAGGAGAGAGAGAGAGAGAGAGAGAGAAACACCATGATGCATATATGGAGGTCAGAGAACTTGCTGGAGTTGTTTCTCTCGTATCATATGGGTCTTGGAGATTGCCTCAGACTTGGAGGCAAGTGCCTTTACCCACTGACTCATCTTACCAGTGTTTTTTTGTTTGTTTTTGTTGTTGTTTTTGAGACAGGGTCTCATGTATCCCTGAGTGGCCTCAAATTCACTATGTAGCTGAGGAGGACCTTGAACCTCTGGCTTTTGTTTTTGGAGAAAGGGTTTCCCTGTAGCCCCAGTTGGCCTAGAACTCACTATGTAGACCAGGCTTATCTCTTATCTGCCTCTGCCTCCTAAGAATGCTGGGATCAAAGTCAGGTGCTACCTTGCCCAGCAACTTTGAATTTCTGATCCTCTGCCTCTACTCACCAAGGACTAGAATTACGGGTGTGCTCTACCATGCCTGGTTTGCGCAACATTGAGGATGAACACAGGGACTCCTACTTTATGCAAACACTCTACCAACCAAGCTACATCCACAGCCCCATTTTGTTTGTGTTTCTGAGACAGTCCCACTGTGTAGCCCAGGCTGACCTGGAACTCATGCTGATCCTCCTATCTCAGCCTCTTGAGTGCTTGGATTTCCAGGTGTGCATCTCCACACTGGACTAATTTATCACCCTTGAGCGACTCTGCTACATATTTGTTGGCTTGGCCTCTCCCTCCAGGGTACAATCTTCTACTTGTTGCTATATCTTCACTCCTAGAACAGTCCCTGGCATACAGTAAGTGCCCAATAAGTATTTTGGAATGAATGAATGACTTTCTGGGAGTGGCCTAAAGATATGTGTACAGGTGTTAAGGACAGAAGCCTGATAGGGGGACACAGGGGACTTGACTTGAGCTATTTGTGCAGTGAGCTACCATTTGTCCTTACAATGTGTGTTTTGGTGTTGGGGGCAGGGTTGGGGACAGCCGAGATGAAGCAAGGGGCCGTCCCTGGGACTGTCTCTATCTGGCTGTATAAGAGATTCCAGATGTGACCAGGCTCAACTGAGATGAAGAGGGAGGCCAGTTGTAGGACTGCCTGTTGCCTCAGTTGCCCGGTCCTCTGTCTTCTCTGAGTCTCTTCCCACTCTAATCTATATCTCTTCTAGACATCCAAACTGGCTTTTGTTTGCTTTTGCCAAGAGCTTCTACCTATCACAAAACCAGTCCCTTTATGTGAGGATTCTGTCCCAGTCTCCTGGATCTGGCAGCACCCTGGCCTCTCAACCCTACCTGCACCCCGCCCCAGCACCCACGTCTGTGTGCACACAGCTAGTCGGTTGCTACCCCTTGAGCATAGTACCATCAGATTGGTCCATTCCCACCATCCTGCTGAACATGGTTGGAGGATGTGACTTGGGTGCACCCAAGGCCTTGAAGACTAGGCTGATGCTCTCCTTGCTGGCTCTCTAATCTTTTGGCTGGCCTAGGGTGGCCTCCTTCCCCACTCCCCTAAGCCTGCTTGATCTCTCTTCTCAGTCCGTCCTCAGCCCCAGCAGCCCTTAGAAGGCCCAGCTTCAACTTCCTACTGCCTCTGCACCCATCTGTTCCTTTCTTTCCTCAGTTCCACAACCCTGCAGGACCAGCTGTCTTCTCCTACCCCCCAGCCTCCGCATATTGGTTCCTTCCCCTGGGCCAACTCGACTTTCAGCCTTTCAGCAAAACCTTTTCCTTGACCACATGTGCTGCTCCAGCTGTGCCTCTTCCCTCACAGTCAGATTTGTGGTAAGCTCTCCACTTCCTCCCTATGCCCATTTCTCACACCCCTGCAGTCAGGCACAGGAAACAGTCGGGGAAAGAGAAGAGATTAAAGGGGGAGATGAGATCAGGGAGTTCATAAGAAAACCTCCAAAGTGACCCGACAGACAGGCCAGGGGGGCCAAGGGGACCAGGCTACTGTAGGTGACCGAGGCTTCACATCCCAGTACCACTTGAAGCTGAATCAGGGCCAGGGGAGGGGAGCCGAACTTATGGCTTCCAAGAAATAGCCTGGACCCTGCCTGGATGGTGTGGAAGGCACGTGGGGATTTCGGGAGAAGCAGCAGACCTCTGGAGCTAGGTGACTCTGCGCTACTCTGTGTGAGGACCTCGGTCAGCCTGTGGAGAGCCTCTCAACTCCCTGTACCACTCCACTCCAGCTGCTCTGGTCTTTCCTCCCCTGAGGAAGCAAGGTCTTGGCTCAGGTCTCCAGGGACTCAGAAGATTCCAGAAGGACTTTCTTCCCCTGCCAGGCCCATGGAGACCTTCCTCCTGTCTATGAGGGACACGCTGAAAACTCGTGGAGTCTTCTACTCTCCACATCCATTTTTACCAGAGAGGAAACTGAGACTAAGAGAGGAGACATGTTTGGTTCTGGGACAGCACAGCCATCTGGGTGTGTGTGAGAGCAGCTGGCTTAGGAACCTTGAGGACACTCAGCTGAGGCTGGGTGGAGCTCCAGTGGCATCAGCCTCTGGCTCCTGCCTGGCTCTCATGCCCAGCAGGGTTCCCTTCCATGGCAGCTGGGCCTCTACAAGGCCTGGCTGAGGAGAGCAAAATAGGAAGGAGCTATGGTCAGAGCACTGTGGATCCAGGCTGGTTTCCTCTTGGGCAAAGGAACCTGGGCCTTGCCTTTTTTCTTGGTGCAGGGTGCCCCACTGGTGCAGGGTGCCCCACTGACACTGCTCAGCTATACTGTGCCCTGACCCTGTGTCCCCAGTCCTTCCAGGGTGGGAAACTGTGCTCTGATCTTGGAGCCTTCAGACTTGACCAAGCTCCTGAGTGTCTGTTCTTTGCTTGACCTGGACCCTAGGCAGAGGGAGAAGGGTTGAGAAAGTCTGTGGAATGACCCTTGAAAGATGATTACTATTTAAAATAGTCTTCTAGGGTTGGGTTGTAACTCAGTTGGCAAATTGCTTGCCTAGCATTTGTGAAGCCCTGGGTTCAGTCCCCAGCATTACATAAACCAAGCATGGTGTAATCCTAGCACTTAAGAGGTGGCGAAAAGGCTTGGATATGGTGGGCACTCTCCTTTAATCCCAGTACTCGAGAGGCCGAGGCAGGTGGATTTCTGTGAGTTCAAGGCCAGTCTGATCTATATAGCAAGTTCTAGGCTAGCTAGAGCTCCATAGTAAGACTCTGTCTCAAAACAAAACAAAAAAGAAGTAGAGACAAGAGGATCAAGAAGATCAGGAGTTCAAAGCTGTCCTCAGCTATACAGTTTGAGGCCAGCCTAAGTTACATGAGACCTGTCGAAAGAAAGAAAGAAAGAAAGAAAGAAAGAAAGAAAGAAAGAAAGAAAGAAAGAAAGTCCTCCAATCCCACCAGAGGGGAGTCAATGGGATTGGAGCCTGTTCGTTGCCTTCTCCTTGATGCCCTGTTCCACACCAGTCCCAGCTCCACCTACATGCTTTCTGTTTATCTGTCAGCTCATTCTCTTTCCACAGAACATCAGACAAGGCTCAGCAAAAACCCGACCTCTTCACTTGCCTTCCTAAGCTTTCTAGCCTCCCAGAGTCTAGTTCCTAGAATCCAGTCCCTGCTGACTTCTCTCTTCTTGGCATCCACCCTGTCCCTCGCACGCACGCAGCCTAACTGACCCTCCCGCTCTCCCTGTTCCTGGGACCAGCTGTGTTCTCCTTTGTTCTCTGGCCAGTGCTGTTTCCGTCCCTGGCCTGCCTCTCCTCACATTGGCAGCTGATGGACTCCCACTGAAAATTCAATGACAGCACAACCAGATCCTGCCCTGGGGAGCTCAGTGTCGACAGAGGCAAGTTCTCATAATCCTAAGTGGACATCAGTGCCCGAGTCCCTTGGGAGCCCGGCCAGGAAGGGATGGTTCTGCAGGCAGGGAAGCCTCACCAGGGAGCAGTGGCAAGGAAACAGCCAAGCATTCATGGAGACCAAGGGCATTTCAGGCAGAGTGAACGGTGAGGAAGAAAGCCGGGTTAAGCCTCTGCAGGCAGTGAACAGGGCCGGAGCTGCCGGTATACTTGAAATCATAGGCGGAAAAGAGGTCCAAACTGGTAATAATCATGAAGCGAATGATTCATGATTTACCCTTATGTGTGCCCGTGAAAGCCTCATGAGGATCCAGAGAGACAGGATTGCTTATATCTCCTCAGGTGGGGAAACCAAGCACACAGAGGTTAGCTCAAGAAGGCACATGTAGAGGAACAGTTACTGGTTATTAATCCAGAGTCCACATCACTAGAGTACCTGGACAAGGAAAGCCGCCCTTGACTGCTCTGAAATAGTCAAGCCAGCCTTGACTCAGGCTCACCCTCCATTAGTCACAGATCTCCATAGGAGCTGCCTCCTCTAAAAAGTTTTCAGAACCAACCAGGAGTCCTCCTACTTCCTCTAGACTTTCCATGGAAAGTTCAAGGTGTGGGGAGTCTGTGGAAGCAAAGCTTCTGGACCTAGGCTGCCCATCACATCTCTACACTGCCTTCTAGGGAAGAATGTTTGCCTGCCCAGTGGCTCTTCCTGTCTAGTGATAATGTTATTCAAGGTGACCACCTGACCTAGAGTTGACCAATCAGAGACTCATCACCATTGATTGCTACAAGAGTAACCAGGCTAGAGAGATGGCTCAGCGTTTAAGAGCACTGACTGCTCCTGCAGAGGACCCAGGTTTGAATTCCAGCACCCACATGGCAACTGACAACTGTCTATAACTCCAGTTCCAGGGGATCCAATGCCTTCTAATGGTCTCTGAGGGCATTGCACAACGTAGGTTCACTTACACGCATGCAGGCAATACACTCATACACATAAAACAAAAATAAATAATACCAAAAAGAGTAATCAATTAGATTGTGCCTCAGGAATTTCGAGGGGCTTCCCAACTCCAGGGAACCATCATGAGGGGCTTCTTCTCTTTTCTCCTGTTATCAGCTGTGGGGACTATGAAAACTTGCTACCTCTGGAATGAATTTAGGTGAGCAGTAGGTAGTAGAAAGTAATAGAATATAAGAAAGAATAGAAAAAGAGAATGTGATGGTAACAGTAGGATCTAGCTCGATCACATCCAGGCCTACCTTAGGCTGCTCTTTTTACATGAACTGATATATTTTTTCTTGTCCAAGATAATTACATTGAAAGTTTTAAATTAAAACAACCCTGACCACTCTGACATAGAAGCACAGTCAACAACAATAAAATAGATTAATTGGATCCCATAAACACTAAAAACTTTGGTGTGAAAAAGGATATTACTATCAGAATAGAAAGCACACAAAATGGATGAATTTGAAAATCTTATATCTCCTTAAGGAGTTAATATCTAGAACATATTCAGGTAGAGTGAGAAGGCACAAGTTCAAGGCCATCCTGGTCTGCAGAGTGAGTTCCAGGCCAGCCAGGAGTACATAAAGAGACCCTGACTCAAAGAACCAGAACAGTCACATAGATGCAACAAGAATGAAACAACAAAACCTGAACTCAGTGAAGGACTTGAAAAGACGTTTCTCCAAAGAAGATGCACAAATGTTCAGTAAGTTCATGAAAGAATGCTCAACCTCACTGCTGAGCTACTTATCCTGTTGCTGTGATAAATCTCCATGACCAGTGCCACTTATAGAAAGAAGAGGTTATTGAGTTTTCAGTTCCAGAGGGATAAGAGTCCATCATGGCAGGGAGGCCTGGTGGCAGAGGGAGCCAGAGCAGAAGCTGAGTGCTCACAGCCCCATGCAGGTGCAGGAATTAGAGCAAGACAAACTGGAAATGGGGCACCCTCGTGATGTGCTCATTCCTGCAAGGCCACACTTCCTAAACCTCCCAAATCAGTGCCACAAACTGGTGACAAAGTATTAAAATACTTGGAACCTATGGAGGACCTTCTCATTCAAACCATCACACTCACTAATCATCAGAGAAATGAGAATTAAAGCCAAGAGACATCTGTTATAATGGCCACGGCTAGGGGAGAGGACCAGGACACCGGGGGAATGGCTCACTGTGTAAAATTGATTGTTTCCCAAATCCATGTAAAAAGTTGGTCATAGTGGCACATATCTGTAATCCCAGCACTCCTACAGTGAGATGGGAGGTTGAAACAGGAGAATTTTCTGGAAGCTCACAGATGCAGCACAGTGGTAGAAACAAGAAGAGAGACTGCCTCGAAACAAGGTGGAACTTCTTGACCCCCCAGAAGTTGTTCTCTGGACCTCCATATGTGTACCATGATATGTGAACACCCCCCCCAACAAATAAATAAATAAAATCTTTTTTCAAAACCCCAAACTATAAATAAGGAAATAGCCAGAATTGGTGAAGAGAGAGAGAAATCAGAATGTTCTACATTACTGATATGAATGTGAAATGATACAGCCACTGTGACAAGCTGCATGAAAGTTTCCCAAACAAACACCCCAGAATTGGCATACGATCCAACAATTCCACTTCGAGAATCTAAACCAAAAGCCTTAAAAAGGAAAGTCTACACTGGACATGGTGGTGCATGTCTTTAACCCCAGCCCTTGGAAGACAGAGGCAGGCGGATCTCACATAGTGACTTCCGAGTGAGCTGGGACTAAGGAGACTGTCGAAAAAAAGGAGCTTCTGATAATGTGCTCCAACATGGATGAACCTTGAAAACATTGTGCCAAGTGAAACAGGCCAGACACAAAAAGACAAACACTGTGCCGTTCCACTTACATGAAGACACAAACAGTAGGCATCCAGAGACAATAAACAGAACAATGCAGAGCTGGCAAGGGGGATGGGAGAGCTGATATTTCCTGGATACAGAGTATTTTGTTATTTGAGACTAGGTCTTGTGTGGCTGAGGCTGGTCTCAGGCTTGCTATACAGCTTTGCTTGGGATACGGTTTTGTTGATAAGGTTCCAGAGGCGGATGTTGGTGATTATTGCACAATAATGTAAATGTGCGAAATATGACTGAGCTGTCCACTCGCAAAAAGAGTTAAGCTGGGGCTACAGAGATGGCTCAGCAGTTAAGAGCACTTGCTGCTTTTGCGGGGACCCAAGTTCAGTTCCTAGCACCCATATCTAGCAGCTCACAACCAGCTATAACTCCAACTCCAGGGAATCCAGTGCCTCTTCTGGCCACCACAGGCTCTCACATGCACATGTGCATACACACGTGTGCATGCACATGTATGTGCACACACATACACATAAAAATCTAAAAAGGGTTAAATTGGGTATGGTGGCCTGCACCTGTATGCTTAACAGAGGGAGGCAGACCAGGAGGATCACTTCAAGTTCAAGGTCAACCTGGTCTATGTAGCAAGTTCTAGGCCAGCCAAGCCCACCCTGTGAAACCCTGTCTCAGAACAAAATTAACCCAACACCCTGGCAAAAGAGTTAATCTGATATTTTGTTATATATGTATTATTTTTCATATTTATTTACTTATTATTTATATTTTTATAATTTATACATTTTATAAATTTATTTTATAATAAATTTATAAATTATTCAAAATTTTTATAAATATAATATTTATACTTTTTATGTGTTTTACTTCTATGAAGTGTACTACATGTGTGTAATGCCTGTGAAGACCGGTAGAGAGAGTCAGATTCCCTGAAACTGGAGTTACAAAGAGTTGTTAGCCATAATATGGATGCTGGGAACTGAACCTCAGTTCTCTGCAAGAGCAGCCAGTGCTCATAACAACTTGAGATATCTCTTCTGTTATGTACATTTTATTAAGTTTTTATTTATTTTTTGTTTTTATTTTATGTGTATGAGTGTTATGCCTGCATATACATGTAAATGTATATAAATGTATGTAAATGTATGTAAATACACTTGTGTACTTGTATTATGCAATGTCAAAGGAGGCCAGAAGAAGGTGCTGGATAGACAGTCATTAGCCACCATGTGGATGTAGATTCAAACCCAGGTCTTCTGCAAGAGTAGCTGGTGCTCTTAACTGCTGAGCCATTTTTTCAGTCCTCCATTATGCATATTTTAAGAAAAATACACAACTAACAAATGAAAGAAGGAAGAAATGAACAGCAGTCCTAGCTAGCACTTCTATGCACTGGGCACAACCCTCCATGGATTTCCCAGATCTCTGAATATCTCAAAAGCAGAGATAGTTGTTTTTGTTTTAGACTAGCTTCTCAAGGAGATTTAGAGCAACCAGCCTGGATAGATAAGGAAAGCACAGGTTTGTTGACTATCTGATACAATACGGATGGCTTTTCCTGAGACAAAGTTCAGGCAGGTTGATTGCCCATCACAGAAGTCACAAATGCCAAAGCTCCAGGTTCCTTTCTTGTCCCCCAGCTCACTACACACACAGGTATCACAGGTATTTGGCTCTCTTTGCCTTGTCCTCCAGGAGCTGAAGAGTTAGTGAAAGTTGATTTTCTCTCTACCCCTGTTGCTTTGAGGAGCCAAGTTCTTTATCCCTAACTACCAGCCTCATTTGCCAGCATCCACAAAACTAGAGCAGGCTAACTTGGTGGCTCACAAGCGTAGTAAAACATAGGCCCTTCGCAGCTCTTGATCTCTTTGCATCAAAACTTCAGGTGTTGATAATGCAATGGACCAAACTTGAGTTTGTGGGAATTGTGTCCCCGAAGAATTGGTTTCTCTAAGGAACCACAATCCTCTTCCTCTGGAAGGTTACTTCTCCCTTTTCGCTATAGCTACTAGGAAACTCGACTTGCCTACCTTATGACCAGTGCTAATCTCAGCCTTCTGTGTAATATCTGTTGTTCTGGTTTGGACGTTAACTGTGCATGGACTGGACCCACCCACTGGCCAGAAAGCCTCTGGAGATGGGACTTAGTTGGAGGAAGCAGATCATGGGGTGGGGGTGCCTTTGAAGAGAATACAGCTCCCCAGGTAAGCAATTCCTTCCACCCTGCGCTCCTGTCATGATGCTCTGCCTCATCGCAGGTCAAAGAAGCAGAACCAAGTAACCATGAGTTAAAACTTCTGAAACCAGGAACCAAAACAAATCTTTATTCCCTTTACGCTGATTTTTTTATGGTGTTTTGTCGCAGAAATGGTCAGCTGACCATTACATCTATATTCTTGCTTCTGGTTTTCTTAAAAACATTTGTTTATGTTTTATATGTGCCATGATGCATGTGTGGAGGTCAGGGATTAGTTCTTTCCTTCTACCTTGTGAGTCCCAGGGATCAAACTCAGGATATCAGACAGACTTGGTGACAAGTGCCTTTACCACTGGCCCATCTCACACTTCAAGAATTAAAATGTCCAGCCAGACATGGTGATGTACATTTTTAATCCCAGAACTCAGGAGGAAGAGGCAGGTGGATCTCTGAGATTGAGGCCGGCCTCATCTACATAGTGAGTTACAGGCCAACTTGGGTTAAAGGAAGACCCTATCTCAATTTTTAAAAAATTTTAATATTTATTTGTGCACACTCATGCTCACATGTGTGTATGTGTGTGTTTGTGTGTGTATACATGTGTGGGGTGCCCATGGAGGCCAGAAGGTCTCTAATCCCCCTAGGGCTGAAATTGTAGGTGGTTGTGAGCCACCTGATGTGGGTGCTGGGAACCAAACCTGGGTCCCTTGGAAGAGAAGAAGGTGATCTTAAACACTGTGACATCTCTCCAGCCACTCTTTTTTTGGAAGTCACACATTTTATTTTTCTTCTATATATATGAATGTTTTGCCTGCATGCACATAAGTGTAGTAGGTGTGTGTCTAGTTGCCCATGGATACCAGAGGGCATTAAATCCACTAGAACTGGAGTTACAGGTGGTTGTGAAGTACCATGTGGGGGTTGGAAACTGAACCTGGGGCTTCCTCAAGAGCAACAAGTGCTGTTAACTGCTGAGCCATCTCTCCAGCCTAGACTCTTGTTTTTGTTTTAAGAAAAGAACTCACACTATATCTCAGGCTAACCTTGCACTTGTGGCAATCCTCCTGCTGCAGTATCCTAAGTGCTAGGACCACAGGACTTTGCTACCACACCTGGCTTGGGTACACATTTTTAAGTGGAGGTGTACTTTTATTTTCTTGGGTATATGCTTTGGAGTAGAACTACTTGGTCATATGGTAACTGGAAATTTAACTTTTTGAAGAACTACTTAATTGCATTTCCAAGAAGTTGCACAATTTTATATTATCACCAACAGTATATGAGAATTCTAATTCCTCCACATCCTTGCTGACACTTTTTTTTTTTTTTTTTTTTTTTTTTTTTGAGACAGAATCTCATGTAGCCCAGGCTGGTCTTGAACTCACTCTGTTGTCAAGGATGGTCTAGAACGTCTGATCTCCCTGCCTCCACCTCCCAACTCCTAGAATTATGGGCATGTACCAACATGCCCTGTGTATGTAGCAATGGGGTTTGAACCCCAGGCTTCCTGCATGCTAAGGCAAGCACTCTACCAACTGAGTTACAGTCTCAACCTTGCCAACACTTTTTATTATCTCTTTCATTACCGCCATCCTCAGGGGATCTCACTGTGAGCACACGAATCAGAAAGGAGGATTTCTAGCTTGACCAGGAGGCCTGAGCTAGGAGCTACTACTCCAGAAACTTCTCCTGAGTCTCTCCTTGCCCTCTGTGGGGTGGAGTTGTGTCCACCTCTGTCACATGGTGGGGACACAGACAAAGGGCATCAATAGGAGACCATGCATCATAATATTAAGTATTGGTACATATCAGGTAGGTTCTGAATATCTTAAAGATTGATTTATTTTTATTTTATGGGCATGAGTGTTTATCTGCATGTATGTATCTGTACTATATGTGTGCCTAGTGCCTGTGGAGGTCAAAAGAGGGCATTAGATCCCCTGGACCCAGGGTTATAGGTGGTTATGAGCTGCCATGTGGATGCTGGGAACTGATTCTGGATCTTCTGCAAAAGCAGAAAGTGCTCTTAACCACTGAGCCATCCCTCCAGACCTAGGTTCTAACATCCAGTCAATCTTATGTCTTGTCTCAAAGGTCAAACTAGCTGCTGCCCAGGAGGAAATTCTTCTCCAAGTTGCCCTTCCTAAGAACCTGCAAGTCATATTTATAAGTATGCTCTCATTTTATCTGCTCCACGGGCTCGTCAGATAGGTTCTATGATCCCTTTTTACCAATGAGAAAATTGAGATTCCTAAAGGTTCAATAACGTGTGTGAGATTACAGAGCTGGCAGATGCTAGATTCAAACCCATCTCCGGTTTCTAAGTCTGACTTCTTTCTCCCGGGAAGTCTGCAGCACCCACCCCTGCCACCCCTAATAGAAGGCACAGGTTGCTCAGGAACCAGGGACTCATTGGAACAGCTGTTTCCCATTTCTCTGGTGTGACAGAGACCATGTTTGCTGGGAGCTGCCTTATGTCTCCGAACAGTTCCCTTCCATCCCAGGCCATCATAACTACTAATGCCCTGGAATGCCTGACTTAGCTTCAACTACTGAAGACTTAAAAAAAAAAAAAAACAACAACTTTGCGGGGATGGAGAGATGGCTCAGCAGTTAAGAGCACTGACTGCTCTTGCAGATGACCGGGGTTCCATTCTTAGCACCTACATGGTGGCTAACAACCATTCCTAACTCCAGTTCCAAGGGATCCATCTCCCTCTTCTGACTTCTGAGGGCATTGCATGACACAGGTGCGCTTACATACATACAGGCAATACACTCATACACATAAAATAAAAATAATAAATTATGTAAAAACCTTAAAGATGTTTATTTATTTATGTATTTTGTGTGTCTCTGTGTGTATCCATGTGTATGCACATGCATGTGCCACGACACATATGTAGAGGTCAGAGGACAACTTTTGGGAGTTGGTTCTCTCCTTCCACCACCCCTCCTTCTGGGTCCCAGGAATTGAACTCAGGTTGTTAGGATCCGTGGGAAGTGCCTTTACCCCCGAGCCATCTCTCTGGAAAGATGAGCTAGTCACTCACCTAGCCTTGGCCATCTCCACAGACCAGCATATGCCTTGCATAGGGCATGCCTCCCACATAGCTGTCACGGTCAGAGCTAGCCCTAGGCAGGGGAGCAGGGAAATGTATCATGTCCACATGCCTGGGCCAAGGCTCTGGCCTAACTAGACACATCAGCAGTCGGAGGGGAAGAATCAGAATCTGCCAGGTCCACTCAGATTGAAATGGAAACCCACTTAAGAAGCAAATGAGGAAATAGTCCCTGGGCAGGGACCTAGGGAGGCATGCATGCAACAGGGTCCTATGGACCAAGCTTCCTGAGAACTGTGACTGGCCCCAGGTCCTCTGCCTAAACAGGCACCTGTCACCAAGCTCAGCCAACTCACACCTTTCCCAGGGAAGCAGGAAAGCCCTGGATCTGAGACAAGGTTCCAAGTGGCCCAAATTGGACTTGAATTCACTAAGTAGCTGAGTCTGATCTTGAACTCCTGATCCTTCTGTCTCCACCTCCCAAATCTGGTATTGCTGGTATATGCTGCCATTCTCAACTTTATTAATTTAAGTAATTTTTTGTGTTATTTTTGAGATAGGATCTCACTCCATAGTCTAGGCTGGTCTGGAACTCACTATGTAATCGTGTCTAGCTTTGGCCTCTTAATCATACTGCCTAAGCTGGAAACAGTGCTTTGACTTCTCTGAGCTCCAGTTTCCTCCATTGGGAAGGGAGGGAAGCTCATCCTGACTGCTTGCACTTCATGAGAGACACCTGTCATCTCATGGGTGCTCAGTAAATGGCAACGATGCTCTATTGCTTAACTTGTACTTTCTTATTTTTCTTAAGTATATGTGTGGACAGTGGATGGAGATGGAGACAGAGATGGCCAAGCATACAGAGGCCTGAGGTTTGGTACTATAGTCTTCCTAATTGCTCTCCACTGTGTTCATTGAGACCCGGACTCTCCTTTGAGCTCAGAGCTTGCTAGTATGACTAGTTTGCTTAGCCAGCTTGCTGTAGGGGCCCAGGGATCTGATTGGATCCTGCTGGAATTCCAGGTGGACCACAATACCCGCTTAGCACTTATGTGGGTTCTGGGGATCAGAGCTCCAGTCCTCATGCTTGCATGGCAAGTGCTTTAATGACTGAGCCATTGCCCCAGTCTTTAATGACTGAGCCATCTCCCTAGTCTCCTACTTTCAGCTCGGTATTGAAGCCATTTGCTTTTTGATTCACGTGTTCAACTCAGCCAAACAGCCAGTGTGCTAGCTAGGGTTGAGGAGCCAAGTTTTGGAGTTGGGAGTTGAAATCCCAGTATTTCAACTGTATTCTAAGAAAGGCATTTCCCCTCCCAGACCTTCATTTCCTTGTCTTTAAAATGGGAGCTGATAATACTGATACTCTGTACTCTGAGAAAGGCATTTTCCCTCCCAGACCTTCATTTCCTTGTCTTTAAAATGGGAGCGATAATAGCATCTCAGGAGGACACTGGGCTGTCACAGTCAGTGGGACAATGAGGAGAAAGCAGCCAGCTGTGAGCCTCAGGGAGAGCAGTGAGCCTTGCAGGGACCTCCCAGTGGGTCTCTAGGGAACAGTCACAGGATAAGGCAAAGGGACTGGCTAGAGACAATCATTAGTGTTAGTTTCTGGATGGTGACTCCTCTCTTCCTGGTAAACTAACAAACAGTGAAGAAATACAAAAAAGATTGTTTTTTTTTAAAGACAGATTCTCATTCAACAAGGCTGACCTTGAACTTGTCTGAAGCCAAGGATGATCCTGAACTTCTGCTGATTTTGCTTCCACTTCCTGAATACTGGGATGACAGGCATGCACTACTATGCACAGAATTATTACTGAAGATGGAATGCAGGGCTTCCAGCATACTGTGTTATCAGCTGAACACATCCCTAGCCAAAGAGAGCCTCAAGCTGTTTAAAGTAACTTCCACTGGGGGCTGGAGAGATGGCTCAGCAGTTAAGAGCACTGACTGCTTTTCCAACGGACCCAGGTTCAGTACCCAGCACCCACATGGCAGCTAACAGTCATCTGTAACTCCAGTTCCAAAGGATCTGACACCCTCTTCTGGCATCCAGAAGATCTTGCACATATGTGGTGCACTTACATACATGCAGACAAAACACTCATACACACAAAATAAAAAGAAAGAGAGAGAGGAAGGAAGAAAAGAAGGAAGGCAGTCTCACTGGCAGGATGGAGGGTGTGCATGGGCACACATGTTGTACACATGCTCACAGGCTGTACATTCACACCCTAGCTTTTCATGCATATGTAGATGCACCATCAAAGACACAGGCACTTGATACACACCTGTGATCTCAGCACTCAGGAGGCTGAGGCAGGTTCAAGGATAGCCTGGACTACCCAGTGAGATTCTGTCTCAAAAAGAAAAAAGCATGGCACTTTCCAGTCTGCAAGATCTTTTCATTTCCCATCTTATTTGAAACTCATTTGAGATAGAGAAGGGTCCTGAGTCAAGTAACCAGTCTAGTACTAGAAACTACTAGAAAGAGATTCGAATCCTGTACTCTCAAAAGGCCAAGGCTTAGTTGAGGGTCTGCTTCCTGCCTTCCCTCTATCCAGGTCAGCAAAGTTGGATGGCAACAGAAATTCCAAGAAAGGTTTAATCCAATTCCCCAGATACAGTCCTCAAAGTCTTCCCTCCGCCTTAACAAGTGCATTCAGGACACAAACTCAGACCTAGACAACTCCAAATCCTGTCTCACTGTTCCACTCCACCCAAGTCACAGCCAGGTCCCCATGTTCCCACCTCCTGGCTCCTGTTGGATGTGCCACACCCCTCCATATTGTGTAGCCTGAAGGCTCTAGGCACAACCTGGAGAAAGAGAAGAGGGAGGAAGCCCCACACCCCACTCCTGTACCAGCTTGCTGTGACCAGTCCGGTACTGGGGCATGACCGACATTCACCTGAGAAGGGAAGCGCCCATCTGTGACCTGGAAAACTCACCCGAGTCAGCAGTCTCCTGCTACCTTGAAAGGCAAGTGAACAGGACTCGTGGAGCAGTCACCAGGCAGTTCCTGTGCCCTACAGACTGCTGAGTGCAGGAGTCAGGGAGGTGGCAGATGAGGAAACGAAGACTGCCAGGAGAGGAAGTGACAGTGTCTCCCAGAGCTCTGAACTGCAGGACTTGGACTCAGTCTTGAGAACCTTCTTGCTCAAGTGTCTGGCACCAAGGTTGACTCAGCCACTGCCCAGCTGCGAGCAAGTCCCTCCCTCTCTGAGTGTGCTCACCCAAAGAATGGGTATTTTTAGACCATCAATTTAGCTCAAGGACTGCTGGGAGGATGGAAGGAGGGTGCACTCAAGGCCCAGGGCTGGGCATAGGGAGACTCTTTGCCACCAGCCTGTACCTGGCCCCTCTCAAGCCTTAACAGAGTCTACCTATCGTTCATTGCTTCCATAGGCAGTAATTACCCTGGTTTCTCAGAGGTACCTGGAAGGCCCATTAAAAGAGACCCAGACCCTGAGATGAACGAATCTGTTGTCTTGTGGCTTCAATCATTTGGGTCCAGACACTACTCCCTAGGGACTGAGGATGGGTCCTCGTATGGAGGGTGACTTGGGGAAAGGTCAGCATGTGGGTGACCTTCCGCAGTCTCAATCCACCCTTGAGCTTGGGCAGGACCGAGAGAAGGCAGGGGCCGCTCTGCCTGGGTCCTTGACTAGCCTGGGCAGCCCCTCCCAGTCACTAGGATTGTTCCTTCTCTTCTTCCTCCTTTTGTTTACAAGTATATACTGGGTACCTGCCCTCTTCAGGTGGCAGTCAAGGCAACTGAGGACTCAAAGCAAAATCTCTGACCTTGAGGTCCTTTGCTTTAGCAGGGGAGATGAACTTATTTTAGTTAATGAACAAACATGCAGAAGATTGGATAGTGGTGAGAGTCACAGAGAAAAGTTTGGGGCAGAGGGGCAGAGAGCCTGGGATTCTCAGATGGGCACAACATGTCTTATGTGGATTTACTGAGTCCCCATCTCCCCATGCCATCACCTGTCTCTCTTTGGAGAAGCCCACCCAGCCTCTAGGAGACCCTGCGGCCCTGGAGGATCGAAGCTGGCCAGGTGCCAAGGCTGGCTCCCTAGTCAGCACTTTAGAATGCCCGGGCTGTCATTTGCAGCATTCTGAGCCTGCCTTCCTCTCTTGGTTCAGGGGCAGCCCTCTGCAGGGCTCCTCTTGTTGCAGAGGAGTTGCTGGACCCACGGGAAAGGCAGAAGCTTGCCTGGGATCATCCAGCAAGGTAGACTGTCCCTGTGGCCCCTCCTTGTCTTCTCCCCTGGCATGCACATGGAGGGAATGTCCCACTGTTGACTGCTGGGCCGGGAAGGAGCTGGCTGTGAATTTGCAAAGCTCCAGGGACAGAAGTTTGAAGAGTCCCTTCATGGAGCCTGCTTCGTCGTCCCAGTCTGCCCTATCTCCTGGGCTCTGAACCAGGCCCAGTTCTCATGTGCTTAAGTCCCAGAGGCTGAAGGCACTTTCCCCTAGCCTAAACTTTGGAGGGTTTTGGTCAACTCTGCCTTAATTTACTATGTGACATCAACCAGTGTCCATCCATCTCTGGACCTCAGTTCCCTCATCTGTAAAATTGATTTGTTTTTTAGTGAAGGGACTGGAGAGATGGCTCAATGTTTAAGTGCACTAGCTACTCTTGAAGAGGACCTAAGTTCAAATTCCAGCACCCACATAGCAGCTAACAACCATCTAGAACTCCAGTTGCAGGGGATCCAAGAGGGTGTTGGATCCAACACCCTCTTCTAGCCTCTGCAGGCATTGCACACACATGGTGCACTTACATGCATGCAAGCAAAACACTGATATACATAAAACTAACTAACTAAATAAAAAACAAAGGCACCCACATCTCTGTGATATCAAGAATGGTCAACACAGGAGCAAAAAGGCAGCATGTAGACCAGGGCGACAGAGCATGTTATATACCCCTCACGTTCTGGGGTCTTGAGGGAGCAGGGGAGCAAGCCCTGGATCCTGATGGGAACCAAGTATAAATTCAGAAAAGACAAACTTGACTCTGCTCCCAACCATCAGCAAGCCGTTGACTGACTGGTCCTCCTCTGTCTCTGGTGAGGAGGTAAGGAGAGGCTGAAATTGACTGATTGGGGGGCTGGGAGAGGAAGGCATGGCCCCAAGCAGGAGAAGGCATGGAGGTCACTGTGGCGAAACACTGGGTGCACACACCTGTCTGAGGCTGGTCAGTGTGTGAATTTACAGGGTGTAGCGTACAGGGTGCAGGGCATCGTGGGGTTCTCAGCGTGTACCCATTCACACTGTGCTTGCGTGTGTCTGCACCTCTGCTCTGGCTGGCCGCGCATGTCACTCCACAACCCTCTGTCCGTAGCGGTGATTTCCCAGGCCCACAGTCTTTGCCACAATCCCAGGGCAGCCCAGATGCCGCGGCAGATTTTTAAGGCTCCCACTCACCACAGGCTCTCAACTTTCCCCAGAACAAAAGTAGTTACATAAGAGGAAGAGGAAGGCTTAGAGGATTAAGCAGGCTCTGGCAGCTCAATCTTGGGTGCGGACTTCTCTAGAAGGATCCAAGCCCTACTGTCTTCTGACCTTCAGTGGCCAGTGGGCGCTGACCATTCCTCAGCTACTTTTCTGCCCTGAGCTACCAGCAATAAGTCAAGTGCTGGCCCAGGCTACCCTGAGAGCCCCATCCCCAGTGGCCATTGCCAACTCAGTCTCATGGTCCTCCTCCCAGAATCTATCTTGGGAGGACAGGAGCCCCTTCCAGAATTGTGCCCTCTGCAGCTGTAGATCAGAGGTCTTCCTGCCCACACAGGGCAAGTTTCTGAGAAGGAGTCACTGGCAGGTATGGTCTTTAATGCATCCCAGACCACAAGGCCACTTCCTAATGACCTTTTTCTGCTCTCTAGAGCTGAGAGAATTGAGAATATCGTCAGCCCCTCTGTCTGGAGCAGGAGAGGTCTGTCCAGGTCAGCAGGAGGAGATGTGATTCCTCTGGGTGTTGGCCCCATTTGGGGCTCTTGGGCAGTAGGCTGGGTGGTATACTCAAACAGAGGAAGCTGGCCTCTGACTGAGCCACAGAGTTCCTGCTCCACCCCATCCCACCAGGATCCAGGGTCTGTTTTTGGCCACGTTTGAAAAGCACAGAGACCTGGCAAAGGATCAGCCTCGCCCGTAGTGTGCCCCCACTGAGGCGGGCCCACTCCACTCAGGCCCAATAACAGGTCCACCACACCCTACGTACCCACATATGTGTGGACCCATGTCCAGTCCAGCCCATGCAGGATCTGAGCTTAGTTCAGCAGCAAGGTGATGCAAGAAACTTCTAGAATCAGGAAAAAGGTAGAAGGAGAGGAGCTGAGTTCTCAGAGAATGCCAGGCCTCTGCTCCCTCCCAGAGAGGGCACAGTGTTTCACAAAGACACAGGCTGCTTGGTGGTTTGGGGGGTCTTCTCTTACCTCACACAAGCTCTGGCCAGAATACCCAGAGAAAGTAAGCAAAGGTCTCTTTCGGAATGTAACCTTTGAGATTGTACTCAGCCTGTTTACCACTGACCCAAAGTATGTACTAGGGCCAGGGAGATGGCTCAGAGAGCACAAGTGCTTATTCCACAAGCCCCTGAGTCCGGAGCCCACTTATAAAGCCCGGATGTGGTGGCATGTGTAATCTCAGCACTGCTACAAGGTGGGACGCAGAGACAGAAGGATCAGAGGGAAGCTCTCTATACCAGCTGAGTCTGTGGGGGCAGATACAAGAGACTGCCTCGACAAGGTGGAAGGAGAGAATTGACCCCCAGAATTTGTCCTCTGACTTTTACATGCATGGTGGGTACACGTGGGCACACACACATAAATTAATTAATTAATTACACAAATTAAAAAATTTAAATTCAGGTTAGATACTCTGAATTTTGGATCCCAAAGGGTAGAATGTGGGCTAGTGGAAGTTCTAGAGAGGACAGGACCATTCCCACATAGAAGGGGTTTGCTGCTCTCCTCAGGCCTTACTTTCACTTTCTGGGGCCTGGGGTTTTCTACCCAGAAGAGAGCTCAGTAGGCTCTCTTCTGGGTGCTGGTGACTTAGTCATAAGTTCGAGAATCAGAATTACATTTCTTGCTGGTGGCCCATACCTGTAATCCCAATGCTAAGGAAGCTAAGGCAATAGGACCATGAGTTTGAGGCCAGTATGGGCTAAATGTGGAGACCCAGACAAAGAAAAAAAGATTAATGGTTCTTATCAGCAGATCAGCTCTGAATCCATCCTCCAGGGAGCTCAGGATGGGGAATAGACAGTAATCCAGGTTCCTTTCTTCCCTTCCAGATCATATTCAAGGATCCCAGCCACTGACTAACTCAGCTTAGTCAGCTAGACTAAAGTATGAACTTTATACCTTGGAGCATCATCCAGAAGTGTCAGACTGTAGGCTGATACTCCACCCTGACCTTCCAGATGAGACCTCCAATGATCTGTGCTCATGTTGACATTTGAGGAACTATGACACAGAGCACTGCAGACAGAGCCAGCTCTTCCCCAGCAGCCCTCCCCAACAGCACCAACTCCTTCAGATAACTATACCAGCAAACACTGACATAAAACTCAAAACAGCACGACAGGCCAGGAACTGTTCAACAGGCCAGGAACGGTTCATTCTGACCACTGAGACTAGCTCAGCTAGTCCTTCCACATCACCCAAGGCAGGTGCAGTGTTATTCCTAATATTACAGATGGGAAGTGAGGCTCTGAACAGTGAGCCAACGTGTCTGACCTCTCTCACAGCTCGGAACAGCAGAGTCAGGGTTTGAATACAATGCCTTGAACCTGTTCACACTCCCACGTGGCAGCAGGGTCTCCACACCTAAGCGTGGCTAAGGAGACCAAGAGGTCGACGGACTCCTCGGAAGGACCTATGAGATACTGGGTTTTACTTATTTAGCTTTAGAATTTACTTCTCTGTCCACAAAAGGCTGGACAGATCAGACAGTAGTCATGTGTGCCATATGATTCTATCAGGGCCAGAAGCCTAGGCTAAGTCAGTGACCCAGCATCCTACAAGCCAAAATGAAAGAGAAAAACAGCAAGGATTTATGACTCTCTTCCTGAGATAAAAAGGAACAAATATTTGCCTGGAAGTGAGGGTGTGTGAATCCAATCACTGAGATAATCCTGCTTGATGTTCTGTGAGCATTGGAAAGGAGAATCAATTCATTAAGCATTAGTGTGTTCTGACTGTCAGACTCTAGGCTTCACTGGGGACATACGAATGAAAACATATATAACAGATAAAATAAATAAATAAGTGATGACCCTAACCTTCCAAGGGCTCCTCCTTCAGAAGGAGAGAGAGGGATTGGGGCACAGGAAAAGGACAAGGTTGTGACTTTTCTCAGTTACCCATATAGACCCCACACACAAGCAATATCCCATCAGGGTTGTATGTTTGGTGGAAGGGCACTGAGGTGGGGTGGAACGTTTTGATCTTGAGCCAAAGAACACTTTGAAGAACATTAAGAGAAAGTTGCCTTTGCCAAGCTCTGTGGATCTCTGTGTTCTTCAAACTCGGGGGTGGGAGGGCTGCCTACCCCTGGGTGCTCTGCCTTTTGGGAAAACACTTTGGCAACCTTTCAACCTTGCTGCAGGGAACTGAGGACCTCAGAGTTCAGGTGTTTTTTGGGTACAAGGCTGTCTTTTGCGGGGCTCAAGGCTAGCTATCAGATGGAACAATGGCTTTTCTCCTGTTTGAAGTTCTGGGTTGGGGGTAGAGGTTCTGGTCACTGGGGCAGGGGTGACAGGCTGATGGGCCTTCAGGAGAGGGGCACCCACAGCATGGATTCTAGCAGGAGTTAAGGGATGAACTAGAGAATGCATGGGAGGGGTCCCTCAGGGGGGTTCTGGGTGGAGTCCAGGACCCGATGCCTCAGTCTGACTCAGGTAGGACTGTCCTTTCTTCTTAATAATTCTCCTACGCTGCTCCAGCCCTGTTGTGAGGTCAAGGTCAGCCATGCCTGGGGAAATGGAGGGTGAGCGACAGCCAGGGAAGGAGGTCAGAGGCTCCCGCAGAGAGGGCCCTGCAAGGCTGTCTGTGGCACACAGACACAGCACACAGGCGGGCTTACCACTGACACAGCCTCACTCTATGGCGTCTCTGACAGAACCTGGCACATCAGGAAGCTGGGAAGAGACACAGAGGTAAGTGCCTGGGGGGATGACAAGGGTCAGCTGGGATAGTCTGACTGTGCCATGACCGAAGGAATTCAGTTTGCACCTGAGTAGTCAGGGAGCCGCGTGACCCCTGCGTGGAAGGGAGGAAGACATGAGTCTGTGCTGGGCAAGTTACCTGCCAGGTTAGGAGCAGAGGGGAGAGAGGGCTGGAGGGGAAGAGGCTGGGAAAGATTCCAGAGTTCAGTCCAGATGTCACAGGGATGGAGACAAGGAAATGGACGGGGAGATATCAGTGGAGTCTGATATCGGAAAGAGGGAGGTGCAGGAGCGAGAAAAGCAAAGGGAGAAAGCCAGGATGTGCCCAAGCCTCTCCTGCCTGCCAGAACGGCTAGAGGGACAGAGAGCGCCAGCCCAGGCTGGGCACAGCACCTCGCAGTGGGGGGCCTGGTGCTTGAGCCCTACCCATTCCTTTCATCTACCCCGTTCCTGCCTGGAACTGGGCCATTCCCACCCTCACCATGTGTCCCCAGGCCGGGAGGGCCCCCTCCACTTACCTACCACCTTTAGAGTGTTCCTGCCGGTTGCCCTGAGCTGCACCTAAGCTACAGATCTTTCCTTTCACCCCCAGATTCAGACAGGGCTGGCGTGGAAGTGCTTAAGGGTAAGGAGTGGCATCCAGCCTCTACCTGAACTCTCAACCAGTCCAGAGGACAAGCCCCTCAAGCTGTCAGTCTTTTAGTTCTGAAATCAAATTCTCTGTGGGTGGAAGCTGGGGGCGGGGGCTGGAGATAGCTCATTCATTCATTCACCAGTCACTCATTCAACTACTGTCTGAGGACTATCCTCTAGCGTGGCATTTTGCCACACTTGGACTTCTGGAGGGAGGCGGATGAGTAGTTTTAGTCCTGCCTGCCAGTATTTTGGGCCAGGAAAATTAAGTCTGGAGAGGGAACAGGACTCAGTAAAAACCATATCGCTAAAGTTAGTCTTGGTAGTTGGCCAAGTTCAAGCCCAGCTGCGCCTGCCTGCATCTGCATATACTTGAGTCTCTTGGTCAACCTAAGAACAAGCTGACCTTTGGGGTTCATTCTGCCTCATTTCTTATTCTCTCCCTTCTGCATCTTAATGGCCCTTGGAGGCACCCAGTGTTCCCACAGCTCCTTCATCCTGAACAGCACTCAGATCTTTCCCTCCCACAAGTCCACTCACTCCTAAGAACCACATGCTACTTAGACTACCTCCTACCTGGAAGGAGGGGCCTCTGGGCTTACTGTCACCCAAGGGAGCATGTGGCCATTTTTGCCAGGACCTTTCCTCATGCTGTTTACCTGGTGACCTTTCCTGGGGCTTCGCCAATAACTCTACTGAATAACTTCTGGTGCATCTTCCCAGGTAGCTTATAAAGGCCACATTGCCAAAACTGGGGGCAGAATCCCGAAGCATTAGAGTGGGAATCAGGGCATGTTACCTTCAGAGTGTAGAAAGTTGGACTTTGAGTTATAGACTTTCAGAATGTTTGGATAACCGTAGATTGTGAGAGTCAGAATGACTAATCTCATGCTGAAGCCCTACTGAAAGAGGAAATGTTCTAAAGAGACCCTGTGCCCTCCCTTCAGTTACCAGACCATCAGCTCGTCCACTTGAAAAATTAGAATGTTTTGTGGGCATGTTTGAAGGTGAAGTCATAGTTTGAAGGTGACCTCCAAAGAAAAGACTTTTGGAAAAATTTCCCACTCTTTGTCAGAGGAATGGACCTAGCAACAAAGAATTCTGCCAGGCCCAGAATAGGTGGGGAATCTCACATCTCAACCCCCACCCCCGGGGCTCCTTTCAAAAAATGAGGGTTCTCAGGGACTGGAGAGGCGACTCAGTGGTTAAGAGCATATTGTGCTCTTGCAGAAGATCCAAGTTCAAATCTCAGCACCCTCATCCGACAGCTCACAGCAACCTGTAACTGGAGCTCCAGGAGCTCAGAGGGCCCCAGCACTCCCATGAACATACCTCCTCCACAAACCCGCACACATGCACATGATAAAAATAATAAAATGAATCTTAAACATTAATTTTTTAATAGCCAGGCATGGGTGCTGGGAACCAAAGAACTCAGGTCCTCTGCAAGAGCAGCCAGTGCTCTTAACTGCTGAGCCATCCCTCCAGTCCCAAAATGCAGGATCTCTTGGGTTGGGGATATGATTCACCTGGAAGAGTGCTTTTCTATCATGCTTGAAACACTGGGTTCAATTCCCAGGACTGCATAAACTAGAAGTTTAAGGTCCTTCTCAACTACATAGTGAATTCAAAGTCTGGGATACATGAGACCCTGTCTGAAAATAAAAGGGGATGAACAAATCTCACTAGGCATAGTGACCTACACCTGAATCCCAGCATGCTAGAATTCCAGCACTTGGGTGGTAGAGGCGGGAGGACCAAAAGTCCAAGGATATTTTCAGCTACATAGTAGGTGCCAGGCCAGTCTGTGCTACATAAAATTCCCTTTCAAACCTTCATGTCTCTCTTAAAGCAAGCAAACCAAAAATACGTGATCTTTAGAACTCCATTTTCTTCTGCCTAGACTTGGAAAAAAAAACCCTGTGTTCTTTAGAATTATTTATTTATTTATTTACTTATTTTTATTTTTTTTATGTGTATGAGTGCTTTGCTTGCATGCGTGGGAGAGCACTCATGCATGCAATACGCATAGAGGCCAGAAGAGGGCGTCAAATTCCCTGGAACCGGAGTTATAGGTATTAGCCACCACATGAGTGCTGGGAATTGAACCTAGGTCCCCTGCAAGAGTACCAGTGTTCTTAACTACTGAACCATCTCTCCAGTTCCCCGTCTCCATATTTTTCTATGAGGGAGAATGGAGGCAATCTCTGGTCCTGGTTACCTACCACCCAGGAAAGGCTCAGTTCATCTGTCTTACAGCTAAATTTACATATGTCCTGACCTTTATCTTGTGGCTTTCTATAAACTGTAAAATAACCATCAGCATGGTTGAATAGAAATCGGATTTCTTCTATCCTGATTTGGCCAAACTGCAAGGAAATCCATTTTTCCTTTACCAATTTCTGTTTCCTAGTTTCTTCTGGAATACAGGGAAACCGAGGTGGTGGCTTTACATATGTATCTAAGCACTCAGCAGCAGCAGGACTAGAATCATAATAAGTACAGCCACAATTATAGATTTAAAGGAAATCAAGCCAAAAATGATACCAAAATCACTGGGTTCCATTTAATAGCTGAGAAAAAAGAACTGACCTCTTGGGATACTCAGCAAGACAGGACAAGGCCAGACCACGTCTTCAGCAGGCCTCTAGACTCTAGACCTTGTGGAATGGCACTTGGGGCCTCTGGCGCAGAAGTAATCCCTGCCTGGGGACAGTGGATATCTGGGACAATGTCCGGTCCACCAGCCCATCACGGCACTCTGTCACAGCAGATATATTTAAGTACCCTCCCCCAGAGTATTTCCAGAGCTCCCAACACTTCCTTTTATGTCTCCTTGTCCTCCAAGGCCTCTGGGCACCATCTCTAAACTGGCCTTATGAAGTCACCAGGAATGGGAGCTTTTGCTTTGCCAACACAAACGTTTTAGGCCCAGGAACAAAGTGTAGCCCAAGGGGTCTCCTGGTCCAGTTGGACCAGCTGCTCAGTCCTCATAGTCTGGCTCCCAGTTCCCAGGACCTGCCTTGGATCAAGAACCAAACATCCACATCCTGCTCATCTTGGCTTTCTTCGTCCCAGGCATAGCAACAACAGTCTCTGCCCACAATAGTTCCCAAGCCCATACCCCAAGCACACAAGCTGTCTATCCTTGCTGTGGTTATCAAAATGGAAAGGCACCATCTAAGCTCCAGACTGCCCTTGCTTCCCCTCGGCCTCTCTCCCATGCTCCATCCTGGTCTTGCAACTTCCCCTCTCAGCCCGAGTCTTGCCAGGAGCCAGGGAGTCGCTGAGGACACAATGATGATAGTTTGAGGACAGGAATGGACCCCACAGACACTCAGATTAGAAGGCTCTCAGATTCCACCTGCCCAGCTCTATAGAATCATTGACTCTGTAAGAACTGAGTTTTGGGGTATGCAGAGACCCAGTCATGTGGAGGTCTAGATCACCATCATCCTAGTTTTGACACTGGCCATTAAGGGTTTAACATGTCAGCGACTGTGCCAAGCACTTTATATCCAGGAAGTTGGGCAGTCCTCACAATAACCCCGTGAGGCAAACACTATCTATAAGTATCTCTATTCCACAAAGGAAGGAACTTAGGCTCAGAGGGGAATCATCCCCCGGTCTGGAAAGAGCTGGAGTCTGAGCGATTTAATTTCAGGTGGCAGCCTGCTATGGGAGCCCCTTCTCTACGCCCCTCCTGGTGTCCTGCAGGTGCAATATAACTTAGACCCTCCTGGGTGGTCGGGGTTTCTCCACAGAAGCCCAGGTTCTCCACCTCTGCACCAGAAGTGGCCAAGACACTCTCCTGGTGTAGCACACACCACACACCTAACCAGGAAGCCTCATGCTGTGGAGTCTCAGCCACTGCAAATCATTGCAAATCAATCTGTCAAACTGCAGAGTGCTGGAGGTCTCCCAGCTCAGGATAAACACAGTGGACTGCCAAGCCTGAGTCTTGCTGGGTGAGAACTGGCCAAGCCATGCTTTCACATTCAAACAAATGCAGAAACACCACTGAGAGGACTGTGGAATCTGCAGGATGTTTGAAAATAATAATAATAATAATAAAAGAGACTTCAGAGGAGCTTCTCTAGCTTGTAGAAGGGGCCAGAGATGAAGATGGGAGGGAGGAGGTGCTGGCTCCAGACAGCCTTCCTCTACCAGATCTAGGGTGAGCTTGTACTGTCCCAAGCCCTCAGAGCACCGGGTACAAACGTGAGAGCTGCCCTGAGATCACAGAGAACCTTTCAGTAGATGGTAGACTGACCTTAATTCTTGCTCTTGGGAGGTGGTGGGACATCAAGGTTCAAGGGCAGTTTGGGCTACATGAGCCTCGGGGGTGAGGAGACAGGGAGAGGGAGAGAATGAGAGGGACAGGGAGAGAATGGGAGAGGAGGAAGAGGAGGATGGGGGGAGGAACAGGAGGGAGCAGGGAAGGATGAAGAGAGAAGGAAGCACAGGAGGGAGGGAGGAAGGGAGGGAGGGAGGGAGGGAAGCAGGAGGAAGGCTCTCAGGGGTAATCAGCACCTTGCGGTAAGAAGCCAAGCCGGTGTGCCGCACAAAGCACGCCTCCCCTTTCAAGCCGGCACAGGCAGTGTGCACCGTGGTTCCCAGCCTGTGCAGCACAGTGCCCATGCACAGTGCCCATGCTGTGGAACCCCTGGGCCATCCTGGCAAAGTCACTCCCAGCTATGGGCACCACAGACTTCTTGGAGACGTTGGTAGCACGTGGCGCACCGCGCACACTTACACAGTAATGAGTGTTTACACCACTACACACAAGAGAGTGTCCCCCGGCTTTTCCTGGGAGCGCGAGCCTGAACGGAGCCGATCGGCCCTGCAGTCCCCCCGCCCGGTGCCCACGCGGCAGTCCGGGCCCCCTCGGTCCCAGCAGGACCGCCCTCACCTGCACCGTGCAGCAGCAGCGACCCGCGTCTGGTCTGGGGCGAACCTGCCAATTGAGTTAGGGGCCGTGTCCCTTTGGGTGGCTCTCCAACTCCGTCCCCAAGTGTCCCTGGCTCCCTGAGCAGACAGTAAAAAGGAGGGAGGCAGCTGTGGCCCCGTGACCTTGGCACCCAGCGCTGGAGTCCCGCCCAGCTAGGACAGGGCTGGACTGCCCGCCCCTGGGGGGACGGGACAGGGTGGGTGGGTGGAGGGGGGACGATGACAGGGAGGTGGTGATAGAGGCTGTAAGAGTCCCAGGGGACAGGAGGGCTCCTGGACTGGGAACACACTGCTAGATTCAATTCTGGATTCCCTAGCCACCCCTCCAGCACTTTCCTGGTCTCAGTTTCCCTCTTTGTATTGGGGTATGTGTGTGTGTGTGTGTGTGTGTGTGTGTGTGTAAGATGAGGATAAATGGTGATTTCTCTCCACCTCCCAGCTCTCTGAATTCTATAATTCTGGGATATCAGGGTGGAGACATGAAGGGTATGTATCTGGGAATGCACTTTATTATTTATTTATCTATCTATTTTTTGACTACGTCTCATGCACCACAGACTGACCTCAAACTTGATATGTAGCCAGGAATGACTTTGAACTTCTAATCCTCTTGTCTCCATCTCCTGAGAGCTGGGATTACAGGCAGGAGCCACAAGGCCAGGCTTTTCACTGCTGAGCCTCTAACCCAGGGCCTTGCTTATGCTGCTGAGTACGCTATCAGTGGGGCTACATCTCCAGGCCTAACCTAGTTATTTAATACCTGTAATTCATAGCAATTCCTGAGGTATCATTACCCCTATTTCACTTGGGGAGCCACAGAGAGGTGAAGTAACTTGTCCAACATCACACAGCTGGTGACAGACCTGAGCTTTAAAGCCAGGTATCTCACTCCAGAGCCCACAGCCAAGGCAGCTCCCTGGGATTCCTGGCACCAGGGAGGCTGGTGTTGCTTAAGAAACAGAAGTTCTGAGACATTAGCTTCTTCCAGGTCACCCAGCTAGTGGGGCCTCAGGCGGCGATGCTGGGCTGTGGGGTTTATAATCTAGCGGGGGTCCCGAGCATTAAACAGTCACACGAATAAACACAAACTGGAAGTGCACATTGTGTGGAGCGCTAAGGAGGAAAGGTAGGAGGAGGTGGGAGGTTAGAGTGGTGCGAGGCAGAGGGGCATTTAGTCCAAACCTGGACACCGAAGCTGAAAGCAGGGGAGGAGCTGGACTCAACCAGGTGAAGGCGGGGGAACAGCCTGAGGCGAGGGACTGGCACCGAGGTGCTGCGGCCGGGAGGGGCTAGCCTAGCACTGTCACTGTTCTTGTAGGCATTACCTTCTCTGTACGCCTCTGTCCACCTGACCAGGCCCTCTCTGCCTCCAGAGAGCCAACAAGGACGCTGCCAAGGACCAATGACGTCCACACCCCAGGAACACTGCACACCATCACTCCACGGATGCCTAGCCCAGCCTTTCTTCTGTCTCAGGATGACTGCTTCCTGATGACTCCTTGGAGGATCACAGTGCCCCTTTCTCTGAGTGTTCTCTCCATGTCCTCATCATCAGCCTCCGTTTCTTCAGCCCAATGCTGAACAGCTGCAAACGCCTGCTTTAGGTCCTCATCACAGCTATCATCCAATCAACAGATAATGAGTTCCTACTAGTCAGGGTTAAGGGGTGGTTCTCCCCATCCTTGGTCTTTTTTTTTTTTCATGACAGAGTGTCCCTGTGGCCCCAGCTGGCCTGGAACTCACTATGTAGACTAGGCTGGCCTAGATATCACAGAGATGTGTCTGTCTCTGCCTACTGAGTGTTGGGATTAAAGGCGTGTGCCACCATGCTTTAAATTTTTTTTTAAGTATTTCGTTAT
The DNA here is from genome assembly GCA_035773235.1 of Eospalax fontanierii. NCBI lineage: Eukaryota > Metazoa > Chordata > Mammalia > Rodentia > Spalacidae > Eospalax > Eospalax fontanierii. The sequence continues at coordinate 167,002,788 of CM069524.1, forward strand.
ATACACAAGAATGACCTTTTACTTCTGGTTCTTCAGCCTCTAACTTTCTGGTGCTGCGTTACAGGTATCAATCACCATACTCGATTTTATTTGCTGCTGGGAGTGGAACCGGGGTTTTGTGAATGCCAGACAAGCATTCCACCAACCCTTTTAACATCGTCTCATTAATCAACGAATTACTATGTATTTGTTTTGCACTGTTGGGGATCTAACCCAGCATTTCATGCATACTAGGCAAATGCTCTATACCCGACCTATACCTTCAGTCTGTAGAATAATTTCTTATACAAAGTGATAGCAAATGAGCCAGGCGTGGTGGCCTTTAATCCCAGCACTCCGGAGGCAGAAGCAGATGGATCTTTGTGAGATCGAGGCCAGCCTGGTCTGCATAATGAGTTCCAGGTGAGCTGAGGCTACAGGGAGACCCTGTCTCCAAACAAACTAAAACCAATAGCAAATGAAAAAACAAGAAGGAAAATACTGCGCTGGCAAGAGTGTTCAGCAGGTGAAAGCACTTGCTGTGTGAAGCTCACATGGTAGAAGGAGAGTCCAGAAAGCTCTCTTCCAACCCCCACACGTGCATCCACACTCACTCACACATACACATCATACACACACAATAGTAACAATAAGTGAAATTAAATGTAAAAAAGAAAGAAAATACCGATGAACTAGGGCAGTAAAGAGTCTGCTCACCCAAAATACTAACAAAATGAAACAAAGAGGGAAAAGATAGACAACAGACTGACAGAAGATTGTCACAACACATATAACAAAGAATTATTATTTGGCAAATGAAAAATAGCTCCTACATAGCAATAAGAAAAGGCCCGCTACTTGGTGTCCCATTGCCTGGCATCTTAGCACTTGGGAGACAGAAACAGGAGAACTACCACAGGTGAAGGCCAGCCTGATGTACATAGTAAGTTCTAGGCTAACCAGGACATAATGAGACTCTATCTAAAAAAAACAACAAAAAAAGTAAAATTATATTCTCTCTCTACATATCTTTTAGAATGCAAAAATTATATATATATATATATGTGTGTGTGTGTGTGTGTGTGTGTGTGTGTGTGTTGGGCATGGTGGTGCATACCTTTAGTTCCAACACTTGGGAGGCAGAGACAGATGGATTGAGGCCAGCCTGGTCTATACAGCAATTTCCAGGCCATCTGGGGCTGCAGGGAGACCTTGTCTCAAAACAACAACAACAACAAAAAAAACAAACAAAACCCCCCAAATACATACATATACATGTATATAATTAATTTTAATATATATTTAAATTAAAAATATGAAATAACATACCACACATAACTGATTAGTCAAAATTTTACAAGTTTGATAATATTAATTTTGTTAAAGATGTGAAGAGGTGAGAATTTTTATACACTGTTGGTGGGACTAGCAATTGAACACTACCAAGTTAAACATTTTTGTCCATCACTATTAGAGCTGAAGGGCAAAAATCTCAGTTAGTAAAAGCACTTACTACACAAGCCTGACAACCTGAGTTCAATCCCTAGAACCCGTGGCGGAAGGAAAGAATCAACTCCTGAAAGCTGTCCTTTGAAATATTAAAAAAAAAAAAAAAAAAGTCAGGGGGTGGGGCAAGTCCAGAGAGATGGCTCAGTGGTTAAGAGCATTTCATGACATGGGTGCACTTACATACATTAAAATAAAATGTGAGGGCAAGCAATACACTCACATACATAAAAATAATAAATAAAATTTAAAAAATGTCCTCTGGTGCCACGGCACATGAGCACCCACATCATACATACATATTCATACACATTAACAAATACAGTTTTAGATGTTTTAAAAGACTAGACTTGAAGATTACACAGCTCTTGCAGTGATGAAATTCACACCATAGCACTGTATCTAAATCCTAAATACTGATGAACAGAAGAATGAAGAGATGGCCTGTCATCCAGGTCTCCTTGCTCTCTGAACTTTTGCTCTTCCGTATTTGGTATGAGAGTGACTTATAAAATATAAACTGGTGGAGCCATCCATGTTCCTGTGCTCACCCACAGTTGCACAGCACTGCGATCTAAGTCAGCTGCTCTCTACGTCATGGGACCAGCTCACGCTCATATGCTTCAAGGAAATGTGCCGCACAGTTATTATCTGCTCCTTGTTGTTAAGAGAAGTGATCTTCTACGAAGGTGGGAAACTCTGGGATGAAATCAGGTAAGTCAGAGATCTAGAAAAGGTCATACACTGGAACTAGGGATGTGGCCCTGTTAGTAGAGTGCGTACCTAGCATGCATGAAGCCCTGGGTTCAATCCCCAACACCACATAAACTAAGTATGGTGGCACCAGCCTGTAATCTCAGCATTTGGGAGGTGAGAGCAGGAAATCAGGAGTTCAGGGTCATCCTTAACTACATAGTGTGTGTGTGTGTGTGTGTGTATGCGCATGTAGAAGCCAGAGATCAACCTTGGATATCATTCCTGAGACACTGCCCACCTTGACTTTTGAAACAGGGTCCCTCATTGGCCTGGAGCTGACCAAGTAGGCTAGGCAGGCTGGCCAGTGAATCCAAGAGACTCACTTGTTTCTGCCTTCCCAGCTCTGGGATTACAAGTGTGCATTACCACACCTGGCTTTTTACATGAATGCCATCTTGGGCTACATGAGACTCAAAGAAACAAAATGAGCAAGCAAGTGATTGTGAGGGAGCTCATGGAGGAGAGAGCTGCTCAGGGACTGAGGAGGTAGCCTCTCACCCTTCTACAGGGAACACCGCTCAGCCGGTGTTTTGTAGTTGAGTCATCAGTGGTTGAACCACTTTAGAACTTTCTGCGATGATGGAAGCTTTGCAGTGTATTCTCTACTAATGTAGCCTCTAAACACAGAAGGCCAACAGAAGAACTGAACTTCTAACTTTCAACCGATTACACTGAAATTCAAACTGGCTGTGGTTTGGCATGTAGTTCAGTGATAGAGCGCTTGTCTAGTATGTGTTAAGGCCCTGGACTCATCCCCAGAGACACAATAAGTAAGCAAGCAAACAAGCAAACAAATACATGTATGTAGCCTCATGTGACTAATAGATACTATATTGGACAGTGTAGCTTTATAGTATGTAGAAATTCCTTTTTTAAGACACTTTTAAAGAATTACAACGGTATTTGTGGAAAATTAGTCTGGATTTTGGATAGACTGGAGCATATTTTTCCTTGTGAAAATTCTGGACTAAGAATCTGGGTGTGGTGGTATATGTGTATGTCTTTAATACCTGGGAGGCAGAGGCAGGTAGATCTCTGTGAGTTTCAGGCCAACTTGGTCTACATAGCAAGTGCCAGGCCATCCAGGTCTACCTGGTGAGACACAGTCTCAAAATAAATTCTTGCTCACCCATGTTTATTATTGCATTATTGATAACAGCCAAGATATGGAACTAGTCTAGATGCCCATCAAAAGATGATTGAATAAAGAAAATGTGGCACATACACACAATGGAGTTTTATTCAGCTATAAAGAAGAATGGAATGTCATTTTATCTGGTGAATGGCCTAGTAGATAAAGACACTTACTGTTGAGACCTGATGATCTAAGTTCAGTCCTAGGGATTCACATAATGGAAGGAGAGAACTGACAATCTCTGACTTCCACATGTGTGTAGTGGTCATGTGAGTGGTCCATCCCCCACAAATAAATAAATAAATATATAAAATTTTTTAATTAAAAACAAAAAAGTAATAAATTTTAAAAGAGCCCAACCTGGTGGTGCATACTTTCAATTTCAGCACTTGGGAGGCAAAGGCAGGTGGATCTGTGTAACTTCAAGGCCAGCACGGTCTACATAACAAGTTCCAGGCCAGCCAGGGCTACATAGTGAAACCCTGTCTGAGATAAGTAAATTAATTAAATAAAAAAGGAATGGACTACATTCTAATAGTAAAGGATTATAAAATATTAAAAATTGCAGCAGCTAAAAAAATAAATGAACCAAAAGAGCACGTAAAGAAGGCTGAGATCAAATGTGCATAATGTAGTAAAATATTACCCACAGAGAGAAGGGTACACTCAGGACAATGTTATGCACATAAGGTTTTATTTGTTTGTTTTTGAGACAGGGTCCCCCTAGTAGCCCCAGTTGGCCTGGAACTTGCTATGTAGACCATGCTGGCCTCCATCTCAGAGAGATCTACCTGCCTCTGCCTCGTGAGTGCTGAGATTAAAGGCATGCAACATCACATCTGGTCATGTAAGCTTTTAAAGTATGCAACATAATACCATACTCATATATAAAACATACAAAAGACATGACTAGGCACGACCAATAGGGTAGATGTCATCTTTGAAGGAAAGAAGGCATTGGCATGTAGGAGCTACCTGATATCAGGTCTTTCTTTGTGACTCTCCAACTCTGTAAAGATGAAGAGGAAGGGCAGGGCTAACCCAGGGAGGAAGCACCTTCCAGTTAAGCCTTCTCTGCTCCTGTCCTCATTGGTAGTACAAAGGGCTCCTCGGTTCCCAAGCCCCAGTGTTGGACTCTGTCTTGCTGCTATCACTCTGGCCCGATGCTGCCTCGACAGGCACAGTGTCTGTGATTCATGAGCTGTTTTCTCCACACTTGACCCAGTGCTCTGTAAACAGCTGAGTGAAGGAATGAACTCAGGATTCTTTGGAGATTTAGAGCCATCGTCATCAGTTATTTTCAATGTCTGTGATGTGCCCCCGCCTATGTAGAGAACTGGGTACACAAAGGTGAATGTTCATGGCTAGAAGTGCCTTATACAGGCCTGTATAGACCAGGACAGTGTGGGCACTAAGACAGACAGAGACATGCACCAGAGACCACCCAGCCTGGGGGCAAGACAAAAATAAATACACAATAAACATTTTAAAAGGAGGATGGAAAGATGGCTAAGAGGTTAAAGGCACTGCTTTTAACTGCTCCTGCAGAGGACCCAGGTTCAGTTCCCAACACCTATATGGCAGCTAAGAACAGTCTATGTAACTCCAGTTCTGTATGATGCCCTCTTCTGGCCTCTGCAAGCATTGCACACATGGGTGTGCTTACATGCAGGCAAAACACTCATACACATTAAAATTAACTAATTGGGGCTGGAAAGGCAGCTCAGGGATTAAGAGCATTTGCTGTTCTTCCAGAGTACCTGGGTTCAACTCCCAGCACACACACGCCAGTTCTGTCACCTTCTTCCAGACTTCTAGGGCACTACACACCAGTAAAACGCACCAGCAATCAGAACACTTGTACAAAGAAAAGATTTTAAATTACTTCTATAAGTTGATTAATTAATAAATTAATTTTTAAAAAAGTTTCTAGGCTAAGTGTTTGAGAAGGATCAGGGTCCTCTGGAAAGAGGCAGGGGATTATGTATGGCAAGGGGATGACGGCAAGGGACAGACTTTCAGGGGCGGGGGGCTGACATAGTGAATTCTGGGAACTCTGAGGCAGAGGTTCAAGTACAAGTAGTTTATTTAGGAGGTGATCCAGGGGAAGGAAGGAAGCCGACAGGGCGGTTACTGAGCAGAGTGCCACTGGAGATCAGTGCTTTGGGGAATCTTGGGTGGGGGGCTGCACAGAAAATGCCTCTGAGATGCCCCCCCTAGGGTGAGAAATCTGAGAGGTTTGTCAACCTATGATGACTAGCCTTGGTGGAAGGCTGATCCTTAAACTCGCAGGCTGCAAAAACCAGCGAAGGGTGCAGGACCAACCTGAGCTGTGAGAAGCTTTAGAGGTAAGCAGGTGGGTGCAGCCTTTCTCATCTTGCCCATCCACTGTCCCCAGGTCTTACTGGGTGTGTAGAGCATCATCTTGATTTCTCTGGAGAGGGAGCCCCAACCTTCACACCCATTCAGTCTGATTAGTTTACTGAGTTGTTTGGTCCCAGCACCCACCTCAAGACGGGGAGGGCTGGGGACACGGACTGGGGACTTACCAGGTCAGTGTTGTTCCTTCAGGCTGGGTGAGGTTCTTCTGCGGTCTTTGCAATTGGAGGGGGCAGGGGTGGGTTGAAGGGGAGAAGAGATGCCCACAGCCAAGACCAAGGGAGACAACCAGCAGAATGTGAGGAGAAACAGAGCCCTGGGTAGGTGTCTCCGAGGCCCAGCAAGTGGCCTTGTAGGGGGAGAGGGCTGCAGGAGCCAGGCCCCATCTCAAGGTCCCAGGAGAGGTCAGGAGCCCTCCCACAAGTAGTGTCTGGCAGTGAACTTGCTTCCTCTGCTTCCTCCCCTCCCAGCCTGTCAGCCCTCTGCCTCAGAGCAGCTGGCAGGAGCCCAGCACAACGTGCTGCTGGACAGGCAGTGTCTGGCATTTCCAGCGACTCTTAAGCCTTGCCCTGGCCCTGTCGTCCCCAGCCTTGGGGTGATGCTCTTTCAAACTCAGCCATGCTCCCAGTGTCCCCCAGCTCCCTTCTCCAGGCACAGGAGCCTCCAATTGCTCCTGTTTGCCTTGTTGCCCAGGCACGGTGGTCAGCCCTTCATCTACCGGAGCCTCCTCCTGGAGGTTGCTCCTTCACAGTCTCACTGCATTCCAGATGTTCACACAAGTGTCAGCTCGCCAACTCAGGACCCAGGAATTCCTGTTCTGGCAGCTCTTCAGCAGACTCTGGATTCCTCTCCTGCCTCTAAGCAAGTGGATGGGAGACCCCACATTAAGTGGGTGGGAGACCCTACATCAAGTTCCCACATGTTCCTCCTGCTCCAGGTGTCAGGCTCTCCAGCCACATTAAAGAACAGGGCTTCTGGTAAAGGAGGTGTCAGGCCAGAGGGCGGCAGACCAAACTACCCATGAGGTCTCAGGGCCTCTGCAAGCATTCTGGGACTGGAGAGTCACTGAGGGCACAGACACAAAGTCAGCATCCAGAACAAGAAGCTGAGTTAAAACTGGGTGTGGTGGCTCACTCTTGAAATCCTAGCACTTGGGAGGTGGAAGCAGGAGAATCAGGAGTTCAAGGCCATCCTCAGCTATATAGTAAACTCAAGGGCAGCCTGAGATTCATTAGACTTTATTTAAATAAAGAAGTTTAGCCTGAATGGTTCACAGTGAGGCTTAGTGTGGTAGAATGTCTGAGATCCAGTTAGATATTGTTGCTTTAATAAACATTTAGCTAGCTGAGCATGGTCATGCCTGCTCTCAATCCCAGCACTGGGGAGGCAGAGACAGGTGTATCTCTGTGAGCTTGAGGCCAGCCTGGTCTACATAGAAAGTTCTAGGATAGTCATATAGAGCTACATAGTCTCACAAAAACAAAACAAAACAAAAAAAAAAAAGAGTTGATATTTTATTTACTTCAGCTCTTTAGGTAAGAAATCCCTCTCAGCAGATTGGAAACAACCTAAATTTTATTTATCAGGAAGTGGTTAAATAAATCAAGGCTGTTAGAGCAAGGAAGACTTTTGTGTATTGGTCTAGAAAGCCATTCCAAAAAATCCTTGCTGGGTATGGTGGTGCATATTTGTAATCTCAGTGCTTGAGAGGCAGACAGATGCAGGAGAATCAGGAGTTCAAGATCACCCAACGCACTCCTCCGGCCTCCATACTTAAATGCATGGACATGTACACCCTCCATGTGTCCACACAGCACATGCATACAATACACAGACACAGACACACAGACACACACACCTACATAAAATAAATAAAGAAGTTATTGTTAGGTGTGGAAGCACATGCCTGTAATTCTAGCACTCAGGAGGCAGAGGATCAAGAGTTCAAGGCCAAACTTAGCTACATAAGACCCTGTCTATAATAATAATAGTAAGAAGAAGAATTTTTCTGGGTTTTGGAGTGATGGAATACACCTGTAATATCAGTACTCAAGAGGCGAAGGCAGGAGGATTGGGGCCAGCCTGTGGTACATAGTGAGTTCCAGGTTAATCTGGGCTATATATAGTGAGATTCTGTCGCAAGGAAAAGAATCCAGTGACTCTTCTTTTGAGGGCCCGTACCTATGCTCTCAGGCATGTCCTACTTTCTTTCTGAGAGTTTCTCTTTCTCTTACCCTCCATGCTTAAAATCTGTTGAGGGCTAGATAAATGGCAAGCCTAGAGACTTGAGTTGAATTCCCGGAGCCCAAGTAAAGATGGAAAGAGAGAACTGACTCCACAGAGTTGCCCTCTGCCGTCACATGCACAGCCTGGCATGTTTGCCTCCCACTCAATAACAAACAAAAAACGTCAAGTTTCATGTTAAAATATCTTTTAATGCTCAGCATGATTTAAAGGTACTCGATTTTTAATCCCAGCACTCAGGAAGCAAAGGCAGGCAGATCTTTGTGAGATAGAGGCCAGCCTGGTCTACATAGCAAGTTCCAGGCCACCTGGGGCTACAGGGAGACCCTGTGTCAAAAATACAGAAAAAAGTATTTTAATAAATTCTAAACCTGCTTCATAACAAACACAAACTCAGTGGGCTAGAGATGTAGCTCAGTTGGTGGACTGTTTGCCTAGCATGCACGAGCTCTGAGTTCAGTCCTTAGAACCTTCGTGGTACACACCTATAATCCCAGCATTCAGGAGGTAGAGGCAGGAGGATCACAAGTTCAAAGTCATCCTCTGATACAAAAGCCAACCTGGGATATATTGAGACTGTGTCTCAAAAAACAAAAATAAACAAACCAAGATGACAAATGAGAAGAAACTATGTTTAATTTGAATTAAGCATTACATAATATATACATGTACCAAAATATTACATATATTTCAAAAATATGTATGATTTTTATGTTACAGGGAAAGAAGAAGACTGATGTTTATCAGATCTGCATCTGTCTCAGTTCAGTGTAAATCTTTCCTTTTTTCCAAAAAAGATTTGTTTTAATTTTTATTTATATTTATGTATATGTGTGTGTCTGTGTGCAGGTATGTGCACATAAGTCAGGTGCCCACAGAGGCCAGAAGAGAGTATAGGATTCCCTGAAGCTGTAGTTAGAGGTAGTTATGAGCCACCATGTGGGTTCTGGGAACCCAATTCAGGCCCTCGCAGGAGCAGCAAATGCTCTTAATCACTGAATCATCTCTCTAGCCCCCAAATACCCCACATTTGATCCATAAAGCTCTTTCAAATTGATTTCTGTGTCTTCTAAACACAATATTAGTAGTATCAACAACCTGCCTTTTTGTATGACAAAACAATGTATTTCCTGCCTCAATCCTAGATTAGAAATAGGAAATACTTTTTTGTTTTGTTTCTTTCTTTTTTAAGATGAGATCTCCCTGCAGTCCCAGCAGGCCTGGAGCTATGGTGACAGTGGGACCTTGATCTCAGAGCTCCACCTGCTTCTGCTCCTGAGTGGCTGGGAGCAAAGACGTGCATCGCCATGTTCAGTTCTTGTTTTGTTTTTAAAACAGGGTTTTACCGTATAGTGCTTGCTGACCTGGAACTCACTATGCAACCCAGGCTATCCTTGAACTCACAGCCTCCCAAGTGCTGTGATTACAGTAATGCACAATCATGCCCACCTTGGAAAGACTTAAAGGAAGGAAAGAAAGAGAGAGAGAAAGGAAGGAAGGGAGGGAAGAAGAAAGGAAGGAAAATAGGTCAGTAGTTTTTTTTTTCTTTTTTGATCTTCATTTACATCTTTTATCTTGAGAATCTTGATTTCTGGTACATTAACTCCATTACCTGGATGTTAAGATCTAGTACGTTCAGTAGCTTCAAACTAGCAACTACAGTTCAGGGTATTATTCATAATAGAGTTAGCAAGAATTCCTTTCTTTCTTTTTTTGGTCTATGTGGTATATGTGCTGGAAAGGAGGACAAAGAAGGACATTAAGTGTCCCACTCTATCACTCAGTGCCTCATTTCCTTGATATCATGGTTCTCACAGAGCCTGAAGCCAGGCTGGCAGAGTCCAGAGTGATTCTCCTGCCTTCATTCTCTACAAAAATGGGCTTACAAATTCATGTGACCACACACAACTTTTTACCTGGGTGCTGGAGATTAGAATTTAGATCCTCAAATTGAAGTCCTCATGCTTGCACAGTATACACTCTAACCACTGAGTCATCTAGTTACAAGTACTGTTTAAGGGCTCTCTCTCTCTCTCTCTCTCTCTCTCTTTGTTCTGCCTTTAGACTATGTCCCTCTTAGGAAATGATTAACTACAGGAAAAGTAAAAAGTTCTACAAGAAAGAATGTAGTCACCATCAGATGCTGTAAGATGTTTCTGGGAACAGTGTTTTCGACATCATTAAACTGTGAGAACTGAACAGTTGACTGAGAGTCGTGCAGGGTGGACAGGGCAGAGCAGAGGAAGGGGCCCTGCAGGCTAAGGCTGACAGGAAAGGCAAGGTGCCGGGAGGAGACTGTCCTCCTCAGGGACACTGTGCAGCTGCTTTCATTTCTCTGGCAGTCCAAGACAGGGGCCCATTTCCTAATCTATTTAATAATGGACAAATAATCTGGCATCTGCTCAGATCAGGCCATGGTCTTGGAACAAACAGACCCAATTAAAAGGCCATCCCAGGGGAATTTAAGGGAAGAGGAAAAAGCATTGATCAAATCACTGACCAGCTGTCCTGGCACTGGTTTGTGACTGGGAGGGCAGAGTCCTCACCTCACTGTGCCCAGGCCGCTCTGAACACTGGGTGCCTTCAAGCCATCTAGCAAAAAGATCTTAGGTTAAGGATGTAATTCAGTCAGTAGAATGCCTACCTAGCATGCATGAAGTTCAGTTGGTAGAATGCTTGCCCAACATGCATGAAGCCTTTGGTTCAATTCCCAGCATGGCAGGAAATCAGACACAGTGTCATATGATTGTAATCCCAGCACCAGGAGGTAGATTATGACTGTTCCTTATTATCTCTCTTTTATTTTGATGTTTTTAAAGACAGGGTCTCACTATGTTGCCCTGTCTGGCTTAGAACTCACTATGTAGACCAGGCTTGCCTAGAACTCAGAAATCAGAAATCTGTCTGCTTCTGCTGCCCCAGTGCTGGGACTAAAGGGGTGAGCCACCATGCCCCAGCCTCTCTGCCTTTTAGAGGCATGAGCAGCCTCTTTGATTTTTAATTTAATTCATTAATGATTTATCTCCAAATATATTGAAAGTACCTGGCACATAGTAGCTACTTGTTAAATATTTGTTGAAAAGAAGAATTAATCAATATTAATAAGATTCCTGCCTTGGGGCTAGAGAGATGGCTCAGCAGGTAAGAGCACTGACTGCCTTAGCAGAAGACCCAGGCTTGGTTCCCAGAACCCACGAGGCAGTTTATAACCATCTGCAACTCCAGTTCCAGATGACTCGAAGCCCTCTTCTGGCCTCTGTGGATATTGCACACATGTGGTGCACTTATGTACATGCAGACAACCCCTCATTCACATAAAATAATGTATAAATAAAAAGGATTCCTCTCTCATTTGTGCTTCTTTGAACAGAGGAAATATAGGTTTACTAAAGAAAAACTGAAAATTTGTAAGAGTGGGCAGGGCACTAAGTGTTCCATAGTGTGCATGTGGAGATCAGAGGCAAATTTGTAGGAAGTCAGTTCTCCTTCTACCACATGAGTCCTGGTGATTGAACACAGGTTATCGGCACTTGGCAGTAAGTACCTTTATCCACTGGACTATCTTGCCTCCCCATGTTTGTTTTTGTCATTATTTTGAGACAGGTCTCCCTGTGGCCTCACATGGCCTGGAACTCGATATGTAAGCCCAGCTGGTCTCACCAAACTCACAGAAACCCACCTGCCTCTGCCTTCTGAGTGTAAAGGTTTGCACCATCGTGCCTGGTTCCCTCCACCTCTTTTTTTTTTTTTTTTTTTTGAGACATGGTCTCATGTGGCTCAGGCTAACTTTAAACTCTGTTATGTAGCCAAGGATGATCTCGAACCTCTGATTTTGCCACCTTCACCTCCCGCATGCCAGGACTGTGAGTGTGCACTACCACGTATGGTTTTTTATTTGCTCCTTAAGGAAAGAGGATGGAATGAGGTGAGCACTCAGCCAGTGTTTTCACCTGCTGAGCCATCTCTCCAGCCCCATTCAAAGACAATGAATGTGAGTGGCACCATCCTGAGGACTGGAGTCTCAAACTGGACGAATAGTAGGAAGGGAGTGAAGCAGCAGCACTTCTCTCTGGCACAATGTGACCACCACTTTACACTTGGGCCACCATGCCTTTCTGCCATGTCTTTAGATGCCCAAGGTCACCCGATGCGTGAGGTACAGGAATTTCACTGACTCAGAGAGTGCAAGGGCGAGAGAATTAGGATTCACACACAAGGCTGTGTAGGATTGGGCTTGAGGACTTTCCAAGATGGTGACTATCCCCCTTAAACTGTGAATCAAGGTATATCCTTTTCCCCTTAAATTGCCTTTCTAAGCATTTTGTCACAGCAATAGACAATACCTATACATCCAATGTATCCCGCTCATTCCTTATTGTAAACTGCATTTATTCATTTGACAAACAACTGAATATCACCTTTAAGAAGCATCGTTCGTCTTTTCTTTCAAACCCTGTAAAATTTTTGGCTTATGACAAGGAATTCTAATCTTTTAATCCCCAACCCCAATCCCTGCGGTGTTCCCCTGGGGTGATGGAGCCCTTCCTCCTCTTTGGTGAACTCTCATCCCCCTTTCCTTCGTGCAAATTCTTTTTTTAAGCTAGCCAACTGGTAAAGATTGTGACGTCAGACCCTAGGCAATGGGGAAAAACAGTGCTCTCAGGTTCGGGATAAAAGTCAATCAAACTTCTGGGTCAGGTGTACAACGATCACACAATGCACTCTGCAAAAGTAAAAGCTGCTTTGCTGAGTTACTTTCCCTTTTTCCGCATGTTCTTTGTGGGGTCCTTGCTCTCAGATTTTATTTCTAATATACTCACAAGTCAGGCAGGATGCTGGGCACAGAGGACAAGGGAATTCCCTTTGGGAAGTTCATTCTAGCAGGCGACAGATGGTGAACATAAATATGAAATGAGTTTGGCCTTTTTATAAGATGAGGAAACTGAGATGCCGAAGGTTACCCGATACATGAGGTACAGGAATTCCACTGACTCTGAGACTGCACGGTGAGAGAATTCACACACAGACAGTGTAGGGTGGGGCTTGAGGACTTTCCAAGATGGTGAATGAAGGAATCCAGCTTTGGGTCTTAGAAACTTGGGGCTGAGATGTGCACTCGAGGGAGGAGGGCGGGACCTGGAGCTCTAGCTGAGGCTTCCTCTTCACCTTTGAGCTCTTTGCTTCTCCCCACAGACCAGCGCTTCAGCTTCCGCCCTACATCAGTCAGATGCGTTTCCCAAATTATAGGATGAAGGTTAACTTCTGCCCAGACAGCATCACAGGCTGTCAGGGCCCCTGTGTGAGTTACACTTCCCAGGGGAGTGAGTGCAGCTTTGGGGGTCATGCTGTGAGAAGACAAGGATCTCTGCAGATGCACAGAGAGGTCTCCGGTGGGGGTGCTGTTACTAGGAGGCAGAGAGTCTACTGCAGGGTCATGATTGCACCCTTCCATGTCGAGAGCTGAGGGAAAGATATGCTGTGTCCCTAAGCCTGAGCTTTGAATAGGGATCTCCAGCTGGCAAGTGTGGCCAGGACAGGACAGAACAACTCCATCCCTGGCTTGGAAGAACACGGGAGATAGGCACCTTGGCAGAGCCAGTCACTGCCACCTGGTTGGCAAGTCGCACTAAACACACTGTGTACTCTATCTCTATTCTTCATCCCATCCCACCCTTAGCTCTTACCCTGCAGCAGGCTGACTGCCAATTTAGTTATTTATTCATCCATAGACCCTCCAAATTAGAGGATCCCAGTCTCAATTACTGATGCCATAGGGAGGTTTGACCACGAGAGGGCAGCAGTGCAGCACGAAAAACCTCTGGGCCGTCATTGACTAAGCACACCCACCCAAGAGCCAGATCTAAGAGCCAAGAAATGGCCAGAAGCGAAGCTTTGAGCTGCCCCCATCTGCATCCCTTGCCAGGAATTCAGGGGACAGGAAATGCAAAAAAGGAGGAATGTGTGGAGCGAAGGAGGAGAAGGAGAGATGGCAGCTAGATCCACACACTCCGTCCATTCCCGCCATGCCCCACTATACCATAAGCCTAGCCTCTGTCTTTTCCTTGTTTTATTATTATTACATTTGTTTGTTTGTTTGTTGTGGAGGTCAGAGGACAACTTTTGAGAGTAGATTCTATCCTTCCACCACTTAGGTCCCCAGATGAAACTCCCAAGTTGTCAGCCTTTGGCAGCAAGTGCTCTTGCTCACTCACCAGCACCTGCCCTAGTGTTTTGCTTGTTTGAGATGGGCAGAGTCTCATGTATCCCAGACGGGGCTCTAACTCACTATGCAGCCAAACATGGTCTTGAACTTCTGACTCTCCCGCTCCACCTCCCAAGTGATAGACTTAAAGATTTGTGCCATCATGCCTAGTTCATGGGGTTCTAGGATTGAACCCGGACTTCATGCATGCTAGACAAGCACTCTACCAACTGAGATGCAACTCCAGGTCCATCTCTTGGTTTTGGTTTGACCTCCTGGCAGTCCTCAAAGTTCAAGGTCCAGCTCTGACTGCCCTCCCACAAGTTGGCTGCCCACCTTTGCCCTTCTCTCTCCAGCTCTCTGCTCTGATCGTCATCACTGTGCCCCTCAGCACACAAACACAAGCATACGTTTATCCAGCACATACTGTGTACCAACCCACGCAGGCTTTTCATTTGTTCATAGAGACTGGTCTAGCGCTTTAATACCACAGCAAGGGGCCATTTTTATGCCGTCATTCGTTATACATTTGGACTTGGATCCAGGAAATAGGTCTAAGGACAGGAGGGATAAAATGCTGCACTTTCTAAAAAAACCTTAAAGGGCTTAATGAAGCTTGCTTAGCATGTAAGAAGCCCTGGGTTCAATCTCCAGCACCTCATAAACTGCAGTGGTGATATATCCTGTATTCCCAGCATTTGGAAGATGAAGGCAGGAAGAGAAGAGGGTCAAGGTCATCCTTAGTTGCATAGCAAGTTGAGGCCAGCTTGAGCTACATGAAACCCAATCTCAAAGAAAGAAAGAAAAGAGAAAAGAAAAGGAGAGAAAGTCCATGGTAGGTGTGGTGCACACATCCTTAATTATTGCATTCTGGTAGCAGAGGCTGGCAGAACTCTGTGAGCCCAAGGCCAACCCGGTCTATATAGCCAGTTCCAGGCCAGCCAGAGCTACATAGTGAGACCCTATCTAAAATGAAGCTTAAAAACAGCTAGGTTAGACATCTTAGAGTTGGTTAGCTCAACTGTCTGCAGCCTTCCACCTCGACTCTGCTTCCGTGCTGGTCACAAGGGTCTATGCACTGAGCAACTTTGCAGTGCCAAGGTCTTAAACTGGCATGGTGACTGGGTACTCCAGGAAAACTCCTTATGGAGACTACTGATACCAGTTAGAGACGCAGCAAGAAAGCTATGCTCCTTTTAAATGGAGTAACTTGAGACTGGTGTAATGAAAAGGCTTTTTTTTTTTTTTTTGCCCCAGATGTCCTGGAACTCACTATGTAGACCAAGCTAGCCTTGAACTCAAGGAGATTCACCATCTGTCTCTGTCTCCAAAGTGCTAGGATGAAAGGCATGCCCCAGCATATCTAACAAGAGACTTCTTTTTTTAAAGATTTATTTTTACTGGGGGGTTCGAGAGATGGCCACTCCTGCAGAGGACCCAGGCTCAGTTCCCAGTACACACATGGCAGCTAACAACTACCCACAGATCCAGTTCCAGGGGGTCCAATGTCCTTTTCTGGCCTCTGAAGGCACTGCACACATGTGGTATACTAACATACATGCAGGCAAAACATTCATACACATAAAATAAATGTTAAAAAATATTTTAAATTTATTTTTTAATTATGTATCTATGTGTAGGTCTGTGCACACGTGAGTGTAAGTGCCCAGAGATGCCCGAAGAGGGTGTTAGATCCCCCTGGAGCTGAATTATAGGTGGTTGTGAACCATCGGACATGGATTCTAGGAACTGAACTCAGGTCCTGCTCTCTGCAAGAGCAGTAGTGAGTGCTGAACTGCTGAGCCATCTCTCCAACCCACAAGACAACACTCCTTTGATATAGAGATATTTTCAAATAAGAATGTTAAATAGCGATGAACCATGCTTAAAGGTTGACCTTTGAATATGAACTTGCCCTTTTCCCAGATATTTTTCTCAGAATTCACAGACAAGACCATATACTTTTGTTTACAGTAAAAACATCTTACATTACCATGAGCCCTGTGACCTAGGTTTGTACCTTATCAGCTGTAATCCTATCTAATGCATACTCTATGATCTTATTTGTTTCTAGCAACCCTTTGAGATTTAAATTTAGAATCCACAGAAATTGTACTCAAAGTTATCTATATAAATTTTCTTTTGAAACTCATGTAGCCCAAGCTGGCCTCAAGCTCACTGTGTAGCCAAGGATGACATTAGGTTTCTGATCCTCCAGCTTCTATCTCTAGAGTGCTGAGATTATAGGCACACACCACCGTGTCTGGCTTATGCGGTGCTAGAGATAAAATCCACGGCTTTGTACAAGGCAAGCGCTCTACCAAATGAACTATATGCTTAGCCTCTGTGTGAGTGTGTGAGTGTGTGTGTGTGTGTGTGTGTGTGTGTGTGTGTGTGTACAACTTGCAAGAGTTAATTCTGTCTTTCCATCTTTCTTATCAGGCTGGCAGCAGGTGCCTTTAACCACTGAGATGTCTTGCTACCTGTCTTTCTTTCTATGAGGGAGGCTCTCATTTTTAAATATGTATTATACCCTTCTAATATAACTCAACTCTGGTTTATACTGGCTCATTCTGAAATTCTTTTTTGTTTATTTTGTTTGTTTGTTTGCATCGTATTTTTGAGACAGGTTCTCCCTGTAGTCCCAGCTGGCCTGGAACTCACTATGCCGACCAGGATGGCTTCAGTCGCACAGAGATGGCATCTGTCTCCCGAGTGCTGAGATTAAAAGTATGTGCCATAACACCCCACCTTTTTTGGTTAATTTTTAAAAATTACATTTTACATGCAGATGTGTGTGCGTGTGCACATGCATGTCATGGCCATGCCACCCATGTGGATATCAGGAGACAACCTGCAAGTCGGTTCTCTCCTTCCGCCATGTGGGTCCCAGGAATCTACCTCAAATCATCAGGCTTGGTGGCAGCACCTTTCTTGACTTGTTGAGTATTCTTGATGGCCCTGAAATTATTTCTAAAATTAATTTGTTTTTATGTGTATGAGTGTACGTATATAAGTGCACCCATGTGTGCAATGTCCATGGAGGCCAGAAGAGGACATCGATACCCTGGAACTGGAGTTACAGACAGCTGTTAGCCACCAATGTAGACGCTGGGAACTGAACCTGGATCCTCTGTAAGAGGAGTCAGGGCTCTTAACCACTGAGCCATCTCTCCAGGCCCTGCCCCTGAAATTCTTTTCTGCAATGAAGTCAGGAATCTTGGCTTTACTTGAGTAAAAGTCTCTGCAAAGAGCTCAGACAGCATTTAGCTCAGGCCTGTGTCCCATTGCTGTTGACAGTCTTCCCTCCCCCACCTGCCTTGCGGTCAGAGGACAGAGGGCCCCAGAGGAAGAATAATGGGGAGAACCTCTCACCAAGAGGAGAACTGAGCATTAAGTCAAGTAGGGATTGAAATCTCAAATTCTACCGCGCTTTATCTGTTACCAAAGTGACTCAGGGTGTTAGGCTTTGCCAACAGTGCAGTCTGTGGACCGGAAAGGGAAATCACTCAGTCGTTCAGCAATCAGGCCAGATGGAAAGAAAACAGAGCAGTTCACTGCTCTCCACTGTGCAGTGACTCAGGAGAGGCATTCTGGCTCCGTCCACCAGATGAAGAAATCGAGTTTGCAGCCCCCGGGGTGGTGGTGATGGAAGCCTGGGCCAAAGCCTGCCCCTGCCCCTGTGGTCCCATGTCTCCCAGTCTCTTCCTTTCCCTAGACTCTTCTTTGAACTCTAAACTCAGCATAAGCTAAAGCTGTGGGCACTGAAACAAAATGCCATAGGCGTGGTGGCTTATCCACAGTGGACAGTGATTTCTCAACAGACTAGAGGTCTGAGGTCACACGGCTGGGTTCTGGTAAGGGTTTTCTTTCCAGCTGCAGAATATCAACTTCCATTGTACCCTCACACGGTGAAGAAAGTGAGAGCACTCTCTGGGGTCCCTTAAAAAATTGTTTTAAGCCAGGTGTGGTGGCCCATGCCTTAAATCCCAGCGCTCAGAAGGCAAGTGGATCTCAGTGAGACTGAAGCCAACTTGGTCTGCATAGCAAATTGCAAGCCAGCTGGGGCTACAGGGAAGCCCTGTTTCAAACAAAAATATGGCGGAGGCGGGAGGGGGACTTGAGGGCAGTTAAGAGCACTGGCTGTTCTCGCAGAGGACCTGGGTTTTGTTCCCAGCACTTACAGGGCAGCTAACCATGTTCTAGAACTCCAGTTCCAAGGTATCCAATACCTTCTTCTGACCTGCTAGGGCATTGCACAACATGGATGCACTTAGATACATGTAGGCAATACACCCAGACACATAAAATAAAACTAATACATAGACTATTTTAAAATTTTGTTTTAATCACATTTAGTGTGTGTGTGTGTGTGCATGCATGTGTGTGTGTGCTTACACTGCCATGTGCCACCATATCCAGCTGGCAATTAGAGTTTTAGCACATGAATTTTGGGAGGACCTATTCAATTCTGAATAGTTACATTTGGTAAAAAAAGAGACTGCATAGAGAACAGGCTTTAGATTCAGGCCTTTGTTTACTGCTCATTGTTCAAAGGTCAGAACCAGAAACTCAGCCCCACTCCCTTCCTCTCTCTACGGGGCTTCTAGGAGTCCCATCTTGTGGACATTTAGAGGCAATACTCTCAATTCCAGGGGAACAGGCTAGAACTAATAAGAATGACTGAGTTAGGAGGAACAGTCAGAGAGTCCTGGCTCATGTCTGGGATCCACGTAACTTCTTTGTGACCTTGAACATGTATAGATTCTACCCTTGCTGTGTGACCTTGGACAGGACATAGCCCTTTCTGGGCCTCTGGTCACATGAAATACCCAAACAAAGAAGGGTGTCTGTGCTGTTTTGGAGCCGTCAGGAGTCAGCAGCCCCAGGAAATGATGTCAGTGGGGAGGTGAGAAACAGGGCAGGGAGGCCCCGAGGGTGGGCATGGTGGATATTTTGGCGTAGGTGGATCCCCCACGTCACTGCTGGACAATGGTTCAGAGTGGTCATTGTGCTGAGAGTGGAAAGTCCTTCTTTGACTCCCTCACGGACAATAGTCTAACTTGGTGGGTGGAGACCCTGGGGACGAGGTTTGGCTTGATGAGTGACTGGCCCATTGTTTCTGCTGGGACAGAGCTGAGAGGGGACACCCAGCTAATCTAAAGCAGAAACCAGGGCAAGCCAAGAAAGTACCTTCTGAACAAAGACTGGCTGGGTACAGCCCTGTGTCAAGGATGGAGAAACTGAGGGTCAGAGAGCGGAAGCAGCTCACTCAAGTCACATGGGCATGGGTCACAGGAAAACAGACTTTTAACCCTAGAACTCCATTCTCCTTCTTAAAAAAATTCTTTCTGATTAATTTTTTAAAATGTTAAGTGTATGAGTGTTTTGCCTGAATGTATATAAGTCCACCCATGTTGTGCAAAGTCTGCAGAGGTCAGAAGAGGGTGTTGGATCCCCTGGAACCACCATTTGTGTGCTGGAAATTGAACCTGGGTCCTCTGGAAGAACAGCCAGCTCTTCACTGCTGAGCCATCTCTCCAGCCCCTCCACTTTCCTTTCTCTTTCCCTAGCACAGCACAGCTTAAAGACAAGTCAACCTGGCTAAAGTGTCCCCTCAATCCACGAGTGGCCAGGGCAGCCACATATGGCACTATGTGGTGACAGTAGAATCCCTTCACCTTTTGGTTGCTTGATGCCAGGGAGACCCACAGTCACCCCTGTCTTCAGAACTAGCATCCCTCAGAACTGGTAATCCTCAGTGAGCAACTGTTGGTTGTGTCTTAAAGGTGCGGGCAACCGATATCTTGACTGAAGGGA
This sequence comes from Eospalax fontanierii, assembly GCA_035773235.1. Taxonomy (NCBI): domain Eukaryota; kingdom Metazoa; phylum Chordata; class Mammalia; order Rodentia; family Spalacidae; genus Eospalax; species Eospalax fontanierii. The sequence continues at coordinate 167,022,809 of CM069524.1, forward strand.
GAACCAGAACACAGCCAGGCCTCTAGATTCAGGTCAGCCTAGACAGGCAGGTGGGTGACCTCAGGTCACACATTGAAACCTGCCAAATTGTTGTTTATTGTGGCCCAGCTCTGGGCCAATTATGCAATCATGAATCTCAGATCTCACGACCACCATGGTGGGCCCCAACAGTCAGGAGGAACACCCTGCGCCTGCTTTGTGGACAGGGGAGAGGCACGTGCCCCCTTCCCACCCCACCTCACTGTCTGCTGTTCCCCTCTCTGTTGCCCACTCTAGGCAAGGATCTGGAAGCACACACAGGTCTGTGCTACCCCAAAACAGGCAGGGTAGAGCCTGCCCCACACTTTGCCCAGGACAGACAGCATGTGGGGGAAGAGACTTGGGTCCTCGTGTTACTTACTGACCATGCCCATTGGCCTATGTTATGACAGCTCTGGGAAGTCTGGGCCACGTCACCTCTGTATCCCCTAGCAGTGTGTGTGGAGTGCTTGGTAGGCACACACTAAGTGCTTTTATGTTTGTATCCTTGAGCACCCAGGTAAGGCCTCCAAGGCCCAGGTGAGAGGATGCATCTCACTGAGTCAAGAAAAGTGAGGTTCCAGGGGATGGGACAATGCGCCCCAGGGGCTATGTGAAAAGAGAAGAGGTGACCTTCAAAGGAGATCTGCACTCTGACCATATCCCCACTACACTGACTGACTCTTGGGAAGGCGTGTTTACAGATCCTCTTGCCCTGCAGGAGTGTGGGATATTAGAAAAAGAAATCCTAGGACATTAGGGGACCAGGACTCTTTGATTCAGCCACCTGTTGCTCTGCGACTGGAACCAACCTAGACCAAGCCCTCTCTACACTCCTGGCTCCTGATTCCTGAGTTTTTAAATAGGACTGACAATAGGATAACCTTGCAGACTGGGCCTGAAGGATAAATAACATGGAGTGTGTGAGTTCTTTCTGGTTTCTGGGACTTGGGCTAGTCTATGAGTTCTAGCGCCATGAACTATTCTAAACAGATCAGTAAAAAATCTTCCATGGCAAGTGTGGTAGATGTGTGGCATAGTGGCCTGGTCTGGACTGAGACTGGGTCATCTATGCACGGTGGACATGTTGTCGAGGGTCCTTTCTGACCTTGGAGGGGAAGGGCAGCAGTGTCCTCGGGACCTCTCCTCCTTCTGTCCGTACTAGACCACCCAGAGAAGAGACTCCTAACACAACACCTGCTCACCTGGTGCTCACTGAGACCAGCATCTTCTGAGCCCAGCAGGCATTTACTCTGTTCATTCACCTTGCCCTCCGCTGGTCCCCTGTGCTGAGTCTTTGGGCACAACTTCTCGGCTCTCCGGGGGAGGGGGAGCTGGGCAGTGTGTGAAGGGGTCACAGGATTCCCACGAAGTCACTGACCTGCCAACTGACCTTGGATGTGGCCTCACCCTTCTCCACCCCTGTTTGGCCTTGAGAAGGTCTGCAGCTAGGCTGGATAATCTCTAGACTCCTGTCTTGTGAATGGGTAGCGCAAGTGCCCTTTACAGTGACCTTCAGGAGTCAGCAGTCCTAGGACGTGACTTAGGGTAGAGAGCAGGCAGGGAGGTCAGGAGGAGAAGGGGAGATATTTTGAGGACAGGCAGGTCACCTCACGTCACTGTTGGACAATGGTCTGAGACTGGGAGTGGAAAATCTTGGTCTTACTTGGGCTGAAAATAGCTCAAGGCGGCAGGATCAGGAATCTCACCCAGGAGGAAAATGGCCTGGGCACTGGGCATAAAGGCCAGATGTCCATGCTGAGAGGACAGTCGGTCTGATTGGGGCCTGGAGGTGTGGCCTTAGGCTATATCTGGTTCCCCTAGGAACCACCACCCATGCCAGCCACAGAACTGGGTGATGAGCAGCCTTCCTGCCCCCCTCCCCAGACTCTATGTCCTCAGAAATTTTCAAGCAGTGGTTCAAAGAAAGCTTACTGGGATGAGACCACAGTGTAGTCTTCATCCACATGGGTGCTGGTTTCTTGGGTCTCTAGGACACCTTCAGGGGAAAATTAAAACTAGGAAGACTTGGCTCCACATTGACAACAGCCCCACCCCCAACTACAGATGAACATTAAAGCCCCCTCCACCCCAAAGTCATGATGTAGGATCTTGTCTCCAGGCCTCAGCACAGAGCTCAGAGCTCAGAGTTTTTCTGTAAGGAAGGAGCTATCCATAACCTGGGATGTTTTTCAATCATAGCAGCTGTTGGAAAGGAGCCAGACTCAAGCATGCAAGAAAGTTTCAGGAGAATCTGTTAGTGGAAGTCTCCAACAAAAACCAGGAGGACTCCAGTTACATTAACAGAAATATAGAACCGAGAAGATGGGACGTGAGCATCTCTCACTATTCTGGGCAGACCACTCTGAATCACACAATGCTGAATAATCATTTGGGTCATGATCTGTGATGACTTCTTATCACTTGAGGGAGCTCTGGAGCTAGGCTCTAATAAAGCCACTGTGCCCAGCTATTTAGGAGGCTGAAGTAGAATCCTTTGAGTCCAGAAATTCAAGGCCAACCTGGGCAACCTAGTAAGACCTCATCTCAAAACAACAATAAAAAAACACTAAGAGAGCAACAGGGGATGTCCTTCCTTCAATGGGGAAGAGGAGAGAGTGGAGATACAGGAGGCAAACGAGATGGAAGGAGGAGAGGGACACCACAGGGCAAGGGTGAGTCCCTGTTGTAAGATGTGACTGAAAGACCCTCCCTCCTCCCAGCATACACCTTGGCAACTCCAGCCAAACTTCTTGAATTCCCGCCTACTGACCAGCTAGACGGGGCTAATGACCCTGAGCAGGTCTCTCTCTCTTTCTCTCTCTGTGTCTCTCTCTCTCTCTCTCTCTCTCTCTCTCTCTCTCTCTCTCTCTCTCAATCCTGGTCTGGAGCCAGACATACCAGCCCGGTTTCCCGGAGCCCTGGCCCCAGCCCCAAGATGAGGGAGCTAGCATTTCTCCACTCCAGAGCATGGAGAAGCCAGTCCCATCTGATCTTCTCTTAATAAAACCGGGTCCTGTTAGCTCCCAGTGGAGTCTCTTGTCTCTTGTCTGCTCCGGCTCTCGAACCCTGACCTTACATAATGGCAAGCCAGCTAAGAGTGCCTATCCCTGCTTAGTGCCCAGAGCTGACCCAGTTCAGCTGAGTACCATCAATTCATTCTGAATGGTCCTGGCTGGATCTGACATGTGGATGGGAGGAGTGAGTCTTGCCACACTTCCTCCTAGTGTAAAGGGGAAAGGTCATAGTCATGTCTTTGCTCGGGATATGTCTTACACCTGCTTTTCTATGAGCCTCCACTCTAGGAAGCCCCCTCCCCAACCACGGGTCCCACAGCCCCAGCTACTCAGCAAGATCTGTGCTAGTTACATGGCAAATTTGAAGCCATGCAGGGCTATGTGAAACAGACCAAAACCAACAACAACAAAAACTCCCGACTGATAGTTGATTTTCAGTAATTTCGCAAAGAAGTTGACATTGCATCGGTAATATGAAATTTGGATTGACCATGGTAGGGCTATTTGTACCAAAATAATTGGCAATGCTATAAATAAAGGATTCCCTTCCCCCAGTCCAGTTAAATGCTTTGACATTTACCAGCACATGTGAGATTACCACCCGAACTGGAGAACCTCAAGGACTAGAACCCCATGCGATTCTTCTCCATGCTTGGCATAGTACAAGACACAGAAATCATGTGGCTTTAAAGTGGGGGTGACCTGGGATCTGGAGAGGGAGGGGTCTCTGACTGAGACTCCCGGAGGCAGTCGTGGGAAGGCAGGTAGCAGAACCTCTGTGTGGATGTTGAAAGCTTCCCAGGTCATGTCCCCATCCTCCAACTATGTAGCAGAGCACAGCCCAACAGATGACACAAACTTTAGTTTGCTACAGCTTCAACCTGGCTCCCCGGACAGGGCAGTCTCCACAGGGCAGATTGGTCTGCCATCAGTCCCCAGATGCTCATCTCTTGGCCTGAGGGTACTCCTCTGAGCTGAGTACACTGTGGTATCCGGTCCCACCCTGGGCCACTGTTGGAACTCAGCCTTGACTACTGACAAGTGTCTTTTGGTCACTCTGTGACCCCATCTCCAATCCAGCTAGTGAGCTCATACTCTGCTGTGTGACCTTAGCAAGTCACCTTCCTCTCTCCATTGAATGTGGGAGGCTGGACTGCAGCCTTAGGTACCTTGGCAGGAATAGACGCCCGTCTACATGGGAGTCAGGTGGCATTAGCCCTGAAAACTTGCCTTTCTTGAACCCATACAGATGACGACTGGAGACTTTGTGGCCTAGTGACTCTCAGGACCACAGCAAGAAGGTATCCGAGGCCATGCTGAACGAGAGTTGCCAATAGTCCATATCTGAGGCCATCGTCCCATTTGAACATGCCTTGGTCCCCTACAGCTCCCCGACATGAACTAGCACAGAACGGAGGGGTGCTGACCTACAGCCGGACGTCCTTAGTCTCATTCCCAGCAGGCGTGGACTCTGTACGCTTAGAGTCATCACTACTGATTGACACATCTTTCCTCATGGTGTCTGTTCTGTTGGCCCTGTGCAGGCCCAGCCTGCGGCGAGCCTGGGGGCTCGGGGTGGGCTCTGTGGGTGTCTTGGCATCTCTGGCAAAGCGCACAAGCCTCTGCCCAGCCAGGAAGTAGAGCACAGGGTCAAGGCAACTGTTGGCACTGGCCAGTGGCCGGGTGATCTTGTACGCCATGTTGATGGCATCGAGGGTGTGACAGCTGAGGTCCAGCGAGCGGAACGAGTAGTAGAGGGTGCGGGTGACATGGAAAGGCAGGAAGCAGAGGGCGAAGACGGCCAGCACCAGGGCGATGGTGCGCACTGACTTGCGCTTGGCCCGGGGCAGGCCTCCCGAGGTCCCATAAGCCGGCTTGAGCAGCCGCCGGGCCATGAGAACGTAACAGACGAGGATGATGGAGAAGGGAACCGCGAAGAGCAGGCCCAGCATGACGGAGCTGTAGGCCACGAAGTGGCTGAAGAGCTCTCGGGCCGAGGTGTCGTGGCAGGTGATGCGGGTGTCCCGCACGCTAGTGGTGACGAAGTACAGCACGGGGGCCTGGCAGGCCAGCACTACGGCCCACACGACTGCAGCCACACGGCGGGCATAGCGGGCCCGGCCCCAGCGCAAGGAGTGCAGTGGGCGCAGGACACCCAGGCACCGGTGCACGCTGATGCAGGTGAGGAACAGGATGCTGCAGTAGAGGTTGGTGTAGAAGAGGAATCGCACCAACTTGCAGAGCACCGTGCTGAAAGGCCAGTGGTCACCCTTGGCGTAGTAATAAACCAGCAGCGGCAGGGAGGCTGCATACAGAGAGTCAGACACTGCCAGGTGGAACATGTACGTGGTGGAGGCGTTCCAGGTCTTGAGGCGGCACAGGAAGATGTAGAGAGCCACGACATTCAGGCACAGCCCCAGCACGCACACCACGCCGTAGGACACAGGCAGCAGCACGTACTTGAAGTCCTCGTTGAAGCGGCACTTGTAGCCAGGATCATCCTCATTCCAGGTGTTGTTGATGGTGCCATTCCAAGGGCCTAGGCCTGTTGCCATCGCCCTGCAGGGAAGGGAGACGTGGGAAGCCATTAGGGCTGAGCCTCAGAGGGGATACCTGACACATCCACTTGAGGAGGCCAGGAAGGACCCAAAGAACCAACAGATCTGCCAACAGATCCGCTTGTTAAAATTTGCCTATGGCTGGAGGTCTAGCTTAGAGATAGTACATTTACCTAGTATGCAGGAAGGTCCTGGGTTCATACCCCAGTAACACAGAGACACACACACAAAAGATTTGCCTAAGCCAGATGTGGGAGTGCACTCCTGTAATCCCAACATTTGGGAAGCAGAGGCAGGCGACCTGTGAGTTGAAAGCCTTTTTGGGCTGTGTAGTCAGAGATCAGCCTGGGCTATACAGTGAGATGCTGTTTCAAAACAAACAAAATAAACAAACAAACTCAAAACAACAACAAAAAAGTTTTGCTTAACGTAAGTCAGGACTTTTATTGCCACATGGTCTACATCTCTCTTGGACCCAGAACCTCCTAAACTCTGAAAAATGCATTAGATTGGGGCTGGAGAGATAGCTCAGTGGTTAAGAGCACTGGCTGTTCTTACAAAAGACCCAGGTTCAAATCCCAGCACCCACAAGACAGCTAACAACAGCCTGTTAACTCCAGTTTCAGGGGATCCAATGCCCTCTTCTGACTTTCATGGGCATTGCAGGACACAGGTGCACTTACATACACATAAAATTTAAAAAAAAAATATATATATATATATGTATATATATAGTTAATTCATTAAGTCAAAGCCAGGTGTGGTAACACATGCCTTAAATCCTAGCTCTTGGGAGGCAGAGGTAGGCAGATTTCTGAGAGATAGAGGCCTGATCTCCACAGCAGTTCTAGGCCAGCTGGGGCTACAGGGAGACCCTATCCCTGTCCCATCCAATGCTTTAAGTCCATGAAAACCAACATCACATAATTCTACTTCACATCAGGGTGAAAAAATGATGGTTCAGGGATGATTTTGTTTGTTTTGTTTTTAATATTTATGTATATTTTATGTATATACCTATTTTGCCCACATGTATGTATGTGTACCACATGTATGCCTGATACCCATGGAAACAAGAAAATGGTGCCAGATCCCCTGAAACTGGGGTTACAGATGATTGTGAGCTATCATGTGGGTACTGGGAACCCAGCCCAGCTTCCCTGCAACAGCAGCAAGTAGTCTTAGACACCGAGCCATCTCTGCAGTCCCCCAGCTTGGTTTTTGTGACACGGTATTGGAACACAGTCACAAATATCTGTTGAGTTGGGCAGCTGTGACAAAAGCCATGCAGCCCCCATCGTCTGAAATATTAGTCAGAACCTGCTGACTTTGCTCTAGAACCTCTGGATCAGAGCGTTTTAAAATCAGGGACTCAGGCTTAGAATTGAGACCTGGGATCCCAGAGGGATATAACTTCAGATTCACAGGAAGAGGGCTCCAAGGCTGACCCTCTGCCATACCCTGGTGCCCACTGCTAACTGAGGCCTTTCTGGCCAGGGGAAATTGGTATACCTGGAGTCAGCTTTAGGTCATTCTTCTACTCTCTGGGGTGGGCTAGCTGGGGCATATAAGGGTCTTCCTCTTCCACCGTGCGTTGTCTTGTTTTTGTTTTTGAGACAAGGTCTCCCCATAGTCCCAGCTGGCCTGGAACTTACTGTGTAGACCAGGTTTCAATCTCACAAAGATCTCCATGACTCTGCCTCCTGAGTGCTGGGGAGGCATGTGTCACCATGCACATTTTTAAACTTTGTGTATTTTTATTTTTTATGTGTATAAGTGTTTTGCCTGCGTGTATGTAAGTGCACCCATGCCATACAATGCACACAGAAACCAGAAAAGGCATGAGATTCCCTTGGAACTGGAGTTTCAGAGGGTTGTTAGCTGCCATGTGGGTGTTAGGAACCACACCCTAGTCCTTTGCAAGAGCAGCCAGTACTCTTATCCACTGAGCCATCTCTCCAGCCCCTTGTTCAACTTTTAAAAGGTGTTTCTATATTCTGGCACTTTCTATATCAACATACACCTGTCCTGCTCTCCAGACTGTGAGGGGACAGTCAGATGGGACAGAGACCTTCTGAGGAGCCCAGGGAAGGCTGGGGTGACTTTGGCAGAGGCTTCTTAAGTGGGACACATTTAGCCTCTTCTCACCCTTCCACATCTACCTTTGCATGGCATCTGTCTGCCCTGTCTTCATGTCTTCTACTTTGTCCTCAGTGATCATATGTCGCCCAGGGTCTGACCAGTCAGTATGTTAACAATGAGTGCCTCTGAGGGCACTGCATGACACAGATGTACTTATATACATGTAGGCAATATTCTCAGATACAAAAATTAAAATAATAAAATAATTTCTTTTTAAAAAAATGAAGTATGTTAATGAAAAATAACTCAATTCATCTTGAGACAGAGAAAAAGCTTCACAGGCCCAAAGGGCTTCTGCCAAAACTTGACATAACACAGATGTGCTAGGTACCGGATAATGTGCTTTCTCTGCTTTCATTTTCCTGAAACAACACTGTTGTGTAGCTACAGAGGACAAGACTGTGTGGCTAAATCTTATTTTCTTGAACAGGATCAAAGAAATATTAATTTTAACAAAAAACCTAAAAACTGAAGATCACAAATATGCCCCAAAGTCGTGAGATGGGAAAACTCTCATTTCAGATGTCTCATGGGTCAAATTCCCCACCTTGGAGAAGGGCAGCCCTGACCTGTCCTCAGGAGGAGCTCCGCCCACTGGACACAGGGAGGGTGGTTTCCTCTCGCCGCCGAGGCACACACTGCCCCTCCTGCATGGCTGCTCTGCTCGGGCTCACCATACTAGGCTCTCCTCAGAGCTGGAGTCAGGGCGCTTGCTTTCTCTCTAGTCGACCCCACTAGCATCAGATTTCCTGCTGGTCCCAGCTGGTCGGCATCTCTGACACTGAGAAGCAGGGTGGAGACTTCCCTCACTCCCTGAGCCAGGAGCTTCCCTTTCCATCTGTTCTAAGACATCCTGGCCTCCACCCTCCAGGCCAGATGGGGACTCCATCACTGTGGCTGTGGTCCAGACTGACCCTGCCCGCCCTCTCTGTGCCTGGGCCAATTCACTGACACTCACTAACTGTAAAGCTCTCACCAGCTCCTGCTCCCAGGAAATGTCCAAAGTGCCCAGCTCTCTCCCTTAGCACCCCAAATTCCTGACTCCAACTGCCCGTAGGATCTCACCTCAGCTCCATGGAGAGACAGTTCCATCTAACTTGGTCACTGGCCTCTCCCACACTCACTAGCCCAGCTTTGTCTAACCCTGCTTCAAGAGTTTCCAGTCTGAAGAACTGAATCAGAGGGCCCTTCCAGGCTTCCTTACCTTTGTTCATGCTGTACTTTCTGTCCCCAAAGTCTTTCTAGAATAAGCCTACACTGTACTCATCCTCTAGGTGATTATTAATGTCCCTTATCACTGTAGCACACCCCACCCACCAGTATCCCTCAGGCCATTCCTCGAGCCTTAAAGGTAATTTGTCCTTCTATCCACTGCCCAATACATTCTCTGTCCCTTTCAGCCAGCAAGAGGCTCAACCTGCAAGCAGTTGTTGCAAGAAAGAAATAAGGACACATGAATGAATGAATGAATGAATGAGGTAGTAGGGACTGGGATCCTAGAGGAATAGAATCCTAGGGTGCAGCCCTAGCATCCTTCTTCTGTCCCAGAGGGATCCTTAGATTACCTCTCCTTCAGTTGACAGGGTCCAGAAGACTCTACCTTTCCCTGCTGCGGCCAGGAAATCAGTCAGATGAAGGCACTCTAGAGATTAGTCAGATGGCTATGTCAACCCTATACTTTTTTTTCTGGCCCATCTCTGGCTCAGTCTAATCAGGAATTCCACATTCTGCAGTCCCCTCTGCTACCCACTCTGATCTGTAGGAACCAGGGCTAAGCAGCTTCTACAAACCATCGTCAGCTCCTTGGTAGATACTTGCATAGAGGTTATTCGTTCTGGTTATAATGAAAAGAATCAGGAAAACTAGGCTTGACACCCAAGGCTGTCTGACTCCAAAGTCTGAATTCAGCAGAGCCTGGCATAAAGGAGCAGAACAAGGCATCTACCTTGATTTAAGCAGGATTCAGCACACACACATACAAAGCACACAGGTGCTTGCCCAGCCTCCCAGCTAGTGGACCCGCCCCACACACCTGGACCTGAGCAGCCCCTGCTCTCGGTGTGGTCAGGATGCTCAGCGGCTGCTCCAGTTTCTCACTCATGAATGCGTAGGCCTGGATCGGCAGCTCGGAGCGCTTCAGGAAACAGGAAAAACGGGTTCCCTGGCCCGGGGCCTTGCCCAGCCTCCAGCATTTTTCTGGGCCAGCAGCTGCCTGGGGGGCTCCTGCAGACACAGGGAGATGGAGAAGCAACCGTGGGCTCTGGGTTAGCCAGCCAGGCCACACTGCCTCTCTTTCACCCCTCAGATCGCCTCCTTTGCTTTAACCAAGGCTCCAGAGAGGCCAAGAGGGGACCCGGTGTCCTGGTCACAGTACACTCTGTATACCCACACACCCTGCCATTTGCCTCCAGCTCATATATTCCAGGAATGGGCTGTTCATAGCTCCCTCCCAGGCATCCCCGTTCACGGGAGAGAAGTTCTGTGGAAGAAGATCCCCCTATGTCCTGCAGAGCTGAACCAGGCCTCCACTGTCTCCTCCCTCTGTCCTGGTCTGCACCACAGCAGGATCGGACAATACCCTCATAGCTCAGAACACACTGCAGAGCACGCCAACATACCTTTACCGGGGCTAGGTATCTAACTACAGTTCCCTCTTCCCCACTTCCATCTCTAGATGGAACACCTCCACAGGTGTTTAAGCACACACATGCCACACCTGAACACACAGGCACAGATGTACCTAGACACCCAGGATGCACACTGTCACACTTGGATAACACACAGGGAGCACACTGACCCGGTTTACATGGGGCCTGGAACAACCTCTGAAAGCCAATTGTGCCAAACCCCCATTTGACAGAGGAGAAAGTCAAGGACAGAGCTGGGCTGGGGTGCCCTCACACGTACTAGATGTAGGGCTGGCTCGTAGTTCCTCTGTATGGGCATGTCCCAGCATTCACCAGGACATCTGATGCATCATAGAAATAAACATATTCCCTCTTGAATGATTCGTTTTTCTGAGACAGGGTCTTAATTATCTCTCATGCTGACAGCAAACTCACTGTGAAGCTGAGGATGAACTTGATTTTCTGATTCTCCTGTCTCTACCTCCCAAACGCTGGGGTTATAGATATATACCACCATGCTCAATTTATGCCGTGCTGGAGCTAGAACTTAGGGCTCCATGCATGCTAGGCAAGCACTTTACCAACTGAGCTACATCCCTTGCACCTTACTTTTGTGTGTGTGCTTGAGATTGAGCCCAGGGCCTGGAGCATGCTAGGCAAGTGCTCTACCACTAAGCTATGTCTCTAGTCCTATGAATATCTTCTTTTTCCTATCTGCTTAATTTCCCTAGAATGGAGAAGTGGGGTCCCAAGTGCAGTGCAAAGATGCAGTGCAGGGGGAGATGGGTGGCTGGAGGAACAGGGCCAAGAGAAGACTCAGAAGGTGCCTCAGGCCACTGTTGACTTGGTACATCTGGCCCAGGTATCTCAGGCTGACTTGGGCCAGAGAGCAGGTTGATATCTGGCTGTCTATCTGCAGCCAAGATGAAAGAACTCCGCTTTTCACCCAACCCCACCCAGGAGTACTCTCTGTCTGTCCTCCATAAGGAGCCTAACCAACCAGCTGAAGTGCTATCACTTTCTCAAAGTCACTCTCCCATTGCCTTACCATCCTCTTGAGTTTCTGCTTCTCGCCTCCTGACCCCATTTGAAGCTGATCACACACGAAGTCTGGTCAGTTCAACCAATGGAGTTCCTCAGACATAGCCTTCAAGCCCCTTGCCAGGCAGTGGAGCCCCAGGCATGAGGTTGTCCTCTAAGAGGCCCATCATCCTCTTTGCCATGTCTCTCTCTGCCCTGTCTGTCCTTCTTCACTCTTCAGTCGCATGGTGTTCCTAAGGCCCAAGTCTGATCACATACCCTTGAGCTCAAAAGCCTTCCACAGTTCCCTAATGCCCTCAGGTTCACACCCAGTCCTCTAGGCCCTAGCTGATCTGTCCCTGCTACCCCAGTAGAAAACCTGCTTTCTTCACCTCCACCCTCATCCTCCTGTCTCAGCCCACTTGAAGCAGTCGCACGGTCCTATCTCATTCAGGGACAGCCTCCTCGTCTTTCACCACCTGTCTCATAGTGAAAGTAGAGCATTCTCTGTACCAATTTCTCTGTTAGGTGACTGCATATGCCTTTTCCTATTTAATCTCGAGGCTCAGACAGGCTAAATAACCTCTCTCCAAGGGTTACAAAACTAACAAACAGCACAGAGTTCTGTTGTGCACCTGACTGCTACTTTCTACCCTGCAAGGCCCAGGCCTCATCCCCTGAGAGTTCCCTGGCCATTCATTTTTGACCTCCAAAGCTCTTGCCTCTTTGGTCTCCAGCAGAGGAGGTCCCAACTGGCAGGACCCAGGATATTCTCTTTAGGACTTCCCAACTCTGAAGCGACCAAGATGTGCCGGACAGCTTTAGTTGTTAACTTGACGTGCCTGGGCTGAGGGAGCCTCAGTTGGGGAATTGCCTGCACTGATCTGACCTATGTCTGTGGGGTATTTTCTTGATGATAGAGTGATGTGGGAGGGCCCAGCCGTCTGTGGGTAGTGACACCCCTGGGCTGGTGGTCCTGTGTTGTATAAGAAAGCAGGCTGAGCAAGAGGCCAGAGGAGCAAGTCAGTAAGCAGCATTCTTCCGTGGCCTGTGCACCAGCTCCTGCCTCCAGGTTCCTGCCCTGAGTCTTACCTTTGGCTCCTTCAGTGATGAACTGTGACCCAGGAGATGTAAACCAAATAAACACTTTCCTCTCTAAGTTGATATTGGTCAGTCTTTTGTCACAGCAATTGAAGCAAACTAGAACAGTTACTGTTACTATACCCAATTTGCAGATCAAAAGACTATGACCATAAAGGTGTAGTTCAAGGTCTCACTCCAGTTACCCAAGGAGTCAAGAGCAGAGTCAAGCCTAGCAGATGGCACACGTACCTCTGACCTGTCTCTACCCTGACTCTAATCTGGGTCTTTCTCTTTGTGGCCCCAGGCTGATGAGCCCAAAGCCAGGAGGAGGAAGTGGGGCTAGACCCAGGCTGGCTACGGAATTTCCAGGGTGGTTAGACAACATTCCAGCTCTTCTACTAGGGTGGTTCTGGAATGTACCACCTGCCAGGCTGGTGGACCTTGTCCAGCTTGACAGAGAAGAGTGTCCCATCACACTCTGGAGACCCCTGTTGCCAGGGGAGAGATAATGGAAGGACACCTGGACTTAGGACAGCATCAAGAGGCAGAGGAGAGCACTGAGTAAGCTGGAGTCCTGATTCTGCCATTCCCAGCTATAGGACTAGGCAAGGCTCTTAATTCTACAATCCCCATGTCAGTCTCCTCCTAACAGAATAGAATTTGCCCACGGGACTGTTGAGCTAGTTCCAAGAGAAGCACCACTCTCACACTACAGAATAATAAGAGAGGAAATTGCAGTGCGAGGCAGAGATAGGAAAATGGGGATACCCTAGGAAGAAAATGGGGCAGGCAGTCCAGCAGGAATTGTGGGCAAGGCTACAGTAGCGAGGTCACAGCCAGACTGACTTGAGACCAGCACTCACACTCTCATCTTGAAAGGGAAGGAAGTTTATTTTAGAGTCCCCCACATTCCTTCCTTCCTCACCCTTCCCAGAGGCTGCCATACCCAGGCCTGTCCCTGTACAGGTTACTTGGTGACTCTGAGGTCACATTCTTCCTTAATCTTAAGGAGTTCACCATCAAAGCCAGAGAGGCACACCCAGAAACAGACCAAAACAACTCAGGTTGATTGGGTCTGAAGAAAGCCAAGGAGGTCCCTGACTGGAAAGGAGACACTGACAGTCAGGGAAGGCTTCCTGGAGAAGAGGGCACCTGACTTGTGGTTAGGAAAATAAGTAGGAGTCAGGCGGGTGGAGACAGAATAAGGAAAAATCAGGACAAGACAATCTGAACTGTGAATCACCCTTGTGCCTTGAGGGTAGTGAAGGGCAAATCTAGGTTGCATCGGATCAGGAGCCCAGAAGTCCCTGGTGCCCTCCCAAATGTCCTCCAAGGGGCTAGGTCCTGGCAGGTACCTCAGCCATGCCTAATGCTGTATCATGAGCACTGAGTACTGGGGCTGGTCTGGGGACACAGCTCAGGGGTGACCTCTAATGGTAACAGATAGTTCCTTCATAGTATGAGACCCTCCCTCCAGGAGGCCTCTGGGCTCTATAGCTGGCTCCCCAAGGCTCCTGGGAAACCCACCCTCTAGGCTCTCTCAGAATCTCATCTGTGGGGCCACTGAAGTTGAGGGATCATCTGTGTTCCACAGAGCAGGAAACTGAGATGCCCTGAAAAGGAAGCCTAGCCAACCAGGCAGGACTCCAAACCACGGCTCCCACATGGCCCAGCTTAGGTGAGCCCATCACAGGGCTGCAGAGATGGGTTATTGAACCAAACAGGCTCAGTACCACAGGCCTGGACTCCACCCCAGCCTATCACACCCAAGTGCCTCCGTCTAAACCCAAGAAGCAAGAACCCTGGAGGTTCAGGCTCCAATTTGGAATCCGTTAGTCTGTGCAGTCTAGGTCCAATCAGACCCAGTGTCTGAGACATGGGTTCTTCACTAGTCAGACGGGGAGAGTCACCACTCCATGGGGCAGCTCGTGAGGAATGAGTGAGACCGGGTGCAGCTGGGGGTGGGGGTCTTCGGGTGAGCGAGTCCTGTCTTGCAGGTGGTGTCTGCTCATCACCACAGGAAGAACTGAAGTCCTGGCTCAGCAAGGGGTCCTCTCCCACATCCCCAGCCCAAGACAGAGGTCACAGGCCAAGCTGTGATCTGGGGAGAGGAAGCGCATCCCCAGGTACATAGCACAGGATATGTGTGAGGCTGTGATATTGAGATTGTCCCCTCAGAGTACTTCTGGAATTCCCAGGTCCATGGTTCTCAGAGTCCAATCGCAAGAGTGCATGGATTCAGTGTGGTGCTGTTTCTTCAGTTCACCCACTGAAGCAGGTGCTAACTACTTCTTCAGTTCTGCTTCTTGTGGCTCCAAATAGCCTTCGGCTGAGATTCCCAGAACCCCGGGAGTTCGTGCTCAGAGTAATGATAACTCACATTCCTAAGAGCCACAAATTTCCAGCAAACACTTGCCAGTGCCTCTATATCTGCTTGGCTTCAGAGGGCAAACTTCACCAGGCCCTCTAAGGAGTGCCCAGTCAAGCTGTAGGGAAAGACCCAGGGATGGACAAGTCCCCTTAGGTAATCCAACCACATCCAAAGAGAATGCAGGCACTGGGAACTCACGGGGCACAGAGCTAGGGACAACTTGTATCTTGGCCTGAGCTGTTCAGGGAGAGCTTCCCAGAGAAGCTGGGTCTTAATAGATAACCTGGGTTTGTCAGGTGGGCAGAGGTGGCTGGCTGTGGAAGGGAGGAGGCCATGCCAAGACTCAGTGGATGGGGGGTACAGGCTGTTGGGGAAGTGCCAAGAGATCATGTGTGGCTGGCATGGAGAGTTAGGTGGCATGGAATGTGTGGGAGCCAAGGAATTCATATGAAAGGGCACAAATGCCAAGCTGAGAGCTTGTCGTCTGCTCTGGCTTCAGAGGGGGAGGCATTTTTAGAGCTGACCTTTACAAAGATGTTGCCTTATGGAAGGTGGTTAGGACTAGGGTGGGTGATCAGGGAGGAGACGGTACAAAAAAGGGTGCAGAAGAGGAGCTAGTCCCTTGCTCTGGATTCCCGGAGAGCTGGGGAGCCTCATTCCCTACCTGCCAGCCCAGCCATAGCTAGAGTCTTTCTCTTACAAATGGAGCTGGAGGCTAGCACTCTCCAGGAATATCTACTCATACACATCTGAGGGAAGTCCAGTGCCCAGGCCTCTCTTCTGCAAGTGAAGGAGGAACCAGAATGGAGGCTCAACAATGGGCCTAGAAGGACCCAGGATGTCCACTTTCCCATCAGGGAATCCTGCTACTTATCCCACACTGACATCGACCCAGGCCTCGAGATGGAACTCATTGGTGGAGTGCTTATCTACAATGCAAGAAGTTCTTCGTTTGATTCCTAGCACCAAATAATCTAGGCATGCTGGTACATGCCTATAAGCCCAGCACTCAAGAGAATTAGAAGTTCAAGGACATCCTCAGCTACATAATAACTTCAAGGCCAGTCTGGGCTTCATGAGACCTTATCTTTAAAAGTGGAGGGGGATGGAAGGCTAGAGAGATGGCTCAGCTATTAAGAGTACTGGCTGCTCTTGCAGAGTATCTGGGTTTGGTTCCCAGCACCCAATGTCAGTTCATGACCATCCATAATTCCAGTTCTAGGGAATCTGACACCCTCTTCTGGCCTCTCAGGGCATGGCTTGAACATAGTACACTTACAAACATGCAGGCAAAACACTACGCATTTTAAAAAAAGAAGAAGAACCCAACATGCTCACCATGGCTCTCTGTGAAACAAGGTCTTCTTCCTCTGCCCACCCACTGCATCTGGTCATTCATTTCTCAATGCTCCCTGGCACCTGCTATGTGTCCCTTTTCTACTGATATCCCTATCAGTAGAGGGAGAAAGAGATGGCCTGGCTTCATCTGGCAACTAACTGACCTCTCTTGAGGATGAGTACAGAAGTTAAGGAGGGTCCTCTAGACAAGTTCCTCCCATTAGGCTCCAGACGTAGGCACAGACTGGGTTTAGGGACCCAAGGACAGTCCAGGAGGAAGGTATGGGCCAAAGGGTGCACCAGACAGGCCTAGGGAAGGCATTTAGGGACAGAAGAGATGCCATTGGGGTACCTTTTCCTCTTATCCAGGTCAAAAATGCTTCGCTGGTACTATGAGTGGGCCTCAGGTGAGTCGGGGAGGCATCCCATCAGTAGCTGACTAATCAGGCCACAAGGAAGCTCCAGACAAAGGCTTTTAGGGCAGGATTCAAACTCCTTTCAGCTTGGAAGTCAGTGGCGAGCCTCATCCTGCACAGCTTTGGTCCTGGATGGAGAGGCATAAGCTGTGTGGAGAGGAGGTAGGCAGGAGTCCCAGTTTACATAGCTTTGTGACCCTGGGCAAGACATTCTTCAAGCCTCTATTTCCTCATCAACAAAATGGGGTCATTGGAGGATAAAGTGAAGGGTTTTGTAAACTCTCTCTTCAGAGGAGGTACGTGGAGAGGAAGGTACTCAGTGACTGAATTCCAATAACTGATGTGAACCCCTGTTGCTCACTTGTGTTCTATTGCAGGCTTCAAAAAGTCCTTCAGCTGGGCTGGAGAGATGGCCCAGCTGAGGAGAGCACTGGCTGAGAGCTCTCACAGAGAACCCAGCCTCGGTTCCTAGCACCCACACATCAGCTACCAACTGTCCGTAACTCCAGCTCCAGGGAATCTAACATCCTTTTCTGGCCTCTGCAGGCATTGCACACACAGGTGTACTTACATATATGCAGGCTAAACACTCATACATACAAACTTAAAAGGTAAAATAAAAAGGGTTTCACATCACATGAGCATCACATTCTCTGTTCACTTGTTTTTGCAAAGCCCTTTCCTGGCCTGGGATGTATGGTAGCTCAATGTTAGAGCTCGTGCTTAGTGTATATAGATAGAGAGGCCCTGGGTTTGATCCACACACACACACAGAGGCACTTTCCTGGCCTATGTCTTAAATGACACTTGAGGTTGATCTCTGGCCTCTACACACACACACACACACACACACACACACACACACACGTGGCTGTACACATGTATACACATTGGCACATAGAGTCCTCATTGCGACATTCCACTCAAAGATGAAACAATTCTAACCCTGCCCTTTAACCCTAACTTAGAACCCTGTTAACCCTAACCCTAGCATCTAACCTTAACCATAAATCTCTGACCTTAATCCCAAACTACTAACCCTAACCCTATTCTTAATCCAAAACAGATGCCCAGACAGGCAAAATGGTCTCGCTAAAGATTACAGCCAGGCAGGTGAGATGGCTCAGAGGACCTCACTGTCGCTGGCCTCCCTTTAGAAGTTGGTTGTTTAAATAATCTCCTTCCTGCCACTTCTCCCCACAGATAATTGACACTTCCCTAACCTGATTCTCAAACGCCATTGTTCCAGAGCTGATCCAAAGAAGACTGTGGACCCAGGGACTCTGGGGATGCTATGCTGGAGCGGACAGCAGTCACCCATCCCCATAAATCCCCAAACTGACAGGGTTAGTTCCCAACAGGATTTACACTTGGGTCTGGCTCCTGGGGACCCTTAAGCCCCGACCTCGGCCCTAGGGCAGTGGGCACTGTTTTTTCTCCTGTCCGACCCTTCCTACAGTATCACCTGCCAAATTAAAAGTCTCCAGATAGATTAAAGTCTTAACTGTCCTTACAACTGCTTCGCTGCTCTTTGCCTCTGTCTCCGGTCTTACAACGCTCAAGCCGGGGGGAGGGGGAGGGCAAGTGCAGCGGGTCTCCGGGCGGGGTTCCCGGGTCTCTAGTCCCGGACCTACGCCCCTGGGGTGCACACAACAGGGCGCACACTGACAAGTTCAAATTCAGCCATTCTTCCCCCCAAGGGCGCACACAGTCGCCCACTGGCACACAGAGGTTTCCCGGTACTCAGACACACACACACACACCACTCACACGGATTCCTGGTGTCACTCACCGAGATCCACGCTCCAGAGACAAAGTCCAACCGCGCACCGCGGTCGGTTCACACCGTCCAGTTTCGCGCTGCGGCGGGGCTCGGAGCCGTCACTGCCCGGCGCTGAGTCCGTCCCGCGCCAGTCCGACGGGCTGCGTCTCCAGGCCGCGCCCGGCGACCTTCGGGGAGGCCGGCCCCTCCAGGCGGCCCGCCTCACCTTCCCGCTGAACGGGTCCCCCCCGGATGCCCGGGCAGAGGTTCCCGGGGCCCGAGTCCCGTGCCCAGCCGCTCAGGGTCCCACGTGCCTGGGAGCACCGCAGCCCCCGCCGCGCCTGGTTCCGCACCCCAAGACCGGGTCGAGAGCGGGCGGGGCGGACTCCGGTAGACGCCGGAGCACAGGCCGGGACAGATGCCTCGCCACCCCGCCACTCGCCTGGGGACGCCGCCCAGCGGTACGGTCAGCGCGTCCGCAACCGGTATTGCGCAGGGCGGGGCGGGCGGCGACCGGCCCACCGCGTGGCTGGGCAGAGGCCACCGGGCTCGCGCTCCCCAGCAGGGAGCGTGTGAGGAGAGGGTTGCGAGACGCCCAAGTTTTACGAGATTTGCTTGGTGCCAGCGTGGTTCCTATAGCTGCCTACAGAGGGACCTTTGCGCCAACCCGCTGCCTCCACTCCGCCGCGCCCCGAGCCGGCCCCACCCCCGAACCCCGGGACCTGCTGAGGACCGCTCCTACCAGTCCCCTGGAGGCGCGAGAGGTCCTTCCTTCTTTCATCAGCTCGTGAGGGGCTCTGCTCCTCCCCTTTCCTTTCCTCCGAGGCCCCATTCCTTTTCCTCGCTCATCTTGATCTGTCTCACTCTCCTTGCCCTACCCTATGGACCTTCTATAGTCATGAACTTTGTTTCTGTCCCTGGCCTGATCTGAGCTCGAGGGGGCAGGGACCACACGGGCCATCGCTCTATCGCTGCCCTTGGATGTGAGTAGGTACATGAATAAGTGTCTGCCCCTTCCCATTTCTGCTCCTGGAATCCAGAGTGTAGTCCTAGCCCAGTTTTAGCACTGAGAGACCTTGATCCAGCTCCAGTCTCTCCAATATAGGGCCTGGGGCTTGCGAGGCTGCACCTCATCTGACCAGAACCTGGCTGCAAGAAGGGCCCAGAAAGGGTGCTGGCTACAGCCTTGCCAAAAATAAGAGCAGGGTAGACACGCAGGCTGTGTGGCTGAGCCACTCTGCAGCCTCCTGAGGCCTTCAGCTTGGAAGACACAAAGGCCCCTTGTCCATCCTCCTCCGTCTGTTGTTGGGACTGGGCCAGGCAGCTTCTAGGGCCCTAGATATCCCCAGGCCCACACTTGTAAGTTCCAGACTTTAGGGTCCCAGTGGGAGGCGGTATTCTTGGTCATTGGAGCCCCAACCAATGCCTTACCCCTTAACTCCCTTTTCAAGCCATCACACCTTCTACTTTGACTGCTGTTTGCTCCATTGTTTCTCTGGCAGGGTGAGGGACTAGGCTTGTTCTTGGCTTCTGGGAGGCACACTGAATGGACAGTGGCCAGTCCAGAGCTTTGCACCTGCTGCTGTGGTCCAACTCATCTACTTTACAGCCAAAGAAACTTCACTCCCGAGGCACATGGCACTTGAGCTGTCACATCAGGAACTTAGTAAGGAGCAGAAGAAAAGGCTTGTCCTTGAACCTCACAATCTTGGCTCCAAGACCCATTTTCCCTCACCTTTGTTGTGACTTCTGAGATTCAGTCTCATTTTCTTCTTTTTCTTTAATTTCCTTTTTAATTTTGTTTTGAGAGAGGGCCTCTCTATGTCGGTCAGGCTGGCCTCCAAATTACTATGTAACTCAGGCTGGCCTCAAACTCACAGCAATCCTCCTGCCTCAGCCTTTCAGGTGCTGTTATTACAGGCTTATGTCGCCACGCCTGGCTGTCAGTCTCCTCTGTACAACGGAGTTAAACAATCCTTACGTGCTGACTCAATGTCTTTAATTTCAGGTTGTGCACAGCATCCTGAGCTTCCTGAGTACTTGGAGTGAGTCTCCCCTCTGAGGAGGGCCTGAGAGGATAGGCTACCTGACAGTTTTCTAGAAACGCCTCCTGAGGAACTTTGGAGGTCACCAAGTCCAACAGACTTTCCATCCCTCAGCATCATCTCTGTTACATTCTCACTTCACCTTGAGCATCTTTGCTTTTATATTTTTATTTATTCACAACTTAAGAATTTGTTGAACTTACATAGAAGATTTTGTGACAAAGAATTTAGAACCATTGATCCATCCAGGAAATTGAAGTCCAGTGAGTCACAGTAAGCGCCATCTGAGGGGGAGAATAGCATTGAGGGGGGTTCCCTGAATCTCTCGACCAAGGCAGGTTAATGGTAAGGCCCAGGCACTGTAATGGTCCCCATGGAGTCATAGAGGTCGCTGCATTAGCAGCAGCAGGTCAGGAGGGGATGGGCAAAGCCCCCGCGGTGGTTCCCCCAGCCCATGGTACATTAGAAGGCTTCCTTTCTCTCCAGCCCTGAGAAAGTGTTTGTCTCCTGGCAGGCATTTCTCTCTCTCTCTCTCTCTGATATCTCTCACCTCCCCTGAGAAAAACTTGTACTCTTGAGATTCCATCGTGGGGGTGGAGTCTTTGCTTGGCTCAGCATCCAGTTCTCCAACCCTCTGTCACTGCTAGGTTAATGCCTCTGTCACCCCTCGCCAACACCCCCCTGCTTTACACTCTTGGGGGCCCCACTGCCCTCAGGGCAGCCCAGCTCCCCAGAAGCCACTCTAGGTCTTCCCCTCTCTGACTCCCTCCTGCCTCTACCCAGCCAGGCTGGAACTTCAGCCCTCCCAAACCTCTTACAGACACTGGCCACTCCCTCTGCCCGCAGTGCGCTCCCGCTCCCGTGCGTGGCCTCTTCCCCTGGTTCTCACCCACTGATCTTCTGAGACATACCCAGATGGCCTCCCTGTCACACTGCCATCATTTTGTTTGTCTCCCCTTCCAATGGTGGGGCCCAGTCCATCCCACACACGGCTGCGTGCCCAACTGACGTCCTTGTCCCCGTCACATAGTCAGTCAACAGGAGTATCTGTTTTGAGGGAATTTGGAAGGACTTTCTTTAGAGCTCACCTTCTTTGGTCTAGTTATCATGTCACGGCAGCTCAATCCTCATCGGGACCCTGTGAGATGGGTGTTATTATTCCCATGGCACAAAGGGAAACTGAGGCTTGGGAAGGGAAAATCCAGAGTTATGCATTAAGTATATTGTAGGTCTCCTGGTTCTAGAACTGTACCCTGCTGAGAAGGAAGGGCCTGTGAGTTCTCAGAGCATGACTGGGCCCTGGCATCGGGGCCCACAGCGGCAGCTCTAGTTACACAGCGTTGCGCTGGCTCCAGCCTGGCTATCCTGACTCCCTAGATTGCTGCATGACTATATGGCTCTTTCTCCCTCCCTTCCTGCTCCTCAAGCTTCCCTGGCCAGGGCCAGGGCTCCCAAAGGCAAACACAGCCTGGAAGCTCTCGTTGTCTCCATGCCAGGATGCAGCACCCTAGGGAGGCGGTGGTGGGAGGTGGGAGGCCTGGTCTTCTGCCTCTGCCTCCCCCAAAGCAGAATCAGCTACCTAATTTGCAGGACTCTATACAAAATAAAAATGTTTAAAATTATTTGTTTAAAAATTATTTGTACAAAATATAAATCAAGTTGTATAATCAAATAATACAAATATATTTGTAAAATAATACAAATAAAATAAATAATAAAAAATTATTTGTTTTAAAATTATTAAGAATTTTAAGATGTGACAGCAGAGTATTAAACCAAGTACAGGGCCCTTCAAAGCACGGGCTGCTGATGTACAGCTCGTACACCCAGGAAGCCAGCCCTGCGCTTGGGCCATGCTTTCCTGTCTGTCAAATGGGCTAATTACAGCCATCTAGCCAGGCAGGGTGAGGACAAGAGAGGAGAGGTGATCAGGAGATCTTGTGAACAGCATGAGGGTTGGGTAGAGGTCTCACGGATATCACTTTTTATGTGTTCACAGGTACACGTGAGGGATGTGGGTGCAGAGTGAGCATTTATGTGTGTACATGTGCTTGCGGAGGCCAGAGGACAACCTTAGGTGTCATCTTTAGGAATACTGCCTATCTTCTTTGAGATGGTTTCTCCCACTCGTCTGGAGCTTGCCAATTAGACTATACTGGGCAACCAATGAACCCGGGGGGGTCCTCCTGCTCCTGCCTCACAGGCTGGGATTTCAAGCATGCATCATCACACCCAGCATATTTATGTGGATTCTGGGGATCAAATTCAAGTCTTCATGATTGCAAAGCAAGCACTTGGTCAACAGAACTATCTCTCCACCTCCACCCCTACCCCCAGACATCACTTTTTCGGTGGATTAATTCTTGCCAAGATGTTAATTCTTTCTAGAACTGTTTTATTTTTATTTTTAATGATGTCTATATGTGTGTGGGGTGCAGAGCACATGAGTGTAGTGCCTATGGAGGCCAAAAAAGAGCATCAGATCCCCTGGAGCTGGAGTTACAAGTAGATGTGAGCCAGCAGACATGGGCACTGGGAACTGAACTCAGGTCCTTTGCCAGAGCAGCAAGCAGCGTTAGCAACTGAGTCATCACTGCGGTCCCAAGAATTTGATTCTTAAACAGCTCCTTTTCAGGTGTTCAGAGAAGTAAAGTTGCTTGATTAGGGTTGTACAGAGACTCAGTGGGGAAAGCCAATATCAGAGAGAGAGAGAGAGAGAGAGAGAGAGAGAGAGAGAGAGAGAGAGAACTGAAGACAAAGAGAGTCCTGTGTGGACACAAAGACCTGACCACAGAGGCCCTGTGGGGGCTGGACTGAAAGGATACTGGAGCAGAGTGACCCTGTCCATGGTAACTGAGGGAGCTGCCAAGAACAAACGCCTCATAGCCCCTCCCCAGATGGAATGGGAGTAGGGATGGCAGGCAGGAGCCAGGAAATGGGTCCGTAAGAAAAACCAGATGCAGGGCAGGGGCCCTAACATCCTGTCCCAGGTCTGCAGAGCCAGATCTCCACTGGGGTAGGCTGCCCCAGCTCTCTTGGGCAACCTGCCCCACACTACTCACTCCCCAGTTTCCCCTAATTCAGCTCTGGCTGCTCCCCATCACCCACAGGCACATGATACAGAAACTCTGTGGGCCCTTTAAGGCCTTTTGTGATCTTCCTTGATGCCCTCCACAGTCACTTGCTCCTCTTCTTGTCAGCCTCCCACACCGCAGTCGCATGGGACACCCGCATTGTCCACGCTACTGTCCTTTTACATACCCAGCCCCGTGTTTGCGCGTGCTTGTTTTTCTTCCTGGGGGTACCCGTCCCCTGTGCCACCGTGGCCTGAAATCTTCGACCAGCCAGTGTCCCTCCACCCCTGAAGATGGATTTAAACTCACCCATTAACACAGCAATCCACTCCAACACAAATGTTGGACTGACTCACTTTGCCTCTGAGTGCTCACCCCACGCTGACTTGCGTGGTAGTTGTTTGGATCCACAAAGCCTACCTGGAAGGCAGGTGGCATTTCAGCTCAGTTTTACAGGGGACAGGTATGGAACTAGTCAGTGGCCATGGAAAGCAAAAAGCAGTGAGACCAGCTCTACCTCAGGTAAGATTCAGAATCCTGAGTTCAGATGGTCAGATGTCCAGAGTGACAGGACTTGAGAGTGTGTATCCAGTGAGGAAGAGACTGGGTGTGGTGGCACAGACCTGTAATACCATCACTCAGCCAGTAGAGATTTGCAATTTGAGGCCTGGCTATAATATAACAAGACCCCTGTCTCAAAACAAACAAAACATACCTCTATTTATCAATTCCATCAGTTCACCAAGAAATTAGCTTCCACGTTTACTGTTTTCACCACTTTGAGGAAACTTTCTGTTCTTTTTCTATAAGGTTGTTGAAATGAATGCCTATGGTTTGTTTATTTTTTGTTTTATTGATTTAACTTTTTTTTTTTTTTTTTTGACAGGGTCTCCCTATGTCACTATGTGGACCAGGCAGGCCTCAGTCTCACACGGATCTGCCTGCCTCTGCATCCAAAAGGCTGGGATTAAATGTGCGGACCACCACATCTGGTGCTGATTCGACTCTTTTGGAGACAGGAGTCACCCTGTAGCCCTGGTGAGCATGGAGTTTGCTATGTAGTCCAGGCTGGCCTCATGCTTATGATCATCCTTCTGCAATCTGCCTCCTGAATGCTGGGATTACAGATGTGAGTCACCAGGCTCGATCCTATTTTGTTATCATTCTTGTCAATCAGTGTGTTTGCAGCTACCATTTTGCTTTTAATTCAGTTTTGGTTGTATTACATGTGGATATAGGGATATGTACTTGTTATTTTATAACTAGTTAATTGAATTTTTAATTTGAAGTTTTGTGTGTGTTGTGTGTGTGCATGTGGCATGTTTGTGGGTACATGCTGCGGGGGTGTACATGCACGTGTGTCTTACATGTGGAGACCCACGGTTGATACTGGGACTCGTCCTCTGTTGCTCGTCTGTTGGCTGCCATGGGCACCAGGTGTTGGCTGGCATGGCTGGATCCCTTGGGGGAGGGGGTAAGGAGGGGCAGAGTCAACGTCACAGACCCTGGGAGACAGTGGAACCACAATCTCATTTAATTTTGGAAAGGTACAAGATTTATATTCTTGTCAGGCTTAGAGGAGGTCTTTATCTAGTCATTTGACGTGCTTCATTCTGGTAGGTCCTGAATACCTGACAA
Source organism: Eospalax fontanierii (assembly GCA_035773235.1). NCBI lineage: Eukaryota > Metazoa > Chordata > Mammalia > Rodentia > Spalacidae > Eospalax > Eospalax fontanierii. The sequence continues at coordinate 167,047,918 of CM069524.1, forward strand.
TCCGAAGTTCATCACTCCCATTGGTCCTGGATGGCTGCTAGCCTGAGAGCTGCCCAGGTTTGATCCCAGGAGGCTTTCACTGTGCACACACGCTCAAATATCAGTCCTAGCTCATTCTAGAACCTGCCTGGCCTTGCCAGAATCATCCTACACTCATCTATCTTTTTCATCGAGGAAAGGTCTCTCAGTCAAACCCAGGGCTCACCAGTTGGCTATTGTGGCTAACCAGTGTTCTCCAGAGCATCTTGTCTCTGCCTTCACTTTTGAGGGTAGAAGAATTACAGGGGGCTGCCATGCCCACCTGGTATTTATGTGGATTCCAGGGATCCAAACTTGCATGGCATGAGCTTTAACCTCTCAGCCATTTCTCCAGCCCCTTACATTCTAAATTATTCTTTGTGCTGGATAGCTTTAGCTGTCAACTCGACACACTTGGGTAGAAGGAATCTCAATTGAGTAATTTCCTCCATTGGATTGGCCTGTGGCCATGTCTGAGGGCATTGTCTTGATCGTTGAGTGATGTGGGGTAGCCTACCAGCACTGTGGGTGGTACCACCTTGGATGGGTGGTCTTGTGTTGTATAAGAAAGCAGGCAGAGCACAGGCCAAAGGAGCAAGCCAGTAAGCAGCATTCCTCCATGATCTGTGTTCCAGGTTCCTGTCCTGAGTTCCTGCCTTGGCTTCCCTTGATGATGGACTGTGCTGTAAGCCAAATGAACCCTTTCCTCCCCAAGTAGGTTTTTGGTCAGTGTTTTCATCACAGCAACAGAAAGCTAACTAAGACATTGACCAAACAAAATTCTTTCTGTTCTGGATATAGTGGCATGTGCCTATGATCCCAGCATGTGGTAGTCTAAGACAGGAGAATGGAATGGTTAAGGTCAGCCTGGGCTATACAGTGAGAGCATATCTCAAAAAACAAGCAAGGGAGGCTGGAGAGATGGCTCAGTGGTGAAGAGCACTGGCTGCTTTTGCAGAGGACCTGGGTTCAGGTCCCAGTAACCACACGGCAGCTAACAACTATCTATAACTCTAACTCCAGGGAATCCCTCTTCTGGTCTCTGTGGGCATTGTACAACACAGGTGCACTTACATACATGCAGCCAAACACTCACACACATAATTTAAAAATTGCTTTAAAAAGCAAGCAAGAGGGCTTGAGAAATGGCTCAGCAATTAAGAGCACTGATTGCTCTTGCGTTAGGCCCTGGGCTCAGTTCCCAGCACCCACATGACAGCTAATAACTGTCTGTAATTCCATCTCCAAGAGATCAAGTGCCATCTTCTGGCCTCCATGGATACTGCACACACATCAAACATATGCACACACACACACACCACACCACACAAATAAAAGATCAGTACTCACTTAACCATTGAGCCATTTATTAAGTCCCTGATTTTTGTTTTTTTGTTTGTTTTTGGGACAGGGTCTCATGTATACTCAGGGTGACCTTGAACTTGATATGTAGCTGAAGATGAACTTCCCATTCTCTGGATTTTGCTTCCTGTGTTGGCATCCTAAGACATGCGGCACCACATCCAGTTCGATGTGATGCCGGGGACTGAACTCAGGGCTTCATGCAGGCCAGGCAAGCACTCTGCCAACTAAGCTCCATCTCCAGCCCCTGTTTGTCAACATGTTTATATTTCACACTGTCCTCCATATTTGGGTCACACCCAGGGTAGTCTGGTAGAGCTACCAACCGCACCATGTACATTGCTGTTTTTCCCAGTAAAGAGCTGCCGTAGCAATCGGGAGACAGAGGCAAGAGGAAAGCAAGTTCAAGGCCGGTCTGGCCTACATATTGAGACTCTGCCTCAAAAAAACATGAGCTGGGGTTGTAATACAATGGTACAGTATTCAAGAAATAGTGTGCAAGGCCTGGGATACTGCAAAGAAAGGAATAGAACGGTTTTACTCTTTTAGATCTCTGTTCTTTAAGTTTGTCTTTGATTGCTCTTATAGAATCATCTTGAAAAAAATGTTTTAGCCAGTAATGGTGGCCTTTAATCCCAGGACTTGAGAGGCAGAGAGGAATGTGGATCTCTGTGAGATCAAGGCCAGCCTGGTCTCCATAGCGAGTTCCAGACCAGCTGGGGCTGCAAAGAGATTGTCTCCAAAAAAAAGTTTTAAATTACATTTACTTAGCCTGTGTGTGTGTAAGTCTCAGCTTATGGAGGTCAGAGGACAACTTTTAGGAGTTGGTTCTCTCTTTCTACTGTGTAGGTTCCAGGGATTGAACTCAGGTCATCAAGGTTCATAGCAAGCACCCTCACCTGCTGAACCATCTAGCCAGACCCATGTTTTTGTAATCTAGGCTTCTTTTGTGAAGCCGATTTCTGACAGTGATGGTTCTTGACATTATTGACCTCTGTGATCACTGTACTTTGGGAACCCGAGCAGAAGCATTTCCACCAATGAGTGGAAATCATCTTGCTCTCTGACCTACTGATCATCTTGCCCTCCTTCTCCAGGCATAGTCATCAGTCCAGGATGTTCGTGTAAATGCTAGAGAACATCTTGGACCTAATGAGGTCCCAGCAGATAATCACGTTGGCAGCTGGAGGATGCCCAGTGGGTATTGGGTGGGGCAGGGTGGGGTTGGAGGGATTGTTTAAATATGATGTGACTTTCTATATGTATATATGTATGTGGGGAAGGAAGATTAAAGTAACTTCTGTAAAAAAAAAAAGTGTTTTTTTTTTTTTTTTGTGGGGAGGATACTAGGGACTGAACGCAGAGCTTTGCATATTCTTGGTGTGTGTTTTACCTCTGAGTCGTAGCCCCAGCCCCTGTAAAGGATTAAGCCTGAAATCTGCATATATTTTATCTTTAGAATTGACTCTTGGAGCTGGAGAGATGGCTCAGTGGTCAAGAGCACTGGCTGCTGCTCTTACAGAGGACCTGGGTTCAATTCCTAGCACACATATGGTGGCTAACAACTATCTTTATAACTCCAGTTCCAGAGAACTTCAGTGCCCTCTTCTGACATCCACAGGCATTGCATAGCAGAGGCGCACTTACATTCATACAAGCAATGCACTCATACACATAAATTTTTTTAAATATTTATTTTGTTTTTTGAGCTGGGTATGTTGGTGCACACCTTTACTTGCAGTGCTTGGGAGGCAGAGGCAAAGGTAGGTGGTTCTCTGTGAGGCTAGCCTGGTCTACACAGTGAGTTCCAGGTCAGCTGGGGCTACAGGAAAACTCTGTCTCAAAAAACAAAGAACAAAAACAAAGATTATTTTATTTTTATTTATGTGTAGGTGTGTGTCTGTGTGTATGTGAAGGGGCCTGCAGAGGCCAGAAGAAGTTGGATCCTCAGAACTGGAGTTATAGGAGGTTGAGAGCTACCCAGTGTGAATGCTCTTCTTCTGGATGAGCAGTGCTCTTAACCATAGAGAGCCATCTCTGCAGCCCTGTGTGTTTTCTTTTTATAGAATCTACCTCTTGTTATTTCAGTAACCTAGTTCTACAATGTGCGTGCATTCATATACACACATAATGTTAATACTAATGTATATTTATTTTTAGCCTGTATATCCCACAATGCTAGCAGTGATGTATCTCCCACTTCTTTTTTCTTTCTAGCAACCTATCTTATTTTATTTTCGTGGGCTATATTAAAAATATAAAAGATTATTGTGTGGGTTTTTCTTTTTGTTTGGTGTGTGTATGTGTGTTTGTGACATGTTTCTGAGTATCTGTGGAGGCCAGAAGAGGGCATTAGATCTCCTGGAGCTGGAGGTACAGGTGCTTGTGGGCTGCGTGATGTGGGTATATGTTTACTGGTATGTGTGTATGCCCACAAAGGCTAGAAGAGGATGGTGGAGCCTCCGTGTGGGTGCTGGGAGTTGAATCTAGATCTTCTAGAAAAACAGCAAGTGCTCATAACCCCTGAGTCATCTCTCCAGTCTCACGATGATTATTTAAATCATTGTCGCCATCCCCTACGTAATTTTAATTTCATTTGCTTTCACTTTGTGCTTCTTCACATAAAATTTCTCTCTTTTAACTTTAAAAAAAAATGTTTGAATAACTAATACATTTCCATGGTTTAAATCTTTTTTAATTATTCAGATTCCTTGAATTCACTGTAACTGAACAGATCTTGCCGTCTTCACCTCTCAAGTGCTAGGATGATGTTCATGAGCCACCGTGCCTGGTTTATTGGTTCTGGGGAATCAACCCTAGGGCTTCGTGCATGCTAGCAAGCACTCTACCAATGAACTACATCACAATCCCTGGACTCCTCTGAAACAATCTCAGTGCGTAGCTCAGGCTGGAATTTGCAGTCCTCTTGCCTCTGCCTACCTGGTGCTGAGATTACAAGCATGCATGGCCACACCTGACAACAGCGTCTTGAGGGTCCGTACAAATCAGTACGCTGGGGATGCACAGTGATCCACTGCACAGCTGCATCATAGTGCATTTAACCAGCCTGCTATTGGTGGATATTTGAGGTGTTGCCAACTTTCTTCTGATACAAACACTGCTGCGGTGCATAACTGTATACATACTTTTTCTCAGGCACCAATATACAGAGAGGGATTTCACAGTAGTGCAATTGCTCCACCAAAAAGTCTTGCACACGTGGGCTTTTGGCCCGCCATCTGCCCTCCCTTCAGTAGTGCACAAGTGTCCCCAGGTTCTCACAGCCTTCCTGACCCTGTGAGGAGGGATTAATGGATTTTGGCCAATCTGATAGGTGAAAAATCAAGTCTCCAGATTGTTTGAATTTGCATTTTTCTCTTTTGGATGCATCTTTTCATAACAAAAGAATCCTTTAAGATCCATCTGCATTCCTTTTTCTGTTGTAGCCTACAGACATTTTTCTATCAAGTAGTGGGTCCTTATATCTTGGGAAGATTATCCCTTGTCTGTCAACTGAATTGAAAATGATTTCCCCCGCTTTTGTCATTTGCCTTACTCAGGGTTTCTTTCTTTGATGTATAATTTGTTTTTCATGGTTTAAATTTCTCAGTTTGTTCCTTTATAGTTTCTGGAGTTTGGAGCCATGAGCAAATGTTTCCGTGCTCATTTCTGTGCCTTATCCCCTGTAGTCTTACCATGCTGGGCACCGAAGCCAGGGCTTCATACATTCTGAACAGGCACTTGGGCAGATCCTAGCCCCTGTGTTAAAAAAATTTTTTGTGTTATATTTTATATTGTTTATTTTTATTTTATGTGTATAGGTGTTTTGCCTGCATGTATGTAAGAGCACCTGTACAGGCAATGCACACAGAGGCCAGAGGGATAGTATTGGATCATCCTGGAAATAGAATTATGGATGGTTGTTAGCCACCACATGGGTGTTGGGAACAGGCCCTTTGTAAGTCAGAGCCCTTAACCTCCAGCCATGCCCTCCTGGTTTTAAATTTTATATTCTTTCATATCTGTTTACATGTTTATATTTAACATAGTTGGATATTTTGTGTTATACATATTTCTTCTAAGGAATATTGTGTGCAGTTGAATTTTGTTTTTATTATTTATTTATTTTGATTTTTGGAATCAGGGTCTCATGTAGCTCAAGCTGGCCTTGAACTCCATGCTTAGCTAAAATTGACCTTGAGTTCCTGACCCTCCTGCCTCTAGATCCTAAGTCCTGGGATGAAAAGGATATGACACCATCCTAGCTTGAATTTTGTTTTCAGACATGGGAATATGTGAGCCAGATCACACATCTCCAACCCCAGCTGTTTGGGATGCTGAGGCAGGAAGATCTCAAGACCAAGGTCATTCTGATAAACTTAGAGAAACTGTGTACCAAAACAACACAAAGAATGTCATCTTTGCTTTCAGTAACAGTTTAATATGTGTATGTTTCCTATCTGACTTGGTCTCATCTCTCCTCCTCCTCCTCCTCCTCCTCCTCCTCCTCCTCCTCCTCCTCCTCCTCCTCCTCTTCCTCCTCCTCCTCCTCCCATTTCATTATTGCTTTGGAGGTTTTGTTGTTGTTGATGTTTTAGTACATTCTAGGTTTTTCATGCTTTTATCTTCTATAATGATTTAGAAAGTGGAAATCAAGTTTGTAATTATACAAATCTTCAGATTAGTCAAGCACCTGTACTGAAATTTGTGTGTATCAAAATGCCAAAGTCAATAGAAGGTGCCACTTGGGACCGCACCAGGCTGCTTTTCACGAGTTTGTTATCACCTGCCTTTTTATATAAGGAAACTGAAGCTCAAAGTACTCCAGTGGTTTGGTCCAAGGTCACTGATAAGATCTTCCGGTCTCCTGTGGATGATGAGAAACTTTGCAGGCTTAAATAAAGCCAGCTAGGACCACAGGGAGCTAGAGTGGAGGCAATCTCTGCTAAACATCTCTGCTAAAAGTGTGGGAGGGTGAGTTCCTCAAATCCCCAGGGCCTCGAAGCCCTTGATGCCAACTCTAGGAGCTTTGTCAATCTGATAGGTACAAAATCATGCCTTCCTGGAGCTGTGGTTTTTGATGCTCTTTGAGGTGAGCCCAGCATCTTTTCATATATTTGAAAGCCATCCTCATTCTGGTTTCTGTGAGCTCCTGTTCATATCTCTTTTCCTCTTGGGAAGCCCCAGCAAATAACCACATCAAAGCTCCCTGGACTGTTCATTTGCGGAATGGCAAACACATGACTCTGAGAGTTTTATTCTGTTTCTTATAAAGTCATTTCCGGGATAATAAGCTTTTCATCTGAACCTCCAGAAAGTTTTTTTTCTTCCTTGTGCTGTGAGAGCTTTCTCGAAGTCTATTGTGATGGTTTTTGTTCACCGTCTCTTGATCTGGCAGAAATAAAGCTCAGCCAGGCCCCACCTCCTGACCCTTTCAACTTTTTGCTGTATTGCTTAATGATGATTGATGTCTCAACTCTCCCATCCGATGGTATAGACGCAGAGGGAGAGGCTGATGGGGCGGATTAGAAGAATTGCCATCATCATTATTATCATAACAGCTGGCACTTAAACAGTGTTATGTATGTGTAATTTATTTATTAATTTGTTCATATGTGTTTATATACATCAAACATGTATGAACTACATTTATATACATAACTTTAATTCTCATAACAACTCTGCAAGATGTAGGTAGTATTACAGATGACAAAGGTGAGACATGGAGGTTATGCAATTTCTCCAAGCAAACATAGCTGATAATGGGTAGAGCCAGAACTCTGTGGTGTCAGCTCAGACCCTGTACTTTCCTCCACTCTGACTGACTTGAAGATCAATTCTGTGTATTAGTATCTGGTCAAAAGCCCACCTCTACTGGGGTACCTGAGACAGACCTACACACTAAAGGTAAGTCTGTTTTACCTGCTGCAGAACCGCTGGTTACATTCAATCTTCTGCTTCCTTCCTCCAACAAATACCTATTGAGTTGTTCATATATGCCTATAGGCCACTAGGTGCCAGAGATACCTAGAGAAATTAGGTATGGCCCTTGTCTTTAAAAGATTGCAGTAAAAGGGGACAGGAGATAGCATGTGCTCAGTTAATGACACAGTGTGACACAGAGACAAACTCATGGTGTGTTATCCAAGAATTTATCTCGGTTTGTTTGCAGCTAGTATCTAGTAAGCAATTTCCCCCTTTTGCACTTTGCCCTGGGTTCTTATCTTGAGTTTATGTAATATCACTGCCAGTTTGAATGCCTCTGCACATCTTCCTGGACCTCTCACTCAGTATCCAGATTGGGCCGATAAACTGTATCTGTTGTCCCTGGTGAGGGCCTGGGAGCCAGAGAAGGACGGCTTCTACAAAGGATAGATGGGTACTTTAGAATGAACACTCTGGCCGAAGTGTGGAATGGAGGGGACGTAGTAGGTTGCCCAGTCAGACTGCTCAGTAGTCCAGGTAGAATGTGCGATCTGAGTAAAGGCTGCCAGTGGAGGAGCGGGGGAGGGTATGATGCAAGGAATGCTTATGGGTGTGGAATCTAAGAACTTTACTGATTTACTCAATGTTTAATGAGCATCTAAGTGACAGGCACTATGCAAAGTGCTGGCACCTTTTCAGGAACAAGATAGGCAGTCTCCACCTTCACTTAGTCTGGAGGGGAAGATGAACCATTGGAGGCTTTATAATTAAAGTCAATAGATGGTGTGACAGATTGGGGCTGGAGAGATGGCCCAGTGGTTAGGAGCACTGGCTGCTCTTGCAGAGGACCCAGGTTCGGTTTCCAGCATTCACATGGTGGCTAACAACTGTCCGTTAACTCCAGTTCTTGGGGATCTGATGCCCACTCGGTGCCCTGTTTTGACCTCCATGAGGACACAACTTGGGTTCACTCATGTACATGCAGGTAATACATTGATACACATACAATTTAAAAAATAAATAAACAAAATATTTAAAAAAGAAGAGGTGATAAGAGAACCAGGGCACAGGACACAAGGAGGTGGCCAGGCTGGTACCTGGATTCCCGCCTTGGCTGCGGGTGCAGCTGCTCATGACACTGTCTGAGCTGGGGAACCTGGGAAGGAAGAACCCTGGGTATCTGTCTGGGTTCCTTAAGCCCAGGACAGGTCCGAAGCAAGGGAGATGGTGAAGAAGTGACTTCTGAACTAGTAACTGTCATCCAAATGTGTATCCTTTCCAGACCCCAGCCTGAACTTGAAAGAGGAAGATGGGGGAGGGGTGGTCCAGAAAGAAACTTGAAGTTTCAGGAAGCCAGATGGTTACTCAATACCCACAAACAAGCTGCCAAGACTTCCCAGTTACCCCACAGGCCCTATGCAGCCACCACTCTCCTGGTGCTCGGTAACTAGTGCTGACTGATATGGCCTGGGGAGCGGGACCCTCAGCATGTCCCTGGCTGTTCTAGAGCCATGAGTATGAGCCCCATGGTTTGCTAGAGGCCTTCTTGGAACTGTAAAGAGCGGGGATATGTCTGCCAAGGTCGGCTCTTCTCAGGGTTCCTGTATCTCCCGCCTTCCCTGTGTCTTTCTAATTCAGCACTGAACCCCTGGAGCTTGATCAGTTTATCTCCATCCAAGGACAGGACAGAGACAGCTGCATCCTGACCCCTGCTAGTTTGCCATCCCATCTCCAGGAGAAGGGCCCCAGGAGCTGCTCAAACTCCATTCTTATTTCTGGCTCCAGGTGAGGATCATCAGGGTTATAGCCCTGAGTTGATGCACCAAGGCTCTGAAAGTGACTGACTCGATGCCCACTATTGTCCCGCCCCAGTCACTATCTGGGAGGCTCAGATCTGGAAGATCTTGGACTCTGAAGGCTAGAGCCCCTCTGCTGTCATGTCATTAAGGCCCTGAACACAAATGCCCTCAACATAGGAACTCACTCCCACCTGGGACCTGAGACCTGCCTTCTGTCATTTCCCTGATGGTCTCTCTACCCAGGGCCAAGAAAAACCCACCAGAACCAGGGCAGAGGTCAGGGCAGGGACTCTGCCTTCCCGGAGAGGTAGGAAGTGAGCACTTCTCCAAAGCCACAGTCACAGTGTCATCATGTAATAATTGAAACATCTGTGGGGCCGCAGCAAGGCCGCTTTACCAAGAAGGAAGCTGCTCTGTTGTAGACTATTTTGAAGCAATGTGCCAAGGTGGTTAGGAGCATCTGCATATACACACACTGACCTTCACCTTTCTCTCTTTCTCTCCTTTCTTTCTCTCTCTTTCTTCCTTCCTTCCTTCCTTCCTTCCTTCCTTCCTTCCTTCCTTCCTTCCTTCCTTCCTTCCTTCTTTCTTTCTTTCTTTCTTTCTTTCTTTCTTTCTTTCTTTCTTTCTTTCTTTCTTTCTTTCTTTCTATCTTCTTTGCAACAGGGCCTCCCTGTATCCTCAGCTGGCCTGAAACTCGCTGTTTAGTCAGGCTGGTACCTCCCTCCCACCTCCAGAGTGCTAGCAGTAAAGGAATGAGCTAACGTGCCAAACTGTCTCATTAGATAATTGACAACGACATTGAACAGATCCTTCTGTTTCTACCTCCCAAGTGCTAGAATTAAGTCCTGTGCCATCATGTTCATTCAGGCTCAGTCTTTTTTTTTTTTTTTTAACTTTTGGAGACAGGGTCACTCTGTGTACCCTAGGCTGGTCCCCAGTGTATGGACACACAAGGTCAGCCCAGTGTAGCACCAGGAAGGAGCAAATGTGTATTCCCGAGTATCCTCTGGAGACACGCTAGACACACAGCACATCTCCTCAGGACAGCCTTCTGTGGGCCAGGGGCCAAGAGCAGCTGCCTGATTGCAAACAGCAGCTACCATATGGTGGGGAGAGGACAGGCCTGTGGAACTCTGGCAGTTGCCCAAGTCTGTGGTTGCACCCATCTTGTGGCTTTCCTAGGGTCACCTGAGAGTGAACCAGGACTCTCCTTCCTGCTCCAGAACCACTTGGCTCTTCAAGATGGCACTTCTGTGATTATTGAAATTTCCCAAGTGCCTGTTGGGAACAGGAGATCCAAGAGATAGATGCCCTTACTGAGGGCAGAGAGAGGGAAGTGGAAGCCACACATCAAGCCTGGTGCCCAGTAGGAAATTGCCAGGCTTGACTTCTGTGGCAGCCCACAAACTGCAGTTCAAGCAGTTCACGGGTGTCAGCACTTTGCTTTTGTGTGACTGTAGAAATAACCACCCCGCATTGCAGAACTCTTGATAAATACGGAAAAACATAAACTGAAAATAAAAATCTCTATCATTCTGATTTATTCAGGTAATGGATGTTAAGATTTTGATGTGGGGCTGAGAATGTGACTCAGTTGGCAGAGTGCTCGCCTGGCATGATGAAGCCCTGAACTCCATCCTCAGTATCCACAAAAACCAGGAGTGGCCAGCACATGCTTGTAATCTTAGCACCAGGGAGTTGGAGGATCAGGCATTCAAGCTCATCCTCAGCTACATAGTGAGTTTGAGGCCAGCCTGGGTCTCATGAGAACTTGTTTCAAAAAATCAAAAAATGTGTCCTGTCCCAGGGATTTCTCTGTGTATTAACCTAGTTGAAACATATGTATAATTTTGTGTCTTGCTTTCCTTCATTCTCTAAAGGGTACACTTTCTTTTTAAATATTTTAAATTATATTTTATGTGTATGACTATATTGCCTACATGTATGTAAATGCACCCATGTAGTGCAGTGCCTGTGGAGGTCAGAAGAAGGTGTCGAATTCCCTGAAACTGGAATTATGGATGGTTGTTAGTTGCCATATCAGCATTAGGAATCAAACGTGGTCCTCTGCAAGAGCAGCCAGTGCTCTTAACCACTGAGCCGTCTCTCCAGCTCCTTATTTATTATTTTTATGTGTATGAGTATATTTTCTGCAATGAACAAGTACACCCGTGCCATGTAATGCCTGTGGAGGACAGAAGAGGGTGTGGAATCCCTTGGAACTGGAGTTACAGATAGTTGTTAACTGCCATCCAGCTGCTGGGAATCAAATCTGGATCCTCTGCAAGAGCAGCCATTGCAGTTAACCACTGAGCCATCTCTCCAGCCCCAAGGGTACAAACATTTTCTTCAGCCAGCAGTTAAATTCTAGCTCCATGAGTTCAAGTCCATCATTCCCCTCCAAATTCTTAACTATGCAGATTTAACTGCCTCTTCTCAGGAGAGAACAGAGTTGCTGCCGGCCTAGAGAAAGGAGGAGGAGAGGAGAGGAGAGGAGAGGAAGGAGGGAGAGACAAAACCTACCCCGAGCACATTCGTTCTCTCTGCCCCTTTCTCCCCCTCCTCTGGTTAAGTCTGGTTTTTAGTATAGAAAAGACACAGGCAAGTCACCTGCCTCCCAGGGTCACCTAGGAGGTGACCCAATGACCTTCTGAGTCTTTCTACTACTCAGTCCACACACCCAACCTCAGGAGAAAGGTGCTCACTCCCTCCTGGGAAAAGGCCCTTTGTCTCCAGGGCTAGCCCCTAAGGATGCTGGGTAGCAGAGACCAGCCATTCTGCCCATATATGATGTCATTTCTAGCCTCCTCTATAGCATGCGTACGTCTCTTGACTCAGAACAGATCCCATACATCAGGGAGGTTCCAGAGCTCCAGGGACATGTGACGAGTGCAGAGCAGGGGAGGACAAGCCCTCTGCTCTGGCTGCTGTGTATATTTGGGTACCCACCACCTTGGCTCCTGTAAAGCCCAGGTTCAGCTCAAACCCTGGGCTCCTTTTTGCATTATTGGTGATGGTTAATCTTCCCTCTCAACTTGACTGGATTTAGAATCACCTAGGAAAGCCAAGCGTGGCTCACATGCCCTTAATCCCAGCATTTGAGAGGCAGAGGCAGGCGGATCTCTGTGAGTTCAAGGCCAGCCTGGTCTACATAGTGAGTGCCAGGATAGCTGGGGCTACAAGGAAACACTGTCTCAAAAGACCCAAGAATGAATGAATGAATAAACAATAAATAAAATAGAATCACCTAAGAGACCTACCTCTCGGCGTGACTATGGGGAGCGTCCGCAGAGGTTTAACTAAAGAGGAAATTCCCACCCTGTATGTGTAATAGGTGGTACCATCCCATGGATTAGGATCCCAGACTGAATTAAAAAGGAAAACGAAAAAGCAAGCTAAGCGCCAGTATTCATTTCTCTCTGCTTCCTGACCGTGGGCTCAGCCATCTTGCACTCTGCGGCCGTGCCTTTCCCTCCATGATGGACTCAGCCCCCAAACTGTGATGCAAATATACCCATCCTTAAGTTGCTTTTGTCACGTATGTTGCAACAACAATGAGAAAAGTAGATCCTGAGCTTGGAAAATCTTTTGAAGACAGCACATGCGAGACTCAGTGTGATGCTTTGCATACTTTATACATATTTGCATTTGACCCTCTTTATATATTTGCATTGTAAGATTTTAAACTTTCCTTCCTGGTTTCTTGTCACGGGTGAACTTGATATTTGTGCGCTATTGTCTTCCCCAGGCCTAGTGATGGATGTTAATATGAAGCTAGTCCACGACAGAACTCTCTTCCCATGGGCCTCGATGCAGAAGCAGAGCTGTAAGCTTAATCAGCTTCTGAGGAATCTCAGAAGAAATACCCTATCTTTAAACTCCAATCATGCATCACTCACCATTGAAAGAGCTGAAATCAGATACTCAAGTAAATACTCTTACAGGAATATTCATGGCAGCAGCCCAGACAAGAGCCCAAAGGTGGAAAGAACCCAAATGTGCCTTAATGAATGAGCGGATAAACAAAATGTATAACATAGACAATGGGTATTAGCCATAAGCAGGAATGAAGTTCTGGTACATGCCACCTTGTAGATGACCCTCAAAAGCATTATGCTCCCTGAGAGACACCAGACACCACAGTTCTCACATCATTTGACCCCATTGATATGAAATATTCAGAATAAATAAACCCACAGAGACAAAAAAGCAAATTGGTGGTTACCAGGGTCTAGGAGGAGAAGGGCACAGGGAGTGACTGTTAGTGAGTCTGGAATGTTCTTTCATGATGATGACAATGTTTCAGAACTAGACAGAGGTGGTGGTTGAGAAATACTATGTGTGCATGTAGGGGATGCATCTGAATTGCAGACTTGAAATGGCTGATTTTATGTTAAGTGGCTGCCACGTCAATGAAATGCATTTTTGAAAAAGAAAAAAAAAAAAAATATATATATATCTATATCTCCAGGGGCCAGCAAGATGGCTCAGTGGGTAAAGACACTTACATAATGCCAGACCTGAGTTCATCCCTGGGACCCACATTGTAGAAGAGGATAACCAGCTGGTTATTCTCTAACCACCACATGTACACCACGACACACACGTGATTCCCTCATTCCCCCAAATAAATTAATTAAAAATTTAAAAATATTTTATTTTATTTTATGTGTATGAGTGTTTTCCCTGTACGTATGTAAGTGCCCCGCATGCCTGGTGCACACAGAGGCCTGAAGAGGATGTTGGATCCACTGCGACTGGAGTTATGGACAGGTGTCAGCCACCATGTAGATGCTGGGGTCTGAGTCTGGGTCCTCTGGAAGAGCAGTCAGCACTCTTAACCACTGAGCTATCGCTCTAGCCTCCCAAAATGATTCTAAATGTTTTAATCTTTTATGTATGAGCATTTTGCCTGACTGTGTGCAAGTGTACCCATGTTGTGCAATGCCTGCAGAAGAGTATCAGATCCCCCAGAACTGGAGTTATGGACAGTTGTTAGGCACCATGTGGGTGCTAGGATTTGAACCTGGGTACTTTGCAAGAGTAGCCAGTACTCGTAACTACTGAGCCATCTCTCCAGCCCCCAAAGATGTTTCTTTAAAAAAGAAAAAGAAAAAACAATCCAATCATGCCTTCAGCAGACAGTCATCTGTTGAGTTCTAGGGGCACAGAGATGAGTCAGACTCAGTCTCTGCCTAAATTCACAAACAGCCCACGGTCCTAGAAGCTAAGCTGAGGAGCTGACCCTGGAATGTGAATGCTGCCCTCAGGGAGTCACTGTCCTTGTTGGTTCTCTTGCAGGTTGTGATTAACATGCCTGTGGATGGGTATTGCTCCCTGGCCACAGTGCTGAGAGAATGTATCCTCTATTTTTAATATTTAATTTATTATTATTATTTAATCATGCATATGTGGCGGGAGTTACCCACATGAGTGTGATGCTACAGTTACACACTGCTGTAAGCAGTCCATCAGGGGTGCTGGAAATTGAACTCAGGTCCAGTAGAAGACAGTAGGTGCTCTTAACCACTGAGCCATTTCTCTAGTCTCAAAGTGTTTCCTTTTAATTACTTTTTTGTAGCCTTTTCTGCTTCCTCCCCTCCCCCTTCCCCTCTTTCTTCTTCTTCCTCCTCCTCCTCCTCCTCCTCCTCCTCCTCCTCCTCCTCCTCCTCCTCCTCCTCCTCCTCCTCCTCCTCCTCCTCCTCCTCCTCCTCCTCCTCTTCTTCTTCTTCTTCTTCTTCTTCTTCTTCTTCTTCTTCTTCTTCTTCTTCTTCTTCTTCTTCTTCTTCTTCCTCTTCCTTTTTTAGACAGTCTCCTATAGCTGAGGCTTTGAACTCAGTATGTAGCCAAGCCAATCTTGAACTTTTGCCCCACCCACCCCTACCACCCAGCTGCTGGTATTAGAGATGTGTGCTGCCACATCATTTTTATGTCAGTGCTGGGGACAGAACCCAGGGCGTCATACATGCTAGGCAGGACTCCAACAATGGAACTACATCTCTAACCACCCCCGAACCTCTTTTAGTTACTTTTTCCTAGAGAAACCTGACAGTTACTACCTCAGCCAAGTTGACAGCACACACCCTGACTCTGATGCAATGAGAGGTACTTTATCTTTGTAATCTTCCTCCTGAGAACTCAGAACCCCAGACTAGTCATGAGAAAAACCCAAATTGAGCAACTATCTACAAGATACCAGGCCAATACTCCAAAAAAACAGTCAAAGTTGAGCTGGGTATGGTGGTACACCCCATGATCCTCAGAAGGGTTTGATAAGAGGATGGCCCATGAGTTCCATGCCAGAGCCTGGGATACATAAGAAGACCCTGTTCTTTCTTGCTTCTCAGGCATCCTGTGTGTGTGTGTGTGTACACGTATATGTGTGTGGCTGAGGGTGCATGTGTGTGCTGTGGAGGCCAAAGGACAACCAAGTCTCATTCTTCTTAGGGTATATCTACCTTGCTTTTTATTTAATAATTTGTAAAGACTTACATTGTTTCTATTTATGTGTATGTGTGAATGTTTGTGTGTTGAGTAGAAATGGAAAGAGGGTCCCCTAGAGCTGCAGTTACAGGCAGTTGTGAGCTGCCTGCTGTGAGTGCTGGGAACTGAACTTTGGTCTTCTGCAAGAGCAGCAGGTCTTCTTAGCTGCTGAGCCATCTTTTTAGCCCGTTTAGTGGTTTATTTTTACACGTATCTATTCTTGTGGGGGCACTCTTCCCAGTGTGCTCCTGTGGAAATCAAAAGACAATCTTCAGGAATCAGTTCTCTCCTTCCACCATGTGGGTCCTGGGGACTGAACTTAGTTTGTTAGGCTTGACAGCAAGCACTCACTTTTACCTACTGAACCACCTCTGACCTCCACATACATGTACATGGTGACATGTGTGTACTCTCCCAACATACACACACAAATAAATAAATAAGTGTAATTCAAAACAAACAAAACAAGCAAAAAAAACCTTAATTATTTAAAAATTTATGGAACTGGAGAGATGGCTCAGCGGTTAAGAGCACTGGCTGTTCTTGCAGAAGACCAGGGTTCAAATCCCAGTATCCACATGGCAGCTAACAACTCTCTGTGACTCTAGTTCCAGGGGATCTGACATCCTCTTCTGACCTCCACAGGCATTGCATAACATGGGTGCATTTACAAATATGCAGGCAATATATTCATACACACAAAATAAAAATGAAGAGCCAGACGTGTTAGTCCACACCTTTAATCCCAATACTCAGGAGGCAGGAGGCAAGCAGATCTTTGTGAGTTCAAGGCCAGCCTGGTCTACATAATAAATTCTAGCATAGCTGGGGCTACAGCGAGACCCTGTCTCAAAAAGACATATATGTATATATATTAAATAACAGGCTGGGAGTGGTGGTACAGCCATAAATCCCAGCACTTAGGAGGCAGGAGGATCTCTGGGAGATCAAGGCCAACCTCAGCTACATAGTGAGTTCTAGTCCAGCTGGGGCTACAAAGAAACTCTCTCTCAAAAAAATAAAAATAAATAAAGTAAAATCACAAGGGGCTGGAGAGATGACTCAGTGGTTAAGAGCACTGGCTGTTCTTGCAGAGGACCGAGGTTCAAACCCCAGCACTCACATTGTAGCTAACAATCGTTTATAACTCCCGTTCCAGGAGATCTGACACTCTCTTCTGACCTCCATGGGCACTGCATGACAAGAGTGCACTTACACGTGTGCAGGTGATATGCTCATATACATAAAATAAAAATTAAATTAATTTTTAAAAAACTTTAAAAAATAGCTCAGTAGTAACATTTTTGTCCAGCAGTTGCAAGGCTCTGGTTTGGATTCCAAGCATCGTAGGGGAAAAAATTCCACCCTTCTTTAGATTTTTAATCCCCAGCACTACCAAAAGCAAAAATAAAACCTATCCTTTGAAAATTCCTTAAACTGACTGAAATGACCATGAGAAGCTGTTTCGACAAAGAAGACGAGGAAGCAGAGCACAGTGGGGTCTCCTGAACAGCTGGGTGTATGATAACCCATTCTCAATGGGCATGGTGACACACACCTTTAACCCCAGCATTGGGAAGGCACAGGCAGGCAGATCTTTGGGAGTTCAAAGTCAGCCTGTTCTACAAGGTGAGTTCAAGGCCAGACAGGGCTACGAAGTGAGACCCTGTCTGTAAAGAAATTAATTAGTTAATAAAAGAACCCATTCTCCAGATGATAATGGGATCCATGGGAGGGAGAAGGCACCCCTTTTTCAAGTCCCCAGACTTCCTCTTTGACAGACCCCTGCCTGGCGAGTACCTTTATGGATGCTTTGCAGTAGAGCTCAAGAGAGCTCAGGCCCGACTTCTGTATCAGAATTCCCTGAAGTGACTCTGGCCAAAACCTTGTCTGGGGGTTGTCCACCAGGAAGCTTAGATGAGCTTTCATTCCCTGACTGCAGGGGTGTGACTTCACCACAGATAGCTATGTTCTAAGTCAACAGAGAAATAACATCTTAATCTGGCATGATATCCTTCCCAGCCACTAACCTAGGATCTTCTTTACTGCTCGAGCACTGCACCACCTGGAAAGTCAGAATCACATGATGCCTTTGGCCAGTGCTTTTCTCGGACACAAATGTGGGTCAAGTCAGAAGAGTGGCAAAGGGGGACAGTTTGTAAGAGACAACTCTAAATTCCAATCCTGACTCAATCATGAGTTATTTTTTCTTAGCCCCTATGGTCATTTGTTTCTACAACTGTAAAATAAGGGTGATAAAAATGTCTATTTTAGATGAATGTTGGAGGACTAGGTAAGATGAGTCAATTTATTTCATGTGCTTAACACAGTACCTAGTAATCATCCAAATACGGCACGTGGCTCACACATCTAGCTCCCTTCCTCTCTCTCAGCTGAATAAAGCTAGATTGAGAAGAAGGCTGTTTGGACCAGTGAGCACAGGCTTGTGTCTCCAGCTCACTACCTCCCTAGCACTGAGGGCTCTGAACCTGCAGGAAAATGATGTCAATAGAAGATCTAAAATCCCCTGCTTGGTGGTTACCATAGCTTACTGTGCTATGGACTGGCTCTCCATCCTCCTGGTATGCATGTTTTCTATAATCCCTCAAAGATCTCTTCTGGGCAGCTTTGTGAACACAGCAGTGACTCTGTTGTTCTCTGGTGTGCAGTGCAGCCCCAGACTTCCCCTAAGCAACTGGGGAGACCAGGAGGGTCTGATCTCACTCATCCTGTGCTCCTGTTTTTCCAAGCCTTTAATTCCCAAATCAAGAAGTCTTGTTCTAGAATTTTTTGTGTTGCTGAAGCTTATCTTCAAAATAAAATCAGAAGTATCCCATCAATAGACCTCCTTCCTCCTTGCCTTCTCTCTTAAGTAAAACAAAAGAAGGGTCAAGGCCAATGAATCTGTTAAACAGTGGCCCATACAGCTACTATGGATTATCTCTAGGGATGTCACTTCTAATTAAGGAAAATTTTCACAGCTAATGTCAGTGATAACTCCACAATCACCATCAAGAACCACTGTCCTAGGGCTTGAAGAGATGGCTCAGCAGTGAAGAGCACTGGCTGCTTTTGCAGAGGACTCAGGTTTGGTTCCCACCACCCACATGGCGGCTAACAACCATCCGTAACTTCAGTTCCAGGGGATCCAACGCCCTCTTTTGACCTCCACAGGCGTTGCACAGTATGAGTGCACTTAAATACATGCAGACAATACATAAAATACATAAATACATAAAATCAAACACATAAAATAAAAATAATAAATAAAAATTAAAACAAAAAGAACCACCATCTTGGCTCAGTATATAAGGGTGTCTGCCACCAAGCCTGACAACCTAAGTTAAATCTTGTGAACACACAAGGTAGAAAGTGAGAACCAACTCCTTCAAGTTATCCTCTGACTTCTGCACATGTGCCATGGCACATGTGCACACACACACACACTAAATAAATGTAAAAAAAAAAAATCAGTATTCTTACCATACCATTAATCAAACCTCAGTCTCTTCACAGCACCTATAATAATAGTTGTCATTATTAAGTAAGTATAATTTATGGAGGGAGTATAGTTCAGATACTGAAATAACAGATTTCTACACTTAATCTTATCCTTCCCTTGGGATTTGCATTTGCTTTCGTTGCTGGGATTTTGCTTCTGTAAACTTTGCAAGGACAAATTCTAGAGACGATCTTGGGATGAGCGAGGGCTCCTGGCGAGGGGACAGACCTGGGAACCTGAGCTGGCCACCAGGCATGCTGAAGGTCCCCTCCCCCAGCCCCTAGCCAAGAACTGGCAATGATGTTGGGGCAGGAAAGAGGTCAGGCTCTAGGAGAGGAAACAAGGACCCTGTCAGCGTTCTCGGACGGAGCTGATGAGAACTTCATAGGGTCCAGGAAAGTGGCACCTGCCACCAAAGCCACAGTCCATTAGTGACACAGGAGCAAGGGAAACA
Source organism: Eospalax fontanierii (assembly GCA_035773235.1). Taxonomy (NCBI): domain Eukaryota; kingdom Metazoa; phylum Chordata; class Mammalia; order Rodentia; family Spalacidae; genus Eospalax; species Eospalax fontanierii. The sequence continues at coordinate 167,067,464 of CM069524.1, forward strand.
AGGAGGACTAGCTGGCTTCAGGAACTAGGAGGAGAAAAGGAAAAGGTGACACAATTGATTCTGAAAGTTACTAGTTAGAAAACTGTCTCCTGCATATCTACCCAATAGGATTTTGTCTTTGCATAGTCATGTCAGGTGGATCATGATTGAAGTGTCCTGAATTCATCCCGGTAAGAACATGTCCTGCAGCAGGCATATGGCAAGAGAGGGCAGGGATGCACAGGAAGCCCAAGAGACATGGGTAGCTGTGACCTGAGCTTCTGGAGCCAGCTTGGTGAACCAGATAATAGCCCTTTAGTTGACGGGCTGTGGAGCCCCAGGGGCTCACCCAGAGGTAGCAAGGGGTGGAGACTGGGAGGTCTAGGGCAGCTACCGCTGAATCATTGTGTCCTGGCTATCCATCGTCCAATAGTATCCTGGCACCCAGTGCTGCACCTGGCACACAGCGCTTACTGCGCCCACACAGGGGAGGATGAAAGATCCCACCCTTGAGGCTTTCATGCAGACCCAGGAAGCAGCTTGCCTCACAGTAGTTAGGTTTTGACTGGTGGCTCTGCAGAGGGAGTAAAGCATTTCCAGGACCAGGTGGAGGCGATGCATGGGGGCTTGGGCTGCAGTGGAATGCTATGTGTGCTTGCACAGGGCTCAGTCATCCCAGAGTGCTAGGAGCTGTATAAGTCAGGGCAGGGCGTTGGACTGCAGGAAGGGTGGGGAGACTGGGGAAAGTGCCAATGAACCCCAGGAGGGGCTGGCCACATCCCGCCTTCCCGCTTCCTTCCCTCCTTCCACTGTTACTGATGCTGGGTAAAGGTCAGGGCAGAAACTCTTAGACAAGTAACAGCTTTGATGACATCTGCACCATTTGCAGCAAAGAGTGAGAAACAAGATAAAGCTGCAGTGAGCTCTTAACTGCCTCGGTGGTGAGTAACATCTCCGCAATTACTTTTTAAAAACATCAGGGTTTCCTCATACCCAGCACCCAATTAACCAAGGCGGTATCTGCAGGGGACCTGGCTCATTCAGTCTGGGCTCTGTGAACGCAGGCAGAACTGTCAGAACTGTCGTTGTACTATTTCACACCACAGCCTATGGCCCTGAAGGGGCCTGGGTAAACAAAAGCTCAAGCCACAGGCCCCTGTGCAGGGTAGGAGGTCAGTTCCTCATTTCTAATATTGCAGGGTGACTGAGATTAGCACTAAGGTTGCCCTGAGCACCATACAGGCAGGAGACAGAGAACAATGCAGCATGACTGGTCCTCCCAGTGCCGCAGGAGTCACACTGTGTTGTTTCCCATCCAAACTCAATCAATCCAACTCCTGTGTCAGGGTCTCGGTCCAGGCCTAACATGACAAAGGAGGAGGGAGACCCAGTCTCTGCCCTCAGGAAATGCAAAATCTCACAAGGCTGATCAGATTAAAGGCATGCTGCTGATGCCAAGTCTCCCAGGTCACAGGGCCACAGGACCAGCCAGTCCTGCCTAAATCAGGATATTCACATGGTGACCTCAACCTTGTCCCCAGTGATCCTCCTCCACGCCAGCCATTGTCCCTTCTTTCACTACACACGCCAGGCCTTTTCTTACATGGGTGTCTCCGTGTGGAGGCCTTCCCTGCTCTGTTCTCTCTAAGCACTCTCATTTACTCCACTTGTGGCAGATGAAGTCTGTGCTGTGGAGGGGCCTCTAGCCACAGGACCAGCATAGAAGGAAAGGGCAAGAATCTCTCCACTTGAAGGCACTCTGTAGAGGTCAGACCTGCGTCTGTTCTGACCACCGTTGTGAGTGTCCGTCCAGAGCCTACTACAGAGAGGTGCTTAGCTGGCTGGATGGTCCTGTGACAGGAACAATGCTAAAAACCAGCTAAGCCATTTCTCCAGACGGCTCGGCAATTAAGAGCATTGGCTGTTTTTGCAGAGGACCTGGGTTTGAATCCCAGAACCCACATGGTGGCTAACAACTGCCCATAACTCCAGTTCCAGGGGACCCAACACCATCTTCTGTCCTCTGTAGACAGTACATGACATAGGTGCACTTGTATACATACAAGCAATACACTCATACACAAAAATTAAATACATATATATGTACATATATATATATATATATATATATTTTTTTTTTTTTTTTTTTTTTTTAAGACCAGCCAAGGAAGCATTTCTTCAGGAGGCTGAGGGCTTGCACAGTAGGGCAGTCTAGGACAAGATGTGGCCAAGGCAAGTGTGGGGGTAGGACTGGTAGGGCCGTGTGGGAGATGTGCGTGAGGAGTGCGGAGGTAAGCTGGATGGGAGCAGAGAGTTCAAGTGCTGTATCTGGAGGTCTCAGGTCTCTCTGCCTGTCTACACAGCAATAGTTTTCCAAACCCCGAGTTTTCCCTTCCTTATTCCTCTGCTTTCCAACAAAGGGTAGAAGAAGCCTGTGGCTAAGGAATCCAGAGGGCATCAGGGTGGCCACCACTCTGGTTGAGCAAGGTGTGCTGGTCCCTGTGTATAATCCCAGCTCTCAGGAGGCTGAGGCAAGAGGATTTTGAGTTCGAGGATAGACTGGGAAACATAGCTAGATTCTGTCTGAAAAACAAGCAAACAGGCTCTGATTGAGAGTCTAGGATCTTCCTCCTCTAGAAGTCTCAACTCCAACTACCGTCCCACCCAGAGCTGCAAGATACTGTACAAAACATTTGAAGTTTGACTTTCAGATAAATAATGGCTAATTCTTTAGCAGAAGTTATCTGTGGGAAATGACTATAACAGAAAAATTCATTACTTGTCTGAAATTCAAATTTAATAGAGCCTGTTGTATTTTCAGTTGTTAACCCTTGCAACCCTGTCCTCGCCCTTTCATTTCAGAACCTGTCACTCACTCTGTCTCCAGCCCCCTCCAAATCATCCAAGATCCTGAGGTTCCAGCAACAGAGAAGACTTTAGAGTTGCAAGGAAGCTTGGAGATCTGTTAATCCCTGAGGCCTGAAGGAACAGGCACAGGCAGGTCCTTGTGCACCTCTCAACAAATTAGCTGCAATTTGGGTTTCCCAGGGACCGGAACTAGGGAGCGTCCCCAATTTAAGAAAAGCCCTCGCTGCTGCCAGGAGCCTAGAGATCACTCCTAAGCAAGGTAGGGAGTTCAAGGTTCCCACTCACACCCCAGGCCGTTTCCGGGATCCTGACATCCCCCAGGTGAGTCACCCTCACCTGCCAGGCTAGATGTGGCACGCTAAGCACCAGGCAGAGGCCCTGGGGCTCTTTGGCTCTACGGGACTCTAGGAAAGGTGCAGAGAGAGTGGGGATGGGGTTGATGGGCAGACCAGGCGAGGCGGCGGGGAGGTGGGGTAGGGGTGGGCGGGACTGGGAGACAACCAGGCGGCTGTGGAGGGCGGGGATGGAGTTGGTGGGCGGGGTTGTTCCTACAGAGGACTGCCTTCTAGGAGCCCTGGGATCATCCTTCCGGCCTGGAAGTACTTTCTTCATAAGACTTCCCATCGAAATTGCCCACTCTGCCCTGCTCTATGTTTCTGCATTTCACTTGATATATATTATGTATTGCTTTGTGTCCTGTTAGTCACCATCACACAGAAATTTCAGGCATCCTCCCCAGACCATAGAACAGTCCCTGGCACAGAGGAAAAGGTGCTTAATAAACACTTGTTGAAAGAAACCTCCTTACCACCTTTCACCTTGTGTAGGACACAAGACATGACGCCCAGGCCTCCTGCCCTCAGAGACGTGTCCAGGGTCCACCTGAAACTGCCTGGGGCCTGGCAAGGCTGTTTATGTCGCTGGTCTGAGTATCTGGCTTTCTCTTCTGGGTATTGTCCGGCCTTGGTGGGGAGCTGAGAATTTAACATCACAGGTCGTGATGAACTGACAGAGGGTTAGTGACTGCTTGTCAGGGCCTGGGTTCCCACCTGTCTGCCCCAGTGGACAGTACAAAGCACCCAAAGATAGGTATTGATGCTTTCTGATAGAGAAGAGAGACTCCTTCTCTGAATCCCTCCCCAGATGCCAAACTAACATGTATTCTTCTCTCTTTCTTTGTTACTTTTTTTCCAGGTTCTCATGTAGCCCAGGATGGCCTTAAACTCACTATGTGGCTGAGGATGACCTCGAACATCAGATCTCCTGCCTCCACCTCCCAAATGTCAGGTTCAGGTTAACCAATATATATTTTTGTATTCCTTTTTTCTTCTTCCTTTTTTTAAGTAACGTTTCTATTGATTTTGTTATTTGACAGTTCCCCACGTGTACACAATGCATTCTGATCGCTCTCTGCCCCAGAGTCTCTCTTATATCCTTTCCAACCCTATCAATACCTTGCATTGTTAATAGTCCCTTTTCCAGGTTCATGACTTTTAAGACAGGATCTCATTATGTAGCTCAGACTGGCTTTAAACTCCTGAGTGATCCTCCTCCCTGTGCCTCCTGAGTGCTAGAATT